>CAMRHE010000091.1:2881499-4122998 GCA_947044405.1 Leptodactylus fallax | reverse complement strand
CTGGCACTTCATTGCTACTCAAAGGGTTCCCAAACCTCATCTTGAACTTTCTCCACCATCAGCAGTACAAAGAATGCGTGGCTCAGTTTTCTTTGACCCACTACTGGGTCAGACTCTGTACAAGCTTTGAGAATGTCTTCAAAATTGGGGTCAGCCAAAAAGACACCTAAACTGATAAGAGATTTCCTCATCACTAAAGCTGGCCATACACAGATTTTAGACTGCCATCGCTCATCTGAAATGAACTGTGGTTGGTTGTTCATATGGCCAACTGTCCCAAACACATGAACAACTACAAACCTTCTAACGAGTGTTTGATTTCCCCAGAGAATTGGAAAATTAACAGATGAGAGTCATTCAATACTAATGAAGTGCTGTAAACAGAAATGGTGGCCACTTTGTGTATTCGCCAGATTTATCTGCCTGAACAGTTTTCCGGGAGCAGAACTCCTAGAATCGTTATCTATGATGATAGGAGTCTCTGCCTCCAAGCAAATTACCGTCCTCTACCAATTACAGTATGGGACAGTATGTTGCTGGGAGGAAGGGACTCCTTCATTATACACACGTGGACAAAATTGTTGGTACCCCTCGTTTAATGAAAGAAAAACCCACAACGGTCACAGAAATAACTTGAATCTGACAAAAGTAATATATAAAAATTCTATGAAAATGAACAAATGAAAATCAGACATTGCTTTTCAATCATGCTTCAGCATAATTTTTAAAAAAAGAAAACTCATGAAACAGGCCTGGACAGAAATGATGGTACCCTTAACTTAATATTTTGTTGCACAACCTTTTGAGATCAAATGATTCCTGTAACTGTCAATGAGACTTCTGCACCTCTCAACAGGTATTTTGGCCCACTCCTCATGAGCAAACTACTCCAGTTGTCTCGGGTTTGAAGGGTGCCTTTTCCAGACGGCATGTTTCAGCTCCTTCCAAAGATTTTCAATAGGATTTAGGTCAGGGCTCATAGAAGGCTACTTCAGAACAGTCCAGTGTTTTCCCCTTAGCTATTCTTGGGTGTGTGTAGATAACTATGATGCTAGGAGTCACACCCACTCCCAGCATACTGTTCAGGCTGGTAAATTGAATTTCATGGGTAACACTTGGATGTGTGAAACTAGCCTTGGTAGGACAAGCACAGACCCACAATACAAGAATGTCCTACAGGTCTGTCAGTCTAGCCTGTACACATCAGAACAGTTGATGATTGGCAGTATGAAACACACTGTCCTAGGACTTACGTTGGACCAATTAACATCAGACAGTCCAAAATCTGTCACTTCAGCATTCTAAAATCTGTGTATAGCTAGCTTAAGACTTCAAAAAAGCCCTTCTTTCTTACCTTCTGGGGAAGGAATACCAGAATAGTTCTCTTAGAACAAGAGACAACGTTCATATTATCACAGACTCAGGGCTTTCAAATTTTTGACAAGATCGTACAAAACACCAAAATGGCTGTACGTATCAAACTAAGATCGACTACCCTCTGTTGGAAATATAAATCCATCTTTGATCACTCACTCATATATTGCGCTCATGCCTATCAACCTGTCCATTCTGGAATGTAATTGAACAAACTATATGCCAGGTTACCTCTTGTAGCAGAAATAGTCGTCCTGGATAGATCTACCAATACTTTAAAGCCATCCCAGCATAATCTAGTGACTCATTTAATTGCAGTGCATCACCCACAGTTCTTACCCCCACCATACTTGTCCCCATTCTTACCCCACTTCCCGCCTCTTGTAACATTTTATGTATTTTTTGTAAGTTTCTCTTTATGGTTTCACTGAAAATTATATAAAAAAGTGCTTATTATACCCCTAGAGGCAAGACAAGATGCCCTCACATTCTTTTTTTAGTTTTTATTGGGCTATTCCCAGAATCTTATTTCCATAACAGTTTGTACACTACAGTACAGAAAAATGGCATCTTTGTTTAAAGAATACAGAAGTATTTTGTGAAAGTATGAAGTCAGACCATAAAATTTATTATGTATTGTGTTTCTCTACAGGAGTTTAGTTAAATGTGGCCATTCACTGCTTCTTAAAAAAACTGGTAGTATGATAGTTGTTTGAGAATTTATCCACCATGAATCGTGTCAGTGTACCATGACATTGAAATGTAGATTTCATTTTTTTTTTTGCCCTAGTTGCAAGAAAGTGTGGAGAATTGTTTTCATATGCCATCATTTGCCCAAGGCTTTAGTGAGTTCATGGAATCACCAGGGATTTTAGTAAGCTGAACACTGTTGAAATTACTTACTGTAGATTATAATGTAGAAAATTGCCCTAGTAGATAATGCAGTGTCACAAACATTGAGGTACATGCTTGTAATGCATGAGTAAATTGGTCTGGAGGCAGCACTTTATTGTGAATGCGCTACATGAAAGATTCTGTTTTTAAAGCTAAATGATAATTGCCAAGATGAGAACATTTATTCCTCTTAAGCAATTCAGTAAAATGTAAAACCTAAGGCAGCGGCCTACAGCATTGTAGAAACTAAAACAATAGGCAGGGATTTCATCTACTTTGTATTGGTGCCGCATGGTAGGTGACATGAAAAAGGTTGTCTGGTTCATGGGGCTTGAAAATATTATAGACTCAATCAGCGGTAGGTTTGACCGTACTAAAGGAATATTTTATTTGAAATTGCCAACAATGTAAATGTTTATGCCACTACTGAAATCTTTAGATTATAACTTTGACACGGTAAAGAGATTTTTTTAATTAAACATAAGCATGCGGTAACAAATAGCGATTTAATGGTTAATCAATATCCATTAAAAAGTACAGCTTAGGGAGTGATTAAAAAATCACCACGAAAAGCCATTTTAATGTTTCATAATCTGGATCTCTGTGCTAAATTCTAAGAGGTTGCCTAGGGATAGCATTCAGGCGATACCTTTTAGAGGCTGAGTTTATTTGATGGTAAGCTTTCGGGAGTACTAGCTCACTTCATCAGACATGGTGTTATACAGGAAACTGAAAATTCACAGGATTTTTATACCCTAAAGACATGGACCTTCAAAGGATCTTAGAATCCTTAAAAAACAAAACAAAATGCAATCTAAGTAGAGAAGTTATTTACAACAGGTCAAAAAATAAAAAATCTGGAAAGTTGTGGTGCATGTGCAATTTGGACTTAATATTCATGCCACAGATACTTCAGTGTCCCCCATACAGTATTAGATGCTTCAGTGCCCCCCATACAGTATTAGATGCTTCAGTGCCCCCCACACAGTATTAGATGCTTCAGTGTCCCCCACACAGTATTAGATACTTCAGTGTCCCCATACAGTATTAGATGCTTTAGTGCCCCCCATACAGTATTAGATACTTCAGTGACCCCCATACAGTATTAGATGCTTCAGTGTCCCCCATACAGTAGTATATGCTTCAGTGCCCCCCATACAGTATTAGATGCTTCAGTGTCCCCCATACAGTAGTATATGCTTCAGTGTCCCCCATACAGTATTAGATGCTTCAGTGTCCCCCCATACAGTATTAGATTCTTCAGTGTCCCCCATACAGTATTAGACGCTTGTGTCCCCCACACAGTACTATATGCTTCAGTGTCCCCCATACAGTATTAGATGCTTCAGTGTCCCCCATACAGTAGTATACGCTTCAGTGTCCCCCACACAGTATTAGATGCTTCAGTGTCCCCCACACAGTATTAGATGCTTCAGTGTCCCCCATACAGTATTACATGCTGCAGTGTCCCCCATACAGTGGTATATGCTTCACAGTGGCCCCCACACAGTATTAGATGCTTCAGTGTCCCCCACACAGTATTAGATGCTTCAATGTCCCCCATACAGTATTAGATGCTTCACAGTGTCCCCCATACAGTATAAGATGCTTCAGTGTACCCCACACAGTATTAGATGCTTCGGTGTCCCCCATACAGTGGTATATGCTTCACAGTGGCCCCCAGACAGTTTTAGATGCTTCAGTGTCCCCCATACAGTATTAGATGCTTCAAATACTGGGTTAAACAGGTGACATTTAATGGATAGTTAACATTACCCCTAATCATGTTGCTGGCCATTGGATTTTCTTGTGTAAACACCGTATAGAAGAAGGCATTTAATAGTTGTGCTTTTTCCTCATCCTCCTCCACCATTACACCCAGATTATTTTTGAGAGGGCCCACATTGTCAGTTTTTATTCTCTTGTTATTTATGTAATTGAAGAATAATTTTGGATTATTTTTACTTTCCTTGGCAATTTTTCTCTCAGCCTCAATCTTTGCCTCCTTTATTTGTCTTTTACACAATTTATTTTTCTCTTTATAGTTTTTTAATGCTCTGTCACTGCTTTCTTTTTTTAGCACTTTAAATGCTTCCTTTTTATCCCTCATTGCACTCCTTACTGTTTTAGTTAGCCATATTGGTTTTCTATGATTTCTGGCCCGCATACTCCCATAAGGGATATGTTTTTTAGTGGTCCTATTTAGAAGGCTTTTGAAAATGTCCCATTTTGTTTGTGTTCCAGTCACTTTGAGGACATTGTCCCAGTTTGTGCTGCTAAGCTCCTCTCTCAGCTGGTTAAAATTGGCCTTCCTGAATTTTAGTGTTTTTATTCCCCCTCTACTGAACAATTTTTTAGTGTGTACAAGAATACTTATTATGTTGTGGTCATTATTACCAAGATGACCCCCAACCTCCACTTTTGACAATGTGTCAGATTCATTTGTTAAAATTAGGTCTAAAAGTGCCTCGCCTCTTGTTGGGTCCTGCACTAGTTGCAATAGGTAATTGTCTTTTATTATTGACAAAAACCTGTTTCCTTTGTTGGACCTGCATTTTTCTGCCTCCCAGTTGATATCTGGGTAGTTGAAACCCCCAATAATAATGACTTTATTGTGCTTTGTGGCCTCATCTATTTGTTTTATTGACTTAATCTTAAGTCACACTTACATTAAACACCCTTGGAATGAAATCACACTCGCCAGCTCACACACTCGCTTTATACTTAGCTTTTAAAACTGCTTCAAGTTGCAGGAAGCTGTTACCTTTGATTCTAAACTACCCCCAATTGTCAAAACTGTTATATATTATGTCTCTAATGTCTCTTATGTCTATTATATTTTGGTTGTCTCTACTGTTTCTTTTTTTTTTTTTTTTTTTTTTTTTAAACCTCAATAAAAATCTATTGAAATAAAAAAAAAAAAAAAAAAATCACATTTACATCAGGAGCCACATTCCTATTTTATTAAACCATTGACTAGTTTATTAAATAATGATATGACTCTGGGATCAGCTGACTCATTTTACTAGGCGGACCTGAAAAACGGAAACCTGAACGCTAGTGTGAACCTAGCATTAGGCAGTAGTTTAAGGAACAGAGACTGTGTATTTAAAAGCTAGATTAACAGTGGCAAGTATGAATAATAAAGACTTTTTGTACCAGTAATCACAGAATAAGTTTTTTGTGATGGCTCAAAGGCACTATATAAAGGAAAAAAAAGACCATTTAGATTTCTATTTAATTTGGTTCAGAAATTAAAAGAGGCAGCAAGTTTATGGCACAAAATAGATAAGAATCTTGTAAATCCTGGCAGGAGCTTTACAACTTAAATAGATAATGGGGAATTTCTTATACATATCACTGAAGTGGGTGTGTTAGTGCATAGCATGGTGGAAGGGGCATTGTCTCCCATGCCCTGACAGGATTACTATCACTTATGAAACTGGTATAAATCTTAGCTGGTGCATATTTGAGACTCTGGCCAGGGAAATGCACCTAGCATGAGACTCTTAATAAAATAGGCACATCTTACAAGAGTGACATGGAAAAGCTCCCTCAATAAATTTTATTTTATGGGGTAAACCTTCCGAAACCCATACAATAGCAACAAAACAATATGGAATTAGATATTTTTGTTCATTGAAAGATTAAAGCAACTAATGTGTTCTGTTCTCTAGGATAAGGCCCCACGTAGCGGGCCGCCGCAAAAAAAAACGCAACTGTTTTGGAAATCGCAGATTATCCACTGTGCATATTTTTCTGCAATGTGTGGATGCAGTGATTGTAAAATGCCACTGTTTTTGCCATGGCATCTGCCATGCCCAAACAGTTGCATTTACGCTACGTGGGGCCCTGGCCTTAAAGAGGTTGTGTGTCATATGAAAAATTGTCTAAATGCAGGAAAATGTTTAAAATGAAATATAGTAATAGAAAAGTACTCACCCTTTGATTACCCTTCACTTCTGCAGAGTCCCTCACGCCCCTCCCCATTGTGGTCAATCAGTCAAGTGTGTATGAACAGCACAAGACCAGTGGTTTGCTACAACTTGACGATGAACGAGACATCATCAATTTTGACCTGTCAGAGATCGGAAACGTCAGGAACATAAGTGAAGGCACTTAAAAAGGAGACAAAGAGTGAGTAAAGTTTTTTTTTTTTTTTTTTTTTTTTTTGAATTTATTTTAAATATATACGTACACTTAGGAATTTTTATATGACTTAGACAACCCCTTTGAATTAGCAGGTTAAGACAATTTCCCATATGACAGTATATAATAAACTTATGCTCTTAGAACTGTTTTCAAGAATAAGGCAATAGCTAAGTTACTAAAACCAGGAAAAGACCATCTGTATTTATGATTTGAATGTTTTAATGTCATAGAAAGTTTCTTGACATGGTTTATGAGATTGGGTAGTAGGCACTCCCATCTGGTATTTGCCATTTTTCAGCCTATAGTGGTTAAAATACATTAACATATAAGGGGTTTTGGCTGCAGAGGGAGAGGGAAGAAAATGTTACTAGATTCTAACATTTTGATTTATTTGGACAATGCTGCGAAATCTTGAATAATAGATATGAAAATAATTGAGCGTTTTAGGACAACATTGGTTACTAATTGTCATAAATCTAATTTTTTGCCACTGAATGGAGATATAAAATAATAGAGAATGACATTCCTTTAAATACTCGGAATTAAATATATCACAGGATATTTATCAGTCTAAAGAACTTAGTGTTTCCTATGATAAATGTAACAAAATACAATATTACCTTTATTGCAAGCATCAAAGGTCTGTGGATGACAGAATAGCTCTCATACAACTATTGTTCTGCCCCAAACATTATATATGTTTTACTAATAGTCCCATCTGGGTAAGCGAAAATACTTTTAAGATTCTGGAGAGTAGAAGGCAGGAATTAAATTAGCCTATTTGACAAAAGAGGGAAAATCAGGGTGGATTGTCTGTTCCAGATGTGAGAATATATTTTCTGGCTGGTCAGGCATCCTACTAGATGGAAACAATACTCTTTCATAATATATTCTACACAAAATAGCAAAAAAGATATTTTTGAGTTGCTAGTCACAACAATTAAAAGTAGAGAAAAACATGAGTTTCCAAACAGATTCATTTGGGGAAACTTTAGGAAGACATACAGAATATTTGCCAAATTGAAAGGAAACTTGTTTTTATATTTATTTAAACCTAGTTTATTTTTTTAAAATTTATGTTTCTATTTTTAGTGCCCCTAGGGAACTTGTATTTGTGATTTTTTGATCACTAACATAATTATGCTTCCAATAGTGGAACTATAGGCAGACCTGGGAGCCTTCATTAACAACCACGGCAACCTTGTAATGTCATCAGCAATTGTTCTTGTTGGGGTGCTGATGCTTGACAGAGGAAGCCTTCACCCTCTGGAACCATTTTAATGCCACAATCGCTATTAAGAGCAAGTGTCTGGATGTGAGTATAAAATCACACACTTGCTTCACCCATCACAGAACTCCTATGTTGAGCTCTGACCAAGTGACCGCCATAAAAAGATTTATTGGCAGTCAGTGAGTTAATAAAGAAGGACTTGTCCAGGAAAATAATGGCTTCCCTGTCCATGCGCTCTATCAACTATTGCAGCTTATCTCCTTTTAACTAAATATGTCTCAAACAGTCTATGGGCAAACATGTTGCTGTTATCGGGTATTAAAAACAAAAAGGAATTATAAAGGTCCCATTTTTTTTTAACTCTTGAAACCTCTTTGGAATCTACTCATAGAGGTTTTAAGGCAAGTCAGATTGTACTGTTATTTATGCATACATGCTAACTCAGAATTACCACTGGAAAAAGAAAAAAAAAAAGCACTTTATAATATAAGTTAATTTACACTTCAGTGGTCTTCATTTAATCCAGGTCACTCAAGTTTTATGTATGTTAGAAAAAGAAATGTATCTATTTTACTTTAATTATATAACGTGATAGCTACTCTCGGCCTCAAATTGCCTTTTCTTAGCCATCTGCTTGGGGATGACATGATGACGGTGCTGTCACTATGTGCACCAAGCATCTGCTATTATCTCTTCAGCTAACAATGTAAATTTGGGCATTAAATTATTCAGAACATTCTGGGGATACTAGACCTATAAACTTTAAGAGATGTGTTACAATATGTGATTTAATGTCCTACATACCAGTTGACTTCAATTACTGGTGTAAAAGCAGAATGATGAAAATGTGCTAGTAGAGAACTTTTAGCTCTATATTGTCATTTTGTGACTGATATGTGGTTAGTGTTCACATACATTTCAAAGTATGAACATGTAAGTATATATGTAAGCATAGTATATATATCTACAAAATATAAATATGGAATGTACAGTTTTCTGTTCAGTAAATATTTCTAGTGCCTGGATATGACTCACTGACGTTTATAGGAGACTTTTATGGGCATACTCTTTGAGTTGGGTATAAGTCACTTTGTATGAAGGAGGAGGTGAGGTGTGAACATCAACATTTATTAACTGTGTGATTTTACAATACCTGCCTTCAGCTATATATTTATGGTGTTTACTTCTATGGCAGTCCTGCCAGCGATCTCTACAGAACAGGAAATGTAAAACACTAAGTGTAAGACTCTTATGTAAGACTACTGCTGAAAAAGGCTTGGGGATATTAGTAGACAGTAAACATAATTTTAGCAAGCAGTGCCTCTATACAAATCACTGGATGCCTTTCTTGAAAGTAAGAATATTGTAGGTTGTGGGAGGTAGACATTTTTGGCATTGGATGTTGATCCAGGAACTTTGCCATATTTTGAGCTGGGAAGGATTTTTTTTCCTCTGATGGGTAGTTTTGCCTTCCTCAGGATCAATTTGGTGGGTTTTCAGGGTGGACTTGATGGACGTATGCCTTTATTCAACCTTATCTACTATTTTGCAATCCTGATAACAAAAACCCTATTTTAATTTAGTTTAATATGTATCTCCCTCCCTTATTGCATATTAATGCCTGAGCAGACAACACCTATACAATATGTTTTGTGTCATGCAGGATGTCTAAAATCAGTGCCCCTGGAAGGGGTACTCATAATGTATGTATTGTCCCAAGATGTGACACGTATCCGCACAGTATATGCACCCCAGACACACAATTTGCAGCCACCACCTAGTGAATAAAGGGTGTGATAGATAATCCAACTCTCATACTCTGCTCTTCAGCAGTCAAAAGGAACAACAAACTATAAAAGGCTGTGAATTCTTAGAGCATACAGGGACTAAACATTAAGGAGTTTATTAAGTAAACTCCTTGCTTGTGAGTGGACAGTAAATTATTAAAGTACTATGATCAGGGGCAGATTAGGACCTGAAAGTGGCCCTGGAAAAAATGCAAAAATGGACGTATTTTATAGAAAGGCTGAGTGCAAGTAGACGAAGTCAATACAAGTACACAGGGCCAGCACAAGTAGCTCCTCCATGTAAAACAGTCCTATGTAAAGTAATTTTGCACAGGACTGCTTTACATGGAGGGAGAGGCAGCAGTTCTATGTAAATTGCCATGTCAGACTGAAACTGTAACTTACACAGCACTACTGCCTTTCACTCCATGAAAAGAAGACATTTCTGTTATACAGGGCTGCCTGCTTTATATGTAAAGGCAGTCCTGTGTAAGCAAAGTTATAGACTGTGGGGTCAGGGTCGCGATTAATCTGTAGGTGCAGCAGGAGTCGCCATCACACTCTCACAGTATAATGCCCCATAGTAGCCCCCCCACACACTATAATGCCTTATCATGGCCCCTCCACTCAGTATAATGTCCCATAGTGGCTGCTCCACACAGTATAATGCCCTATCGTGGTCCCTCCACATATTATAATGTCCCATAATGGTCCATGCTCTTTTCTTTATGAAAGTAGCAGATATTTTGGGTTCAGAATAATTGTACAAAATCAATCTGTGCTGCCCCTGGTGGCACAGATTAGCAACCAACAATAATCTATGTGAATCTTGTACCAAATACCTGTGTGTAATTCCAGCTAATTTTTATTTTCTAGTTTATAGCAAGTCATGGCAGTCTTCTAGCTTATATATTAAAGCTATATTTGTTTTCCGTCAAGGTGAATTAGTTTGTTTGAGGGGTATATAGTGAGCTGCATTTTAACATTTTTAAACACCTCAATTTTCTTAGTTATTTTGGACATAAACTGAATTCTATTACAGCAAATGGACATGAAATGGTTCAAAGATTCAAGGTAAGTTAAAAGCATAGAAACAATATGAATTTTTATCCTCAAGCTCAAATTTCTGATTTAACAAAGGGCAGTTTTTTTCAGGGAAGACATTAAGGACAGCACAGAAAACAAATTATGGTTTGAATAAAGATGGAAACTATTTCTACAAGTGTCTCAACGTTTGGAGGTTTCTTTCAAAACCTCTGATTCTATATAACCAGTGTTGGAACAGACTGCATTACAGCAAGGAAAAGGCAATTAACAAAAGAAGATAGACAAACAGTTATGACCCTTAGATGTGTAGATCAGTCCTACATAGAGAGATGGGCAAACCAATTAGTTCTACCCAAAATTTCCAAACTTATTGGGTTTCTCACCCATGAAATATCATGATACTATCTGTCCAACATTAAAAGTTGGACAGAACCACCTATGTTCAGCAGGTGCTCACAAAACAGGGCCAAAAAGAAAGGGGCAAAGGTAGCACCCAGGAAAATGGAGATGTGGTGCGAATAACAGTTAGGCTCCTATACTGATCACACTCCACCAACCTATGGTTGTAGGATCACACACAGTCAAGGTCTAAGCCATATGGATCACTATCGGTATGGGGGAGAGCACAAGGAGAGAGAGCAATCACTGGCTAAAATATGCCAGTGATAGCGAATGTTAATGTTATACCCTTGATGAAGCTGGGTCCTAATATGCTCCATGAAAAGGTGTAGGGTTCTATTTAATGAGAGGACAGAAAACATTAAGGGACTAATGTGAATGAAGTGAGACAGGGAATCACGGCAACACCACTGTTTATGCTGTATTGGTGCCCTCTTTGAGCATTTAGCTCTTTTTCTTGTTATTCATTTTACAACAATAAAGTTTGTTTTTAACCTTTTTATCAGGTAGACTATTTATACTTCTCATGAAATAAGGAGATGGATACCCTATTTACAACTGGGAAAAAGTTTCCAACTTTAGCTTCAAAATGAAATTATTAAATAATATAGTATACAGTTAATAATGTATAATTAATTGAATGTATAACTTTTCACATATTTACTTTAAAACAAATTTGAAATTTTAATCATATATATTTGCTCCAAATTCTCATAAGATGTTAGCTCTTCTTTTCCAAAATTAAATTTGGTGTCATTTGAGGGTCTTGTTTGGACTCTTTTGCCTCTTCTCTGTCTTATGTTTTTTCTGTCTCACGGACCTACTGTCCTCTATTTTTGGACTGTTGCTCTCTTGCATTCTCATCACAGCTTCAGCACTACTCATCCCTGCCATAAATGTAACTCTAAGAAGCAGCTAACAAAGGTTTTGCCGCGATTCTGCTCCATTAGCATCAACATAGTCCTGCGTAATGAGTATTACCCATCTCTACATGATATTTATTTCCTCTGCCATCGTCATGAGGTTCAGACAATGTTTCTGGACATTCTCCCTCATTTCTGGGTTGTCTGGTCTGTCTAAGTGATCTTGTACAATTATTTTTTTTTTATTTCTCACCACTTTGGGCAGAATAGATTGGTGGGAAGAATTTCTGCTTCTAAGATTTCTCTTTTTGCTGTAGATGTGAAATCAGAAAACAGTCAAACATTTTTGATGAAGTCAGATCCAGAGTTGGAGTCAGTTGTTTGACTTATTGATTCCATAATACTGGTTACCAGCATCACAGGATTCCATACCTTCTGCCTGAATTCAGAAGCAGGGTATCTATATTAGGGAGCACAATGCTATGGTCAGGATTTTTTGTGAGAAGGAACTGATTATTTCAGTCACATTAGAATGCTGGATCAGATTTTAATTGGGACAGCCTGATCTTGCCTATGACACTGCATGCAGGGTGTGACATTCCATGAAACTTACCATGTAAAGTAATGAGCTACAGGCACTAGGACCAGTTTCTTGGTTTCCGTTACTGCAGTATTAATATTAAGTGTGAGTAAGGTCTTGTCTAAACAGTACAGAGAAGCGAATGTATAACCCACAAACTACAGTTCAGCAGTAAGACTCTGTTTGTACTACTGTCATGTCTTCCATTGTTAGCTTATTACAGCCATAAACAGTATGACAGATCAACTTTTAAATTGGGTCTGTAGGTTTCTGTGGCAGTTCTTGTATTTTTATCAGCAAAATAGACCTACAGATTGTATCGAGGGACCCTTGACAGAATAGAAAGTAATGACATTATGAATGTCATAGAGGAATAATACTTTCTATTTCATGACATTCCTGTTACAGCCTCCTTTCATTAGAGCTGGTATGAATTAGTTGAGTTCTGGGACTCTCCTTGATGGCTAAGTAGAAAAAGTGCTCACCTGTTCTCCTTTTTGTAGTAGAAGTGCATGCGCGATAAACTTTCTATAAGATTGGACATCACTCTGCCTGAGTCTCAGGTCAGAACTCAGTAGAAGGCTTGAACGTGTTTTTTCCAATCATCCTTTGGGATCAAAGATCCTTGACTACTCTCTGTTCAAAACAATTGGTGTGCCAGATCATTTCTGAAGTTTTGGGAAACAGCAGTTAAGAGATTAACTTTTAACTTTTAACTATTTTCATATTGAATCTTTTTATTTTACCTATTTTTTTTAAATCAGCCTATAATATTCTTATCTTTTCACAACCTACTTTTTTGTTCTTAAATACGATTAGTTTATTTCTAGGTTGTAGAGATGAACACAAGAAAACCCAGAGGAAATCCACGTTATACAGTTAGAAGAATGCATAGGCTAAACTCCATAGGCTTTGGGGCTCCTTTCATGCTCAATAAATTATACTGACATGGTATGCAAGTCAACATTTTGAGTAAAATGCTTAGATGCCCCATAGCTTTTCCATAAACAGATTCAATAAATGAAACTTCTTTCAAACTCTGAAATACAATTAATCCATGGTAAACTTTACAATGTCTGTTGTAATAATCTTTACTATTAATTTAATCCTAAATGAGTAGAATTAAATGGGTATTCTCATCAGTTTCACTTGAAAAATAAAGCAATTTAAGTTCCCTTTTGGAAGAAAATGTGGTGTTTATCTTCATGAAATGACATAGTTGAGTTTCTCTTTGTTTTGATGTGAATAATGGATTTCAGGAGCAGCAGACAGTACACAATTCTCAATGTGAACATGTTTATGTGATCCGAAGAAATGATGAAATCCGACGTTTTGATGTAGTAGTGTCACCACTGAGAACATGTTAAAATAATAACGAAGAGGATTCATTGAAAAACAAGTGATTGTGCTCTGAGTTTTCAGCAGACACACTGCATTAGCGTTTCAACTTCATCTCTAACAGAAACATTTACTAGAAACACAGTCATTTGTACTGGTCCACTGATAAGTATTTTATGTTCCTATAATTAGGACTGGATTTATTGCACAGTTTGTTAGCATTTTGGGAATTATTCATTCTGTACTTTTAAAGCGTACCTTCAATTATAAAGCGACATTTCATAATGAATAGTGCAGGTAAATATAAGAAACTTTGTAACATGTTTTAAATTAAAGAAAAAAAGTTTCCTTGTCCACTTATTAGGCAGGCCTCCCTTTCCTTATCTTCACTTAGACTGTTTGCTTACATAGAGTCCATCTCCATATTCATGTCACACACAGAACTCTTGAAACATAGCAGTGCTAAAAGAGCTCACAGTGTAGCAGAGATTAGCAGCTGCAGCTACTAATGTGTTTTTTTCAGCAGTTTCCTCCTCCCCCACACCTCTCCATAGAGTTGTGTGTAAAAAGTAGCTCAGATTTATAAGTTGGGAAATTTAAATACTACTTTATTAACCTATATTACAAAGTTTCTTACATTCAACTGTACTATTCATTTATGAAGAGTAGTATTATATAATTGGAGGTATGCTGTAACTATACAGTTTATATATAACATGGTATATGTTACTGTGAAGTACTTAATAGTTTAACTTTTTAGCTAAACAAATAGTTCTCCAGAAGAAAGAACATTGCCCCTCTGGTGCCATCGTAATTTTAGTGGCAAACCTTTGGAGAGTTTTTGACACATGATTTGGTTTAATAGTCAAAAAAGGGAGTCCATTTGTAGTCAGCACACTCCCAAATTTGATAATTTCACAAATTTTGATAAGTTCACACTGTACTTTTTAAAAAATTTTTGTATGGTGTTTTTCCCATCTTCGTATATATATTTACCTTCACACATACTTAAGAAAGGCTACTGGTACTCTATTGTGTCCTACAATGGTAGTACTCTGTCTTTGTCTGAGGGAAGAAACCCCCAGTTGCAGAGGGTGAGAAATCTAATGGACATTAACACACACCCTGGATCCATATGAAGAGACCCCACAGTATAATAATAGTTAATGAGTGGCGAAAATTGGAATATTATAAAAGTTAGAATATTATATTGTGTGCAGGGGCCACTATGGGACATAATACCGTATGCAGGGGCCCCAATGGGACATAATACCGTATGTAGGAGCCGCTATGGGATATAATACCATGTGCAGGGGCCACTATGGGACATAATACCATGTGCAGAGGCCGCTATGGGACATAATACCATATGCAGGAGCCGCTATTGGACATAATACCGTGTGCAGGGGCCACTATGGGACATTATTCTGTAGAACGGTGTGTTTTCTGTATTAAGGATGTGTTTTGCACAGAAAACTCAGGCATTTTTTTTGTGCAAAAATGCACCATGTGAATGCAGTTTTACATTGAAGTAAAAGTTCCAGTGGCCCAAGAATATAGCCGCATCCATATACATAGTGTGTTTTCACAATAAGGATGCTTCCACACGATGCTCCTGGACACATACATTTTCCACTAATTGGGGGCTGTACTTTAATTGCTTCTAATCGGAAAGTACAGTTACGTCCCAGGAAATAGCAGTAAACGCATGCGTCCTAAAGCATCTGGTGGCAGCACTTCTGTGTTATGTTTTGTGGTATGTGACTTTAGTTTAGGGGTCACCAGACTTACAATTATTGACCAGCACTCCGAGTACCTCATCTTTGATTTTTTAATTAAAATCGGCACGCTGAACTAAAAAAGTTGCCTACCCCTGTCATATAACATATATCAAACAGGAGACACACAAAACTATAAGAGGAATGGAGTAAGTTATTCATTAGTTATCTTATCTTTCTATAAATAATAACTATATGGTCAGTATACATAAATAACAAAACTAAGGCAGGGTTCACACTACCGTTGATGTCCGTTCTGATAGTGTCTGTTTAAAAAAGAAAAACAAAAAAAAACTGACACCTATCATAACAGACATTAACGGACAGTAACTGATGTTAATGCGTCTGTTTTTTTAACTGATCCAATTAATGTATTAGTTAAAAAAAAAAACGGACACATTAGCATCAGTTAGCATCAGTTGGTGTCCATTTTTTAACACTGTCCGTTTTTTTTTTTTTTTTTTTTTTTTCTGCTTTCTGAGCATGCGCAGGAAAAAAACGGACATAAAATAATGGACAGTAACTGATGGCTATCAGTTACTGTCCATTATAAGTCCGTTACCCATAGACTTCAATGTTAAAAATAACAGACACTTGCTGTCCATCAAGAATCCGTTTTTTTCAAACGGACAAAAAGTCCTGCATGTAGGATTTTTTGTCCGCGAAAAAATAACGGACTTCTGACGGATTTGGTGTAAATAGACACAAACGGACACAATATAAAAACCCATTGAAATGAATGGAAATTGACGGAAAATGAACGGATTTCTGACGATTCAGCTAGTGTCCGATGCTAAAATCTTGTAACGGACAATAGCAACGGACACTACTGATGGTCACCAACGGTAGTGTGAACGCCCCCTAGGTCTACAGACATGAGGGGAGTTTTCCTTCCTCTGTCAGACTGATTAATTACTGTCTCATTCTAATCCTTAAGAAGAATCAATACAAATATTTATATAATGTAATACAAAAACATTTCTAACAAAACTATTGTATGGTTAAGAAGCCCTTATTGGCTGTTATCCCCTCTGCTATTTGTGGTGGTTTATATGTGCTTTAAAAGGGCAATATATATCTTTGAATATCTGTTATATTACATTGTTATATTACATTCTACACCTAAAGACCTTAAGGTATTTGTGATACAATATAGATTATATCATATCATTTTTATTTTTTTATGAAAAATGTTGAGCAGTTGTTCTATTTATCAGGGCCATTTAGATTCAAGGGACATCTTCCTAACAGATGGTTTGCATAATGGAAGAAATTTATGGAAACTCATTTATGTATCATCATTAATTATGGTATTCAGATGAAGTAGTCAAAATGTATTTTCTGCATAAAAATTTCACAAATCCTTTATTTTAATATAATTATATAAATAATTTACTGAATATTTTTTTTGTAGAACATAGCACACTTGGGCGTAATGCAAGCGTATTTTGCGCCATTCTTAAAAAACGGCCCGACTGGGCAAGATCCAAGAGACTTATGAAGTGACTGGGGCCTTTTCATGAATCTGTCTGCTATCCCCACGCCAAAATGGAAATCTACACCAGTTATCTCCATTGTAACACACACCAGAAAGCTTCTGTGTGTTATAATAAATCTGAGGCGTGCAAGAAAGTGCCTCGTGCTAAACATGCACCTTAATATTATCCCTTTGTGGCAGTGTTCTGTGTAAATGAGATCTATGGTAAGTCTGAAGAATACTCTCCTATCTTACATTTCCTCTCTTTGCTGCCTCAGCATCTGATATTGATTTATACTGGTTTTGTGGTTATACATAACAAGAAATTTCAACAGGCTGTGTTATAGTTTAAAGCATGAAAGAGAAACAAAATAGCAACCTGAACCTGTCATACAGAAGGTGGATTTGGCCTTCCTCAATTCTGTTTCTTTAGTTAGTGTAAGGGTTAAAACATAATTTGTATTATATTCTATAACGCAGTATAGAAGACACAGGGTGAAATGTTCTCCATGCAGACTAAATAGTTTAGAGATAGAATATAGTCTCAGAGTCTGGGAAGAATATCAACAGTTCTGCTGTTCTCAGAGATGTACCATTCTCAGGAAAGATAAGGAGAACATTTAGACTAGGTGAAAAGGAAACATCTGGGGTGATGGGAAACTGAACAACTTTGTCTGGTAACGGAACTGGAAAACCCATATATGTACATTGATCACATGACTGTTATGTAACTGAGCTTACCTTTAAAACTGTATTGAACTACGCAATAAAGAAGAAACTGTTCATACACGATACTTGTGTACGTTTTGTTTCCCGAGCGCTCGAAACTGGTTATTTATTTAATTAGGCTTACGGTGACATCCATCCCAGGGGGACTTAACCCCTGACAGTTAGTAATCACATTTCTGTCCAAATAGAGCAGAGATAAAAAGCAGGCAATAAAAAATATCCTACAAACAAGCAGCTATCCAGAGTTACAGATGTGCTAAAATTTGATTAAGGACTCCAATTTTTAATAAAACCAACCCAATACAATGCAGCAACTCGCTAGCCAAACCCCTGATGGTTGTAATTCACATCCACAAGGTGGCCACCTATAGACATATACAGCATAGCATATCACTTTGTGATGCAGTATCATGCAATCATGTTGACCTGAAACAATTGGCCATCTTGTAACACACATCTATATATTTCTAAAGAAAAGGTGAGAAAGGACAATTCTGTAATAATTAATGCAATATTATTTGAAATGAAAATGTACAGCAACTATAAATGAACATACTGATAAATATATGAATAAATCTATATTACAGCTTAAAACAACAGCATATTTTAAAGAATGTGTTAGAGATTTTCTGAGATTTTATTCCTTAAGGTTACCATGCCAACATATCAAGCTTCTGCAGTTTTGAGATTTCTTCTATGCTGATCCAAACAGCAGCTTTGGAAGTATATTTTAGCTCTTTTATTAGTTTTTACTTTAATGAGGCTCTGAACTCATATTGTTTGTGCATGGATTGCTGTATTACTGACCATTGACTGTTACTGGAAATTCTCTTGTTTTCTGATTTTGGCTTTGACATTACTACTCGGACTTTGGCTTGAACATGTTTACTCTTCTGATGCATCCCTCTGGTTTTAATCTGGCTTGTGAATTTGTTGAGAGTTCTGGTTTGACTTCAGTTTGTAGAGCATTTATTTCTTAAAGTAGTTTCTGTGGTGATAACTTTGGTCCAAATTGAGCACAAATTCATCTGGCTTCATGGCTGGCGCTGGTGAAGACATGTGGGTGCCCAGGATCTATCTTTCAGCATTGTGTGAGATTTAGATAGCTATTTCTACTACTCTCTGTTGTAAGTCATATCCTGCAATTTTTAATATTTTCTCCAGTGATAATATAACACTATTATTAGGATAGGTCATTAATATCAGATTATTGGGGGAAGACATTTGACCCCTACGCTGATCAGTTGTTTGGGATTGCTACAATACAGTGTAGTGAGCCAGGATAGAGGGCTTGTTTACTGTAGAGTGGCCATTTGATGTTACTACAGCTCTGCTAGCATTGAAGTGAATGGGAGCTGAAATGTAATAGTGCAGATCAATCACTATGCAATGTACTATTCAGTTTTGTACACTGTATAGTACCATGTCCAGCAGCAGTCATGAACAGCTAATAGGCAAGATGTAATCCCCCTAGTGATCTGATATTGACGGGCTATCAAATCTAAGAAATTATAAATCCTTTATTAATGTAGCATTTTTTTCTACAAGGAGGTGCTAGACTTCTACTTTTCACACTGATATCTTGATAACAGCTAGACATACTTGTGCCCTGTCTAATTGGGATCTGATTTTCTGGGGACACTTGGCTTGTGGTGAGCATTCATATTTACATGTACTTCCTGAATTGTCTGTAAATTATACTAATATAAATGAATTTGCCCCAAGTTTGTTTTACGTGCATTGTGGGTATATTCTATGTTATGAATAAAGTTTTATTCTAAGTTGTTTTGTTTCAAGATTTTCAGCCTTGACCATTTCTATCATTATTCTTTTCCTTCCAAGTTTCATAATAACATATAGAAAGCTTACATGGCTTAAAACTAGCACTATTTTCTATGGCAAACTTTCTAATTGTTTTCTAACTGCTTTCGGCTCATACATTTGACCTCTCCAAGGTAATAGGAAAAACAGTCAATTACTGACAAAATTCTTCCGTTATTGGAGCTCTCATTGTAGCCACTTCAAGTGAGAACTATCTTTAGAAGAACTGGAGAAAAGATAAATATTAAAAAAGGATATTGCGAAACATAATTAAAGAAAGCCTAGTGAACTACAAAATTTTTTTATTTCACACTGAAATGACTGACAGATGGCAACGTTTATCTGCCAGTCATTTCAGAGTAAAATAAAAAAAAAAATTGCCCTTTGTGTTTGATGTTTATAACCTAATTGTAAATAAAGTGTAGATATCGTAAGCATAGAAATATAAGCACAGCCTATAATAAAAGTGAATCATTTGTCCAGCATTAGTTAAAATCACAATACTTATTCAAGTGGCTAAAATTTTATAGTGTAGCTTTTCGCTGCTACTTTATTAACTGCTTCCAGACTACCTATCGACTATATACATCTGGGCAGACCACTCCTAACCCTGCAGGGACATATCCATATGTCCTTGCAGTGTTAAGCAGCTGCATCAAACAATGCAGTTGCAAATGCAGGAAACTGTTACTACAGACGGAGCTCCTATAGGGAAGGCAGCGGTGCCTATAAGGGAGTGCAGGAGAATTGGGTCCAGCTTTGTGTTTTTTGTGAAGATTCACACACCCATATTATTTATCTTTCTCCTGGTCTCTCTATTTTGGAGCTCAGGACTGGGACACCATCACTGCACCACCCCCACAAAGCCTCTATAATAAGACGCAAAAGTTGTTGTGTATCCCACCTTATAAGGGGAGCCTGGGATTATTTCACTTGTACATTTAAGGTCCCTCACAAGGGAGCGCCCTGTTGTATTTTTTCTTTTCAGAATTTGTGTACAAAGCTATGGGAGCTGCCACGATGTAGCTCCCCTCTGACCACATGGTCACATGACTACTGGGGCTAGGAACTCTATGAGCTTCTGGGTAGAATGGAGTGTTCCTCTTGTAACTGGGAATAATGTATCAGCTTCAGTTACAGGAGAAATAATCAGTAAAATAAAAATGAAAGTTAATATATCTATTATGACTTTATGGAAGGAGGAACACAATGTGTAAAAAAAAAAAAAAAAAAAAAAAAAACATGTCATAGGTTCTAGCCCCACCTCCAGCCACACAACAATAAGTGTCACCAATGTAAAAATGACTGTAACAATTTGTGGTATTAAAGGAAAAAAAAACATGAAAAATTTAAAAAACTGACACATTTCCCCTCTTTTTTGTTACATTTTCTGGTATCTTAAAATTAAAAAAAAAAATGGAAAAATAAAAATAACATAAAATTAAAACCCTATTCATCACAGAAAAAATGCAAACATTATTTGAATAAACCAAAGGAAAAAAAAATGACAGCCCTCAAAACCACATGTACAAAAAAGCCAAAAAAGTATCTGTTCTGTGAACCAGGGAAAATGGCCCGGTTCACAGGAGTTTGTCACCCGAACCAAGCAAATCGTCCCAGCCCCGCTGATTGTCAGGTTAACGTCACATGAATCGAACAAGGTTTTTCCTTTGTGAACTAGTGCCTTAGTTGCCTAAATATTGCAACCACTTCTTGGAGCAACAACAATGCTCTTGTTTCCACAAAGAGTTAATTTGAAAATTCACATCTATCTATCTATCTATCTATCTATCTATCTATCTATCTATCTATCTATCTATCGGGCTATGTTGATATACTGGATTCTGATGACAGACTCCTTTTAAGCCTTAAGAGAATATATCTTCTTAATCATAGCATGAGCAGGTGAAGGGGCAACCAAAATATTTGAAAACAAGGCCAAACAATAGAAAATAAGTAAAATGCTGACATGTGCATACTAAAAACATAAAAACACGTGAGAAATGTACTAAAATATAAAAATAATGCATAAGGATTTTACAAGACTGAGAAAAATTCATAGTTACAAGTTCAAATAGGAAGGTTTTATTGGTACACATTGTGTCATATCCACATTGACAAGCTTATGGTCATATAGTATGTCATATCCAAGTAGCGTTTCAAGAATCATATTGGAAACTTTTATGTTATATGATTGTTCTACAGTGATATATAAGACAGCACACAGACTCAATATGATGTTTAATAAATATGTATGCTTATGCTTATATATAACATATTATGAAACAGTAAGCATTAGCTTATGCTAATATATAACATATGAAGCATAAACTTCACAATGGAGCATTCACATGATGTATTAAATCCAATTTGGCAGATTTATAATTTACAATAAATGCAAGGTCTAAAGACCTACTGAATCACAAATTGGAATAAATAAGTGTCCATACTACCCCTAGAAGTGCATATATATCTACCATAAGATAACAATGAAAATTAGGCACTAATTGTACTAATATGATTATACTAATATGAACATGCATGATTATGATGCAAGTCAAGCAGACTCATTCAGTGTGTTCTGATATAATGCTCACTGACTAACTTTTTTGTGTTAAATCTTAACTTCTCAATAAGTATTTTTTTAAAATATATTTCAAATATAGAAAAATTGGCATTATCATGCAGTGTGTTCTAGTCTACTGCTCACTGAGCAGGTCACCCTTTCAGTGCTTTTAGTGCTCTGCTAATTTTCTTAAAGTATAATTTTTTTGTAAATTGTATGTTCCTCTTCCTCCTCTAATGTTGTAACATGTAATTTACAGCAGGGGCTTTCTGCTCTGTCGACCTTGTGACCCTATCTTCATGGTCACTGACGCAGATCCCAAGTACTCAGTCAAGGTGACATCAAAGGAAGAGGGTGGTGGCAGTGGTAATAGTAACAATTCCAGTCAATGTGCAGCCCCAAAATCAAAAAAGTCTACCTGAGGCATTTCTAGTGGAAGCTCTGGGGAAGTGGCATCGGTGGTGGCAGTGGCAGGCACATTTCCAGCATTGTTGATATTAGCACCAGAAATGTATGCTTATTCCAATACCAACGCCATTTTGTTCTCATATCTGTTCCCATAAAGGGATTATTTTTAGTGTCTTTTTTGATAAATTCAATTATAATCTTTATTGTGAGAATATTTCTATAAAGAGGACCTGTCACCAGGTCTCAAAAGCCCAGTGGCATAGATAGGTGCTTAACCACTTCCATACCAGATGCTTTACCCCCCTTCAAGACCAGGCACATTTTCAAGTTTTTTGTTTGTGGTTTTGGAGGGCTATAACATTTTTTATTATTTGCGTTATTCAACTAATATCTGCGTCTTTTTTCAGTGAAACATAGGGCTTTATTTTTATGTTGTTTTTTTTATTTTTACATGTGTTATAATTTTTTTTACTGTATATCCAGGAAAATATAAACTAAAGAGAAGGGAAAACGTGTCGGTTTTTCACTTTGCATTTTTTTTTTTTTTTATTTAATAACACAAAGTACTACTAAAAAAACTTTATAAAATAGTTTTTACTCCCAGTTACAGTAATTTTATTTGGTATGTTGTTGTCAGGGGTGGTACTATAACCTTTAATAAGTTCGTTTTATTGGCGTATTATTTTATTTTTTTAATTAATTATTTTATTTACATTTTTTTTAACTTTTTCTATTTTTTATTTATTTATTTTTTTTACATTGTGTCCCCATAAGGTCATAATAGACCTTTGGGGACATCTGATGTCTTTTTTTTTTTTTTTTTTTTTGTCGGGGAGGCTGATTTCCCCTGTAACGGGTTGTTACATTTAGCTCCAGTTACAGGAGGAATACAGCCTCTTGCATGTTACTTTCACATTGCTATAGAGCTGATCTGGGTCCTGTAGGACCCAGCAGCTGTAACAGACTATGAGGGGAGCCGCAAGATAGCGGCGCCCACAGCGCTGTATACAGAGCTCTTTGAGAGCTGTATACACAGCAATCGGGAAGGCAGAGAAGGTAATAAACCTTCCCTGTCTTCTCTCTGGGAGCTCCGGCCGAAGATACAGCTGGCTCCCTGTTTCATCAGTTGCACGATTTTGTGCAGCTGCTGAGTTCTGCTGGGACGTACCGGTACGTCCTTGCTGAACTACACAACCACCTTCCAGACGTAAAAACCCAATGGGCAGTCCGGAAGTGGTTTAATTAATTAAACAATTTCAGTTGTTTATGCAAATTAGGTTATTTTAGCCAAGTGAACTGTAATACTGCATGACACACGGAGACACAACTTGAGTTTTGGGATAAACTACAGTGTTACCACCCACTCTATTTTCCATAAACATTTGCACAGCTTTCTTTGGAACAGTTGAATGGATTTGGATAAACAAAGCACCAAAACACCCAGGGTGACCGCATCTATCAAATGAGATGTGTTATTGGGTTTTTGAGGTCAGGTTATCTATAAGTATATTTCTTGAAAGCTGCCAATTAACTTGTGACTTAATTTGATATGTTCTTGAATAATTTATTGCCCATTCCATGCAATAATATGCAAATAATTTAGCAGCATCACCATTGTTCTTAGTCTTTGCAAACAGCATCTATATTCGATGAATGTGTGAAAACAACTGATAAAATGCAGCTGTGTCTCAGCATTAGCCGGTGTCTTAGACCAAATGCCATTTTCAAATACATTTTGAGTCAGTGTTTTTTACTAAGACTGTGTCACTTTTTACTGCTAGCCATACAGTGATCCGTTTATGACAGATTCTTGATTTTGGAAATTACCATTTGTGTTAGATTCTAGATAGAAAACCCAATATAAAAGCATTCATTAAAAAACAATACTTCTGGGTATGACTGTGCAGCTACTTGCTGACACTGTGGTTGTTGAATGTCCCAGAGAATAGTTTAAAGCATTGTTTCTAGTTCTTGTTCTTAAATAACTTAGTCTAAAGCCAGAGGCACAGAGCTGTTGCTGGCAGATTGGTGGCAGTTTACACAAAATGATCTAACAACAGACGGAGAGAGTGAATATATTAACTAACTCAGTGCTATCTAGAAACTGTTTATTCACATTTAGAATATTGTCAAAATGTCAATAATAGAAAAAAATATCAATATCAAAGGAAGAATTAATATTTACTGTTCTTATCCAAGAAAAGGGCTTCACAGTGCATACAGAATGTGCAGTACAATCTCAGGTTCTGTGGATATCTCGTAACCTCTGTGCCTCCTTATGAGATTTTATTGAGTTGACTGCAATATGCAGTATTCATCTACAGCACTTTTTTAAGGCAACGGAATAACTGAAAAGAAAAAGTGAAAAAAAATTATTATTAAATTTGGTCACTTTAAAGAAAAGAAGATTTATATTCATTCCCTACATGTTCTAGTGATGGATTTTGTGTAGTTATGATTGTGATGTGGCAGCTAGGAAAGCAGTTCTCTACTGTTAGTACCTAAATCAGTAAGGGATTTAGTTTCTAAGCCTCAAAGGTGGGAATTTATTAAGTCATCTATTCCACTCTTATGGTGCCAAAAAATTTAATTTTTTGTGCAATCCATGGTCTGCAAAACAATATGTTGCCTTTTGCTACTTTTTTCCTGCTCTCAGAACTTTTCCACAAAGTGTGCCAGGCTTAGCAGGGAGGATATACCCAATGGTAAGCTAATGAACCAGTGTAAATTATAGAGAAAATCTACTTCAGGGCATACCTGATGCACATTTGATATTTTGGCGCATAGTCTGCCAGAAGAAGTGTCAAAATGATTAAGAGGTGTGTACCTCTTAATAAATTCACTTCACTTTATGCCAACTTTTAACTAAGGCTGTTGTAGGAAATTCCAGTCTTATTAGATCTGTCTCTAAGACTTTATGATTTACTAACATGGTAAAAATCAAATGCTGGGACTCATGCAAATGGCCTAGGTTCTATGAGAGTGCTAGAAGGTCACACAGCTTATCAACATAGAGCAGATTCTTTTAAGTGCTGTATATACATAAATATTGTCCAAAAGCAGCAATGTTTTTAGGGGGAAAAGAACAGCGCTGTGCAAAAGTTCTTGACGTGTGAAAAAAAATTTCTACAAAGTAAAAACGCTTAGAAATAGAAATGTTAATAGTTTTGTTGATCACCAAAATTAAGTTAATTAACAAAAGAGAAATCTATATCAAATCAATATTTTATGTGACCACCCTTTAGGGGTAAAATCTTAGTAGAGATGAAATGGGTCCTACAAAGTCCTGATCTCCAGATCATCAAGTCTGTCTGGGAGTACATCAACAAGTCTACATCCACAGAAGATCTGTGGTTAGTTCTTCAAGATGTTTGGAACAAACTATGTGCAAATGTACCTATAAGAATTAATACTGTTTTGAAGGCAAAGGGTTGTCACACTAAATGTTGATAGGATTTATCTTTTTCTTTTGTACATTCACTTAATTTTTTTAATTGACAAAAATAAGCTAACACTTCGATTTCTGAACTTACTCTTACTTTTCAGTTAAAAATACTCATTACATTGGCATAGCCAGACTAAAACTTTTGCATAGTACTGTACAAATGGAGTTCAATGGAGCTTGCCAATTTTTTTTTTCTGGAATATGCCATAGAAAAAATTCTCTGCATGCCTGCTGCACCTTTATTGAACCCAGGAACATGAGATATTAAAAAACTTAGTGCAGTGAACTGAACTTTTGTATTCCTGTTTATGTGAGCCTGAATAACCCCAAAATATTGATCAGTTTATATTTCTATTTATAAGATTTATAAATCTATAAATTATATATTCATAAAATAAGGAAAAAACACTGAATATAAAATATGCTTATTTAATTAAGCAATAAATGCATGCTATTTACAGACCTTGTTGGTTACTATCTAGCATTCTTTCTTTCTTATTTTGATTTATCTTTTAAAATAGAGAAGCAACCATGTTAAATATTTGCTCTTTGAGTGATCCACACACATAATAGGATTCTAGAGTAAAGGAAGTGGTTTTGAAATCAGCTAGTTCTTCAGTTGCTATAACAACAGACAATATGACATTGAAAATGCTAGGTACTGTTATAATGTATACTTAGCGAAAGAAAAAAATGGAAACATACCCTTCTCATACAACAGTTATCAAAAGCAAAGTGCAAATTGTCACATTAGCATTTTTGTGCATTCATGAGTATATAATGTATTATTCTGTTAGCTGTATTAATTTTATATGAACCCATTTCTACTTTTTACTTGCTGTTTTTGTTGTTAAATTTTAATGCAAATGCATGTCCCTACTCAGTCTACTTGGTCTATTTGTCAGTACATTATTTTTTCACTGATTATATTCTATAAAAAAAAATGACAAAACTTTGATATTTGATATAATCAACAAGATAGACTGTACTTCAATATTAGTGAATTTAGAAAAATGATAGTGGTGTCCATGGTGTTCCTGTCAAAACACAGCAGGATTTAGGTATGGGCTTTTTAGTGTTTTTCGCTATAGGCTTTTCTATAGAGAACAAAAATGCCTGTATGAAATGTTACTAACTAAAAATGCTATAAATTTTTTTTATAGCATTTATAACATCTTATCTCATGATTACAGCAGCCCTCCTGTCTCCTTTCCCCTCCACTTCCTGATTTTCACACTTATCACAGATTTACATACACATTTAACAGAAGCACCATTAAAAACATATTACTACCCCTTATGAGGGCTCAAAAATGCAAAGCAGTATACAGAGAGAAGGAGAGAAAAGAGGAGAGATATGTGTGCCTTGGAGCAGGGGATGAGGACAGAGATTTAGCTATATCTGACAAATGAAACAAGAAAGATAAAGCATTTTTTTGAATATAACACTTAAGATAGCTCAGGATACAAATTTGAATGTTATACTTGAGATGGGAATATCATCTTTTAAACATATTGGGTTTTTTGAGTTGTACAGTGCTGCAGAATATGTTGGCGCTATATAAATAAAATGTATTATTATTATTATTATTATTATTGAAAATATGTTTGGAAATGCAAAGAAGGAAATTATGCACCTTGTGCTAAATTGTACTCATTTGACAGTCCTAGACCATTCTGTCTTTGTCCACTCCTGGAGCCACATTCTTGTAAATGTGTTTCAGAACCCTAGTAAAATAGGCTGTTTCATGCTAAAAAACCTCATTGCTGCTAGTGGGAGAGTATCACATTTTCTCCACTATCTAGCTGCCAAGGTATGTACACACTTACCATATACACTGTGATGTGCCTGAATCAAGACAGATTTTGAGAAGGTTCAAATTGTCATTGCTAGATTACCGTGTCACAGCATTACCAAAAAAGGGAGGTCTCATGATTCTGGTGTGCAGTGATTACCAATGGTAGTCCAAGTAACAACAACCAGTGATCCAATGACAAGGGTCATTTGCATCGAAGGCATACTGATGCAGATAGGAAACAAAGGCTGGTTTATCTGCTCCATTCCTACATTAGAGCTACTGTACTGTAGCACAAATTCTTGAAAACTTTAACTGTGATTGATAAAAAAAAAAGTATCAGAAAACATAGTGCATTACAACTTGCTTTGTATGAAGTTGCAGAGCCAGAGTCTGTGCCCATGTGCCAAGTGTCCATGCTGATAATGCCCACAGCAAAAAGTACAAATAATTAGCACGCAAGCATCAGTAACAGGTAATAATAATAATAATACATTGTATTTATATAGCGCCAACATATTCCGCAGCACTGTACAATTTGTAGGGTTCAAGTACAGACAAAAAAGATACATTACAAAGAAATAGTCAATTCACACAATGGGACTGATGGCCCTGATCGCAAGAGTTTACAATCTATGAGGTAGAGGGGGTGACACAAGAGGTAGCAGGGGCAGCATCGGAGGTAGCATTGCTTATACAATGGTCAGACAATTTTGTAATAGAGGTTACTGTCATTACACATATATAAAGCTGTATGAGCCTTCACTAGTCGTGTCCTTTAATGTGCAGATTGTGCCTGGACATATAAAGTTAGTCTGAAACGGTGTCATATCCTGTGGGGTAATGTGGTAGCGTGAACAGAGGAGGGTACGTATTAGGGATTCTAAACTACAGAAGGTTTTACATTAGGAATTGTGATAGGAATAGGAGACACTGACCTGGTCTGATAATCACATGATGTTAAAAAATATTTTTATCTGCTATGACATAATGCCCAATGAAATATCTATATGATAAACACATGCATTTTTATTATCAGACACACAAAGCTTATCTTACCTTGCCCTCATACCATTTCTTTCCTTCAATCGTTTTTCCTTATGAAATTCTTTATTTCATGTGTTTAAATGTAGTAAATATATTATGCACCAAAAGCTTGCTTTAAATATGTGTTTTTAAAGTGCTGCATTTAGTCTTGATATACAGATGTATTAGAGTTGTACCAGTTGCAGAAGTTCAGGTTAACTCTGTGACATCTGTATCTGAATCATTTGGAACTCTATTTCTACTGTTCCTTCTATGTATTCCCAGAAAATTTTGATAAAAACAATGTACAAAAATAACAAAAGTGTACAGGGTATTTGGATTTTTTCACAATGCTTTCAAATTGCTCTCCACACTGCTTTATTCTGTCTAGAGACTGTATACTTCTTGACAGCGAAGACAGAAAACCTATTGACGCTGGCATAGCTTGAGACACATTACATGAACCAGAAGGACTAAAAATGCTATCTATAAAACTCCTGATAAGCTCAGGAACAGAATGATCTTCTTGCTATGGTCTTGTGAGCAAGAAGCAAAAAAAAAATCTATAGAGAGCACACTGGAGAATGGGGGGCATCTGATGTATGTGCTTACATTTGAATTATCTCCTGCTATTGTGAATTGTGTTCTTTTCCCAAAAGAAGCCTTTGTTTACAATGCCCCTTTGGTTACACTTGACATCAGAGCTTTTTACTCTGTGATAGCTAACATATCCTGTATCCCATAGGCAGGGAAATTCCTACAGCTAATAGTAAGATTACTGCAGCTGCCAGATTGTTTTTGCCTATTTTTTTCTTTTTATACTTTTGTTCTAAGTGATGACATATTACAGATTGATGGTTAAATATACTTCATAATGTCTATAGATGTACATGCCTGTAAATGCAATACAGAATTCCATATATTTATTTTAAATTGAATTCAATACCTATATTTTTAACTAATTTAATATGTTGTAATATCTGATTTAATATTAGTAATGTTTTTATTTTATGTGTGTGTAATTATGGGAGACAGAAATTTTGTCTAAGCAGCCGTTAACATCTTGTAGAGATAAGTTTTACAGCAACCGTATACACATGTGGACAAAATTGTTAGTACCTCTCGTTTAATGAAAGAAAAATCCACAATGGTCACAGAAATAACTTGAATCTGACAAAAGTAATAATATATAAAAATTCTATGAAAATGAACAAATGAAAGTCAGACATTGCTTTTCAACCATGCTTCAACAGAAATTTTTTAAAAAGAAAACTCATGAAACTGGCCTGGACAGAAATTATGGTACCCTTAACTTAATATTTTGTTGCACAACCTTTTGAGGCAATCACCACAATCAAACAATTCCTGTAACTGTCAATGAGACTTCTGCACCTCTCAACAGGTATTTTGGTCCACTCTGTTGAAGCATGGTTGAAAAGAAATGTCTGACTTTGGTTCATTTTCATAGAATTTTTATATATTATTACTTTTGTCAGATTCAAGTTATTTCTGTGACCATTGTGGGTTTTTCTTTCATTAAACGAGGGGTACCAACAATTTTGTCCACGTGTATAAACTATATAATACAAAAGAAATAAAGAGTTCATCTAAAGGGGAGTTTTCTCAGCACGATTTTTGACCTTTGCAGAGGTCATTGTGCAGGGAGGGTGATGAGGTGACCTGCGACCAAGACCTATTGTGGTTTATGTGTTCTATTTCTAGATGTTACCTTCTATTGTAATCCTGCCAGATGGTAACAAGATGACTGCTAAAAAGCAATCTCTACAAAATGCATGTAGCATACGTTATGAGAAAAAGAAAACATACCCTCTTTGAACTCTATGGTTATACGTATCAGGACATGAAAGTGTAACGTCTCTGCCGGTTTGGGTCTCGGCGCCGCCCTCCGCTCGCACGCTGTGGCGAAGGAGGTGTGTTCAGTTTGATTCTTTGTGTAAGTTTCTTGCTGCTCAGTCTGAACATGGTCCTAGTCAGTGTAATGGATTTCCGGCCCCACCCGTGTTCTAAACATTTCTCTCTGGACGGTATAGAGTTAATCTCTTCCTGGCCTGTGTGATTGACAGCCTGTGAACCTATCAGATCTGGGGCTGGGCCCAGACTTTCTTTATACAGGATGTCACTTCTCTGCAAGTTGCCGGTTATTGCACTTGTCTTTGCTTGCTCTCCTTGTTATATTGCTTACTACTTTGTTACTTGATTATCTGACCTCTGGCTTGCCTTTTGACTATTCTTTTGGATTTTGACTTTGTACTGCATTGCTTGTTTGTTACTGACCCCTTGGCTTGCTCACTCTGCTTTTGTGTTGTTTTTGTCTTGTCCTGTTCTCTGTGTCACTTACTCAGTATAGGGCTTGTCTTCTGGTTGTCCTTTTACCATTTAGGGTAACTTAGGCAATAGGAAGGGACAGTGGCTGGGGTGAGATTAGGGCTCACTTGTCTCTGTCCTTCCTCCCAGACCCTGCAGTAGTGTCAGGGTTGCTACGGTTGGCAAGACCCTCACAGAAAGTCAATAAAAAATCTGGCACTAATAAGGTTTTAAAATTAGATGAGTACAACCTCAAATGAACATCAACACTCATCAGATTCCAACATTTCTTTAGTTAGAAAAATGAAGTCAAAATGGAAAAGCCATGTGTGAAAACGAAGTACATGCAATGAATCAATAGCTTAGCAGCATAACTTCAGTCTCTCATATTGTTGGAAATTTGGCTCACTTTTCTTTCCAGGGTTTCTTCAGGTCATTGAGGTTTGTGGGTATTTATTTATGCATATCTCTCTTGAGATCCCGCCACAGCAGTTAAATTGGGTTGAGGTCTGGACTTTGACTAAGCCATTGCAACGCCTTGATTTTTTTCTTTGTAGATGTGCTGGTTTACTTGGGATCATGATCCTACTGCATGACCCAATTTTCACCAAGCTTTAGCTGTTGCATAGATGGCCTCATATTAGACTTTAAAATAATTTGGTATATAGAAGAATTCATAGTTGATTCAATGACTGCAAGATGCCCAGGTTCTGTTGCTGAAACCAAAGTCAAAATCATTACCCCTCCATGTTTGCCAGTTGGAATGAGGTGTTTGTGCTTATATTTTGTGTTTGATATTCACCAAATGCGGCGCTATATATTATGGTCAAACATCTACACTTTTGTCTCATGTACAAAGGACATTGTTTCAGAAGTCATGTGGTTTGTTCAGATGCAACTTTGCAAACTTAAATGAGTTGGCCACTTTTAGACCAATATTGAGAGGCAAATTTAATAGTGCAACTTTTTATTATACAATCAATTTTCCACTGTACTTTCTGTATACATTTTTCATGTTTTTCTTGATCTTTGCTTGCTGTCATTCATTCTGCTTATTCCCAGTGAATAAAAATCAGCCCATGGTCATGTGATATACATTCCATGGTCATGTGATGAACACACAGGTGCAAAGCTCGTTATAGTCACAGCACAGTAATCAGACATCTGCCTGGTAATGAGCTGTGCACCTGTGTGTCCGTCACATGCCCATGGACTGTACATCACATGACCATGAACTGATTTTTATCCACTTAAAGTAAGTAGAATGAATGAAATAAAGCAAAGATCTAGAAAACCATGAGGAAATGATACAGAAAGTATATTGGAAAATTGTGCATATTTTTATTCTACAAACAATAACATTGGTCTCAATATTGGTCTGAAATTGGCCAACCCCCTTTAAGTTGTTATTTTTAGAAAGAAGAGGCTTTCTCCTGGCATCCTATTCAAGCAAGCCATCCTTATTCAGTGTTTTACTAATTGTACTGAAATGAATGGGAACATTTAAATGTATCTGTTGGAATTTTTCTGAGCATTGCCTGGTATGATCTTTGGGCAAATTTACCAGGATAGCCACTACTGGGAAGACTGTCGACTGTCTTCAATGTTTTCATCTTGTGAATAATCTCACTGTAGAATGAGGGACTTCAAATTATTTCAAAATTACTTTATAACCCTTTGTTAGTAATTATCTACAATCATTGCTTTTATCTTTTTTTTTTATTTTCATTGTGTTTACATACTCCTGAATGTTCCAGGCCAGCAAACTGCTAAACATTCTGCTTTTATAGAGATGGTCACCCTTGCTGATGCTTGATTAATTAAAGGGGTTTTCCCATCTCCCTGTTTCAGCAGCATTGCCTGCTGTCTCCTCACTTCCTGTATCCCCCCCCCCAGCTTGCTGAACAGGACACTATGAAGTATTACAATACTTATTATGATTACCAGAAATCTAATATAAATGCAGATCAAATAATATGCACATGATTCTAGAGAAGGGACTCTGTGTTATCTGTATGTTTACATAGAGAGATAACCGACACAGCTTTATCAGCAAACTGCAATTAGCTGAAAGGCAGAGCTGTAGATAACTGAGAGCAGTGAGTGACATCACTTGTCCTGCTTATCACACAGGTCTGGCGTTATGGAAACATTGTGTAAAGAATGGGAGATAAAATTTCACATGGCAGGATAACTAAGCAGCATTGCTAAAGCAACATATTTAGGAAAACTCTTCAATTTCCATAAGCTATCAGTATAGATCAATAGATTAATCAAGGGCATTTGATTAGAAGCACCTGGCTGCTACTTATTATTTTAATTCCTATGGAAGCAATAACATTCTTGGGCACATTGCTTCTGCATGTTGGTCTAGTTTTTGCTGACTAAATAATGACGTGTAATTTGTCATGTTGTCATCTGAGATTGTATTTACTTAATTTTAAGACCTTCGAATTACCAATTTTTTTTTATTATGTCCTGATACTTAACACCATGCAATTCAAAGAGGTTGTACTTTCTTTTTCATATGTCTGTATCTAAGCCTATTATTAGATTTAATGGCCAGAATAAAACTGCAGGAAATTAGGATTCAGAAAAAAGTCACCCAAATTAATAAAAATATGATTGTCTGAGCATTGATGTAAAAACAGATTGTTTTCTGATGACACATTTCCTTTAAACATTATAATGCTTTAACAGATATACACATATAGATTCCATGAACATAACAGAACAATGGCCTTTTAATGTAGATGAAATAAGGCAGGTTACAACATTGTACAGTATATACTAGTGCATATATTATATATATATTATTTTCCTTTAACCCCTTAAGGACATGGCCTATTTATGCCTTAAGGACACAGTGTTACATTTCATTTTTTGTCATCTTATTGCAAGAGCCATAACTTTTTAAATTTTTATGTTGACATAGTTATATGTGGATTTGTTTTTTGTGGAATTTTTTTTAACAGCATCATTTTCACAACGCACATCATTTAATAACTAACATTTTTTAACTTTTTCTGGGAGAATTTGGGAAAAAACAGCAATTTAGCCATTGATTTTTGCACTATAATTTTTACGCTTTTTGCACTTTAATTTTTTAGGGTACTTTACCACTAGGGGGCTTGATCACCTGTCCATGATTGCACTGTGGGGGGCGATGGGGGTGTCAGTGTCACTGACAAACACCTAACAGGAAGCAAACAGGCAATTGTCAAATCCCATTCATTACTCCAAACTTGGAAGTGATCCCACAAAGGCCTATATGAAAGAACTAAAGAATATGATCAAGAAGTTTCCAATCCAGGTCCAGGAGCAGGTAAAAGGGCTTATCCCACAGGATCCCAGGCCGGGCTGATTCTATATGCTCCCAAAGATACACAAAGAAGGCAACCCTGGGAGGCCTATCAATTCGGGTATTGGGACACTGACAGAAAACATCTCGGGTTGGGTGGAAAATCTCCTAAAACCCCTTGTCATTGATACTCCAAGCTACATCCAGGACACCACTGACCTTCTTAAACTGAATGCCCTGGGCCCACTACCTGAAGGTACCATTTTAGCCACCATGTATGTGGAATCCCTGTATACCAACATTCCCCACAAGGATGGAGTTGCAGCATGTCGGATACACCTGGAGAAACAAAACCTTCCAACAGAACCAGTAACGCAACTCATACAATTCATCCTTAGCCACAACTATTTTACTTTTGGAGAGGATCTATAGCTAGAGCGAATGGGAACTTCAATGGGGACCAGATGTGCAGCCCAGTATGCAAATCTCTTTATGGCAGAACTGCACCACCAAACCTATGATTTACCTTCGTTATATAGATGATATCCTTGTCATCTGGACTGCAGGTGAAGAAGCCCTACTTCAATTCCGCAATGACTTCAATGACTTTCACCCTACCATCAACCTTAAACTTAGATGTTCAGAAAGTGAAATCCACTTTCTGGACACCACAATATACATCAAAGACCACCGGCTACTCACATCAATATGCCACAAACCCACAGACAGAACGGCCTACTTGAGAAAAGACAGCTTCCACCCCAAGCACACAAAACAATCTATTATTTACAGCCAGGCTATATGATACAATCGTATTTGCTCCGACAAAGCAGACCTGGGCAGGCACCTCCAGGATCTGAGGACGAAATTTCTCCGATTGGTATACAAACCAAAAGTGACGGACAACCAATTAAACAAATCAGCAGCCATTAACAGACACAGTCTGCTCACATATGAAGAGACCCGGAAAGAAGCCCTGGTGCCCCTAGTTGTCACTTACAACCCACAGCTGGAGATCCTACGAAGGATTACCAAGGAGCTCCAACCTGTGCTACATAGGGACAACAGACTTAAGGACATATTTCCAGTCCCCCCTCTCCTTTCCTTTCGACAACCACCAAACCTGAGGCGTATTATTGTCCGGAGTGCCCTGAAGGCCCCAACTGAAAATGGCACCTCACCTTGCCTGCAAAAACAGATGACCTGCAAGCACATCCACACCACTGACAGTGTACCTATCCTACAGTCACAACAGGTGCACAGAATTAGGGGGACATTTTCCTGCAGGTCTTCCAAGGTGGTGTATCTCATAATGTGTGTGCAATGTCCCACCACAGGCCTCTATGTGGGGGACGCAGGGCAGAGACTTAGTCAGCGAATGAACTCACACAGATCCAACATTAATAACAGCAGAACAGATCTCCCAGTGGCCGCACATTTCTCCAAAGCAGACCACTCTATTGAAGATTTGTGGGTTGTGGTTTTAATGGGACATTTTAAGACGAAGAATGAGAGAAAGGAATGGGAATATAAGTTAATGCAAAAATATCAAACTCTGCAATTTGGACTTAATATTCATGCCAGCTTCATGTCACACTATGTATGACTTGGACTTAATATTCATGCCAGCTTCATGTCACACTATGTATGACCTGTGAGGGTCACAAATCACCACCTCATTACAGATAGATAATAGATCCCTCTGTCACGCACCACAAATTTTAGACTGTTTATTTCCTGACCTGTTATAAATAACTTCTCTACGTATATCTATATTGCATTTTTTTGGTCCAAGAATCCTTTTGAAGATCCATGCCTTGTGTATGTATAAATAATGTGAATTTGCAGGTTCTTGTATAACACCATGTCTGATGAAGGGAGCTAGACTTCCCAAAGCTTATTTATCAAATATACTCAGCCTCTAAAAGGTATCGCCTGATGTCTTCACTCTTCCACAAACACCTAACATGTCGCAGTAGCTTCAGGAAAATGACTGTGCCAAAGCCAGGTTTAAATACCCTGTCTCAAGCCAGGATTGGACTGCATATTAAAGTTCTGACAGGCTGAGTAGATCCAGATCCAGACAGAGTTTGACTGGTGATGATGGTAATCTTAAAGTAACAGTTGCAAAATGGAAAGACAGGAGCATGGACACTAGGATTTCTGACACATACAAAGCAGTTGTACTAGCCTCTGTACAGTAGGGCTCCTTCTTGAACATTAACAACAGAACACATCCCAATTATCAAAGTAATTTACAAAAGAAAGTCCATCAACTTGACGTGGGTTAAATGAATCTACTGTACCAAAGAGATAAATTTAAAAAAGCTATAAAAATATTACCAATTTAATGTGCAAATTAATTATATTGAAATTATATTGAATTATATGAAATAATTGGATTATTAAGTCACACAAAATAAACCACTATACTTTTTAGAAACAATATACAAATAAGCTAAGTTACTTTCTAAACAGTACTTGACATTTAATTTTAACATAAATCAAGATAACAGCAGGAGGATAAGAAAAGGAAGAAACTAACAACTGTGCTCTGTCCCAATTAGCGGACCTGGAATATAATAGCAATGAATACAAGGGTTTTAAGCTAGAGAATGGGACATCCCAGCCTAACAATGCTTTCTTTTTTTCTTTCTGTCTTAATCATCACAGGGGTTTATTGGCACAAATGTTCGTCTTATAATATACAGAACTTTACAATCATGAAGCCATCAGGGAAGCTTTTTTTTTAAAAAAAAAAAAACAAAAAACAAAAAAAAACGTTGACTTTGCCATTCAATTTATCAGTAGCTCCGAGTGAGCTAAGAAGAAGTGCTTTTGTTGGGAATTTAAGTAATATTTCCTTTATATAAAAATCAATGAGTGTAATCTTTTTTTTTCCAATCTATTAAAATAAATTATGTGAAGAACATGAGGCTGATTATCTGACAACGGGGGTGTTATCTTTGAAGTTCAGATAAGTAGGAACATTTGCTAATGGAAAAAGTTCAGATGAAGACTTCGGTAAAAAGCCAAAGATTTAATTCAGATGCAGAAATAGGGCTAATAAAAAAGAACATTGTAAAGAAAAGTAAGTAAGACTCAAAAAGGTTTAGTTACGACACAATGGTAATGTAATTTTAAGAGTGCTTTAATGAGGAATATGGTTTCTCAAAATTAAGGATAATCTGATCGGTAAATTATGGTTAAACAAGTTTTTTCATGACAGTTAACATACATGTTTACAAAATATTTGCAGTTGAGGTGCATAAGACATAAAAATAAGTTGTTGAAATATAGAAAGAATGAAAAAAAATATTTCTTGGAGTATTTAAGTAAATCAGACAAAATGACAAAGTCCAACTTGATTTCTCAAAGATCAGCAAAGTTAAAAACATATCAGGTAAAGAACATGACTGTCAGAGGTTTATCCAAGTGCCGTTGAAAAACATTTTTATACCTACAAATAAGTGTTCCTATTAGCACAGTACATTATGTCTATTGTTTTACATAAGCACACTTTTTATATTAAGTTCCTTCTTTCCTACACTGATATCTTTAAATTGTATCAACGATAATTCTTTGTAAGATTTGTAGTATCTATGGTTTCCACTAATTCTGCAATCTAAGGCTGGCTTAACGCTTTAGATTGCTATTCTTTGTTATGACCTATCCCGTCCCACCTTAAACATTTAATAAATGCATTTATTCTGAATGGGGAGGAGTAAGTAAGTTGGTGTCAGAATACTCTAATGGAATCTTCTGTACAAAAGGATATGAGGTGTTAAAATCCATCCAATGTGATCCTTTTTTTTTTCTGCCATTAGAGAAGAGTTAGAATTCCACTAGAACATTACAAGGATGCCAGTCCTGTCAAAAATTTCAAGTAGAGCTTGCAGCCTAATGTGTACAGCTACCTTAAGGCAGTGTTATCGCTGGCTGTCCTGGAACCTAAGGAGCAAGCTAGAAGTATTTTTTTATGTTTTTATTTTCTTCTTTTCACAGTACATAGACCTCAATGAGCACTATGCACTGAATAGAGGAAGCAGCAGAGCAGAAAAATAAAAAAAAAATAGAAAAAATGCCCACTCACCTCTTAAGAGCAAATGTTTGCAAACCTTCTATTTCTAAGGACTCAATGGGAGTCAGAAGTGTGTCAGAGAGGAGGGGACGCTTTGTGTAGATGGTCCGTATTCTCTGCAGTTATCTGTTATAACTTATAACAGATAACTGCGGAGATTAATGGATAACATTCCTTTTTTTTGCCACTAATGCATGGCAGAAATGCCTGTAATTTCCTCCCTTCAACACACAACGGTGAATAAGCCACTTATTTTTTCCCCACTAAGGAGGGCCTTTTTTATACCCGCTGAGAGGGAGGACAAACTGAACTACTATAGAGACATCCTATGTAGTCAGTTGGCCGCTGCCTATCTGCGTCATCGTCCAACCTCTCACATGTCTGACCGAGGGAGGGCCCTGGATGCTCACCTTGCACTGCCATGGCTGCTGTGGGGGTGGCGGGGCAGGAGCAGTATCAGCTCCATCAGAAGCAGCCTGAGCCTAGAGTCGCTGATGAGCAGCTTTCTTCACCCGCATAGTGAAGAAACTACTCACCAGCAGCTAGACATAGAGCAGAACCTGAACCAGCAGGTGGTGATATACTTAGGGTGCACCCTGCCACCCATCATCGAAGATCCGCTGGACTACTTGGCAGCCAAACTGGATTTTTGGCTGCAACTGACCAAGTTTGCCCTGGAAAGCTGTCCTGCCCAGCCAGTAGTGTGGCATCAGAGCGGGTGTTTAGTGCAGCGGGGGCCATAGTTACGCCAAGGAGAACTCGCCTGTCCACCCAAAATGTGGAGAGACTGACCTTTGTCAAGATGAATTGGGTGTGGATCAGCCAGAATTTCCACCCACCAATGCCTGATGCATCAGATTAAATCATCCATGATTCCTCACCCAAACCTTGACAAAAGAGACCGGTTTCTTCTGGCTACCTGCCTCAGCTACTATTCTGATGCTGCAACCCACCTGATGTCACACATCTGATGCCAAGTGCTCCTTCTGACAGCCACCATCATCAGAGGGTACTGTTTGTGCCACCTACCTCCCTACTCTGTCACCTCCCACCGGGTCACTCTATGACCTCCTCATGCTGCTGCCTGCATTATGTAACCTTGCCACTCTGTGGTATACTCATGCTGCTGCTACCTCCTCATTGTCACCTTGCCACTCTGTGGCCTCCTCATGCTGCTGCCACCTCCACAATATGTCACCTTGCAACTCTGTGGCCCCCTCAAGCTGCTGCTACCTGAACACTATGTCACTTCTCATGCACAGTGGATCCTGTCTGTGTAGCAGCTGTAAGGCCTGTATGGTCCCATCAGAATTGGCTTATGATTTGGTAGCCAAAAGCAGGAGTGGGTACAAAACACAGAAGACATGCAAATATTCCATTCATGTGTCATCTCTGTTTTAGATCCACTCCTGTTTTTTTTGGCATCAGCAATACTGATGGATTACTGACCAAATCCTGACCGAGTGAAGGCGGATGCTCAAGAGACAGGATCCGTTTTTTGGGGGGGTTATTGTTCTGATGGATCAGAGGAAGGGGGGCTCTACTTGTATAAGCGTTTAATAGAACAGGTTATGTAGATATCTATGTGGAATCAGCAGACGACGGTGTAAAAAGAGTGCACTCTTTCACGCTACAGTAGGATCTTGGGCCTCTGCATGGTTCTTTACCTGGCACTAACATGGACCTGTAAGGCTGAGTTCACACTTGAGTTAGTTGGTCAGTTTTGGCCCTGTAACTGGCCAAATAAGTGAAGTGTGCAGTGGTTCTAAGAGCAACACCTGTCATGTGCGTGTCATACTGACTCACAGTATGGTTTCACTACCACAGCGGATTTCCTATGCGTGTTACTGCAAGGCACAGTGTTCTACACCACTATACAGGCTCTCTACAGCCAGGAGATAGCTGTTTATTAATTCTAATCGGCGTGAATTAATTATGATTGAATCTAATCGGTTTGGAAAATTTGGTGAAGCTGCCGAATCGAAGTTTTGAAAGATTCGATCATCTCTAATTATTAGTGTAGTGTGAAAAATGTTCACACAGTATGCTATTTACATAGCAGATATATTCTCATTCACTTTGAAGGAGCAGCGTTGCACTCTTTCACAATAGCGTACAATGGCAGCCATGTTGGCAGATGTAGATTGCTATTTATTGTTATGACAGCTTAAGAATATTGTAAACACATTATATCGGTATCTAAGTGATAAACACAGATCACTTCCAAACCACAGAATATTGAGAGGCTCACAGTATGCTATATAACAAACAGATGGAAAACCTCTTCATGGATGACTGTTTTTGTTTATTGCCTTAACAAGGCAGACTTGTATATTGTATGAACAAGGCAGACTGTGTAATATATATTAATGATATTAAGGTTTTGTTACCTTTGGACATCAAAAGTTTTTAAAGGCTTCATTAAGAAGATCTATGTTATTGGCTGCATACTGTAGGTCTAAGGACAGAAAAAGAAAAACAAAGTAATTATCTAAAGGTTTTTTGTTAGTCTAAAGAGAGAACACAGTTTGCACTCAATACAATGTTTTTTTTTTTGGAATTTGTCTAAGCAATTCATATTGCACATACTGCTTGTGCATTGCTGCATTCTGTATTTGTATCTTCTAGTTGGTTGATTGCATGAACACATTTCAAAACACTTGAAAATAATACTAAAGAATAATTAATTAATTTTTAAAGTAGCCAATTCTGTGACATCTCCTGGGAGCAGATGTAGCAGAGTTTAACTTTACACTCATAGCTTGCTGATGTTTATGATGTTTCACCACTGTATAGTAAATGTGTTAAATGGGAAGTTAAACTTCGCTACATCTCTGGGTGTAATATGTTTATATTTGATGCCAGTTACGTAGTTACATTTAATTTCCAAGGTTAAATCATATTGTATATTGCAGTGGTTTAAAACTAGAAATGTAAGATATACAACTTAACATTTTTACACTGCAGGTTATATACAGTATTCAAAGCAAATTTCCAGTAACTTGTCAGGACAGTTAGTTTTTCTTTTTATAGATTATTGTCATCTAACCAGGGGCGTAACTATCGGGGTAGCGGCTGCCACAGGGCCCGGGACATTAGGGGCCCCGGAGCCCTGTGGCAGCCGCTACCGCAAACCCCACAAACCAGTATTGATCGCGGCCGAACCCCCTACGACCGCGAACGGACTCGGCAGGGTACGGGGCCAGTGGCCAGCTGGAGATGGCCGGGCCCCGGACCATTATGATAGCGGTCGGGGAAAGCCTGGTTCCCCGACTGCTATACATACTGTTATTGGAAAGGAGTCCTGGCATATTGCAGGCCCCTTTCCAATAGATGGCAGCCCAGGGGAGGTGACTGAAAATAATAAACACATATTCTCACCTCTCCTGGGCACAACGTCTTCTCCGGCGCTCCTCCGTCATCACTGAGGGCTGTGATTAGGCCCCAGCGGTCACATGGGGCGCGGACGCGTAATGACATCAGTGCGCCCCCATGTGACCGCTGAGGCCCAATCACAGGCCTCGGCATCGACGTTGGAAGAGGGCCTGAAGACGCTGAAGACGGCAGGATGGAGCGAGGATGCCAAGGAAAGGTAAGGCAAGGTGAGTATGAATGTTTGTTATTTTTAATCACCTTCCCTGGGCCTCCGATTATTATACTCTGGGGTCTGAGGAGACCCCGAAGTACAGTATAATAATAGCACCGAAGCAGAGGGGGGGCTGTTGGGAGCTTATAATACTGTGTGCGGGCCACTGTAGAGCATATAATACTGTGTGGGGGCCCCTGTAGAGCATATAACACTGGGTGGGGGCCACTGTAGAGCATATAATACTGGGTGTGGGCCACTGTAGAGCATATAATACTGGTTGGGGGCCACTGTAGAGCATATAATACTGGTTGAGGGCCACTGTAGAGCATATAATACTGGTTGGGGGCCACTGTAGAGCATATAACACTGTGTGGGGGCCCCTGTAGAGCATATAATACTGGGTAGGGGCCACTGTGGGGGCATATAATACTGGGTGGGGGCCACTGTAGAGCATATAATACTAGGTGGGGCCACTGTAGGGAGGATATAATACTGGGTGGGGCCCATTATGGGGGGCATATAATACTGGGTGGGTACCACTGTGGGAAGCATATAATACTTGGTGGGGACCACTGTGTGGAGCATATTATACCGTGTGGGGCCACTGTGGGTAGCATATTATACTGTGTGTGGGGGAGAAATGTAGAGCATATAATGCTGTGTGGGGGCCACTGTTGAGCATATAATACTATCTGGGGCCTCTGCTGAGCATATTTTACTGTTTGGGGACCCGTAACCGGGGGGGGGGGCCATGTCAATTGTTCGCCTTGGGGCCCAGCCATTCCTTGTTATGCCACTGCATCTAACCCTTCAATCCCAGATGCGTCCAATTTCATCATCAGAATGGTAAGGGCAGTAAGACACTAGTGAATTATAGTGAATTATGTCAATAGGTGTACGACTTGTTCCATTTACTTACTGTAGATTGCTCTGACATCTAATTGCTTATGTCAGCACAATCTGAGAATACTGTTTTCCCCATATTGCCACTGGAGGGAAGCTGTCTCAAAGTCATAATGATATCCATTGACACAGTATGACCCCAAAGGAAAAAGAATGCCAGGGGCAAATATAACTATCTCCCCTACCCTACCTCTGTCCATACTATTATCACTTATAATTCAAACATATAAACTTTTAGGATGAGTCTTAGGATAATATACGCCCCTTCCCTTTCAACATACTTTAACATCTTTTTCTGGCGAAAGTTGTAGCAGAGCGGTTCCTGATGGCAGCTTGAGCCTGCAGCTCCATCACTACCTGGGCTAAAAAGATTTCTCCAATACAGTAAACTTGTCTAAAATGGCAAACTGACCAGGGTTAGAAGCTTTGATACCCCTGGCAATTCCTGGGGGTAAACATCAGCATTCAGACATGCAGAAATTATTCCGTAAGAAAGCTTTGCACTCCCCTACCCTGGCACGTAAGATGGCCACCGAGGACTTCAGCAATGGAGAAGCAGCTGAGGACTCAGATGGAGACAGTCTCCCAAGCACTGATCGCCCTACATCTTTGATAACTAAGTCTTTCCTCCGAAAAGCACTCTCTCAGGCAGTTGCACCGATTCTCTCTGAGATGGCAGATCTCAGAGCCGATTTCTGGTTTATTGGTCTTGAAGAATGGACGCCGTATCAACATCCATACACCTGATGATTTAGCCTCGACTTGGCAGACAATGTTGGTGCTGTCCACAAGTTTAAATCTCCAAAAATGAAGATATCGGGGCAAAAATCACAGCAGCTGAACTAGACTTGCACCAATGCGTCTATATTCTCATACGGCTGTTCGTGAGTCAGTGTAATTATTACTGTTAATTTAATGGTTTTTTACTGTTTTTTACTCTTCAATTTTACATACTTTAGGTTCGACATTTATTCGTTTTTCCATCGTAACCATTTTTCCCACCTTCTTCTTCCTTCTCCCCACTTTCTTTCCCTTATTCTCATATTACATCTCCCTTTCCACCTCTTCCTCCCCCCCTCCACCTAATGCTCGCTTCTCTCTTCCCCTCCTTCCACCCCCCCTCTTCCCCCCTATAGCCATACTCAGCTACTTCTTTGAAATTGAAGTAACCCGACACCCAGCTGCTGAGTCTCTTACATATACTGTGCCTCCGATCGGTGCATCTTAGCTCTTGCCTTGCCAGGAATTATACACCCACCGTCACCCCCTCTTCATTGATGTGTTCCCAATCTTTGCTACAGCTGGGTTCCTGTCCATTCCCTACTCTTGCATTGGATCTTGGAGTACATCTCCCATAGTCCATTCCACCCTGATAGTTATCAGTTCCATTCAGTACTCACGGTGCTGTCCATTGAGCACCATGGCAGCTCTCTTAGTGCCCAGGGAGATCACTGATCTTACTTGCGATAAAGTACTGACCCCCACTCATTAAGCCTACTGACGTTGACATCTCCCTCTCCTCATATGCTGTTACTCGATGTTCATCCCTATTATAATGGTCTTAAAAGCTTACTCCCCCTTTCCCCCCTCCCTTAGATATGTTACCCTGGCCATCCCTTTCCCCCTTTTGATACAAGATGTGCTAAATCCACTCTCTCCCCCCAATTCCCCAACCCCACTCCCCCACTCTCACCCTACTGCACAAGCAAATTACTAACTTCATTGAGGGAGTTGATCAGGACACTGCTGAAGTTCCAGTCTGTGTACATAGTGCAGTCCATTCACTCCCCTATTTATCCCTAGTTTCCGCTTACTCTTTTTCCGCCCCTACCATTTAATTGCGGGAACATCCCCTTGCCTAAATACTGGCCTTGCAGATGCTGCACCTAAATATACTATACGTTTCTTCTTCCCTCCTCCACTTTCATGCCCACAACTCGCTCCCTGAGAACTCTTCTCTTTCATCCATTCACACCTTGTTGATTGTACGTGAGAGGACCTATTGGCAGAGAGGTGTCTGGGACACTATTATCTGGCATTGCTCTATACTCAACCTCCTACACCCAGCTTCTCTCCTGAACCCATACCTCCTGCTCTCATCACCCTGTTCTTCTTTACTGCCCTTATTCCCTCTGGTATTTACCTCTGTTGTCCCCTTATTATACTATTTGCAGAAGTGTGTACATGACTGGTCCTGGAATGCTTTATCCCACACCTGGGGCATGATTTTACCTATATACCAATCTGTTGTGGAGGAGTGGAAATAATTGTTGTCAGTTACTGTATATTCTTATACTCATCTACGGGTTGGACGTTTACAGCAGATCCATCACCGTAGTAATAGCATAGACTTATGCCATGATCTCAAACGTACATCAGATATTTGTGATAACAGAAATAGTTTTTGGAACTATTAATATATTCTTTTACGCATCTAGTATTGTTCATTACATATTGATATTGCTGCTCCTTCTTCAGATGTCTCTACTCTCACCTCACCTTCAATTTTGCTAATTATAGCTCCGATCTATTGTTTGTTGGTTTATACGTAGTACGCCACTACACCCCACCACACTTGGCTCCTCTCTCCCTACCTACCTCTGATTCAACTTCACGGATACACCTAAATTCATTTGCGGACTTAACTGCAATACATTATAGTCCCAAGGACAGTCTTATCATTTCAGCTTACAATTAGGGAGTCCTTAGATAGGCCTGCTCCGATCAGACTTACTCCTTTCCCTCCACATTCTGGGAATAAATCCCAAGCCAGCATATTCTCGTCTCAGTGGTCACTGAGTGGTTTCTATACCTCCCCTCTTTCTTTCTTTCTTTCTTTCTTTCTTTCTTTCTTTCTTTCTTTCTTTCTTTCTTTCCTCTCCTCTCTTCGGTCTTGCCTGATTCTTCCCTCATACCCATTACTAACACTTACTAATATTGCCTGACTAATTACCTTTACTCTCGATTTGTATCATGGCCACAGTTATCCTGACCACGTTCAGCGTCAACGGTTTCAATTCACCCAATAAAAGATCTCAAATCTTCACACTCCTATGCAAATTGAAAACCAATATAGTTTTCCTCCAGGAAACTCATTTCAAAGGAGACTGCATTCCTCGCCTCCCACAGAAGCAATACAATCTATTCTTTCAGAACACGCACCCCTCCTCTTCCTCAAAGTGCGTATCTATACTAATCCATCATTCGATACCTTTCATCTGCTCAAGGACTCTCAAGTTCTGGGAGATCTCTATTCCTTAAAGGCACTACTGCAAACCAAAAATACACCTTAGCAAATTTATAAGCTCCTAACCAACACCAGGTCCAATGGCTTCTTGAAGCTCTACATACGCTACAACTTTTTGTCTTTTTGTGGAAGGTCCTATCATCTTGGCAGGAGATCTTAACCTCACTTTAAACCCCCAGTTAGACTCTAAATCTGGTTCCTCTCAGGTCGCCAAGAAAGCACTTGGCGCACTACAACAAACACTTCGGGACCTTCACCTAGTGGATGTTTGGCGCCTCCACAATCCCACTCAGGACTACTCTTTCTATTCCAACTCCAGAAAATCTTACCAACGCCTTGACCATATTTTTATGTCTCAGACTCTCTACACAGTGACTTCCAAAACTAAAATTGAATACATCACTCTCTAAGATCATGCCCCAGTATGGACTACCTTCACCTTACAGAATCTTCCACCCAAGGACTGGACACGGAGTCTGAATGAAACCCTTTTAGACAGAAAAGTAGTAGTCGACAAGATCTCAGCTAAACCTACAGAGTACTTCATGCTTAACTCCACCCCCGATGTTTTGGTTACCACAATTTGGGAAGCACACACAGCCTTAATCAAAGGCAAAATTAAATCTGTAGCGGCCAAACTTAAAAAAGACTCCCAACAGCAAATTGATAAGCTCTTATCACAAATTGCATCCATAGAAAGGTTGAAGAGAAGGAGTACCTTATTCTCTAAGCAGTCTGAACTGCTGCAATATAGGGAACTTGAGGAATCTCATTAACACTAATACGGCCAAGCATTATCTTTACTACCGTCAACGTCTTTATGCGCATGGCAATAAGAGTGGGAAACTCATGTCCTCACAACTGAAGAAATACAAAACCAAATGTTTTATATAATCAGTGAAGGATAAAACTGGCAATCCTCATAACACCACTCCACCCATCATAAAAGATTTCCTTGACTTCTACACAGACTTATACAGCTTAAATGTTTCATCTCCCTCCTCCATTTTCTCCTCTAGAAAAAAAGGATCTTACCAAAACCTTCTTGGACTCCCTGAATCTCCCCCATCTCTCCAGTGTAGTCGCTGATACCATGACTGCCCAGTGTCTTTGGCAGAAGTCACTAAGGTCATGAACAACTTCCCTAAGGGCCGTAGCCCAGGACCTGAAGGTCTATCACTGGCCTATTACAAGACGTTTCAAGATATTTTCCTCCCCCATTTTACCACCTCCTGTAATGCAGTTCTCCAAGGGTGCGCACTGCTGAAGCAAGCCGTAGAAGCCTATATCACCTTAATCCACAAAGATGGCAAAGACCCTTTATCTTGTGGCAGCTACAGGCCCATTTCTCTATTAAATGTAGACCTAAAAATCTGGATGAAACTCCTAGCTTCCAGACTTCAGCCATTTCTCCCATCTCTCATCAATAATAATAATAATAATAATAATAATAGTCCTTTAATAGTCCCACAGTGGGGAAATTCAGTGTGTTACAGCAGCAAAGATAAGATAAGATAAGATAAGAAGATACAAATACAAATACAACATGTACAGGAATGTTCCAAGGTGAGAGGCATTACATTAATAGCAGACAGACAGATAGGACGTAGCAGAGGGGGGGGGGGGGGTTTAACAGGCAGAGAGATATTTCAGTTCTCTGTATGTAATGATCTCCGCTTAGGTCGGTGTTGGTTGTACAGCCTAACCGCGGTGGGGAGGAAAGACTTCCGATAGCGCTCCTTCTCACACCTAGGGTGGAGCAGTCGGTCACTGACAGTACTGCCCAGCGCAATCACAGTCTCATGCATGGGATGGGAGTTATTCTCCCGCATGGAGCTCACCACGGACAGTATCCTTCTGTCACCCACCACCTGCACTGGGTCCAATGGGCTCCCCAGGACAGAGCTGGCCCTTCTAATCAGCTTGTCAAGTTTATTTCTGTCCCTGGTTGATATACTGCTCCCCCAGCAGGCCACTCCAAAGAAGATGGCTGATGCCACTACCGAGTTGAAGAAAGTCCTAAGAAGTGCCCCCCGGATTCCAAAGGCTCTCAGCTTCCTAAGCAGGTAGAGCCTGCTGTGGCCCTTCCTGTACAGGGCCTCCATATGATCTGCCCAGTCCAGCTTATTATTAAGGAGCAGACCCAGGTACTTATAGGTGTTCACAATCTCGATGCCCGTCCCCAGGATGTCCACTGGTTTTGGAGGGCATCTGCCTTTACGGAAGTCCACCACCATCTCCTTGGTCTTCCCCGCGTTAATCTTCAGGTGGTTCTGGTGGCACCAGTCCACAAAAAACCGGTTCAGTTCTCTGTACTCCCTGTCATCATCGTCTGTGATGAGGCCTACTATTGCAGAGTCGTCAGAATACTTCTGTAGGTAGCAGCTGGATGAGTTGCACCTAAAATCTGCAGTGTACAGTGTGAAGAGGAAAGGGGCGAGAACCGTACCCTGAGGTGCCCCCGTTATACAGATCATGGTACCTGACACACAGTCTTGGGCTCTCACGTATTGAGGTCGATTTGTGAGGTAGTCTAGGATCCAGTTGGAGAGGTGGTGGTCCACTCCAGCAAGGCCCAGCTTGTCTCTCAGTAACCTGGGCTGTATGGTGTTAAAAGCACTGGAGAAATCAAAGAACATTATTCTCACCGTGTTCCCTGGTTTTTCCAGGTGAGACAGAGCCCTGTGCAGAAGGTGGATGATGGCATCATCTACCCCAATGCCCGGTCGATAAGCAAACTGGAGAGGGTCCATAGCGGGGCTCACTAGAGGGAGAAGATGTGTGAGAACCAATCTCTCTAAGATCTTCATCAAGTGGGATGTCAGTGCTACAGGTCTGTAGTCGTTGAGGTCCATAGGGTGAGGTTTCTTTGGAACTGGTACCACACAAGAAGATTTCCATAATTCAGGGACTATTTCCTGCCTCAGGCTCATATTATACATATATGTAATTATACCACACAGCTGGTCCCCACAAGTCTTAATTAGCCTCGCACTGATGTCATCTGGCCCTGCGGCTTTCCTCGCCTTGATCTTTTTCATCTCCTTCCTCACCTGGGCCCGTGTGAAGGTCAGACTGTGGTCAGATAAAGACAGATTTCTGGATTTACTGGTCTGTTGGGAAGTAGCCACATGGGGTGAATGGGGTGAAGTCATTGTGGTGAGGGGAGCTGAAGGACATGCTGGGGTGGGAGGAGCTGGTGTGTGATCAAATCTGTTGAAGAATAGGTTTAGTTCATTAAGCCAGTTAACATCTGCCTCAATCTGGCAGACCGACTGTTTATGACCCGAAATTGACTTAAGCCCCTCCCAGACCCCCCTTATGTCTTTTCTTTCCATTTTCTTTTCCATTTTTTCCTTATAACTGGATTTTCCTTGCCTGATTAGATGCCTCAGCTCCTTTTGTACTTCCCTCAACCCCTCCTTGTCTCTTGTCCTGAATGTCATCTTTTTCTCCTTAAGTAGTGTTTTTATATCAGAGTTAATCCATGGTTTGTTGTTGGAGAAGCACCTCACCACTTTTGTGGGTACTGTGTTGTCCACACAAAAATTAATGTAGTCCGTTATGCAGTGTGTGAGTCCTTCATGACAAACAAGTGAGTTTTGTTATGGGAAGGGAAGGAAAGGACAACTCCATTAAACTTTTACATGCCATAGCCTATGCCCGTAAAATTAACTCACCCCTGGTATTGCTAGGAGTTGATACCGAAAAAGCATTCAACAGGGTGGACTGGTATTTCATGAAAGAGACCCTAACTGTATTCCATATTCCCCCAAAATTTATCTCTGTCATTCTCTCCCTTTACTCTGATCCCTCGGCCAGACTTAAAATCAATGATACTCTATCTCCAAGTTTCACCATTAGTAATGGAACCAGACAGGGATGGCCACTCTCCCCATCCCATTTCATTTCAGTTCTAGAAACTCTGTTACAAGCTGCTCACCTCCATCCTGAAGTAAAGGGACTCCAAGTTGGTAACTATAAGATGAAATCTGCAGCTTTTGCGGATGATGTTCTTTTCCTGTTCTCCAACCCCCCAAAGGAGCTCCAAGCAATCTCTGACCTACTCTCATCCTATGGTGAACTTTCTGGCTACAAGGCAAATTTAGATAAATCTATGGCCCTGAACTTAACTCTTCCCCAACATACTGCTGATAGACTTCAATCTGCTACCTCCTTCATTTGGACCTCCCGATCCATCAAATACCTAGGTATTTGTCTAACCTCTAATCCAGAGGACCTCTACCAAGAAAATTTAGCAATTATCTTAACTGAAATCCGTACCCTCCTTACCACCTATGACTCCTTGCCCTTCTCTTGGTTCTGCAGACACAATCTCATGCAAGCCTATAACATCCCTAAAGTTTTATACAGACTTTGTATGTTACCCATCCATTTACCTAGGGCATTCTTCAAGTCAACATGTGGCATCTTTTCAGAATTCTTGTGGAGAGGGAAAAGGCCCAGATTATCTACATCTCTCTTGCTAAAGAGGAAGATGGCTGGAGGGATTGGCCTACCCGATCTATATTACAAAGTCATCCAGCTTTCTAGATGGATTGAATTAAAGGGATTAGGTCCTAACAAATCTGCCTACAATTTATCTACTTGCACTTTCGGTTCTGCTCATCCCGAATGGCTGTGGTTTTATGGATCCAAAGGTTATCAACCTAGACTGGACCAACTTCTACGGGGTGCCTGCGAGACTTGGCATGATCTAAAAGACGCATTTGCACCTGCTCCATTTTTGTTAACGCCATTACGCCTATTGCCTACTCTTGTAGCTTCCCGTCTTCTCATTCAAAATGGTCCAAATCTACCATCATAAGCAATGTCTCTTCTTGAGGAGGGTACTCATTTTTCCTTCCTTCACCGGAATCATCTTGAACACATCCTCCAATCTCTCCTCAAATTGAAAGGATTCCAAAGACACCTTACTCCGTTTGAAAAAACTCTTCCGGTAGATACTTCGCACACTTGGAAGAGCTCTTATATTCTAGAGAGGTACGTGTGTCCGCCCAAACTTTCTAAACCAACCTTCCTCTCCTCCTGGGAATCTGAACTGTGCATCAACCTTTCCACCAAAGATATAGAGTCAATTCTGCTCTCTGCACTCGGACACTCACAGTGTGTCCGTATTCAAGAAAATCAATGCAAATTATGCACTAGGTGGGACCACTCTCCTTCCTGGCTCTTTTAACACTCATTACCCTCCTCCAACACCTGCTTGCATTGCAAATCTCATGAAGGTACTTTATCGCATAACTGGTGGTTCTGCCCTATTATCCGTCCTTTTGGAAAGACATTCAAGATATCATTCAAAAGGTCAGGAAAACACCCTTCTCTATCACACCAGAAATAGTTTGTTTATCCTTGCCATCACCTCAATACAAACCTTCTAAAGCAAACTTAATCACTCATTTACTATCCGCAGCTAAAATTTTCATTACCCAACACTGGCTCCAGATAGATGCTCCTACCAAACAGTTATGGATTGCCAAAGTTTCCAAAATTTCCCGCTTTGAAGAGCTTTCAATTTGGCAAAATAGAACCCACAACAAATTTTGACAAACGTGGCAACATTAGCTTGATTTCTGTGCATGAATCAGTCTCTTTTCTCTGATCTTTCTCCTCTATCTCTACCTGTTACCTCTCCATACCCATTCTTAGTCTACTACTTCTGATTTTTCCAACTAACTCCACTCTACTAACCCCCCTCCTCACCTCCCCTCTCTCCAACAAAATGGGCGTGCTATCCTACTGGTATAAGGAAACCATGATGTTGCTTTGTTCTCCTAGAAAATGTTTTTACTACACTATATGTAATGATTTTTTATTTCTAATGTTTATAGGCTTTGAGATGAATCCCCAGTCAGGGTCATCTCTGTATCTGGTAACATGTTTTTGATGTCAAACTGTTTTATGCCTTGTCTTCACATTGTAAAAAATTTTAAAACTCAATAAAAATATTTGAAAAGAAACAAAAGTTGTAGCAGAGCACTGGTACACTGTTATATCTGCAAAAGAAAGCAAAGCGTGCTAGACGATGTCCTCTTAATTAATCGGAAGGGTTATACAGTTATAGGAAAAAATGAACTTTGAAATACTATAAAAAAAAGTATTTAAAAGTTCCTATACTGTATGGGCATTGAAAGAGAAAAACTTGGTGTCTGTTGAAGAAAGCAGTATGAGATTCAATGCCTCTTTATTTAGCTTATAAGTGGTCTATAGATAAATTGTATGCATTGAATTGCTGTAATAACCCAACATTATTCATGCTTTGTAGGCACTGTATCTGGTAGAGGGAATTTCTTTTCTTTTTATTAAGAATACTAAAGTATTAAAGAATATTAGTATTCTGGATTTTCACTGGCAAAGTTTCTTTTTCGTCTAAGGAAGCTTTTGGGAATATGAACTTCAGCATTCTAAAGGATTATTTTGGGAATTATTAATATTCAATAGACAACTACCCTACCAAACCTGTATTGAATTTGAGCTTGTCAGGGTGATTTGGGACACTAAACCACTAAAAGGTCCTTATTAGAGATGGACAAACCTCTCAGGATTTGTTTCAGATCAAAATAGTTTGGTACAAACCAAAACTAAAATTGGTTTAGAACATAACAAATAACACTGTTAAGGCTCCTATGACTCGATCTATCCAATTTATAACTCTCTAAGTGACTGCAACATGTATGTCTATGGAAAATCAGATGGTAAGCAGTGGATACAAACTCTGAGTTTAACCATACACTGTGCTGACACTTACTTTTAAGCATTTTAACATTTAAAATGCTCTCAAAATTACCAAATTTCCCTTTTTGGGAATAGTTGCTCACCCATAGTTTTGTAGACACACATGTTGACTTTATTGCAAAAAGCAATGGTTTATAGAAAAATTTGCTACTTTTGATGACTTGTAAGTGCTACAAGCTTGCTATTTGGGTGACAAAGTGGCTGTGTGAGCCTACTTGAAATGTGATGAAGAATTGGCTTTAAAAAAAATAAAAAAATAAAAATCCCTTTATGGGAGCAGAATGCCACACCAACTTCGCGTTGGTATTGGAAGAAGCAATGATGGGTTATTTTCTTTTCTTTGTATTATGCCAACAGATTGTCAGTGGCAACTAGACATGAGCGAATTTCTCAAAAGTTCGATTCGGCAGTTCGATTAGAAGTTCCAAAAAAATTTGCTTCGATCCGAATTACTTTGCAGCGAATAAACAGCTATTTCCGGGCTACAGAGAGTCGGGGTGGACGGGTGGGCGGCAAAATGGCGAAAGCCCTTGGATGCCGCGGTCATGTTTCTCTCTCTTGCTCTCTCTGTCTTCAGCACGGACAACTTTTATTCATGTGGAAAAATCTGCTAACAAGCAAAAACACGCCTACCCAATCACATCACTAGAGAATATCTTGTGACTATCTGATGTCAAAAAGGTCCTTACTAAATATTTGTTACCACGAAGCATCAGGAAATCCGGAATCGTGGAGAATCGAAGATTTCTTGAAATTCAGATTGAATTCCACTTCTGCAGAATCGATTTGCTCATCTCTAGTGGCAACTATAGAATTTAAATATAAATTGGTGGCACACTATCAGCATGTCTTCCACTTAAAAAGTTAAGTGGTAAAGAACTGATTTAATAAAAAAGCTACCAAAAAGTGTCCCTTTATGGCAGCACATGCTGCACCAATGAGTGACAATTACAAGATTTTAAGAAAAATTAGTGACACTATCAGCGTGCCTGGCCTGCCAGTTTAAAAATCTAGACTATACTCTGAATGATTCTATGACTGTGAGAACATCATTTGGAAGGCATAAAAGAACTTGGATTATACTGATGGTTATCCCTGTATGGGAGCACATGCCACATCAACATTGTGTTGGTGGAGTGACAATTTAGAAAATTTCAATAAAGACTTGGGGCAAACTAACAGTAGGCTTACTGCCTAGTCTGCCAGTTGAAAAAGCTGGACCATCTTTCAAAAGTGATCATGAGGTAGAAGTTGTTCATCTTATTCCTCTCACATACTGTTATCCGCTCCATTGTGTCTATGGTTTACTGCATGCAGTAATCATCATATACTGCTTCTCAAACTGACGTTCTAGCATGTGCTACAGTGCCACTCAATGTGCACTTCACCTAACAACCATGAAATGAGGGAGGATAATGTAAGCAATGGCTTGCCCTGGTCAAGTTCTGGATGGGAAATGGTCCAGTGTGGAAGAATTGGAGGAGGATGATGGGTTCCGCCTGGTGTTGAAATTGTGCATGCCCTGCTCCCATGAGTTGATGTCAGTACTAGAAAGCAGTGGGCCTTGCTGCATTTCTAGATTGTGGCCTCTGATGCTCAAACTATTTACCCAGTGAGCCATGAAAGCTATGTATTGTCCCTGCCCATAATTGCTGATCCGTGTATTGAAGGTGGCATGCACCTTTCTCCACATGGACATTTACAAGGAGAGGTCCACATTATGACATCAAGCGAGAACAGCTTTCCTAGAGAAATAATTGCAGATAGGTATTTCAGCTAAGTATTCTCCATCAAGACTGTGCACTGCCATTAGTTGGCAAAATGCAGTTGATTCCACTAAGTGGCATGGCAATGACTTCGTCTGTAACTTGACCAGGTGGGAGTTAAAGACCAGTTGGATGACTGGGTGTAGATTGCAGTTTACTAGACACACATTTCTTTATGCCACAGCTACCACCACTTAGACAAACATATCCTGTTGGCCTGGTGCAACATCACTTTCCACTATGGCACACTGTTGGTCCCACTGCCACAGTGTTGGTATAAAAAAAAAAAAAAAAAAAAAAAATTGATTTCACATCTGCTCCCATCACGGGATCATTTTTGGTGGCAAAAATCAATTCTTGATCACAAGTGGCTCATTTGTCTCCCAAATAACAATAAGCCCCTGTAGCACTTACAAGCCATCATAATGGGCTATTTTCTCTACAAAAACATTGCTTTTTGCAATCTAACCACCATGTTTGTCTAAAAAAAACGCGGGTACGCACATTTCCCTATTAAATGAGTAACTTTTGGAGCATTTGAAATGTGAAATGCGTAAAAACCAGAGTATGATTAAACTCGAGGTTTGTATCCACTGCTTATCCTTTGTTAATCCATATACATACTCTTGGACATAGCTTTGGCTGTGTTTCCCTTAGAGAGCTATAATTTGGATAGATAGGTTCCTAGGAGCTCTAAGAGTATTCTACACTATATTTTAAACCAAGTAAAAGTTTGGTTTGTACCGAACTTGTTCGCCCTGAAACTAACCGAGGACCCGAACCGCCAAACCCAAACAAAAAATGAATCTTAAGAGGTCCAACCATCTCTATTCAGTTTGAATAAGGTGAACTTATTAGTGGTAATGGTAACTCCTAAGTAGGTAAGGTAGCGTTTGTTTTTCCGAAACTGGGCAATAATATGTTCCTGCTCTGACAATGGTATATTGATAAATAGAGCCTATGTTTCAATGTTAAGCTTTAGTCATGAGATTTGCATGAATTGTTTGAGGAGTTATGATAGGTTAGCAAGGGAAATGCAGGGATTGGTGATAGGAAGTAGTAAATCATCTGCAAAAAGGGTGACTTTACACTGTAGGTTGATCAAGATGTAGTATACACTTGGATAATTGTAGAGGGCCACAATCTATGTATAAAGGGGAATAATGAGGGTAGTTTTAATATTGTTTAGGGATTGTTAAAAGGGGACAAAGTTGATTTGATCTCCATGGATTAGAGTCTGTAGGTATTGGTTAATATACTGGGCTAGAGGTATGTATTTTTAAGTCCAAATTTAGAAGTAAAATGGGTTGATACATATTGACTAAAGTGGAGCATGGTAGGGTTTTCACATTAACTGCAACCTGGACAGTGTAGAATTCAGGGGAAAGATGGGTATTCTCTAGTTTTAGGTTTTGTTTTGAGTATAGATAACAATGTGGAGAATTAAACCTAAAACTCTTTAAAAATATATTAAACATAAAAACTTGAATTAAACAATGGGCCATATTATCGTGGTTCATTCTCTTTACGCTTTATATTTTAAGACATCAAGGTTTTCCCAGTTGTTAATGTTTATTGGTAATCCTTACAGCACATTGGTAACACTTGCATTCCCTTTCATACACTTTTTCCTAAGGTTTTCAGTGATATTTGAGAATTTTAAAGCAAAAGTAATAGTGACAGTGCATACCAAGAAAGAACAGATTTCTTCACTGTAAATCTGTCAATTTTATTACATGCTGGGTCAAGATAGTTTTTTTTTAAAAGCACCATTTAGAAGTACATAAAATTTATTGATTTATTATTTAAAAAAAAAAAAAGAGTTCAGCTATTGCTTTTTATTTCATTCTTTTTTTCTTTCTTCTGCTGTTTACCTTGAGTTAAAACTAATAAGTTAACTTAATCCTATGGGTCGATACAAATATGGCAGTACCGATTTAGTATAGTTTATTTATGATTTAATACCTCTGCACAATAACATTTGTTTTAAAGAGAAAAGGTGATTTTTGTTGCATCACAGTCATCCTAAATTACTTTTTAAAAATCCTTTTAAAAATATAGTTATTTGAGGGCTTATATTTTGTGGGATGAGTAGTTTTTACCATTTTGTGGTAAAGTACAATATAGTATAATTTATTTAATCAACAAGTCATTATGTTGGTGTTTTTGCCCTACTACATATGTATATATTATTGTTTACTGTTTTTAAACATTACATTTTTCTCATTAAATATATTTTTATCTACTTTAAAGAGTAGAAAATAGAATTATGCCAGGTTCACACTAGCGTTTGGCTCTCTGTCGTTCGGGTCCACATGGGGACCTGGAAGATGAAGAGCCTGTTAGCTTAAAATCTGTTACCCGTGGACTCCTTTGGACCCCATAGACTATAAAGGGGTCTGCTGGGTTTCCACTGATATTATACTGATACCTGCAAATCATCTCCGTTGATTTTAGGCGGGATCTGTGGCAGAGTCTCCTATGGAGACTCCAATGCAGATGTACACCTAGTCTTACATGTGAATACACAGATTATTGGCTCAAGTGTATCACATAATAGTGCAGGGAATACATAAGGGTTGAACAAGAATAAGTAGGGGGAAAGATATATTATTTTCCAGATATTGATAAATCAATCAATTCATATATCGGATAACAGAATGGGCCATATGTTGCCTATAGGTATAGCTCAACCTAAGTAGGTATACTTATATCACCACACAGGGGTGTAACCAGGATTGTCCAGACACCCTATCTGCATCACAAAACACCCTCAGCTGTTCCCCCAATCTCCCACTTTCGAGTGTTAAAGGCAGCGGATGACAATGCTCTCTGTTACCACTATCAGAAGTCCTGATGCAAGAGATCAGCGCCACCACTCAACTGTGCTATAACTTTAGGAGTTTGACTGCTGTGATCCCAAAGGGGATGGCAACAGCATAGGAAGAGCAATTAGAATCATTCCAAAGCTCTACAGATCATGATGATTACTCTAATCATTCAAGAGATTGGCAGCCAGGGTCAGCAATGGGATGGTTTTAACAGTGAAACTGTTCCCCTTTCTCCACAGTCGTAAATGATTTAACAGAGCAAAAGATAGAAAAAAGAGGAATAGAGATGAAAACAGAAAGGAATAATTGTTGAAGAGGGAAGAGGGGCTTAGTGAAATGGAAGGGAAGTGGGTGATGAATAGTGTATCTAAGTTTGTATTTCTTGCCAAACTTCAAACAGATGCTAGTAGTAATGTTCAGTAGTAATTAATTCATTGGAAATGCACATTCATGTTTAATGTGTATGCCTTGCTGAATCAAAACTTCCTTCAAGATGCATTTTATAGTGTCTAATTGCATGGGTAAGGAAGTCAAGTCTAGCATATAATGGGCAATGAAATTATACTACCTCCTTAATGGTGTCTTGCCAAACAGCATCTTTTAGGATATTCAACCTTCATTGCCATACTCCTGTATGTATCCCAGAAATTTCAAGGAAAAGAAAGACAGAGGCATATTTGGGATTAAATCACTGTGTGTCTAGGGCACAGTGAGATGGATGGTGGCATTAACCACTATTACCAGCTGGCATTAACCATGATTACCAGTATTTAAATACGATCTACATGTTCTTGTCCGCTTTGGATTGGAGATATATAAATTTGCTGAAATGAACTTTATTGAGATGTAGAGTTTCATAAACAAATATCATCCCTGGAGATCATTCTAAGTTGCATCAATGGAAACATTGACTTTCACAGATTTGGCGTCAGGGTTGAAGCCAAACCATTTGCTATAATACAGTATCTAGTCTCATTGAAGGAATATGTCTGGATTTAAAATACATATCTTGTACAGTGATCTGTACCTTTCACATGTGCATGTGATACACTGCAGACAGCTTCAATAAAGCTAGTTTTCTTGTCTAGCACTAGTTTGAGAAAGGAAGAGCAATGCTGATTGCTCTCTAAATCTTATTATACTGCATGGTACCAATTCTTCCCCTTAAAATGAGAGAACCCATCCAAAAACTGGTAACCCCTATCAAGCCTACTCCACACTGTGCACCACCAATATAAAATCAGATAAATGTGTACAAGTGTCCCATATCCCAATGTGCTTCAGTCACTTGTGACAGATGATAGAGTGCCTTATTATTGTAAATTGCCACACATGGCCATCTTCACACATTACTTAGAGTTTACTTAGATTATAGACAGAGGAAAAAAAAAAAAAAGTTCACCCAAACATCACTTGTTGATGGTACAGACTTACAGATCTTGAGAGAGCGCATGGACTGCTGACTGGACATGTCCGTACTGAGAATAATCCAAAAGTATATATAAACTACAGTATTATTGAATGCATGCTTATAGTTTGAACACTTATTGGTTAAAAAGAAAGTGTATCATGTGTTGGATTCACTATTTTGTGTCCCTATCAGAATTAGAGTTAACTGATAAATACATTTGTAACCATCTGTAAATGTCCTAACTTTAAAAAAAATAATCAGTACTTCCCTTTGCATCCCCCTTTAAGCCAGTCATGGATCTTCTTGGTCTCTTTTTACAAGTAGATAGCATATCACCACTGTAGTGGCCATGGCTATCACAGACCAATAATACAGCATGTGATGTCTGCTGTGATTATGTGTTGTCCACTTGAAACAGTGACCTGGAGGATTATGAGAGAACCTGGGTGGAACAAAGAGGTAAGTATTGATTCATTTTGTAATGTTAGGAACTATGCAGTTGGTTAATAGTTTTTAAATAATTTCATAATCCATTTAATCTGGTGCATTTAATATTTGTAGACAAACATATCTGGATATGCCCAACCAAGAAGACAGGTAGGGGAAGACACACCAGCACATATAGTGGGGAAAAAAAGTATTTAGGTAGCCACCAATTGTGCAAGTTCTCCCACTTAAAAAGATGAGAGAGGCCTGTAATTGACATCATAGGTAGACCTCAACTATGAGAGACAAAATGAGAAAACATATCTAGAAAATCACATTGTCTGATTTTTTAAGAATTTATTTTCAAATTATGGTGGAAAATAAGTATTTGGTCACCTACAAACAAGCAAGATTTCTGTCTCTCACAGACCTGTAACTTCTTCTTTAAGAGGCGCCTCTGTCCTCCACTCCACGTGTAGTAATGGCTCCTGTTTGACATTGTTATCAGTATAAAAGACACCTGTCCACAACCTCAAACAGTCACACTCCAAACTCCACTATGGTGAAGACCAAAGAGCTGTGGAAGGACACCCCAAACAAAATTGTAGACCTGCACCAGGCTGGGAAGACTGAATCTGCAATAGGAAAGCAGCTTGGTGTGAAGAAATCATCTGTGGGAGCTATAATTAGAAAATGGAAGACATACAAGACCACTGATAATCTCCCTCGATCAGGGGCTCCACGCAAGATCTCACCCCATGGGGTCAAAATGATCTCAAGAATGGTGAGCAAAAATCCCAGAAACACACGGAGGGAACCTAGTGAAAGAGCTGCAGAAAGCTGAGACTAACATAACAAAGGCTACCGTCAGCAACACACTACGCCACCAGGGACTCAGATCCTGCAGTGCCAGATGTGTCCCCCTGCTTAAGCCAGTACATATCTGGGCCATCTGAAGTTTGCTAGAGAGCATTTGGATGTTCCAGAAGAGTATTGGGAGAATGTCATATGGTCAGATGAAACCAAAGTAGAACTGTTTGGTAGAAACACATCTCGTCGTGTTTGGAGGAGAGTGAATGCTGAGTTGCATCCAAAAAACACCATGCCTACTGTGAAGTATGGGGGTGGCAACATCATGCTTTGGGGCTGTTTCTCTGCAAAGGGACCAGGACGACTGATCCATGTACATGAAAGAATGAATGGGGCCATGTATCGTGAGATTTTGAGTGCAAACCTCTTTCCATCATCAAGGGCATTGAAGATGAAACGTGGTTGGGTCTTTCAGCATTACAATGATCCCAAGCACACTGCCAGGACAACAAAGGAGTAGCTTCGTAAGAAGCATTTAAAGGTCCTGGAGTGGCCTAGCCAGTCTCCAGATCTCAACCCCATAGAATAACTTTAGAGGAAGTTGAAAGTCCGTATTGCCCAGCGACAGCCCCAAAACATCATTGCTCTAGAGGAGATCTGCATGGAGGAATGGGCCAACATACCAGCAACAGTGTGTGCCAACCTTGTGAAGACTTATAGAAAACGTCTGACCTCTGTCATTGCCAACAAAGGATATATAACAAAGTATTGAGATGAACTTTTGTTATTGGCCAAATACTTATTTTCCACCATAATTTGCAAATAAATTCTTTAAAAATCAGACAATGTGATTTTCTGGATTTGTTTTCTCATTTTGTCTCTCATAGTTGAGGTCTACTTATGATGACAATTACAGGCCTCTCTCATCTTTTCAAGTGGGAGAACTTGTGCAATTGGTGGCTGACTAAATACTTTTTTTTCCCCACTGTACAAACACAGACACACATATATATATATATATATATATATATATATATATATACACACACAGAGTACAGAACGCGTATACACAGACTGATATCTACAGACCTTGTGAAGCTTCTTGCACGGCAGAGCTGTGGGAAGGACTATTTATTGTTGGCTTCTGTATATTCTCTGGAAATTTTAAATGATTTTTCAGTTGGAAACTATATGGACAGGTTCACTTTGCAGAATTTTAGTGGCAGAATATGATGTCAAAATTCTGCCTCCCATTCATTGCAATATATGGCAAACAATTCATTTTCTGCTTGCTGAAAAAATCAATGCAAAAAAAAAAAAAAAGGATCCTGCTCAATCTTCAAATGGATTCCACCTGAACTTCCCTTTGAAGTGAATTGAAGTAGGAAATCTTTCTGCCGTGAATTGGGAAAGATTTTGTGTATTGGGAAGAATACACCAGTCTGAGTTTCATTTGCCCCCTTAGACCAATGGAACTTACATGGTCTCTCGGGAAGGCACTTATTGGCCAGTGTTCAGTACTAAATGACAGACCGCATTTCTCTGTCAAGCTCCTTTGATGCCATCCCCACTAATGACAGTGAAATCTAAGGGATTAAACTGAGTGGATATGATATTTCTCCGATTCCTGCTATCACAGCAGAAACTCAATTATCAATTATCTTAAAAGCACATTTTTGATTGTCCACAATCTACAAAGGATTATTCTGAAATATGTATGTAAAATCTCTAAAAAGTGCCTTGAATTGAGTTTCAAAATAAAGATCATAAGTATCACGGGATTAATGTCATTGGTTATGCAGTATTATATCACATAGGGCAATGTCTGCAATATTATAAAGTCATTAATCTACTTATAGACACTAAATAAAATTATGGACCTAATAACCTGTAGTAAGTATAGAGGATGGCAACATCATAGCAAAGATAAAAGTTCATGTCTGTATGGCACATATTATTTGTTTGGGCGACAGGCAATGGATGTCAGGAAGCCATATGTCAAGAAAGCAGGAACATTTTCTGTATATCTGCCAAAAGAAGAACATATTGCATAAAGAAAGCAAAAACTAAAATCAAATTCACAATAACGATTCTTCCATGGCATCCTTATGTTAGATTTAGTCATGATGCCTCTAGAGTAAAGCTTTAGCTAGTGTTTCTTTATGAAATATGCAGACAAGCTGCATGGCCATGATCTGTTCTTGAATTATTCTACATTCTATAAATATAATTCTTAAAAAATGCAGTATTTTGACATTAGGTCTCAAGGGCCAATTAAATAGAGGTCAAAGTAATCTTGTCTGTATAGACTAATCATCAATAAGGGTAAGTGATCCGTAGTTTATTGTCATGGCCGTTAAAACAATTTGCCTTAGCAGTTACAATCAAAAAGACAACAACTATAATCTATAGGAAAGCTGACTAAAGCATGAATAGATGTACAATCATTATATTGTTGGTACATAATTATACAATGCACCAGGTTCAATGTTATACAAGATAATATGATAGAAGATATTTATGAAGCCAAGTTTCTGGTGTCAAAAAGTTGCTAAATAGATTTTGGTGACTTTTTGGGCTTGTTTGCGCAGCAGAGGGCAAGGTCACCATGGCCTGAAAGAGTTCTTGTAATTTGTGCCAAAAAACTGACATTAAATTATAGGTGACCTCTATTCCAGCTACTAGTTGCCATAGATTTCCATTACTGGTGAATTGCTGACCCAGAGATATTCCAAATTTATTAAGAGGTAGATTTATCAGTGAGGTATTTTACCAAGACTGGTGTACTAAATAAAAGTCTTAGTAAGTCTGTCCCTGCACATAAAACACATGTAATCCTTTGATATGATTAACTTTGACTAAAATTGTGCGTTGATGTTACCTAGGACAATATATATGCCTTGTGGTTATCTCTGCCTTGCAACAGTGTTGTCCAAAGATATCATCTGAATGGAGTGATGTAAACCCTATTTGGGATTGTTAATGAAGAAATACTGCCCTGTGACACTATTTAATCACTTCAGTACAAAAGAGTTTGCCAACGTCATAGCCAAACCTATTGTAGCTGATGTTTTATGGAAAATAAATTGTTTTCATGTTACCACATTCCAAGAGAATTTTTTGCTAAATGTTATATTTTCCTGTCAGTTATAAAATATGAATCTTTTAGTCCATACTGCTTTCATTTAGCCATGGTAGGCCGGCTTTGTTAAAGAGGACCTTTGACCACCTCCATCGACTCTACCGCATTACATCCTTCATTAGCCTCTACACTGATTCTAGCTCAGTTGTTTTTTTTTTTTTTTTATCTCTAGCACCTACCATCTCCAAGAAATCTGTACTGTAAGGTTGAAAGATGAAAGCTGCTCCACCCTTTTTGATGAACAGCAGTCCCAAATTTGTGAGGTAATATTTAAGGGCTCTCAATAAATTCTTATACTAAAAACATCCTGTAAGGTATACTTTTGGCAATAGTTAATACTCACCAGAATACACCACGCCATACCTACCATAATAATTGTTATAAAGGGTGCCAGTCCCCGGGGGAAATGCTCTGTTCTAAGTTAAAATGACTGTGGATATGAGTATAAATAAGCATAACTAGAGGATCAGTTTGGGAGGAGGGAAACAACATCTGAGTGGGCCCCCAACTCAGGTATACCGATATTAAAGTGGCCTTATATTTGTAGATAGCGGTTCTACACAGATCTGTGAAGACCATTTAGGTAAATACACTAAACTGTTGTTACTTCTAGGTAACTTCTTCAACTGTAATAGTTTACATTTCTCGTCTCTTCCATCTGGACCACCATGACTGCTTCTTCCAGCTGTGACGTGTCTCTGTAAATTTTGTAACACAGACATCTTTGGCTCCTCACTTTTCCAGGCACCTGATCCACATTGTTCTCACCTACATAAAGTGTCCATCCTGCTGCTAGCCCCAAATATAAAATTTATAATATAAAAAACTCCGGGAAATAAGTAATACCCCCTATGCCTTTGTAATTTAATATTGCTCCTTTGTGCTACCTTTAATTAATAGTGTCCCTCAATGAATAATTCCCCTAATTAATAATGCTCTGTGTACCCCATTAAATCAATAATGTCCCTGAGTGCCACCTTAAATTGATAATGCTCAATTCCCCTATTATTAATTATATCCTCTTATGTCTCCTTGTATAAATTATGCCCCTGATACCCTCTTACATAAATATTGCACCCTAATGCTCCTCTTGTATTAATAATGCCTATTAATAACCCCTTTGTATTAGAGAGGTTGTTCAGGAATTGGACAAATCACAGAGTGGGCCGGGTAGGTGAAACATAAAAAAAAATAAAAAATCATATGAACTTGTCTCCTGTTTACGCATGTGCCATGCCTTTCCTGCTAGAATGCCTGTCCCACACTGATTTGCCTCAGTGGCTACACAGACCTAGGGCCTAGTGACCTATATGAGTGACGTCACCAGGTCCTTTCCAGATACTACTGAGGCCACTGATTTGCCTCAGCAGTCATGTGTGGTGTAGGACATACAGCTGTAAAGGTACAGCGTGCGCTCGAACAGACATCAGTAATGAACATAGACCCAGGGAAAGGTGAGAATTACATATTTCTTTTAAGTTTCACTTTCCCTGGACTCCTATGCGATTTTTTTCCAAATTCCTGGACAACCCCTTTAAGGGGGTTACCTGTGGAATATTAAAGCTTACCAGTAAACTATATAATTCCCTGGAAAATCACTTTAATACTGCCACAATTCTCTCTTATATTGTTATTGCCCTTTATATTCATACTACCTCCAATGGCCTCTCTTTATAAATTATACCCCCTTTTATTAAAGTCTGTAAGGCTTTCTACTATGAATTTTAACTACATGAGCTCCATGCAGATTCAATTGATGTGTAACTTGTGTTTGGTCCGCATGTGCAGAATATACCATTCCATCCCACTCTAATAGACTCATGCTATCCATCTAACCACAGACTGCCCTCCCTCAATGTGGTGAGCCCTGCCTCCCCCACAGAGATGACGAGTTTACCTGCCTTCCTACTCCATCTCCCTTTAACAACTGAATCCGAACATGAAGTCAGAATACTTTTGTTCTGTATTGAGATCTCCCCTCTTGGGATTTCTGCTGGAGGATGACCCCAGCAACTTGAGATCATTGTTACTATGTGTAGTTTTACTTGTTCTTCATTGCCTTGTACAACAAATGTTTCTGCATATTGTTATGAGACACAGCTCAAATGTTGTATGCTTTATGTTGGATTTGAATACCTAAAACATAAAAAAAAAAGCAAAAAAAACTTAAGCTGCTCTAAGGTATAAAGTCATTGAATGGTGCCCAAGGGGTTAATCCACAAATAAAGCAAATGCATTAGCCCCACTGCTCCAAATAAATAGTAACTGAAGTTGCCTTGTCCAAAAGGCACATGAGGTGCAACATGCAGATGTTAAGTTATTGACTTCCATTTTCCATAGAGTTTTCAATAAAAACACTTGTATTGTGGCAATAATTTCATGCATGCTGGGGTGCAAAGTTTCTGTATTGTGCTAGCTAAAAGGCAAAGTCCACCCTTTTGGAGAAGTGCCAGTGTTACAGAGAAGTTGTCCAACATCTTTGGCTCCTTGTTCTGCTTTAACTGTTTGTCTATCATAGAGCTAGGCATTATCTTGTCTCCTATTCTCTGTCTAAACTACTGTAATACATCTTTTAATGTGCCCTTGTTTGCAATATTAAGGGATTATCATGAGCTTTGTGTTGGCCAGTGGGGGTTAGTTTTTTAAGAGACAAAAGTGTTGGAGAATGAGAAAAAGACTGAAATATGGAGAGAGGTAGAAAAGATTTACAGTATGGTTGTCTTCACGGGACTTATAAAGAGCCTTCTGGAAATTCAGGTTGTATTTTCATATTAAATCATGCAGTTGGCATGGTAAATTATAGAGACTCGTATGAAGTAGATAGCAACAAATAGGAAAGAGAGACAGACCGAGGAGAATAGCTCATTTTGGTGTCCATGGTAATTGTGTTATAAATTTAGGAGATTTACAGTATGCTGCATTCTATATGTTCTATATACAATCTATATTCTATATGTTTAGTCCCGTTTCTTTCTACATATTTTCACATTACCCCATCCCTATTTTTCATACATTTATATTTTTCTCACTTACAAAATGTAATTCTGCTGCATGCCAAAGTGTACGCCTCCTCCAAGTTATGATGTAAGGGTTTATTACTCGGATAAAGAAAGGCATAGTGTTTACTTCTCCAAACACCCTTTTTCTATAACCTGTTAGAGTAATTCCATAGTTAATCTTATATGTTAATCTCATATAGCCATACATATATACTCATTATTATAAACCAATGTTTTAATGTTTGAGCAAGACTTTGTATCTTCATAACAGCCATGACCTTTCCCCGATATTCATCATTTTTGCACGTATTCTCATTTTTATACACAGTAAACAATTTGTACTGCCAACTTTTTGAGACAGTGGGACCAGACATATATGGGTGAAGGATGCGATGGAGTCAAAATTACTTCAGCCATCATTGTTAGGTAACATAAGAACTATTGTGTAACATAGTTAAATATAATTTGAGAAGAATTCCCAGAAATTATGTAAAATCCTATATTTGTATGCCAATAACCCATCTCTAATTTACGTAATATGATTGATTACTTCTGTTGTTTTATACCCTACAAAATAAACGACCAGTGGTCTTCCAACAGGAGATCTGTGGCAGTTGCTGACCAATTCTGTGTTGTCTCTGTCTTATTTGCTTATACAGCGGTACCAGTTACCTAATCTACCTGGAAGTTTTTTCCGCGTTAACATACCATTGGGCCTTGGTTGCTTAATCCCTTCTTTGATAGAACCTTCCTCTGAGAGGAACTAAGTATAGCAATTGGAATTGTACTAACCAGAACAAGGCTCTTTCTGTCCTAAAGCCCTATAGCAGTCGTATGGGCTGCCTCCAGTCAAATGAGGGCATCTATAACAAAGTTTGCCTTATATGTAATTATGTGTGTGCATTTATTGTTTCTTTTCTAGAAAGAAGCATACCTAGAAAAACTGATAGGCTATGTTGTGTATTGTTTTAGTCGTTCTATCTTTTATTTTTTTTGCACATTTTTGTAGAATGATGTACCCACCTACCTACCTATAGTTTATAGATATCTTCCATTCTGAAACTATGCATGATTAAAGTAAAAGTTCATCAGGTTTGTTTTTGAAACATAATCAATATGGCCAGTGTTAGAATAGCACCAATTCTTTCTTTATTATATGACTGGTGTCATATAATATGAAATCGATGGAACTTTAATGTACATGTGGTCATGTACATTACAGTTCCATCGATTTCATCGATTTCAGTGAAACAGCAATCCATATAAACTACTTAGAATATTAGTACATAACACTAAGAAACATAATTGGGATCAAAATTATTGGAATTTGGTCCCTTTGCTTTTTACACTATGGGGCTGTTCTGCATTCCCTTGAACAGAAGCCATCCAGGGGTGCCAGTGTGCAGGATAAAACATAGATGTAACTATATCATTTAACTACATTATAACCTACCTTCCTACTATTGACGGTATTTGCAAACATTTTTTGTGACGTGAAAACCCATTTATTTAGCAATAATTACATTTGTAACATAACACTTCTCAAACAGTAAAGACCTAAGAGCAACCAGGGGAAATATGTCCAATAATAAAAAACTATAAGGGAAAAATTACTTTAAAGTTATATTTAATATATGTACGCTGCATCTAAAAAGTTTCACATTGACCTTTTTCACTTCGCTTCACTTTTTTTCTTAATGCAAAAGCTAAAAGCACTTCAAGACCATTACAGGTACAAGTCTCTTACAGGCTCTTAGGGAGACTTCCTGTAAGATAGTTATGAAATATATTTTTAAAGAATTGTGCTAAATCTATCGGGTACCTTAAGTGCTTTTCTATGGATGAGAGCAATGAAAGATGTGCATGTTTTATTTCTTCTCTCCTATCTTTTTTTGGTTTCTTGTTATAATAATTGAAGGTAACATTGGCCACTTTATCATTTCCGCCTTTTCTACTAAATATAAATACCATGCAACCTTGAGGCAAAAGTATACAGGTTTAGCTCTTTTATCCATAAGGAAAGCGTTGTCAGTTAAATTATCATGTATTCATGTCTTATAAGAATAGAGTTTAATGGTGTGCAATAAAGGAAAGGGAACCACACAAATATAGAAATGGTATGAATCTTAAATGAGCTTTTCTTTTACATTTTACTTAAATTAAGGAAAATATCCTTATTTTAAGGATCTCCTGTTTAACTATATATAGTGTACTAAAGTGTACAAATATCCCCCCACTGGTCTACCTAAAAACATATAAGCCAGGGAACCTTTCTGGTTGCTGAACCAACTGACCAAAGCATCCACCTATTAAGAGTGTGAATGCATTTAAAACTAATTTTTTATGAATAAATATAACCCCTTCTTGCCATTGCTGGCATTTTTCAATTTTCCGTTTTGACTCCACGCTTTCCAAAAGAAGCAACTTTTTTTTTTTTTGTTCACAGAGCCATATGAGGGCTTAATTTTTGTGGAACAAATTCTACTTCATAATGGTAACATTTAATATTCTATATGATGTACTGGGAAACTGAAGAAAAACTGCATTTGCATTTGTGCGACTGTTTTTACAGCATTGACTATCCAGAAAAATGACATCTCAAGTTTTTTCTATTAGTCAGTAAGATTGTGGAAATACAGAATTTTTATAGTTTTTTTAACTTTAAAATTTCTTGGAGCCGCCATATTCTGACATTCATAGATTTTTTATATTTTCATGTACGGGGATGCTGAAGGTATCATATTTTGGGGGGCCAGATGTAATTTTTAGTTATACCATTTTGGTAATAGAAGCTAATGCCAAACCAGCCTGGGAGCCTTCAATAGGCTCCTGGCTATTATGGCAATGGATCGCTGACTCTGGATCTCATTCCCCAGTGCCGCCAAGAAAATGGGACCTCGTCAGATTTGACCAAGGCACCGGGGGAGATAATGCCCTCGATCAGTGTGGGCACTAATTGCTGGCTTCAGGGCCAGCGTTAGGGGGGGACAAACTGGGCAATTGCCCAGGGCCCCGACCCCCACAGGGGTCCCCTGCTTTGCTCTACAATGGTACATACACATGGTGTCTTCTGTTCTGAGGTAAGTGGCATGGATGGTGCACACAGCATACACGGAAGAAGCTCTGCTCCTCACTCTTCAGAAGGAAATGCTGATTGGAGGAGCGAGGCTTCTCCTTGCCACTTCACATATCAGCACAGCTGCTCTGCACACAGACGGAGTCATGTCAAAGTTCCTGCTTCACTTGATCGGATTGCTGCCTAAGTTTGTAAGTACACTAAACAAGTACTTATAGCTTTCTTGGCATTTTAGTTTATCCTCCCATATCTTTGTGCTTCACGGGGGTTATAAATTTTCATGGGAAAGCTAATGGCCACAGCACGGGCTGACAAATCTTGAGGAGGGAAGAAATGGTTAATGGTCTACATTAACAGAGCATTTCAGAGCACACTGACCTATTCATTTCTGTTGGCCCACACACATGACCGTGTATTACACGGATCAGTGTGCGGGTTGCCAGTCCAGGCTGCAAAACTGAGGAAAGGTCCTATTCCTGTCCAATTTTGCGGCCGTGCTTCTGCAGCCCCCATTTATTGAATGAATGGGGCTGCGGTAGCATGGTAGGTGCATGGGCGGCACACAAATGATATCTGTGTGCCGTCTGTGCCGTTCAATCACAGCCAGCAGGCTGCAGATGTTTGTGTGCAATTAGCCTTAGGCTACGGCCCCACGTTGCGGAAACGCAGCTTTTTTTGTTGCAGATTTTGCTGGGGTTTTTTGAGACAAAGCCAAGAATGGCTACAAAAGGAATGGGAAATATATAGGAAGCTCTTATACTTCTACCTGTTGCTAAATCCACTCCTGGCTTTGGCTCAAAAAACCGCAGCAAAATCTGCAACAAAAAAAGCGGCGTTTCCGCAACGTGGTCCGTAGCCTTAAAGAGGTTTTGGATTATTTATGTACATATCCTCAGTAAGGCTAGATGCACATGACCGATGAGCAAAATGGCCATGAAAAACATCCATTTACACGGCTGTCTTGCACCTGATGGGCACCCGTTTTCACACATTGCCCATACATTTCAGTGTATGGAGGGATCCGTGAAAACAGCTGAAAATAGGACATGACCTAATTTTTTACAGTCCATGACCATCAAAATAACAGTCGTGAAAATAAACCCCAGTAAAGCTGGGTTCACACCAGCGCTGGAACGTTTGGGGATTCCGTTCCCCTTTCGGCTTGAAAAATGCGGAGAAAAAAGCGCTGCAAGCAGAACTCTTTTCTCCACATTTTTTGCCCTTTTCAGGTGGAAACTCAGCAGACCCCATTATAGTCATGGGGTCCGCGGGTTTCCACAGGTAATCACTCTTTTAAGCGGATTAGGTTATCGTTTGGGGGGGGTCCGCAAACGGACCCCCAAAACGGAAACCCGAATGCAGGTGTAAACCTAGCGTCACTGACAGGGAAATTAATGCTATTATGTGACGTCCATTACAAAAACGGACCTCACACAGCCAGTTTTCACTGTCATGTGAATGTAGCCTAAAGCTATATATTGCTTAGAGTGAGATCTGTGCAGCTATACTTACTAAGGTTCACACTAGCGTTGAATCCGAACAACAGAGAGGTGAACCACTAAAAGAGCGACAGACATGGAGCCCGGTGGACCCTACTGACTGAATACAAACTGAAACCAGCAGAGGAAAAAGTCCAACTTTAATGGCCGTATTCAGTCATCTGTTTTATTTCCACAGACCAATGGAATGTGGAAAAAGGAATGGATACATTCTCTATTTTGGACTGTTTTGTGGATCACTATTCTAGTCTAAACCTACTTTAAATCTCATCCATTTTGCTGCTACTGCACATAACAGTGGACTAACTGCTGGCTAATCTGCTGTGAATATATACCCTGTAGACAAACCCTTAGTGCTCATTCACACAAGAGTGCTGTGTACTCAGCCTTGAAAAAGTAAGTTTTCACGACCAGACATACAGTACAGACCAAAAGTTTGGACACACCTTCTCATTCCAAGAGTTTTCTGTATTTTCATGACTATAAAAATTGTAGATTCATACTGAAGACATCAAAACTATGAATTAAGACATGTGGAATTATATACTTAACAAAAAAGTGTGAAACAACTGAAAATATGTCTTATATTCTAGGTTCTTCAAAGTAGCCACCTTTTGCTTTGATTACTGCTTTGCACACTCTTTGAATTCTCTTGAGGAGCTTCAAGAGGTAGTCACCTGAAATGGTCTTCCAACAGTCTTGAAGGAGTTGCCAGAGATGCTTAGCACTTGTTGGCCCTTTTGCCTTCACTCTGCGGTCCAGCTCACCCCAAACCATCTCGATTGGGTTCAGGTCTGGTGACTGTGGAGGCCAGGTCATCTGGCGTAGCACCCCATCACTCTCCTTCTTGATCAAATAGCCCTTACACAGTCTGGAGGTGTGTTTGGGGTCATTGTCCTGTTGAAAAATAAATGATGGTCCAACTAAACGCAAACCGGATGGAATAGCATGCCGCTGCAAGATGCTGTGGTAACCATGCTGGTTCAGTTTTCCTTCAATTTTGAATAAATCCCCAACAGTGTCACCAGCAAAGAACCCCCACACTATCACACCTCCTCCTCCATGCTTCATGGTGGGAACCAGGTATGTAGAGTCCATTTGTTCACCTTTTCTGCGTCACACAAAGACACGGTGGTTGGAACCAAAGATCTCAAATTTGGACTCATCAGACCAAAGCACAGATTTCCACAGGTCTAATGTCCATTCCTTGTGTTCTTTAGCCCAAACAAGTCTCTTCTGCTTGTTGCCTGTCCTTAGCAGTGGTTTCCTAGCAGCTATTTTACCATGAAGGCCTGCTGCACACAGTCTCCTCTTAACAGTTGTTGTAGAGATGTGTCTGCTGCTAGAACTCTCTGTGGCATTGACCTGGTCTCTAATCTGAGCTGCTGTTAACCTGCGATTTCTGAGGCTGGTGACTCAGATGAACTTATCCTCCGCATGCAGAGGTGACTCTTGGTCTTCCTTTCCTGGGGCGGTCCTCATGTGAGACAGTTTCTTTGTAGCACTTGATGGTTTTGGCCACTGCACTTGGGGACACTTTCAAAGTTTTCCCAATTTTTCGGACTGACTGACTTTCATTTCTTAAAGTAATGATGGCCACTCGTTTTTCTTTACTTAGCTGCTTTTTTTCTTGCCATAATACAAATTCTAACACTCCATTCAGTAGGACTATCAGCTGTGTATCCACCTGACTTCTGAACAACACAACTGATGGTCCCAACCCCATTTATAAGGCAAGAAATCCCACTTATTAAACCTGACAGGGCACACCTGTGAAGTGAAAACCATTTCAGGTGACTACCTCTTGAAGCTCCTCAAGAGAATGCCAAGAGTGTGCAAAGCAGTAATCAAAGCAAAAGGTGGCTACTTTGAAGAACCTAGAATATAAGACATATTTTCAGTTGTTTCACACTTTTTTTTTAAGTATATAATTCCACGTGTTAGTTCATAGTTTTGATGCCTTCAGTGTGAATCTACAATTTTTATAGTCATAAAAATACAGAAAACTCTTGGAATGAGAAGGTGTGTCCAAACTTTTGGTCTGTACTGTACATCTGTGAAAACGGCCCAATATCTGACAGTTTCTATTTTTTTCTCGGATCGGTCACATGGGCCGTTAGAACAACAGTTATGTGAATAGATCCATTTAGGTCTATGGGGCTGTGTGCAGGCCATTAACCCAACAGCTAGTAGGTGGCCGAAGAACCCTATCATGTAAATGAGCACTAAGTCTAAAAATCCATTGGGATTTCTTTTTTAAGATGCTGTTGTTTCAAATGTACTCTTTAGCAGACATACTCAGTCTAGTTTCACATCTACGTTGGAGTCTACATAGGAGACTCTGCTGCAGATTCCATCTAAAATTGGCGGAGAGAAACATCCTGCACAGGGCACTTTTCTCTCCACCAGTTTCAGTATAAAACTGGTGGAAACCAGCCAGACCCCATTATAGTCTGTCGGGTCTGCGAGTAACCACTTTTTTAGAAGACGGGCTAAAAAATTGACTACCCAATTCTGTCTTTTGGATCCCCATGCAGACCCGAACGACAGAGAGATGAACACTAGTGTGAAACTAGCGTCAGTCTCTTGAAATCAGAGGCATTCATGACATTCAAGAAATGTTTTGCTACCAGTATATCCCTTTTGAACTGAATGTCACAGATATGGTCAATGTATACCACTCCTAATATAATGGTGGTATTAACTAGTCATGGTATAGTAGTATTATTTAGTCTGTGTATGATATGGTGGTATTATTTAGTCAATGTATAGTGGCATTATCCAGTCTCTGTATGGTGATATTGTTTAGTTACTGTATGGTGGTATTATTCAGTCACTGTATGATATGGTGGTATTTAGTCACAGTTCAGTGATATTATGCAGTCGATGTATGGTGGTTTTATGGTGGTATTATTCAATCAGTGTATTTTCCAGTTGTGGTGTAGTGGTATTATTCAGTTACTGTATGGTAGTACTATCCAGTCATCATGGTATAGTGGTGTTATTTTGATAGCTGTGTTATTTTGAATACTGTATAGTGGTATTATGCAATCACTGTATGGTTGTTTTATGCAGTCCCAGTATGGCGGGGTTATCCTCAACCACAAGGGTTTCTGTATATTATGTGCCCAGGCTGCAGTAAACACATGCAGATTACTAATAAGTGGCCACTGCAGCATCCCCACACATTTTAACGTCCCCCCTGCAATGGCACCTCAGCTAATTTGCCCCCATCCAGTACTTACCTGATTGCTCTTGGGTGTGCCCTCTTCCCCAGCTCCAGGCATACATACATCACAGCAATGCACCCGGAGCAGGGGAAGAGAGCGGGATGTGCTGTGGAGCGGAGAGGTAAGTATATACAATGAAGTTGGCCCAAGCTTGTAGGCAGCAGATTTGTGGCCTACAAGCTTGGGAAGCTTTAGAACCAGGCTGGGGATGCTTATCTCCCTGGTTCTGCCGATCCAGCTGGATTACAGCCTGAGGGCTGTGTTTTTGAGACCACTGTCCTAAACTGACTAAATGTAACTGTAAAACGTAACTGTTTTTGGTATAATAATTATTTAGAGCCCCACTTTCAAGTTTGCCCAGGGCTTCATTTTGTCTAAAACCGGCCCTGGCTGGCTTTACTGCCGCTTCTCTTTTGTACAGTACAGTGGAGACCCGATGGTTATGGTGGATGCACAGCTCCTGGCATATTTAAATACCCAACATGTCCGAGTGGCTGGCATATTTAAATACCCAACATGTCCGAGCGGCTGACATTTAAATACCAAATATGTTAATGAATTATAATTAATTTAAATTGTCTTTTTTATTCACTTTGCATTTTGTTAATTGACAAACTACTATTATCACTTCTATTTTTTTTAACGCATTGTTACTTTGCAGCATTTTACTAGAATATTTTATTGGAATATTTCATATGCAGAGTCCTAAGTGACATCCACATTATACAATCTAAATTAGCAGATCCCTTAAACTAGCTTATTGCCTCTTTTATTATGAAGGAGTAGGATGAAGCTTTGGAGTCACACATGTATTTCTTACCAGCAGTGAACAACAAGCTTATACAGCTCTACTGTACATAATTCCCCAATGCTATCTCACCCCAGTCAGGCTATTTAACATGAGAAACATTTCCTCCTCTCAATGTCATCGATACCAGGCTCCGGATGTTGATTTTGTGCATTTAATGTGGTCATGTGGTAATGTACTGTAAATTTTTTCAGACTTTTTGGTTGGATCTGAACTCCTAACATTGGTGGTGACAGCACAGGTGTTACTGTTCTCTGAAGTTTGTTTATTGGGCTTCCTTGACAAAGTGAGGTGGCAACACCATACTTGTATAGTTCTACCTGAAACTCTAATCCTTGCATGTAAGGCCTTTGCTGTGAGATACATAGATAGATGACACGTGAAACGTGATCAATACTATGATCATGTTTATACAACATGAATGAGAGATGAGGCTTCTGCAGCTTTATTGATGGTAATGATCCAGCATATTATAAAATTAACAAACTTCTCAAATCAATGTATGTGTTTGAATATGATATCTTCCCTACCATATGCAGGTAGAAAAGAGGAGGCAGATGAGCGCTGGTCCAGAATAAATGTAGTCTTTAATCCAATTGAATAAAACACACTGACGCGTTTCTGGACAAGCCCTTTTTCAAGTGTGCATAAAAACAAAGCATGGGTAGCATAGCATATATATACTTTACAAAAATAAAAAAAAAGGGACAAAAACGGGCGGTGGCCACACCCCCTCACATGTGGGGGCGTGGCTATTTGGTCTAAACTAACTAAAGAAAAAAAAAGGGCAAAAACAGGCTGTAGCCACGCCCCTAAAGTGTGGGCACGTGGCTAATGGGTCTAAACTAAATAAAGAGAAAAACATTTTTTTTAAATAAATATATAATTAAATGGATTGTATGTGAGAAAAAAAAAGACTGATAAAAATTAATTTGAAAACATAGAAGCAATAGAAAAAGTTCACAGTACATTATATGAATAATTCATAAATATATAAAATAAGTTAGGAATAAATAAGCATACAATAATAAATAGAATTGATAAAATATATAAAATAATCAAATATTGAGGAGGATAAAAACTGTAATTATTGGAATTCCTTAGTGGCGAATAGAATGGGAAGCTCAAAACGAGAGGAAATCAAAGGTACATTGCATCAAATTGGTTTAACGTATGAAATTGGATTGATACTCAAAAAAATTTTTCTGATGCTTCATTTAGATCTACTGGTGCCATTGTGTTCAGTCTATAGATCCAAAAGAATTCTTTTCTTTTAAGTAACTCATTATTTGTAGTAGTAATTTGATCTATTGGAGTGATTTTGAATACATTAAATTCACAATCATGGTATTTGGCGGCGTGTCTAGAAACACTATGTTTCTGAAAACCCTTAAGAACGTTGGCCTGATGTTTGTTTAAACGTTCCCTGAGGTGCATAGTGGTGCGCCCCACATATTGTAAGCCACACTGACAGTGAATAACATAGATGACAAAGGATGAGTTGCATGTAAGATGTGGCTTGATTGGAAAAGTCTCACCTGTGGAGTTACTAGTAATTTTAGTTTCACCATGAGTGATGCTACTACAGCATTTGCATCTAGTTACGTTACATTTGTAACTCCCACCTTGGGCAGGTTTTGGCTGAATATTAATCACTCTAGGAATCTTGGATTCCCTCAATTTTCTGGGGGCTAATAAATTTTTTACATTTCTGGCAGGTCTGTAAGTGACACACGGTGTTTTTGGAAGAGTTTTACTCAGAAAAGGGTCATTAGTTAATAGTGACCAATATTTTGAGAGTATAGACTTGACCTGCTGATGTTGATAGTTGTAAGTGGTTATAAAATTAAACCGGGGAGGTTTCTTTCGGAGTTTAATTGAGGGTTTGATACAATCAAGTTGAGTTAGTTGTTTCACTCTATTTTGCACTGATTCGATTATTCCTGTCGGGTAATGTTTTTCAGAAAATCTTTTTGTGATGATTTTACTTTTGATTTTCATAATCGTGATCTAATGTACAATTGCGTCTTATCCTCCGAAATTGACTTTATGGTATATTATCTTCCATTTTTTATAGTGAGCACTGTTGTAGTCAAGAAAACTGTTAGAATCGACTTTTTTGAAAAAAGTTTTTGTCACTATCTTACTATCAATATTCATCAGTTGTAAGTCAAGATATTCAATGGATGTACTTGATGTTGTACCAGATAGAGTAATGCCTCATTCATTCACATGGTTGTTCAAATGGTCTGTGAATGCATTAAAGGATTGTGTCCCCTTCCCATATGAAGATCAAGTCATCTATGTATCTTTTATAATAGATGATATGTTTAGCCCAAGGGTGGTCTGAGTATATGGTTTCATTCTGAAACTCACGCATAAATAAATTTGCGAAACTCGGTGCGAAACGAGTTCCCATCGCGGTCCCCCCGTATATGTAAAAATATATCTGAACCAAAGTGAAATGCATTATGCTTTAATATAAATTGAATACTGTCCAGGATAAAAGTTTGTTGATTGTTAGGCATGGCGGGATCAGATGAAAGGTACTTGGAGATGGTGGATAGGCCCTTCTCGTGTGGAATATTGCTGTATAACGCAGCTACATCAAGTGTTGCCCAGCAGTAGGTTGGTTTCCATGGGATAATTAACAAATCAAATATTAAGCTGGCAGAATCTTTTATGTATGACTTGAGATTAATCACATATTTTTGTAAAATAATGTCTATATACTGGGACAGATTGGAGGTGAGAGAGTTAATGCCAGAAATTATAGGTCTACCTGGGGGATCAGTAGCATTCTTATGAATTTTGGGTAAATGATAGAAGAGAGCCAGTTCTGGATTTTCAGTTAGAAGGAATAGTTTTTCTTTTTTTGCTAGAATCCCTACCTCTGCTGCTTCTATAATTAAGTTTGTATACGGTGTTATATACTCGGGGGTGGGATCATGAGTCAGTTGTATATAATATGTAGGATCTAAAAGAATCCTGTGGGCCTCCGCTATATACGTGGAGTGGTCTTGTATTACAATCCCCCCTCCTTGTCCGCCCCTCTTATGGTGATAGTATTATTGCCCATAAGACTTTTAAGGGAGATTCTTTCTTTATTAGATAAATTATCCTTGGTATAGATAGGATTACATTTAAGTTTTCTAAATTCGGAAGAAACCATATTGCAAAAGGTATCAATATTACTACCTTTGTGGTATGTGGGATAAAAATGAGATTTAGGTCTTAGATCAGTATGACAAGGTGTGGGGGATATCGGGGGTAATGGAATTTGATCCGTAGATGGGATTGGTTCGTGGCAGAGAGGTGTAGTTGGGGTAGATTTTTCAGATAATGTAAGTGCTATTTTGCTAGTAGATTCCAAAATGGCAAAATGTCTCCCCAAAGTGAGTTTGCGAATAAATTTCTGAAGATCAATGTAAAGATCCAACTCATTAATGGGTTGCTTTGGGCAAAAGGATAGGCCTTTGTTAAGGAGGCTAATTTCATCTTTATTCAAAATATAGTTAGATAGATTGAAAATTCTTACAGTTCCTTCTTGTTCCTTTTTGGACTGGGTTCTGAGTCCGGAGCTTCTAAAACTGGGTTTACTCCTTTTTCTTGTACCACCCCGACATCCTCTGGTTCTTTTGGGTTTAATAGGCTTAAGGGATCCTGGAGTTTCCTTTTTGGTCTTAACGGTGTGTAATAATCCAAAATGTCGGTCATTAAAAGATTTTCTTTTACATGATACGTGGCTAGGGGGGTGAGAGCTGGGGGTAAGCCTAAAAAAGATTCAGAGGTATTGTGTATAGATACATTAATTTCAGACGGAATAGCAGGAATGGTAATGTTGGGAGGAGTAGTGGGTATAAGGTTATGGATTTGAGCTGAGGATAAGGGGTTATCGTAAATAGTAATTAGAGAGTCCTCAAGATCAATATCAGAAATATCTGTATTGTCTTGATGGATCATGGCACTTGTGGTTTTTTGATGCATCATAACATTTGTGGAATCTTGGTGACTCACAACGCTTATGGTTTTTTGAGGCATCACAGCGTTTGTGGGATCTTGATGAATCATGGCATTTGTAGTTTTTTGATGCATCGTTGTATTTATAGGGTCTTGATGAATCATGGTCGAGGTCTTAACGACTTCTGCAAATGTAGTAGCTGGGAATGCTAAAGAGGTTCTAGGTGGACTCTCAGGTTTAGCCTTGGTATTGTGAACACTGGGTTTAAGAACAGTGTTAGATTTGGTGTGCTGCTCACGTAAGGAATGATAAGGTGAATGGTTGAAATTGTTGGTATTCTTTTTGTGCAATTAATTATTGCTATTAAAAAATTTAATTCTTTTATTTAGAGTATGATGTTGGTTTGAGTTGGTTTGTTGGGATGTCTTATTTAGAAATTTTAAGGACATAAGAGGTACTGGCCTAATATTACCTAGTTTAGAGGCATCTGAATTGGATTCTCTAGGCACAGTTTTCCTCTTATTAGTTGATACAATATCTTTGGCAGTGGATTTTTGCCAACATTTAACGTTTTGGGCTTGGTAGTCTTTGCGATCACGACAGAGTTTACCGGGTTTGACCTCTAAGGACTCTCGTTCAAGATTGAGAAGTCGGGTGGTAAGAGATCGGTTCAATCTTGTAAACTCTGGGTGATCTTTATGTGACTCCAATTCAGAAATAGCAATTAATATATTAGAATGTAAAGTAGATGATAGAGACTGTCTTTTTTGGGACAGCCTGTCAATGAGTCCAATAGCGCATTGATGTAGAAACTGGTTCCATTGCTTGGAGAATATTGGGTCATTAGGAAACGGAGAGTCAAATCTGAGACGCAAGCCTCTGGGTACGATGTTTTCTTGTAAGTATATTAGCAGAAATTTGTGGTCCAAACAATGTCGTAATTTGTCCTTGCATAAATTTTCCAGTTTGGTAAACATGGTAATCAAATCAAGTGTAGGTAAATGATTTTGTCCAGCACCTTGACCCATGTTAATTGTGTTGGAATTGGTGAAGGCTACATCTTCCCTCGGTCTCTGATGTGTATACTGTGTAACCAAATCATCCCGTCTGTGACGGTGAAGTTGAATGAATTCCATATGCTTTGTCAGATGAAATGGAAGCTGCTTATGCACTGGGACGTCTTAAGGAGATCTCCCTGATGTCCTGATGCCCACACACCAGCCGGTGGTGGTTATACTATGTGTAGAAAGAAATAAAAAGAAAAAACAGCGCAGAGCGCTAATAGTGTAAAACCAAAGGATGGTAGATATCAGAACACTGATACAAATTGCTCACCTTGGTGGGTTATGATCAGCTCACAACAACTTAGTAGGCATGTAGAATCAGATTATCTTCATTGGGACCTTGTGAAGCAGCTTCTAGCCTCGGAACCGTGGTATGAAGCACGTGTGGAAGAATCCAGATGCAGGTAGAAAAGAGGAGGCAGATGAGCGCTGGTCCAGAATAAATGTAGTCTTTAATCCAATTGAATAAAACACACTAGTAAATAATAAAACACTTCCACACGTGCTTCATACCACGGTTCCGAGGCTAGCAGCTGCTTCACAAGATCCCATTGAAGATAATCTGATTCTGCATGCCTACTAAATTGTTGTGAGCTGATCATATCCCACCAAGGTGAGCAATTTGTATCAGTGTTCTGATATCTATCATCCTTTGGTTTTACACTATTAGCGCTCTGCGCTGTTTTTTCTTTTTTATTTCTTTCTACACATCTTCCCTACCATGTGTATAATTAACTGTACCAGATTTGCTTCACTTCCTGAGGATTAAATTGCTGTATAGAGATAATCTATGCAATTTATCCCATTTCAGTACCCTTGTTTTTTTTGTTTTGTTTTTTGTACAAATGGCTGTACCATGTTCACAATCTTAGTAAGGGTTCATTCTTCAATAAAGAGAGTAAAAGAAAAGAAAATACTACACAATTTAGTTTCTTCAATTCATATTAGATTACTTCACGTTTGTTACCGTGGAGACATCTCAGATCTGAATGGTAATTGTAGAATCAAATTTAATATAATATTTTAAGTTTGCTATGCAAAAATGACCTAGAAATGAAAAAAAAGGTAAAAAATGTAAATTGTTTTAGTTGCATATCTAGTGTGCTACAGACAATGCCTTTCCTCTACACAATAATTGAACAAACCTTTATCTACTTCTCAAAAAAAGCCCACAAGCTTTAAAATAATACAATGAGTAGAAAATAAGCATTCTATCTGAGCATATTCAGAAATCTCATTATAAAATGTTGCCTTTATTCACAAAGCCATTTCAAATTAACTTTTTTCTTTCCTTAATGTGCCTCATATAACAGAATTAACACTTTTTAATCTTTGCGAAGAAAAGCTGTCTGTATATTTGAAATCGGCAATAATTTCTGTCTCTAGAAATTCTAGCATTCAGCTCTTTTTGTTTGCTGTGTATTATACAGTCTTATAAGTTGGATACCTTTTCTTTAGAAATTTGTTTTTCCTGAAAAATATAGTTCCTGATTCTATACAAAGGCATATACAGATTATCTGCAAATCTCTCACTGATATTCACTGTATAGCCAAAACATCTTCAAATGTACAAATGGAGAGTTGATGTCCTTACTGCCCCATGTACTTTAGTTGATCTAAATATCTTAACTGATCACTTGAATGGAACAAAAGTACATTACCACAGCTTCTGCTAAGCAGGTGTTGTGCAGGTATATGGGCAGTGTAATCAATGAAGGGACTACATCACTCCTTCAAGCAGACCATGTACCACTTCAGATAGCAGATCACTGGGGATACCAAGATAGAGTTACATCAATCTGATATTGATTGCCTAAGCTAAGGATACTCCATCTATATTTGATTCTAGAAAAAATACTTAACTTCTTAGAGACCACTAGCCATGTTTTATTTCAGGGTTGGTTCATAACCATGTCCGACTTTGTTTCCGACCAAAAGAAAAGCAGCTTCGCGGCGCAGAGGCTGCAATCGGACCCCTGCGGGTTGCTTTAAAAACCCATTGAAGTGAATGGGTTTTTAAACAAATCGCCTGCCAACCTTTCCCTATCCTTTTTTTCTGATATTTAGGTTAGATTCATGGCGGACGGACTCCAGGCGCAAGTGTGAACCAACCCTCAGATGTCCAAAAATCACATGATAACTCACAAAAGATCAAGTTAAAGTCTGGCTGATCGTGGTTGTGGTGCCCTTGATAGTGTAGTGTAGGAACAAGACAGGAGATTGGAAATACTTTGTAAAACTCATGGTTGTCTTTACTGAAGGCAAAAAGGTATACAAATCTTTTAAACACTGCAGGTACAAGTTCTTAAGGGCCTTCTGCATCTGGAGCAGATATTTTTATCTATAGATAATTAGATCTTGTTCTCTGTCCAAATGTATTCTCTGAGTGTACATCATATTCCTTCAGTACCCAAGGTGTGAGGTGTAGGCTCAAAAGCATGGAAGTTGCAAAAGAGGCTAGGTTGGCAGGAAGCTCAGAAGCTTAATCCAAAGCTGTGAGGCCCTGCCTATGATTCTCCTCACATACTAAACCTGTGCATGCAAACCAAGGCATTATGGGAAAGGAGCAGGGAGCTCATGCGCCCTCTGTTGGATGTAACAGATCCTCAGTTTGCTTTTGACTCACCGAGTCTTGAGACAGCAAAAGGGATTTTAGTCATAGAGGGCGCATGAGCTCCCAGCTCCTTTCCCATAATGCCTTGTGATATGTAGATGCTTAGTAGAGGGCGAAAGGCAACTCAAAACTCTACACACCTTAACTGGTGCTCTCCTCAAGGAGAGATGTCTCTGTCCATAACCCATGCAAACCAAGACAGAATCGATGACTCCTGTTCCAGCCACAGAAGGTCTAGCCCTGCAATTAAAGGACAAAACATATTATAATGACATATGAGGAATCTGTACAGACATTAATACTAAGACTAGCATCTTGTGTCTAATACACCCCAATTACAGTCAATGGCTTCCATCAGAATCTGTTGGTATCTGTCACATAACCATAATGGAACATAATATGGAAGTTTGCTTGCTTTGTTTTTCTCTTTATTTCCAAACACATGGCCAAAGACGTAATGACAAATGAGGAAACTGTACAGACATCAATACTAAGACTAGTATCTTGACTGGAAAAAACATATTCTATAACACATATAATAGTGTTCCCTATGAAATTCTCTTTATCATTGTTGTGGGAAAATATCATGAAATGATTTTTATAAAAACTAGTCATTCTCCACACGTCTTGACATATGTTGAACCAAGATGAAAGAACACATCTGTTTGACAATATTAAAATTATTGTATTAATCAGTGAGACAGAATTCACCAAAAATCATGGACAAGGTTTTGCAGTAAGTTGCTACTGAAACTATAACAGAAATCCAATACACCTCGTTACAGTCAATGGCTTCCAGTAGAATCTGTTGGTATCTGTCACATAATCATAAAGGAACATAATATGGAAGTTTGCTTGCTTTGTATTTCTCATTATTTCCGAACACTTGGCTAAAGACATGGAAAGATCCACGGACATATGCAGTCACCTGTCAGGTGAAGGTTAAGTCAATGGCAGTGGTGGGAGTATTACAGCCCCAGGTCTGGCTGACTGTGGCTCTAATGCCCTCAATTAACAGTATCTTAAGGATTTAAAAAGCTAATAGTTTAGATCCTGAGACCCATATTTAGGTTTGAATTTTAGGCTATAAAAAGGGCACAGAAAACTCCCAAATTGCACTTGTGAGAAATTTAAGTGAGGTGTCTTATCATAAACTTCTCCATTGCAAAAGAAGAAAAATGTTTTATGATGTATTGAAAAGGGTATTGTTAACGATTTACAGGATTCTACATATTCTTAGTATGACTACTAGGATCTTTGAAATGTGTAATGGGAAATGTTGACCTACAGTACTATATCTATATTTTCTTGTAATAAATGCAATAACCTAATGATGTGTGACTACTGAAACATCTGTAAAGAGAAAGTATTGTAATTAGCAACTTGTTCATGTTTTCATATTTTTTTAGCATACATAAAGCCATGTGATAGCAATAAAAAGCTAATTATACTAATTAGGTGTTTACTTATACCCAGTGCTATGTTTTATGAATCCATTAATCAGTACTTCAAGTTAATATTTGATGATACTTGGTTATAAGTTAGTGGGTCATAAAATTCTAATTACAACTTTCAGTTTTTACAGTTGCATGTTATTACTTTTTTCTGTCATTGTGCTTATCCGAAAGGATTTAATGTGAGAAGTTTTATAGCTTTAATGACACGGAAAGTATAAGAGGGGATTTACAACTGTTTCAAGTCACAAATTCTAAAAATGAATTGCAACATTTTCTTTTAATATTGACATTGATAAGGAACTAGACAAAATATTATTTAACATAAACTAAAGACAGGGATGAAATGTAAATTAAAGTATACTTGGAAAAAAGTGTGTATAAAATATTTACTCAGTAGGCTGTATACAGCGGGTGAAATAAGTACTCTGAGTTCCTTCCATAGAATTTCTATTGGATTCAGGTCAGGAGTTTGGATGGGCCATTCTAGCAGCTTTATTTTCTTTCTCTCTAACCAATTGAGAGTTTCCTTGGCTGTGTGTTTGGGATCGTTGTCTTTCTGAAATGTCCACCTTCATTTCATCTTCATCGTCCTGGTAGTTGGCAGCAGATTTTATTTTATCAAGAATGTGTTGGTACATTTGTCCATTCATCCTTCCTTCAGTTATATGACGTTTGCCAGTGCCGTATGCTGAAAAACAAACCCATGAGGTTCCCACCTCCAAAGTTCACTGTTGTATAGTGTTTTTGGGGTGATATGCAGTGCCTTTTGGCCTCCAAACATGGTGTGTATTATGGCATCCAAAGAGTTCAATTTTGGTCTCATCTGACCAGACTATATTCTCCCAGTATTTCACAGACTTGTCTAAATTTAACCCCTTCAGGTCTGAGCCCAAAAGTGCGTTAAAGACCAGGCCTCATTTTTCAAAACTGACATATGTCACTTTATATGGCAATAACTTTAAGACGCTTTAACTTGCACAAGTGATTTTGAGACTTTTTTCTTGACACATTGTACTTTATGTTAGTGGTAAACATTGATCAATATTTTTGTATTTATTTATAAAAACATAGGAAATTTGATGGAAATTTGGAAAAATTTTCAAAATGTGTAATGCTCTGCTTTTCAAACAGATAGTCATACCACCCAAATAAGTTAATAAATATTATCTTTTTTTTATATGTCCCACTAGGACACCTGAACCAACGATAGTCTAATCGCTGATTCAGCACTATAGACTGCAATACACGTGTATTGCAGTCTATACAGGAATTCAGCCTATGTAGACATAGGCTGATTTCCAGAGGTCCCGGCAGGATCAACCAGGTACTGGGGGCTTCAGGCAGCCTTGGGTCATTGGCCAGACCCCGGGCTGCATATTATAGATATCGGCACCCCCCGATCTCTCCGCGGTGGGTGCCGGGGGCGGCAACATGGCGGAACCCCTTGGATGCCGCGGTCATGTTTGACCGCGGTATCCAAGGGGTTAAAACCCCGGTCGACGCTCAGCGCCGATCGGAGGTTAAGGAGCAGGGTGTTAGCTGTCAGTTACAGCTAACACCCTCTCCCGATGCCGCACGCGGCACTCAGTGCTGCTAGCAAACACTTAAAATGCCGCGGTCGCTATTGACCTCGGCATCTTAAGGGTTAAACAGTGGGGATCGGTGTTATCACTGGTCCCCGCTGTTGCAGCGAGAGCCTGGCTGTCAAATACAGCCAGTCTCCCACAGTGATCGCACGGGCTCTGCTTCTGAGCCCGCTCGATCACCGTCACGGACCTGTACGTGGGGATGCGGTAACTAACCACATTCTCCCACGTACATGTACGTGAGAATGCGTGAAGGGGTTAAACGCGCTTGAATATGCTTTTTGTTCAGCAATGGAGTCTTGCATAGTGATCGTGCAAACAGGCCTTGGAAGTTGAGTGCATTACTTATTGTTTTCTTAGAAACAATTGTACCCAACATTGCTCACTGGAACTTTCAGTAGTAGTTTAGAAATTCTTCTGTAACCATTACCATGTTTTGCAAAGGTCTTAAGACCATTCACTGGTTTTAACCATCATGATATGTTTCTTATGTGAGATCTTTTTATAGGTCATCAGTTGAACCATTTGATATTATTTTTCGCATTTTTCATATAATTTTTCCTATTAGTGGCAGGATTGCTTTCTAATTACTGATAGATTTCAGCGGGTGTCATGACTTTCCATGGCTTTTTGCACCTCTCTTTCTTCATGTGTTCAATACTTTTTCCCTGTGTTATTTCTCATTATTACACATAACTTAATTTATGGACATCTATGATTTGATTCTTTGCCTGTGCTAGCCCCATGTTATTTGCGATGTAATGAGCTTATCTCAATTTGAAGTGATCTAGTTTAACTACTTGTTTATAACTAAAGGGGAGAGTGTGATTCCAAGGGGGAAAAGGTATCTATGGTAGACTTGATAATAATAATAATAATAATAATAGCAATAATAGCAAATATGGCAAAAAAAGTTCATGTTCTTAGTCTATACTCATTATATAACCATATTATCAGAGTCTTACAATAACATTCAGGTTAGAAATGTATATGTAGGTCAATACAGACATCAGTCGGAATGACCATTATGCAATCTATCAGAAACCCCTAGGTAATATTATTTTTTGAACACACACATATTTAGGATGTAAGAAAACAATCCTAACTACTGAAATTATTGTACACATCAGATAACGTGTTGTAACCATCGATAAACATGCCTATGTTATGGCATGTAACCTATGGGTTATGTCTCCAAATTATCACCATGTCTACTGTCTGTTCAGCTTTAATTGAAAATTGATTTTTTTTGTTTGATATAGCAAAAGGTTAATTTAGTGGACATTTTACCAACTCTTGAAAGTGCTAGATAACATGACCTTTGTCCTGTCATGTGGATTCTTATTTTTTCTACTTAATTGTTATCATTTTTCTGGTTTACAGCTGGAAACAAACAGTAAATAGTGTGATAAATATTCATAGTTACCAAATGATCACCATTACTTAGTACCCTCACCAGACTGTGAAGGTTCTTCTCTTTGTCCATCTCATAATATTACTCCCAAGCCATAAACCCGTGATTTATAAGGATCAGACAACTACAGTAGGATTTCAAGTTACTTAGATGATAGCCATGTACAGTATGTTCTGTAACTCTGCCATAAAATTGTTACAAAAAGAAATGCTTTCTTGGCTTTGTCCATGTACCTTTATTAATTTTTATGGATTTTATTTTACTGTAGTGTGCAGACAGCTCCTGGGATCCCCTATTTACAGAAGGATTTGGACCTTGTTCACTTTTCATGAGGCCTTTAAAGGCCTTTACAGCTGTTATAGAAGTATACTGTATAGCATGGCAGTATATATAACAAGTCAGATGCCCTTGATGCTGTACATGATTGTATAAAAGCCCAGATTTATTTATTTTTACTTTTTATTAACAGAAACTTATGTACACTTGTCAATGGCTGAAAGCATGGTAAGTCATACCTTCTCTTAGTTTCCATGTTATCTTATACCATTGCTGTGTTTAGAATAAGGAGTTGAATTATGTTAGGGAATGTGAACAGTACCATTGTGAACGTCCATTGCTCTCATCTATTATAGAATGAGAGCAACAGACTTTTACAGCAAAAAAGTAACAAAGACAAAGCCCCCTCCATCTGCGCCAGTTCCCGTTATCAGAGATGGAAGAAAGAGTCCTGCATGCAAGCTTCTGTTATGTTTTTTTAACACGAGATAGACACCAAACTGGGGGTGCTATGTCTGTATTCTACAATTAATGTCTGTTGCTCTCATCCTATCATGGATGAGGGCAACTGACATTAAAAATGGTAGTTTGAACCAATCCTTACTCCTTTTCATATGGATTTTATGACAGTATGACCTATTTATTCTTAATTTATGAGTAGTCAGAAGAACATTTCACTGCAAATGCAGGTTCTTACTTTTTCTTTCTTAGAATGAAATGTCAGCATTGGTTATGAACCTGTCATACAGTCATGTACACACATATTTATATAGCCCTAAAACAGAAATGTCAATGCAGAACTTCATCTAAATGATTTAACTTCTGTTTTAGGTGAATGAACCACTCCTGTCATACAATTTAAATAACTACATAGATGAGACAAATAATTTTTTTGGAATTTAGCCAAGTTATTCTCAGGATTTGAGCTATGCCTCATTTATTTGTGTATGCAATGCTAGGTGGTATTTAGCTGCCCTCTTGCTAGGATCTATGCTGGAATTTAGTTATGTTATAATTTTAATTTCCTACATGCTATGTAGCTGCTAACATTAAGGCTCCATTGAAATCATGTTTTTTTTTACATCCATTTAGCATATTTGTTTAATGGAAGCAAAAAACAGGAACACAAAAACAAGGACACAAAAATATACTAATATATTTACTAATATTAACATTTACTAATATTCCTTAAAATAGTAGTTATGTATAAATACAAATAGTAAGTGTCCTTGTGCTCAGAACCAGTGCTCAAATATAAAAAGAACCATCTTACCAGGGCGGGACAAAACGGAACTGGGAACCATACTGCATCATCACAAACATCTCAGGTTCAAGGGGTAAGGGATACATCCCTATCAAACCCTATCATCCCATACATAGCTCCTGTCCCGACAAGGACAGTCCCAATCTGAACCTGTGACTATCCCTAGTAAGATACGTCTATTCAAAGATCCCGATTCCGACACGTTTCTTACTCCCCTCATTAATAGAAAATATTCATCAGGGGACCTGGATATTGGACAGAGAAAAATACGCACTAAGTCCATATTCATATATACAAACATTAGTGTACATAACAAACCACAAAAAAAAAAAAAATGTATCAGGTACTTACTAGTTCATGCCTCAGTGGAGGATTCTTACAAGAAAGGGGGCATGCCCACAATCGAGCCTTAGGTTGTCACCCAGAAAGGTAGCTCTACCCCTTGTATAGGGGAGCTCCTGTTCGCAGCAGTGTCAGGTGTGACTGAAACATCGGGCCCGATCATGCTGCTTAATAAAGCACATCTTGGCCACAACCCCTACCCCCCCGTGATGTTATTAGGGCTGGTCCACCTCGTCATGAATGGGGAGTGACCGAGGTATCCACTGTAATTTCATGCCTCTCCTCTTGTTTATCATCGGCACATGGCTGTCAAACACTTTACTTGCTGAGAACAGCTTATGAGCACCACATACTGTAGCTTCTGGCAGTACTGTTGGCATCCTTTCATAAGATCGAAACTAAACATATGCATAGATCTTTATTATCTACACATAACCATAAGGCCTATATCCATAAGACCCCAGGGTCAGAGGTAAAGTGAGAAAAAAATATATTAACCCTAATTCGGTAATGACATTACAGGAAGGGGAATATGTATAGAGGTGTCCAGTTTACTGTACATTAAACAAAAACTCATTGGCTTCCCCCAGCTGTGGAAAGGATGTCATATCCGCTAGAGACTTGGGTACACTGTAGATCCATAATAGCACTATAATCCTGGTGTCAATATTGTTATCATGAATAAACTAAAAATGTAGTCTTGACAGGACTAAGATAAACTATTTTTACATCAGGTAATCCTAGTATAAAATACATAATTCTAATAGCATTTGACAATTAAATGATCACACTATAATAATGTATGATGCATCATGCTAACAGCATTTGACAAGCAATCTCAAAATCACAGACATAGCTATATGTACTTATACCGTAAATCCATAATATTATTTTTGTCCCGGTAACCTACAGGTATATGGCCATAATAAAAAACAAAAATAGAAAATAAAAACTATACAGTATATGGCCATGAAAACACTACAATCAATCATAAGTACATTCAAATGATAACAATATAAGATGTAAAATGCTACTAGTATATGGGAGTCCTCACAGATATATATATATATATTTCTGGAAACATCCCCCTTCCCCCGCCATCCCAATATCTCTAATACCCCTAAAGGCAATAGTTCATAAAGTCTAAAGCAGTACCCTAAAATACAATAGTGTCATCTAACAAGATTATTAGAGTATTAGATAGATCTATAAAAAGCATCCATAGAAGAGCTGTGCATTCAAACCCCCAGGGCTCACCGTTTGGAGTTCAAAGATCCACCTTGTTTCTTTCTGTAAAAGGCGTTTATCCCAATCTCCCCCTCTGGGATTGGGAAACACCCTATCTATACCCATAAATCTAATGTGTTTGGCATTCCCCAAATGGGATTCGATAATGTGTCGGGCTATAGGTGTATCTCTCTTATATTTGATGTCCCTAATATGGTCTTCTACTCATTACCTGAATTCCCGGTGGGTCTTCCCTACATACTCCTTGCCACATCCACAGGATGCCCTGTAGATGACACCTGAAGTTTTACAATTAACAAACTTTTTGATATTGTATGTTCTATTTGTCACATTGGCAGTAAAACTTCGTCCTGTTTGAATAAATGGACAGGCTATACATCCCGCACATCTGTAGCATCCCACTACAGGTTTGTTAAGCCATGTGTTTGAATTTGGTCATTCATAATGGCTATGAACCAATCTGTCTCTCAATGATCTCCCTTGTCTAAAGGTAATCAAAGGACACGGGCCTACAATTTGTTTTACTTCAGGGTCCAACATCAATATTCCCCAATGTTTTAGCAAAGTTTCCCTAACCAAGTTTGTACCACCTTTAAAGGGTTTGATCAATCTGGCAAGACCCTACACTCTCTGGCTCTTTGCTTGAATTGTTGAAAAGGTCCACTCTCTCCTTTCCCAAAGCCCATCTATAGGCATTCCTCAATACTTGATCAGGGTAACCTCATTCCAAAAATCTCTGTCTAAGGTCCTTAGCTTGTCTTTTGAAATCCTCTGTTGTTGAACAATTCAATTTTAGCCTGAGATACTGACATTTCAGTATTCCCCTCTTGAGTCGGAGCGGATGACTACTTTCCCATCTCAAGAGGGAATTTGTGGCAGTGGGTTTCCTGTAGATATCAGTTGACAAATTCCCATTCTCAGGATCTTTTGCAATTCTTCTATCCAAAAACGGTTATTTTTATTGCATTGACAATTGAATCTTAGCCCAATATGATACTTATTTAATTGTTCAACAAAATCACTGGAATAGGTCCTCATATCCCTCCAGATGACCAGGATGTCATCAATCTATCGCGCCCACAGTTCTATTGCCCCCAGGTGATCAGAGTGCTGATCACCAAAACCACCAGCCCAGGAGCAAATTGACATAAGTGCATGCACAAGAGCACCCTATAGTCGTGCCCCTGAGCTGGTGGTATATCTTACCATCAAAAAGAAAAAAAGTTTCTAGTGAGGACAAACTTCAGTAGTTTAAGAAAGAATTGATTATGTGCATGATACTGACATCCCCGCATCTGGAGGAAATAATCAACAGCCATAAATCCTTACTCATGAGGAATGGATGAATATAAGGCCTCGACATCAATACTTGTTAGCAACCAATCCTCCTCTGTGGAGACCCCGTCCAACCTCCTTAATAAGTCTGTGGTATCCTGCACGTGCGAGGGCAAATTATTACAAATTGTCTCAGAACCATATCCAAATATATGCCTATTTTTTCACTGTTTCCAATTCCGGAAACAATGGGACTACTGTTAGTATTCAGATGCAAGGTCAGAAATGTGCGAGTCTATAGGAGAGCAGCAGCAGAAAAGGGCTGACAACTGCGAGCAATAGTAAATGCTACTTAAAGGCAAAACACTACTGCGATCCAAGACCGGCCTCAGACGCCTTCACTAGAGCTCCTTGCAAGAAGAGGAGGCCTTTCGCTGAATCTGAAGATCGGAAATGTTACCAAACAGAAAATGTTTCACAAATAAATGCACTGCAGCAGAAGCCTAAACCAAATCCGCACACTACTATCAGGGACAGAGAAAACAGAATGGTTGTCAATCAATGATGAATGATGAATGTTCAGCAACTGAGGAGGGTAACACAGATCCAAATCACGAGACGAAGACAAATCCGGGAAACAAAGCCAATAGTCGGAACCAATCAGGAATGCCAGAACAAAATCGCAAGACAAGAGGAATCCAAGAACACAGCCACAGGTCAGGTATAGAAGTCAAGTCACAGTCAGGCGCTTAGCAGGAGTTAGGAAACTGATTAGCCAGCAAAGCTGAGTGAAGAGGGAGTGGTTTATATAGGGCTGCTCAGGAAGCTTCCCTATGTTGTCATGGCAACCTTAAAGCAGCAACCACCACCAATCCTTCTTTATGTAGACTCGGCAACTTTAAAGCAGCAACAACAGATGTAACATCCCTGACACCTACCCTTTAATGGCTTAAGTCCTTTATGGACCTTTGGTAGGCTATAGAAAATAGACATAATCAGATTTACGGGCATGAGGTAATTAAATTCTGTCTCATCACTCACACAAGTTTCCTTCCCCTCCATCAGGATGTGTCTCAGCTCCCCAATATATTTATACAGTCATATGAAAAAGTTTGGGCACCCCTATTAATCTTAATCATATTTAGTTCTAAATATTTGGGTGTTTGCAACAGCCATTTCAATTTGATATATCTAATAACTGATGGACACAGTAATATTTCAGGATTGAAATGAGGTTTATTGTACTAACAGAAAATGTGCAATATGCATTAAACCAAAATTCTACCCTACCCCTACCTGACCACAGGGACAGTTCTTGTTAAGCCCAGAAGTGGCAGGCCAAGAAAAATATCAGAAAGGCAGAGAAGAAGAATGGTGAGAACAGTCAAGGACAATCCACAGACCACCTCCAAAGAGCTGCAGCATCATCTTGCTGCAGATGGTGTCACTGTGCATCGGTCAACAATACAGCACACTTTGCACAAGGAAAAGCTGTATGGGAGAGTGATGCGAAAGAAGCCGTTTCTGAAAGCACGCCACAAACAGAGTCGCCTGAGGTATTCAAAAGCACATTTGGACAAGCCAGCTTCATTTTGGAAGAAGGTCCTGTGGACTGATGAAACAAAGATTGAGTTGTTTGGTCATACAAAAAGGCATTATGCATGGCGTCAAAAAAACACAGCATTCCAAGAAAAACACTTGCTACCCGCTGTAAAATTTGGTGGAGGTTCCATCATGCTTTGGGGCTGTATGGCCAATGCCGGCCACATTGTTAAAGTTGAGGGTCGCATGGATTCAACTCAGTATCAGCAGATTCTTGAGAATAATGTACAAGAATCAGTGACGAATTTGAAGTTACGCCGGGGATGGCTATTTCAGCAAGACAATGATCCAAAACACAGCTCCAAATCTACTCAGGCATTCATGCAGAGGAACAATTACAATGTTCTGGAAAGGCTATCCCAGTCCCCAGACCTGAATATCATTGAACATCTGTGGGATAATTTGAAGCGGGCTGTCCATGCTCGGCGACCATCAAACTTAACTGAACTGGAATTGTTTTGTAAAGAGGAATGGTCAAAAATACCTTCATCCAGGATCCAGGAACTGATTAAAAGCTACTGGAAGCGACTAGAGGCTGTTATTTTTGCAAAAGGAGGATCTACTAAATATTAATGTCACTTTTCTGTTGAGGTGCCCATACTTTTGCACCGGTCAAATTTTGGTTTAATGCATATTGCACATTTTCTGTTAGTACAATAAACCTCATTTCAATCCTGAAATATTACTGTGTCCATCAGTTATTAGATATATCAAATTGAAATGGCTGTTGCAAACACCCAAATATTTAGAACTAAAAATGATTAAGATTAATAGGGGTGCCCAAACTTTTTCATATGACTGTATATAGGCTTGCATTCCAAAATCTCATAAGTTTCACGATCCTTCAGTACACTCAAACACCTACTTTTATAATCTACAGAGTTTATCACCACCGTGTTCCCCCCTTTATCAGAGGGGTTTAACACTGTTGAATCATCTCTCTCTAGTTCTACTAAGGACTCCATTTCCTGTTTTGTCAGATTATGATATGGATGTGTAATCCTGGATGATCTCAAATCCCTTGTAACTACATCCAATATCACATTCATGCATGATACAACCCCTTGTGGGGGCATTTTAACACTACTCTTCTTCAATGAGGTGAAAGGACCCAGATCTGTCTCCGGAATGCTGTCTGCAAGACCATGCATGAGTCTAACATCTGCCAGAAGATCATCTGGAATCCCTAAGTCCTGCGTTCCCGTTTCATTAAGTGTCTATGCCACTTAACTTTATGACCAAAGAGGTTTAGGTCCTTAACACATTCAAAAAGATCAAAATCTGGTGTGGGGACAAACGAGAGACCCTTACTAAGAACACACATATCAGTGGAGCTTAGTACCCTGGAGGACAAATGAATCACCTGGTTGATTGATATTGATTTCGATTTGTATTTGATTCTGGAGAAGAAATGGATTAAGGTTTCTCAGATAATATACCGGGTCTAAAAAAAATCTCTGTTGCCAGTACCCCCCTCGACGCCCTCTTTCTCCCCTACCTCTACCTCTAGATCTCAAACTGGTAATTTTAGTTTTCCACTGCACCCCATCAATTAAAAGCTAAGTTTTAATTGATAAGCTATGCCTAGGATAGGTCATTACTATCAGATTGGTGGGGGTCCAACACCTGGCACCCACTCAGCTTATATTGGTAACCATAGCTTCCAAAACAGATGGCTCTATACAAAGTATAGCAGCCATGCTGCTCAGCTCTTAGTTACTTGAATAAAGATATATTCTGATGACAGCATTCAGATAAGCTTCAGTCTCTTTCGCCACAAGTTTAATCAACGTCATATTTTATATTTGTGGTGCTTTTATTTGAGAAGCTATCCTACTGGTGGTGAGAAGATGTGCATTCCTAAATATAAGTGAAAGTAACTACACATAAAAGTAAGCTCACCCACTTGACTAACAAGAACCATAAGGAAATGTTGAAAAATCTAGCGCACACAATGTACTTCATTATTCCCACTGAAAATGTGGCAGACAGAGCTGTATACCCCTGGACCAATGAGTATTTTCTGTCTTTGAATAAGTCTAATGGTTAAATATTAGGTTAGTCAATAGTCATGATATAGAGAAAACTGATAAAATGATATTTTCTAAGATGAGTGTGCATTAGAAGAGCCTGTACTGTGTGTTGCATCATTCTTATCTTATTTTTTATTAGTGAAGCTAGCATTTTCTGAAACCTCATACATTCTCCTATGTTTTTATGTTGGTGTCCAACATTGAACCTCATAGTCATTATTTCAGATAATGATAGGAAACGTGATGCAGACACTAGTATATTCCCCCATTTTTCATTTTGGGATGGAAACCCCAAACGGAAAGCGAGCGCTGGTGTGACTTCAGACTTATCTGACTGGTTTCAAGATTGCAACCTATACTAATTAGGATGAGACTACTAAATATAGAAATTCTATATGTAATATGTAGTCTTTTTGAAAGGGGTGACATATATTGGAAACAAGGGGCATCACATCATGACTTACAAGACTCTTGAAACACACTTGTAAGCTGAAATATTTTCATATTTGTCTCTGCCATTCAAACAAATGAATCAGCAAATATAATGAGGACTAGAGATGGGAGAACCTCTCAAGATTTGTTTAATTCTTGGTTTCGGTGGTTAGGGTCCAAGATTTATTTCGGGTCGAACAAACCCCTCCTTAAATTTGATTAAAACATAGTGTAGAACACTCTTAGGGCTCCTAGTAATCTATCTATAAAATTTCTAGCTCTCTAAGGGTATGTTCACACATAGGGACTTGCTATTGAACTTGAGTCGAGTCGAATTATACTTTAAAATGAGCTGCAAATTCCACCTGAAACCAACCTCCAGATGTTGATCTTTTCTTTAGTTTATTTTTCCTCTAGCAGATTTTACCTCTAGCATTTTTTTTTCCAGCTAGCGGAAAAATAAGCATCACGCTCGATCTTCAGGCAGATTCCACCTGATAACGTCCATTGAAGTGAATGGCAGGCAGAAAATACTGCCTAACAGGTGTGAAATTTGATGCAGAATTTCAAATTCCTGAAGCTGAATTTTTCAGCTAGAAAAAATTTCTGAAGTTGAATTTTCAGCTAGGAAAATTTCCACTGTGTAAACACAGGCAAACACAGCCTAAGTTATGTGTATCTATTAAAAAACGAATGGTAAGCTGAGGATACAAACTTTGACTTCAACCATACACTGCCATGACACTTGCTTTTACATATTTTAAACACTCCAAAAACTACCCTTTTTTGGGGAAAAAAGTAGTTGCCTGTGGTTTTTTGGACAGATATGACAGTTAAATTGCAAAAGGAAATGGTTTCGTAGAAAAGTTAACTCTTTTGATGGCTTGTAAGTGCTGCAGGCTTATTTGTTATTTGGTAAAAACATTTGTGACCGTGAGCCAAATTGAAAAAATGATGGCATTTCAAAGAGAATTTGCTTTTAAAAAAAAAAAAAAAAAGCTACCAAAAATTATCCTATGATGGAAGCAAATGTAAAATCACAATTTCTTTCTTTTTTTTTTTTTTCTTTTGCTAACATTGTGGCACCAACAGTGTGGTATAGTGGAATGTGATGGTGGACCAGACTGCAGGACATGTCTGACTAAGTGGTGGCAACGTGTGGCAGTGCTTCAGGGCATAATATGATGGACCAGACTACAGGACATGTCTGCCTGAGTGATGGCAGCTAACCTATATGAATTATAGCACTAATCTGATTGTGTAATTGCTTGATTCTCTAAGTTCTCCTCTAACTATTGCTAGAATTCCTATTGCTTTTTCTGAACTGTGCAAGACTATGATGCAGCGAGATGTGATGCATCTATTTGCATGTCCACCATTTATAGTAACTAAAGGCTGATCACAAGTGTTCAAGCTTTTATACTCCATATATCATCAACACTGTAAGGTCCAACGGTCTATTGGCTGAGAGGCTGTTATCTATGTTGTCTTAACTGCTCATTTAAGCTGAATTTTTACCAGTTTGATAACATTTGGCTTAAATGAATGTGTTTTGAGCATCTAGGACAACAGTGATGACACTCACAGGAAAAAACTGTTAGGCCGGGGTCCCACGTAGAGGAAACGCTGCGGAAAAATGTGGCATTTTACAGTCACAGCAAAGTGGATGGGATTCTAGCCAATCCCATGCCCACTTTGCGGTAAAATACGTGGTTCGGACACGCAGCGATTTCCAAAACCGTCGCAGTTTTGGAAATCGCAGCATGTCGACTATCTCTATATAGATATAACTGAAGCAGAAAGTCTGCAGAGGAAACCTCTGCGAACTTTCCTTGCAAAGCTCTGCGGGAAGAACCGTGATGCGTTGCTTTTCTCACAGTGCAGTTTTGCTGCGGGACACCATGTGGGGCCTTAGCCCTAGAAAGTTTCTCAGACAGATCTCTGTGAGAAAGGGAAGGGGCAGCTAATACTATATGAGAGCAAGTAAAGTCTGCAGAAGCAACCAAAATTTTTAATAAAAATCTATTTTAAAAAAATGTTTTATAGGCAAGAATACATATAATGTGATGATGAAAAAAAAATGGCTATGAAGGTGTACGTAACCATTAAGCCAAGAGACAAAAAGCACTATTAACATTACACAGAAATAGGAACAAATTAAGCATGGACAAGACAAAAATATAATAAGAACACAAACTTTATATTTAGAAAATAGATGGATTCCACACTGTGAAATTTTCTGGAGCTTTACATCACTTTAACTAGTTAAAAAAAAAAAAAAGTCCAAGTCCAGCTTGGTCAATCCTGAATCAAGACTGTGGTCCATCAACAGAAAAAAAAAATGCTGTATCGGTGTCAAGATAATTTCATATTGCTGTTTTTCCTGAATTTAAGATGGAGGTTAAAATAATGTATTTAAACACAGATTTTGATTTCAGGCTTTGTTGTCTTAAACTAGGAATTTCTGATTCTTTAATAGAATTAGTGAGGCATATTTTCATTGATTTGCTCATCATTACAGTATAATGTTTAATGCACCAGTGCGTATTAAAATCTTTGTCTTTCAAACAGAAACTTACCATGGACGTAAGTATTATCTGATTCACATATTTGGAATCTCCAAGACATGCCATTGTTTATTAATCCTTTAATCGCAATTATTAATATTTAATCAATGTGTTGAAAATTATATCTTAAGAACTAAACCTGTTTGAAGTAGCTTAGGGAAAGACACATAAGCTGTTTAGCATAGTAAGCAGTGGATTTCAGTTGTATTATACATCTATGGTACTGGTGAACAGAGAGAACTCCAATTGCAGGTGTTTAACCTTAGATTCCACAATCAATAGCAACCTCAACATCTAAGCAGTTTTTTTTTTTTTAATAACTATTTTGTCGTTATACTCATATTGCTATGTGTGCCATCTGTACTTCTACATTTGGTCCTGCCCTGTCCTGTATTCTATATCTCATGATCTATTCCCCTAATGGGACTAAAAGAAAAAGTTAAAAAAAAAAAAAAATTGTTCTGAAATGCTAATAAATATTTTTTTAAAATAAACAACAAAATAAAGCTATAAACATGTCCACATTATGTAAACGAACAATAAAAATACATGTTTAGTGTCCATGTATTCGTAATGACCGATGGAAAAATAAAAAAGGTTAAGGCTCTCAGAATATGACAAGTCGATGAATCCGTGTAACGTCATATTGAAAAGTATGGTTCACTTTAAAGATCAAAACGCCAAAGTATTTAGGAATACACAGATTCCTTTGTCAGTGATAGGTTCAATGCTCCCTTACAGAGCGCGTTCCAGGTTCTTTATAAGGTTTGTAAAGGAGCATTGAACCTATCCCTGACGAAGGAATCTTTGTATTCTAAAAAGGAGGTTGGAGGTGTTTTGATCCTTACAGTGACCTGAACTTTTCAGTGTGACATCACACAGATTTACGGACTTGAAGCACCAACTTTGAAGTAAGAGTCACCAGCCTGAGTCTCCTCTGCAAAAAGGGCACACATTTCTTTGGTACTTGTAGTGAAACAATAGGAGTGAAACACACGAGTAAGAACATCTTCAACTATTATACACAGCTGACAGAGAACAGAGGAAGAGGTAGTGCATTTTGTAGTATTTACTTTCTTTGTAAACCAGTTAAAACATTCACTTTTTGAAATTTTTGTTGCTAACAATGCTGTTAGTGTTTTGGTTAGTTTGGTGTGTACCTCTGTTTCCATGTAAGTGGCATTTATTGCATACTAGCAGAAGGACCCAGCTTCGCACAGGTACATTTTAATTTTTGTTTGTATAGTGGCCCCATAAGAATTTGCCAGTTTTGCACTTGACATCCAGTATGGCAGTCCAGTGTAGGTACAGTCTATTTATGGATGTGTTGTTATGGAAACCTGGTAAATGAAATGTGAACTTATATTGGCTGATGCACGTCATATGACTGAATATTTAAGGATCTGCAGACTGCTATTGACTCATACAGGTCATAAATAGCTTGATTGCTATAGAAACCTGGTGTAAAGCTGTGTGTATGTCAAGACTGAAGAACCTGTGATTTTCCCTTGGTCCATAAGCGTCGCTTGATCATGTGTATCTCAGTTTGGATATCAGTGAAAAACCTGCGATCGGTTGTCATGGAAAACCTGTAGTAAAGCGCTGTGTAAGTGACCTTGTGTAACAGTGTCATCCACAGCACCCAGCCCCTTTAAAGATGACCTACTGGAGTGAAGAAAAATGGCTGGGTTGTTATGGAAACATGGAGTGCAGCTGTATGCATGTGGCTGACAATGCCTTGTCAGATTGGAGAAGGGCTTGGGTCTACTGGGGAGTTTCAGCAGCTTTCTGTTGTCTGTGACATACCTTGTCAGATTGGAGACGGGCTTGGGTCTGCTGAGAGTTTTCATTAGCTCAAGCAGCAGCCATGCATTTTGCTGCAGGAGGCATGAGTAGTTTAAAAACGTTTCAATTTATAAGAATGCTGACATCCAGTATGGCATTCCAGTCAGTGACGTAAATACCGGGGTAGCCGCGGTAGCGGCTGCCACAAGGCCCAAGACATTAAGGGGCTCGGCGGGCCCCTGATGTTTTTTTTTTTTTAATAGGCTGTTACCTGCCGATGTAACACCAGCAGGTAACAGGCCCTATTTACTTACCGATCCCCCCACTTGCTCATGAGCGCCTGCACTTCACCTTCTGCGGAGGCAGCTGTGAGCAGGAGCGGGGATCAGTAAGTCAGTCCACGGGCCACGAACCCCACAAACACTGCTAACACTGCAGCTTTTCAGACCCCAGAGTATAATGATCGGACACCCAGGGAAGGTGAGGGAACATAAAAAAACACTGTTAATTACCTTTCCTGCACTTCGGGCCTCCTTGGTGATGTCAGTGGGCCAGTCCGACATCATTATGCTTTGCGAAGCATACCTGGCTCACGTGATGTCTGGTCCAACATTGAAGAGGTAGCGGGGGTGTGCCGGAGCCAGGGAGAGGTAAATAACATTGTTTTTTATGTTTGTATCCTTGCCTGGGTCTCCAATCATTATACTCTGGGGTCTGAAAAGACCCCAGAGTATAATAATTGTTCATGGGTGGTCCACAATGGTGCATAATACTATGTGAAGGGGCCACTATGGGGCATAATAGTGTGTGCAGGGGCCACTAGGGGGCATAATAGTGTGTGCAGGAATGCGGTTTGTGCGGAGGGGGGGGAGTTGACGGGGGGAGGGTCCATGTCAAATGTTCGCCTTGGGGCTCAGCCATTCCTAGTTATGCCACTGAGTCTAGTATAGGTACAGTCTGTTTATGGCTGTGTTGTTATGTATACCTGGTAAAATAAATGTGAACTTATATAGGCTGATACACGTGATATGACTGAATATTTAAGGACCTGCGAACTGCTATTGACTAATACAGGTCATAAATAGCTTGGTTGCTATGGAAACCTGGTGTAAAGGTGTGTACCTGTGGAGAATAAGCTCCTGCAAGCTTCTATTGGCTGATAAGGGACATGTGACCATGTGTATGGCAGTTGGAATATGAGTGGAAGACTTGCAGGCTTGTTTTGGCTGACGCAGGTCATTTTTTGGGAATACTGTATCTCAGGAATGGTACATCCTAGAGAGCTGAGACCCAGTCTAAAATCTTCCCGGACACCTGATGTACCTGTGTGCCAAATTTGGTGAGGATTGGTCCAGTCGTTTGGTCGCGCATAAAGAACAGACAGACAGACAGAAACTCATTTTTATATATATATATGAGATAATCAATTACTCTGGGCACCAAAGTATTGGGTTATATTATGACACATTGTTGATCTTTATGGCAGCACAAGTTATTCATATTATTCTTATTATTGATGTTTTAACATATTTAATGGCTACAGCCAGGAGTACTAATTTTTAACCAAATTGTATGTGATTAGATAGGAATGCATGTGCAAATTTTCATATTTTGCAAAATAAGTAAAACAAAAAAACTATATAATTTTATTATTGCCATGTTATTTATGCTCTACAGTGAGCAGCACACAATTTCTAATATGAAAAAAAACTGTGAAAATTGGTGTTTTTTTTATATCCCTCTCAGAAAGGATTAAAAAAAATTGTCAGTATGATATAGGTATCACGAAAAGGTGCCATTGAAAAATACATGCCTCAAAATACAAGCCCTCGACCAGAAACAGTGGGGTAAAAATAAAAAAAAGTTATGGCTATCTGAATTTTGCTAAGAAAGAAAAAATAACAGAGACAGACCAATACTGTTAAATAGAACTAAAAAATGCATTACTTATTTTAAATAGGCTTTTCAGCTATGGTACATAAGTTCTTTAAAGCCCATGGAATTAAAATTGAGTGCACTTTTTTTTTCTTTTATTAGAAAAATACAAAATAACAATACATCAAATAAATAATAATATCCTCTATGAAGGTTAAATATGCAATAAGTGAGGATAAGAAGGTTAATATTATATTATATAAATAGATAGATTATATTCCCCTTGCAGATCTCTCAAATATTTCCAAGTCCTGCATGCAATACTATGTGTTGTGTGGTATGAGTATCCCCATTTCCTACTGGGCAGCAAAAGAGCATTTTATATATAGATGACCTATTAAAGTTTATTTTTTGATTGGGGCGTGGCTTAGCTACGAAGCAAACAAAACGTGTCTTGTTAGAGCTCTGGTCCTAGAACTTTTTTAAACAGCTAATTTCAAGCCTAGTGGCGACTATTTTGGCACCAGGACTTGCCCACTGGGCTCTCATAGTGTTTTCCTCGCCGCTAAGAACTTTGGGACCTGAACCTGCGCTTCTGCTGCAGCAGCCTACTGCAGACGATACATTCCAGGCCTAAATTTGCGGCCATGTGGTTGGCCAGCACTACTTTGGGACCCTGCACCTATCAGTGGCACTCAGCACCGGCTGAACTCTTCCCTGCACCCATCTCCTGCCACCTGACACTACCTCCGGGCCACCTGCATCTATCCCCGAGGAGCCCGATACCACCTCCGGGCTGCCTGACACATACATGGGCCACTCGACACTGTCCCCCGACCACCCGACGCCATCTAGGTGCAGCCCACCATCATTCATGGGCTGTCGGATACTAAATATCGGCAGCTCAGGTGTGACGTTCCTCCTAAGACTGCCCTGCTGTGGACTGCTGCCTGAACTGAGGCCTGGAACCTCCAGTGAGAGAATCAAACACTTACCTGTCTCCTGCTCAGAGCAATGTCTTCCTCTCTCTGCTGCCTTGCTGGAAGTGGTGGCCATCTTGGTTCACCTGACTGCACTGCTTCTCAGCTCCAGGGGCCATCTTGGTGTGCCCAGTTCCTCTGCTTCTTAGCTACGGCAGACATCTTAGTATTCCACTTCAGCGCAACTCCCAGCGGCCATCTTGCTACTCCTCCTAAGAAGTTAAGTGTATACTGGCGATTCTGTGGTGAAAGCAGACACATGCTATATAGCTCCTCAGCCTACCAATTATCTGCCGCAACGCAGTTTCATGATGCCTGAGTAGTTCCTCGGTAGTGCCCAGAGCTGTGGCCTAACAGCCTTACACCCTTGCCGAGATGGTGAAGACTGGTAACCCTAAGGGGACTGAGACTGAGACACCTAACACTCCCAAGCTTCCAAGACCTCAAGGTGATTTGCAGAAATATCTGAAAAAGAAATCACCTGCCCGCTCCCTTAAGATGTTAGATTCTCCTGCGGAAGCTGAACCCCCAGATGATACTGAAATGGATGCAGCTATGGATCGAGACATGGAGGACTCGCAGCCCACACTTCTCACCAAGGCCTTCCTGTATAAAACACTTGCCTCCGTGCTTCAGCCAGTGCTTTCTGAACTGACTGCTATACATACTGAAGTTCAACAATTTGGGATGCGAGTAGATACACTCGAAGCTACTTGTACTGATCTCACCTCCTCCTCGGAGGCCATGGCCGTCCAAATTTCACAAGACGCAGATCATCTTAATAGAGCCTTTTCCATTATAGAAGATCAAGAAAATTGGAGCAGGCATAAAAATATGCGCTTCAAAGGTATACCAGAATTGGAGACACCAGAGACTTTGCCTCAAACTGCTATGACTATCTTTGCGACTCTGCTGGGCGAAGATAAAGCCACCCAAATCACTATTGAAAGGATCCACAGGACCCTTCACCCTTGTCCTAAACCATCTGATCCTCCTCGTGACGTCATTTTTGGTCTTCTGTCCTTTATTGATCCTTCAGCGATCTTGAAAGTAGCTAGAGAAAAAGATCAGTTGCTCTTTAACGACACTGAGATACATATCTATCAAGATATTAACCCCTCCACTCTGGCAGAGAGAAGGATTCTGAGACCGGTACTTGAGGCACTGAGAGGTACCGGTTTTGGTCTGGCAGTTTCTCATGGTGGCCGTCGTCTGGTTATTTCTACACCCATTTACCTGGAGAAGTTGTGGCCGATGCTTGATATGCAACCCATTGCTGTTCCCTCGTGGCTTACTTAATTGATGTCTATGAATTATCCTCCACAGCATTATCCTCCTAAGCTACTTAGAAAGCCGAGATTGAAGAAATCTCAACTGAGGCCTCCCTCTTCTTTCTCCTCAGTGGCAGAAAAGCCACCACCATCTCCATGAGATTGCCAGCTCCGAGCTGGTACCATGATCTTCTGAATGAACTTTCAGATTCTCAGGTTCCACTTTTTCCATTACTATTCTGTGCACCGGCAGCTGACCCTGTGTGTGCTTGTGGTCCATGTGCCCCCTCCTCTCGGTTCTAATGTTTTTTTGATTGCTCCTAGTGGGCTGCCGCTGGGTACTCTTCATGATTTTGATCTCTTGTTCTCACAGTTTAGGGACCTTAATAGCCTTCCAAAACTGTATTTGTTACATCTTAGACACCTAACTCACTCGCACTCACTTTTCCGAGCTAAATACCCGATGAGATCTGAGTCCACAGATTTTGAAAAATTGATTTTAGTTTCTCTCCCAAACCTTCGGAAAGTATCCCATGTTTACCATATCTATATTGTAAAGTAAGCGCTCACAAGACCGGTTTTCCTGCAGTCCTAGGAGAAAGAGCAAGTCAAAATTATTTTATCGACATTGCATTGCATTGCGCTAGATTTCAAGAAAACCACTATGAACTCATAACTCGTTGGTACAAAATGCCGGAGTTACTGCATGCGTATCACCTAATTAACAAGAACATTTTCTGGCTCTGTAACCAGACTGTCGACTCCCTTACCCATCTGTGTTGGACATGCCCAGCCTTATCTTCATACTGGATGTCAGTTGAATCTACAATACAAACCCTTCTTAAATTCAAATTCCAGATATCCCTCTCACAGATAGTGCTAGCTTTGCCAGATGCTAATTTCAAATCATCTAACCGTGACCTTACCTCACATTTGCTTGCAGCTGCAAAATTCCTGATTCCTCAAAAATGGTTACAATTTGTGGCGCCCACCCATACAGAATGGATTGCTGGGCTAATCAAATTTGCCGATTCTAGGAGCTTTCTAGTTGGGCACTCATAGTAAATTTCTCAGGACCTGGACTCCTTGGCTTCAGTTCTTAGGTTGCACATGATCTCCCCCCTGCTGCTTTCCCGATTACCCTCATGTGAGCTCTTGTTCTTATGTATGACCCCCCCAACAAATTGAAATTACAAATTGCTTGTATTAGGATTCGTTGGGTTATCGTTTTTGCTATCTTTAGTTATTTATAGCCTTTGTACATCCACACCTTGCTAAAGATATGACATTACGATGACTTGTCCCCTTCCCTAATTTACCCCACCTTTTCTTCACTCCCTTCCTGTATCACTGCCCCCCCCCCCTTTTTTTTTACTCTCCACCCCTCCCTTTTCCTCCCTACCCCCTACTGTATACTTTTTGAAAAATGTATATATACGTTGTTTATTGGTGTCGCTGAATATGCGGCATCAACTGTTTATTTTGCTCATTCATTGCTGTTTTGTTTCATTGCCATCTATACGTTATTAAATAAAGAGTTGATAAAAAAAGTTTATTTTTTGATTAATAATATGTTGAAAGCATAAAAATTAAATTATAGTTCACGAACATGGCTAATTTTAAACTGAAAAATTGAGACATATATATATATATATATATTTATAATTATATATGGGTCTTTAGATGTATGTGTTGGAGCAGATTGCTCCTGTGAAATCCCAGGAATTGCGCTCCTTAGAACCAAAACACAGAATGTCAAAAGGTAGGGTATAATCCAGCTTTTATTTCGATAACGCGTTTCGGGGTTTTTTTAGCGTTTAGGAAAACGCACCCCTTCGTCAGATCTACATAATAATAAAAATAAAAAACGTTTAATTCATAAGAAAAGATTGGGAAATTATTTTCAAGAAATAAAATGAAATAAAATAAAAACAACTAAATTATGTGAAACTTTGAGTACATACATTTATATCTGACTATGGCAATTCTAGCTATTGTAGAACTAAAATGCGGGTCAGTGCAGGAAAAAATTTTTTTACAATAATCATTATAATAAAGATCAAATATAACACAATTTCAATGAAGAATGATTATAATAAGGATTGGATGTAGATTCTTTTAAATTATTAGTGTAGCAGGAGGTGCTTATTGTTGTTAGTGTTGATACTTTTGGTTTGATATATGCAGTAGGGATAGTAGTGAAGTCAATAGGAGAAATCAGGTAGGCTCTAAAAAGTAGTTTTCTTAATAAGTCAGTGTATAGTATATAGCATGGTATAAGAAAGAAGGTGTTTACCTATGTAAGTCCAAATTTACATGTATAAAATAGCATATGGAATGGTGTACAGCATATAGTATAAAGATAGCCACCAGAAGGAGGGTGCTTACCTCTGTAAATCCAAATGTACATGTGACAAATGGTGGGGGTGGGTAGGGGAGGATCTTATATATTGGTATAGCGCGTGGTGACGCCAGCGCAGGCGTCCTGATCATCTGGATTGTGTGTAGCGGTAAAATGAAAGTACGCGCATGCGCGCAAGGAACCGGAGTTCGGGTAATTGTAAATGAAAGTGCGCGCATGCGCGATAGGGGTAATATTATGAAGTCCGAGATGAGGACTATCAGACATTGCTAGGGTAGGTGCAATGTATGTGAGCGCTGGGATAAGTGGAGATTAATATGTAAATGTGGAGAGAGGACCCCTAGCTACTAGCGGGGAACTAGCTAAATGGACAATGGGTATAAGAAACGAGGGTATAACTGCTTGAAAGAATATGGATGGGGTTAAAAATTGATAAAGGGAAATAAATGTCAATAGATTAAATAGGGATAATACTTTAAACTGTTAGTGGAAGGTGAACTGTTTATATTAAGGAATCAGAATGTGTTATAATAAAGGATTATTACATTATGATAATTCCGTGATAAATGTATGGATAAGAGGTATGATGGATAAGTGGAAGAATGTTTATTGTGAGTGAGAGAGGAAAAAAAAAAACAAAAAACGGATGAGTGGACAACGGATGATTGAATTATGTATGGATGAGTACTTCATGTAATAATTTCAGTGACTTCATTTAAGCCATAGGGATTCAGAGTATTAAGTTTATAAATCCAGCACATTTCACGCTTTTTTAGAGTTTCAAATCTATTTTCATTGACATTGGGGATTTGTTCTATTAGAGTGGCTTTAAATGAGATAAATTCACTATTATGAACGTGTTTTGCATGTCTTGAAACGCCGTGTTTGATGTATCCTCGGCAGGAATTGGATCTGTGATTGTTGAGTCTGAGATGGAAAGGGAGTGTGGTGCGTCCTACATATTGGAGACCGCATCCACACTCGATTAAATAGATTATGAATTTGGATTTGCAATTCAAAGACTGTTTAATTTTAAATGTTTCCCCGGTTGTATTGCTTTTGAATTGTATTGTGTTGTTGTTTATAGATGCACAGCATCTTTTTTTACCACATTTAAAATTTCCATTTTTTCTTTGTGCATTGTGAATTGTATTGGTGGATAGTTTTTTGCGGAGTTTGCTCGGGGCTAAAATATTCTTTATGGTCTTGGCTCTACGGAAAGTGAGACCTGGGTTGTTCGGAAGCGATTTACCGATAATGGGATCTTTTTTTAAAATGTGCCAATGTTTGTTTTAAAATATCTCGGATATTTTTGTGTTGAAAGCTATATGTTGTAAGGAAGTTGTATTGCCATTTTTAATTGTTAGGTATTGGGATAGTTTTGGACCTTAAACAGTCAGATTGGGTGAGCTTGTTGGCTTTGGACTTGGCAGCTAGAATGACTGGTTTAGGGTATTTCTTCTCTAGAAATCTATTGACCATGATTTTGCTTTGCTTTTGGTAATCAACGGTGCGGGAACAGTTCCTTCTAAGTCGCTTAAATTGACTAAAGGGAACATTAATTTTCCATTTTTTATAATGATCACTATCAAAGCTCAATAAGCTATTTCCGTCTACTTTTTAAAAAAATGTTTTTGTATGTATCTTAGTGTTTTCGTGACTGAGCACGAGATCCAGATATTTGATCTCAGTATTAGAAAAAGAGCTGGTGAACTGTAGGCTCCAGTCATTTGTGTTTAAATGTTGGATAAAACTTTTTAGATCATCGGTAGACGCTTTCCAGATGAACAGTAGGTCATCGATATAGCGAGTATAAAAAACTATATTGTTTGACCAATCGTGATTATTATAGATAAAATGTTCTTCGAATTTGCCCATGTATAAGTTTGCGAAGCTAGGCGCAAATTTTGTACCCATGGCGGTACCTTTTCGTTGTTGGTAAAGTGATCCTTCAAAGGTAAAAATATTATGCTGCAAAATAAAAAGAATGCTGTCTAAAATAAATTTCTTTTGGACTGCTGGTAAGGAAGTGTCTTGATCTAAATAATGTGCAACGGCAATAAGCCCTTTTGAATGTGGGATGTTGGAATATAAAGAACTAACATCGAGAGTGACCCAAAGGTAGTCATTAGACCATATGATGCTGTTTAGGCGGGATATTAGTGTAGAGGAGTCTTTAAGTATGATGGTAATTTAAAGACGTATTGTTGCAAATGATTGTCTATATATTCAGATAGGTTGCAGGTGAGGGAATTAATGCCGGATATGATGGGTCGTCCTGGGGGGTTAGTTGTATTTTTGTGTATTTTAGGTAAATGATAATAAAGGGCCATTTTAGGGTATTTGATGGTCAAAAACTCTGTTTCTTTTTTGTTTAGAATACCGTTATCCATCCCATTTTGGATCAAGTTTTTATAATCTATATGGAAGGTGTTAGATGGATCATTGGAAAGTGGTGGCTATCTTTATACTATATGCTGTACACCATTCCATATGCTATTTTATACATGTAAATTTGGACTTACATAGGTAAACACCTTCTTTCTTATACCATGCTATATACCATTCTATACACCATTCTACATTATCTACTCATATACTATACACTGACTTATTAAGAAAACTACTTTTTAGAGCCTACCTGATTTCTCCTATTGACTTCACTACTATCCCTACTGCATATATCAAACCAAAAGTATCAACACTAACAACAATAAGCACCTCCTGCTACACTAATAATTTAAAAGAATCTACATCCAATCCTTATTATAATCATTCTTCATTGAAATTGTGTTATATTTGATCTTTATTATAATGATTATTGTAAAAAAAATTTTTCCTGCACTGACCCGCATTTTAGTTCTACAATAGCTAGAATTGCCATAGTCAGATATAAATGTATGTACACAAAGTTTCACATAATTTAGTTGTTTTTATTTTATTTCATTTTATTTCTTGAAAATAATTTCCCAATCTTTTCTTATGAATTAAATGTTTTTTATTCTTATTATTATGTAGATCTGACGAAGGGGTGCGTTTTCCTAAACGCTAAAAAAACCCCAAAACGCGTTATCGAAATAAAAGCTGGATTATACCCTACCTTTTGACATTCTGTGTTTTGGTTCTAAGGAGCGCAATTCCTGGGATTTCACAGGAGCAATCTGCTCCAACACATACATCTAATTCCAACGGCACCATTTTTACAGATGGCCGATACCCCCAGTTGAGTGCGATCTTGTTGTATTATACACCCTATTGTCACCTTTAATTTGAAATCTGGTTAAAAATCCTCATACATCGAGGAAGTATTGAGGTTTAACCCATTTAAATTTATATTACTATTAGTCGTACATCCACGGAGCGCAATCTTTTCCAACATTCCCTCATTCCTCAGAATTTTATTTTTGATATATGGGGCTTTAGTTATACATAATAAATATATCTATATCTGTAACATTCACACATTACAGTTTATTATGTCTCCATCTGCTCACCCCCTGCTAAAGTTGCAATAGTTCCTATAGCAACACGATGCATACATACTCTTGCCTAGAATCTGCCGCCTTGTATCTTTTTTTCTTCTGATATTCAACATTTTCACGTTGCTAAGTTTTACTGCTTACATGTCTCACAAAACAGAACTTAGCAATATATAGCTTAATAAGTGGAAAACAAGGCGATTAAAGGCTAATTAGTTATTTCACACTTAATGAATTTTTTTCAGAGGCAAAGGGTATTTTCCCTTCTTTTATTTTTCTTATTATAGTAGACCTATTCAACTATACTATACTATACTATACTATACTATACTATATAGTAGACAACTTCTACTTTCTACACTTAGACAATTATTTAAGTAGAACACAATCACTTAAGAAACTTTGTTTCTTAATTTGAAAATAGAAAGGATGAACATGATGAACCTGTCAATTTTTAACCAATAAAAGCATGTAATAAGCCATGAGATCTGAATTAAATTGAACATACAAATAAAAAAGGTAATATTTCAAAGCTCAATGATGTGGTACCTAAAATGCTTCCAATAGTTTAAAAAGGGGTTTTCCAGGATTTTCCTCAGTGGCCTCATGAAGAAACTCCAGGACGTCACAGGTAATGACATCACGTGCTCTTTGCTGAGGCTGCTGATTGGCAGGGATGTGACAGGGATAACAATGGACTGGAAGGACTGCACCGTGCTATGGGCTATCAGGTAAAGGTAAGTATGAGTATTTTTTTAATTTTTTTCACATCCCCTGGCCTATTTAACATATAAAAATTTTGCCTGGACAACCCCCCTTAAGCATACTTTCCATACATCCTAGTCTTCCTGCTCACAATAAATAAATAAATTATAAAACAACTTTTCAAATGAATAGTACAGGTGAATATATGAGACTTACACATACTATTTTCTGCATAGAAATCTATGGATAGGTGGGGTAGGAGGAAGCTGCTGGAAAAGACAAAAAAACAAATAGCTGCACCTGTCAAACTCTGCTGCACTGTGAGTCAGGGTGCTTTTTAACACTGCTATATCTCAAGATAAGAGTCCTCCACTGCACAGAATAAGACAATACATCAATTACCAGCTTAGTCCTAGCCATAGATTGTGTGAGGGGTGAATATAAGTCAAACAAGGCTACCTATGTTTCTGACATTATTTGGTGCTCAGACTTTATTTAGTCTGAGACACAATAATTGTAGAAATAATTCCTTACTGAGAAGGGCATTAAGTCTGAGAAAATATTAGTTTCCTATCCTAGCTTATATAAGTTAAATAGACTTGCAATCCTGGCTTCTTTAATCATAGGGCAAATGGTGCAACTGCATCGAGCCCCCTTCTGGCACATTATATGAGAATCTGCAAAACATGTCCATGACTTTTTTTTTTTTTTTCATACCCTCACCTGATCTCCCAGGTCAGTAGTGCAGTTCTGGAGCAGCACAGCACAGAGCCTCAGAGCGCCCCCTTTTATTCCAGTGGGAGTTCCTCCTCCTGCTTTTAGGAGAAGAAGGACTGAGATGCCAGCCAGTGGAGGTGTCTGAAGATGGATATTATCTCTATATCTTATCCTAGCATGGGAAGTCAAGTAGGGGGTGAGCTAGTCCCTGTCCAGGGAGTGAGCCCTTAACCCTTTACTAACCTGTCTCAGGCACTCATTCATGTGGAAGAGCAGGGAAGTGGCCACTTGTGATTTATGTGATGAATATTCGGTCCCTGCTCATAAAATACCTAGTCTATGCAGCTGTGTCCCACTTAAAGCACATTTCCTATCATCGTCTTAGGGAATTAATGTGTTTTGTAACACAAACCATTGAATCAGTTTCCCAGAAAGCTGGATGACAACTAGTAGAGTCACCATTACAACTTGTGACCCAGCTTTCCTAGAATCCTGAATGGCTAGGGATATAGTAATACATCTCCATGACCACTATATGTGTAGTACATTTTTACTCTGGGAAGGCTGGGTTGCATTCTTCAACAAGCTGAAATGATGTCAATACAGCTTTCACATTATGTCACCCAGCTTTCCAAGCACACTGAAGGTCACATGTGTCATGGGGATGAGTCACTACATCAGAAGCCAGATTTCCAGTTTCAGGCTGAAGCCCCACGTTGTGAAAATACTGCATTTTACAGTATCTGCAAAATGGATTGGATTCTAGCTAATCCCATCAACACATTGCAGAAATAAAATCAGCAGCGGAAAAGCAGTATTTTCAAAAACGCTTGGGTTTTTTTCCGCAGGACCTTAGCCTGAATTTGGGAAACCTGGGTGGCAACTTGCAACGTAAACTGTAGTGACAAATAGGGCCAAATACAGTATTCCCATAATAATCCTGCAGAGCCGCATGGTATTATATAAACTTCTAGCTGCTATTCTGCAATGGCCACTACCTGTACTCTGAGGCTGGGTTTACACACCGTGGCATATTTTTTTTTAAATTGCATGTTTAAAGATGAAGAAATAGGCATCCTGAGGCTTGAAAAAGAGAGTTTGCGCAAAACAACTTGTTGCCTTGCCTTGAGGGCGCTTTTCCTCTCTCCCAACTATATGGATGTTTTTATGGACATATTTTGAATAAAAGTCTTCCGTTTTATACTAGTCCGGTGAGTGCCCCCTATTTCTTCATTTTTATACATGCAATTTACAAATAGGACTGCTCTAGGGAGAGTACACCACATTTTTATGGACTTGTTTGTATGTAACCTCCTAGTGCCTATATTACTGCGATATAGGACAGGTATTTAAGCAGTGCCACCTTCATTCTTTCTCTATTTTTTGGTCATTCATATTTTTTTTTAATACTGTCGAACTTTGCAGTGTCTAAAACGACGAATCCCAGAGCAAATTTAGGCCTCAGCCATCTGAAAACCCTGCACTGCCCACATTTGCAGAATGGGGCGGGCAAAGTGCAGATCAGGGACATCTGTCTCATTTTTCTGATGCGACAAGTTAGAGGCCATTCACACGGCTCCTCTTCATTTTCTAGCCACCAGCTCCCCGTGACGCAATGCTGAATGCAGGGCATCAGAATTCTGTTACCTCCGATCTTTACCATATGAACGCTATATGAATCCTGCCAGGGACAACATCTGCAAGGTGTTTGTATGTTCTCCCCGTGTTTGCGTGGGTTTCCTCCGGGTACTCTGGTTTCCTCCCACATTCCAAAGACATACTGATAGGGAATGTAGATTGTGAGCCCTATATGGGACAGTGACTGTCAATGTCTGTAAAGGGCTGCAGAATATGATGGCGCTATATAAGTAAGCATAATAAATAAATAAATAATATGTACTTTTCCGTCTCCTAAATGTTTCGTAATGTTAGACACTTTTAAACCATGCCTATTCTGGTGCACATTTTTCAAAAGTGTTGAGCCAGTCATATTTTTCTGTTCTTTCTGGTGCACACTGTTCATAAATATGACGGAAACACCGTGCACCATAAATTTAGGAGTAAATGTAGACAGAAAAGGGTCAGATTTCTATTGATAAATATGCTCCACTGCGTTTTTGCTCAAAAATGCTAACAAAAACTACAGCAGCTAACATTTGTATTATGAGATGCAGTAGAAGCTTAGGGGGGCCCACTCAAAGTTTTGCACGAGGCTCACCAATGGGTTAAAATGGCCCTGCTTGCAATTCATGTTTCTATATTTTAAAAAACAAGAAGGAATTTATCCTGGATTCCAGTATAGTGCTATAGGTGTTTAATGTCAAGCATACAAAAACAATTAAAGGGGTTGTACAGTTTCAGAAAAGTATTATTTGTGTAATAAAAAGTTAAACAATTTTCCAACAGGCATTCTATATCAATTCATTAGCTTTGAAGATCTTTGCATATAGTCATTTACTGTCTCCACATGTAGCAGTCGCCTAATGACCAGTTGGCACACTTTGCTATTACCATAGCATAGTCATTTTAATACTAAATATATATAAACAATCTGCTCCATAAATAGCATAGGCATGCTACAACATTAGCATAGCACATGTGCACTATTTTTAATGTTAACTTCATAAATTTAATATTAGAATCATAATATCACATTACTTTTTGAAAACTTTATTTAGGAAAAGGCCCCACGTAGTGGAACGCAGCAAAAAAAGCACTGCGGGAAAAAACAAGCATCGTAGTGTTTCCCACATCACTTTCTGCTTTAATTATACCTATAGGAAAACTGTAGACGTTTCTGTAGGTATAATTGACATGCTGCGATTTCCAAAACTGCGACAGTTGTGGAAATCGTAGTGTTTCTGCTGCATGTATTTTTCCGCAATGTGTGGATCCCATCCACTTTGCAGTGACTGTAAAACCGCTCGTAGCCCTGACCTTATACAGTTTTCACAGATAATAAAAATTAGGTCCTGAAGGACTATAAGAACAAGGGACTGTAATAACAAGAAATGCAAACCCCATCCACGGGATACACAAATCACAGGAGAAAGGATACAGAAAGTCAGAAGAGAAATTGTAGGGGACAGAGAAAAAAAGCAGAAAATGGGAAAGGGAGAAACGGCAGGGGGAAGAAATGACGGTAGAATAGAAAATCACTGTAATAAAGACACACTGAGGGAATCATATTGTAATAATTATGTACTCCTACATATAAGTTAGATCTAATTAAAGGGAAGTGGGTTTTTTTTTTTTTTTTTTCTTTTTTTAATCTGTATTTGAGAGTAACAGTAAAGTGCAATATGCTTGAATTTCCCCTAGATGGCAGAAATAGTAGAAAAAATGTAGCTTCTGTTTGGGATACAACAATGGTCGAGTGTGAGTATGGATGCCTTGTGGTGAGCGCTTCAATCCTGCTTTTGCTTCGGAGTGACACTCTGCCCCGCCTGCTAGTGAGAGGGTCTGGGGTTAACATGTTGTTTATGATGTCCAGTGTTCTATACAAATTTTAGAATGTAAAGCAAAAAGATGGTAAAACTGACTTTTTTCTATTCCTCTAAGAAATATGTAATATTTAATTAACAAGCTTAATATTTCCCAAAATGATGCAATAGAAAAATACAACTCTGTGTGCAATTTATTTATGTACAGATTTCATGCATGATTTTACCTGGCAGTAACATACTGTGAATGATAAGAAACTTTTATCCCCTTCTAGGAATAAAAAACTGCTGATGCTAAGAAAATCGATATTGCAATTTTTATATTCCAACTCAGTGGTAAAATTGAGTTTTTAATATTAGTTGTCAGGATTTGTGAAATAGCAGTGTAAAAGCAAATGTTAGTTTAGGTTTGTGTACAGGTACACATGTTGAATTTGGCATTATTGCTTTTCTTAAAATGCCATTTCTAATGAACAGAATTTCTCATTTCACAGAGTACTCTTTCCTGTCTGATGAGCCCTGAAATTGAAATTAAAATTGCAGGGGAGAGAAAAAAAAAATTTCTTGTACTGTATATTTAGCAAAGTGTTAAGTAAAAAATAAATACTATATCAAATCTATGACAATCTTCTGATAGCGAACCAATATGTTGTTGAAGGCTACATTATCAATGTGCTCTACAGTAGAAGTATAAATGTAGGAATTTATAAGGTTAGATTTCTAGGTTAAGATTTTTTTTTTGGGAATGAATTGTTATAACAGTTAAACACAGCATAAGGTGCATAAGGCACCATTAAAATAAAATAGTTTTCCTTAAAAGTCATATGCAATAAACCAGATAAATGTGAACAAATAAAGTGTCATAGATTTTGTCATGTTTACAGGTGGTTTAAGGCTACCTACAGTATATACTTATAAAACACAGGTGCTAGTTATAGGCTCAATTCAGCAGTCATGCTTCTCTGATCTAGTCCAAATGAGAAAAGATAGAAGAGAGAAGTTTAGAGACAAGCTAGCACAGCAGGATTGGAGAGAGAAAAACAATTTCCTCTTTATCAAATGAAATGTAAATTCTTCAAACTTGCAAACAAGGACCTTGGACATAATAAAGCTACTGTAACGTGCTAAAGTTCACTGGGGTTTTGTTGATGGATCTTTGCAACTTTTTTAGCTTTTGTATTTGTTTAATTACCTCATTGTAAGAGATGTGCTGCCATTATACTACTCATCTTATTAAATTTATTATTAATACTAATAATAAGTAAAAACAGTTTTAAGTATCAAGCAGGTTGTATGTTCAACAGGTCTAACTGGGAATGTCATTTTTTCATACACATCTTAGTGATAAAATAGAAAAAAAAAATAGAAACAGTACCATAGGCTTATTATTTATTAGCCTCTGGAACTTGGGCTACCTTGAATCATGATTGGCAGGCCTTACAAGGTCATTCAAAATGCTTAATAAATCAGGAAATTTTAATGTTGTACACAGGGATGTACCAAACCACTGAATTGACCATTAGAACTAACTAAAATTAAGTCAAGGGCTTAGATCTATTTTAATTACACCCAATGGGACTTGATTAAACTGAGCGCAAAATGGACCTTTTTTTTTGTCGATTTGACATTATTGCCTTTTTTTTTGGTTTTAGTTTGTGTTCATTTTTAAACTGATCACATTTTTATGCAATATGTACAGATACATTATATGCATTTGCTGTTCCTTTTGTTTAAGCCCAAAATATTAAGAAAATTAATTATTTATAATGGCTAATGAACAAGCTATTTACAATAAGATTAAGTGCATATAACAATCTGTGCACACATTTAATTACATTTTTCAATATGCAAATATTTCAATATGTAAATACCGATACATATATTATGTATTTTATCTGGTGTCATATCTCTGAACTGCAGGGAATGAACTATTTATAAATGAAATATATTTATCCCCAAGCAGTATGCCTTCATTTTGCCACTTTTTGAGAACAGCTGGTCAGACCCATGTTGTAATGTACCAGACAGATGTTTTGGGAAAGGATCTGTTCAAATTTTATAGAGTGTGGAGGAAAAGTTTCATCTCTGGGAATGAAAGAAATTGCTCAACATTCTGTGATTAAGATTTTACTATTTTAAGTATGACAAATAAGGCGAGGCACTTTATGAATATTCTAGTGGGCAACAATGCACAGACTCTTATTTAATCATTCTGAAAACTTAAAACAATGCTTAAACTAGAGAGAATGTTGCATTTGTTTGAGGCTGGTTAAATAGTTTTTGCAGTTTATGAAATGCATTCTTATGATCTTTACTTGAATTATATATTCGAAGTATAATATAAGGATATATCATATAATTGCTACAATTGCAAAATAAATAAAACAAAAGACATGAAAATGTCATCTCTCATGCCCACAAACTCTTCCCTAAGACAAGATGGTTAATAACTTTGATGTTAAATTTATGGAACAACATTGATAAAAACAAAATAAAAAAGTCCAAAGTCCAAAAGCTAGTTCTTCTGTCCAAGAAGCCCATATCCTCATCAAATCTCTCCAACATGGGGAAATCCCGTTTTCCTAAATGAAACTATTGTACAGATAGCACTGATTTACATATATATTTTTCTATTTCTGTCTTTGGTAGCATTACAAATTTCCAGTCTGTTGCCACTTTTACCCTAGGTGCTATGCTGTAAGTGAAAAGTTAAGTAGGGCAAGTAGAGCAGGTACAATTCTTAAAAGATCTTTGAAATTATTATTATTTTTTGGCTATTGTATAGGGGGGGGGTGATAGGTTAATAAGGTATATCACAAAAACATTAACCAATCTGTCTACAGCTATAGCTGTTGCCAAAGTGGGAGGATCAAGTCTAATAGCTGTATATCCAGTTTTATACCACCTATAAAGGTGATTCTGGAGTCATATGACAGCTGCTGAGATTCTAAGTTATCATATTCTCAACACAGTACAGTACAAATTTATGATACTACATAATATGGTTGAAAACTACTAGCAAAAAAACAAAACAAAACAAACAGAAACTTCACTAGTTGAATACAAAGTCAGGAATTTGAGCTGTGCACACATTTTATGCTGCATATATAAATCACATTCCTGACTATGCTTAACTAGCAATATGTATTGTTTTTATAATAGCTAGAGCTGCAATTTTGGTAGCATAAATGTAAGTTTTTCAAACAAGAATAAAAAAAATTTGGCCTGCAGGACTTTTGTCTCGCTTAGCCATAGTGGAATGCCCACTTGAACTTAACAAGAGGCTTGGCAGGCTGGATGTCCATGTACTATGGTTGTGTAGTCGGTCACCATACCCTACTGTGACAAGTGAATGGCCTTTCACAGGGATTTGTTTTTATTGCATCCTTTAAGCCTGCATATTTTGTATTGAGGGTTTCAAAACAATGCATTGTTACCAATGTTATCTTATTATACTTTTAGTTTGTTTATCCCCCTGTCTCATATTTATGGTCATTGGTCAAGGCACCAGGATCATCCATCTGCATAAAGTCTGCCAGATAGTAGTGTTTGCTACCTAAGACTAAGATGTTCACTATGTGAACATTATCACTGGATTATACAGGATTTTAAAGACTGATTTTGTTCATACTGCTAATTTGACTCATAGATTTCTATGACTACTCCATTTTCCATGTTTATCATATTTGCTTTGAAAAATTAATAGAAATAGTTTAAAACATTCCCCCCAATATGGAACTTGCTAATAAAATCACTCCATTTAAATAAAATGGGCTTAAGATCTTCTTTGCGAACCTTTCATAAATGTTATGTTGTTATATTGTATGTTCTATCAGAACTCCTAGACACTAAGATACTGTATGAAGAATAGTCTTGTAGTTTTATCCCATTACAGACCTTGTTTTTCCCGGTAAGCACCTCCGTTAACTACGTGTCCATCAGTAGAAATGGGGTTTATTTACTAACTATTCAACTCTCTGCCACAAGATATGATTATTCAGACTCCCATATTAGAGTTTACTGCTAAAAGTAGCACAATAGTTTATCTGGGGTAACAATGCAGAATATTAAGTTAAATTGAAAGGACTTGAGATTTTATTCAAACTTACTATGTTTTCTTGAGCATTCTTGTGGGGAATAAAACCAAAATTCACAAGGGCTGATTCACTGAAAGGGCCCACTCACTGTTATACCTAACTTAGTGCTATTTGCGTGCTTTGTGAGCAATGTCAGATACCACAGTCCTGCCCCATTAACCTGAATTTAGCACTCTCTTTCAATGTAATAGAATGAAACTGATCAATTAATGCCTTTGTAGCCTTCAGAACTCATATATATATATATATATATATATATATATATATATATATAAAAAGTTCTCAAAAAGTCATTGCAAAAAGTTTACATTTTTAAATGCGTTAGAAAAAATACCTTTAAAAACTTTTTGTTAGAGCAGCTTTTATACATCAATGCCTCTGTGTTTTTCATTTCTTCACCCTGGCAATGACATCTCATTAATAAATATTAGTTTAAAACAGAATTAAAGAAATGTAAATCATTTATAAATGTTATTAAAATAAGTATCCTTATAACGATGTTGTAATGATTTCATTTTCAATTTCCATATCATCTTTAGTGGAACATATAAAGCTTTTAAACTGTCTGTGAAAACAAGAACATGTTATCAAAATGTACAAATTACAGGGGAAATAATGGATAAGAGTGCAAGTAATTTACAGAAAGGAAAGTAAATATGCAAACAGCAATTTGTGTCAATTTTATCTTTGTTATTTTTTTTTTTTTTATTTCTAAAAGTAATTTGGTCTATTTGCAATACTTTCATATACTCGTTTTCCTCATTATGGGATACTGCAGAAAGGACAACAGGTGTATCTTCAAATTGATAAATTACATTTTAGATAATTGAAAAATCACAAAATTGCATAAAATACAGTATGGAAAGGTGCCATTATAAGAATGAAATGAACATAATTGGCAATGCACTACTGGTGGAGATGGTTTAATCTAAAACTGGAATGTGGAAAAGCTGGATTCATGTGTGAGTTCTATGTTTTTATATAGTGTATAGTATATAGTTGCTGTTTTCAATTAAAATAAAAGAAACCAAAAGGGGACAGTATTAGGATTGGTGTTTTATTCCCTTAAAAATAAGATAAGTTGATACTGGCTCATCAAATTCTGTCTGTAATCCTAGAAAAATATTGGTCTAAACCAGAAAGTAAATATGACATAGGTACTAGAGTCAAAGTTATATAAAATTGAATTCAGGAGAATGAACTAAATGGGAATCCTCTTCTAAAATTGTAATCCAGTGACTAAGTTGGCCATGAAATCTATTTATCCCACTTCAGTCTTTATAAACCCATTGTACCAGTAAATATATTTGATACTGAAGAAGAGCTTCAGTTGAAACAGATTTGCATTTAGAACTCAAGTCCCTGATCTCAGTGATTGAGCTTAGGGAGTGATCAGAGGTCGTTGTGTCACAGATATCAGAAACCTCAATGCTCTGAAGATATCTTTCAGAAATAAAGAAATAGTGAATTCAATAATATGTAAGCAACGTGGAAAGATGAGTAGCATTTTTTGTTGTGGGATGATGCATTCATCAAATGTCAAATAAATTGGCTGAGGAAAGGGGGGCATGGCCTGATGCTGAAGAGAACCAGACGTATTTTCCCTTGGCTCAGTCGCCAACTAAGGAAATTGAGCTGTGTTTGGGGTTCCAACCAGAGATACCCCACTAATTTTCTACACCTCTGTGTGCCGTCTTCTGGTGCCTGCTGTCTGTCCGAGACATCTACCCCACTCCACAGCGGACCCGCCTCCATTGCCTGTATGCATTGCTACAGCCAATACCTGCCATTTAGCCTAGCTCTGCTTTCTGGCCTAGCCCAGCTCAACAAATGATGTCTGATTAATTTCTCACCTACATGCCATGACGCTCACCCATATCAACAGCCTGATTTTGCTCAGCTTACCACTTTCCTAGAGAAGACTCCGCTGCATGGCATTCCTACCAGAATTGTTCAGATCACCGTGCCTGTCTGGCTCCACTGGAGGCAGCTCTCCAAGCAGCAGCACTACATCCTTAGACACTTCTGATCAGGAACCTATGGCTGACAATGGAACAATCGACCTAGAACCCACAGATCTTTTTGTGAAAATTAAACAACTATTTTCTACTTAACAAGGCTTTGGCTGACTTTGCTAAACAAATCCAGGACCTAAGGTCTAGGGTCTCAGAGGTCGAGAACAGAATGTATGTGGTGGCTGATACCTTAGAGAATGATAAAACCCATCTTGATTAACAAATTAACATGCTCAAAAATTATAGGCCATTGATCTCAAATTGGAGGACTTGAAAAATATATCCTGGAGGACTAAGATATGCATCAGAGTTGTGCTGGAATGGGTAACCATCCTAAGGAAAACCTTTAATGCTCTATTCACAGTACTACTTCCACAGTCAGACCCCACTATGTTTTGCATGGACGATATTTCGCATGAGAGCACTGGGTCATCCTAAAAACCCGAACGTACCCAGGGATATTATTGTCAAACTAAACTATCTAGAACTTTGTGATCAAATCTTCTATGTGGCCCGAAACCTCTAACCTTTCCTGGGCATGGTCTCTTTTGCTCAACTTTTTGCAGACTTGTCACAATCGATGTGAATGGTCAGACAAAGTCTAGATGTAGATGAAACACGCGTCAGGGTTGCTGTTTTCTTGGGGGACATTCACACCATTTACCATCTATCATCATGTCTGTAGGTAAGTTGGGAGGCTCTCTATCGTAGTTGTGGGAGACCTTTATTTCCTGTTGAATATGTCTGAATTACTTGGCACTTGCAATTGTTTTATGCATTTGCAGTATTTTACTGCTGTTTTCTCTGTATACCCTGTTGCATGGTTTTCATGCGACCGGGTATGTGTTTTTGCTATTTTGCACTATCCAGACAGTCTTATGGGCCTCTTTTACTTGCTAGAGCTTATTATCGATTTCCTTACATTGTATTGTGGTATTATCATTTTCTATAATAACACAGATTTGTTGTAACTGGTATAATCTTTTGTGATATAATATCTATAATACTTAATGTGGTGTTACATCCCCATTATATATATTTTTTTTACATCTTATATGTCTTCCCAATGGTCTATGGCCATTGTTTGCATTGATGTAATTGTCCCTTTTTATCCATTTTTCTATCATGTGATGAATTAACAAATATTTATGATAGCTAAAAAAAAAAAAAGCTCTCTTGCTCCCGGTAAGTTTCTTTGTTCAAGTACTTATTGTTCAAGGAGCTATATTGTGATCTTTTTTTTTACGTATTTGTTGGCTTAAAGGGGTTGTCCGGGATAAAAAAACATTTTAACATTAAACTAACCCCCCCCCATCCACTTATAAATTACTTTAATTAGCAAAACTTCATACTTACCATTGTCGTTGGGGCAGTCACGTGACCCAGACACATCTTCATAGAATCCTGTGATGCTCTGTTTCTCTGCTTATGGAGACGGGGGTCACACACTGTATCCCTCCCCTCTCCTTCCCTTTCCTCTCATCCCATCCCCTCCCCTTCTGCCCCCTCACTTCCCGTCCCCTCCCCTCACTACACCCCTCTCGTCTTACTTACCTTCCGTCATGTCTCCTCCTGTCATGTGACGTCATCAGCGATGCGTGCAACTCGGGCATGTGCAATAGACTTCCCGAGCGATTGTGGGCTATTGCAAGATGTCTCCTGGCCTGCACATGCACAATAGCCTGCAATATGGAATTGAGGGATACAGGGTCCTTTGGGTTCTGCTGGCATCTAAAGGAAAGCAGGGATCCTTGGGGTGCTTCTGGCATCTAAAGGGGGGGCAGGTGTATTTGGGGTGCTGCTGATATCTAAGGGGGCAGGGGTCCTTGGGGTGCCTCTGGCATCTAAGGGGGTGCAGGGGTCATTGGGGTGCTGCTGGCATCTAAGGGGGTGCAGGGGTCTTTGGGGTGCTGCTGGCATCTAAATGGGGCAGGGATCCGTGGGTTGCTGCTGGCATCTAAAGGGGAAGCAGGGGTCCCTGGGGTGCTTCTGATATCTAAAGGGGGAAGGGGTCCTTGGGGTGCTGCTGGCATCTAAGGGGGAAGCAGGGGTCCCTGGGATGCTGCTAGAATCTAGAGAGGGGCATGGGTCTTTGGGGTGCTGCTATCATCTATGGGGGGCAGGGGTTCATGGGGTGCTGCTGGCATCTAAAGGGGAAGCACAGGTCCCTGGGGTGCTGCTGGCATGTAATGGGGGCAGGGTCTTGTGGGGTTTGGGTCCCTGAGGGGCTGCTCCATGTGTCTGTGTGGGATCCCTGGGGTATTGATTTTGTGTGTGGGGTTCCTGGGGTATTGCTTGTGTAAGAGGGCGTTCTGGAGGTGGTCCCAAGGCGCTGTCATCTTTGCACATGTTTGGGGGTCCATGGGGTGCTACCTGTTTGTGTGAGGAGGTGCTGGTGGTGGTCTCTTGGGTACTTCCACCTGTGTACATATGGCGGGGGGTCCGGGGGATGCTGCCGTGTGGTGTGCAGGTCACTGAGGTACTACCTTCATGTAAGTGGGGGGTTCCTGCAGTGCTGCCTGTGTGTGCACGGGGGTTGATGGTGGTGGTCCCTGGGGTACTGCCTGTGTATTGGAGGGGTCTTGCCACCTATGCATTGGGAGGAGGAACTTTGCTCCCTGTGTGCTGTGGGGGTGGGGAGGGGGGGCTCCAGTCTCTGGGGGACTGCCGCCTGTATGCTGTTGTGATCTGGACATTGGGGGGTTGCTGCTTATGTGCTGTGTGGGGATTATTGTTAGATATAAACCCTATGCTGACTTTCACAGAAAGCACAGAGACCATGAACCTACCATATAGTAACTACAGAGTACACCAAGATCATGAACCTACCTACAGCAACTCCATTCTAGTCAGGTCTATCGTGCGAAAGCTAGAATGGAGTTGTTGTATTGAGGACCAACCGATAGTAACTATAGAATACACCGAGATCATGAACCTACCTGCAGCAACTCCATTCTAGTCAGGTCTGTACTGCGACAGCTGGAATGGAGTTGCTGTATTGAGGACCAACCGATAGTAACTATAAAATACACCGAGACCATGAACCTACCTGCAGCAACTCCATTCTAGTCAGGTCATTAGTGAGACAGCTAGAATGGAGTTGTATGGAGGACCTACCTATAGTAACTACAGAGTACACCGAGACCATGAACCTACCTGCTTGACATGAAAGGGATGTGTCCTGTTTTGCTGTCTATTGTGCTTATTTACATACTATATTAATCATTATCGTACAGAATATGCATTAAAAAAACGGACAATTAGCAAAATTTTATAAGAAATATGTTTTAAATTTGCAAATAATAGTAGACATAACATAATAAACATACCACGATACAGAAAAAAAAAAACATAATTTACAAAATGAATATAATGGCGAAGTCGTTCAACTGTGTGATCTGGAAACCATTGGTTACAAATTTTTTTCTCTTGTATTTTGAAAGGCTTCTTTGCTTTTGTTCACAGCACACAAGACGATAGTAGCACTATGTCTCGCAAAAAAAAAAAAAAAATACGGGAATGTAGGCTGGACAATGTCATGTAGGTGGTCAAATCGAAATGTCTGTAAAGCAAAAAGAAAACTGATGAAATCTTGATGTTCTATGCAATATAATTCATAACAGCATTTATTTATGGAGCTTTGTGGTTACTGTGTGACATAAAGTATTTGTAAACTATGGATTAGACATACAAAACAAAATAATCTTGAAACCGGATTGTGAATTGATAAAATGATTACGGTTATAGATGCTCAGGTCACAGTGACATGAAAAACATCAACTACATTGCTGAGATCTGTATAAACAGGGACATTCAAGCCACAATGACATTGTAGCCATAATGTGGATCTACAGCGGATGTGAAACTACTACTACCAGCATACATATTTCACTTTGATGGTAGTTTATGAGAGAGTTGAACAAGTTTGTAAACTATGATTTGTGGTTTTGCAACATCACATATGTGGATCACTCGTGTGATACATACAGGCAGTGGCGTAACTAGAAATGGCTGGGCCCCAAGGCGAACATTTGACATGGGGCCCCACCGAACCGGTTACAGGGCCCCAAACAGTAAAATATGCTCAACAGTGGCCCCAGATAGTATTATATGCTCGACAGTGGCCCCCACACAGCATTATATGCTTCACAGTGGCCCCCATACAGCATTATTTGCTCTACATTGCTCCCCCCACACACAGTATAATATGCTCCCCACAGTGGCCCCACACAGTATAATATGCTCCACACTATGGCCCCCACCCTGTATTATATGCTCCCTGCAGTGGTCCCCACCCAGTATTATATGCCTCCCACAGTGGCCCCCACCCAGTATTATATGCCCCACCCAGTATTATATACTCCACAGTGGCCCCACTCAGTATTATATGCTCCACAGTGGCCCCCACCCAGTAGTATATGCTCTACAGTGGCCCCCACCCAGTAGTATATGCTCTACAGTGACCCCCCACACAGTATTATAAGTTCCCAACAGCCCCCCTCTGCTTCGGTGCTATTATTATACTCTGTGGGCTCCTCAGACCCCAGTGTATAATAATCGGAGGCCCAGGGAAGGTGATTAAAAATAAAAAACATTCATACTCACCTTGCCTTACCTTTCCTTGGCATCCTCGCTCCATCCTGACATCTTCAGGCCCACTTCCGACATTGCTGCTGAGGCCTATGATTGGGCCTCAGCGATCACGTGGGGGCGCACTGACGTCATTACGTGGCTGAGCCCCATGTGACCGCTGGGGCCTTATCACAGGCCTCAGTCACATGACGGAATAGCGATGGAGAGAACACTGCCCAGGAGAGGTGGGAATATGTATTTATTATTTTCATTCACCTCCCCTGGGTGCCCTACCCTGCCATTTATTGGAAAGGGGCCTGCAATATGCCAGGGTCCCTTTCCAATAACAGTATGTATAGCCTTCGGGGAACCAGACTTTCCCCAACCGCTATCATAGTGGTCCGGGACCAGGCCATCTCCCCCCGGGTCCGGTCGCGATTGCACCCCTTGCGACCGCGATTGTTACGCCACTGGTTTGTGGGGGTTCGCGGTAGCGGCTGCTACATTGCTCCGGGCCCCCTAATGTCCCGGTCCCTGTGGAAGCCGCTACCGCGGCTACCCCGGTATTTACGTCCCTGCATACAGGTGCATCTCAATAAATTAGAATATCTTTGAACTGTTTATTTCTTTCAGTAATTAAATTAAAAAAGTGACTTCCTATATTTTCTAGATTCTTTACACACAGAGTGTTCTATTTCAAGTGTTTTATTTCTATAAATGTTGATTATGGATTACAGGTAATAAAAATCCAAATCTAAGAAAATTAAAATATTGTAAAAAAGTTCAGTATTGTAAATTCAGTGTGTCACTTGCCAAGGTTTCCTAAGCCTTTAAATGGTCCCTCAGTCTGGTTCAGTAGGACACACAATCATGAAAGACTGCATTACTGCAAGATTGAATTACTGAAATGATTGAACGTTTCAAAAATATTCTAATTTATTGAGCTGCACCTGTAGCAATGCCCACATATCTGACGTGATCTTTGGCAATTGCCGAGAGCAATGGCAAAAATTATGCTCAAGAATCATTTTCTTATGAGTATCTATGTGTATGTGTGTGTGTGTGTGTGTGTGTGTGTGTATATATATATATATATATATATATATATATATATATATAATATATATATATATATATATATATATATATATATATATATGTTTGTGTGTGTATATAAATGTATGTATGTATTGACAATAATGGATTTATGTCTATGCATATAGATAAAATGAGAGAGACGTACTGGTATATAGACACATATAAAGCTTTTGAAGGACCTAAGGACAGAAGAGTAATGCAGAAAAACATATATGTGTAAAACATAGTATCTTACCATCATGTGTCTCCACAGAAAGAGAGTTCAGCAGGCATGTTGTAGATCTGTCCTGGCAGCGGATACTATATCTTGAATGAGCCTATGTTCATGATTGAGAACAAGGATTCCAATGATGGCTGCTGAGGGTGTAGTGGGCGGGCTAGCTAAGGAAACAGGGAGGGGGGAGTGTGTGAGGAAGGGAGGGGGGTCAGTCAGTGGCGAGGGAGAAGAAGTGAGGTATCATGGAACTTGTAGGAAACAAACTATAGGAAGTTAGGTATGTAAACAAATGCAGAAAATGCAAAAAGCTCACTGAGAACCCCAGAAATCACTCAAAACACTGCTAAAGGTATTTGATGGCATTTATTAACCCATTAGTAGCACTAACAGACCTTTTTTGAAAAATTGTTTGTTTTTTTTTGCCCAGAAAACCCCTTTAAGTTTTTACCATACAACTCTGTCCTTACACTCTTCGCTGGACCTAAGCGAAATTTTATAATTATGCAAACAAACCCGATAAACTGCTAGCTTCTGAAATACGAGTCTCTCAGAAGTTAAATGTGATATGTCAGATATGGGAATCTGGTGGTACAATCACTTCTAACCCTAATTCTATTTACACTCAATTCCACCAGTTTTACAAGAAGCTATACTCCTCTCCTACCTCTGCTCATCCACCGGAGATTGCCTCTTTCCTCTGCTCCCTCCACCTCCTTACCATAACGAGTAACCAAGCTTCCTCTCTGAATGACCTTATAAGTAGAGAGGAATTAGATTCTGCCATTGACGAACTTAAGAATTGCAAAGCCCCTGGGACAGATAGCTTTTCTTCCCTATATTACAAGAAATATAAATCCATTCTTGCCCCACCTTTTACAAATGTTCAACCATATCCTGGAGGGAGGTAAATTTCCCCAGGACATGCTGAGTATGACCATAACGGTTATTCCTAAACCAGGAAAGGACAACACTTTACTTGCAAACTATAGGCCCATATCAATTCTAAACTTGGACATTAGGTTTTTCTCCTCTATTCTGGCCTATCGATTGAACACCTTGCTTCCTTCCTTAGTTCACTCCAACCAGATCAGGTTTATCCCAAGTAGACAGGCATCCGATAATGTTAGAAAACTCTGTAACATTATTTACTGGGCCAATCATCACCATGAGTCTGTATCGTTATTGACCCTAGATATTGAAAAAGCTTTTGATAGCTTATCATGGAGCTATTCTGAGATTTATGGGTATAACTGGCCAATTTCAAAGGGCCCTCCGTGCACTCTATAGACTGACAGAGGTTGACAGATAGAGGTCCCCTCTCTTTTATATATAGTGAGCTGAACGCCCCTCCTCTTGCACTCAAATTGGACTTTATGACAGGCCTGGGAACAAGACCTGGTGACCACCCTAACGCTAGCCAAATGGATGGATTGTTACATGTTCATTAGCAAGGGCAGCTGCTAGGTCACCATAATGGAGTCCTCCCTAAAAATTCTCTACAGAACCTATATGGTACCCTCTAGATTGCATAGCCCCTTTCCTACAGTTTCTCCCCTTTTTTGGGGGGGGATGCAATGCAATAAGTGATAATCTTCACATTTGGTGGACCTGCCTCCTGGTCTGCCATTTCTGGCTATTGATCCATTGGATGGTGCAACAACTCATAGACCAGTCAATCCCTTTAACTGCGTATAGAACCAGGCTTTCCCTGACTGCTATCATGGTGGCCAGGGCCCCAGTAATTTCCATTTGGCCGTGGGTCCCGTACCTCTCCGGTCGCGGTAGTTACAACACTGGTTGCAGGGTCTAATGGATATCCGAACCCTGGAAGGTGAGTGGAAAGGACTCTCCCCCCAGCCCCATTATACTTACCATTTCTCCTGTGGATATCTGAACCCTGGGACATCATCGCTGGAAGGCCAACTCTTCATTGCGTGTGCTGTCTGCCCACGCATGTACAATACAGTGGGCTCTGGACCCAATACGTCAACACAGGCCGGCACCTCCTCTTTATGAAGTGTGCCAGTGATGATGTCCTGAGTCTGGAGCTGAAAGAAAGCAAAGGTAACTGTAATGGGGGTGGGTCAAAAAGGAGGTGCCGGCTGGTACCTGTCAAAAAGAGGAGGTGCCGACCGACACCTCTGTAGAGTGAGCGGCAGGGAATCCTGCTGGCATGTAGCGTTGTATTATATGGACTGCACATGCACAATCCATATTATACTGTGCAGGGGTCACTCTGGAGCATTATACTGTGCAGGGGCCACTATGGAGCATATTATACTGTGCGGGGGGCCACCGTGGAGCATTATACTGTGTGGGGGCCACCGTGGAGCATTATACTGTGTGGGGGCCACTGTGGAGCAATATACTGTGCAGGGGCCACTATGTGGAGCATTATAATGTGCGGGGGCCACTGTGATTCAAGAAGGCCCCTTATGCATAGATTTTTCCTGAAGCCTTGGTTGTCTCCTACCACTGCTGATGATAAAGATCTGTATCCTTAAATATTTAAGATGATTCTTGTGGAAGCAAAACTGTATTCTAATAAGGAAGCTTAGATGTTTTCCAGCTCCTCAACCATGCTCCCAATGTGATGCATATCATGTTTAATATCCACTAATTCTTGAGGGAAATGAGGCAAAGTTCTAGGGTCTATTTAAGCAATTTCTGAAATGGGTTACTGCTAGAATTCAGGTGTAAATCCATGTTCAGAGCCAATGCTCCGTCACCATGAATCCATACAGTATGCTAGCAGACTCTGCCCCCTCCAATAATTATCTTGTGCTCTACAATTTCAGTCTCATACGACAGGTTTATAAAAAATCTCTTAATGAAGCAAAAATCTAAATTTAGGACTTGTTTCTTACTTTTCAATGAACTGCCTATGGAGAGATTGTTTGTTTTTGACAAGCAATAGAAGTTTAGAACAATAGTAAGTTAGATAATCGTTTTTCAAGAAGAGATCCTAAAAGGCCAAGGCTACATGTCATGGTCACAGTAGACTTGATAGATGCATACTTCCATATTTTGATACTCAGATCACATAGAAGGTTTCAAACAATCTGCTCTGCAGATGTTGAGCCAACATTACCTTGCTGGGAATTACCTCTTCTTCTAAAAATTCAAACATCTGAGAAGAAATAAACCTCAAACATTTGTCTTGAAAATCAGACTCTTTTTCGTCGGTATCAGCTCAGATGAATATTACAAGCCCTTTAATTAAAAAAAGCATGTTAAGAAGCGTAAATAGGTAGTCCAAGCAAAGCAACGTATCTCCAATCCACAGGATTAAAGCTAAGTAGCAAATCAATGTGGTCCATCTGCTGATATCCGCACCATTTACAAGAATAGGAGGATGTTTTGCTCACCATACTGAATGGAGCAACAGTTGGAAAGGGACACTGGTTTCAGTGCCCAATCCCTTTAATACTGCTTAAACAATTGCTCTATGTGCTGCCTGTATGAAAGACAAGTAGGAATAATATAATTTAATCACTTAAAGAGGACCTTTCATGTCCTCAATCACATGCGGTTTTACATACCGCTAGAGAGCAGACAGTGCGCTGAATTCAGTGCCTTGGGGCTGTAGATATCGGTGCCGTTAGTTTCGGCACCGATCTCTGCCCACCGTCAGAAGGGCGTCCATAGATTTTGTGAGTATGTGAGCCAGAGGGCGCTGTGGAGAGACCCAGGCCCAGCCCTGAAAAGGCCTTCAGCCACACCTTTAGGCGTGGCATGTAACTCCAGAAGTGTGGAGTATCCTGCAGGGAGCAGGAGATGGTGGACACAGCTGGACAGATATACGGTCTGTGCCAGGAGGGCTGAGGTCCACCGGGGACTTTTGCTAGAGTTGAGCAAGAGTCAGGCTAGCGAGGGGCTCTATGAGTGAGTTAGGGCCCTAACTGTGGCCTAGGTTTTTTTGTTGTTTTGTTATGTTGCAGTTAAGCTGACTAAAGCCAGTTTTATTTTATGCTTGGACCGTCTGAAAGCTATCTTTCCGGCGCCCAGTACCACAAACCACCGCTGTCCGGACCAGGAGTCTGCCGCCATTTTGAGTCTAATTCCCCCAAGTTGTCGCATATGGTGGAGAATGCGGGCAGAAGAGATCCACGCAAGTCCTGGAAGACAAGTGGTTGGTGACTGCAGTACTGCTAAGTGTGCATTGTGGCCTACAGCTGGAAGAAATCTGTGATTTCAACTGAGAAACCAAGGAAGGGGTGAGTGTGAATTGCAACATAGCAAAGTGTGTGCAAAACTGGTGAAAGTAAAACTCTGGAAGAGGAATCCAGGGAATGGACTTTGTGTATACTGTGGCACAGAAGTCTGTGAAGTGTTTGCTGATGGCAAGAAAGTAAGCAATGTGTATAGAAGCTGGATATTGCAAACAGTCTATGTGAAACGCTATGGTGCCATGTTGATGTTTTCTGTGGAAGACAGAAGAAAATGCTGGTTGTTGTAGTGCCACATAAGTTAACTGTTTGAATACACGTGACTGCAGAAGATAGCAAAAAGTTGCTGCCAGTTGAACCCAAGGTTGCTGGGGAATATTGTGTAATCTTGTTAGTAAACCATGGGCAAGAAAAAGAGAATTTCAGCTTGTAAAAAAGCAGAGAAGTTATGCTCAGGTTTATTAGTGCAGCAGTCTGAATGCAGGGAGACACAAAACCTGGAACAGATCATGGGGAATGCAAGTAAAGATAAAGGGTTGCATGAGAGTGACGCAGTTTTTCTAAATCACCTCTGTTCTATGATTGAATATGTCCCCGCTGAGTGTATGTCTCATAATGGAGGGCATGAAAGCGCCAAAGATGAAAATATTATGGTGCAGCAGCTTCAAGATGAGATTAAAACCATCAGGTTCATTTATGAAGGTGAAATATCTGATTGGAAATGGCAACTTGAGGTATCAGAAAAAGAGAACCTTAAGTTAAAGCGGGAGCTTGAAACTATAAAGAGTTCATATCCTAGTCATTATGAAAAGGTGGTGCTGGGTTTGCCTGGAATGGACTGTGTCGCTAAGAAGGAGTTTGCTGAAATGAAATGTGCTCTATCTAATAAAGTTGTACAGCGTGTAGAGCAAAAGCAAGTGCTTGAGAAGCAATTTCAGGATTTAAAGGAGCAGCATGTCCAAAACTCCATTGCCAAAGAGAGTGTCATTGAAAAATTAAGAGATGACCTTGAAACTGCTAAACGTGAGAGAAGTGAATTTTTGCAGTGTCAGTCAGAATGTCTGGATGACCAAGTGAGGAAGTGTGAAAAACTTTTGGCTGCATTAATTGACAAAGAAAATGAAATTGCAGAGCTGAGGAAACATGTGTCTGACCGAGAGAGTGATTTAGAATCTGTAGTACAGACATTGCAGTCAGAGCAAAACTTGCATGCACTAAAGCAGGTTCGCCTAAATAGTGAAATCCACGAATGGCGGAGCAGAGCTGGAGTTCTGGAACAAAGTGAAAGGGAACTCAAAGCTAGAATATGTAGCCTGGAGAGGGCGCTGTCAGGATCTTGTGAAGATAATGAGAAATTGTCTGTTTTGGTGCAAAATAAAGACAAAGAATTGATGGAGATGTCGTCTGTCCATGCTCAGAAAGTGCAAGCCTTACAGGAGAGTCATAAAAAAGTAGAGACTCAACTTCAAGAGCTGCAACTAAAAGTCACAGAAGGGGACAGGTTTCAAGCAGAACTGCTAGAAAAGGCAAACAGACTACAGCTGGAATTGGATAATGTCACAGGGCTTCTTTCTCAAGCAGACAGCAAGTTTATCAAACTTTCCAAAGAGTTGTCTACACTAGAATCTCAGCTTCAGGACACTCAGGAACTTTTGCAAGAAGAAACTCATCAGAAGCTTGACCTTAGTACAAAACTAAAACAAATGGAAGATGAGAAAAATGGTTTCCTTGAGCAACTAGAGGAAGAGGAGATAGCAAAAAGAGATTTGACAAAGCAGATTTCAACACTACAGGCTCAGGCGACTGATATGAAGAAAAAAATGGAGGATAGTATTGGGTCCTTGGACTCTGTTGAAGAACTAAAGGAAAAGTTGCAAAAGGAGCTAGAAGCTACAAATCAACGGTTTGAGGAGAAGGTTGCTGCTTATGACAAACTTGAGAAGACAAAAATTAGACTGCAGCAGGAACTAGAAGATGTAGGTGTAGATCTTGATCATCAACGTCGGATGGTGTTAAATTTGGAAAGGAAGCAGAAAAAGTTTGATCAGCTGCTTGGTGAAGAGAAGACTCTTTCTGCTAGATATGCAGAAGAACGTGACCGTGCCGAAGCAGAGGCTTGTGGAAAAGAGACCAAAGCTCTTGCCTTGGCTCGCTCCCTAGAAGAGGCCCTTGAATTGAAGGCTGAGTTAGAGAGGCTCAACAAGCAACTGCGCACTGAAATGGAGGATTTGGTTAGCTCCAAGGATGAAGTTGAGAAAAACCTGGAATCTGTGCAGATATTGTATGAGAACAAAGCTAATGCTTATGACAAGCTGGAAAAGGCCAAGAGAGAATTGGACCTCCAGATAGAAGACATGAGGATTCAGGTTGAGGAAAAAATGTCTAATTTATCTACGGAGATTGTAGATCTAAAAATGCTTGTTGCTAAACTAAAGGTGCAAGTGAACAAGCAGGAGGAATTGCACAAATCAAGAAACAGCTGGAGTTTCAGATGGATCAAGTGAAGCGTGAGTCAGAAATAAAGTTGGAAGAGCGCACTTTTCAGATTGAACAGTTAAAAACCGAAGTGGAATCTAAAAGAGAAGAATTGGATCGATTGCAGCAGTCTTTATCCAATACTGAACAATCGGCATCTGCGCTATCTTCAAAGCTGGCAGCACTAGAAGATGAGAAGGACTCGCTGCAGAGCCTGTTAACCTCTAAAGAATCAGAGCTGTTATCCATGAGAAACGTGACTCAAGAGAGAGAGTCTTTATTCAACCAAGAGCAAGATAAGAGAGCCACTGAGATACGGGACTTGAATGAAAGACTTGACAAAAAGTCTGCAGATAAGCAGAAGCTTTATCAGAAGATGTTGGAGGGTCAGTTCAATATAGTTCAGGGAACAGTGAGGGAAGCAGAAAATATCATCCAGGATGCTGACCTGACAAATGTTAGAAGAACGCTGCAGAATATCCTAGAATTAGGAGACATAGTGGATAAAGAGATGGCATCTACATCTGCTGCCATAGAAGATGTCAGGAAGATTGAGGAAGATCTGCAAGTTGCAATAGTAGAAACTGAGATTGAGGCTGCTCAGAGAAATGTGGCATTGGAGAAAACTGCCAGCGTAGAGGCAGAGGAAGCAGAGCCATTAAGGCAGTCAGAACGTGTAACCAAAAAGCATCTGGGTACTGACAGAAAAAACTGTGATGTTGACAACTTGGTATCCCAGTCCTCCGGTGTTAGTACAGGGAAGGAAAATAAGTTGAAGAATGGACTAGAGTGTGGAATTGGTTTTCTGGCTGCCGTACAGGTGTGGAAGCATTATACAGAAACCATTCCAATATATGATGTGGCAGTTGTTAAAGACATACCAGAAAATGTAGTTCAGCGTGATCTATTATGTGAGGGTGTACTGTATGGCCCTTGTGTAGAAGGAGCAGATATTGCGGTACAGAGCTTGTGTATCTCAAACAAAGCGGAGAGCAAGCGGCCTATGTCTCCTAAACTTCTAAGCCTTGATGGTGATGGCAAAGTTTGCTTTGAGATGAAGGTTACAGAAAAGGTACCCGTGAAATATTTATACTCTAAAGACATTGATGTGCATGAAGTACGTGTTAGCTGGTATCTGAGCTCCTGTGGATAGGAGAAGATGAAGATTCTTCCGGCTATTCACTAAATGAATCAAAGTCATGCCATGGGATGGCTGAAGACTATGGCGAGAAATGTGATGAAAATGATGTGATCCACTGTATGGTGAATTGTGAAGGTGATGAAGCAAAACTTGCCTTTGCACAGAATGGCCAGGATCTTGGAGTGGCATTTAAAGGGAGGAGAAAACTGAGAACTCGACGGAGCGGTATTTGGAAGAAGAGACCGCCAGATTGGGACTTCTGGAGAGACACTGGACAGGCATACTTGATTGAAGAGGGACTTCGTCATAGGATGTCTCGTCCCATTGTAACTCACCCCATGGGTAGTGAGCTGAGGGGGAGGGTATGTGAGTATGTGAGCCAGAGGACGCTGTGGAGAGACCCAGGCCCAGCCCTGAAAAGGCCTTCAGCCACACCTTTGGGCGTGGCATGTAACTCCAGAAGTGTGGAGTATCCTGCAGGGAGCAGGAGATGGTGGACCCAGCTGGACAGATATACGGTCTGTGCCAGGAGGGCTGAGGTCCACCGGGGACTTTTGCTAGAGTTGAGCAAGAGTCAGGCTAGCGAGGGGCTCTATGAGTGAGTTAGGGCCCTAACTGTGGCGTAGGTTTTTTGTTGTTTTGTTATGTTGCAGTTAAGCTGAATAAAGCCAGTTTTATTTTACGCTTGGACCGTCTGAAAGCTATCTTTCCGGCGCCCAGTACCACGAACCACCGCTGTCCGGACCAGGAAAAGCCGCCATTTTGAGTCTAATTCCCCCAAGTTGTCGCAATTTGTACTGGAAAAGCATTCCTCACAGCTCAGCATCATCGCTGGGTGGTAAGGAACGCCCCCTCTGACAGTACAGGCTATGGACGAGTAATGTCGGGGGGGGGGGGCTAGCTAGACTGTCAGGAACTCCCTTCTGACAGTGGGCAGAGATCGGTACCGAAACTAATGGCACCGATATCTCCAGGCCCGGGCACAAAACGGGAAAGCTGACAGTGCACTGAATTCAGCACTCTGTCGGCTTTCTAGCAGTATATAAAGGTTCTCTTTAATTTCTTTTTTTTCCATTCGGAAAATTAACAGGTGAAAGTCATGCAATGTTAATGAAGTGCTAAAAACAAAAAATAGCGGACACTTTGCATGCCTCCACAGTCCCTGCCCCACTCACATTTGCACATTTCTGGTGTAAAGGGATTGATGAATTTGACTCATGTAATGTACATTGGCCAAACTAGGAACATTAGGAACAGCGACCATCTAATGTGTATGGAGTTTCCTCATGCCCCCTCAGTGGAAGAAATCAGTAGAGACAGAAGAATCAGGCATGCTGGAAAAGAAAATTTCAGCTAAGTAAATTTTATTCTTATGCATGGTAATAAAGACACAAAAGCAACAAACACTAGTTTATGCTAGATATTGGTTCACTGAGTTATTGAGACCAGATAATAATGTATGTCTGTTGCATAGCTCTTGTTTACTTGTGGTAACAGATTTTATCAATTAATTAAATCTATGTTTATCACCTTGTTTATACGTGATACAATCTGACACATTTTTATAATCTGAATGGTTCATATACAGGAAAGGACACTTAAACAGTAAATAAATAAATTAGCATTTCTGTAGATAAACACATTTGAAATATATTTTTAGTTATATTGTAAATACATTGTAAAGAACTGATTATGGAGATAAATGTTCTGATCTGTTCCTAAGTAGACATTTGTTCAGCAGCTTTAAAGGGAGGCTATACAGAAAAAAAAATGCACAAAAAGATTAATTACTTCCTTAATTTTATCCCTTTTTTTATTTCCTTTTGTTGCAGAGAAAACACAATTAAAAATATAAATTACAGTATATATGGAAATTGTCTCAATGTATTCCAGATAATCATTTATGTCCCCTCTTTTTCTCAGTCTCCTGTGTATGAATGTAAGACAATTGGCTGATGAAGGAGGTTCCTTCCTCTGCCCTTTCTGCAGGAAGACAAAAAAATTTAACTACTACTCCTCAGCTGATTCCCAACTAAAAATGGAACAGATCAGTAGGAATTTATGCCATGTGGTCTTTGCAAGATTAGTAACATGCAAAAACACCTGCAGCAAAGTGGACAAGACCATGTCTTATTCACTTTTAACTTTCTTTTTGAGGTTTATTGTTCCTTTTAAGAAAGAAAGCTCTTACACGTGTACAGTAACAGAAGCTCTCAGCCTCATAGATAAAAGATTATTGTGACTATGTGACTAAAGACTTCAATTAAAGTGACACACCAGCATTTTTTGTAACTATGCCAGGAAGTCTTCAACACCGATACAAAATAATAATGGAGGCAGTGCGTCAAGCAGTAGAGTAGCTGGCTTCCATATATCATCATTAGGTGTAAACCTGGGTTCAAAACCTAATGAAATAAAAAAAATACAAAAAATTTTTAGCTAGATTGGGGAGACCGAGGCAACCTCCTCATTGGTACTCACTGCACTGAGGTGACATTACATTGTAGTGAATAATAATGAGCCGATGGCCAAGAGAGAGTGAGGGGGCTTGAAAATCAGAAGACTCTAAGTGACTGGTTAAAGGGGTATTCCCATCTCAAGGCTCCTATCTATACTGCTAGCTTATGTAAATTGAAGACTTTTCCTAAATATATTGCTTTAGAATTGCTGCTTTGTTTGCCTGCTATGTGAAATGATTCCTCCCATTGTTTACACAGCGTTTCCATAGCACCAGACCTGTGTGATAGGACAAGTGATGTCACTCACTGTTCTCACTGTTATATACAGCTCTGCCCACAGGACAATCAGTTCAGCTAATTGCAGCTTGCTGATAAAACCCTGTCTTATCTCTCTATGTAAACACTCAGATAACACTGACTCCCCTCTCTAGAAGAATGTGCATATTATTTGATCTGCATTTATATTAGATTTCTAGTAATTATAATAAGTATTGTGATTCTTCATATTGTCCTGTTCAGCAAGCTGGGAGGGGTGATAGAGGAAGTGAGAAGAAGAGACAGCAGGCAAAGCTGCTGAAAACAGGGAGATGGGAAAACCCCTTTAAGTTGACACGTCTGGCTTCTGTATTCATGTCTATTTCCTGTTTCTGCAAAACACAGCAGAGCTCCTAATACAATATACCTGCCAGAACCTTAGACTGTGAGGATGATATCACAACAGGTCCTAAAAATTGCAACAACTGTTGCTGATGACACTGGGGAAGATAATAGGACATGGTGAGAGAAAGAGGGACTATGGACAGAATCTGTTGTAGGGGAGTATAGGGAGCAGATTATGTGGAAAGTAAGGGGACGTTTTCATAGAATAGCTATGGTAGAAGAACAGGGTTGGGTCTTTGATGAATCTGAGGTCACATGGTAACTTGCAATAGAATCTGCAGGCAGCAGAGAGAAACCTACTTTTTACACAGCAACCCATGCTGGAAAAAAAGAGATCACGCTGTGATCATGTGACTTATTCAAAAAGTTGAAAACAGGATAAAGAGAGACACAGTGTGAAGACAGCAATTATTATTGAGGAGGTGGTTTATCAGGCAATATAATGATGCAAGAAAATCATATCACTTGAGTGCCCCTTTAAGGTTTATTGCCAGATCAAGCAATGCCAGGACACAAATATGGTCTTTTGGAGGTCAGCTTTTAACTGTCCTGTTGCCTAATAGTGTTAATGATAATTCAGCTTAAAGAGTTACCTGAAATTCAAGAATAATTTAAGGTTTTAGTGTTCAGCTTTAGATAAATGCTAATGTGTTTTATATATATTTGTAATCTAAAACTTAAATTTCTGATGAGAAAACATGGCAATGTATCATATAGAAAATTTCAACAATTGATATCTTTGTGAAAACCGCTTATATGTAATTTGGTATACTGTTTTCATACATTCTCAGTTTTATAGCTTTATGATAGATAAATACTTTTTTATGGCAAGGGACAATTACCAGTAAAATAATATTAATAGAACATGGTTGGGTGGGAGCCCTGTTTCACAATATACATGTCAAGAGCTTGAAATGACTGTATGTCACTGATTATATAATGAATTGGAGTCTTCAATGGTCCAGAAGGTGCTTGATGCAGTAGAGGTTAGGGCTCCCTGCAGACCATAAGACAACAAAAAGTGAGAGTTGTTTTTTTGGATAAATTTAAGAAATTTAGTCTATTTAAAGAAATGAAGTTTATTTAATGTCGGCATCTTACCTATGTGGATGTGCCGCTCTTTCTACTGCGCCGACTTGTATCTGCTTACACTTCTTTCTACTTAATCCTTTGGTCTTCCAGGCTTAGAGTCTGAGGGCAGTCACATGACCGAAACATGTATGTTAAATGAAACTACTCTACATTGGTCACTACTCTGTGTGGCGAATAAACACGATACTGCAATTTTCTCAACAAGATTGAGTGTGAAGTATTTGTTACTACTAGTTTTAGTAATTATATTCCTCATGAAATGACAAATCTGGACTCTCTAACAGTTTTTATTCGAACTCTGCTTTGTTCCTTTCCTTAAATGGTGTCACCCAGTTGTCAATTTATTAATATTTTTCAAGGGGAAATAACAGGAAAACAACACAAATTGGCGATTTAGAATTATGTGTAGGCTGCAGGCCTCTTCAAGTAATACACAGTGAGGAAGATTTATGAAGCCCAGTGTTTTCTATGCCTGTATTGGTTTGCTTTGTGCTGTCAGAAGATTCACTTAATTTACAATGAGGAGCACATGGCGGTCTATACACCTAGAATGAAATCCTAGGTGTAGATTTCAGCTATCATTTGCATCAGAAACTGGCATCAATGATGATAAACCTGGAACCATGGTCCTGCCCTTTCCACAGCCATGTCCCCTTTTTGGATAGTGGTGGGTGATCTAAAATGTCATTAACACAAACATCATTTAAAAACTCACAAACTGAGTTACAAGTTGCTAATTATAAGATTTCACCTTTAGGATGGAGATTTTGGCAAACCTACTTTGGCCAATTCTTGGTTTTGAATCATTGTAACAAAAGAGACATTTGTTTGACTTGATTGGAGAACTCTTTGTTAGAAACTTCTGAACTTCTTTAGTAAGGCATCATTAAAATGGAAAATAGTGTAATTGTTTGCCAGAGTAAAAGACTTTGTTTTGGTGACCCCGTTAGCTCTGACAACCAAAATGTCACCTTTAAGACAGGAATGCAGTAAAACAGTCAGTCTGGAGATCTTTTATGTGTTCATCTGACACTAATTTTAGAATATTCCTGAACCTTATGTTAGTACCCTGAAATGGTCTACTTAATCTGCTAGTTTTATTTTAATAGATACAATATTATCTTCCACTTAAGATTGACATCCAACTACAGTCATGGCCAAAAGTTTTGAGAATGACACAAATATTCTATTTTCACATGATCTGCTGCCCTCTGGTTTTTATGTGTGTTTGTCAGATGTTTTTATCACATACAGAAATATAATTGCATTCATATTATGAGTAACAGAAGCTTATATTGACAGTTAGAATGAGTTAATGCAGCAAGTCAATATTTGCAGTGTTGACCCTTTTTCTTCAGGACCTCTGCAATTCTCCCTGGCATGCTCTCAATCTACTTCTGGACCAAATCCTGACTGATAGCAGTCCATTCTTGCAGAATCAATGCTTTAATTTTGTCTGAATTTGTTGGTTTTTGTTTGTCCACCCGTCTCTTGATGATTGACCACAAGTTCTCAATGGGATTAAGATCTGGGGAGTTTCCAGGCCATGGACCCAAAATCTCTATGTTTTGTTCCCTGAGCCATTTAGTTATCACCTTTGCTTTATGGCAAGGTGCTCCATCATGCTGGAAAAGGCATTATTGAGCGCCAAACTGCTCTTGGACGGATGGGAGAAGTTGCTCTTGGAGGACATTCTGGTACCATTCTTTATTCATGGCTGTGTTTTTAGGCAAGACTGTGAGAGAGCCGATTCCCTTGGCTGAGAAGCAACCCCACACATGAATGGTTTCAGGATGCTTTACAGTTGGCATGAGACAAGACTGGTGGTAGCGCTCACCTCTTCTTCTCCGAATAAGCTGTTTTCCAGATGTTCCAAACAATCGAAAAGGGGATTCATCAGAGAAAATGACTTTACCCAAGTCCTCAGCAGTCCACTCCCTGTACCTTTTGCAGAATATCAGTCTGTCCCTGATGTTTTTTCTGGAGAGAAGTGGCTTCTTTGCTGCCCTCCTTGAGACCAGGCCTTGCTCCAAGAGTCCGCCTCACAGTGCGTGCAGATGCACTCACACCTGCCTGCTGCCATTCCTCAGCAAGCTCTGCACTGCTGGTAGCCCGATCCCGCAGCTGAAACACTTTTAAGAGACGGTCCTGCCGCTTGCTGGTCTTTCTTGGGCGCCCTGGAGCCTTTTTGGCACCAATGGAACCTCTCTCCTTGAAGTTCTTGATGATGCGATAGATTGTTGACTGAGGTGCAATCTTTCTAGCTGCAATACTCTTCCCAGTTAGGCCATTTTTGTGCAGTGCAATGATGACTGCACGTGTTTCTTTAGAGATAACCATGGTTAACAGAAGAGAAACAATGATGGCAAGCACCAGCCTCCTTTTAAAGTGTCCAGTGGTGTCATTCTTACTTAATCATGACAGATTGATCTCCAGCCCTGTCCTCATCAACACCCACATCTGTGTTAATGGAGCAATCACTGAAACGATGTTAGGTGGTCCTTTTAAGGCAGGGCTGCAATGATGTTGAAATGTGTTTTGGGGGATAAAGTTCGTTTTCTAGGCAAATATTGACTTTGCAAGTAATTGCTGTTAAGCTGATCACTCTTTATAACATTCTGGAGTATATGCAAATTGCCATTAGAAAAACTGAAGCAGTAGACTTTGTAAAAATTAATATTTGTATCATTCTCAAAACTTTTGGCCATGACTGTATGTTGTTATGGCATACAGTAAATTATTCTCTTTTGTTCTCAGATATGTTTGTAAGCTTACCAAATACTAAAATTTTGAAATGGAGGGTAGATATTAACCACTTCTCATCCTGTGGACGTACTATTACAATAAGGTTGGGTGCTTGTTCTTACCTAATAGTATGTTATGTAGTAGGCACCGGCTCTGGAGCCGGCACCACTGGGGGTGGATGTCAGCTGAAACACTGAAATGTGGATAAAAAGTGGTCAAAGCAATAGACATTCCCTAAATTGGTATAAGTAAAAAGTACATCTGACCCTGAAGAAAAAGATTCCTTACGCATTCTCATACACAGAGATATAAAAAGTTACAAAATAAGGTAACTCCAATAATTTTTTTTGCAAAGTTTTGGATTTTTTAAGGGGTTAAAATATAAAAAAAACTATATAAATTTATCACAGTTGTACCTACCTATAGAATACAGGTGACATTTCAGTTTGATTGCACTGTGAACACCTATCTTTTTCTCCAATTCCACCCCATTCTGAATTTTTTTCCAGCTTTCCAGTACATCGTATGGAATATTATATGGTACAACTAGAAAGTACAATTTGTCCCACAAAAATTAAGCCCTCATAGAGGTCTGTGAGGCAGGGTGTCAGAAACAAAAATCAAAAACTGCCTGCAGTGGGTAGGGGTTAAAACAGCAGGTACATATTTCATGGATAACAAAATAATGGATGACAAGTAAATAACATTTCTAGCTTTGAGTTGCCTGTATCCTCAATAGAAAATGTCTTTCAGAAGATTATTTGCAGACATTTATGTGTGCTTGTAAAAATTATGATTTCTTAATGTTGAGTCTACTTTATCCACTTTCTTGGTTTAACTGTAAATAAAAAAAATAATAACTTCTTTCATTAAAATTTTTGCTTTGACTTCATTATTTATGTCATTAACATAAATTAATTTTAATCATTTGCAAGGAAACTGTCATCAGGTTCATGCTGTCTGAACCACAAGCAACATGAAATCCTGACAAGGTCTTTCATTATAGAGCCTGGCACAGGGGGGAAGAGTCTAGACCTGGGAGATGAGCAAAGCAGTCAAGTTTTCGCTGAAACACTGCAGCATTTAATAATAAAACATTGTGAGGATTCCTGTGGGGATTTCGGATTTTATACAGCTTGTAGTTTGGGCAGAATGAATCTAAGAATGGGTTTCCTTTAAAAGGAACCTGTCACTGTGAAAATGCTGTGCAATCTACAGACAGCATGCAATAGAGTAGGAGAAGTTGAGCAGATTGATATATAGTTTTGTGGGAAAAGATTCAGTATCTGCTCAGCTCCCCCCTGCTCTATAACCTGAAGATTAGACTGCATTTTCATGGCAACAGATTCCCTTTAAGTAGAAGCGTTTGGATTAACATGCCTTTAAAGAGAGCCTTTCTTGTCTTTTAAGAGCAGGGTATGTCATATACCATTAAAATGCTGTTGATGTGCTGTATTCAGCACGCTTTAATTTTTGTCAGTATCTTCCCCCATTCCAGAGATATCGGTGCTATTAGTTTCAGCTGCTGATAACATTGTACCTTACAACTCAACTTCCTCACTGGGCAGTGGGTAACGTCCCTTTGCATTGTAAGACAATAGAATTGTACTTTCAAGGGGGCATTCCCCACCATTCAACAATGATGTTGAGCTGTATGATCAGCCCCCCTGACAGTACAATGTCATCAGTTGCCAAAACTAATAACACCAATATCTCTGGAAAGGGGAAGATACCAACAAAACTGAAAGTGCATTGAATTCAGTGCACCAACAGCTTTGTAATGGTATAAAACATTAACTGTCTTAGAGGACATCAAATGTCCTCTTTAAAATTATTTTAAAACATAATTTATTCTGTGTGTCCATGTATTTCATTGAAACCTAGATTATACTTCCTAATAGTCATAAATACTAACTACATGCTAATCCTGCATCCTAATAGTAATAATAGTAACAAAGATACAGGACTTTAGCCAGTGAAGCTTTTTGATCTCTAGATGGCTGAATACTGGACTGGATGCAATCACTAGATGGTCAGATACTAGAACATATCTGGCTCTTCATGGCATCCCTGGTACCAGGGTAATAATGGAGTCTCCAGTCACCAACATAGTTCACCAATTCCAACATAATCCAATTAACAGATCTGAAAAACGAACAGACCTATCCTGTTCTAGCGCTACCTTCTCCCATTTAGTAAGCCAGTCAATGACATCTCATTGGCTGATTTACATCATGTGATAGGGATTAGCCAAACAGCCAATTAGTCAGACAGTTGAATAGACAAATATCTTTAGTAACTCCTTTTTTGTTCCCAAAACCCCTGAGATGCACTATAACATGGCACATATCAGAGACTCTGTGTGCCAGAGTGTGGTGTCTTCTCCTACTGAAGGGGTCCCTGAACTCAAAGGGATAATTGTGGTCATGGAAAGACTACAAGTAACCCTTTCTTTGGAAAATAGTGATTCCATCAATTAGATGGAATCACTGATTGCAGGAGTCTTGGGGAGCAATGGTGAATACTACTCACTGCTACTCCCTGGGCACAGTGAATAGTGCAGGGAGTGCTGTATAGCAGCCCTAACAAATGTTAATTAGTGCCACTATACACCACTGCTGCACTACAGTGTAGTGGCCTTAATGAACGTTTATTATGACTGCTACTCAGTATATCTGTACAGCACTCCTAACAAACTTAAATTCCCTGCATTACAAATAATATCCTCTCTGAACTATACTTCCCTTGAATTTATTTGGAGGATGGAGTCTTTGTAATGTTGGACTCCATCTTGCCTATTTTGGCTAGAAACTAGGTGATGGACTTGCAGAATTTGATATAAATATGTCCCAAGATCTTCTTGCTTTTATAAATAAAATGAACATAACAGTAATGTTCTTGGTGCTGGCATAGGGCTATTGCAATTTTCTTTCTTGATATCTTAAAATACTTTTTGTCTTCTATAACAACTGTCCAAATCTGACATTTACCCAATTGGCTTAAACATATATTAGTCTTAATTTAATTATAGTGTTTGGGATATGATGGAAGCATGTTTTAATAAAGGTTCTTCTGATTTCACACAATAGAAGTAGGATTCCATAGAGGCGCATAAGCCCTCTGCTAGACCTCTCTGTGCTCTTTGGTATATGTACAGTGGCAGTGCAGCTTTTCAAGCCGCTAGTATGCTGAAGTGGGAAGAAGAAAAGAGCAGTGTAATTCCACTCCATAGAGAAGGGCAGTTTAGGGTTTTAGCTGCTTAATGAACCTCATTAGGCGTCAGCTGAGAAGACTCCTGAAGAAAAGGATATTATCATTGAGACAGGGCTCAGGGCTGTCTCTGAGGAAGACAGGCTGAGCCAAGGATCTGGAGAGCTGAACCCAAAAGTTCTGGTATGATTGCTGTTTTGTTTCGAGGTTCCAGGCGTTAGGCTGACACCCTGATAGTAAGGGTCACTATATTGTATAGTTAGTGGTCAAACAACCAGGATTTATTTTGTTGTTAGAACTGTTTTGTGAACTTTTGTTATATCTCTGCACCCTGTGGCTAGACAAAGCTGCTGAGGTCAGCTTTGAACCTGAAGTGCTTGTGTGGAACTGAAGTTCTTGATGTGCTAACCATCTTATGCTGGAGGTGGCAATCCTGTGAGCCAAAATAACCTCTAAATTGTCACCGTACCCACACAGATATTTTTTCCTAGAAGCAAATGTCCAAACACAGAGTCTGAAGAAGTCTAAATAAAAGGGTTCTACATAGAGCCATTGGTGACTACCATTGGTGACCGTCAGTAGTGTCTGTTGCTATTGTCCGTTACAAGATTTTAGCATCAGACACTAGCTGAACTGTCAGAAATCCGTTAAAATTTCCATTCATTTCAATGGGTTTTTATATTGTGTCCGTTAGTGTCCGTTTACACCCAATCCGTCAGAAGTCCGTTTTTTCCGCGGACAAAAAATCCTACATGCAGGACTTTTTTGTCCGTTTGGAAAAACAGATTCTTGACGGACAGCAAGTGTCCGTTATTTTTTTAACATTGAAGTCTATGGGTAACGGACTTATAAATGACAGTAACGGATAGCCATCAGTTACTGTCCATTATTTTATGTTCGTTTTTCTTTTCTGCGCATGCTCAGAAAGCAGAAACAAAAAAAACAAAACAAAAAAAAAAACGGACAGTGTTAAAAAACGGACACTAACTGATGCTAACTGATGCTAATGTGTCTGTTTTTTTTAACCGATCCATTAATTGGATCAGTTAAAAAAACAGACACATTAACATCAGTTAGTGTCCGTTAATGTCTGTTAGGATAGGTGTCCATTTTTTTTTTTTGTTAACTGACACCTTCATAACAGAATTCAACGGTAGTGAACCCTGCCTTAGTCATAGCCAAGCTCATTAACAGAGGCTACCTACAGAAACTACAGATATCCCTCCCTTAACTTTTCACTTAAGTCAACATATGCCAAGATGTATGGTGCAAGATTAATGTACTGGATGGTGTGGGATTGTGTTTGTTTTGTATTCTGATAAAATGGAGATGGACACATCTATATGTATTTCTACTATAATTTGTTACATAGGACTACTCTTACCATTAAAATAAGATCAACTGAATAGTAGATATGCCAAAAAAATTTGTACCCTCAACATTTTCTACTTTTTATAAATGAAGGTTCTAACTGACTATATGTTGTTTTAACAAAATGATATTTTATAGCATTATTTCTAAGTTTCTCCCAAATAAAAGCTTACCTAAAAATTGTAATCATGAGAGGGAACATAAAATGTCAGAGGTGATTTTTGCAAATGATTTATGTATTTTTCTTACAACATTTCAGTATTTCAATATAGTGTGTGATTTGAACTCAACATCCTGTTGCACCTGTTATAGATTGATTTTTGTGTCAACTATCTTCAGAGAGAGATTGAGCATAAACACCAGCTACTTTAGAATGTGTTTACTGGCAGTTATCGGATAACTAAAGTATTTAAATTTAATATTTTATTACTAATTTTGATAATAAAAAGCAGCACATACAGTATTTATTCATAGGTACGTATTGCAAAGATGAATCTGGAGAGGAAAATTGGTGACAATTTTCCCTAAATCATTAAAACGCATAAACCTTTTAATAAATATGTTGGTTTTTAATTCTTTTTTTGTCATAAATCTTTTTGAGGAAAGGTATGCTCAAAAAGCTTTATCAGTCTATTGGAGCTCGGGATAAGTAATATGTATTAAAAGATAAATTTCTGGACCCATGGCTAGTGCACTAGTAGAAAGGAATGGGGTAGTTAGGAAAGAGTATGGTGGGTCTTCCGATAAAGACCTGGGGACTAGATCTCTCTTAAGAGTCCACTTTTCTAGCCACATAGGATCATGATTTACTGGATGTTTCTCCCTTAGTGCTGTGTCAACAGCCTGTAAATTAGCCAAGTGTAGAAAATGCAATTCTTGATCCAGCAGAGCAGAAACTGCCTATATGTCATTCCTTCCAGATAGCACTAGATCTCTGGGACCACTGCCTGACTGGGGCACAACACAAATGGCATTAAACTTATCGGTTGGAGTGAGGAAGGGAAAAGGATGGGTGAGCATCATTAAGGTCAGTAAGAACCTCAACTGCACCTCTAGTACATATACTCGATATGCTGGATGTTGGCGCAGTTAGCAGAGAGAAACTTTCTGGGCAGGGCTCAATCCCTCTAGTTCAATCTTAGTACCTAAATTGGCTCGTGTTAGATTGACATCTTTTAACCTGAATATGTGAGGATGTCCAGGAGTTCAAGGATGCTTTCCTCTCCATACTAAGGACCACAATTTAAAGGGACATTGTGTTGAGGACTAGAAATGAGAGAGATATCATACTGAGGACCAAGATTTAAAGAGATATCATGCTGGAGTTTAGGAATAAGAGATAAAGCATTCTAAGGACCGCCATTTAAATGAACACCATGCTAAGGACTAGGAATGAGAGAGGAACCATGCATTCTGAGGGCCACAATTAAAATGGTTGGTAATGAGAGAGGAGCCATGCTAAAGCCCCAGTTTAAAGGGATACCATGCTGAAAAACTGGAATGAGAGGGGGAGCCATGCCGGCAACCAAGAACTAGAGGAAAGTCATGCTTGGGACCAGGATTTAGAAAGGTGCCATGCTGAGGACCAAGATTAATGGGCTACCTTGAACTAGAAAAATGTGCAGGTCACCAAGGGAGTAAGAAAGAGTTGGGGCCACCTATGGTTATGTGTGTAGGTTGTAGTGACTTGTGTATAAGAGCAATGGGACTTCATTCACTGGCAGTATTCAGAGGGACTTTTGGGCCCATATTCTCCTACTCGCAGGGAGCCTCAGTGGTTGGACTCCCAGCGATCTCACACCTATCACTTATCCCTTATCCCTGTGGATAGGGGTAAGTGTCTGTAATGGCACAACCCCTTTAAGTTACTACACCGAGCACATTAAAATACCATGTACGAAACATTTGAACCTCAAGTGAAACATTGCTACATTCTTGTTAGGTCTCCTGCTTTCAGCTGGTGCTCTATTCTCACGAGTGGCACTGACCGAGATACTGAGAGGCACATGTACAGTGCCGCAGCAAATTTAGCTCCACCCACTTCTATGTTGACTCCGCCTATTCCCATCTATTTCTTTGTGCCCCCACACAGTATAAAGCTCCTACAGTCACCCTAACATTATATGCCACCATATTATTGTCGGGGTCGTAATTGACAAATATCGCATCAATCAGTCAGTCTAAATCAGTAAGCATGTGTGCACGGCGCTAAGAAGGACACAGACAAGAATTTCTGTCTCACAGCCAGCTCATGCTCTTGCCCTTACAGACTCAGCACTGCCGGGTTTATTCACGTCACAGATATTTGTACAGGAAAGGAAAGGGGCGGGTTAATGCATAGTGTAGTATAAAGTTTCTCTGACATTCCTGAGCTGTTCATCCCCCATTGGCTCTTGATTCTGACGTACAGCCAGGTGCAGCCTCAATTCCAGCCTGAGGCATCAGCCATTAGGTGTGGTATGCAGGATGTCGGCACCATCTTTGGTTACATTCTTTTGTCCTTAAGCTGTCAATTAGTAGCAAGGAAAAATTAGTATTTGTAACATATAAAAATAGAAAAATATAAAAGTACCAAAATATTGTTTCATGACCTGAGACTTGACATTATAATGTTTTCCACCAATTGCCCCACAGTATAAAGTCTATCCTGGTGCTCCAGTTTAAAATGGGGGCGCCTAGAGGGGGACATTAATGTCCCCCTCCAGCTGTCCCCAGTTTAATACCCCCTTCCAGCTGCCCCCACTTTAATGTCCCTGTCCTGTTAATGTCCCCCTCCATCTGTTCCTCAGTTTTGTCCCGCCTCCATCTGTCCGTAAAGTTTAATGTCTTCCTCCATCTGCCCCCCAGTTTACTGTCCCTCATCTGCCCCCAAAATTTAATGTTGTCTTCTGCCCCAAAACTTTAATGTCCCTTTTCATCTGCCTTCCCCAGTTTCATGTCCCCCTCCATCTACCCCCCACTGTTTAATGTCACCCTCCATCTGTTCCTCAGTTTTGTCCCCCCTCCATCTGTCCCTAAAGTTTAATGTCTTCCTCCATCTGCCCCCCAGTTTAATGTCCCTCATCTGCCCCCAAACTTTAATGTCATCTTCTGCCTCCAAACTTTAATGTCCCTTTTCATCTGCCTTCCCCAGTTTCATGTACCCCCTCCATCTGCCCCCCACTGTTTAATGTCCCTCTTCATTTGCCCCCCCAGTTTATTTTCCCCCTCCATCTGCCTGGCCAGTTTAATGTTCTTCTTCATCTGTCACCTATCTGCCCCCAAAGTTTAATATATATATATAAAAAAAAAACACTGATACTCACCTCTCTTCGCTCCCCTGCTGCTCTGTCTGATGTCTCTGCTCCCGGAGGCTTCAGTGCGCTGCAGGCACAATGTTAGTGACGTCGGGCTGGAGCACAAAGGGGCAGAGTGGTGAAGCCGGAGCAGTGGTGTACTCAACTCTTTTCCTCCAGAAGTTGAAGCCAGGACCGGGACAGCGGGACAGGACCTGGAATCCGGGACTGTCTTGCTGAAACTGGGACAGTTGGGGGGTATGTTGCTGTTTTATTAGTCCTAGTCTAGACCTGGTTCTGCGTAATATGCTGACGTGATGTCTGGTTCTGTGTAATATGATGAAGCATAACATTCAGGATTTTTGTCTTTTTCATTATTTGGGGGTAATTTCTTTTCTGTTACGTTTTTTCAAATTTGGGTGGTCAGTGCAAAGAAGTTTCACTGTACTTGTCATGGTCTCCAAGAAAAATTATTACAGGTTAAGCACAATTATTAGTAATCTGCATCTTGCTCTGCCACAACCTGTAGTAGCACTATCCAGCTGAAAACAAACATGCTGATGTGTTTTTTTTATACCAAAGCCAGAGTTGGACTTATTTTTCCATTGCCTTTGAATCTACTTCTAGGTTTTTATTACAAACTTTACGAAAAACTGCCAACCCCTTTAACCCTTCCCTCTCTACGCCATACTATTACGTCGCGCTGAGCATATAGTTAATGCTCAGCACCATAATAGTACAGCATTGTAATGTCACTGGCACAGAAGCCGAAGTCCGGTATTAACCCCCATAACAATCAAGGCGTCCTGGGTGTCTGTGGGCAAGATGGCCCCCCCTTCCTCCGTTACCCCTCTGACCTCCTGCGATAAGATCGCAGGTTCAGAGGGGTTGTCGTAGCAGCCATGGCCTCTTCACTGCCTATACATAGTTCCCATAGGAACTAATGTGTGATGTTCTGCAATGCTATGTATTGCAGGACATTGCAATGGGCATCTGAGATCCCCTCTTTAAGTTCCCTTGTGGGACATATAAAAAGTAAAAAAAAAAAAACACACAGTTTACAATACACACTAATAAATAAACAAACAATAGAAAGTAAAAAAAAAAATGACTTTTATATTAAAAAAATATATAATGTAAACAAAAATAAACAAACAAACATGTTAGATATCCCTTATGTGTGTACAAGTCCCCACTATCCAAAAATAGTGTTATTCGTCCACACGGTAAACACCATTAAAAATATATATATATATATATATATATATATATACAGTCATATGAAAAAGTTTGGGCACCCCTATTAATCTTAATCATTTTTAGTTCTAAATATTTGGGTGTTTGCAACAGCCATTTCAATTTGATATATCTAATAACTGATGGACACAGTAATATTTCAGGATTGAAATGAGGTTTATTGTACTAACAGAAAATGTGCAATATGCATTAAACCAAAATTTGACCGGTGCAAAAGTATGGGCACCTCAACAGAAAAGTGACATTAATATTTAGTAGATCCTCCTTTTGCAAAAATAACAGCCTCTAGTCGCTTCCTGTAGCTTTTAATCAGTTCCTGGATCCTGGATGAAGGTATTTTTGACCATTCCTCTTTACAAAACAATTCCAGTTCAGTTAAGTTTGATGGTCGCCGAGCATGGACAGCCCGCTTCAAATTATCCCACAGATGTTCAATGATATTCAGGTCTGGGGACTGGGATGGCCATTCCAGAACATTGTAATTGTTCCTCTGCATGAATGCCTGAGTAGATTTGGATCATTGTCTTGCTGAAATATCCATCCCCGGCGTAACTTCAAATTCGTCACTGATTCTTGTACATTATTCTCAAGAATCTGCTGATACTGAGTTGAATCCATAAGACCCTCAACTTTAACAAGATTCCCGGTGCCGGCATTGGCCACACAGCCCCAAAGCATGATGGAACCTCCACCAAATTTTACAGTGGGTAGCAAGTGTTTTTCTTGGAATGCTGTGTTTTTTGGACGCCATGCATAACGCCTTTTTGTATGACCAAACAACTCAATCTTTGTTTCATCAGTCCACAGGACCTTCTTCCAAAATGAAGCTGGCTTGTCCAAATGTGCTTTTGCATACCTCAGGCGACTCTGTTTGTGGCGTGCTTTCAGAAACGGCTTCTTTCGCATCACTCTCCCATACAGCTTCTCCTTGTGCAAAGTGTGCTGTATTGTTGACCGATGCACAGTGACACCATCTGCAGCAAGATGATGCTGCAGCTCTTTGGAGGTGGTCTGTGGATTGTCCTTGACTGTTCTCACCATTCTTCTTCTCTGCCTTTCTGATATTTTTCTTGGCCTGCCACTTCTGGGCTTAACAAGAACTGTCCCTGTGGTCTTCCATTTCCTTACTATGTTCCTCACAGTGGAAACTGACAGGTTAAATCTCTGAGACAACTTTTTGTATCCTTCCCCTGAACAACTATGTTGAACAATCTTTGTTTTCAGATCATTTGAGAGTTGTTTTGAGGAACTCATGATGCCACTCTTCAGAGGAGATTCAAATAGGAGAACAACTTGCAATTGGCCACCTTAAATACCTTTTCTCATGATTGGATACACCTGGCTATGAAGTTCAAAGCTCAGTGAGGTTACAAAACCAATTTTGTGCTTCAGTAAGTCAGTAAAAAGTAGTTAGGAGTATTCAAATCAATAAAATGATAAGGGTACCCAAATTTTTGCACCGGTCAAATTTTGGTTTAATGCATATTGCACATTTTCTGTTAGTACAATAAACCTCATTTCAATCCTGAAATATTACTGTGTCCATCAGTTATTAGATATATCAAATTGAAATGGCTGTTGCAAACACCCAAATATTTAGAACTAAAAATGATTAAGATTAATAGGGGTGCCCAAACTTTTTCATATGACTGTATATATATATATATATATATATATATACACCGTAATTTGCAAATTAACATATTTTGGTCATTTTGCATTCCCCAAAAAAATAACAAAAAGTGATCAAAAAGTCATACACACCTAACATTGGTACCAACAGAAAGTACAACTTGTCCTGCAAATAAAGAGCCCTGACAAGAGCCTCTGTCAACAGTACAGTAAAAATGTTCTAGATGTCAGAATACAGTGACCACAGGAAAATTAATAATTTTCAAAAAGTGACAATTTATTTGTAAAACGTAATAAAATCCAATATAATATATATACGGTATCGCCGGACTCTTAATGACCCACCGGACAAAGCTGCCATGTCATTTTTAATGCAGAGTGAACGCCGTTAAAACAAAATGCAAAAAATAATGATATAATTGTGTGTTATTTCACATGAACACCCAAAAAATGTAAATAAAAGCTAATCAAAATTTTACATGTACCCCAAAATGGTGGCAAATGAAAGTACAACTTTTCACACAAAGAATAAGCCCTCACAAAACTATGTCGACAGAAAAATGAAAAAATTATGAATTTTGGAAGACAGGGAGGGAAAATATGAAAAAAGTCTCTGAGCATTAACGTACAAACTACCCTGCGTACTTAAGGGGTTAAGCTTCAAAACACAGCAACCTGTACATATAGCCTTTAGAAACATAGGTATCTGAGTTGACATAGGGCTATAAAACGTTTTCTAATTGCTGAAATGTTTTAGGTTTCAACACCTTTATCATATCAATCTTGAAGAAACTCTAGAACCTGAGGAATCCCCACAGAATAAATTGTATTTATTATCATTTCCTCTCCTCCCTCTTTTAGCCAAATACCTTTCAAGTTGACTGATTCAAAGGTGAAAGAACATTGCCATTCCTACCATGTCTGAACATGCTTGATAAAATTCTCTTAAAGCGTAACTGTCATTTATTGCTGAAAATTTTTGCAATATACTTGTCTTATACTTGTAATATGTCTGTCTTATTACATACTTTAGTGTGCACCACTCCAAGATGCGTGTGGAGGGGAGCTACTGAGAATCTGTTCTCTGGATTCTAGCTGTCCCCAAGGTAGAGAGACAGAGTGGAATCTGCTTTAAGGATGGAATCTACTTTACAATCAAATGTTTCTATGTAAGAAAAATTCCTCTGCAGAAAGCAATCATATTCTTAGATAGTATAGCAACTAGATTTTACCTTTCAGGGGACTGTCAATGAATCTGACTTTTTCTTAGGTCTAAAACCCTCTAGTTCAGTGATGATGTTAAGGATGACAACAAAGTACTTCAGCTGCCTCTTTTGGAAAGAAAACTTTATCCTTATACTGATGACCTTCCATTGACTGTCAGTCTGGACAACCGATTTTACTGCTCTGATTATTTTAGAAGCTCAGTCTTGATGAATAAGGCAATAGTCCTCAGACACATCAATCTTGAAGATATTAGACTGTACCTATACTGACAGATGAACAAACTCTGAGAGTAGAAGGGAGCATGATGTTTCCCATTTTTGTGATATTTATAGGATCTTCTACTCTTCTTAGAAGATATGATAGGTTCATCTCATAAGTAGTGATGAGCGAACCCGAACCGCAAAGTTCAGGTCCATGCCGAACTTTGTGGGTTCGGGTTCGGCTCATCCCTAAGACTGCTGAGCAGCCAATCAACCAGCTTTGAGCCCACAGACATGCCCTGTATAAGAGGCAGGGTCACAGGTCCTGTCATCGTTCCAGCTAGTTAGGCAAGATAGGGAGAGGCTGCAGCTGGAGATAGGGACAGTCAGGGCCTTAGCAAAATTTAATAATTGTCATTTTCAGGGCAGTGCAGCTTGGAAAGGATAGGAGCCTGATACTGTGAGGGACACTCACCCTATAAATAATAATTGCCCTTTTCATGACAGTGACAGTAAACTGTGTGTGTGTACCCATACCGTCTCTTAGCACAGTAACGATAACTGTGTGTATACCCATACTGTCTCCTAGCGCAGTAACAATAACTGTGTGTGTACCCATACCATCTCCTAGCGCAGTAAAAATAATTGCCTGTGTACCCATACCATCTCCTAGCGCAGTAAAAATAATTGCCTGTGTACCCATACAGTCTCCTAGCGCAGTAACAATAACTGTGTGTGTACCCATACTATCTCCTAGTGCAGTAACAATAACTGCGTGTGTACCCATACCATCTCCAAGCGCAGTAACAATGACTGCATGTGTACCTATACTGTCTCCTAGCACAGTAACAATAACTGGGTGTGTACCCATACTGTCTCCTAGCAAAGTAACAATAACTGCGTGTGTACCCATACTGTCTTCTAGCGCAGACTTTGACTCACATGGTGGATGAGTATCTGTCGACACGTCTCCTGGTACTGAGCGATGGGTCCTCCCCGTTCAATTTCTGGGTTGGTAAATTGGACACATGGCCAGAGCTTTGCCTGTATGCCTTGGAGGTGCTGGCCTGCCCTGCGGCAAGTGTCCTATCAGAACGCGTGTTCAGCACCGCAGAGGGTGTCATAATCTGACAAGAGGATCCGCCTATCCACAGCCAACATGGACATATTTACGTTCAATAACCCCTTCACGCATTCTCACGTACATATACGTGGGAGAATGTGGTTAGTTACCGCATCCCCACGTACAGGTATGTGATGGTGATCGAGCGGGCTCAGAAGCAGAGCCCGTGTGATCACCGCGGGAGCCCGGCTGTATTTGACAGCCAGGCTCCCGCTGCAACAGGGGGACCAGTGGTAACACTGATCCCCGCTGTTTAACCCTTAAGATGCCGCGGTCAAACATGACCACGGCATCCAAGGGGTTCCGCCATCTTGCCGCCCCCCCGGCACCCCTCGCGGCGAGATCGGGGGGGTGCCGATATCTATAATCTGCAGCCTGGGGTCACTTGGAGACCTGCGGAAGTCAGCGCTGTGTTTCCATAGCGCTGACTTCCTGTATAGACTGCAAGACACTTGCATGCTCGTGTCTTGCAGTCTATAGTACTGAGCCAGAGATCAAAGCATCTCTGGCTCAGGTGTCCTAATGGGACACATGAAAAAGTAAAAAAAGTGAAAAAATAAATAAATAAAGTATGTGAAAAAAATTAATAAAAGAATAAAGCCTCCAAAATTCCCTTTTCCTATATAAAATGAATTAAATAAAAAATAAACCTAAAAATTAATAAAAACAATACATATTTGGTATCGCCGCGTCCGTAATAACCTGTACAATAAAACTGAAACCATATTTAATGTACACAGTGAATGTCATGGGAAAAAACCGCCAAAAGTAATGATTTTTCGCCATCTCACCTTACAAAATATGCCATAAAAAGTGATCAAAAAGTCATATGTACCCCAAAACTGTACCAATAAAAAGCACAGGTTGTCCCGCAAAAAATAAGCCTTAAACCAACTCTCTAAACTGAAAAATAAAAATGCTACGCATCTTAGAAGATGGCAATGCAAAAAAAATTGATTTATGTCCTCAAATGGGTTTTTGTTCTGCAAAATTGGTATTGCATAAAAAAACAGTATAAATGAGGTATCGCCGTAATCATACCGACCCACAGAATAAAGATAACTTGTTACTTATGCTCTACGCTGCATGGTGAAAAATTTAAACGGTAAAACACAGTGCCAGAATTGATGGGGTTGTTTTTTAATCCACCAAGAAAGAGTTAATAAAATTTATTTAATAAGTTGTAAGCACCTAAAAATGATGTCATTAAAAAATACATCTCATACTGCAAACAACAAGCCCTCATATGGCTGCATCACCAGAGAAATAAAGAAAATATAGCTCGTACAATGTGAAGACAAAAACCCCAAAAAATCGGCAAATCATTAGAACAAAACTGGCTGTGGCAGGAAGGGAATGTATAAACTGTGCGAGCATATATGAGGGTACAAACCAGATTTAGAGATTACGAGGGATAATAAACCAGAAGTGACCCCCAGAGTGACCTCCCCAATAATAGGAACTACTGGGGAAATAGTAGGGAATTTAGTGTACCCAATGTTCTACGCACAGCTTACATATTCACTTTTCCCCATCCGCTGTGCAGTCACGTCTGGGATACTAATGCTCGGTACACCCCTTGATAAATTCTTTGAGGGGTGCACTTTTCAAAATGGGGTCATTCCCTAGGGGTTTCCACCTTACTGGTACTTTAGAGGCTCTGCAAACATGACATGGCATCCAGATCCCAAACATCTGAATCTGCACTCCAAAAGCCACATAGCGCTCCTTCCCTTCTGTGCCCTACTGTGTTCCCAAACTGCAGTTTATACCCATATGTATTACACTTGTCGTACCCAGAATAACGTACTTAATGTCATATGTGGGTATAAACTGCTGTTTGGGCACAGCCGAGCACAGAAGGGAAGGAGCGCTATTTGGTTTTTGGATGCCATTGCACTTTTGCAGAGCTGAAATGCCAGTACAGTGGAATCCCCTGACATGTCACCCCATTTTGGAAACTACACCCCTGAAGGAATTTATTCTGGGGTACAGTGAGCATTTTTAACCCCCAAGTGTTGCTATAATTTATTATCCATAAATGAATAAGCAGCTGATGGTGAAAGGTGAAAAAGACAATTGATCCAGAAATACGACATTTCAGTGTGTAATATGTTGTGCCCGGCTTGTATCAGAGATGAACGCTCCAAAAGCAGTTGTGCCCGGGATCCCCGCTCACCAGTTTTTGGAGTGTGTGTCTGTGCTGACATAAACTGGGCACAACATATTGGGCACTGAAATGGCGTATCTATAGAAAAATTTCATTTTTAACTTTTCATTATCAGCTGCGCATTCATTTATGGAAATTAAAAGAATGCAACACTTAAGGGTTAATAATGCTCGCTACCCCACTTGATAAATCCCTTGAAGGGTATAGTTTCCAAAATGGGGTGACATGTCTGCGGATTCCACTTTACTGGCAATTCATGGGCTCTGCAAAAGTGGCATGGTGTCCAAAAAGCAAACTGTGCTCCAAAAACCAAAATAGCGCTCCTTCCCTTCTGTGCCCGGCTGTGCCCAAACAGCAGTTTATACCCACATATGGCATTGTTAAGTACGTTATCCTGGGTACACCAGTGTCATACATGTGGGCATAAACTGTCATTTGGGCACACAGCAGGGCGCAAATGTGAAGGAGCGCTATGTGCTTTTGGAGCGCATATTTAGATTGTTGTTTTTTTGGACGCCATGTCACATTTGCAGAGACCAAAAAATTGCCCCTACAAAATGGGGGTCACTTCTTGGGGAATTCCAATTTACTGGCACCTCCAGGGCTCTGCAAAAACAACATGGCGACGAGAAAGTACTCCAAAAGCTAAAAAACACAGTGCTCCTTTCCTTCTGAGCCCTGCTGTGTGCCCAAGCAGCAGTTTATACCCACATATTTAATTTTTTTGTCCCCGGGATAGCCCACTTAATAGTTTTAGGAGTTCATGTCTCTGATGCCACGAAGTGGCCGCAACGTATTAGGCACTGAAATTGGATATTTCTTTAAAAACTTTAATTTTCACTTTGTACATTAATTTTTGGGAAGCCTTTTTAGGCTCAAAATCATAATATCCCTTGATACATTCCTTGAGGGGTGTAGTTTCTAAAATGGGGTCACTTTTAGGGGGTTTCCATTGTACTGGTACTTTAGGGGCTCTGCAAATGCGACATGGCACCTGAAAACTATTCCAGCCACATCTGCCCTCCAAAAGCCAAACAGCGCTCTTTCCATTCTGAGCCCACCATGTACCCATACAGCAGATTACAACCACATATGGGGCATTTCTGTGTTCAGAAGAAATTGTGTAACAAACTGTGGGGTGTTTTTTCTTCTTTAACCACTTGCAAAAATTAAAAATATGTCGCTAAATGGACGGTTTATTGGAAAAAAGTAATTTTACATTTTTACGTCCCTAAGTCAATAAAATCAGTGAAACAGCTGTGAGGTCAAAATGCTCACTATACCCCTAGATAAATTCTATGAGGGGTGTAGTTTTCAAAATGGGGTCACTTTTTGGGGGTTTGTATTGTATTGGTACTTTAGGGGCTCTGCAAATGCGACATGGCACCTGAAAACTATTCCAGCAAAATCTGCCCTCCAAAAGCTAAATAGCGCTATTTCCATTCTGAGCCCTGCCATGTACCCATACAGCGGATTACGACCACATATGGGGTATTGCCGTGTTCAGGAGCAATTGTTTAACAAACTGTGGGGTGCTTTTTCTCCTTTAACCCCTTGTGAAAATGAAAGCTTTGGGGATAAAGTGACATTTTAGTAATGTTTCATTTATACATCCCAGTGTTAGCAAAATCTGTGAAACGGCTGTAAGGTCAAAATGCCCACTATACCCCTTGATGAATTCTGTGAGGGGTGTAGTTTCCAAAATGGGGTCACTTTTTGGGGTTTTCCTTTGTATTGGTACTCTAGGGGCTTTGCAAATGAGACATGGCACCTGAAAACTATTCCAGCAAAATCTGCTTTTCAGACGCCCAGTGTCACTCCTTCCCTTCCGTCGCTGCCATTCGCCCAAACATCAGTTTACACCCACTTGTGGGGTATTTCTGTGCTCGGGAGAAATTGCATAACAAACTGTGAGATGCATTTTCTCCTTTAACCCTTTGTGAATGTGTTAATTTTAGGGCTAAATTAAGGAATTAGTGGGAAAAAATTAAATGTCTAAATTTCACCTTCATATTGTTTTGATTCCAGTGAAATGCTTAAAGGGTTAGCAAACTTCCCAAATATTATTTTGAATTATTTGAGGGGTGCAGTTTTGAAAATGGGGTCATTTATGGGGGTTTCTAATATATAGGCCATTATAATCCTCTTCAGAACTGAAGTGGTCCCTAAAAAATTAGTTTGGGAAATTTTCTTGTAAATCTGCAAAATCGCTGTTACACTTGTAAGCCGTCTAACATCCAAAATAAATTACAGGACGATTAAAAGATGATGCCGATATATAGCAGAGATATGGTAGATAATATGTATTAATGTATTTGGGTGGTATGACTGACTGTCTGAAACGCAGAGCATTTCACATTTTGAAAATTGCGATTTTTTTTTTTTCCAAATTTCCTATTTTTTTATCAGTAAATACAAAAATATTCATTAGTGTTTACCACTAACATGAAGTACAATGTGTCACGAAAAAACAATCTCAAAATCACTTGTGTAAGTTAAGTCGTCTCAAAGTTATTGCCATATAAAGTGACACGTCAGTTTTGAAAAACGAGGCCTGGTCCTTAACGCACTTTTGGGCTCCGTCCTGAAGGGGTTAATGGATCCCACAGGACTTGGATGTGTCAGGGCCTGAGTGAGTGGTTAAAGTGTTGGCTACCTCCTCCTCTGCCACTTAAACCGCCACATCCAATTCCACCTACTCCTCCTCACCCTGGACCTCTACCACCTATTTAAAAATTATTTTATTTGTTTTTAATTTTTTTTTATTTATTTTATTTTTTCATTTTATGTTATTATTTTAAGTACTTTTCCTACCCCATTTTTTGCAGGCCACTTGCCCTGTTATTACCCCCATTTTGCAGCCCTCTACCCCTTACTATCCCAATTTTACAGCCATTTTTGGGTCACCAAGTTCGGATCCCCATTGATTTCAATGGGCAAAGTTCGGCCAAACTCTTCGAACCCGAACTTTTCAGTTGCATTCATATGTCTGTTTTAATCCAAAACTAAGAATTTAAATCTACAATGTCCAGCTTTATGCTAGCCTGTGATCGGAGAAGACTGTTGGGTCTCTGTTGTGTAAAACTGCAGAGACCCAGATGTTATTGTTCCCAATCTGCTTCTGAGAGGGTATCATATTTAATGAATCCTTTTTTTTCGTCGGAAACAAAGTCGGACAGGCAGGACTTCGTGTCCAACGAAAAAAAACGGCTTCGCAGCGCAGAGGGTGCAATCGGACACCCTTGCATTGCTTTAAAAACCCATTCAAATGAATGGGTTTTTAACCAATGCGTCGCTGACCTGTCTGTATCCGATGCCAATCCCGTTCGCCGAGATTTCCAATCGGATTGGCAACGGACGGACTGAAGCGCAGGTATGAACCCACCCTAACCTGACTAAACTACTAGACCTGAGCAGAGGTTCTGAGTTCTGTTATTTCTTCTAACAGACTCATCTCTACTAATCCACTGAACATTGGACAAGTTTGAGGCAGGGCTGCATTAATTCCACCCCTCTGCCAGAATATTCTTTAGCACATACCACTAGAATAGGGGTCCTGCTCCAGGCTTAGTTGATTTAGTCCTGGAATTAAAGGGACAATAAATCATGAAAACCAAGAATAAAAACAAAAATCTGCATGATATAGCTCATCTCTAGTTATGTCTGTAGGATTATCAAGACCGTACCGTATGCTGTAACTTGGAGCAGTTTACCAGAAAGTGCTTCCTGCCTCTGTGCAGTGCCATTACTGGCTGAAGACCGGCTACAAGCACTAACATGACATCACCGGAAATTTGGGAGGGGACAGGACACAGTGGAGAAGGGGCTTAGCTCTAATTCAGTTTAATGATGTAATGGAGTGCCATTGAGTGTAATGGAGACAGTGCAGCTGATGAGAATGAATTATACCGTGGATAGGGGAGGATTACATGTGTGTGGTTTTCATCTATTTTGTGAAAATCACCCAGCTGTCCCAGATTCCTGAAAGGCATAACTATATAGCTGTTTCATAACTTAGGAAGATTTTGCTTCAGCAGCAGTCTGCAATACAGCATTGACTGGTTACCCAGTTTTCTTGGGACCCTGAAATCTGTCAAGTTATAGAACACTTACAGAGCGAAGAGAAGGGTTTATATACGGTATATTTAGTACTCAGTAGTCCCTAATATCTTGTATGCTACCCAACTTTTCTGGGACCCTGAAATGCACATCTGACACAATTATGTAGCAAGGAGGGAATTTATTTAGATAAATGTAGTATTCAATATTCCCTATCACAGCTCCACATGCTATGCTACCCAGCTTTCCCAGAACCCTGTAATACAAATCAAGCAAGCTTTGGCATGATTTTGAAGCAAGCTGGTGGATTTATTTAGGTATATTTAGTATTCAGCAGTTTTTATTACTGTATTACATAGTACTGTATGTTGCCCAGCTTTCTCACAATCATGAAAGGGAGAGCCTGGCAAGCTATGCTATGATTAAAATGCAAAGATGCCGCAACCCAATGGCGGGAACCAGAGGATGGGAGTAATAGTGACGGTGGTGATGTCACAGGGTAGATCAAGTACACTAAACCAAACTCCTCCAGCCCACCTCCCAGGCTGGACACTGATGAGGGGTGCCTGTGAGATACCTGATGGTGGTGGTAGTTGTTCCACCGTGGCGCTTCCAGTTGGAGAGGGATAACACAAATGGGAAGCTGCAAACAGACAACACAGAGGTAAAACTAGTACTAGAAGTACTAACATTCATATCTATTTCATACTGTCAGTTACTTTTGAGATTCCTACCAACAAAATAGTCACATTCACTATATAGACAAAAAATGTGCAGCCTCTGTGTGTAAACCCTCTCCTAAACTTTTTGGCTCACATGCACTAGAATTAGAGGGAGAGGGAAAAAAACGTGTGCGGCATACAGCAGAATACACTGCTTTTCTAAGGGTGTGTTCACACGGAGGAATTTGCCGTGGATTTGGGGGCGGAATTCGCCCCCGAATCCGGAGCAGATTCCTCCCAGAATCCGCCTCCCATTGTTTTCAATGTGAGGTAGAGATCGCAGCAGAACGCGGAAAAAAGAAGCGTCCTGCTCGATCTTGCCGTGAATTCCGCCTTTCATCCGGGCCTAATCAGGAGTGGGATGCTGCGATGGAATGCTGATGCACTGCATTGCCATCCCGTCACAGTAGACCGTGGCGAAAATCCAGCGGCAGAAAATGAAGAGAATTTTTCTTCATTTTCTGAAGTATGAACATACCCTAAGGTATTTTTCATGCTCTGTAATTATGACATAAGAGAAAAGAAGAGCAAAAAAATAAAAGTAATAAAAGTAATTATAAGTGTCATATAAGCATATTTCAAATACTTACTTAACATATAAAATCTCAAATTTTGAGAGTTTTTGCAGATATTAAGGTCATTTCAGACAAGCTACCCTATGACCCCACGCCAGCTGGTAATTTGAAACGTCCACCAAAATCTGTTGTAATGAACCATGCTATTTTCCTAATGAAGTAAGATTTTATAATTACACTTGTACCTCCTGCTTAGCAACAAAATTGCTTTAAAAGTGATTTTCCAATCATTTAGCAGATTTATGATGTCGTTGAAATGGTTTTAATATGTATTGTAAAATAACTTTAAACACCAATGAGTATCAGAATAATGCATTTCTGTTATGAATAAGAGCTTAAGGTTAGAAATATCCTTTATAACACATATAACTTCTCAAAATATAAAAGTTTATATTCAATCAAATAGATTAGTTTAAGGCTCTCTGTATAGATATAGCACATTACATAGTTCATAGATTTAGTTGCCATGTTTAGGTTTTATGTTGTTCATATGTTAGGAAAATTAATAAAATTTACAAATCATAAAATTACACAAATTATTCAATTATAAATTGTAAAATGATACAAGAGCAATAATCTCTTCTAACACAAAATATTTCTAATGGAAACTACAAATTGTCCTATAAAAAATTTATGCTTAATGACAGATATATCATAGAGATCATAAAGGGACTTCCACTGTGCGCAGGCTATCGATGGCAAGAGATTGGTAGATATAGCCAGGTTCCTGCAGCAACTGCTGGGGATGGATAACTCTGAACCCATTGTATTAAACCCATAAGATGCTGTGGTTAGTGTGCTCTGCCAGCCATCCCTTTGGCCCCCATGACATGATGCTGAAGGGAGCGATGGCTGTTGGAGGCCTCAGGAACTGCATTAGACCCAGCTAGAGGTTATATGACCTCTGCATCGCCTGAAGCCACCAACCGGCAATGCAGAATACATGGACACTCCTCACTGAAGTTCTCTTTAGTGAGGTAGATGCTGAAGTTACAATGGATGGAGCTGTGTAGTGCAATACATTTGACAGAAGAAAAGCAACAGTTGAATGTTAGGCCTAGTTTGCATAATTCCAGGCCTCAGTTGCAAACATCATTTGCAAACAGTTGCAAATAGCAACCGTTGCAGAGGGTGCAATATCAAGCATCAAATAACCCATCCTCCTACCATGAGTGTCCTAAGGTTGTGTTAATAGAATCAAATGGTTTTTCAGTTCACACCACACCACAGGCTATTCAACAAGCCTCCAACCTCTACTCTCTTTGTCCATTTTCTCAAATTGTCCTCCTCCCTTACAAGCCATCCCTCCACAAAAGCTGTCCTTCAAGCTGCCCACTTACTGAAAGCGTGGGAAAGAGCCCTTAAATATGGAACCATACCCACCCTGGATAACCTAAGCAATGCCTAATGTCAATGGTCAGACCACAGGGGAGCCACAAACAACATTTTAAGCTGTGCAACTCATAGGTGCAACTTAATTTCCACTTCAAGAGAGTCAGCGATTATACAGCTTTCAGGAAAAACTAGAATTGTCCAAATGATGACCTACAGAAAATTAAGTGATACAACACATATAACAACGCGCAATTCAACACAAATAATTTATAGTGGATGATACAGCAATATAAAAGTAAATCTTCTTCCACTGCACTTTTTTTTTTAATTTGCGCACAATCTGAAAAATGTCTTAACCCCGCTCATGCTTACCATGAAAGCGTGGTGAAAACAGCTACTTGTTGGAAGTGTGCATTTGTACCACCTTATAACTAACCAGCACTACACATAATCAAGGTCTTACACCCAATATTATTAATGTAACACAAGAAGAACTATAGCTGCATCCGAATAACTTATATGTTGACAAAGCCCTTGGGGCAGACAGCATTATTCTATAGGTATGGAGGGTATTTTAGACACACATCGCTGTTAAATTACAAAAAGCAATGGTTTTATAGAAAAAATAGTCGGCTTGTAAGTGCTACAGGGGTTTATTGTTATTTGGGAGACAAATTTGTGACTGTGAGCCACTTGAAAAGTGATGAAGAATTGGAATTTCAAAAACAAAAGCCAAAAATTATTCCATGATGGGAGCAGATGTGTAATAAAAAAACCCCAAAAAACATTTTTGCATACCAACACTGTGGTAATGATACTAACTGTGTTCTATAGTGGAATGTGATGGTGGACAAGGCCACAGGACATGGTGGTGGTAGCTGTGGCAACATGGGTGGTGGTGTAGCAGGGCACAATAAGATGGACCACGCTGCAGGACATGCCTGACTGAGTGGTGACCGTGGTGGTAGGCACAAGGCAGCTGTGACAAAATGTGTGGCAGGGCACAATATGATGGACCAGGCCTCAGGACATGTCTGCCTTAGTGGTGCAGTGGTGATACTGGTAGCTATTTAAGAGTAACATCAGAAGCAGTTCAGTAAATGGAAGATGATGATAAAAGGAGAAAGTGACACCACTATTTAGACACATCAGCCGGAGGTGTTTCAAAATTCTCACGGATCCATGTAACACAGCTTCTCTATCCTGCTGCTGCTGTGGCACTTCCTCATAGCACACAGTGTCTAAGCCACAAAATGGCTACTGCCACACTACTTGCTGCTTCTTCTTCCCTGGCTGTCTGCTTACAGAATACTATTTCCTCTCTCTGCTATAACTATTTCCTGTTCCAGCTACAGATCCGCCCACTATACTGTACTGTATGATGCTATATTTAACCTTATAAGAACCACAACTCACCAGGACAAGTGATACCAGAGAACAATAGCTTCAAAACATATCACAAATGAATACAGTATGAACATGACAGCATATACTAACAATCATAACATACAGTTTTATGGCCAAATAACCATTAGTAACTCCTGTGAGGGGGTTACATTACCCCGGTATTTACGCCACTGGTACTATTATATATTTGCCTTCTTACTTATGTTAGCCTATGTGTTTTTTGAATACAGATGTGTTTTGTACTTTTGATCAGTGTTAGTCATTTTATTGGTTTAGAAAAACAGCCCATGTTAACATGAATAAAACCAGCATATATAATAGCATTTTAACAGCTATGGTCACACAACAAAATCGGATAAGATGCATTTATTTTGGCGGTTGTATAATCTCCTTAAGACTCATTCAGACAACAATAACGTGTCTGATTATCAACATGTAAGACCTGAACTCTACACAAATTAAGGAAACCAAACATATCACCATAGAAACCAATGATTTTGATGGCTTCTGAGTACAATAGTACTGGATGTGTTATATTCCAAAAGAGAAGACAAATATTTTGAAGATAGAAATACATTTTAAGGGGTTTTCAAGGCAAACTAAAAAACTCAGAGGAGGCTGGAGGTGGGGTAAAATTAAAACAGGAGCAATACCGTGTTTCTCCAAAAATAAGACCTACCCCGAAAATAAGCCCTAGCTAGATTTTCCAGATTTTTTGGCGTAGGCTTGAAATATTAGCCCTACTCCAAAATAAGCCCTAGCTAGTTCAAACCCTTTCCGACATCTGCCGTGCTATTACGGCGGATGCCGGGTCCTTAAAGATGGCGGCTGCTCTGCTGCAGAGCGGCTACCATAACTGTCCCCCCCCCAAGGTTGCATAACTGTCCCCAGGCCCAGTCCCAACCCCGTAGCTTCTGTACCGGGTCTCTGCTGTAATGTACAGCGGAGAGTCAGAGCTAATGTCCCCAATCAGAGTCCACTCTGATTGTGGGCATTGCTGAACATGACCCCGCCCCACCAAAGTACTGCAACTGCCCAGGGCCCCCCAAACCCACCCCCCAAAGTACAACAACTGTACCTTTCGAGTTGCAGGCTGCCCCCACCGCGTGGCGAGATCACAGGATCCAACCTGTCCCTTTGACAGCCGGGAGCCTCATGAAGGCTCCCAGGACTGTCATAGGAATATTACTATTCAGGCAGGTCTACCAGCATCAATAGGAATGTAGATAATCTCCCATAGACTGAAATACATTGCATTGCAGTCTATGGGACAATTGCAGGTTCAAGCCCCCTAGGGAGGGCGTTAATAGCAAAAAAAGAAAAAAAAAGAAAAAAACAATAAAAGTTCAAGTACCCCCCAATTTCACTAGAATACATATAATGCTAAAAAATTACTGTGAAACACATATACATTAGTTATCCCTGTGTCTGAAAATGCCCGGTCTACAAACTTATAGAAATATTTTTCCTCTATGGTGAACGCCGTAGAGGGAAAAAAAAAAAATAATAATAAAAAGTGATCAAATATGTGACTGTTGTTCATGGAAAAAATTAAGACCTAGCCCTTTTTTCGGAGAAAAAAATATGACCCTGTCTTATTTTCGGAGAAACACGGTAGTTACCTACTATCAGCCCTCCATTCTGCCATCAGGTCCCGCATAAATAGTCCAAGTGGACATAAGAAACTTTGCAATATGATATATTATAATGTAAGCTTAATAAATATGAGAATATGCTTCTCTTTCCTCTTATCAGGCTCTTTCGTGCTCACCCTTTTTCCTTAAGTGAGGTTTACTCTGAAACTTCTGCTTAAGGCTAAGGGCCCACGTAGCGTCCCACAGCAAAAGAGCACTGTAGGAAAAACCGTGGTGGCAACGCATCGCCGCTCTTCCCGCAGCGCTTTAGACAGAAAGTTCGCAGAGGTTTCCTCTGCGGACTTTGTTTCAATTATACCTATAGGGAAACTGCCAGTGTTTCCGTAGGTATAATTGACTTAACATTCTGTGATTTCCAAAACCGCGCCGATTTGCAGTTTTTACCGCAAAGTGGGCATGGGATTCGCTAGAATCCCATTCACTTTGCTCTGACTGTAAAACGCTGTGATTTCTGAGAGTAAAATATTGATGACTTATTCTTAGGTCACCATCAATATTAGTTTGACAGGGGTCTGACACCCATCATCCCTTTCAATTCTATTTGACCAAAATGGGCTTAATTTCAAAATTCTAATATGGGATTAATGAAACCATACTCAATGAATATTGATTTTGAAATCAAACACTTTAACATAGTTTACCACTTTCTCATGTTCATCTTACAAGGTAGATATCTGAGTAAGAGTGGCAAGAAAAATACCATTGTTGAAAGAAAGTCATAAGAAGTGCCATTTGCAGTTTGCCACAAGTCATATAGGGGGACACAGCAAACGTGGAAGAAGGGACTCTGGTCAGATGAGTCCAAAGTTGAACTTGTTGGCCTAAATGCCAAGCGCTATATGTGGCGGAAAAGTAACACTGCTCATTACCCTAAAGACACCATCCCCAATGTGAAACATGGTGGTGGCAGCATCATGCTGTGCGGATGCTTTTCTTCTGCAGGCACAGGTAAGCTGGTCACAGTTGATGGGAAGATGGATGGAGCTAAATACAGGGCAATCCTGGAAGAAAATATGTTGGAGGCTGCAATAGACTTGAGACTGGGAAGAAGATTCACCTTCCAGCAAGACAATGGCCCTAATCATACAGCCAGAGCTGCAGTGGAATGGTTTAGATCAAAGAATATTGATGTGTTAGAATGGCCCAGTCACAGCCCAGACCTAAATCCCATTGAGCATCTGTGGCAAGACATGAAAATTGTTGTTCACAGACACTCTCCATCCAATCTGGCTGAGCTTGAGCTATTTTGCAAAGAAGAATGGGCAAAAATCTCAGTCTCTAGATGCGCAGATGATTGACCCATTTAAGAAAAAAAAATAAATAAATAACAATCCTCTCTAGTCCTAATAGAGTGTAGCACAGTATACCTTATATTACAACAGATGTCATCACCCCTATGCTAAAATTCTACCAACCAACGTGTGGGCACAGAGAACATGTTTGTCTGAATCTATTTAATCAGGGGAGTGTACAACCATTGGGAATAATGCTCAGACAATGGGAATATAACAGCAGCACGATAAATAAATAGTGAATTGTAGAACTAAGCATAAGCACCCATTTAAGAAAAAAGGATAACTATGCTCTCTACTCCTAATAGATTGTAAGAATATCGCTGATTTACAGTTTAAACACATCCCTATTTTATACCAGGAACAGATGTGTGAAAGTATTCCATCCTGAGATTAGATGTGTAGCTAGAAGAACTGTCTCTTATTTGCATCACCTGGGATATATGATGGAGATTATTTGATCCATATACTATATAGCAGTGAGCTGATATTGCTTCTTCTTTTTTAATCAATGATTTTTTTGGGGGGGTAAGTTTAACCTCCTGTAGTGGCAGACACTTACTGTACAATGGACATCCATTAAAAAGGAGCAACCCTTGCAAATCTATTGTTAAATATCAAAGTTTACTGTATAATTTTATCAGGTAAATAAAATAACTGTCACAAATATGAGGAACAGCTTTATCTGTTGGTTTTATTTCTGTAACATTTAAATTATGGAAAGACTTACATTGGATGTAGAGTAGACATGATGTACTGATAAATAAATTGACACAGCTACAGAAGCCTTTTAGATCCAGTGAATCACCACTGAGAGTTGTATACATCCTTCATACATGGATAAAGATAAAGCAATTTATTGTTTTCTAAAAATACGAACTTGCCTGAGTTTATAAAGGTTCTTGAATAATAAAGTCAAAGCACAACAGACATATACTAAACTCTAGAGTATCTTAGGAGTAATAAAGTACAAAAATGTAACCTCTTTTATGGAGAAAGTAGTAGAAAAACTTTTTTTTTTTTTAGAATAAATGTATTATAATCCTAAATGTTCTCTGTAGTTATAAATCATAGTGCCTTAAAGGAGGTTTTCCAACACCATCATTATTTTTTACTGCTGCCAATGGTCTGAAAAACAAAAGGTAATACTGTACTTATTTTACCAATGCTATACTGTTCGTATTCCATTCTCTGACACTCACAGAAACTGTGATTTGGGACATCTTGCTCTCTAGTACAATTGATATATGCTAACCAACCAGGGAAGAAACTAGCTAAGACTGGGCCCCATAGCAAACTTTTGACTTAGGCCTCTCCCCCATGGCATAGCGCCCCCTTTTCTGGCACCCATACAGTATAACGCCCCATTTACACACTATAATGTCCCACAGTGGACCCTCCACACAGTATTATATCCCATAGTGGTCCCTCCGCACAGTATTTTGTACCATCGTGGCCCCAACAGTGTTCCTTGCAAATATTTTGGGATTAGCAAAACCCGAAATTTTTGGGGTACACCACCTACAAACTATTATACTACCGAAGACAGCAGGGAGATTAGCGCCGGAGCCCAGGATAGGTGAGTAACACTGATTTTTATGTTTGCTCACCTCCCCTGGGCATCCAATTATTATACTCTGGGGTTCGCTCAACAAATACACTTGCCACATGCCCACAGATTTACAGATCCCCTCTTCTGCTCACTGCCGCCTCAACTTTCCCTTCTTCCCTCCAGGGGGCCCCAGTCTATAATATATGTTATTTATAGATAATGCCACACAATTATCTGCAGCTGCTAAGTTCAGGTCCACACTAAATAAAATAACTCTTATGATGCTGCTATTTCTTGTGAGATGAGGCTCTACCACTGCATAGAATGAGGTAATAACTGAATTATCTAGCAGGCAGGCAGCCAGATTTTTCCCTTGTATACAGAGACATGCTGTTTAAAGGCAAGGAGGAGGAGCAGGGAATATAGTTTTTTGGAAGATATATGTATTACACATTTTTTTTTTTTTCAAATGTACTATGCATTTATAAAAATTGATTTTATATTTAAAGGTACTGTTAAAAGGGAATGTATGTCCATTAAATAGCCAATTTTTTTCAGTTTTATGTTCAACATATTTTTAAAGAATTTTTTTTTTTTTTTTAATTTCTGTGTTATTATCTATAGTTTAAAACATTCAGTACTAAAAGTCCTGCAGTTCATATTATGATACTTCCTGTTTTCTCTAGATTTCATTGCAGCAGACACCTCGCTTATCAGAATGCTGACGATCACAGCTATAATGTATATGTAGATCAAACACATAATCCATCAGTCACAATTGGTAATTTCACAGTTTATCTGCTTCCCTCTCTACACAGTGACCTCTGCACAGGTCGCAAAGCATATCTACAAAACTCCCATAGGAGTCAATAGGGTCTGCTACAGACCGTTGTGTCTATGGCCAATGGTTCATCTCTAGAAAACAGGAAGTGATAGGCTGTTTTAGGGTTAGTGGCAGGAGCTAGAATTGCAAGATTTTTAGTTTTTTTTTTAATATAGATAACCTGGAAAATTGAAAATATCACAAAAAAATCTTTAAAAATATGTTTAAACTAAAGGTGATTTTATGGTAACACATTCACTTTAACTTATTGTATGATTTTCATTGTAGTTCTCTTCATGATCCCTGCGAGGGGACTTCAAGTTGTTTGCAATATTTTATATACTTTTTGGTTTCTCACCAAAAAATGAAACTTAAAATGAATTAGACTTAATATTATACCTTTGTTTGAAACATATCTGTATAGATTTGCTGAATGAATAGAGGCCAACAGATTTCTAGCATAATAAATTGATTACTAGATTTTTTTTGCTATTGTCAACTATTTTATCCATCCACCATAGTAGTTATTAGTTTAAGTCATGCATCATGATTCCTTTTTCAGTCTTCCTACACAGCAGGAAATATGTCACCCTCAGGTGCATGTATTTGCAATAGTTTAGAACAAGGAGCTGTCTTTTTCATGTTTGAAGCACTTTCATACATCAAAGGTTGAAGTGTTGTAATTCCCTGCTGGGTCCAAAACACTACTGACTTCTAGTTGCACCATACCTTTCCATATAGTATTAACTTTTATGGTGTACTGAAAAATATAATCAATCAGCAACAAGAAGCCAAAATACAATGCATACATATATCTTATCCTTGTGAGCTGTGTCTAATACATCTAGCCTGATAGTTGACATAAAAAAGGATACACCTTGTCATCATAATTTCTGGTTAAAGGTGGCCTGGTGTAACTAAAGACCGATGAAATGTTTGTGTTTGGTTTAAATGATGAATTTAAACATTTAGCCTTGAATTGAAGGAGTTAAAAAAAAAAAAAAAAAAAAGGCAGCAAATGTTCTAATAAATGATCTCCTTGCCGATCCCGCACAAAGGTCCACAATCTTTGTGTACAAGCAGCTGCTACAAGTGCTACATTCAATCACTGACATCAGTGGTAATGTGCCATACAGTGATGCAGTAGTACTGCACCTGACCACTGGGGCCAATAATTGATTGTAGTGGTCACATTGTGGATCAGAGCCAGACTGGCTCACCAGTACCAGAGGATGCTCCAGTAGGCCCCTATGAATCCTGGGCCACAAAGATCCAGCAAAAGACATCCCCATTTATAAATTACTTAGGACAGTGCTTTCCATCTGTTTATGACTCACAGCACCCCTGCAAATTTTCGTAGGGGCACCCTGCCAAATAATTTTTACCAAAAGACAAAAAATGTTCCGAGTGTGTAGATAATGTTGCATGAAGGCATGTGGTCATCTTCTCAACCAGAGTGCTGTTGTCACTTGTCAGGTTTCCAATGCACCCCTGTTGGGAATTGCTGAATTAGGATTTAGGGTCTGTTTTTCTCATAGGTTAATTCACAAATAATATTTTCTTGGCCCTCATTGATGATAAATTTTGAGTATGCAATGAAAATGGCAAAGATTGCAATGCAGTTAAAAGTAGATGTTCATATGTTCTGCATAGTTCTCTTTTCCTTAAATCTGTGTTTTATTAGGTTTTTTAATCTTTTATATTAAACAATACAAACTGGTTTTATATGGCACAACAGAAACCATATCTCAGTGACATAATAGAATGAACAGAAATAAAGTGCCAGCATAGTAATATCTTATATCCGGGCAGCAGTGAACAAAGGAAAAACAGTGGAACAGGTAAATATTTTCGGTTGACATCAACAAAGTCCCTGCAAAAACAAGACGTAGATCAGTAAGGGTACCTGCACATATATATATATATATATATATATATATATATATATATAACTGACAGAAAAGTAGATCAGATAAATACAATAGCTGCAAGTAAATATTTGGTTTGGTTCCCATGTTTTAAGAAATTGCATAGGAATGGTGTAGTAGGTTTAAGGGGGCAGTTGATATGTGATGGGACAGACACATTTGAATAATTTATTTTGAAATTGGAGGCAAGACCAAACTGTTCAAAAATTCAGATTACCATCGGGATAGCAATGTGATAGAAGGTTCCAACTTCTAAACCCGATATTTCCACGAATTGTCTCAGCTGTTGAATCAGCATCTCCATTACTAATAGAGCAGGGAGAGAGGACAACCCTATCTGGGGCCATTTTATATTTTGAAGGAGCTAGACAGAGTACCATTTACCACTATTCGGGCCTATTGGCATGTGTAGAGAGAGAATATTGCCTATGTGACTCAGTGGTGACCTTGGGCTGATGACGCCACAGAAGAGTGCCAAACATCACCTGAGTGACGGATGCCACGAGGAGGCCCAACAGAGGTAACAAAAGGGGAGTATGAATGTTTTTTTTTGTTTTTTTTTTACACCTCCCCTGTGCCTCCACCTATTATACTCTGGGCCTGAAGGATCCCTAGAGTATAATAATTCTGCTTTCACATTGACATAACTTTTACTGTGATTGCAATAGAGGGTTAGAAATTAGAAAGATAGGTTTCTAGTAGCCCTGAGAGTGTTCTACATTATGTTTTAAGTCAATTTAAGGTGTCGTTCAACTCAATACGAATCAGGAACCAAGCTGGCCAAACCCAAAACAAAACAAATTCTGAGGGATTCATCCATCTCTACTAATAACATAAAAATTGTGTTTTTTTTTTTATTGAGCACTATATACTAAAATAGTGGCTTAACTTGCACCAGAGAACTCAACTTCATGCTGTGCACCACAATTATTATGTGTTTTAGGCCAAGGCCACATTTTACAGAAATGCAGCATTTTTGGGTGTTGCGGAAACACAGGTTAAAAAAAAACTGTTTTAAAGTCCCCGAAAAGTAAATGAGACTTTATTGAATCTCATCCACAGTTTGTTGGAAAAAAAAATCTGTGGAAACAGCATTTTAGTTTTACCTGTGTAAACACTGCCTTTTCCCTTTTTTGACTACTATGCATGGAGGATCATGACTGTTTTGGAAATTGCAGCATGTCCGCTTTTTGTATTTTTCTGCAATGTGTGGATGGTGTTCGCTAGGGACCCCAGCCTTAAAAACTGCAAAGCTGGAAAACAGATGCTGTATTTGATACAGGAGTTTTAGCAAAAGATTATAGTGGATGCAAAAAAGAAAATTATTAGTTTTTCTGTTATATTTTACCTTCTCCTTGATATTCTACTGGCTTTAGCTCAAAACAAAGATTACATTAAAAGCTGCATATGTCAGTTCAGCATAAATCTTCACTCATACCTTCACCCAGTTTTTGTGTTGGGACTTTTAAAACATAACCATTTTCCAAAATGCATTATGCTGTAGATGTGTGTGTGTGTGTGTGTGTGTGTGTGTGTGTGTGTGTGTGTGTGAAATGTGTTATATATAGATGTAGATGGAGTTTTGCCACTGAAGAGTTAAATTTTTAAGCTAATGCAAAACCACATGTACATAAATTGTCTTCTTTGTTAGTAATGGCAGGGTAGTTTCATGTATAATTTTGTTGATTGAAAATAATTAAAATGCAGTTGTTATATTGTTAGAATAATTTAGAGGAAATGGTTTCTGAAATATACAAATGCAATAGACTTGGAATCCTATATTGTAAGAGAAGACTGCAATTTTCTTTTCTGTTAAATGCTATTGACAATATACTATAAAAGTAGAAAATTGCTCTATCTACGGAATGATAAATGGTTTACTTTTGTGGTGTCTTAGACATTTCATAAATTGATGTCACATGCTTAGTCCTACCAAAATGCAGCGCAAAAACTGCAACTACAGGTATATATTTTATGGAATTGACTAAGAAAAAAGATGAAGTATTTCTACCATCATTACCCTATTTGTCACAACACTGTATTTATAGTAATTTTATTAAACCACAGACTGTATGGTTGATAAGGGTACTATTACACATATTGGTCATGCGGCGATAACATGTCATTCATAAACAAACACATGCAGTTTTGTGGTAGGTTGCTGTGGTTTTGTGATCTGAAGTTTTGCCTGTGTGACTTCTACTGGTGAAGCACATTGAAATCATTTACTTAACCTATATAAGTCACACAGGCAAAAATCCACAATGCTAAATCTTGTATGGGGTTGCCGTGTAGTTTTCGGTGCAATACCATCCTATGACTGTTGTGTGTAATAGAACCCAAACTCTATTAATTTTTGTTATCCTATTAATATTAGGAATTCATATTTAATGACATGTATTATAATCTTCTTGAAAACTTAGTAGAGTAACTCTTAAGATTGTCGGTCACCTAGTTTCAAAAGCATCTCATGAATACAACAAAGCCCTGATGAGCCTTTATGGTGTAATATGGAGCTGCTATGTTCTGTATTATACTCTGTGTGATGCCCATAATGCCTCATACAGCATTGTTTCTCCACTAGAAGCAATATTTAAAGGTAAAGTGCCTCCTAACTAGATATGAATTAACTGGTTCCTTTTAAACCAGGTTCATTACAAATTTTTGAAAATGTTCGTGGTTGAGTGAATCCAAGCATTTTGCAATTAGTTTGTATGAACCCACAAAAATGGCGGCTATCGAGAAAGGCATGGAGAAATTGATCACAAGATGTCAGTGATTTGGCAGGTTCACCCATAATGCCTTCCAAGTAGCCCTTAGGACAGGGACAGACAATCAAGAGTGATTATAGGTTAAAGGTCACTGACAGTATAAAAGGTGTCCATTTTTTTTTTTTTTAATTTTTAGTTTATTGACAAAGAATGAACAGGACCCATGGTCTCATATATAGCATTATATGGGGAATGCGCAAACCCCATTGATAATGGAGTTTTGTACAAGCAAAGTCAACAAACATTTATCATTTTATAAAACAAGAACAAGAGAGTATGAGGAGAAGAGAAGGAGAAGGAGAGAGAGAGAGAGCAAAAGAGAGGGAGAGCAGAGGGGGAGGGTGAATAAGATGAGGTAGGGGAGGGGGGAGCACCAGAGGGGACAAACCGCCCTCACAACACCTAGAGGGATCAGTCAGTAGTAGGAGGAGCACTCCAGCCAGGGTGACCACACCACCAGGTATTTAGGCCGAGTTCTACTGGCCTAGCACAGCAACTCCTCAAATTTATTCACCTAGGAGATCCATTACTCTACAGTCGGTGGGGATGTCTGCTTCCAGAAGAGTAGGATCAGTGATTTAGCGGCCGCTAACAAATGGTAGATCAGGAGCTGAGATCTAGAGTCCATCTTGGGGATAGGAAGAAAGAGAATCAGCAGGGCTGGGTCCAGTTTGAACTCCTCAAAACCTAATCTTCTAATGTGTACTTCCACCGAGGACCAGTAGGAGGTTAACATAGGACAGGACCACCATATATGTAATTGAGACCCAACCGCCGACTGGCATCTCCAACAAGCAGCTGAATTCACTAGGTTATGGGAATGGAGCCACTCCGGGGTCCTATACCATCGAGAGAGCAGCTTAAAATGACTCTCTTGGAGGCAAACACAGGTGGACACACCATGTGCCCTAGTCAAAACCCATTTGAGGGTTTGGGAGCCCAAAGTGATGGTTAAGTCTGATTCCCAACTGGAGATATAAAATGGTTTGGTAACCTGAGTCGGGCTAATATATTGATGGAGTATTGTGGATATTCGGAAGGTCTTCGGGTCTGCAACTAAGAACATCTTCTCAAAGTCAGTGTGTTGTCTCTTCAATGCTCATCTTGCAGGCCGAATAGTGTTCTTGATGTAGGAAGCTCAAAGTCTTCAGGAGTGCGGGTGAGTATCCAGGGTGTCAGCTGTAGGCAAGTTGCCATCCGTACAGAAGGTGCTTATTGGAATGGGTAGCAGATATGTCCAAAAGTCATTTATGGGGGCCTTGATCTCCAGAAGCACGAATGGCAATAGACCCACTGGTAAGCAGAGTGAAGGGACCGGTGCCAATGTCGGTTGTACTTTCCTCCAAACCTCAAAGACTCCTCCAAAAAAAAATGTCTTTCTTGACTGTGGGATGAGGGCGTATACGACTTGGGAACCATAGGTCACGAGCAATAGTTGATCCATACGCTGTTCTTACTAGCCGCCTGAGGGGGGGGGGGGAGTCCGGCAAAGGAGCAGTAAGGACTAGCCACAATTGTAGTTGGACAGCTTCATAGTATCATCTGTCTCCTGCCACCCCATAAGAATTTCAAGAACAGCCTCCTCAGCGAGATGAAGAAGGAGGATGGTAACAAAGTCGGGAGCATTCTAAGGATATATGTGATTTTCGGCAGGATTTATGTCTGGATGAGGTTTTGCCTGCCAAACCACGAAATGTACGGGATGTTGTATTGTCTCAGCAGCCTTTCAACTTCCAGCAGGAGCTCAGCACAATTAAATGAGTAGATACAGTTCAGTGAGTTGAGCAACTTAATCCCCAGGTATGTATGTAACGGCAGCATACCATGAAGTGCTATCTCCTTGGTTGGGGAGAGGGACACGTTGAGGATCTTACATTTCTTGACATTCACTTTGTAATTTGACAAGTCTCCGTACTCCTCTATGACTTCCAATATCTTCAGCAAACCTGTTTCAGGATTGGTGACTAGAAAAAGCACGTCGTCTGCAAATGCCACAGACGTTAAGGAGTTGGATCTGAATTCTAGGCCATGAATCTCTGGGTGCTACCTTACTGCTTGTAGGAAGAGTTCCAAGGTGAGGATGAACAGGGTTGGGGACAGGAGTCAACCCTGCCTTGTTCCGTTAGATATGGTGAATGAGGGAGACAGAGTACTGTTTATCTTTAATCTGGCATGAGGTTTGGTGTAAAGCGCGAGACTGCCGTCACAAAGGCGAGTGGGAAACCAAACTTCTGCAGCATCTCAGACATGAAACCCCAGCTGACCCTGTCAAATGCCTTCTCAGCGTCTAAGCTGAGAAGGACAAGAGGAGTATTGGTGGACTTGGCAAGTTGACTAGAATGTAGCAGACGGACAGTATTGTGCCTGCCTTCTTTGTGTCTGACGTTGCCCATCTGTTCCTCATTGATGAGGGAGAGTAGAACTGTCTGAAGTCATAAGGTTAGCAATTTTGCCCAGAACTTGAGGTCTAGGTTGAGGAGTGAGGTGGGGCGGTAACTTCTGCTTGCTTGAGGATCCTTTCCCTCCTTGACAATTAAAGTCACATGGGCTTCTAATGCTTGGAGAGGTAGTTGGTCTCCGGACAGTACAGCATTCAAGGTGCGAGCCAATAGAGGAAGCAAAAGGTGCAGAAATATCTTATAATAAGACAAAGAATAACATATTTTAGTTCCTCATCGGTGATTGGGAGCAGTATAGTGGAGCTCTGTTCAGGGGACAGCTCTGGTAGCGTCACTGACTTCAGCAACTGGAGCATATGTGTGTTCTGAGTCTCAGGAGAGGATTCCAAGGCAGCATACCATAGGCTGTACAGAGCTTCATAAAAAGAATGGAACGCCTCAGCAATCGCAGGGGTAGTTGTACGAGTCTTGCCATCAAGGGTACTAAAGAGATATACACACGTGGACAAAATTGTTGGTATCCCAAGTTTAATGAAAGAAAAACCCACAATGGTCACAGAAATAACTTGAATCTGACAAAAATAATAATATATAAAAATTCTATGAAAATGAACAAATGAAAGTCAGTCATTACTTTTCAACCATGCTTCAACAGAATTTTTAAAAAAAGAAAATTCATGAAACAGGCCTGGACAGAAATGATACTACCCCTAGAAAACAATGTTTCACCGTGGGGACAGTGTTCTTTTAAAGATATGCTTCATTTTTCCATCTGTGAATATAGAGCTGATGTGCCTTGCCATAAATTTTGATTTTTGTCTCATCTGTCCATAGGACATTCTCCCAGAACCTTTGTGGCTTGTCAACATGAAGTTTATATATTATTACTTTTGTCAGATTCAAGTTATTTCTGTGACCATTGTTGGTTTTTCTTTCATTAAACGAGGGGTACCAACAATTTTGTCCATGTGTGTATGTTCTTGCCTTAGTCTTCTTGAAAAGGTGTCCATTTTATGGGGAAAGATTGGAAAGAAAAGGGTCTCAGTCAGAGAGACAGATACAAAACAATGTTAATGTAATGGTGCTAGTGTAAAGGTTCTGGGGATTAGTGTACTTTGCACTGGAGAAGAAGACTTAGCTTTAAATAATAGATATAGAAAGAAGACTGAGAGAAAGTGTATGTATATCATCAAGTGTATCACCACAACACTGTTAAAGCAGTCAGCATTGTATTGCAGACACAGATTTTGTGTAGTCACTGACTTGTGCAGCAGCTGCATGAATCAATCACTGAAGGGGCAGCACTACCTGACACCACAACTCAACATCAGTGCCTTGTGGCTGCCCTTGCCCCTAGTATGGCCACTGCAACATGCCCTCCCAGTGCTCATATTCTACATTTAGGCACTTTCTTAAACACAGCCACTCAGCGTCCGTACGTAGGGTGGTAGAGACTGTGTATAAGATCTTATGGGCCACGGCTTTCGCTGTCTGACTGGCTGCAGCTCTCACACCTCCCTCCTGTGCAATTTATCCTTACACAGTCTCCACCCCCCTGTGTACTAACGCTGAGCGGTTGTGTGTAAGTGATAGGTGCCTGAATGAAGGATATGGGCAGAGGGAGGGCCCCCCTAATGCAGCGTCATGGGTGTGCAGCAGCCATACAAGGGGCAATGGCAGCCACATGTCACTGATATTGAGTTGTGCTTGGCAGGGCTCTTTCTGGGGCCAGTGACACAGTCAGTGTCATTCTTTCATTCTTCACTGGCAAAGAATGTAGCATTAGTACCCCATCCCCATAGCAGTCTGATTAATTGTAATAAATTGACTGCTGGGGAGGGGGAGGGAGGACCAGTGCCACAGTCAGTGCCAGTGAACATTGTTTCTCGGAAGAACACTTACTGTGGCACTCCCCCATCTTTCCCCAGAGATAATCTCTAACTTCTAACTGCAGAGGGGAAGGTTAGGGGGGATTATGGAGGACAACTGTGGATTTAAAGGGGTTGTCCAGGATTTGGAGCAGCCTCAGGGGCAAAAAAAAAAAGGCATACTCACCTGCCCCCCCCCCCCCCATGTTGTCTGCTACTGATGAACTTATCTGTTGTGTTCCAGGACACTCAGTACCAAAAGCTGTGAGCCTCACATGACTGCTGAGACTAATCAGTGGCTAAAACAGTTGCTGGAGTGGGATAGATGACATCACTCACATACAGTCATATGAAAAAGTTTGGGCACCCCTATTAATCTTAATCATTTTTAGTTCTAAATATTTAGGTGTTTGCAACAGCCATTTCAATTTGATATATCTAATAACTGATGGACACAGTAATATTTCAGGATTGAAATGAGGTTTATTGTACTAACAGAAAATGTGCAATATGCATTAAACCAAAATTTGACCGGTGCAAAAGTATGGGCACCTCAACAGAAAAGTGACATTAATATTTAGTAGATCCTCCTTTTGCAAAAATAACAGCCTCTAGTCGCTTCCTGTAGCTTTTAATCAGTTCCTGGATCCTGGATGAAGGTATTTTTGACCATTCCTCTTTACAAAACAATTCCAGTTCAGTTAAGTTTGATGGTCGCCGAGCATGGACAGCCCGCTTCAAATTATCCCACAGATGTTCAATGATATTCAGGTCTGGGGACTGGGATGGCCATTCCAGAACATTGTAATTGTTCCTCTGCATGAATGCCTGAGTAGATTTGGATCATTGTCTTGCTGAAATATCCATCCCCGGCGTAACTTCAAATTCGTCACTGATTCTTGTACATTATTCTCAAGAATCTGCTGATACTGAGTTGAATCCATACGACCCTCAACTTTAACAAGATTCCCGGTGCCGGCATTGGCCACACAGCCCCAAAGCATGATGGAACCTCCACCAAATTTTACAGTGGGTAGCAAGTGTTTTTCTTGGAATGCTGTGTTTTTTGGACGCCATGCATAACACCTTTTTGTATGACCAAACAACTCAATCTTTGTTTCATCAGTCCACAGGACCTTCTTCCAAAATGAAGCTGGCTTGTCCAAATGTGCTTTTGCATACCTCAGGCGACTCTGTTTGTGGCGTGCTTTCAGAAACGGCTTCTTTCGCATCACTCTCCCATACAGCTTCTCCTTGTGCAAAGTTTGCTGTATTGTTGACCGATGCACAGTGACACCATCTGCAGCAAGATGATGCTGCAGCTCTTTGGAGGTGGTCTGTGGATTGTCCTTAACTGTTCTCACCATTCTTCTTCTCTGCCTTTCTGACATTTTTCTTGGCCTGCCACTTCTGGGCTTAACAAGAACTGTCCCTGTGGTCTTCCATTTCCTTACTGTGTTCCTCACAGTGGAAACTGACAGGTTAAATCTCTGAGACAACTTTTTGTATCCTTCCCCTGAACAACTATGTTGAACAATCTTTGTTTTCAGATCATTTGAGAGTTGTTTTGAGGAGCCCATGATGCCAGTCTTCAGAGGAGATTCAAATAGGAGAACAACTTGCAATTGGCCACCTTTAATACCTTTTCTCATGATTGGATACACCTGGCTATGAAGTTCAAAGCTCAGTGAGGTTACAAAACCAATTTTGTGCTTCAGTAAGTCAGTAAAAAGTAGTTAGGAGTATTCAAATCAATAAAATGATAAGGGTACCCAAATTTTTGCACCGGTCAAATTTTGGTTTAATGCATATTCCACATTTTCTGTTAGTACAATAAACCTCATTTCAATCCTGAAATATTACTGTGTCCATCAGTTATTAGATATATCAAATTGAAATGGCTGTTGCAAACACCCAAATATTTAGAACTAAAAATGATTAAGATTAATAAGGGTGCCCAAACTTTTTCATATGACTGTATGTCACTGGTTTCTTATCAGTAATCACTGAGACCCTTGATAGGTCTCAGCAGTCATGTGAGACTCACAGGTTTAGTCACTGAAAGCCCCTGCATGAGATAAAAAGTGTACCAGGAATAGACAACAGAGCTCCAGGGATAGGTGATTATGTCTTTTTATCTACTTTTACACCCGCTGTGGTCACTCCTGAGGATGCTCCAAGTCCTGGATAATGACTTTTAGAATTGCATTAAAGAAAACCTACTCTCGATTTTGCCTCTAAAGCCATCAACAGTGCCCGAGAGGGCATCTCACCTGTTGCCCAACGCTGTCTGCATAATCTCTGAGCACTGCCTCTATCCTTGTAAAAATTACTTTTTCAATATGTAAATCAGAGTTTTGAAGTCAGTACCATCCCCAGTCCCTGTGATGTACCCACTCTGACCCGATTAAATCATGCACATGTACAATTTTTCTTAAGCTTAGAACTGAACATCCTTGGCTTCATTTCATCATAGTGCATGAACTGGGGCTCAGTGACACATGTCAGTAGGTGGTTTCAGTGCTGGGCTTGACTACCACTGCATATAAGCACCGCTCAGCACTGAAGCCACTTGACTGAGATGTGTCACTGAGCCCTCAGTCCATGTGCAGTGATGAAATGAAGCCAAGGATATACACCCGGTTTCAGTGCTAAGCTTAAGAACCACTACACATGCACAGGATTTGAAAGTGAGTATAGTCTTTCAGGTTTCATTGGAAGTCACAGCAAATTTATCCCAGTATTAGTTTTTGATATATACTTATTTGTGGGTGATGTACTTTGTGTTTGCTACATTATATATACATACAAATTACATATTTCATTAAGGTTAACTATTTGTTGCTTTAAAGAGGACGTTTCATTACCTCCACCCACTCCATCTGTTTCCATTCTTCAATACAGCTCCACTGATTTTTAGATTTTTTTTTCAGTGGAGCTGCACCTCTTTAAGAGTGCATAAAGTTTTAGTTGGTGGAAGTGGTGAAAGTTCCTTTTTAAAGTAAAAGTAGGTTGTTAAAAAGTCCTTTAAAATGACAGAATTTAAGATAGAATATGTAACAATACTCACTTCAGTATTGTTATATCAGCTTTTTCCATATCACGAAGATTTTAGTTTTTTTGATTGTCATCCCAATAATATAATTCAATTATTATTAGTGTTATTATTATAATGATGATAACATTTATTTATGTATATATTGATAAAGAAATGAAGGGATGCTTTATAGTACAAACTATAGGATATTAGATACGAATATCATTGAATCATTTATTATAATTGAATAAACCCAATCTGAACAGTAGACAATGAGCTCTATTGCTGGCTTATGTAATGTTCAGCCCTGCCAAACCTACAGTAAACAAAAATAAAATTTAGAATGTGGAGAAAACACACTAGAAGCATTTTGTATCTAAACATGCTAATAAATACAACATTTTCATTTTGGGTTTAATAATGTTCTTCATGTTTTATTTCATTATGCTGGCAACACAATTTGCATTACTCTGGCAAGAAAGTCAAATAAAGGTTACTTTATTATGATTAGAATTCTAAATGGATATTGTAATCATATAATTTTTGTGTATTTTATCCAAGTTAATGATTTTTGTAATTCCTTATTTGATAGGATTTAGGTTTTTAATAGGTTTATGAGGGGAAAAATAAAACTGCAAGAACATATTTCGACTATTTTTTCTAGTATTTCTAAAATCACAAAGTACCATTCAATTGTGTTCCAGTTGTGTTCCCTTTCTGTTAAAATCATTTTTACACAGGATGTACTGTACAGTGTTTAGTTGTAGGGAAAGGGCTATTGTTTAGTGTCATGCTTTGTTTCCTTTTCTTCGTGTATATTTTTGGAATCATTTTTCCATGTTGTATTTGTAATTTATATACATTATGCCCCATGAGGTCATAAGAGACTTTTAGGGACAACTTAGCATTATATTATTCTTTAAAATCATATTGTCCCTGGGACTGCAGTAGTAAGTGTCAATGATGTCTCCTGAACTGTACATTCTGCTCATTGATCTCCATATATATAGTGATCAGGAAGTTAGGGGGATAATAAACCACCTTTGCTTTCTCTGTGAGGAGTATGACTGCCTCTGAAGCAAATTGTACATTAATTTGGTGTAAATGTACATATAGTTGGTATATATGTGTAAGAATAAATAAACTTTTGCAAAAACATTTTTGCTCTGCATTCCTATATCATAATAAATAGAGATGAGCGAATTTTTCAAAAATTCAATTATACCGATTCTCCGAAGTTTCCAAAACAATTCGATTCGATCCGAATTAATTTGCCTCGAATCGCGTTAACCCCTTCCCGACATCCACCCTAATAGTAAGGCGCTGCCGGGAAGAACTTCCTGCAAACCACAGTGGAAGTATCGTGCGCACACAGAAACTGTGTGCGCACCCTGCTTTGCGGGTGTCAACCGTATGTAACCGATCGCAGGTGTTAACCCCTGAGATGCCGCAGTCAAACATGACTGCGGTATCTCAGGGGTTTTATTATATATTGGGGTACCGATCGCCCCCCACAACGTTTTTGGGGGTTGCTGCTGCTCCTATTCGGCAGCCCGGGGTCTGACCAGTGACCCTGGGTCTGCCCCATCGCTGTCCCTCTGCATACCTGGTTGATCCTGCCTTGAATGGAGACTATCAGCCTATGCATCTGCACGGGCTGACAGCCTCCTATACACTACAATACAAGTGTGATCAGAATATCGCTGCTTCAATCCCCCCCCATTGAAGCTGAGATGAGAATATTGCTGCTTCAATCTCCCTCTACTGAAGCAGCGATCAGAATATCGCTGCTTCAATCCCTCCCATATACCCCAGAGTATAATAATCAGAGGCCCAGGGAAAGTGATTAAAAATAACAAACACTTATACTCACCTTAACCTCACCTTTCCTGAGAATCCGGCTGCCTGACCGTCCTCCTCGCTCCTCTTCTTCCTTGCGAATGAAGTCCTGCTCTCCAGATGTCACTGCTGGGGCCTGTGATTGGGCCTCAGCGGTCACGTGGGGGCTTGATGACATAATTACGCTGGCGCTGACGTCATTACGCCCAATCACAGGCCCCAGCAGTAAGGCCTGGGGAGGAAGATCTCGGAGTTACTGCTGAACACAGGACAGGTGAGTATCAGATTTTTTTAAAATTTTTAATCACCGCGGGGGGTGCCGAGGGGGACAGGTAGCATGGTGGAACCCCTTAGATGCCGTGGTCATGTTTGACTGCGGCATCCAAGGGGTTAAAAACCCTGATTGGAAATGTGTGATTCGATACAATACAGATACAGCGTGAGGAAATCTGGAATCAATGCGAATCAAAGATTTCCTGAAATTCGGATCGAATTCCACTTCTATTTCCAATCAGCTTTGATTCGCTCATCTCTAATAATAAACTATAAATTGCTAAACACTTATGTATTGTACCCCAAAATGATGCCTAAAATATCTATAACGTGTGTAAAAAAAAAAAAAAATAAGTAAGTAAATATTTTTGCTCCTAAAGGTTTGATGACAACTAATTTGCATTCCCAGCTTTATCAGAATTCTAAATAAAAAATCTCCACATTTTTAATGTGGCCCCACTTTTTTACCATTTACTGTAACAGTCTATATTATGCAAGTGGGTTGCCCCTTGAGAACCTACAATATCAGAATTAATAGGTGTAATTTTCTCAAGCACATAACTAAGCATAACTAAGAAATGTAGAACAACTTTAAAAAGAAAACCACAACATAATATTTTATATTAACTTTTTTTTTGAATGACGGTTTCATAGCAAGTTTTTTTTAAATACTGCAGCAGTTTTTGTGGCAGGTTTTCATGAAATATAAAGAAATGACTTAGGGTTTGTTTGCAAAGAGATTTTTGGTGATAAGGACAAAAGAACGAAGTAGAAACCACGTGGGAAAATTAATGCGCCAAAATCCATAGAGAATAGTATGGCCTTTCCAGTACTAAGTGAATAGCTAGTGTGCTACTCAAATAGAGAGGGCTGCTACATTTGTATATAGGATAATAACTAGAAAATGAGTTTTATGTAATTTCCTAATTACAGATATGTCCTTCCTGACATTTCCTCTTGGCTGGACATATACAGATATATGTATTGCAAAGTGAATAGCTTGCCAAAACATTATGGTTTTGCATGGATAGAAGAGGTCTATCCTATATGTGTTTATGGGGAGTCAAGGATTTTGTTAGAATATTGTAATAATGTATTGAACTGATTTCAAGAGAAATTGGAGATGTTAACCACATATGAGCTATGGTAAGTGTGCACACATCATGTTTATAGGTTCTCTGCAGGATTGATGTGGTTTTGGCATATTGCAAAACCGCTATGGAAGCAGAGCAGGTGCCATAACTGCCAGGTCTCTGCTGTTTCATACTGTAATGCCCATAATCCGAGTCTAAATAAATAAATAAACAAAGACAAACCTAAAAAAATAGGCATCAATGTATGTGAAAATGCCTGAACTACAAACATATAAAAGTATTTCTCCCATACGGTGAATAGTAGGGGCCCTGTGGGATACCCGTCTTAGAGGCCTGGTCTCTAAGGTGACTGCATTGACTTTTGTAGAAAAAGCCACTGTTCCTTTTTATATATTTCGTGCTTGTCCATCTTACTGAATTCATATCAGTTTTCCATAGCCTCTGCAGCACAAATGCTGTCACCTGTAGCATGCCCCAACAATACTAGGTTATACTCAGTGGTCTAGAGCAAGATTCCTGTTAATAGAAGAATTAAATGAGTTCAGAATAGCAACCAACATCTGCATTTTGCATAATATAACGTGCACTGAAATTCAAGCAGACTTCTTAAGTTAGATTCACACTAGCGCTAGGTGTCCATTCTTCTTGTCTGTTTGAGGACCAGAAGAACGGACAAACGGACTGCTAAAGTAGCGAACACCAACGGAGGCCAAGGGACCTCACTGAGTGTAAAGGGATCCATCAGATGTTCGTTCCTTGTAACTGTATCGCCAGATGAAAAAGTAGGGCTTGCAGTTTACACGATTTTAGATGGACACTGCGACATAGTCTCCGAACTAAGACTCTAATACAGATGTGAACCTAGTCTTATCTGATTGCCAATATTTAAAAAGATTCCCAGACATCTACATGAGCTGGAAACAAAATAAAAATTACAATATGAAAGTGCAGTGCTCCTAAAAAAAATATATACTTTTCTTTTTTTTCCTATTATTTCTACATATTTACATATCACATTCATACTGTATTTGTTTGTGAGCTAGTTATTGACAGTTACAATGTATCAATGTTAGATGACTCTGGACAAAGCTATACTCCTTGGAACACAGAAATTTAATCTCTGTATGAATACATTTGAACACCCCCGCTGGTATTCAAACTTGTTCTATCTTTATAATGACATATTTATCCCATACAATCAAACAGAAACTATGTGTGGCTTCACATTTCGTTTTTCTTGTCTGCTTCTCAGCAGTGTATCTCCACTGCAGATAGGGTCTAGTAGTCTTTAAAAACGCAAATAAAAGTTATTTGTGATACATTTGAATGGCTGTTCATAATACAAACTGATGTATAGTAGAGTAATGTTCTGCCTTTCTGTTTTGTTTAATTCATCCCTTCCTTATTAGGATCCATCCGCAGCTTGGTAGTAACAACATTTGCATGCTCAGACTGAATTACTTACAGATGACTCTATTGAGTCCGTCTATTGCCTGGAATGCTTCCAGTGAATGCGTATTTAATATTCTAAATCTTCTTTTATCAATCAAGTAGAATTTTACTACTGGCTTTCCCTAGGCAGAGCACAGAAATTGTAAGCTTGCATATATAATTTTAGTAGTTTGTTGAAAAAATTCTGTGCATGGTGCAAAAACTAAGCATAGCCCAAGTTATATTTTTTAATATCAAAAGTTAAAGGTAGCCTACAGTTAATGTTATTACATTTCTTGGAAACACTCACATATCTCTAGCACTGTGAGAAGAGACTATAAAAATTCAAACATTAAGAATCAAGAAAAAAGATCTCAATACGGCTATTAAGAACCTTTTCAGAGTTTATTACTTCTCTAGAATGAACAACTAATATAGTTATATTTGTCTTCTGGTTCCAACAAGGAGCTGTTTGTGTAAATCAGTTATATGCTTATTTTATGCTCACCAGCAGGATATGAGACTGCCTCATTATGGAGCTCCTTTCACTGAAAGGAGGACTATTGTTTGCTTCTGCTTAGCTGTAGGCTGTCTCATTTTTCTTCAGTGGCTGGCACCTTTATGCAGGCTTCAGTTATGTATCTGATCAAGATCACAAATGACCAAAATGTAACACGAGTGCTACATATCAAAGTAATACATTTGTATTGAACCCAATTATATAATGTTGAATCCATTATATCAAGTATTGTCTGGAATAACTTGCAATGTCTGTTTTGCAAAAAGAAAAAAAAAAAAAAATAAATATATATATATACACACACACACACGTGGACAAAATTGTTGGTACCCCTCGTTTAATGAAAGAAAAACCCACAATGGTCACAGAAATAACTTGAATCTGACAAAAGTAATAATATATTAGCTGCCTGCTATAAAATTAGCTGCCTGCTATCCACTCTAGATAACTGACAATAACTGCAGGCAAAATGTGACAAAGTGGGAAATGTCACTCAAGCAATGGTTGCAGATCTGGGTGGCAGTTAGGGGCAAGTATCTACAATGAGAGTGAAGCCCTGGCAGAAGAAGAAATGCCCCTAAAAGTCCTTTTCAGAAAATGTTCATAAGAGTAAAATCCAGATTTTCATGAAAATGGGGCTGCAATGCAGAATAAAAAAAGGTGCTATCATTAGTTTGATACATTTAATGATCATCATAGGCCCTACAAGGTACTATCATTAGTTTGATACAGATTTTTCTGCTGATAGAAACCCTTTAAAAGGGAGTCTGCCATCACCAAAACATGAATGCACCAGCGCCAGTACCTTATAGTGCTAAGAGCACAGTATTATAATTTGTTTGTAGAATGGCTGCTTGATTTTGACCAAAAAAAATGCTTTTTATTCCTATGCAAATTAGTTAAGAGTGCATCGGGATGCGGGGGTGTTCTGGGGGGGCCGATTATCATGGCAAGGTCTTCCTCTAATTCAATACGCCTCCCGGCAACACTGATGTGATCATAGCCACCTCCTCCTGAGCAAGAGGAAGATTGTGCTGTGATGATCAGCCATCCCAGAAGATGGAATGTGCTCTTAGCCCACTTGCAAAAGAATAAAAATTTGCTTTTCATCAAAATTAAGCAGCCATTCTAGAAACAATTTTTCTTTCTGAGCACTATAAGGTACTGTGGCTGGTTTAATAATATTTCTTGTGCTGATAGACTCCCTTTAAAATGTATCTTAATATAGCCAACCCACAGCACAGGTAAATTACCAGTGAGATCAGAAGAAGAGGGTGGGAGTGGAGAAATCCCAGCAGTTGGGGGCTGATTTAGATCAGGCTGGAACCCCCTGCCCGATCCATGGTTAAGAATCCGCTGGATAAATATTAAATATTACTGGAGAAGTCTAAATATTAATACATGCATAATGGATATTAGTGTACAGTGGTGCAGATATTCAACACCAATGATATGAAGTAAAAATAAAGAAAAAATATTTTTTATTAATTTTTTTGTATCTAAAACTGTGATAAAAAAACAAAGCAGGAGGATATATTTATATGTCATGGTGCACTAGGGAAAAAAAAGAGAAATAAAAGATGGACATAAAAAAAAACAGTGAAAAAATAGAGACACAAAAAATAGAACAACTAAAGTGCATAGTGTTAAATTGTAAAACAATGTGGTCTAATGCAATATGTTAAAAAAAAAAAACCTCTTGTGGGCAGCCAGATCCCATATAACCTATCTTATATATCTATTTGCACTTACACAGCTTTATACACAATGTTGCCAGCTCCTCTATTTTGGGCATTATAAAGCCATTTCTGTAGAATTGTACCCCTTGTGTGCATTATATATATATATATATATATATATATATAAAACTATATAACAGCTCAGGGAGCTGGCTCTCAGCAACTTCAAGTTGTCTCCACATCCTCCTGTACGAGAGAGATTGTGGTAAAAACCCCTGTGATGGTGACAAGTGCTGGGAAGTTTCAGATAGTAATCAAGGAATTTACAAACTGGTTTGCATAGACTCCCACGTCCAGACACAATGGGTCAACCTGGAGCGTTTCGAATATCACTGTGGATCTTGGGGTAATGTCACTGGCATATCAGCACATAACCCTCCCCTAATACTCTTAGGTATAATTTTCTGTTCCAAAGCAGAATCCAAAATGTGAAACAGAGCCATCTGAAAACTGGACGTGGAATTTTGTGATAGTTGCCTATAGCAATCTTTATCATTCATTTGGTAAAACACTTCTTTCTCATACCTCTCAATAGACCACACCATCACACCGACCCCTTTGTGTGCATGTTTGAACACAACACAACATCTGTGTAAATTGTTGTTCGCCTGATAGATTATCATACATCCTACCAATAGGTGTCTTTTCCAACTCTTCCCATACCAGACTAACAAACCTCTCAATCGGAGAACTAAGCGACAAAGAGGGAAATGTGGTGGCTTTTTTTTAATGAAGCTAGGGAACTTACCACTGTGCGTTGTCCTGTTCCAACAGCATTTCTTCTAGTGCACTTCTACTATAAATAAGGAGGATGCTGAATTTTTTTAAAGTGTTTTTTTCCAGTAATAATTTCCTGGCCCACAGGCCCATGTATGTTTATTGGCTTTAAATGCATTGAAGTTGATGAGATATTAATTGCCTTAAACTCACTATTATCTTTGTTTTCTTGGTCATTGTTTGATTGTTGTTTCCATTTCATAAAGCCCCTACAATTCTCAAATGCAACCACTCCATTTCTCTATTTAGACGTATTGGGTGTATGCGATGATTCACTTCGTGTTGATGACATTAAATTAAATCTGGTTAATTGGAATTGACACCTAAATTTAAAGGCCCAACTATTCTGATAATCTCTCAAATCCCTGCTTTTTTTTCATCTTCACCTTTGGGATATCTGATATTTTTTTTATCAATATCATGCTCAAACTTCTTTAATCCTTCAGGTGACATTTTCTCCCTCGAGTGGTTGTGTATCAGAGTAATTTGACTAATTTATCCAAAGTTTGTTTATCATGTATAGTTAATGGTTTAAAAAAAACTATGAAAGTAGGTCTTGTGTGCTTCTTCTTACCGTGCACATAATGTTTCATCATTAACAGGAAATGACGGAAACACCTGAACTCAATAATAACACTTAGATTCAAGAAATATTATTCAACATAGCTACAGCATGAATTCTTTTGAAGTTGGATCAATTTTGATAATAGTCAAAATGATGTTGATATTTTCTGATGTTTCCATGCAACCGCCATCACAAAAATATATTTGAATACTTTTAGGAGTACTATATTTTATGAATGGTAATGGCAGATGGGGATTTGAGATGCTGATCAAGAATATTAGGGCAGAAATAAATGTTGTTTTGTTCTGTTGGCAGCATCTGGGGGAAGGAGGCTAAGAAAACGTACGCCCACATAATGCTGATCATAACTTTATATTAAAGATTTGTTGAAATGTGATCATATTATAATGCACTATGTGAGGCATCAAGGTTATGCTTTACTTGTAAACCTGTAACCATGGCAGTGTTACACAACTCTTAAATAGGCATTGTTGTTTGAATACACTTTGCATACATGAATTTTACAGATGATTATATAATACTTTGCAATATGCAATAATGCCTCTTTATTCTTTTATCAGGCTGTTTCCATCTTTCCCATCCCTTTTCTAAACTGCCTTTCAGTCTGAAAATCACTGTTCTATACATCTCGAGATGGACTGTGGGTCTTATGACTCTCATGACTTATCTGTATAGAAATCTATGAAGGGGGGAGTAAGCAAGAAATGCAGGAGATGATAAAAAGAATGACAGACTTATACAGATATTGGAAGTTTCTATCACAACCAATGTGTTTTATTCATATCATTCAGTACCTCTCTATATATGTCCTGCGTGATTCTGGTACTGTTGCTGAGTAAGAGCAAGATAAAGTTATGGAGAAGATTCTCTAATTGCAGAGAGCAGTATGTAGGAGATAGTATCAACCCAACAGTTTAGAGAGAACAATACATTTCAGATACAACAAGCAGAGGGGGAAACTGATAAAAACTGCAGAATATGATTCATATAATGTCCAAAAATAGTGTTTCTATCTTCAAAGGTAAAAAAAAGTATTGATTGAAATATCTGCTCATTTTGTTCTTAGTGGATGGGTTCACTGGGTGGGCAGCACAGTGGCTCAGTGGTAAACAGTGTAGCCTTAGAGATAGAGTCCTGAGTGCAAATCTTTGCCAAGGACAACATCTGCAAGGAGTTTGTATGTTCTCCTCCTGTTTGCATGGGTTTCCTCTGGGTACACTGGTTTCCTACCACACTCCAAAGACATATGGGACAGTGTTATGACAATATCTATAAAGCACTGCAGAATATGATGGTACTTTATAAATAAGCAAAATAAATAAATAGTTCACTCAATGATTAGCAGAGTTCCCTTTATGACACTGCATGTAGAGATTACGGTTGGTCACAAGTTAGGACACATTCACTGACTCAAAAGTTACTAGATAGAATGTCACTCTAATTGACACTTAGAAATGAAATCCTCTGTTGACATCTGGCATAAAGATCTGCAAGGACCATAAAACTTTTACTGATATATATTAAAAAATGCCAGTTTATATCGTCACATGAAATTAAAAGAGCTGTCACAATCTTTCCCAAATATATGTCCATTAACCCCAATTATTGGAGGTGGAAGAGGAGGTTCAGGTGGTATCAGAGAGTTTTTCTGTATAGGCAGACATACAGCTTATTATCAATAAGGTCAATGGTGGTCTACCCACTATAGGAATTCCAAAGTACATGAAACAAGATGGACAGTGTCTTGTCAACTTTATTTTGGGCAAATGCTTAGCTTGTTTCAACCCTTGCAAATAGTATTTTCTGAGGTTAAAAAAAGTATGATATATTTCCCTTGTTGAAATTGTCACATGAAACCAGGCTGTGTATGTGAAAGGGCTTTTACTGAAAATAGAGGTACCAAACTCAATCAAATATTATACGGTATATTGATAGCTTTGAAGTACAGTAATAAGACTGCAGAAGACTGAAACCACATCAGTGCATACAATATTTTATTTTCCTTTTGTGTTTCTTCACTTATGATTACTCATTCATTTTTTATTATTAAGTGTCATGCTTGATGTAAGTTGGATATTATTTTTGTGTGATGACTTGTGATGGGTCTCTTGAGAATTTATTCACTGAAGCATTGCATTTTCTCTCTACATGATTTTTTTTTACTTTCAAATTCGATACATAAAGCTTATTCATAGTCACTTTAAGCATTAAGCCAATATGAATTTACCTACTCAATACAAAAACAATGTATAAAATTCATCTACTGTTTCTGGTAATTTACCAATACTAGCATTTACCTCCTTATAACTTGAAGGACCTGAAATGTTATAGATTATTTGAAAAGGAAAGAAAAAAATAAAATCTGATTTTTCTCTTGTACCATGTCTCTTGCCTATTTCTAGCTGCAGTTGTCAGGCTCATAAAGACAGTCTCTCTTCTGCATCACCTCTGTCCTCATTTCTTCACTGTGGTGCATAAAGGAGCCTACTGTCATCTCTTCAAAGTACACTTAGTTGTTGAGCCCTAATTCGGGCTAGAACAGAGCTAAAAGTGTGCAGTTACGTTTTGAGACCATACTGTTGACAAGAACTGACCAATACACAGGCTAAGCTTGCCCGCCATCTTGTCAATGAAACCAGGAAGCAGAGGGGAGACCCTAAGAATGGATGGTGGAAAGTAAAGAGGAATTGAGGCTACCACAGATTCCTCTTTTATTTTTTATCCGGCTCCCCTGTGGTGGAAAACTGAATCAAAGCTTTGTCTTTTTGCTTTTTGCACTTTCTGATCTTCCCCATATGAATGGGACTGATCAGCTGACTGTGTTTGTGGAAAGATTGAGTAGAATACTTTTTTTTTCAGCATACTTCTTCAATTTCTGCCTCCCATTGAAAACAAGACAGAATCCAGATAAAAATCAGCTCCAAATTCTGACTTAGATGGCAAAACCCCTATAATAATGAATATGGAAGACTTTACATTTTTTTTCTCTCTCTGCTATTGATTTTAATGTAAAGTTCCTTATCATAAGGTGTCTGTCTGTTTTTTAGTGGAAAACTTAAGTGCTGAAATGAACTCAACCTATTCAAGTATCACATGCTTCTGGTCAGGGGGGCAACTAGGTGAGGCAGGGCCTATAGCAAGCTTTTAACGCGGCCCCCATTCTCCTTAGGTATGAACATTATAGGTCAAAACTATTATCGTCATACTGTAACAACAATACTTTTATATTGTACACTCATACACACATTATATACATATGTACATATTATACAGTCGTGCATACATTATACACTCGTGGACATTTGTGCAATTGTGGACATTTGTATACTCATGATCATAAATAATTCACACACACATTTATACACTCATGCAAACATTTATACATACATGCATATATTATAAACTCATGGAAACATTTATACATGCATTCATATATTGTACACTCCATGCACACATTATACACTCATGCATATATTATATACATTATGCACAAATTTTTACTCACATGGATACACATTTATACACTCATATACACACACACACACACACACGCTTATTATACATTATAAAGTATATACAATCATACTTACATGTAGGATCTGTCATAAAATTGTCTCACTTGATTCAACACAGATCCTGCTAAATTCCTACATACCAGGACAGCCAAGGTGGGAGTGAGAAGGCCATATAGATAAGTTTACAGCTGATAAGTAGCTGCTAAAGTTATGCTTTTAACCCCTGCCTTTGGCCTCTCTTCTCTGACTTGACTCAGGCTGTAGTTACGACATATTGTGCTGTATAACATGTAAATAATGCTGCACATCTTCAATTCTTTCATCTGCTTGTGTGACAGACTAGATGACTGGGCCGCTGACACTGCAGGCCCCGCGGCAGCTGATATGGTGGTAGTTACACCCCTGCATACATACTATCTTTTAACTGGTAAAAATCAGGACATTTAGGTCCTACCGCTCATGTTTGCGAGATATCCTGTACTTTGAAAATGTGTCTTTCCCCCATCCAATAACATACAGGATGGCACATAATGTCTCTTTTATAACTCTCAGTCTCTGTAGGAGATATTATTTGAAATGTTAGGAAGCTTATCAGACAGTGTCAGTAAATTTCAGAGCAGTAGCAAATCTATGTGGCATGTGAAGACAGGGAGTTTGTCTAACACTATTATAACAGAAAGGTATGCATGCAGATATAAATAAAGGCCATGCCTGTACGAGGGAAGGGAAATCATAGGAACTGTATAGTTGTGGTCAAAAGTTTTGAGACTGATAAAAATGTGGGTTTTCAAATTTTTGTTGCTTTAGTTTTCTGTTTCTTTGGTATTCTGGAGTACAAGTTTAATAAGTTTTCAAATTTTTACTTGCAAATACATCAAACTTATGCAAAGACTCAGTATGTACAGTGTTGACCCTTATTTTTCAAGACTTCTGCAATTCGCTCAAATATGCTGGATATTAGCTTCTGGTAAATCCTGACTGATGGCAACCCATTCTTTCCTTAACAGTGCTTGGAATTTATAAAAATTTCTGTGTTTTTGTTTATCCACCCACATTTGAGGATTGACCCCAGGTTCATAATGGGATTGAGATCTGGGGAGTTTCTTGGTCATGGACTCAAATTTCCAATGGTCTGTTCACCTAGTCACTTAGTTATGCCTTGTGATGTGGTTCTCCATCAGGCTGGAAAAAGCATTGCTCATCACCATATTGCTTCCGGATCATTGGGAGAAGATGCCCTTAGAGGATATATAGATACCATTCTTTATTTACGGCAGTTTTCTTAGACCAAATTGGGAATGTGTATATTCCCTTGGATGAAAAGCAACCCCACCCATGAATGGTCTCAGGATGCTTCACTGTTGGCATGGCACAGGTTTCATGGTAGCACTCACTTTTTTCTTACAAAGGCCACTGCAATCCAAGAAAAGTATGTAGACTAAAGTTCTGCAGAGAGTACATAGATTGGACTTCAAGAGGACTGTGGTAAAGTTATTTTCTTTGATGAAGCCCCCTTCAGACTGTTCTGGAAGGATGATTGTCTTGAGAAGAAAAGGACATTTCTACCATGAGTTCATCTTAAGTCATTCCAAAAGTAAAGCATTCTAAGAACCATTCATGTGTGGTTGGACAAACAAAAGCACAGAAATTGTGATAAACTCCAAGCACTGATTAGGCAAGAATGGGTTGCCATTAGTCAATATTTGGCCAAGAAGCTGAATACCAGTGATCCAGCAGAACACACACAGTTGAAGGGTTCTATGGTCTATTTCATAGGAATTGTTGGAGGGTGGGCCCCACAGAATCATGTTCTACCTATCTAAACATTGTTTTAGACTAAGGTCTCTCACAGCACAATAATATGACTTTATACACTGGAAAATATTTAAGGAATTTTTGAGGAATATGACAAACAGTTTATGACTCCCTATCAATCCAATTGAGCACTTATGGAATGTACTGGATGAGGACCCACTTTGCATTTTACAGGATTTTAAATAACTTCTACTAAGGTAAAGGCCAGTTCCACACAAGTTTTATATGAGTGCAAGACCATGGATCTAATGACCTCAATTGACAATACTTTTCTGTGACTTCACTGATATATTTACTGACTTTCTTTGTAAAGAAAAGAAATGCTCCAAACTGGAATAACACTTTATTCCAGATTTATTTTCATATTCCCAAATGTTTGCAACTAGATTTCTTGAGTCATTAAAACTAAATTAGCTGTGATTGTTACCAATGCCTCTTCCAGATATAGATCAGTTAAAGAATGTTATTCCATATGCTGACACCCACTAGTGTATTATTTAGATAAAATATCACTTTTCTCCAGGCATAAGAAAGAACTTTCAAGTACTGGTAGAATATTGAAGATAATCAATATGTATTTAATTATTCAGGTCTTGTGCAGTACCTTTTATGCTTAAAAAGAGTTCAGATAGGTCTGAGATGCAAAAGCATTAAGGTTGGCAGAAAATCAAGCTGTGGCATTAAGTTGTTTAGAACATATGGCTGGACTGTTGAAGTGTTAAATTGAAAAACATAAATTTATAAGAAGCAGCTCATTTTTTAATTTCTTAGATTTTTGTCATGCAGCAAATCGAACAAGAGACACTTCTAAGAGCTACATTTATCTCCTTTCAAATAATTTTCCATTTCATGGTTAAATGGTTACCCTTTTACTTATAGTATTGCAGTGCAGTTCAAAGCAAATGGTCTGTTCTGCCGTGATCCCTTTGTACTTGTGATAAGTGGGGTACAAGCAGTTGGACCCCCACTGATAATACTTATTTCTTCATGATCCAGTTGTGGCTCAGATAAGATGGACGAGCCTCATAAGATTAGTTTTGTTTTGGGTTCGGATGGCTTGGTCCCAACATTTATTTCGTGTCGAACAAATTCGTTATGAACCATAGTTTAAATTGGCTTAAAACATAGTGTATTACACTAATTTCTAGCTCTCTAAAGCAAAAAGTTATGTCAAAGTGGAAGTGACATGTAAGCCTATGGAAAAAATGTATTTGGTAAACAGTGGATTCAATTTCCAAATTTAAGCATACACTGCACTGCACTTTTACACATTTTAACATTTAAAACACTCCAAAAATTACCCTTTTGTTGGGGAAAGGTGATTGCCTGAGGTTTTAGACACGCATGAAAAAAGTCATCAAAAATAATCCCTTCATGGGAGCAGAAGAGAAATCCAGATGGAATTGGCTTTGAAAGATGCAATCGTACATTTTTTTTTTTCAATCTAACTTTTTTTATCGATCTAACTTTTAGAATCTTTTTTCTTTTAATTTTTTATGCCAACGCTGTGGCACCAACAAAATGGTATCGTGGAATGTGATGGACAAGGTCACAGGACATGTTCAGCTGAGTGGTGGCAATAGTGGTAGGTGTGGTAACATGAGTGGAAGTACGGCATAGAATAATATGATGGAGCAGGCCACAAGAGGTGATGTCCAGCTGTTTAGGAGTAGCAGGCAGTATCATTAATACTGTAAATGGAACATGATACAGGGAGACGGTGGCAGCTCTGTTTGGAGGCATCAGTCTGTGAAAATTCTCACAGATCTATCACTGATTCATTTTGATGAAAGTAATTGTTCTGACACTAGCGGTGGACAGTTTTATCCTTCTAGGTGTTAAACTGCCACCTGCAGCACTAAACACCCTCTCGGCCATTACGGTTTAGGCTGGACAAGATAAAACTCCCATGGAAAACTGGGCTAGCTCCTTCCACTTCTCTAACCTATTGGCCCAAAATTCCACGGGATCACAGTTATCTGCTGTAATATAGGTGCACTTTAGGTATGACTGTACCTGCTGGTGAAGCCAGAGGGTGTCAGTTTCCTTATATAGGTCTGTTGGCACTTCAAGGAGACTGCACTACCAGCAGCTTGGCCAGGTGCAAGTTAAGTTACATAACCTCCAGATGACTGGGCGCATATTGCTGTTTCCTGAACACACATTCCCCTACAGATAACATTGGCATGGAAGAAGAGGAGTAGGAGAAACAGTTGGTGATGATGATAACAATGTCCATGTTCTAGGTGTAGATGTGGCCTGCCTACAAGAAGATCATGAGAAGAAGGGTGTAGGACGGTCTTGCTTACTTCCCCTTCCAGGGCCACTGCCCCTGCCAGTTCTATTTTGCTAAATAAGCTGGTGATGCATTTTCATTGGAATACATAGAAATGTAGTTTCTAAATTTACTCCTGTATCACCACATTTTTTGCTTGAAGATCTTGCACATTGCTATGGATTTATTGTTTGGAAATGTAAAAAAAAAAAATCCCACACGGGAGATGACCATGTGGAGCAGCAGTGGAAATGTGCCTGCCACTATCACCACCAGAGCAAAAAGAAAACCTTTAACAAATGGAGATTTTTCAGATTACAACAGACAGAATCAGTGTTTTTTTTTTTTTTTTTTTAGATAGATAGATATATCTAGTTCCTCCTCCTTTTTATATTTTTATCTATCTGATCATTGATTTATACATATATACCTTTATTTATCATCATCCGTTCAATCTACATACTTAGAAATAACGATTTTTTAACTTAAGGAGAATAGGACACAGTCCTGAGGCAAAGTTGCCTGTTAGGCATGCACAGCACAAAGAGACATTGCTCTCCGAACGCTGCCGCAATCTACCGAAGGCGCTTGATCCACAAACTTCAATATCGGAGGCATCGATGAGCTGCGCATGCTCAATATATCTTCCCGGCAATTGCTGATTCCTCTCTGGAGCCAGCCGCTAGCAACCTGCTCGCGGTTCATCCTAGGGAACGGCGCTACATGCCATTAAACAGACAAAGTCATACATTAGCCAAACAGGCCATCTAGTATTCATATTTTGCATTTTATTCACTATAACGAACATTATTACTGTAAGTAAACTAGCCACAATTCTGCTGACTAGTTTTAGGATGACCCTGTTTCCAACCTGAGTATGTGTGATTGGATTAGTCACGCACGCCCAGTAACAGTTAAAACATGCTACATGTGCCCCTTCTCTCATACCACATACACAGATTCCAGGAGTGGATGTGAAACCCTTTCTCTAGAAGAGGTAAGCCGTGATCTAATACTCTGGCTCTGTATGGTTCTTTATTTTATTGATTTGCTGTAAAAGTTGTATATGTGACCTTTTGATCTTCATTTCATGCATTATAATAATTTTTTAGCATTTTTATAGAATGTGCATGAGTATATGTAGTATATGTACATGTCTACCTTTTGTTTATTTTAGGAGATCCTCCATGTCTTCCATTTATTAACTTTTTATCTCCTATATATCCCCTTTATATGTGCCATTTGTTTTGAGTTAGAATTAGACTGAACTACATGTCTGATATGATCCAAAATGATGTTTTTATTTATTTTATGCACAAAAGTATATAATGATTTTATTTATGCTAATTCTATAGAGAGATTATATATTCTATTTATTTAACTTTTTTATGATTTACCATTTATTATGTATGATAGTCTTCTCACTATTGTGCTTTTATATCATCTTAATTCTGATATAAGCCAGATCTTTGTATCTGTTTTTGGTAATGTAGGTTTCCACTCTTGTACCATACTTCACTTGATAAAGGGGACGTAACCACGAAACGTTGTTTTTAGTGTCGTGTGATGGTTGCTGTGTGACGGAATAAAGTTGTTGGAATACCCGTGGGTGTGCGCGGTGCCTCTTTTTGGTCTCCACCAGAAGGTCTCCACCAGAGTACCATTGGTCAATCGAGAGCTGTAGAATCAGTGTTTTGTCTTTAGAGTTTCTCCCTCACTATCTATGATGACTAATCTGCCTTTAATTAATTACGTCTGACTAAAGTTTGATCTACTTCTCCTACTGCCATGATTCTCGAGCTCTACTGCAAGTTTTGCTGGTGTCAGTGTTGTATTTTGCAGAGGAAAATGGAATAATTGCTTTGGCTAATGCAGTGATGAATAACACATCCATCCTCTAGTTTAACCACTGAAATACCTTGTGCCCACAGCATCTTAGATAATGTATGTGACATCAGCACTTAAAGGTGTCTACCTGCCACTGACTATTGGCTGCGATGATGTCCGGTGGTGCCAGGATGTTACAGACACACGTGTCTCTTCTGTTTTTTCACTGTGAAATGCATGGTGGCCATTTTAGTTAATTTGAGACAGTATTTGGTTTTGTTACAAACAATTTTGAATATTCGGGTCTAACCTGCCTTGTAACGAATCAGTTCATCCATCTTTACCTGTATCCATACTATAAATTTAGGAGATGCAACCAAGGCCTTTGCATCCCTGATTTGGTACTCATCCATGAACTTTGTTCTATCTACCTTTATACTCCAGCCACTTTGCCTCACCAATTCCCGAATGCAAAACCAGAGGGCCAAACATTGCTGCTTCTGTCACAAGCCTTTCCATCAGCTCCTGTCTTGTTGTCCTATTCACTCTGCTTCTGTGTCTAGTCTTGGGGAGTCTACTTGTAAAGGCAAGATATCACTACTAGGAAAGTCACAAGGGGATATATACTATGAGGGAAAAAGTCAGCTTTACTGGAGTTAACTTTTGCGTAATTTGTACCAAAATAATCAAATACTAGCATGAGCTTACTCCAATGTTGCAATTTTTTTTTTTCTAAAAAATTTTTTTTTTTTAAAGTTACATTTGATTAAATCTGATGAACAAAGATGTAAGTGGTGCAAAAATTATAATTTTTTGTGCAAATAAGCTCACCACAGCATTCTTCTGCCATAAGAAACAACAACATATTGGGGTCCTCCACCTTCAAATGTATTTCTTATTCCTATTTTTATATTAGGATATTATAGTATAATTGTCTGTTCTTTTTATTTTATTACAGATCAGCAAACACAATATCACTTTGTTGAATTAGCATACAACACAATGCTTATATGTATAAGAATTTTCACCCAGAAATCTGGACCCCTGCTGATTATGAGATTGAAGGTGCCACAGTGTTGCTTTAGCACTGTGTTACTTTGGAAGTTTTTACCTATACAGCATTGCTTAATATCACAGGGAAAGACGTAGACAGCTGAGAGCCCCTGTGCAAGAATACTTGCGGACCCCTCCTTTTCCAGTATCTCAGTATCCAATATCCTTCTCATTTTATGTCTAACACTCCACCGTTAATCTTAGCCAAGAAGTTCATTGCATATACAGTACCTGCAAATCAGTTTGGCAATCAAAATCTGCTATGGTAGTAGGGCCCCCTCACTTACTGGGCTCCTTGGAAGCTGCACAGGTTGCAACAATAATATGTCTGGCACTGCCTGTTGTGCATGGATATGCAGTAAAGCCCCATTCAGTTTAATAGAGCTGTGATGAAGTTTGCAGCAGTGCGACATTGCAGGGAATAGCTGTGAAGGGGATGCATCACTAAAGCAAAGCTATAACCCTCTAAACTCAATAGAGGTCCTAATTTTCAAACCTCCACTGTTTAGAAAGAGACGGTGTATATCAACAACTAAACCTTTAAAAGGGTTGTACTGTTAAAGTTGTGGATAGGAGATAAGTGTCCAATTGCTGGGGGTCCAAGTGTCCTGATCAGGAGAGCAAGAGACCCAAAGTCTCCCTAAAGCCTCCTTTGAATGGAGTGCCAGAATGTAATCTCCTGAATACTGTAATCTCTGGTCATGCAAGCACACTGGCGCTCCAGTCTTCCTCATGTGTTTGATAGAAATGAGAAAACTAGTCATCTGCGAGCAGGAAGTTGTGGCTGAAAAGTTGAAGGCGTTTACAGCTGACTCTTAAAACAGGAGAACACAGCAAATATGGTAAAATATCCATATAACATTTAAAGACAGACGCTTTTAATAACTGTGGGACTGAACACAATGCATACATTAGCAAATATCCAAGCCAGCATATATAGCTTACGCCTGAGGGCAAAATGAACTCCTGTTGTGGTATCCTGTGAGAGAATTTGTTTTGCTCCTCACAATAATTGGCAAAATTACCATGGTAACCACATGCAGTAAGGAAAAGCGAAGAACTTGTGTACATTTCAAATGGAGCAAAGAAGATATTTGTCTTAGTTTGTACAAAAAATGTCCAAGAATACATCTATTTGCAAGATTTCTGTTTATGAAATTTATATTTCTTAACTATTTTAGTACATATGATAAAGGGCATGTTGACTTTTTCCCATATGAGCTAAGCACAGGGCTAGTAGGGGTACTGCTTTTTAAAGCATTGTTGAAGGGAGCAAAGCAATTCCTATTAGAACTCCCATATGTGTGCATCCTGGTGAAGGCTAAGATAAGCTCTATACAAATTGTCCAAAATTGTATATGTAATATATCAAAGTAATCAGTACATCATGACTAACAAAAATTAACCAACAATTCCAGAATTCAGTGACCAATTAGTGCTTAGAATATTACTACATCATGTTACAGCCTACAGCAGGGGTAGGCAACCTTTTTTGTTCGGCGTGCCAATTTTAATTAAAAAATCAAAGATGAGGTACTCGGAGTGCCGGGCAATAATTGTAAGTCTGACGACCCCTAAACTAAAGTTATACACCACAAACCATAACACAGAAGTGCTGCCACCAGATGCTTTAGGACACATGCGTTTACTGCTATTTCCTGGGGCACTCCTGTACTTTCCGATTAGAAGCAATGAAAGTCCATGTGCAGCCCCCAATTAGTGGTAAATGTGTCCAGGAGCACCGTATGGCAGCACCCTCAGGGTGGTGACACACTATATATCTGCATGCAGATATAGTCTTAGGCCACTGGAACTTTTACTTCAATGTAAAACTGCGTTTACATGGTGCATTTTTGCACAAAAAAAAAAAAAATGCCTGTGTTTTCTGTGCAAAAACACATCCTCAATAAAGAAAACACACCGTTATACAGAATAATGTCCCATAGTGGCCCCTGCACATGGTATTATGTCCCATAGCGGCCCCTGCACAAGGTATTGTATCCCATAACAGCCTCTGCACACAGTATTATGTCACATAGTGGCCCCTGCACACGGTATTAGGTCCCATAGCGGCCCCTGCACACGGAATTAGGTCCCATAGCGGTCCCTGCACACGGTATTAGGTCCCATAGTGGTCCCTGCATATGGTATTAGGTCCCATAGCGGTCCCTGCACACGGTATTAGGTCCCATAGCAGTCCCTGCACACGATATTAGGTCCCATAGCGGTCCCTGCACACGGTATTGGGTCCCATAGCGGTCCCTGCACATGGTATTAGGTCCCATAGCAGCCCCTGCACACAGTATTAAGTCCCATAGCGGCCCCTGCACACGGTATTAGGTCCCATAGCGGTCCCTGCACATGGTATTAGGTCCCATAGCGGTCCCTGCGCACAGTATTAGGTCCCATAGCGGCACCTGCACACGATATTAGGTCCCATAGCAGCCCCTGCACACGGTATTAAGTCCCATAGCGGCCCCTGCACACGGTATTAGGTCCCATAGCGGTCCCTGCACACGGTATTAGGGCCCATAGCAGTCCCTGCACACGGTATTAGGTCCCATAGCAGTCCGTGCACATGGTATTATGTCACAAAGCGTTCCCTGCACACGTTATGTCACATAATGGTCCCTGCACATGGTATTAGGTCCCATAGTTCTCTTCAGAGGTGACAAACATAAAAAAACAATGTACTCACCATTCCACGCTCTGCAGCTGCTCTGTGTTCTCTTCGGTGCTTCTGCCTGTAATCAGCGATCGCTGATTGAGTCTCAGGGGTCACGTCGCGTCATTATGTGTAATGACGTCAGACACAGACGTGACCTCTGAGGCCCTGTCAGCTGTGCCGGCAGATCTCACAGCCGCCGTGTAGCGCAGGGAGCAAGGTGAGTATCATTGTTTTTTATGTTTCATCACTTCTCCTGAGTCTTCGCTTATTATACTCGGGGTCTGAAGAGACCCCACAGTATAATAATAGCAGTTTCGTTTCGGCCGTGTTTGGTCCGATCAAATCTGCTGGGCAAGGACTCCGCTGCCGTGCCAGTGAAATAAGCCTCGCGTGCCACTCTTGGCACACGTGCCAGGGGTTGCCGACCCCTGGCCTACAGTATATGAGTACAGTATGTAAGAGTATATAGTACTGATACTCAGTGTCACGTTTAAAGGGGATTTCCAGCAAAAATTGGCTGGAACTGGGAGAGTTAGAGTGAGCAGTTAACAGTTGTTTGACCTCATTCCATGTATAGATTAGGCCTATGGTGACCTTAGGGACCCTTTTATGGTTCGTTCACATGGACGAAATTCAGAGACGAATTTTAGGTGGTCTTCTACTTCAGATTCATCTCCAATTACCAGCCTTGGAACCCATGACAAAAAGCCAAATTTGAGTCTTGGCTTTCCCCTGTTGGCTTGCATGCTGTTTAACCATATATACAATGAGGCATGATCCTCACATCACAGTTTCCACAGCAAAATCAGTGGCAGAAACCATGGCAAGTTTGAACCAGACTCTTATTTAGTGTATTTTTTTTTTTTTTAATAAAAGGTTAATTTAGCTCCAAATGTTTAATTTTCTCAAGGGGTTATAGGAGAAAAAGCATAAAAAATTTGTTACACAATTTCTCCTGAATACGACAATCTCCCATATGTGTTTGTAAACAGCTGTAGGGGCACATGGCAGGGCTCGAAAAGGAGTAAGATTTTGCTGGAATAGTTTTCATGTACCATGTCACAGTTGCAGAGCCCCTGAGCTGCCACCTCAGTGCAAACTCCCCAAAAGTGATCTGCCTACAGGTGTTTTACAGAATTGGGCTGTGAAAATGGAAAATCACATTCTTATCTATATTATGTTGCTTTAATACATTTTTTTTTTTTCATTTTTACAAGGAGTTTAGGGGTTGAGACGTGAAAATGAAAAATAACTTTTTTTCCACTAAAATGTCACTTTAGCTCCAAATTTCTCATTTTCACAAAGGTTAAAAGAGAAAAAGTACCCCATAGTTTGTTATACAATTTCTCCTAAACAAGATAATACCCCATTTGTGGTCATAAACTGCAATATGGGTACATGGCAAAGCTTGAAATAGGAAAGAGCACTCTTTGGCATTACAAGGGCAAATTTTGCTGAAATAGTTTTCCGGGACAATGTCTGATTTGCAGATCCCTGAAATACTAGTACAACATAAAACTGTAAAAATGTAACACATTTTGGAAACTTCAAAAAATTTGTCAAGAGCTCAGTTATCCCTTAGTTGTTTCATAGATTTTATTAACATTAGACAGTAAAAATGTAAAATAAATTTTTTTGCAATAAAATGTTGCTTTAACCACAAATTTTTTATTTTCACAAGGGGTTTGAGGAGGAACTGCTCCTCACAATTTAAAATATTTCCCGAGCATGGAAATACCTTAACTGCAGCTGAAAACTGCTGTTTTGGCACATAGCTGGGCACAGAATGCAGAGTGCACCATTAGGCTTTTGAAGGGCAGAATCATTTGATCAAGGGTGCAGGGGGTTAATGCCCGTGATCAGTGCGGGCACTGATCGTGAGCATTAGCACCGGGTGCTTGCTGTATAAAACATGTCCAGGCCCTTGGCTGCCATTAAGGGATATTGGCAAGTCTGAACACGTCACGAGGACACAGTACAGCTGTTTTTTATTTTTATTTCTTTCTACACACAGTATATAGAAAAACCCCTAAAACATGACCATGGTATCTAAGGGGTTAACATCCATGATTGGGCCTCAACACCAACCATAGATTCTAGAGCACAGAGTCATCTGCTCTGCATGGTGTGCACTCTGAACTTGCTCCATTCTTCAGCCATAATAGTAAGGCAGAATACAGGAAACTCTTAGTGGCTGTGTTGTGCTATAATGGTGAATGTGAGGAAGGGGTTAAGCAGATTATAAATGGCACAGGAACAGAGTTTCAGCAAGAGAAAAGCTGCTTGGAGTTCAGTGCAGTGGCTACAGGAGAAAGACTGTACATCAAACAAATACATCAGACTACAATTCAATGAGAAGAGATCACAAGTTGCAAGTGCCTTCAAACATTGTGTGTACACAACATGGAGTATGACCACGGAGTAAAAAACAGTGTCAGTGTTGGTGTTTTGTTTTGTTTTTGCACAGCATTCTGATTTCTTTTAAACATTTAACCTAACAAAACTAAACTACCCAGATAAGACAATGAACCTAAGCACAGCATATAGATACCATACAAAGAACAGAACAAAGCTCATTGAAATAGAGTAACAGAAATTATAGCCATAAAGTGTATACAGAATTGCATCAAGCAGAACATAATGTGTTAAATCCCTTCCCAGCATCCAATATACATGAATGTCATTGGTCGCAAGGGATTGAATGAAGATGGCTCAGGAGCTGTTAGCCATCATCCGCTGCTAACAACCACAGACTATGCTGGCTTCTTTTGAGGCAGTTTAGCCTTTAGATGCCGTGGTCAAGTGCCATGGGTATTGCCATTTTGGAACAATCACTGCCCTCACATCATCATCAGGGACAATGATTAGTTGCCATGACAGCCAAGAGCCTATTACTATTTTAAATAATGACAGATGCAGCATGTAAAAGAAGAACAGCAATTTACTATTAGAAATGGGCGAACCTCTCAATATTCCTTTTGCTTCGGGTTCGGGTGGTTCAGGTCCCAAATTCATTTTGGGTCGAAAACAAGTTTGGTATGAACCACACCTTAATTTGGCTTAAAACATAAGTTCCTAGAAGCCCTGAGAGTTGTATACACTATCTTTCCAATTTCTGGCTTTCTAAGGCAAACACAGCCACAGTTATGTAAATGTGAAAGTGAGATGTATGTCTATGGATAAAAAAATGGCCCATTTTGATGACTTGTAAATTCTACAGTTTTGTTGTGATTTGGAAGACAAATTTTTGGTTGTGTGTCACTTGAAAAGTGATGAAGAATTAGCTTTTAAACCCCCCCCCCCCCAAAAAAAAAAAAATTATTCCTTTATGGAACCAGAATGCCAATCAAACATTGCTGGGTATTGGAAGAAGCAGTGGTGGGATTGTTTTTTTTTTTTGTTTTTTTTTCTTTTCTTTTTATGCCAACAGAGTGACATTGAAAACAGATTCTATGCTGAGAACAGCAGTTGGGAGGCATAAAGAACCTGGATTATCCTGCCAGTTATCCCTGTATGGGAGCATATGCCTCATCAACATCATGTTGGCAGATTCTTTTTTAGAAGGTTGTGTCACACTGTTTATTGGCTGAGAAATAAAATCCTTAAGGCCATGGCCCCACGTTGCGAAAACGCATAATTTTGGCCGCAGCTGCAAAGAACGCTGGGTTTTAAATTACCTGCAAAGTGGATGAGATTCTGGATAATTTCATAAGTAATTATAAGCGCTTTTCCTACAAAACATTATTGAATGTTTCTCTTCTCATTGAACTGATCCTAATTTTGATCCAACATAAGAAGGAAGAATGGTTGTCTTTCGGTATGTTCACAAAGGGTATTTTTTTAAACTGAAAAATTAGTAGAATCCAGAACATACATTGAATTTCTGACACAGATTTGCAATTTCCTATGCTGTAGATTCACAATTAGCCTTATACAATAGAGATAATATGGATATGGCTGCAGTTTCTTCATAGAACATGCATGTGTACAGTAAGCTCAGAGAACTTTTAAGCACTAGCATGCACTCTTTTTACACACACACACACACACACACACACACAGTTTCACACACACAGTTTCACACACATACTTCTACATACTCAGGTACACTATTACATACTTCTATATACAAAAGTATGCAATTGCATGCATGCTACCACTCATGTAGGTACCCTAGTACTAGTACTTCCACAAATGCCAGTTGACTATTACATGTATACTTCCACACTAGCAGGTATGCGGTTTTGTACATACTTACACACTGGTACACTATTTCATGCATACTTCCAGTGATATACAGAATACCTGTTACACACCGGTATCACTTTTGCATGCTAATTTCCTCGCACGGATACATTCTTACATGTATACTTAAACACACAGCTATGCTCTTATAGAGAACCTCCACACACACGGATACACTCACACATACATACTTACAAACACTCAGGAACACTATTACATGCATACTTACACAGAAGCAGGTATGCTGTTTTATACATACTTCCATAGACATAGATTTGCTATTACATGCATACTTCCACACTCTCGGGTACACTATTACATGCCTACTTCTACACACTCAGGTATACTATTAAATGCATACTTCCATACCCCCAAGAACACGATTACATACATACTTCCACAAACACACATATACTCTTACATGCATACTTCCACAGACATAGCTTTACTATTGCATGCATACTTCCACACCCTCGGGTACACTATTACTTGCATACTTTCACAAACACACACTAACTCTTACATGCATACTTCCATACCCCCAAGTACACTATTACATGCATACTTCCACAAACACACATATACTCTTACATGCATACTTCCACAGACATAGCTTTGCTATTGCATGCATACTTCCACACCCTCGGGTACACTATTACATGCATATTTCCATACCCCCAAGTACACTATTACATGCATACTTCCACAGACATAGCTTTGCTATTACATGCATATTTCCACACACCTAGGTACACTATTACATGCATACATACCAGTGGTACACATACTACCTGTAACACACAGGTATTACTTTTGCATGTAAATTTCAACACACACACACACACACACACACACACATGCTGTTATACTGTATGCATATATGCCGATATCCTCTTACATGTATACTTACACACATGGGTACACATCAATATTATTGTAAAGGAAGCATGTGAGCAATTTTTAAAAGTGACTAACTGCTTCATAATACTGAGACTTATGTATGACACCAATGAATTTTAATAAAAAATATTCTTTGTAAAACATTACAGGAATTTGTCAGCAAACCAGCACACTCCAGGTTACCTGTATTTCTTTTCTGTGTTCTTCCTTATTGTTTATTTATTGTTACAACTACAGAGAAGTTTTAAAGAGAGAATCCCACTGTCAAAGCAAGCACTATCTACAGGACACATGCTCGATAACTACAGAGTGAATTTTTAATCCTGGTTCTTTAGGCTGGGAACAGAAGGGATCAAACAGTGAGGATTCAGTAAGTCCACAATGCTTCTTTCTGTGTTTTAGCTTTGAAGCTAAGTTAACATGCTCTTCAAACTCTCGGCTCCTTTCAGACACAAATTAATTTGAATAGAAATGCTAATGCCCATAGTCATGTTACCTTCTATTTTCAATACAATGTTTTAGTATTGAACATCAATTTTTAATTGAGCAGTTATGTCTTTCGAATTTCAACATAAATGAATACAATATTTATCTGCCTGGTTATAGACTTGTAGCTCTTTTGTTTCAGCTAAAGTTTTTACAGAATGTGTTCAGCTAGATTTATTTGTAGTAACTGACATTTGAAGTCCTTTCTCCACCCTCGATAATGTGTTTACACCTATGTGATGTACAGGGAGTGTTATTAGACTCACTGTGGCACCATGGGGAACTAATGGAGGAGGAAAATGCTTGTGCCAAGAGACCTAAAAGAATTCTGCAAAAGACCCAAAGCATCAACCCTTACTGCTATCTGAATCACTTAAATATATTTTACAAGATGGTACATTAGGTATACACTAAATAAGTAAGAAAGGGAAAGTTGATGATGTACCTTATCCCCTTGTGCTCCTCAAATCAAGAAATGTTTTGGCATGTCCCTGGATGTTGCTTATTAAAGCGTATCTAACCTTTTGGACAACTTTTTATTTTCTATCAGTATTTGTTTCATTAATACATTTTGTAATATAATTTATCAACAAATTTTGGATCCTTTTTGTGAAATAGCATTCACAGGGGAACTAGAATTTGTACAAAAAAACCCCACTGTATGTGATGGCTTAGTTAAAATATAACTTTTAATGACACCACTAAAATAAATAAATTGAACCCCCCACAATAAACAAAAAATATATTTAAAAAGAGGGATCCATATTATCCAATACAAGGTTATCCTCATCAGTGGAAGCTTTACTGTAATATTTTAGTACCGATGCCCACCACTCAGCACTACTGTCCATAGAATGTAAACTCTTGCGAGCGGGGCCCTCACTCCTTTTGTTTGATATGTTAATTTCTTTGTCACATTGTAATGTCTCAATTTGTCTGTTCATGTACCCTCTGATTTGTAAAGTGCTGCAGAATATGTTGACTCTATATAAAGTTATTATTATTATTATTAATATTATCATCCATATCTTTAAGGGACCTATTTTTTTTTTTTTAGAGGAAATGTGTTGAGATCGCTAGGATAGCTTATTATTAATGGGAATCATAGACATGGCTATCTACTAGCGTACTGATTCCACATGTGAACAGTGGATTAGACTGATATCGTTCTGGGACTCTTGGTCATGCTATATCTTATATCTATAATGAGATATGTTATATATTTTGCCACACTGTGGGTATATGTGAGGGAACCCTCTGTGCAGGAGGGAAGTGTCATTAAAAGTGATATTTTAATTAACCCATTACATACAGCGACTTTCTGTGAAATCCTGCATTTTTCTCTCTTTCCCTCATTTCTGTATTGAGAGCTGTTCCTGCCTCTCATTGAATGTTACTGTGTATGAAGTACGGGGCTGTATAAGAAAATGCAGAGAGAATGAGGGGAGGGAGGGTCACTTCAAACAGCTATATCTCAGACATTATAAAACGTACAAACATGCTTTTGGTGTCATATGAAAGAGGAGATTCTCTTCTGCAGTGCTATCTAAATTTCTATATTATACAGCTGCATATAAATATCTTAATCCAGACTGTGTTTTCAACCAGTGATATCGCTGGAAATAATTTAGATAGCGCTGCAACCTGTCATATGAAGTGTCATATAGTGTTATATGAAAGAAGAGAATCTCCTCTTTCATATGACAGTGAAAGCAAGTTTGTATGTTTTATAATGTCCAAAATATAACTGTTTGAATTGATCCTCCTCTGCCCTCATTTTCTCTACATGTTACACAGCCCCGTACTCCTGTACACAGTAACATTAAGTGAGAGGGAGAATCTAGATAAAAAATTTGTCAATATGGTATATTAAAAAATGTATTACTGACACAAATACTGCCAGAAAATCTAAAGTTATCCGAAAGTTTAGTTACTGTTTAAGTACAACTTTTGTATGTTTTTATTCAGGATTGAGACAAATGCAATACTTTTGCAGTGTACAATACAACTCTGAGGAATCAATGTCTTTTGAAGGAGAATTAGGCCTAAGATTGGTCTCTTGATTATAATAGTCTTTCTCCTGGAGCTCTTCCTAGTGACTGACTCCAGCATGATAGACATTGGGATGTACATGATGTGTGGTGCAAATAAAACACTTCTCACTCTATCTCCTGATGCTATCTGAGGGTACCAGTTTGAGATAAATTGGATTTGACTCAAAGTTTGCAAAAAGTTCAGTATCCAACTAAAACCAAAATGTTAGTGATTTGTTTTGGATGCGCAGCAAACATGCCAGCCACCATGTGAAACATGAGGTAGAAGCAGAGAGTAGCAGGATCATATGATTTATTAACCAGACCAGCTTTCCAATGATTCCTGGCATCGGTCTCTCAACCAATCATCAAGTCCTGTGGGTCCAGATATCACTGATGATGTCATAGGTACTATATAAGAAAATACCCAGAGAAGAAGTGTTGGTGATGATGCTAAGGCAAGCTTGGGTGGTGGTGATACACTGGCAGACTCGTTTCCAGTGCTGCTGCTGGTGGGGACTTTATGTGGGAATTTTTCTATACATTACCAAATGACAAATCCATGACACTGGGCAAGATTTGCATGCAGAAAATAAGTAATGGTCATGCAGGGACAAATATAGGAACCAAGTTTCTCCATACTATTCGCATGTCAGTGGCAAACAAAGTGAGCAAGACCATACTATTTCTCCTCTCCACGGTCCTTCTTGTAGTCACAACTAGCACATAATCGTCAACATCATCATCATTTTCTGCTTCTCCTACTCCGCCTCCTCCTCCATTCTAGAATCAAACATCCATCAGGAAGCATGTATCCAGGAAACAGTAATATGAGCAATATGTGCATAGTCACCAGATGATTTGTCAACTGGCCAATTTTCTGGCAGTGCACTCACTACTATCCTACTTAGTGGATTCCATTGAAGTTTACTAACTTATGGCAAGTGCTAAGTTTCTATGGAGGATATCTATCTGCCATTATTTCTTTATGAAAGCTGTCCCTGCTTTATATTGCGTAGTATGTGTAGTAGAATGTGACCTACTCCTTTAATATTTCATTTGTGGGGGAAAGTGCATGCCACCATTGACATGTGAAAAAGCAATTATGGGGAGGTACAAAACAAAGCTTTCATGACCCACTTGGTCAATGTTTTGAGCAGCAGTGGCGATGGTTTACAAATACAAAGCCTGGTACTAGTGTTAATACCACCCTATTTGTGCAAGCCCAGTTCCAACACAAAGTGGCGCCCATCCACCTCCTTCAGTTCCTCCTTACTACACTTCTTGCCCCCAATGTCACCAGGGCAATTTATTACTTTCACACCCCCTCCTTCATTTCATGGGATCAAAGAAGCCACACAGCAGAGGAGAGTTGTCATTGACGATGGAACGAATATTGTGGCACTGCAGTTGGTTAAAATAACACATTGCTCCTAGTGGCCACCACTATATAAACACATATAGTGGCTTAATGTAGGTGCTGTGCACATTTTAGCCATTCTTATGTGGCTAAGAACACCCAACTGAATTTGCAGGAACAAAACTACCTGCCCTTGCACTGCCTTGTCTGTGACATTACAACTTATTGGAATTTTATATTGCACATGTTGGTGCATCTGTGTGAGCAGCAGAAGGTGGTGCATTATTACTGCATGCATCAGACCACAGGGATAATGAGTTATTTTGAAATTCGCCATTGGAGGCTAATCAGGAAAGTCTAACACCCCATTGATGCCCTTTCTAGAGGCCCCAAATTTGTTAGGACAACTGCATTATCAGAAATCACACTAAAGTTAGAAGGGATAGAAGATGAACAAGATGGCTTCCACACAGGTGCCCTGAAGGAGCTGGCGATTTGCACAAACAATTTTACTTGCAAAAGGAACTGAGGGGGGATGAGGAAATGGGTCTAGGTTATGGAGGTCTAGGCCTCGAGGAAGAAAAAAAACGAGGCACTGGTCAAGGCAGTGTTTTAGCACTTATCAGGGCACAGAGGCTAAATACACTTTAAAGAGCTGGCAGTAGGTACCATTATAGTGTATCATATTGAAGACAAAAGAATAGAGTTGAAACAGGGACTAATGTCACCAGTTCAACCACTTCAGCTAGACAACAGAGGTGTTCTAAAACCTAGGCAATGAACTGTAAACACTGAGGAGACATATTCAGTAGTATCTGGCAAATGGAGTGAGATGGATAAAGCAATGCATTCAGTTAGCTTAAACTACAAGTTTAAATATGATCCTAGAGTTGGGAATACCCCTTTAACTTAAAATAACTCAATTTTGTTTATAGACTCAAATTTTACATGAAAATAATTCAATATATTGTAGCAGACTTGTATGGCATAACTCTTTGTGATGCAGTGTTACTGATAATAATATTGATAGACAGATGCAGTTACTTTCCAGTTTTCTTTCGCCATCTGACCCAAACCACCATGTCAACTTCAAGCAGGCATGACTCTGCAGAGTTTTCCACCAGACGTGTTTGGCTCCAAACTTTAACTGTACAGTTTTCCGGGACTATGACATTTATGACCTAATTTTAGGACAGGCCATCACTGAAGAGTTTGCAGCACTTGGGTGAGCTTGCTTCCTCATCTCAAGACAGTGACATCAAATTCACATGGAATGGAACTGAGCTGCAATACCAAGTACAACCACTATACAGTGTACAGCCTTGAGCTTGGTAAGCAGTGAAGACACCATAGTGATCAATATCATAGTCCTAAAATCCTTATTGACACGTGAGAGTTTTTAGATGTATTTTAACAAAAAAAATAAAGAGATGAAAAGTAGTGTGTTCTTTACACTGTACAGAATTGTTTAACCAAATTCCCTAAAAATCATATTTTCTTTTTATCTATAGCATTGAGTAAATACTTTTTATCAACATTCACATAATTTGCAATAACTCAGAATCCATTAGTATTTATCTTGTATACTTGCAAACTTAAAACATGTATTTGAAATGTATTAATAGATTTAATATATTTAAAAAATATTAATACATTGTCAAGGTCAACTTGAAATGTCAGCATGAAAGTTACATGAATATAACAGAATTTAAGATAGTGAAACATAAATGAGGCAATGTAAATTTAATCTGATTAGATTGACAGTTTTTATTTTAGAGCCTTTTACTGTCTTAACATATCATCAATTAGGAATGTGAGGAAATAAGTGTACTAAAGTATCAAAGTCTGTCAATTTGATAGAGTTCTTCACAAGAGCCTGGTGCTGAGGTTACAGATACACAGAATAGTGGAGACATTGCAGGTGGTAGAGGAAAGTGTCATTTTTTGTTGTCAACCTTTCCATATTTTTTGACATTTTAATGAAAGACATAAAAAATAAGCCGTAACAAGGAAATGGCTACATATACAACATGCTGTCTCATAAAGTCAACCCTTATCCATATACCCTATTAGTTCAAATGGATCTTATAGAGGGGGATTTTATGCTCTAGACCTTTGTGAGCCAGAACAGATAGTGCTCTGAAGGACATTAGAGGAAATGTGTAGTTTGATGTTACACCACTAATTGCCAGAAACCAGAAAATGCATGCCCTCAGAGACCAGGTGAACACTGCATGGATTTCTGTTACCAATGCTATGAAATGATATACAACTACTGTAGGGTTACTACTAAAAAATAATGACTTCATTATATTGGTTACTAACATATAATGCCAGAAAGCTAATACAATTTTAGGGTACATAAAAATACAGAATACTTGTGGTTCAAAGACATGCTGCCCTTCTTTGAATCAATTTTAATGCCATGGATAAAGGACATGGGACTGCTGGAATGGATTCAAAGCCATTTAGCTAATTTAATAAAAGGAATAGAGAATCTCTAAACAAAACAGGTTCCCCTTAGAAAGTGATGATCTTATCATTATTGACATGCAACACCATATCTAAAGTTAAAAATTGCCATGTGAACTAATGATTCCATGTTCACATATATAGAAAAAGCTAAAGCTGTGCTTCTGCTGTTATTTAGCTATGACAATAAAATATTCCACATGTGAACACAGCCTAAAGCTTTCCTATAATGTCAGACTCATTGCAATTAAAACAGAGCATTTCAGCTTCTGCTGCAAACATGTTTTTGGGGGAAGAGTAGAATGGTAATTTTGTAAACTAGACAAACTGGGGCACTTGTATTATTATGGTCCCATTTTGTGCCGTCAATACTTACTGTATCTCTTCATGTTTTAGACTGCTGTTTTGGGCACCAAGCCTCCTAAATTTAGCACATTGGTAAGTGTGCAAAGATGTGCCACAATTAGAATTTCACACTTTTTCCAAAGTTAAGCCAATTTATGAATCATAGGGGGGCAGATGTATTAAAATCTTAACACCAGATTTCTGGAACAAAAGTAGTCCATTTTTGGTACAAGATCATTTATGCCAAAAATGTGCCACTTTTTCCTCTTTCCAACTCACTCACTACTTTTTAAACAGTGGGACAGGGATCAAGGCAGGTCTGGGGTAACTTAAGGTGACAAATTTTGTATAATTCATGCCTGAAAATTGGTGTAAGTTATTTAGTAATTCTGCACAATTTAATTTTTGCTGCATGGGACTTCCTGTGACGTGCCAGAATTATTATAAAGTCTGAGTCTCCTAATAATTGTGGTGCATATGCTACTAGTACAAATTATGACTGACTATTTGCACTGGCAACTCTGACAACTGTTAGCCAGAAAAAAAGTGTTCAGGATAGAAAGCACAATAATTATTTTGGTGAAAAAAAAGTAATTGTGCCACAATTTTGTTACAAACTACTGCCCCACTGAGCTTTCAAGTTTATTATATTCTAAAGGCTGGTCTTGTGCAGTCATCCCCTTTTATAATAGAAGGAACCATAGTGATTAGTTGATTAAGATGGTTCTCCTAGTTATCTAATCACCAAATTTAGCTGTTGTCATCAAGAAAAGTCATGTATGGCTATACATTTCTTATCAATCAGCTGCTGTTGGGTTTATCAGAGTTTATAGAAGGGGGTTCCAAGGGCATGGAGATAAAAGTATCTAATCTAATACTGCAAACACGTCTGGCCACATTATATGGCTGTTGGCTGAACAGCTACTATATCCCTTCAAACCCCCCCCCCCCATACACATGCAGCCTCTGGAAGTTGGAGAAGGCTACTGCTAGATACCTTTGTGTCAATTTTGAGGTCCTCATATATATTAGATGGACATCTGGTCTCTTGAAAATCTACTTGTGTGTGACCAGCTTAAGTATTGCTGAATAGCCAAACTCACGGATAATTGTGATACATAGAATTTATAGATTTGTAATATCCAAATCTCAGGGATAACTTCAGATTGTTAAAAAAGGATATAGCACTGTATATTCTGTTTTATTTATATAGTCTCCTCTTTCAGGCATTGCATCCTAAATTTCAAAAACTTCTGTTCACTTCAGGCAAAAAAGGCTTTGATATATTCTTACTCACTTTTCTATGTAGTGATAGCTTAATAGATTTTGACAAAGAAAAGTCAGAGCAAGACATTTGGCATATTCTGTTCTATGGGTTTTACTGATGTGTTCACATAATATTCAGTAACTAGTCCACATTAGATTTTATACTAGTACAGAATCTTTCTACACTCGGCAGATGATAAACCTTTCAGTATTATTAGAATTTGCCAGTATAGTTCTTTGGATTGTAGATTTCAAACTGGAGATATTTCAGAAGAAAATAATTTGGAAAGGATTGATATAGTGTTCTGATACGTTTCAATGAACAAGGTATAAAAATGAGTAAGTTGCTGATTCTGAGAAAAATCTAAAATCCTAATGTTTTAAAGATTAGGCAAAGTTGGAAGAAAGAGACCGTACATTGAACACTAAGAATTTTGTAAACATTTGTACTAAACTTTATTTGGTACTAGAAAAAGAACCCACGTTGCCAAGTATAAAGTGCGGGTGCAAAGGATTCCATTGAAGTGAGGAAGATCACCTGGCAGGCGCCACCTCTATTCAAGGTTTATGACTGAAAACTTTAACATGTGCTGAAAAGTCATAGGATGTTATGGGGGAATGATTTATCTAACTTGATCTCTGATAAAAATTTGAATAAAAAGTGATCAAAGCAATAGCGATTCCCCAAAATGGTATAACTAAAAAGTACACCTGCCCCGCAAAAAGGACGCCGTATGCCATAAAATATAAAAAAGTTATGGGTGTCAGAATTTGGCAACTTTTAGAGAAAAAAAAATGTTTTGCACAGTTTTAGATTTTTGTTAAAATGTAAATAAAACCATATCAATTTGGTATCCCCGAAATCGCAGCAAAACATAGAAAACAGATAACACATCATTTTGGCTGCAGAGTGAACACCGTAAAAACAAAGCCAATGGTGCTATATTTGTTTTTGTGAATATGTGGAGGACAGTAGGTCCTAGGAACCAGTCCTAAAATCTAGGGAAGCTCCTAATTTATCTAGGTGCCAAATTTGGTGTAGAAATTCATTTATATAGTATTACAGATGTTTCACCCTTACTTTAGCTTGACTTTGGTCGAGTTCGTAAAATTCTCATATAAATTCTCACTAATGTAATACAATAATGTGACATGCTACAATTTACAACAGCTCGAAATCCACAGACACATTAAAAAAATCTCATGACAGAGTATCACAAAATTGGTAATTGTGCAGAACACATATCTGAATGTGCCAACCAAGAGGAAAGGTAAGAAAAGACACATCTTTACATATAGAGTACAAACTGTAGTCTGACAGAACAGGACATCTGTGAGGTTCAACTTGCACCAATAAATGCGGAGCATTTCAGGGAGCAGGTTACTATTTTTGGTCACTTCTATAAATGCAGGAGCTATCATTATTGTCTGTAGAGGTAAAAACCTAAATAATATATAGCCCCTTTGAAACATTCATTTGAATGAATGATATGCCCTGATGTATTAAATGCCCCTAGTAGGTCCATTGCATTATTGGAAAAGATGTCCCTACATTGTATTTTTAATCTAACGCTAGGTTCACACTCATGTTCGGCTCTATGTCCTTCAGGTCCGCATGGGGACCCGAAAGACGGAGAGCCCATCCGCTAAAAAAATGGTTAGCCACGGACACCTGCAGACCCCATAGACTATAATGGGGTTCGTCAGGTGTCTGTCGGGTTTCTTTTTTTTTTTTTTCATTCAAAAGTTTTCTTTATTTTCAATATAACAAGAAGACAAATACATGCTCTTTACATGTTAATTTAGCAATTACAGGAATTAGAACATAAGTAGTACTACAAAATCAGCAGTGCAAAGACAGGACATTTCATATTAAGGCTAGGTGTACTAGGACATGTCATAGAGGAATTTACACTACTGATTGAGAACAGGTCATAGAGAGGAAAAAAGAACAGGTAGGTCAGGAAGGACAAATAGTGTTAGTCAGATTAGTAAGGTAAGAGGGAAAGGTGAAGGGTGGAAGGTAGTGGAACGACTTGTCATAGAAGAATCAAGTGGATTATAATCTTAGCCACTTGGACCAAATCTTCTCAAAGTGAGGATGATTTCTTCTCTTCCAGCTCATGAGTTTGCGATCTGATGTACTTTCGCTTCCCACAAGTCCAAAGGAGCAGGAGCAGTCTGAAACCAGTATAGTGGTATGAGCGATTTTGCTGCTGCGAGCATGTGAGCTATCAGAGGGTACTTTCTCAATTTAAAGTGGGAGGAAGGAAGTGATAGATCATTTCTGGTGTAAGTCTGAATTCTGGAGAGGATACTTGTTTGATGCGGTCCTGAACGTGTGACCAAAAGGGGGAGATAATAGGGCAGGACCACCATAAGTGCAGATAAGTTCCAGACTGGGATTTGCAGCGCCAACAGGTATTTATGTTTTGCAAGTTTTTTATTGAACAGCCAGTCAGGAGTTCTGTACCACCTGGATAAAAGTTTGTAGTGATTTTCCTGAAGGTGAATACATGGAGAGAAACCGTGTGAATGCTGTAGAATTTGTTGGACATCAGTGGGTGATAGGGAGAGTCCGAGGACTTTCTCCCAGGAGGTAAGAAAGGCTGACTTGGTCAGTTTAATTATGTCAATATGAGAGTGGAGTAGATGGGAGATTTTTTGGAGAAGTCTTGTTTTACATAAGATGAGTTTCTCAAAGGGTGTCAAATGGGTGCGAACGATCATCTTCTCTCCAAGTTTCTTAAGACAAAATTGAAGATGTTGTTTATGCAGGAAAGTCAGTTTAAGCGGTGGTAGGAGAGCTAAAACATAATCCAGAGCCAATGGAGTGCCATTTGGGCAAATGTCTCTAATGGTTAAGTTATAAAAGTTATTCCAAAGTGGTTGGTAGGAGTCTGTCTGCTGTTCCAGCAGGTTGGGGATCACACTAGCAGGTGTTAATGGAGACGGATAAGGTGCCAAATTCTCAGAAACCTCCTTCCATATGTCCGAACAGCCTTGTATGATTGGATCTAGTATTAATGTCTTGGAGTTTCGTGTATGGGGACGCCATAAAGTGGAATAGAGGGTGTGTGGTAGTAGGGAGCGCATTAATTGTAGCGGTACATTGAAGCCAATCGGTGAGACCAGGTAGGAGTACCATGACAATCGTACAGTTTGATAATATTTGAAGATATCTGGTAAGCCGATGCCTTCTTTGCTACGTTGTTTGACAAGTTGAGACAATGCGAGGCCGAGTGTCTTTCCTCTCCATATGAATCTGGTGAACATACTACAGACAGATCGAAAAAATAAAGGCGGCAAATAGATAGGTAGCATATTTAGGCGATATAAATATTTAATGACCTTGTTTGCCCAGCCAAATGGCGTGGATTGTTGGAGTTTCAACATATCAGTAGAGGAGAAGGTCACATTTAGTAACTCAGATTTTGAGAAATTGACCTTGTAATTAGAGATTCTACCATACTCTACAAGAAGGTCTACAAGAGCAGGGAGGCCTTCTGTTGGGTTAGTCACTACAAAGAGGACATAAGCCGCAAATGCCGTTGCATGGAGAGAAGATTGGCCAACAGGCATACCCTTGATATGAGGATGTTGGCGGACTGCTTGCAGAAGGGTTTCCAACACCAAGATGAACAAGGAAGGGGAAAGTGGACAGCCCTGCCTTGGAAGAATAAGTGCCGTTAATTTTTAATCTGGTGTTTGGTTGAGAGTAGAGAGAACACAGCGAAGCCAAATCTCTCCAGGGTGGCTTTCATAAAGTCCCAGTCCACTCTGTCAAATGCTTTTTCAGCATCAACTCCTAGAAGTAATAAAGGATGATTGGAGTGATGGGCCAGGCTGATCAAGGGAAGCAATTTCACTGTGTTGTTCTCCTCCCTTCCATGTATGAAGCCGGATTGCTCCTCATGAATCAAGGAGGGAAGGAATAGTTTCAATCTCAGAGCAAGGATCTTTGCCCAAATCTTTACATCAAGGTTCAGTAATGAGATGGGTCTGTAGCTGCCACAAGAAGAAAGGTCTTTGCCCTCTTTAGCGTTAAGAGTGATGTATGCTTCCTGCGCCTGTTTGGGAAGAGATGCACCTTGTAGTAGAGCGTTGCATGCTAAGGAAAGACGTGGTGTAAGAATCTTCTGAAATTTTTTGTAGTATAAGAGAGGTAGGCCATCTGGGCCTGGGCTTTTCCCTTTAGGGAAGCTGTTAATAGCATCTGTAAGCTCTTTCAGGGTAATTTTTGAGGTCAGCGTGGATATAGAATCAGGTGACAAAGTTGGTAATGAGAGTTTATGCAAGAATTCTCTGGTCAGGGTTTGTTTGTCTACAGGGGAAAGTGTGGATAGGTCCGCGTTAAGGTTGTACAATTTCTTATAAAAAGTTATAAAGGCTTGAGCTATGTCAGGAGTTAAAGTATGGGAGACCCTAGATCCATCTGTAATGGACGAGATAAAGGTCTTCGCCTTAGTTTTGCACAGTAAACTTGTCATGAGACGGCCTCCTTTATCACCGTGAGCATATAGCATTTGCTGGAATTGTAGGTGGTATTTAGCAGCCCTGGCGTTGAGGATAGAATTGAGCTCTTCTCTCAGTTTTGTCATTTCAGCCTGTGCAGGAGTGGCTAAGGATTTTTTATGGATGCATTCTATTGCGTGAGGTGTCCGTCGTATTTCTATGCAGGACTTTTCTATCTGCCGATTTTAGACAGAATCGGTGGAAGAGTCTCCTTTGGTGACTCCAACACAGGTGTGAACCTAGCCTAAGAAAGAAATATAAATGACCATGAGATTAAAGTAATATAAGTGATATTTAGTTTTTTTTTTTTTTTTTTCTCCCCCCCTTTTTTCCCCCCCCCACCCCCCTCCCCCCCCCTCCTCCTTTTTTTTTTTTTTTTTCCCCCCCCCCCCCTCCCCCCCCTCCCCCCCCACCCCCTTTTTTCCCCATTTTGTGCTCCTCCCCCCCCCCCCCCCCTTCTCAACCTTATCTAACCTTAATTTAATTCCATTTTTGTGTCCCTTTTTTTTATTGTCCCATCTTAAAATTCCATTTTGATTTCTCAGAGTTCCATTGTGATGTCACTGTGTTCCATTGTGATGTCATACCATTCCAGTGTGATGTCACAGAGTTCCATTGTGATGTCATTGTGTTCCATTGTGATGTCATAGACTTCCATTGTGATGTCACAGAGTTCCATTGTGAAGTCATAGAATTCCAGTGTGATGTCACAGAGTTCCATTGTGATGTCATAGATTTCCATTGTGATGTCACTGTGTTCCAATGTGATGTCGTAGAATTCATTTGTGATGTCACAGAGTTCCATTGTGATGTCATAGATTTCCATTGTGATGTCACAGAGTTCCATTGTGAAGTCATAGAATTCCATTGTGATGTCACTGTGTTCCAATGTGAAGTAATAGAATTCCATTGTGATGTCACAGAGTTCCATTGTGATGTCACAGAGTTCCATTGTGATGTCATAGAGTTCATTGTGATGTATAGAATTCCATTGAGATGTCACAGAATTCCATTGTGATGTCACTGAGTTCCATTGTGATGTCATAGAATTCCATTGTGATGTCATAGAGTTCAATTGTGATGTCATTGAGTTCCATTGTGATGTCATAGAATTCCATTGTGATGTCACTGTGTTCCATTGTGATGTTATAGAATTCCATTGTGATGTCACTAAGTTCCATTGTGATGTCATAGAATTCCATTGTGATGTCACAGAGTTCCATTGTGATGTCATAGAATTCCATTGTGATGTCAATGTGTTCCAATGTGATGTCATAGAATTCCATTGTGATGTCACTGAGTTCCATTGTTATGTCATAGAATTCCATTGTGATGTCACTGTGTTCCATTGTGATCTCTTAAAGTTCCATTGTGATGTCATTCTTTTCCATTGTTGTGTCATAGAATTCCATTGTGATGTCACTGTGTTCCATTGTGATGTCACTGAGTTCCATTGTGATGTCATAGAATTCCTTTGTGATGTCACTGTGTTCCATTGTAATGTCATAGAATTCCATTGTGATGTCACAGAGTTCCATTGTGATGTCATAGAATTCCATTGTGATGTCATATTGTTCAATTGTGATGTCACTGACTTCCATCGTGATGTCATAGAATTCCATTGTGATGTCACTGTGTTCTGTTGTGTCATAGAATTCCATTGTGATGTCACAGTGTTTCATTGTGATGTCACTGAGTTCCATTGTGATGTCATAGAATTCCATTATGTCACAGAGTTCTATTATGATGTCACTCTGTTCTATTGTGATGTCATAGAATTCCATTGTGATGTCACTCTGTTCTATTGTGATGTCATAGAATTCCATTGTGATGTCACTGTGTTCTATTGTGTCATATAATTCCATTGTGATGTCACTGAGTTCCATTGTGATGTCATAGAATTCCATTCTGATGTCACTGTGTTCCATTGTGATGTCATAGAATTCCATTGTGATGTCACTGTGTTCCATTGTGATGTCATAGAAATAAATTGTGATGTTATAGAATCCCATTGTGATATCACAGAGTTCCATTGTGATGTCATAGAATTCCATTGTGATGTCACTGTGCTCCATTATGATGTCGTAGAATTCCATTGTGTTGTCACAGTGATCCATTGTGATGTCACAGAGTTCCATTGTGATGTCATAGAATTCCATTGTGATGTCACAGAGTTCCATTGTTATGTCATAGATTTCCATTGTGATGTCACTGAGTTCCATTGTGATGTCATAGAATTCCATTGTGTTGTCACAGAGTTCCATTGTGAGGTCATAGAATTCCATTCTGATGTCACTGTGTTCCATTGTGATGTCATAGAATTCCATTGTGATGTCACTGTGTTGTATTGTGTCATAGAATTTCATTGCGATGTCACAATGATCCATTGTGATGTCTAAGAGTTCCATTGTGATGTCATAGAATTCCATTGTGATGCCACTTTATTCCATTGTGATCTCACTGTGTTCCATTGTGATGTCACTGAGTTCCATTGTGATGTCACAGAGTTCCATTGTGATGTCATAGAGTTCCATTGTGATGTCACTGAGTTCCATTGTGATGTCATAGAATTCCATTGTGATGTCACAGAGTTCCATTGTGATGTCATAGAATTCCATTGTGATGTCACTGTGTTCCATTGTGATGTCACAGAGTTTCATTGTGATGTCACAGAGTTCCATTGTGATGTCACTGTGTTTTATTGTGATGTCACTGAGTTCCATTTTGATGTCATAGAATTCCATTGTGATGTCACTGTGTTCCACTGTGATGTCATAGAATTCCATTGTGATGTCACTGTGTTCCATTGTGATGTCATAGAATTAAATTGTGATGTTATAGAATCCCATTGTGATGTCACAGAGTTCCATTGTGATGTCATAGAATTCCATTGTGATGTCACTGTGCTCCATTATGATGTCGTAGAATTCCATTGTGATGTCACAGTGATCTATTGTGATGTCACAGAGTTCCATTGCGATGTCAGAGAATTCCATTGTGATATCACTGTTTTCTATTGTCATAGAATTCCATTGTGATATCAGAGTGTTCCATTGCAATGTCACTGAGTTCCATTGTGATGTCATAGAATTCCATTGTGATGTCACAGAGTTCCGTTGTGATGTCATAGAATTCCATTGTGATGTCACAGAGTTCCATTGTGATGTCATAGAATTCCATTGTGATGTCACTGAGTTCCATTGTGATGTCATAGAATTCCATTGTGATGTCACAGTTTGATTGTGATGTCACTGTGTTCTATTGTGATGTCATAAAATTCCATTGTGATGTCACTCTTTTCCATTGTGATGTCATAGAATTCCATTGTGATGTCATAGAATTCCATTGTGATGTCACAGAGTTCCATTGTGATGTCATAGAATTCCACTGTGATGTCACTGTGTTCCATTGTGATGTCACTGAGTTCCATTGTGATGTCATAGAATTCCTTTGTGATGTCACTGTGTTCCATTGTAATGTCATAGAATTCCATTGTGATGTCACAGAGTTCCATTGTTATGTTATAGAATTCCATTGATGTCACTGTGTTCCATTGTGATGTCATAGAATTCCATTGTGATGTCACTGAGTTCCATTGTGATGTCATAGAATTCCATTGTGATGTCACCTGACTTCCATTGTGATGTCATAGAATTCCATTGTGATGTCACGTGTCTGTGTGTAGAATTCCATTGTGATGTCACTGTGTTCCATTGTGATGTACAGAGTTCCATTGTGATGTCATAGCGTTCCATTGTGATGTCATTGAGTTCCATTGTGATGTCATAGAATTCCATTGTGATGTCACAGTTTGATTGTGATGTCACTGTGTTCCATTGTGATGTCATAGAATTCCATTGTGATGTCATAGAATTCCATTGTGATCTCACAGAGTTCCATTGTGATGTCATAGATGTCATAGACTTCCATTGTGATGTCACTTAGTTACATTGTGATGTCATAGAATTCCATTGTGATGTCACTGTGTTCCATTGTGATGTCACTGAGTTCCATTGTGATGTCATAGATTCCATTGTGATGTCACTGTGCCATTGTAATGTCATAGAATTCTATTGTGATGTCACAGAGTTCCATTGTGATATCATAGAATTCCATTGTGATGTCACAGAGTTCCATTGTTATGTCATAGAATTCCATTGTGATGTCACTGAGTTCCATTGTGATGTCATAGAATTCCATTGTGATGTCACTGAGTTCCATTGTGATGTCATAGAATTCCATTGTGATGTCATAGAGTTCCATTGTGATGTCACTGAGTTCCATTGTGATGTCATAGAATTCCATTGTGATGTCATTGAGTTCCATTGTGATGTCACTGAGATCCATTGTGATGTCACTGAGTTCCAGAGTTCCATTGTGATGTCATAGAATTCCATTGTGATGTCACTGTGTTCCATTGTGATGTACAGGGCTTAAGCCTTTTTTCTTCCTTCTTTTTCTCCCCCCTCCCCCCCTTTCCCTCTTCTTCTCTTGTCCTATATTTTTAACAGGCGGGGGGGGGGGTTTTGACTGTTTGATGAACAGGGCACTGGGGGGGGTGGGGTGGGCCTTTTTTGGGGGGGGTTTGTGTTGGACGGGCCTTCTACCTCAATAAATATAGACATTTCCTTTGCCATGAGAGATTATTAGGATTACTAGAAATCTATAATAATGCAGATCAAATAATATGCACAGTAAATGTATATTACATTACACAGGTTTGGAAACAAAAAATTATTACATGCTGCCAGGACTTGCAATAAACTCAATGTTATCTTTGTGTTTACATAAGGATATAATCCACACCGTCTGAGACATTATCCACAAACTACAATTAGATTGCCCAGACCACAGAGAAGGAGATAATAGCTTTGACAGAAAGCAAGATCATCAGAACTCAGCACCACTCCCCTCCAATTTGGGGTGTTTTGCAGTAAAAAGTTTTTATATTTATGTATTATAAAGAAGTTGATTGTTTTCATATGAAACTATTACTCCAGTGTTTTTTGTTTTCCGAAAGTATACGTATAAAAGAAGTCGTTTCTTTGAAGTTTGAGGCTATCTTATGTGTAAAGAATATTAAGTACCTATCCTGGATGAGGAAACTGAGGGGTATTCAATTTTTCTTTGTTCCATTTTGGTGACAAACATAGAAATGGACTTACACCAGTAAGACTAATGCAAAATTAGCTGTATTATCAGCTGGTGGATGCTGGTGCAAGAAAGACCATGGTGATGTTTAGGTTAGCAGAAGTTGTGCCTGGTGTGTTACATGTGAGTACATTGAGGTGAGTGTGGTTGTAGGTGATGAGGCTTCTGCAAGCATGATAGTTGCTTGCTGCATTTGTGTAGTTTACAGAGACCTTGTGCCACTGGGCTGCATGCCATTGTGTGTTTTAATGTCTTGTAACAGAGGAGCGATGCCTTGCTGTAGAGAAACTGTTGAGCTTTTGCTGTTGCAAGTTGGCATTGGCATCTTGAGAGAGAGGAGATGTGATGTAGATACAGAGGTTTACTTTGCATGGTTTGCCATATTGGTGGTTGCTTGGCATGACATATTTGTATAGGAGGGAGCTGTGTTTGAGAGGATCAAGAGATAAGGGTTCTGACTTAAGTGATAGTAGCCCAGATTTTGAAACAGATGGCAACCTACGAGACAGCAGCCATTCAATAGAGTGGTGATGACTGATGTACTGGATCAAGTTAGCCTTGTAAGAAAAGGAAGTTCCTGATGCATGGCTATTCTGGAGATGTGAAGTAGTTGGTCTAGGGTCAATGTGACCAGGGTATGTGGTACCAAGTTAGTTAGTTGGTCAAATTGTTGGGCCTTTGTGAGCCATGTTTTATTGTCTTGGGCAGCCACTGGTGGAGCAGTTTCCTGGAGCTTTCAGAGTGTGGACGTAGATGGACACGTGGCTGTAGGTTGGGGCAAAAGTATAATTGATGTGTAAATCTTCTACATTGTATGCCTGTTGAAGTGTGTCTGTACATGGTTTGCCTATGGCAAGTGACGTAGTCAAGTACGCGTAGTGGAGGGAAGGGAGTCTTCTCTCCCCACAGGTATGTTGATGTAGAGTGAGTATTTCTGTGGAGTTATTCCAGTTTCTAAACTGTGTATCTTTTGAACCATACTGTATATATCTGTAATTTTTTTCTCTGTACTTTACTGCTAATTCTTAATAATTTTTATTCTGCAAATAAAGTCTCCAAAATGTGTTTCTATCATGACTTTATTACATTAAAATTTGTACATTATTTCCAGATAGGCAATTATGCAGGTGCATGAGGTGTGTTTTGTGCTCATCTATTGCCTTTGTCAGAATTATTATCAATAGGACTTTTAAAATACAGGTGTATTTAGGCTGGGACTCCATGGCAACAGGAAATCACGTGCAAATAACTGTAATATTGCAGAAAAAAAAACATTATTTGTGAACAATTTCATGTAGTTATGGCGCTTTTACTCGAGGGTAGATTTGCACATGAAAGATTTTCTTGACACTTAACTATATTGCTATGGTTTTGCAGTGACTTATAAAGTCTTTTTTTCATTTAAATAAAAACATAGCACATACACACTCAATACCAATTGCTGTTCCAGTTAAAATAAAATGGTATACCACACAATAGTGTAACTATTACAAAAGACAGTGTGGCACAAAGAAATGAAACGTTTACAATATATATTGGGTAGAATCCAACATTAAATGCTTGCAATCTATAAGGAATAGGATTCGGCAATAGTGTAAGCAGCTCTAGACATACAGTATTAGGTGCAGGGGGTGTGGAAATATTGGTTGAGGACTTGTTAATCCTTTATCATGGTCCCGGGAGTAAGACAGGTGAGAAGGCCTCTTCATGCCATTGCCCTCATGATCTCCAGACCAATTTCAGACATCTTTGAGTCCAAGGCAAAAGCGGGACTTATCGTTAAAAAGGATAGACCTCCATTCCAGCCTCCATTGCTGGCAACGTGATAGCCTTTGAGAGTGACAGCATGAGGTCAATGGAACACCTATAGGAGGATGTCTGGCTCATAGCTCAATAATGTCATACAAACTGCTTGTGATGTTTGGTGTTGACACTTTGCTATCCTAGGCTTGGAATTATATCTAATTTAACTCTTCATTGTGATTGAGAGCTAATATAGCCTTCTGTCAGTTCTGCAAAATGCACTTCGCTACTGAACCCTGATAAGCGATAGAACAGTGCTTGATCAGTGCCTCTGGGATCTCTGCATGTAAATCCAGAGATAACAATGTTCAGCGCTGTTTGCTGTATAACGCCGCCCCCATATGACCAAAGCCCCACCCCTAAACTGCTCACCACGCCCCCACTCACTGCTGGCCCGTGGCAGAAAAAGGCTGGGTACCGGTGCTGTACATCACACATGCTAAACTCACCCACTAACTTGTCACTGAGACAAGGGTGCAGGGGGGAGAGGAGACAGCAAATCCTGAGATGGGAAAACTCTTTTAATGACAAAGTGGAGTATTTAATCAAATCCAAGCTAAGATAAGGTAGGCACATGTGAAAGATTTTACATGTTAGTTTTTAGTTTTTGTGTTGTGTACTTTGGTATTTGCAACTGGTTAATTTCATGTACATCCTAAAATGATAAAGCGCCTTTATAATGTTTTGTACTTCTTTTAGTACTTAGAGAAGACAAAGTAAGTATTTAAAAAAAAAAAAGTGAACTGTTGTTTTAATCGGTGCTTGTTATTATATTTGATCTGCTATAGAGAGCTATCATTTGCAAAATTAAACAAGCATTCCTGTTTTTAACCATCTATTGTTTGTGTGACTTTCCATGTGCCTTACAAATACACAACATTGCATGGGGTTTAAATTCACTAACCACGCTTGTCACAGTCCTTACTTAGCTGCCAGTGTAGACTTCCCATGGTCGTTACAAGTGTTTCATAGACTGTAGAATTGAAGAATGTAGAAAGCATGAGTGAGGGGTTTACAGAAGAGAAGGAAGTCACAAGAGAAGTTTTGTATGGCAGATTGAGCTAAAACTTAAGTGAAAGATGGGCTGCCATCATGGGCTGCATGTTGGTTCATTGGTTAGGTTTGCTGTTTTACAGAGTTTGTATGTTCTCCCACTCTCCAAAGATGTACTCATAGAGAATTTAGACTGTGAACCCTAACTAGGACATTGAGTGATGGCAATGTCAGTAAAGCACAGTGGAATATGATGGTGCTATGAAAGCAAGAGAACTAAAAAATTGGTTGTATGTGGGAAAGTTTTTTGGATTACAGAAGATGTAGAAAAGTTAATCTAAACTTCTAACAGTATCATAAATACCGCCATAGCGGCTGCCACAGGGCCCATGACCTTAGGGGGTCCTGTGGGCCCCTGCTGCTTTTTTGTTAATAGGCCGTTACTGGCTGGAGTAACCCCATTAGGTAACAGGCCCTATTTACTTACCCTTCTGCCCTCCAGGGGGCCCCATGCATCTCATATCACATCACTGGGACCTCCTGGAGGTAGGAAGGGGAAGTAGAGGCGGCTGTGAGTAGGAACAGGGCCTGCTCCAAGAGTATTTGTTGGGCTAACCCCAACAAATATTGTTATTATTATACTCTGAGGTCTCTTGAGTACAGACTCTGCAGTACATATTGTATAATGACTAGGTAATTATTTTATAGTTTTACTTGTTTCTCCAATTACTTTGATAGCTTTAGTGTATTATGTGTATTGCACATGTTCTCTCTTCAGACCCCAGAGTATAATGATCAGAACCTCAGGGGAGGTGAAAAACCAGTGTTACTTACCTCTCCTGGCTTCCAGTTCGATTCTCCCCTGTCTTCGGTCCTCTGTAGTGACATCACTGACGTCACATGGTCAGGCCAGCATCGCAGCACATAATGACGCTGGAGTAACCCACATCTATGACATCATTAAAGAGAGCTGAAAATCACAGGGAGTCCTGCGCAGCAGAGGTGATTACCACTGGTTTTTATGTTTTTCACCTCCCCTGGGCCTCCAATCATTATACTCTGGGGTCTGAAAAGACTTTGGGGGCCCAGTCTTTGCTAGTTACGCCCCTGACTTCTACAATTGGTTAAACTGCTACAGCGTGATACCTTAGCACAGAAGACAACAAAAACAGTGAAATGTCATTGGATATACATATTTCAATGACTTCATTTTTTTTTTTTATGTTGTCTTCTGTGATAACATATCACGCTGCAGCAATTTAACCAATTTCAGAGGTTACACCTGTATGCAGGACAGAGACTTTCATAGGGCCTTGTAGATTAGAGTAAGGATTATCACTCTATGGTCAGTTGCAACAAGCCTATTACTGGAAAATATTTGTGCTATATATTTCTCCCAAATGTCCAAGCGTGACTTGAATCGTAAAAGTACTATTGATCTTTATTATGATGATGTCTGTTTTGATCCGTGGAAACGTGTTCAGTCTGGGACACTTGGCCATAAAATGGGTGAAAAAATGTGCTCTTAATATGTTCATTTGAAACTGGCCTTAGTGTGATAGTCTGCCAGTATAGGGACTGACATACAGAAGTGGTATTTGAGGAATGGAATTAGAGGTAGTCTAGTTTTACAAGACACTGCAGTACATATTATATAATGACTAGGTAATTGTTTTATAGTTTAACGTGTTTTTCCAATTACTTTGATAGCTGTAGTCTATTATGTGTATTGCACATGTTCAAGATTTACGATGTGTGGACAACCATAAAAGTAGCCCCAGTGCTCTAATAGTAAATTGTAAAACTTTCCCAGCTAAATGTTTTTCTCTAAATAATTTAGTCCTTTAATATGGAGAGAAACATCCAACAGGATACAATACAATTACAATACAATAGCTTAATACTTTTTTCTGTAAAACCTTCTGTTCTGATATACAGGCAAGTATAAAATTCATATATAATTCAGTTCAATTCAGGTTTCTTTGAATTCTGTCTACTACTTTCACTCTTGTCCTTGAATAAATCTGCTTTATATTAGTATAATTTGTATTTTTCTGTCAGATTCTTTCTTATGCCAATACTGCATGACATGGCATGAATGGTAAAATAATTCAGTTTTTTAAAAGTAACAATTGATAATAAAAGTATAACAAAGAAAGTCTGACTTAAAATATAAATATAACTCAAATGTCACATACCTTTTTACTGCCTAAGGCTAAGGTCCCACGCAGCGGGCCACAGCAAAAAAGAGCTATGGAAAAGACTGCGGTGGCATCTGGTGAGGGGTGTTGGCGAAATTGCCGGCCCCACCATATTTATCAGTATTTACGCCAGTTTACTGTTTACTATGAGTTGCCATAGATTTCAGTCTAGGCACATGGACCTGCTTCATTTACGAGGAGCAGAGGCGTAGCTAGCGGGGGGCAGAGGGAACGCCTGCCCCGGGCCCACTGATTCGTTGGGGGCCCACCCATAGGGGGGTCATCTATATAAGGGGGCATTGCGAACATAAGGGGGGTCATTTATATAAGGGCTATTAGGGGGCATTATGAATACAAGGGGGCGAGGTTATATAAGGGGTCATTAGGGGGTATCATTTATAAAAGGGGTCATTAGAGGTGCAGTATTTATGTCAGGGGTAATCAGGGGCATAATATGAGGGGGCAATTAATTTAATTAAGGTGGCACTCAGTCTTTATTAAGACTAAGGCCCCACGTAGCAGGCCACAGCAAAAAAGCACTGCAGGGAAAACCGTGGCGGTAACAAATCACGTTTTTTTTCCTGCAGTGCTTTTCACAGAAAGTCCGCAGAGGTTTCTTTCTGCTTGCATTATACCTATAGGGAAGCTGCCAGCATCCCATCCACTTTGCAGGAACTGTAAAAGGCTGCCATGTGCGGCCCCGGCCTTAAGGAGTTTTCCACCTCATTTTTATTGATGATCTATCGTCAGAATCAGTGCCCCCTTCCCCCCTCTCATCAGCTTTATGAATGGGCCATGGCGTCTGTTTATCACATGCTGTCTGTTTATAGTGACCGTGTGATATAGTTACAGTCTTGTCAAATAGACGTGTATAGGACGAGGCTGTAGTTACATTAAATGGCCGCTATAAAATGTATGATACTATATAAACAGAGAAGGGGTCACGGTGCTTACACAGATACCATGGTCCATTCAAACAGTTGATCCTGGGGATCCTGGGTATTGGAACCCCACTAATTTTTTTTTACCTTTTAATTAGGAAACACCTGGGGCATTAATAATAAGGGGCAATATTTAAAGGGGGTACACAGGGAAGTTAATTTAAAGATTAATTGGGGGTATTATTCATTATGGGGGGGTTATATTTATAATTGGGGGTAGCAGCAGGATGGGTGTGCAGGTGAGGACAATGTGGGTCGGGTGCCTGGAAAAGTAAGAAACCAAAGATGTATGTTCTGCAAACTTTACAGAGGCTAGAAGAAATGGTCATGGTGGTCCAGATGGAAGAAAAATTGGAATGGAAATGTGAACAATTAGACAGAGAAGTCACTGGTAAGTCACTAAATGATACTGCATTGTATTCACCCTGTGTACAGTCGATATCTAACACCATACGATCACCGTATAGTGATAATATCGGTATACCTATGTTGGGGGCCCACTTGAACATGTTTGCCCCCCCGTGCTCAACCCCTAGCTACGCCTCCGACAAGGAGGCATGCACCTTGTTATAAATGCCAGTGATATGAAGGCCAACATCCAAAATGCCAATTTTCATAAATCAACCCCACTGCTTGCTATATTTTTTCTCTTTTCTCTACTTATCTTAGCCATGCAAGTCTATGGGTCCATGAAAAACAAATGAACAGCACACAGACGTCATCCACGTGTTGTCCATGTTTCATCCTTTATGTATTCAGTGCTAGGTTGGTGCAAAAAAAAAAAAAACAAGCAAAAAACATTCTACATATAGATGACACACGGATGGCAAGTGGATCACACATGGATCAAAGATGGATATAGTCTTAGTTGCACATTGTCCAGTACTTAAAAAACCTTTAAAAACACCAGTATTGTGTGCAAGTAGCTTTTGTGTTTTCAGACATCATGGTCATGTCACATACAAAATTACAAAAGTTGCAGAAAAAGTTTGGTGTACGAATGAACCCAAAGTTTCAGATTTTGTAGCAATAGTCATGGATTCCGACAATGCTGTTAGTTTGGGTTATAATTCTTTTGATTAGATGACCATAATACAGGTCCTTAAATGCATATACTGTTTATATAGTTTTCAACCATATATTTTTCACATTCACAGTAACGCTAAGGACACAAGGGATGGATTCCCTATTTTTTTTTCACTTTCACCGACTTAAAATAATAAAAAAAAACTATTCTGGACAACCCCTTTAAGTCTTTCTTAGTAGGATGGGGAAAAAAAAGTCAGTTTCATCATTGTTTTTTTTACGTTATAAATTTAGCATGATGCACTGGGCATCATAAATGACATGCTGATCATTATATTCAGGGGCAGACACAGACAGAGGGCCCCTGTGCAAATAAGGTGTCTGGGCCCCCCAAGTCATCCGGGCAGCCCTTGTATGATTCTTGTCCATGAAAAACATAGCCGAGAATTGGCCATGGTTGTATGAACATAGCCTTACTATTACTGCCTCTCGCTCCATGCAAAGCAGACATTTCTGTTACACAGGGCTGCCTGCTTTATATATAAAGGTAGCAGTTCTATGTAAGTAAAGTTATAGGCAGTGGGGTCAAGGAGGTAATTAAACAGTAGGTGCAGCAGCCGCCATTACACACACACAGTCCACTGAGTCCTCAATCTAGAGGCCCTCAGCCAGTTTGGTCACTCACCTTCAGTCCTCAGAACCAATGCACCCCATGTGACCACTGAAGCCAATCCGCAGTCTCAGCGGTCGCTGGAGAGGGACTGGTGACATATGTAAGCGATGTCACCAGTCCCTTTCCAGCAACCCCTGAGGCCACTAACTGGCCTCAGCAGTCACATGGGGTGCAGGACTTCTGGGGAATGAGGCATGGTGAGCGACCAAACTGGCTGCAGTATCAGACACCGGAACGCTAGGGACCCTGGAGTATAATAATCGGAGACCCAGGGAAGGTGATAAACATAAAAACCATTGTTACTCAACTCTCCGGCGATCCGATGTTACTCCCAGCAGGCTCCGGCCTTCTTTGGGACGTCCCAGGCGTCACGTGAGCCAGCCCGACGTCATTATGTTGCGACGCTGGTCTGTGCGACATTGAAGAGGGCCAAAAGCAAGGAGCACACCGGAGCCCAGGTAAGTAACACTGATTTTTATGTTTGTCACCACCTGGGTCTCCGATCATTATACTCTGGGGTCTTTTAGACCCCAGAGTATAATAGTTCATTGGTGGGTTACTATGGAGCAGAATACTGTGTGCAGGGGCCACTATGGGGCATAATTACGTGTGCAGGGACCACTATGGAGTATAATACCGAGTGCAGGGGCCACTATGGAGCATAATACTGTGTGCAGGGGCCACTATGGAGCATAATACTGTGTGCAGGGGCCGCTGCGGGGCATAATACTGTGTGCAGGGGCCACTATAGAGCATAATACCAAGTGCAGGGGCCACTATGGGACATAATACCGTATGCAGGGGCCACTATGGAGCATAATACCGAGTGCAGGGACCACTATGAGGCATAATACCGTGTGCAGGGGCCACTATGGAGTATAATACCGAGTGCAGGGACCACTATGAGGCATAATACCGAGTGCGGGGGCCACTATGAGGCATAATACCGTATGCAGGGGCCACTATGGAGCATAATACCGAGTGCAGGGGCCACTATGGAGCATAATACCGAGTGCAGGGACCACTATGAGGCATAATACCGAGTGCAGGGGCCACTATGGAGCATAATACCGTGTGCAGAGGCCACTATGGAGCATAATACCATGTACAGGGGCCGCTGCGGGGCATAATACTGTGTGCAGGGGCCACTATGAGGCATAATACCATGTGCAGGGGCCGCTGCGGGGCATAATACCCTGTGCAGGGGCCTCTGCTGGGCATAATACCGTGTGCAGGGGCCACTGCGGGGCATATTACCATGTAATACTGTGTGCAGGGGCCACTTTGGGCCATAATACCTTGTAATACTGTATTAAAAAAAAAAAAACACCTACTCATCTGTCCCTTGTGCTCTGATGTCTCCCACTGCAATCTGGTTCTGCTGCTCTGGTGTTCTCTTCTGGCGGAAGTCCCCACCACACATGACTGAAGAGGGGAAGAAAACACCGGAGCAGCAGTACTGAAACGCGCTGGGAGACACTGGAGCACCTTCCCCAGCCTCATATGAAAAAAGTGGTTATCCTGAACAACCCCTTTAAGGTGGCACTTGGGCTTTATTAAAGGGTCTTTCCAGCTCATTTTAATTGATGTTCTATCCTTAGGACAGATTATCAATAAGAGATCAGTGGACCCCTCATCTGATCAGCTGTATGAAGGGGCTATGGTGCCTGTTTATATAATACACTGTCTGTTTATAGTGATCGTGTGATGTAATTAGTCTTGTCACATAGACATGTACAGGACGAGGCTGTAGTTACATTACACGGCCGCTATGAGATGAATGACACTATGTAAACAGAGAAGTGGTCACGGCGCTTACACAGGTACCACGGTTCATTCAAACAGGTGATCAGTAGGGGTCCTGGATATTTGAGCCCCACTGATTAGTTTATTAATGACCTGGAAAACCTTTTAATTAGTTAACACCTGGGGCATTATTAATAAGGGGCACTATTTATACAGGGTACACACGAACATTATTAATATAAAGATGCACTTGGGAGTATTATTCATTATGGGGGGTTATATCATATATTTTATAATTGGGGTAGCAGCAGGATGGGTGTGCAGGTGAGGACAATGTGGGTCGGGTGCCTGGAAAAGTGAGGAGCCAAAGATGTCTATGTGTTGTAAACTTTACAGAGACAAGTCACAGCTGGAAGAAGTGGTCATGGTGGTCCAAAGGGAAGAGAAGGGAAATGTGAAGGATTAGTCAGAGACGTCACCTGTAAGTCACTAAATGTTACTGCCCTGTATTCACCTAAATGATAGAGGATAAATACCTGATTGATGGAGGTCTGTCTGCTGAGTCCCACACTGAGCCTGAGAATTGTTTTTTTTTTCCCCCCACTGGGTGGGAATTCAGCCTGGCTGCAGCCATATATATAGGTGTGTCACTTGGTGGATGGACGAACCCTGTGGCTCTCATTCACTTCAATGGGTGTGCCGAAGATACCTGAAGTCCAGTACTCAGCTATCTGCAGCTCTCCTATTATAGAGAAGGGAGGCATTATACTATGTGAGGGCCCCTAAGGGGGCATTATAACTTGTGGAAGCCAGCTATTTCGATGTGTTGGTGATGGGGGGGCCCACTTATGAAACCTTTGCAGTGGGCCCACCAATGTGTTAAAATGGCCCTGGTTTAGTGTGTTTTTTTCTTAATGTTACAGATGCCCCGACCCCTCTGGAGATTGTCCAATTCTTGGACAACCTTTTTAAGAATAATGTCCCATAGTGCACACATTAGAATGTCCCATAGTGGCCTCCATACAGTATAATGTCTCATAGTGGCCCCTCCACATAGCATAATGTCCCTTAGTGGTCCCTCAAAACAGTATAATTTATCACAGTAGTCCTTTCACACACTATAATGCCCTATAGCAGTGGTGGTGAACCTATGGCACGTGTGCCAGAGTGTGCACTCAGAGCCCTCTCTGTGGGCCCTCAGCCAGCCAGAGCTTCTTTCACGTGTACACTTGAAAACTGTCAGTGTAGGCTGCGGCTTACGCTGACAATAGATTGTGACCTCTGCCAGAGCGAAGTTGCAATGACGTCATTCATCAGCACCTTCTTTGAGGTGGAAGAAGGTCGCCCTGCTGCTCTTTGTGGGAATACAGGTAAGTACAGGAGCATATTATACTGTGTGGGGGCCACTGTGGAGAATATTGTACTGTGTGGGGGCCACCGTGGTGTAGATTGGACTGTGTGGGGGCCACCATGGAGCAGATTGGACTGTGTGTGAACATTAACTGTTCAAAAGTATACCAATTGCAAACTTTTACCTTTTCAGTACAAAGTTGTTTGTATCATTGAAAGCTCTGTAAAGCCCAATTAACGACACTGTATTTTGCGTGTCTGAAACTGTCCGCAATTGTGGATTTGCACAGTATTAAGGTTAAATTGCCATGTTGGAACTTTGCGATAAATTAATGGATTTTGGGTTGCAGTTTGGACAATCGGTCTCTAAAAGGTTCACCATCACTGCCCTATAGTGACCACGCCACACAGTGTAATGTCCCTCAGTGACCTCTCTACAGTATAATGTCATATAGTAGCCCTTCCACACAGTATAGTATCCAACAATGGCCCCTCCAATCCAACAGTTGGTCCCTTTATGAATTTTTGGATATTGCTATCCACAAACCATTATCTCTTAAGACCCCAGAGTATAATGAGCGGAGGCCCAGGGGAGGGGAGGAAACAAACAGTGTTACTCACCTCTCCTGGACTCCAGGGCTGGTCGTCTGTCCTCTTCTGGTCAGAGACATCATGAAGGTCGACGTCATGACAGAAAACGATGGTGGCGTAACCCATGTGACGTCACGTTGGCGTCATTTTGCATCCGACGTGAGGTGTGTGATTGGGCCTCAGTGGTCTCCAACGTCATTCATGATGTTTCTAAGTCCAGATGAGGCTGAAAGACTAATGCTGGAGCGAAGGAGAGGTGAGTAACACTGTTTATTATGTTTATTCCCATCCCATGGGCCTCCACTCATTATACTCTGAGATCTGAAGAGACCCCAGAGTATAATAGCAGTTTTATTTCAAACTTGTTTGATCCGAACAAAACCTCTGGGTGAAGCTAATCTTGTGATGTTTGCCTAACCAGTTGCACATGTGATATGTCCACCCCGATTCTGTTTACTTCAATACCAAATTTATATAGGTTTTTTTTTTTAACTACTTTTGTTCAATAAAATCACATATTTGCCAAAAATAATTTGTTATAGTGTCACCGTAATCTGAGAGCCATAACTTTTTTTATTTGTGCATCATCAAAAATGCTTGTTTTTATAGAAATTTGCTGTCATTTCTGTTGGTACCATTTTGTGTTATATGTGACTTTTTAAATAAGTTGTTCTTAATTCTTGGAGGCAATGTGACCAAAAAACATCACTTTTTTTTTTTTTTTTTTTTACAGTGTTCACCTTGCGGGATAAATAATATTTTTATAGTATAGGCACATCAATACCAAATAAGGTTATTTTTAAAGATGAGTGAACCTCTGAAGATTCAATTCGTTCTCTGTTTGGACAAAGCGATCCTCTGATTTGTTTCGGTCCAAACTTGTTCGGATAGAACCAGAAGTGAAATTATTACCGTATTTTTCTGACTATAAGATGCACTTTTTCCCCCCAAATTTGCACCGGGATAGCGATTGGGGAAAGCCTTGTTCCCCGCTTGCTATACACATAGTCTGCCTAGGGAAAGAGAGTAAAAATAACAAACACTTATATTCGCCTCTCCTGGGCTACCGACAATCGCCAGCATCCTTTTCGGGGCTCGTCCAGCCTGTGATTGAAGTCACATGCCCCAACGGTCACTGACGTCATCGCACCCCACATGACCGCTGAGACCCAATAACAGGCCCCAGCACTAACGTCTGGGATGCATGACCTCAGTCACAGGCAGAAGAGGCCCAAAGAAGATACTGATGAGAGCCGAATGGAGTGTGGATGTCCAGGAAAGGTGAGTATAAGTGTTAGTTATTTTTCTCCTGGGCCACTGATACACTGGGGTCCAAAGTGACCCCAGTGTATAATAATAGCATCTGGTCACTGTGGAGCATATTATACTGTGTGGGGGGCCACTGGCTGAGAGGGTGTTCAGTGCTGCTTGTGGCGTTGTAACATCTAAAAGGACAAAACTGTTCAGAGTGTGGAAAAAATTACTTTTATCAAAATGAATCAGGCATGAATCCATGCGAATTCAAACACCTCTGGCTGATGCCTCCAAATAGTGGCGTCATTATCTCCCTTTATCATTATCTTCAATTTACTGTACTGCTGCTGGCTACTACTCCTAAAAAGCTGCCACCACAGCCACCACTCAAGCAAACACATCCTGTGGCCTGGTTGATCATATTAGTCCCTGCTGCACTGCCACACATGTTGCCACAGCTTCCTGGTGCCCACCAACCCCTGCCACCACTCAGGCAGACATGTCCTTCGGCCTGGTCCATCATATTATGCCCGGCTGCACTGCCAAGCATGTTGCCACAGCTGCCTACCGCCATTGCCACCACTCAGGGATACATGTCCTGCAGCCTGGTCCATCATATTACACCCTGCCATGCATGTTGCCACAGCTGCCTACTGCCACCACCTACTGCCTAGTACTTATATCAGTCCCTGATGCGCTATCAAACATGTTGCCACAGCTTAATGCTGTTTATTCCGTGGAAGTTCTCAACATTTGCAATGCCAGGGTCGAAAAGTATTCTAGCCACAATGTTGAACCCACAGTGTTTTTTTTTCCTGAGATAGATCTGATACTGGATATCTCACTGCAGATATGCCATAGTGGACCACCACATGTGGTCATATTCTGAAGGTACATCCTAATGCCCTATGCATTCGACCAAAGTTTTTATCCGCAATTGAGGACCTGCAGATAAATGTATGGACTTATTTATATCTTTGACCCCATACCAACATCAGCAGTTTTTAGGGCTGTGTTTCCACGCCATAGAAACAGACCACAAATTATGAGATATATTCTATTCTTGGTCGCATTTATGTTGTGGACGAGCCCATCAAAGTCGCAGTTAACAGTTTTTGATTTTTTTTTTTTAACTTCTCAGTCAATGACACAAAGAATTGGTGGCACACTGGTCAGGACCAGTTCTGGTGAGAACTTGAAGAAGAGGGGAACAGCAGAGATTGACGCTTGGCAATGCTTGTGCAATGTTATGGATTTTGGGGCGTACGTACATGTATTTTACAGTTATGTCATTTTTGTCAGGTTGAATAGTGGAGCATGGGGCTATGCTAGGAAGCATCTGATTGGGCCAAAAATGCCAGCATCAGAAGAGGTTCCATAGGTACCTATATCCAAAATTATAAACCTTTAGTTTGCTGTCAGTCAAGGCCAACACCACTACTGAGAAAAACAGCATATAACTAAGGCAGCTTCTTTACACAAGTATGTTTTCTGTCCAGCGCACCCACACAATTGGAAACCTGTGTTGAGTAGTAGAAGCCCTCAGCAATCCGAAGCCAGACTTCTGCCTTGAGCTATGGCAACACCACTGCTCTCAGATAGCGCCAAAACACTTCACAGGACAGGTCACGGTGATGACCTGCGAAATGGTTGAGCATCTCAGCAGGAACAGCAAAGCAATGCAAATGAATTCCCTGTTGCCAGGAATATGTGAATTTAAAGAAAAAAAAAATAGCATTAGCATTGTAAAATGTTGAAGGGTTAAAGGGGACAATTATGGTTATACTAAAAGGTTAAGAAGGGTAATGGGGAATAATATACTAGCAGGGTAAAAGGATACAATTATGCTATAAAGTAAACTGAGACAAGGGGCATGGGAAACGGGATGAGAAGGGGCAAAAAGGGAAAGTAGTTTTCTTACCTGAGGCTGACACTGGAGATATGCACCATCTTATGTCGGAGTCCTAAAAAATGAGTCTGGGATGCAGATCCAACAGCAGATATTCAAATGTGGGGAAGGTCATGCGGAAGTAGCTGTGGAATTTGTCCGTGTGTTGCCACAAGTCAGTGTGAAGAATGTGGATATGACCCTTCCAGAGCCATTGAGAGGCAATGGAGTAAACTCAATGGGGGTTATTTATCATCTGCCCCTTTTTTGGCCATACTTTTCACAGGTGCGCCTTTTTTTTAGACTAGTTTTACTGTGGTGTCTATTTATAATGTCGGCGCACCTCCTTGCGAAATGTTATGCACATATTAGTTAGTGCAGATGCGCCTTTTTTGGCCATTTGTACTTTGCCCCTTTTTGGTCAAAAAGGTGCAAAAAAGGTGCACTTGTCCCTTTCTAATGCATTCTAACCTGATGGGCTCTTTTATACTGCCCATAGACTGGAGTCCATTTGTGCCTTTTTAAAAAAGGCGCAAGTCATAAATACAGCGTGAAAAGGATCTTAATTTAGGCCACACCCCTTTTTCTTGCCAAAAAGGAAAAGTGGCGAGAGCAGTATTATAGCATGAAAAAATGTGCAAATGCTTCATAAATGCGCAGAAAAAGACCTCAAAAAGGGGAAAGTTATGTCAAATAAAGGTGCAAGTAGCTTAATAAATGTGCCCCAATACCGCTTCCAGCATGGGAGCTTGAGTCCGAATGACTGACAAGCCAAGAAAAACCAGTCCAGGGAACATCATCCGCATGAGAGAAAGGCATCTTTGCAGTGAGAAACACTAGAAACCAGAGCAAGATCAGCAAAGGAGTCCAACACACCTCTCAAACAAGCAAAAATGCAAACTACAAATACACGAAAGATCTTTTTATATTGTCGTGTACAATGGAGCGTAACATAGGTGCATCCTAACACTAACTGCACATGGCCACCAAAGATGGCATTCTAGAATGCATGCACCTTAACCCCTTAATGACCCGGCCATTTTTTGTTTTTGCATTTTTGTTTTTCCCTCCCCACATTCCAAGAGCCATAAATTTTTCATTTTTCAGTTCACAGAGTCACATGATGGCTTATTGTTTGCAAAACAAATTGTACTTTGTAATGTCACTATTCAATATGCTGTGCAATGTACTGAGAAGCTGGAAAAATATTCAGAATGAGGTGCAATTGGAGAAAAACTGCTTTTGCGCCAAATTCATATGGGTTTAATTTTTACAGCATTCACTGTGTGGTAAAAACGACATGTTACCTGTATTCTGCGGGTCAGTACGAACACGGCGATACCAAATTTATATAGTATTTGTAATGTTTGGATACCTTTTAAAAAATTAAAACCTTTGCTAAATAGAAAAAAAAAATTTGCATCGCTATATTGTGTTACCTGTAACTTTTTCATATTTACATGTATGGAGCTGGGTAAGGCGTCTTTTTATGCGGGACAACATGACGTTTTTATTGATACCATTTGGGGAAAGATCTGATGGTTTGATCACTTTTTATTCAATTTTTTATAGGAGGCAAAGTGTTGAAAAAAACACTATTTGGCCATTTTGATTTTTTTTCCCCGCTACGCCGTTCACCGTATGGGATAAATATTTTAATAGTTCGGGCATTTTGGAGCGCAGGGATACCTAAAGTGTTTATGCTTACTTTTGTTTATTTACTTTTATATCTGATCTATGGAAAGGGGGGTGATTTGAACTTTTGTGTTTTTTAAAATTTTTTTCATACTTTGAAAAACAATTTTTTTTCTACTTTTACTTGTATGATCAGACTCCCTAGGGACCTTGAAACCTAGGGAGTCTGATCGCTCATACTATTCACTGCGATACTACTGTATCTCAGTGAATAGCAAAATGCCGTTACTGCTATTAGACGATGCCTCTGGCATCGTGTAATAGCTCTAATGTAATGACAGGCCTGGGAGCCTTCAATAGGCTCCTGGCTGTCATGGCAACTAATCGCCGCCCTCCGATGACGTTCTGGAGGGCGGCGATCGAGGAAAAATGGCGGTGCACGTGGCAGCTGTGCAATTTAGACGCCGTGGTCCCGTTTGACCGCGACATCTAAAGGGTTAACAGCTGCGATCAGTGCAGGCACCGATCACTGCTGTTAGCGGCGGGTCCTAGCTGTATTATACAGCCGGCATCCCCCCTGTATGGAGAGCGCTCAGGAGCTGAGCTCTCTACATACATCGTCATGCGACTCAGGACGTACTATTACACCCTGGGTCGTTAAGGGGTTAAAACTGCAAGTGGTTTCAGATAAAGGTTTGTCTGCCCTTTCGATATACACCTTTAAGCTAAGGCCCCATGTGAAGAAATGCAGGTTAAAAAAAAAAAAAACGCTTCAGAGAAAATGCATTTAATTTTTTTCTTAAGCATTTTTCTTTGCATTTTTATTTCCCCTATTAAATGTATGGAGAAAAACGCTCACAATTCCACAGTTAAAATGAATTAACTGCATTATTAAAAAATGCACGTTTTTGAAAAGGCATCTTTTCCACGGCTCTTTTTTTCTGCAATGTGTGAATGAGATTAACCAGAATCTCATTCACTTTGCTGGTACTGTAAAACACAGCACTTTTTTTTCTGCTGTGTTTCAGCAACATAGGGACTTAGCCTTAGAATGCGTTCACACATTGCAGTTGAGGGCAGGTAAAACTGTATCAAATTTGCATTGAGTGTTTTTTGGTTCTGTTTTTGATTTTACTAGTGAAACATGTTAAACAAATGTGTTTTACCTGTAAAATTAAGAAACTGCACCAAACCACATCTAAACTGCATGGATTTTATTCTGATGCAGATTTGATGCAGTCTTAGCTGCACCCAACTCCACTGTACCCTAAATTATGTAATAGGCTACATGTGTAACCTAATGAGGTGGGCAAGTCATTCATACACCAGCTGTCTCAGTAATGAGACTGCACCATAAACTCTCCTGACTGCAGGGAAGGTATGGTCAACTATTCCCATACTTCTAATGTTATTGCAAGAATGTGAAAGATTTGTTCTATATATTTTCTGGAACTAAAATTTGTTCCATAAATGTATACAATGAGCTTCAATGGCGTTGTTTCTGCAGTACATGCACTTTTACAAATCACAGTCAGATTCAGATATGTGGAACGGTCGCAGAAATTTCTGCAACAAATCTGGCACATGAATATACCCGAGTGTGATAGTCTGTATGAATAGTATAAATGGACCTGTTTTAGGCTGGGTGTACAAGGACATATGATGGACTTTACCCTAATCCACAACAGTAGTTGCTGTGGGTTCATAGCAGTTTTTACTCTTTCCACGGCTGTTTATCAAATAAGCATTCAGTAAACCTTCAATAAAAGTTGATATTTGGTGGCTTAAAATCCCTCAATACAGGTCATTCTGCACTGCAGCATTTTTTGTACATGTGTATGAGATTGTATAATTTACACATTTTGCTGATATTGCACATCTGAGCATTGTTTTGCTGACTTTTTGTCACAAAAAATTACATGCCAGTTGTTAACTTTAGGCTAAGGCCACATTTAACAAAACACCGCTAAAAACCGCTGCAGGAAAAACGCAGCGGAAACATTTTTGCTGTGGTTTTTTGAGCCAAAGCCAAGAATTGCTACAAAAGGAATGGGAAATATATAGGAAGTTCTTCTACTCTTTGGCTCAAAAAACCGCTGCGAAATCTGCAACAAAAAAAGCTGCGTTCCACAACATGGGACTTCAGCCATAGAGAAAACACTTGAGTTTCTGTAGCTGAAAAAATGACATGCTGTGTTTTTCAAGAATGCATGTGTTTTTGAAAACGCTGCTTTTCTGCTGCGTTTTTTTTTTTTTGCTATGTGTGGATGGGATTAGCCAAAATCGTATTTACTTTGCTGGTACTGTAAAATTCAATGTTTTTTCCGCTGTTTCTCTGCAACATTAAAAAATGCTGCCTGGGGCCTTAGCCATAGGGTACAGATATATAATCTGGATTTACAAGCAGAATTCTGAATGTATTTGCACAGATATCTTTGTGGATAATCTGCACCAACTGGAGCAGATTTTAGTGAGGATTTTCATACATGTACATACAGATTTTGACATGCAGATTCTGAAGCCATTTGCTTTTTTAAATCCACGCTGGAAGTTAATAGATGAATTGACATGCTGCTGATTTTAAGGCTGCTCTCAATTGCTTCTAGCTGCCTTTCCTGATAAAGGCTAGTTTACATGGTGGAACTGCCAGTAATTTTGAGGTGAATTCTACAAAGATTCTGCCTTCCATTGTATTCAATGGGAGGCAAAGATTGGAGCAGGACACTGAAAAAAATAAGCATCCTACTTGATCTTTCCGCAGAGTCTGTGGCTAGAGACATCACCGTGATTAGGCCCTTACTTTCACTGCAAGGATCCAGGGGCACAGAACATAAAGAAGAATCTAAGTACCATGTACTGCAATACAAAAGTATTGCAGTATATGGTGCAGGGAATCAAGAGAGCCAACGTTCACATCCCCTAATCGCACAGTAAAATTAAAAAAAAAAATAAATAACATTTTTTATTAAGTCTAAAAATAAATAATTAGTTAAAAAACCTTTACGGTTTAATCCCTTCCTGCCACAGCCATTTTTCTATTTTAATTTTTCACTCCCTGCCTTCTGCTCACAGAGCTGTATGTGGGCTTTAATTTTTGAGGAACAAATTGTTCTTTCCAATGGTACCGTTTAATATTCTGTAATATGTTTTGGGAAGCTGGAAAAAAAATTCAGTGTGTGTTGTATAGTTGGCGAGAAACTGTGTTTGCGTAACTTTCTTACGGGCTTCATTTTTACAGTGTTCATTGTGCAGTCAAAATGACATGTCACCTGTACTCTGTTAGTCAGTACGACTACGGAGATACCAAACATCCATTTTACATCCATTGAGAATGGATCAGTAGATTGGGTCGAAAAAGAAAGACTAATGAAATTCATCCATTTTTTTCACTAGAAAGATAGAACGGAACAATGCAAAATGTCCATTTAAAATGGCTTCTCTCTAATATGAGAAAAAAAAAATCAATATTATAGATAATACATGGTACGTTGGGGCCCTACTACAAACTTTTCAAGGGGGCACAGGAGCTTCAATTTATGCCTTATGACTGTATCACTCTGAAACACAATCCTTAGACTCAAGAAATTGAAAATCAATTTGTACTGTGCCCAAGGCCAAGAACAGACCATTTTTTTCAAATTTCCTTTTATTTGGTTTTGCAAAACAAAAGAATTACATAACAAAACATGTATGTCATGTTGCATAATATTGTTTAAACGTCTTTGCCTGTTCAGGTCTCTGCACCACCCTCCGCCCACACGCGGCGGCGCAGATGGCGTGCTCAGTTTGATTCCTTGTTTAAGATTCTTGTTGCTCAGTCTGAACACTGTCCTAGACTATGTAATTGATTTTCTACCACACCCGTCTCAGCCCCTTGATTTTCCTCTGCTCCACAAATAGTTAATCTCAGCCTTGCCTGTGTGATTGACAGCCTGTCTACCAATCCAGTCTGGGGTGGGTCCTGACTTTATATAAACAGGTTGTCAGCCCTCACATGCTCGCTGGCTGTTGATTCTGTTTTGTGACTTGTCCCTGCTAGCTCCTTTTTTTTTGCTATTCCCTGAATTTCTGTTTCTGACCTCTGGCTCTGTTTTTGACTATTCTCTTGGATTGTGATTTTGTACTGCATTGCTCGACTGTTACCTACCCTTGGCTTGCTGACTCTGCTTCTGTGTTGTTTGTCTTGTCCTGTTCTGTGTGTCACTTATATTAGGAAGGGACTGATCGACCGGTTGCTGGCTGTCGCTTAGGACAGATCGGGCAAGTTAGCCAGGGACAGTGGGGGGTTCAGCTTTAGGGCCCACTGTCTTGTTGTGCACCTCCCCCCAGGGTTCTGCAGCGGCACTGGGGAATTGCTCACCTGGCAATTCCCTTACAATTATAGTATGTTTGTACCTATTTTTTGTGTTATGTTGCCCATTGAGCACTAGATACACACTTATTTGTTGTGTAGTATGTTAGTGAATTATTTCAGCGTAACATACTTTCAACCAGCAAAATATTACAGTATAAAAACATGTAGAACACTGAAATCAACAGGAGGAATTAATGGCTTGTACTAGCTCCATGTCTAATTTTCATGACTTTGAGGAGGATGGTACAGTGATTTAAGAAGAAGTAAGGGTGAAGGAAAACAGAATGTGAAAAGGTTGTTGAGAAGCGGAAAGACACATGAGGGCCTCTCAGGTAGAAAGGATTCTGAAAGAAATCCAGGGGTGAGAAGTTTAGAAGAAAGAGGGAGTAGTCCTAAACTCCAAACTGGAAATTTCCTCAAACCTATACATTTTATGCAGTTTTGTAAGCCATTGTTCTTATGTGGGACTGTCCTATGATAAACATTGTTGGAGCACAATGAGACTAGGGGCTGCTTGGGGGTTTCTAAGGAGGTAGGGCATACTACTCTGTGGCAGAATGTACAAGAGCGCCAGGTCTGGTGTTACTGGGATGTTGGATTTTAAAAGTTGATTACACTTTAGTACCTTGTTCCATCACTGCTTGATACTATCATAAGTCCACCAAATATGAAAAAGTTACCTCTTTCATTCAAACACCTTCAGTAGGTGTCCTCTTTGAGGAATAAAGTACAGTTTTGTTTGTAGTTTTATACCACTGATTAAGGACTTTGTAACCATTGATTGAGGGGGAAAATCCTGTTCCTATGGCCGTATGAATAGGAAGTGCTGTGAGCATAAGGTTCTGCTAGCTTCTCTCTTGAAGCAGGGAATCTTGAATGATCATCTTGGGGGTGGAGAGATCCAGGTATTTCTTGGATCTTTTCTTCTTAGGAGTGCCCATTTCCCAAGGGGTAGAAGAGGTTATCACAAGCATAGTAACAATGCTTGTGACAGTATTCAATTTTCGATGTCAGGCATCAGGACATCGTGACAAACACAGGAATCCTCAAGATCTGTGGTGATATTGATGCGTAAACCAGAATGTACAAAGTTGATGATAAAAAGGAAAGTCCATCTATACAGTCATGGCCAAAAGTTTTGAGAATGACACAAATATTATATTTTCACATGATCTGCTGCCCTCTGGTTTTTATGTGTGTTTGTCAGATGTTTTTATCACATACAGAAATATAATTGCATTCATATTATGAGTAACAGAAGCTTATATTGACAGTTAGAATGAGTTAATGCAGCAAGTCAATATTTGCAGTGTTGACCCTTCTTCTTCAGGACCTCTGCAATTCTCCCTGGCATGCTCTCAATCAACTTCTGGACCAAATCCTGACTGATAGCAGTCCATTCTTGCAGAATCAATGCTTTAATTTTTTTTCTGAATTTGTTGGTTTTTGTTTGTCCACTCGTCTCTTGATGATTGACCACAAGTTCTCAATGGGATTAAGATCTGGGGAGTTTCCAGGCCATGGACCCAAAATCTCTATGTTTTGTTCCCTGAGCCATTTAGTTATCACCTTTGCTTTATGGCAAGGTGCTCCATCATGCTGGAAAAGGCATTGTTGAGTGCCAAACTGCTCTTGGACGGTTGGGAGAAGTTGCTCTTGGAGGACATTCTGGTACCATTCTTTATTCATGGCTGTGTTTTTAGGCAAGACTGTGAGAGAGCCGATTCCCTTGGCTGAGAAGCAACCCCACACATGAATGGTTTCAGGATGCTTTACAGTTGGTATGAGACAAGACTGGTGGTAGCGCTCACCTCTTCTTCTCCGAATAAGCTGTTTTCCAGATGTTCCAAACAATCGAAAAGGGGATTCATCAGAGAAAATGACTTTACCACAGTCCTCAGCAGTCCACTCCCTGTACCTTTTGCAGAATATCAGTCTGTCCCTGATCTTTTTTCTGGAGAGAAGTGGCTTCTTTGCTGCCCTCCTTGAGACCAGGCCTTGCTCCAAGAGTCTCCGCCTCACAGTGCGTGCAGATGCACCCACACCTGCCTGCTGCCATTCCTCAGCAAGCTCTGCACTGCTGGTAGCCCGATCCCGCAGCTGAAACACTTTTAAGAGACGGTCCTGCTGCTTGCTGGTCTTTCTTGGGCGCCCTGGAGCCTTTTTGGCACCAATGGAACCTCTCTCCTTGAAGTTCTTGATGATGCGATAGATTGTTGACTGAGGTGCAATCTTTCTAGCTGCAATACTCTTCCCAGTTAGGCCATTTTTGTGCAGTGCAATGACGACTGCACGTGTTTCTTTAGAGATAACCATGGTTAACAGAAGAGAAACAATGATGGCAAGCACCAGCCTCCTTTTAAAGTGTCCAGTGGTGTCATTCTTACTTGATCATGACATATTGATCTCCAGCCCTGTCCTCATCAACACCCACACCTGTGTTAATGGAGCAATCACTGAAACGATGTTAGGTGGTCCTTTTAAGGCAGGGCTGCATTGATGTTGAAATGTGTTTTGGGGGATAAAGTTCATTTTCTAGGCAAATATTGACTTTGCAAGGAATTGCTGTTAAGCTGATCACTCTTTATAACATTCTGGAGTATATGCAAATTGCCATTAGAAAAACTGAAGCAGTAGACTTTGTAAAAAATTAATATTTGTATCATTCTCAAAACTTTTGGCCATGACTGTACTATATATATATAATTTTTTATTTATTTTTTTTTTAAAAGCCAATCCATTGAAGGGTCAAGTTTTACGTGTTTCAGTCAGGTAAATGAAGATAGGTCACGAGAGCTGGAGATATCTGAGATTTCATAGCAAACTTAGTAAGCTTTTCTCACTTTGAAAAGTATGGATTCTTTGTCTTTAAAATTGAGAAATCAACAAATAGTTGGTGGGTGGGTCCAATTGGGTGGGTCCAATTATTTTGGGTACAAGACCAAAAAAAAAAAAAAAGCTAAATTATAGATAATACATGGTAAGTGAGGGCCCCATTACAAACTTTTCACAGGGGCACAGGAGCTTCAACTTAAGCCTGAAACATAATCCTTAAACTACAAAAATTTAAATACAATTTGTACTGTGACCAAGAACAGAACTCTGTGAGCTCTTTCAATTATGAATAAAGCAGTGCACTCTGGGCCCAATAGGGAAAGGCAAATCTGTTGTATAACAGCTGGTATTGCTTTGGAAACCACATATTCACGTACCCCATATATACAGATGTTATTACAATTCTCTTGGTCTTCCAAAGTCCTATATATCAAGTTAATATGTTATTATCAGGTTATGAGGGTGTGGTAAATTCTAGAAGAGAGTTCTAGGCGATTTCCAGGTTGTCAAATCTCTGTTCTATATGATGGATGTCCTGTTTGATATCTGCACTTCATTCAACACCGTTGACAAAGTCTTGGAGGGTTCTTGTTTAAAAAAGCTTCTGGACATGGAAGACCTCCAGACTGTGTAGAGACATCTTCCTTACTATCCTTCTAAACCCTGAGACTCTAAATCATCAGCTTCATTTTGAATTCTTATGACCATTTTAGCTTGGTTGCAACTTGTTTCTTGGTAAGATATTTATCTAGGTCACCATGTAGTCCTGGGTTTTTTGAGGCACCAGGAGTTTTTCTGGGACAACTACCTCTGACCTTTTGACAGCAGCAGTCAATACTATATGAACATGTTCTGTCTCCTATGTCACTGTGAATGCATGGCGAACTGAAGCAGCAGTTAAAGTATGCAGGATATACCAATGCTTAATACCATATAAAGTAGATGCAGTAGATGGAAAGAAACTTTTTTTGATATATGGGCAAAAATGACTTAAACAATGAAAGTGTTATCCAGTCACTCTGTTTGGTTATGAGTTTCTGGCAATTCAAGTAACAATTTTTATCTAAGGTAATAACTAGGTCTGCAATTGGCAAGGTCTCTGCTGGGGCCAATTTGGCAGCAGGTATGTGTAGTCATTAGGGAAGGCAGGGGTTAAAACTAGCAAGTCTCTATGTTGCTGACTTATGCAAGTTAATTCAATAAGCAACTCTCAAAAGAGGGAGAGCAGGTGGAGGACACTCATCTGCTCACGCTCTCTGTGATGCCAGGAATCCCAGGCCATAATGCATACTGAAATTTTTTTCCCATAATGAGTTGTCTCCTCTTCAGATTTGTATGATCAAGCTGTAAACTTATCTCTGCATAATATTAACAGCAGCTATGGAAATGTGGCCTCCCCCACATTCATGCATGTAAAAATAGAATACAAAATCATAAACTAACCAATCACAAAATAAAAATATATTTCAAAAAAATATGTATCTGTATTTGATTTTAAAAAGTTAAAATCATGGTCACAGGACTTTTTCATCTGGCAAACGATGGGCATTACAATAGAAACCCATTGTATCCCATTATAGTCGATTGGGTGCATCAGTATCTGTTTCTTATGATGGATCTGTGCCATTACGATTTGTATTTTTCTGTTTCAATAGCAAAAAAAAATCTGAAATCCTTACAGAGATGTGAACACAACCTAACAACATTGTTCCGTGACACAGAAAATTGTACATGTATGGTTTTTAAACTTCTCACAACTATAGAATTTAGGACAGAGGTAGTGCTAGTTCACCAGAATATTCCTCCTGGTTCTTGTTGTTTTCCTTCATAAGTAAAGATAGAATGATTGATTTCAAGCTTTTTGGTAAGAATCTGTTCGGTAAATTTCCAGTGAACAGGACAGTCAAATAGTCAATATTGTGGAAGATTCTGAAAGACCTGTTAATTAAAGACTTAATTTCAGGTCTCTAAGAAACATTGAACATTATCTGAGACATATTTTTGCCAACTGTGTCATAACCCTAAACCTCATACACATTCTGAATTTTCAGTAATGACTTATGGATCTCTTTTGCTTCTTTCTTTTAGATCATGTAATTATTCAAGAGGTCGGTTCATACTGCAAGAACTTCTTAAGAACTATACTTAAGAACTAATTTCAAGAACTTCGCTTGAAGAAAATCAGCAGGTAAGAGAAAAATACAGGTTTTACTTTCTTATTCACAGTAATGATAATATGCGTTATTGTTGCATGTGGAGTTCGGATAGCGTCCACTTGTCTACTGTCAAATAATAGGTAAATGATATAGGTTTTTGAGATTGGAAAATCCAATATTTTATTATCACAAGTGTAACTGTAAAAGATGCAGAGGTAACAGCTGTACTTTGACTCTGGTGCCTCAAAGCACCAATCGGGACTCCCTTTTGAAGATTGTGTATTGGGGCCATTATCTTCTAGCCGTGCCTCAGTTTATTAGTCAATATATTTTGACTGAACTGGACAAATATTAAACAGTTATTCAGATTGTCTACAGTGCAGGTGTCTGCAGTGGCACGTATTTTGTGGCCTGTGGCGGCATGGTCGCATCTGCCATGAGGTGACCTAAAGCGATAGCCTCAGGCAATGCCTCATGGTATAAACTTAGTGCGGCAGTCTTTTTTTAATCAGCCGCTACCTATTGAATTATTGCAATAGGTAGCGGCCAATAATTTACTTACCTATCCACGTTCCTGTCTAGGTCAGCCTCTGCTGCTGCCTCTAGCTGGTGCTGTACATTACGTCATAATGCTGAAAAATGCAAGAACGTAATGTCCTGGTGTTTTTCAGCATCTGGTACAGTGCATACTGGTGTTGGGAGCAGAGGCCAGCCTGGAGAGGAGTGTGGATAGGTGAGTAAATTATCGGCTGCTACCTATTGCAATAATACAATATAATCCATAAACATATAATCCATAAAATGCAGCAGCGCTTTGCGGAGGGCGCTAAAACACATGCAAATATTAAGTATATGAAGTTTAAACTGTGTTACTGCTATAGTCATTATCTGGGTATATAAATGTTAAGTTCTTAGCAGAATCTTTGATCAAATTGTGAGAGTTCATCTTCTTTTATGTTTGGTGATTTGTATTCATAACTTCTACTACAGGGGTAGTGACTATTGATGTGTCACCTTTTTTCTAGTGCGTTCAATGGCTTTTGTAGTGAGTTTTTATGGTGCAACAACTTTTAAAACTCAAATTGAAGATGGCTGCATCTGTTTTTGTCTTATTTGGTCTTCATTGAGGTTTAAGCCATTTTAATATGTACATTATGCATAACTACACAAACACTTTATATTATTGCTTATGCTTAAATTCGCACCTTCATCTGAGTTTCTGTCCTTCTGGTCTGTCGGAGGACCAGAAGAACAGTATGATGGACATAATCAGATCATTTCTATGATGGACACAAATGGAGACCAAAGGATTCCAATGACTACAATGGGGTCCATCAGGTGTCCGTTACATGTCATTTGTTTAATTGAAATTTCCAGATGAACAAGTTGTCGATTTCCAGCAAACACTCTGTGACGGCAACTCCGAATGGAGTCTCCACGCAACTGTGAACCCAGCCGAAAATGTTTACTGTCTTTCAACTATCTAATGAGATCAACATAAAAACTAATGAATTATTATTTTATTTTCCTAATTTGTTTTTCTGCTGACATATTGCTTCAGTGTCCTGGTCACTAGGTATCTTCCTTTGCTCTAGCTTGTCCAATGTCTGCTGTCATTTGAAGTCAAGTTCCAGCAACAGATATACTGTTTTTACTATAAATTGTATTTATACCTTTACCATGAAACAGAATATTCATAAAATAAATCATTTGTTAATATGGTTTAGTGACTTCTAAACCATAAGTGTAAGAGGAAAAAAATAAACTTACAAAAATATTTTTCAAGAGAAAGAGGAATAATCTTTCATTAATCAAATTGCTATTATTATACTTTGGGGTCTAAGGCATTGGTCTATGGTATCTCATTTTCTTGCCTACAATACCCTATTTTGGGTTTCTTCAGTTCCCAGAGTATAATCCAAGGAAGGTGAAGGAAAATAATAAACTCTTATATTTGCCTTTCTTCATCTCAACTGGACTCCCTTGTGGTATCTGTAGTTTTCTCCCAGGCCTCTTGGGTGACGTCAGCAGCATAGAGGGACTGCTGGGGCCTGTTATTGAGTCTCAATAGTCAGTAGGGTACATCAATATTACTGACATCACTCCAGATGCAACAAGGAAGTCCAAGTGAGGTGAAGCAAGGTGAGTGTGTCTATTATTTTCCTGGGCTTCCCATTATTATAAACCGGGGTCTGAAGAAACCCAAAATAAGGTATTGTAGGCAGGAAAATGAGATAACGTAGACCAATGCCTTAATGCCCAAAGTGTAATAAAGACAATTCCTGTTTTGACTGAACAAGTTTGGTCCACAATAAAACTGGCAGTCAAACCTTATAACTTTCAACATAGATACATAACATGACCATAACATTTTATTTTTAAATATCATTCTTAAAAAAACAAGAGTGTAGCTGTAGGGGGTTTAGAGTTAATCCCTCTCCCACAAAAGAGGACACCTGTAACATAAATGATAGATTACAGTTTCAGGGTCCTGTTAAAGGTTTTAGACTACAGTAGGGTTACCTCATTGGAGCTTTAATCTATGCCTACTAAGAAAATGCTTGTTATTCTAAAGGCATTGGCAGCAGGAAAGCTTTGTAAAGAAAATTGTGATGCAAAAAAAAAATTGAAAATCAATAAACACAATTGAGCACCTCTGGGGTAATTAGTATTGCCCTTTTTACTATACCTCATTAATTCACCATTATTAAAACATCACCTTGTGCAATGGTCAGAAAATCTCAAAAGAAGCCACCAAAGTATTATAGTATTATAATAAATAGATAGTTGTACTTGTATTAAAATTAGATAGTAAAACTAAACAACAGTTCTTACATTTTAATATAAATCCTTTTAAAATGTTACTTTTAATGACTATTCTGGAGTTCCAGACAAGCAAATCTCATAAGAGAGCTTGTTAAGCTGATTATTTTGTAGTTGTTTGTTTGTTTTTTCTTTTTTTCTGGAGAATTTTGTAGAATGGCTTCTTGGAATCAACCATTACTACCATTACACACTAAACAATACTTAAAAAAAAATAACTTTTTTATTTTTTATTCCTTTCCCAAATCCATGAGATCCTTCTCATTCATTAGGTTGTGTGATTTTAAAATGACCTGCTGGTCACAATGTCACTTATATGAGAAAACTGCATGGACTGTTCCATACTGGGCACTGGGTCTCAACTGGGGGGGGGGGGGAAGAAGCTTCTATCACAGTTACTGATGATGATTAGACAAGCTCCTATCATACATTTATAATGTAGAAGATGACTCCCTGACTGTATACTTATGATCTCTAAAAAAAATGATGATAATATAGAGAGAAGGAAAATATACAGAGAAGGATTACATTGTCTCACAGCAGGCAGAGGTGGCATTGTCTCTAGCTACACATGAGATGTTATCTGAGGTGCATGAGACCTCCTGGAGGCTGAAGGTGAAGCAGAGATGGCTGTGGGCAGGAGCAGGCATCAGAAAGAAGGGCCGTAGCACTTAGAGTATTTATCTGGTAAAGTTTTATTCAGACCGAACATGTCTGAAGCAAACTGCTATTATTATTATTATACTCTGGGATCGCTTCAGGCCACAGAGTGAATATAGCAGAGGTTTAGGAGAGGTGATCAAACATCATAATAATAAAAAAAAACCAACAGTGTTACTCACCTCTCCTGGGCACCAGTGCTTGTCTTCAGGCATTTTCAATAAGATCACAGACCACTGAGGCCTGTGATTGGGCCTCAGTGGACATGTGGGTTACCTTGGCGTCAGGGCGCGTACTGATGCCGGTGTAACTCACATGACCGCTGAGGCCTCAGAGTTCTTTTATGTCATTGCAGAGGCTCAAAGACAAGTGTTTGGACCCAGGAGAGGTAAGTAACACTGTTTTTTTTTTACGTTTGATCACCTTCCATGGGCCTCTGCTCATTATATAATGAGGTCTGAAGTGACCCCAGAGTATAATAACAGTTTGTGGGTGGGAACCCCAAAATTTGGGTTTTGGCCAAACCCAACATTTTTGCAATATTTTTAACAAACAGCTTAGAGGTCACTATGGGATATTATACAGTGTAAAAGCCCACTATGGGATACTATACTGTGTGGAAAGGCCACTGTGGCACATTATACTGTATTGAGGCCTCTATGGGACATCATACCTGATGACACCGTGAGATGTTATATTGTATGGAGGCCCCTATGGAACATTAACTGTGTTGAGGGGCCACAATGGAACATTATATTGTGTGGAGGGGCCACTGTGGGACATTATATTGTATGGAGGTCACTATATTGTATGGAAGACTTTATGGTGTGTGTAGGGGCCAATTGGGGACATTAAACTTGTTAAAGGGACCACTTTGGGACATTAAACTATGTGTAAATGGGGAATTACATTGTGTGGGGGCCAGTAAAGGGGGTACTATGTGGTGTCGGATATGGGAAGGGGGGGGCAAGACAAAATTTTGTTATGGGGACCAGTCTTTGCTAGTTACACCCCTGGGTGTAATTATAGAAAATAATGTAGTGGTTCTTTAAAGCAATATTTATGTATATGTATTTATTTATTTTGTACACCGCAGCGCTTTACAGAAAATGTCAATCACTGTACTATATAGGGTTCACAATCTACATTCCCTATCAGTATGTCTTTGTCATATGGGAGGAAACCCACGCAAACACAGGAAGAACATACAAACTCTTTATGTCTTGAAATAAAGGCATATTTAGTCAATTTCTTGCTGTTCTGATTTGAATGTGTACACATAAAAACCAGAGAAAGGGTTAACATTATACAATGTTATGCTACATAAATAGCACGTTTGGTCATAAATACAATCATTGTTTTATATGTATGATCAAAATGGTGTGAGATTTAAGCAATATTTTACTTAAAGATATGTATATTATACACACATATATGATAAAAGCATATCTAAAAGTCAGAACTATTATCAGGACCATTTTTAGTGAATGATATATATAATAGGATATCTTGGATAATAGCAAGAGCTATGATTAATGGCCATTAATGTCAACAACCAACAGCTATATCTATATGCTATTGACATTTTGCTAATGGTACATATCTATAGGAGAAATTATTATCTCGAGGAAGCAAGAGATTATTATTGTCTCTTTTAATAGTCTATGAATCATAATGTATGGCTTCTAAGGGTATTGAATAATTACTGTAATTAAGAATTAGTTAAAGTCAAAGCCACTCAGATCCTAGTACTTGCCTATTTTTCATGCTTCCAACACATCAACTTCAAGAACTGGTTGTTTAAAATATCCCACCTTTTGATGTTTAACAAGATAATAACTGATGTTCTTCACTGAACTTGTCAGTGGTTTTGGTATGGCTGTTTTTATTTAGCTTTTATTTATGCAAAATTTGCTTCATAATATAAATACTTACATCAAAAATTCCAAATACTATCAAAGAAAAAAAAAAATTACAATGCGTCACAATATCAACAACCTCCCCGTCCCTAGAACACTCCCCTCCCCATGGACACAGGAGGGGAAAAAAAAAAACTAAATCAATTTGCTATGGATACCTATAAAGAATCATACTGTTACACTAGTGGACCACTTATACTTTTTAAATAATGAAAAGAAAAAGGTTTTATTACCACACTGGCGCCTCTGGTGGTCCTGTGGGGACCTGGATAGTAATGCCTCAGGATTAAATATGGTAAAAAGAGAGAGTCTGGCAAGTTGCTGCTCCCCCTGGGACCACCTGTCTGTAGGACAGTGGTAGTACAAATAGTAAAGTAGTAAAAAAACAGGGTATGTGTGAGCGCTACTTAATCAGCCAGACATGTATTAAAATGAAACTTTTTTTTATTATTGGATCACAATGTTACTCCACAAGGTGGCGATACAAAGTATGGCAACGCGTTTCGACGTCTTAACTGACGTCTTCATCAGGCCAACTAGATAAGAATCAATTAAAACAATGGTATAGTATAATGTATAATAAATAATATAAGATATAATAAAAACATTGTTGTACATAAGAAACAATCTACATGTATATACATAGACACACACAAACACATGTATGCATGTATGTACACATACATCCCAGCACACATATAAATGTACACATATGGTGGCAATCAACAAATGGTTAATGTATAAATAAGCAAAATGAAAAGTGAATGAATTGGTATAAGAACAAATATGGGTTAGATAAATATGAAAAATAGTTATAGTTAATGAGAAAGAGGAGATGGGGGATATATATGGTACCAAGATTGGATGATTAGGTAGGTAATAATAGAATAGGGGGATATATATGAATACATCTAGGAAATAATTGTAATGAATAAAAAGAAAGGGGGGAGGGATATGGTTGTGACATACAATAGACAGGTGAGTTGTCAATAAATCTGGTTGTTTATAAAAGATGGTGGAGTGTGAGAGTATATCTAATTGATACAATGAATAATTATGATAGGGATGGGATAGTTGATGAAAAACTGGATAATAAGCAGGTAATGAATGTATATATATATAGATACATGGATGGTTAGATGAATGAGCAATAAATAAATAATTCAATGGATAAATCATGGGTACATGAGCAAATAAATGGAACATCAGGCAAATAGATATGTAATGATAGTCCTAATAGTTGATTGTAAATGTTTGTAGGGTTAAATGAGAAATATACTTAAAGTAGACTAAATAGTGGATATAATGTTTGTAGAAGCAACTACTGACAGAGTTGATGTGAAATATAAACAAATAAATAGATAAATGTGACCTTAAAAGCATATAATGAATAACTAAATGGATATGGAGATGAAGGTTTAGACTTACCACGCTAGATCATGGAGCAGGCACAAAGTGTGCCTCACTCATGATACTAGCGCTTTAAATAAGGGCTTAATCAGTGCAGGTGGCATTGAGAAAAAAAAAAAGGGGTAAATTTTTTTTAAAAAATTGGATTCTACAGTGTCATTAAGACCATGCGGCATGAGTGTATTAAGTTTGTAAATCCAAAAAGATTCACGTTGGCGGAGTTGTAAAAAACGGTTGGGAGCAATATTAGGGATGTGTTCAATGGGGATGATGGAAATATGTTTGAAATCTTTTTGGTGTTTGAGAGAACAGTGTAGGGAAAGGTTATGTTTTTTGAATCCCTTGGTAACATTTGATCGGTGTTTGTTAATGCGTAAGTGCAAAGGTTGGATGGTGCGACCAACATATTGAAGGTTACAAGGGCATTTTAACACATAAATAACATAATTGGTATTACAATTTAGAAATGAATTAATGGGGAAACTTTCGTTAGTAGTTTTGGATGTAATGAAGGTTTGTTGGTGTTTAATATTACTACAGCAAGCACATCGTGGGTGTCCGCATCTGAAAGCTACTTTTTTTTAGTGATAAAGTGTTATCTGTTTTATTCTTTTCCATACGGATTCGGCTGGGGGCTAAAAGATTCCGCAGGGTAGTGGCTCTTCTGAAAGTAATTGTGGGTCGTTTGGGAAGTTGTTGCTGAAGATAGCAGTCACTCAGAAGAATATCCCAGTGTTGGGTTATGATAGATTTTATTAGTTTATGACTGGAGTTGTATGTGGTTATAAAACTAGACCTGTGTTTGATGGGAAGGGTTGAAGGATCCTGTTTTTGTTTCTCTATTAAACATGAAGCCTGTGATAATTCAGAGGTTCTCTTAATCGCATTTTGTACAACAGATTTTGGATAATGTTTATCCATGAATCTGCGTTTTAATATTTTGGACTGGGTTCTGAAGGTGTCATTGTCATCACAATTTTTTCGAATTCTTTTTAGTTGGCTAAATGGTATATTGTTAAGCCAGGGAGTGTAGTGAGCACTGCGGTAGTCCCAGTAACTATTGACGTCCACAGATTTAAAGTATGTTTCGGTGGAAAATGTATTATCTATGGTTTTAGAGATCAGGAGATCTAAAAATTCAATACTGGTCTGAGAGTAATGATGGGTGAATGATATTCCCATTTCATTATTGTTTAGAGATGTGATGAAATTTGAGGCTGATAATTCATCACCGTCCCAAACAAAAAACAAGTCATCAATATATCTTTTATAGAATATTATATGTTTATTGTTCTCACCTGGGGTTTGGATGTATGTTCTCTCAAATAAACCCATGAACAGATTTGCGTAGGATGGCACAAACCTCGTGCCCATGGCACAGCCCTTTGTTTGACGGAAAATGTTGTTTTGAAATGAAAAGATGTTGTGTTCAAGTATGAATTGGATCCCATGTAAAATGAATCCTCTTTGTGTTGGAGGCATTGAGGAATTATTGGCAAGGAAGTGATTGATTGCTGCTAGACCATGGGGATGGGCTATATTGGAGTATAGGGCCGATACATCTGCTGTTAGGAGGGCCCAATTGGTTTTGGTAGCATTTCCATCATTTAAGGTTTTTAGATGGTTAATTAGTTGGGTTGAATCTTTAAGATACGAAGGAAGGTCAAGGACCAGTTTTTGAAGATGTAAATCAATAAAGTGTGAAAGATTACTAGTGAGAGATCCAATGCCTGAAATTATAGGGCGGCCAGGTGGGTTGGTAAGTGATTTGTGAATTTTGGGAAGGTGGTAGAAAAAGGGTAAGGGAGGTTCCATGACTTGTAGGAACTTCTTTTCTTTCTTAGAAGGCCATTGCTGGTGGCTGAGTTAATAAGGGTTCTATATTCAGAAATATATGTAGGTAGTGGGTTGGTATCGAGTTGTTCATAAAATTCTTTATCCTTCAAGAGGCGATTAGCTTCTAGAATATAATCCTCGCGGTTTTGTAGTACTATGCCACCTCCCTTATCGGCAGGACGTATTATAATGTTGGTATTTTCTTTGAGGTTTTTCAGGGCTTTAAATTCTGCTAAGGATAAGTTGTCTGGGGTTTTACGGGTAGTGTTGAGTTTATGAAAATCTTCATTAACCAAAGAAAAAAATGTTTCAATAGCTGGACCTCTGTGGTATGTAGGATTAAAGTTGGACAAGGGATGTACATCAACTGGGATAGGTACAGGCGTAGAGTTAGTGCTAAGAGTGGTAGATTGAGGGTGTATTGGATTTTCAATGATAGAAAAATGTCTAGTTAGGGTTAGTTGTCTAATGAACCTATTGAGATCCAGAAACAACTGGAACCCATTAGGTTGAGATGTAGGGCAGAACGCCAGACCTTTGCTGAGTAGTTTAGTCTCATCCAGATTAAGTATGTGACTGGATAGGTTGAAGATTTTGTTTTCAGAGGGGGTATAAATACTTAGGTCGGTGGGGAAAAAAAGTATTTAGTCAGCCACCATGTTATGTCTGCCTGTTCGGGTCTCTGTGCCACCCTCTGCTCGCACGCTGCGGCGTAGGAGGCGTCCTCAGTTTGATTCTTTGCTTAGGATTCTGGATGCTTAGTCTGAACGTGGTCCTAGTTCCCTTGCTGTGTAATGGATTTCCAGCCACACCCGTGTTCTGAGCATTGGACCGCATAGAGTTAATCTTTTCCTGGCCTGTGTGATTGACAGCCTGTGTGCCAGGTTTGGGACTGGGCCCAGACTTTCTATATTCGGGATGTCACTTTCACAGCAAGTTGCCGGTTATTGCACTGACTTTGCCTGCTTTCATTGTACCTTGGATTTTGACCTTGCTATTATCTCTGACCTTTGGCTTGCCTTGTGATTACTCTCTTCGATTTTGATTTGGTACCACGTTTGCTTCTCTGGTTGTGACCCCTGGCTTGTTTACCATTCTTCTCTGTTGTGTGTCTTGTTCTGTGTGTCATTTTAATAATAATAATAGTCATTTAATAGTCCCACAATGGGGAAATTCAGTACTCAGTATAGGGCTCGTCTTCAGGTTGTCCTTTTACCGTTTAGGGTAAACTGAGGCAATAGGAAGGGACAGTGGCTGGGGTGAGATTAGGGCTCACTTGTCTCTGTCCTTTCTTGCAGACCCCTACAGTAGTGTGAGGGTATTGCTACGTCTGGCAAGACCCTTACACACCAATTGTGCAAGTTCTCCCACTTAAAAGCATGAGGCCAGCCTGTAATTGTCATCATAGGTAGACCTCAACTATGAGAGACAAAATGAGAAAACAAATCCAGAAAATCACATTGTCTGATTTTTTAAGAATTTATTTGCAAATTATGGTGGAAAATAAGTATTTGGTCAATAACAAAAGTTCATCTCAATACTTTGTTATATATCCTTTGTTGGCAATGACAGAGGTCAAACGTTTTCTGTAAGTGTTCACAAGGTTGGAACACACTGTTGCTGGTATGTTGGCCCATTCCTCCATGCAGATCTCCTCTAGAGCAGTGATGTTTTGGGGCTGTCGCTGGGCAACACAGACTTTCAACTCCCTCCAAAGGTTTTCTATGGGGTTGAGATCTGGAGACTGACTAGGCCACTCCAGGACCTTGAAATGCTTCTTACAAAGCCACCCCTTCGTTGCCCTGGCGGTGTGCTTGGGATCATTGTCATGCTGAAAGACCCAGTCATGTTTCATCTTCAATTCCCTTGCTGATGGAAGGAGGTTTGCACTCAAAATCTCACGATACATGGCCCCATTCGTTCTTTCATGTAAACGGATCAGTCATCCTGGTCCCTTTGCCGAGAAACAGCCCCAAAGCATGATGTTGCCACCCCCATGCTTCACAGTAGGTATGGTGTTGTTTGAATGCAACTCAGCATTCACTCTCCTCCAAACACGACGAGTTGTGTTTCTACCAAACAGTTCTATTTTGGTTTCATCTGACCATACAACATTCTCCCAATACTCTTCTGGAACATCCAAATGCTCTCTAGCAAATTTCAGACGGGCCCTGATATGTACTGGCTTAAGCAGGGGAACATGTCTGGCACTGCAGGATCTGAGTCCCTGGCGGCGTAGTGTGTTACTGACGGTAGCCTTTGTTACGTTAGTCCCAGCTTTCTGAAGGTCATTCACTAGGTCCCCCCATGTGGATCTGGGATTTTTGCTCACCGTTCTTGTGATCATTTTGACCCCACGGGGGTGAGATCTTGCGTGAAGCCCCTGATCGAGGGAGATTATCAGTGGTCTAGTATGTCTTCCATTTTCTAATTATTGCTCCCATAGTTGATTTCTTCACACCAAGCTGCTTGCCTATAGCAGATTCAGTCTTCCCAGCCTGGTGTAGGTCTACAATTTTGTTTCTGGTGTCCTTCCACAGCTCTTTGGTCTTCACCATAGTGGAGTTTGGAGTGTGACTGTTTGAGGTTGTGGACAGGTGTCTTTTATACTGATAATGTCAAACAGGTGCCATTACTACAGGTAATGAGTGGAGGACAGAGGAGCCTCTTAAAGAAGAAGTTACAGGTCTGTGAGAGCCAGAAATCTTGCTTGTTTGTAGGTGACCAAATACTTATTTTCCACCATAATTTGCAAATAAATTCTTAAAAAATCAGAAAATGTGATTTTCTAGATGTTTTCTCATTTTGTCTCTCATAGTTGAGGTCTACCTATGATGTCAATTACAGGCCGGCCTCATCTTTTTCAGTGGGAGAACTTGCACAATTGGTGGCTGACTAAATACTTTTTTTCCCCACTGTAAGTTTTAAGGCTAAATTATATAAGTCTTTAGGCTAAATTCATCTGTGATTTGTTGTGGATGAAATATTTTGTCACCTGCATACTGTGAGAGTAAATAAGGGATTCTTGATTTACTCCTAGCAATTTTTACTCTTTCAGCTATTTACTTACTAGCTTTATAATAAGAGCTGTAATACGAGATTTTAACTCTCTAAGGGTATGTTCACACAGAGGAATCTGCCAATGATTTGGTAGCAGATTACATCCCCCAAATCTGCCTCCCATTGTCTTCAATGGGAGGCAGAGAATGCAGCAGGATGCGAAAAAATTGGGGATTCCGGCCTAATCAGCAAAGGAAACTTGTGATGGAATGCCGATGCTCTGCAATGGCATTCTGTCACGGTAATCCCGCGGTTGAATATGGAGGTGGAAAATTAAAAGGAATTACTTTTCATTTTCCACCGTGTGAACCTACCCTTAGAGTTTTTTTCAAAATCTACAAGCAAATGGTTTCTTAAATCTTCTCTGGCTTTTTTCAAGGAGTGTAGTATAACTGCAGATGGAGAAACTTTATGCTGTAGTTCCACTATTACAGTATAATAGTATAACAGTATTGCAGTTATTACTGGCTACCTTTTGTATAGTCTCTCCACAAATTCACAATTGTGTGACTGCTCTTTTGGGGAATTTTGGGTTTGATTTTTTTAGTATATTACTAATAAAAATTTATAGTTTTAACAACTCTTCATTCGGCAGTGACTTTCCTACTTTTCAATAACATCAGCCAATAGAAAAAAAAAAGTTATGGCTTTTAGTAGATAGTAATGCAAATATAAAAAGTTATTTTTCAAAAATTTTTTTTATTGTGCAACAATAGCAAAACACAAAAAAAGTATACAAAATGAATATCACTGTAATGATACTGACCTACAAAGCAGTGCAAAATTAAAATGTTATACCCCATTATAGAAGTAATATATTTTAGTCAACAAGTTATAGTGAACCTAAAGTGATGCCACTTAAAAAAAAAAAAAAAAAAAAAAAAATTTAAATTGCAAAACAAATAATTTAGTTGGCTTACTTTAAAACCAGAATTTTTCGACTCCACATATCTAGCTTATTGAAAAATTGTAGCCCAAAGTAGATGCACCAAAGATGCGTCATGTTTACGACAGTGTCTATAATAGTAAATCAGGCCCTATGTCTGTTTAAAAATAAGCTACAGATTTGGAACATGTAATAAGATCTTCAATGCTTTGATCTATCACATACTTTTAAAGAAAATTTTAACTTCAAGGAAATGCTGGATTAATTTGTACTGCTGTCTTCACCTCTCAAGCAAACATGAGTTCGGGCACCTACTCTATTCTGAGCATGACTTGTCAAATAAGACTTGCCAAGCATTTGACTCTAGTTACATAAGCCAACCCTTTCAATGACTCCTTCATACATTTTCTTTAGTTATTTTGGAGTTTTAGAGGTATTGTGTAATATTGACAAAAAGTTTTTGTATTTTTAAGAGCAACAGCGCTATTATTGCTCGTTGGCTGTGCCTGGTACTGCAAGCTCCATTTTATACACTTGAACGGAGGTGATTTGTAATAGCATAAAAAACACATGGACAGAGGTAGGATTATTTCTGGAAAGCAAGTTAACCCTTGTAAGTGTAGTTTTTAATGAGCTACATTTCTGGTGTATATTATAATAAATTTGCCCTCTTTCACCTACAACACATACACGTTTAACGAAAGTGGAGTGAAAAGAGGAAAATAAACAAAGTAGCAAACCATTGTTTTCATAATATGCTTCATAATCCCTAAATTTCCTATATAAATTCCTCCCAATTGGGTACATTAAGCAATTACTTGCACTTTAGCACACCATAAACAATGATGATGTAGCCTCCTAACTGTTAAATAGTTTCTGTTCATATTCTCTTGAAATGATTAAGAAGACCATTTATTATTCTTGTATGCTTCACCTTTACATTGGTTTTGAGACATGGTGAAATAATGTTAGAAAAGATTCCCCCCAAATAAGGAGGAGCATAAAGGAAAGTATTATACTTCACTGCTGTATATAAACCCATTCATATACTTTAGATCTACTATATAATTAAAAAAAAAAAAAAAACAACTTTGCTTTAATGCTCCACTTTTCAAAGTCCCTTATTTGGTCTATTTTTTGGGTGTGGGATGAATACATGGATTGTTTATTTCTTACTACAAGAAAAATGATTATTCCGATGATAGTCCATGAGCTTCTGTTTTCCCACACAATTCTAGGGACATGATTATGTACTTTATCTAAACGACAATATGACTAGCCGCAATGTTTTATTTAATAGTAAGGAGAGTTAAAGTAAATGTGTTCTTAAGTAACTTAGTTTTTATTACAGATTAAACTGGATTGTGCACATTAAACAAATATGTTTTTACAGAAAGGCATTTTAGAACATCCTTTAGATGAAAATATTAGAATTTTAATACATGCAAAATACAACCATATGTAGACGCAAACATTCCTTTTATACCCCTACTTCTGAATATTTCGTTCCTTTTAACATACTTTTTCCTTTTTCTCTACCTGTGAAGCTGATGTGACGTGGGTATATTTGGTGATGTAATGCCTTTGGCACCATGTTGATCATCTGTCATATAACAACTCCACTGTCAGTAACATCAGCTGTGCCACCAACAATGTCATTGAAGCAATGCCTCTCCCAGGGTTTGCTAGGGATTAGTGATGTCTGAGCTGGAACACATGTTGCTTCAGGCTTATGTTTCATTTCATACTTTGAATTATTAATTTAACAATATCCAGCTCTTGCTGAAATATTTATCTTTAATTTAAAACTAAGCAGTTCTAAATATAATCACTTTTATAGTGATAAAGTGGTCCACACAGGGGTTAATCAGTCTGACTCCAGACGAGTGATATTAATGTGGATCTCTAAGTGCCCATTCCCATCGCAGAAAGTGAAGAGGAATTTGAGTCGGACTTCTGCATCAAATTCCTCTCCACTGTCCGATCTTCAGGTTTCTGCCATGGCTTTTCACTGTCTCACGTTGCAGGTTATGCTGAATCCGTGGCAAGATTGAGCAAGATGCATATTTTTTTAGCATCTTGCTTTAGTCTCTGTCTCCCATAGACTACAATGGGAAGCAGATTCAGGACATGCACTGATTGTGAGACAAAATCTGTCTAAAAACAACAGCTCAAAACTCCACCATGTGAACATACCCTTAGACAATCAAGCAACTGTCTTCACAATCTTGGAACTGTAATTGTCTTTAAAAAAATAATGCTTATGTGCAGTGCCAGTTTTAGACAAAGTGTGGCCCTGGGCAAAATGAACTTTGCTGATCTTTGGTGCTTTAAGGGGCATTCCTAGGGTCTTTAAAGATCATTGGCACAAGCAAGAAGGCGAATGTCCTTCACAGCGCAAAAATTACTTATACTTATATAGCGTTATTAAATATTAGGGCCCAATATTGTCATGGCAATCCCTTACTACAAGACAGATTCCCCCATGCCCCAACAGTGTAATCCCCAGATGTGGCCCTCATAATGCTACCCACTCCATTAGTGTCAGTGTTACCCCCATGCCTCTATATGGGGAACACAAATAGTCCCATTTTTTCACAAATGCTCTGCTCATAATGCCAACTTGCATATTAAAGTGGTTGTCCTGGAATTTATATTTATCACCTGATTGGTGGGGGCCCAGTAGCTTTGCCCTCCATGTATCATCTATTTAGGGTCACTTCAAACACCCATACTATACACTCCAGGGAGCCAGAAGCAGATGGCTCCGTGCCCTTTATAGTGGAAAGATGCTGCTACTCAACTCCCATTTAAGTCAATTGTTAACAGAGCTGCAGTAAAGCTGCAGGGCCACTATACAGGGAAAGGAACCCTCTGCTTCTGGCACGGTGCAGTGTATAGTACAGATGATCCGGCTGATTACATATTTATGTCATAAATAAAAATTCCTGCACAACCTCTTTAACCACTTCACGCATTCTCACGTACATGTACGTGGGAGAATGTGGTTAGTTACCGCATCCCCACATACAGGTACGTGATGGTGATCAAGCGGGCTCAGAAGCAGAGCCCGTGCGATCACCGCGGGAGCCCGGCTGTATTTGACAGCCAGGCTCCCACTGCAACAGCGGGGACCAGTGATAACACCGATCCCCGTTGTTTAACCCTTAAGATGCCGGGGTCAATAGCGACCGTGGCATTTTAAGTGTTTGCTAGAGGCACTGAGTGCCGCGGGTGGCATCGGGAGAGGGTGTTAGTTGTAACTGACAGCTAACACCCTGCTCCTTAATCTCCGATCGGTGCTCAACGCCGATCGGGGTTTTTAACCCCTTGGATGCCGCGGTCAAACATGGCCGGCCGCCCGCTCACTATCTGAGCGGGCGGTATCGGAACTGGGTGTTAGCTGTAACTGACAGCTAATACCCTACTCCATAACCCCTGGTCGGAACTGAGTTCCGATCAGAGGTTTTAACCCCTTGGCGAGATCGGGGTATGCCAATATCTATAATCTGCAGCCCGGGGTCTGCTAAGTGACCCCAGGCTGCCTGGAGACCCCACTACCTGGTTGATCCTGCTGAGACCTGCGGAAGTCAGCGCTGTGTTTCCATAGCGCTGACTTTCTGTATAGACTGCAAGACACGTGCATGCTTGTGTCTTGCAGTCTATAGTACTGAGCCAGAGATCAAAGTATCTCTGGCTCAAGTGTCCTAATGGGACACATGAAAAAGTAAAAAAAGTAAAAAAATAAATAAATAAAGTATGTGAAAAAAAATTAATAAAAGAATAAAGCCCCAAAAATTCCCTTTTCCTATATAAAATGAATTATATAAAAAATAAACCTAAAAATTAATAAAAACAATACATATTTGGTAACAACCTGTACAATAAAACTGAAACCATATTTAATGTACACGGTGAACGTCGGGGGAAAAAAACCGCAAAAAAACCACCAAAAGTAATGATTTTTCGCCATCTCACCTTACAAAATATGCCATAAAAAGTGATCAAAAAGTCATATGTACCCAAAACAGTACCAATAAAAAGCACAGGTTGTCCCGCAAAAAATAAGCCCTAAACCAACTCTCTAAACTGAAAAATAAAAATGCTACGCATCTTAGAAGATGGCGATGCAAAAAAAATTGATTTATGTCCCCAAATGGGTTTTTGTTCTGCAAAACTGGAATTGCATAAAAAAACAGTATAAATGAGGTATCACCGTAATCGTACCGACCCGCAGAATAAAGATAACATGTTACTTACGCTCTACGCTGCATGGTGAAAAATTTAAAAGGTAAAATGCAGTGCCAGAATTGATGGGGTTGTTTTTTAATCCACCAAGAAAGAGTTAATAAAATTAATTTAATAAGTTGTAAGCACCTAAAAATGATGTCATTAAAAAATACATCTCATACTGCAAACAAGCAGCCCTCATATGGCTACATCACCAGAGAAATAAAGAAAATATAGCTCGTACAATGTGAAGACAAAAACCCCAAAAAATCGTCAAATCATTAGAACATAACTGGCTGCGGCAGGAAGGAAATGTATAAACTGTGCGAGCATATATGAGGGTACAAACTAGATTTAGAGCTTACGAGGGATAATAAACCAGAAGTGACCCCCAGAGTGACCTCCCCAATAATAGGAACTACTGGGGAAATAGTAGGGAATTTAGTGTACCCAATGTACTACACACAGCTTACATATTCACTTTTCCCCATCCGCTGTGCAGTCACGTCTGGGATACTAATGCTCGTTACACCCCTTGATAAATTCTTTGAGGGGTGCACTTTTCAAAATGAGGTCATTCCCTAGGGGATTCCACTTTACTGGTACTTTAGAGGCTCTGTAAACATGACATGGCATCCAGATCCCAAACATCTGAATCTGCGCTCCAAAAGCCACATAGAGCTCCTTCCCTTCTGTGCCCTACTGTGTTCCCAAACTGTAGTTTATACCCACATGTATTACACTTGTCGTACCCAGAATAACGTACTTAATGTCATATGTGGGTATAAACTGCTGTTTGGACACAGCCGAGCACAGAAGGGAAGGAGCGCTATTTGGTTTTTGGACGCCATTGCACTTTTGCAGAGCTGAAATGCCAGTACAGTGGAATCCCCTGACATGTCACCCCATTTTGGAAACTACACCCCTGAAGGAATTTATCCTGGGGTACAGTGAGCATTTTTAACCCCCAAGTGTTGCTAGAATTTATTATCCATAAATGAATATGTAGCTGATGGTGAAAGGTGAAAATGACAATTTATCCAGGAATACGACATTTCAGTGCGTAATATGTTGTGCCCGGCTTGTATCAGAGATGAACGCCCCAAAAGCTGTTGTGCCCGGGATCCCCGCTCACCAGTTTTTGGAGTGTGTGTCTGTGCAGACATAAACTGGGCACAACATATTGGGCACTGAAATGGCATATCTATAGAAAAATTTCATTTTTAACTTTTCATTATCAGCTGCGCATTCATTTCTGGAAATTAAAAGAATGCAACACTTAAGGGTTAATAATGCTCGCTACCCCACTTGATAAATCCCTTGAAGGGTATAGTTTCCAAAATGGGGTGACATATCTGCGGATTCCACTTTACTGGCAATTCATGGGCTCTGCAAAAGTGGCATGGTGTCCAAAAAGCAAACTGTGCTCCAAAAACCAAAATAGCGCTTCTTCCCTTCTGTGCCCGGCTGTGCCCAAACAGCAGTTTATACCCACATATGGCATTGTTAAGTACGTTATCCTGGGTACACCAGTGTCATACATGTGGTCATTTGGTCACACAGCAGGGCGCAAATGTGAAGGAGCGCTATGTGCTTTTGGAGCGCATATTTAGATTGTTGTTTTTTTGGACGCCATGTCACATTTGCAGAGACCCTAAAATTGCCCCTACAAAATGGGGGTCAATTCTTGGGGAATTCCAATTTACTGGCACCTCCAGGGATCTGCAAAAACAACATGGCGACGAGAAAGTACTCCAAAAGCTAAAAAAAACACAGTGCTCCTTCCCTTCTGAGCCCTGCTGTGTGCCCAAGCAGCAGTTTATACCCACATATTTAATTTTTTTGTCCCCGGGATAGCCCACTTAATAGTTTTAGGAGTTCATGTCTCTGATGCCACGAAGTGGCGGCAACGTATTAGGCACTGAAATTGGATATTTCTTTAAAAACTTTAAATCTTCAATTTGTACATTAATTTTTGGGAAGCCTTTTTAGGCTCAAAATCATAATATCCCTTGATACATTCCTTGAGGGGTGTAGTTTCTAAAATGGGGTCACTTTTAGGGGGTTTCCATTGTACTGGTACTTTAGGGGCTCTGCAAATGCGACATGGCACCTGAAAACTATTCCAGCCACATCTGCCCTCCAAAAGCCAAACAGCGCTCTTTCCATTCTGAGCCCCACCATGTACCCATACAGCAGATTACAACCACATATGGGGCATTTCTGTGTTCAGAAGAAATTGTGTAACAAACTGTGGGGTGTTTTTCTTCTTTAACCACTTGCAAAAATTAAAAATATGTCGCTAAATGGACGGTTTATTGGAAAAAAAGTAATTTTACATTTTTACGTCCCTAAGTCAATAAAATCTGTGAAACAGCTGTGAGGTCAAAATGCTCACTATACCCCTAGATAAATTCTATGAGGGGTGTAGTTTTCAAAATGGGGTCACTTTTTGGGGGTTTGTATTGTATTGGTACTTTAGGGGCTCTGCAAATGCGACATGGCACCTGAAAACTATTCCAGCAAAATCTGCCCTCCAAAAGCTAAATAGCGCTCTTACCATTTTGAGCCCTGCCATGTACCTATGCAGCAGATTACAACCACATATGGGGCATTTCTGTGTTCAGGAGAAATTGTATAACGAACTTTGGGGAGATTTTTCTCCTTTGTCCTCTTGTGAAAATGAAAAATTTGGGGCTAAATTGACGGTTTATTGGGAAAAAAGTAATTTTTCATTTTAATGTCCCAATGTTAATAAAATTTGTGAAACAGCTGTCGGGTCAAAATGCTCACTATACCCCTTGATATGTTCTGTGAGGGGTGTAGTTTTCAAAATGGGGTCACTTTTAGGGGGCTTCCACTGTATTGGTACTTTGGGAGCTCTGCAAATGCGACATGGTACCTGAAAACTATTCCACCAAAATCTGCCTTCCAAAAGCCAAATAGCGCTCTTTCCATTCTGAGCCCTGCCATGTACCCATACAGCAGATTACGACCACATATGGGGTATTGCCGTGTTCAGGAGCAATTGTTTTGCAAACTGAGGGGTGCTTTTTTCCTTTAACCCCTTGTGAAAATGAAAACTTTGGGGATAAAGTGACATTTTAGTAATGTTTCATTTATACATCCCAGTGTTAGCAAAATCTGTGAAACGGCTGTAAGCTCAAAGTGCTCACTATACCCCTTGATGAATTCTGTGAGGGGTGTAGTTTCCAAAATGGGGTCACTTTTTGGGGTTTTCCTTTGTATTGGTACTCTAGGGGCTTTGCAAATGAGACATGGCACCTGAAAACTATTCCAGCAAAATCTGCTTTTCAGACGCCCAGTGTCACTCCTTCCCTTCCGTGCACTGCCATTCGCCCAAACATCAGTTTACACCCACTTGTGGGGTATTTCCGTGCTCGGGAGAAATTGCATAACAAACTGTGAGATGCATTTTCTCCTTTAACCCTTTGTGAATGTGTTAATTTTAGGGCTAAATTAAGGAATTAGTGGGAAAAAATTAAATGTCTAAATTTCACCTCCATATTGTTTTAATTCCAGTGAAATGCTTAAAGGGTTAACAAACTTCCCAAATGTTATTTTGAATTATTTGAGGGGTGCAGTTTTGAAAATGGGGTCATTTATGGGGGTTTCTAATATATAGGCCATTATAATCCTCTTCAGAACTGAAGTGGTCCCTAAAAAATTAGTTTGGGAAATTTTCTTGTAAATCTGCAAAATCGCTGTTACACTTGTAAGCCTTCTAACATCCAAAATAAATAACAGGAGGATTAAAAGATGATGCCGATATATAGCAGAGATATGGTAGATAATATTTATTAATGTATTTGGGTGGTATGACTATCTGTCTGAAAAGCAGAGCATTTCACATTTTGAAAATTGCGATTTTTTTCCAAATTTCCATCAAATTTCCTATTTTTTTTATAAATAAATACAAAAATATTCATTAGTGTTTACCACTAACATGAAGTACAATGTGTCACGAAAAAACAATCTCAAAATCACTTGTGTAAGTTAAGTCGTCTCAAAGTTATTGCCATATAAAGTGACACATGTCAGTTTTGAAAAACGAGGCCTGGTCCTTAACACACTTTTGGGCTCGGTCCTGAAGGGGTTAAACTCTGCCTGCCCTGCATTACAATAGCACACAGAAGTAAGCAGGATATTCCTATATGCAATTTACTATAAAGATTGCAGTGGTGGTATGGCCATAGGAGCTGTGCCTACTCCATCACTTGCACGTTCCAGTCTTTTCCAAAGAAACACACTGTATTGGCGCCAGTTTCCTGTATGAACAAAGGTACTGGACAAACAGGAAACTGGTGCAGGAATAGAGTGTTTCAATGGGAGATGCTGATGACATCACATGACCCTGTATTAGCTGATATTTTTAGGCTAACATTTCATGGCAGTTCACAGTGGCATTTAACATGACAGAACTTCTAGAAAGTTTATATTGTATAGACTATTGAGTATTTCCACACTGGATGCCACCCTCAAGTCTGCACAAATCCTCTGTGTGTACGTCTTCTTACAATGAAGGGGTTTTCCTATAATCACAGCTTATTACCTGTCCACAGAATAGGTGTTGTGCTGTCCCATTTGAATGGCAGTTGAGCATGCACATGGTTATAGGACCAACCAAGGTAGCTGAACGCTGAACTTGGCTGTCGTTGACAGTCCCATACACTTCAAAGTAAGCAGCAGTGCCCATATTGAACCGCCAAACTATTGAAACGGAAGAACAAAGGACACATAACAGATGATGGTCCTTGAGGTCAGAAACTTATCACCTATCCTTAGCTTATAAACTTTGATCTTAGGAGAACTCTTTTAACCACTCCAATATATGGTTTATTATACTATAAAACAGTAATCTAGAATACATCATTTTACATATATACATATAGATATTCTAACACATATATACACATAGATTTTCACACAAACACATACAGCAAACACACTGTAAACAAATTTACATATTGCACACATATAAGTATTAAATATACATGTTTTATGCAAAAAAGACACATACATTGTGGCTGAATTACTGAGCGCAGAGTAGTAGAATAAGCAACTTGCTGAATGGTAGGACTGATAACTGGACTGTGGCTGTACACATTCTCCTCCACACTTCGTTTGGACCTCCAGTTAGTTCTGTGTGTGAGGAGGAAGGGAAAAATGTTCTTAAAGCTGCGCATAGGCAGTTTTATTAAGCTGGAACTAGCACCTTCAGCTGCTAAGTGCTGGGACTGTTTACAAGCAGCAATTGTCATATGCTGCATCTGCTGCTTGTGTCCCATCCTACCGATAAACTGTATCCACAGTAGGAGTAGTATCCTGGTAGGGGGCCCTAATAGTGGTGTGGCCTAGGGCAATTGCTCAGTTTGACCACCTCCCCATGCCAGCCCTGCTTATGGGACATCCTCCAATTTAACCATCACTGTGAAATTACTGAGGACTGTTTTACACTTGTGGTAGTAGTATAATGTTGTACCGTGTTAGCCATTGAGAGTAGTGGAAGAGTGAAGAAATCAGGCGATACCTTTTAGAGGCTAACTGAGTATATTTATAAGTAAGCTTTCAGGAGTACTAGCTCCCTTCATCAGACATGGTGTGATAAAATAACTGAAAATTCACAGATTTTTATACACATGGTCTTCAAAGCATTTTAGAGTCCTTAAAAAAAGCCAAAACAAAATGCAATCTAAGTAGAGAAGTTATTTACAACAGGTCAAAAAACAATCTGGAAAGTTGTGGTGCGTGACAGAGGGATCTGTTATCTGTTTGCTATCAGGAGGTGATTTGTGACCCTCACAGGTCATACATAGTGTGACATGAAGCTGGCATGAATATTAAGTCCAAATTGCAGAGTTTGAAATTTTTCCATAAACTTGTATTCTGATTCTTTCCTTTTTTCCTGCGTCTTAAAATGTCCCATTAAAACCACAACCCGCAAATCTTCAATAGAGTGGTTTTCTCCGGAGAAATGTGCGGCCACTGGGAGATCGTTTCTGTTGTTATTAATGCTGGATCTATGTGAGTTCATTCGTTGACTGAGTCTCTGCCCTGTTTCCCCCACAACTTTCCAGATTGTTTTTTGACCTGTTGTAAATAACTTCTCTACTTAGATTGCATTTTGTTTTGGCTTTTTTTAAGGACTCTAAAATGCTTTGAAGACCATGTGTATAAAAATCTGTGAATTTTCAGTTATTGTATCACACCATGTCTGATGAAGGGAGCTAGTACTCCTGAAAGCTTACTTATAAATATACTCAGTTAGCCTCTAAAAGGTATCGCCTGATTTCTTCACTCTTCCATTACACTTGTGGTGTAAGGAAGAATCACCTTGAAGTTCTGTGGCTATAGGCAGTCATTTGAAACTCTCCTATAGTTTTCTGATCTGTTCCATTCTATTCAGTGTCAGACTGGGGTGACTTGGAGTCACCAGTAAAATGTATCACAGGGGTGTACTGTACTAAATGTAAATATTACCTAACCCCCATTCCTAAGCATTTTGCAGACAGATTTTTTTTTTTGTAGTAGCTTGATGTCTAGTCCTAGTTTTGGACAGTTTCTGTCCAGTGACCCTGTCAGTAAAATGCTTTCTTTTAGTCTAAAATACTTACAGCTTTGTGAGCCCGGTATACATGCTAACACAGCAGTAGACCTAAGGAAGCAGCAAAATTATTTAATCTGTGACACTGATAAGGTGGAACTTAAATATTGAGTATGCTGGTTGGCCTTCCTCTGCACCTAGATGTCTCCTAAGCTACGCCATGCATCACTATAATAACACTTTAGGGAGTTTTAAATAATCTACCCAGTTTATTATGTGGTAGCATAGGTTGGTTAAGATGCTGTATGTTGTACAGTTAATGTAGTGTCACCCACCCTGGCTCCATTGGAGGATTACTTGCCAACCTTTGGCCCAGTCCAAACCTGTTTCTGTTCTGTTTCTATGCTATTCTATTCTTTCTTAACCTTGACTGTGATTCTGAGATTTATGATGTGGGAGTTGAACACTTGCTGCTTACCAGCAACCATTTCCCCATGTGACCCAATTCAGAAATGGCGGGAGAGAGAGGTTGACATTACACATGTGACAAACTGGTAACAATGACCTAGCAAATCAAAATGTCCTGCGAACCCAGCAAAAATGAAACAGGTTTAGATATAGTCTCAATAATAGACTTGTTCTGATTTTGCTATAAGATAGTTGGGAAGAGATGAAGGAGAATAAGGTATGCTTGGAATGCGGTGCTTACTATTCTACGATCTATGAGTTCAAATGGAGACAGTTTGCTTACTTTTCTATGACCATATTTATTCTCTCTTTCTCCTTCTCGATCCCTCTCTCCTTTTGCACAGTGTTTGTCATCCCTTTTTCCCCCTGGTAAGAAGAGTGACAGTCATCCCTGGCATAGACATTCTCTCTGCTTAAGCTCACTCTGCTCTACATCAACTGTGTTGCATTCTCCCTTTTGTTGCCAACCACTCCATCTTTATCTGCTATGTGCCACCCAAAACTCATGATGTCTGGGTCCAAGTGTTAGTTTCATTACAGTGAGTCTTAGGAGTAATGCACGACTGAGTATGCAGGCTGATGCCCCTCTGAGGGGGCTTCTGATGGTCAATTCCATTGCCATGAAAATAGAGCAGGTCCTATCCTACTCCATGTCATTGGAACAGAATGCATTGGAAGCCCCATAGTGGTAAGTACATCACAGAATGCACTCGGATGACACTGAAAATCGGCTCCACATCAGACAGCACACTCGGTTCTGTGCATGGGTTCTACCCAGCATCACTCCCTACATTTCACCACTATAAATCAGGTTGTGTCATCCAAAGTAGAATTTCTGATGTCCAACCAAGAGATAAAAAAGCTCACCAAAATTGGATCATACAGTAGATTAGCACACGTGTTCTGCATTCTTACTGCATGTTACCAAAATCTTGTAAAATATACATAGGTAAACTGTAAAATAAACAAATGTGAACAAATACTCTTCTTTATGAAGGCTCAAAGGGTTAAATCATCTCAGAACCTCAGTTAATATGCCACATTAATCTTCTGGCTTCTAACTGTAAAATATATTTGATCGCAATAAATACACTACTCTAAGCTTGTGATATATTCAGATGTCTCAAAACTAGGTATGTTAAGCTCTGTGTACGTACTAAGAAACAGCACAGTTTTTTTCAAGGTTATTCTTGTGTTACACTGACATCTGGTGGGCTATAACCTTTGCCAATTGTAAGTCAAAAAATATGTTACAGTCAGTTATTTGCATAGAAAGCACATGTAATAATAAGTATTACAATTAAGTGGTTAAATTCTAAGTTGGTCATTCTTTATAATTTTAGGAGAAAACATTTCTAGGTTCCAAATATTATCTGTACAGAATTTAAGACGTCAAAACAGTTAAGGTCTTCCCTACTTTTTTCTCAGGCTTTATTTAATTCTAAAGCATGTTTCATGATATTTTTTATTTTCAACTATCTATCTATCCATATATCAATCCATCCATCTATCAATCCATCCATCTTAGGGAGCACTTGTTGTTTCATTACTGTTGCCCTTTCAATTTGCTATTGTGCATTAGGAAGTCCAGTAACATCAGCCCTCCTGGCTGCTTCCTTAGCCCATTACTTATATCCATGATCATTGTGAGCTTACTGTTTGCTTGTGTAGAATTCCAGATCTATTATGATGCTTACACAAGCAGAGCTGGGAGAAATGAGGCAATGACTCAAGCAGGTTTCATGTACTTACTGTAAAGATGCTTCTTGTGACAGTACTCCAGATTGTATAGGAAGTGTGGGACTGCTCCAATTTAGTATTTTATAATGGGCTGCCCCATTCTTACAACACATACACAGGGGCATTATGTGCAGTTCACTGCAGCTGATCTATAAGCCTTTTATATAAATAAATATATATGTTTAGTCTATAGATATAGTACCAGAACCAAATATTGTACATAGCTACTGTAACATATCAAAGTTCATTTTACAGATAGAGTGCAAGAACCAAGCTCACTATATAGATACAAAGCAAGAACCAAGTTTACTGCATACAGTACCAGAAACACGTTTACTACATAGATACATTACTAGAAAACTAGCTTACTACATAGATACAGTACAAGAACCGAGCTTAATGCAAATATACAATATTAAAACCAAGCTTAGATTAGGTTCACATCTGCATTGGACTCCGCCAAAGATTCTATCTAAAATCGGGGGAAAGAAAAGTCCTGCACGGAGGACTTTTCTCTCTGCCAGTTTTATACTGAAACCCGATGGACACCTGTGGACCCCATTATAGTCTATGGTGTCCACAGGTAACCGCTTTTTTAGCAGATGGACTCTCTGTCCTTTGGAGATGAACGCTAGTGTGAACCTAGCGTTACTACATAGATGCTCATACTCTTTAACATATGATGTATAATCTGAAACCCTTTGTGACATATACATGATGTAAATATACCTTTACATACACATATACATACATATAAACATTACACACATATATATATATAGTATCATGCACATGCTATATTTGTATGATACACATCGCACACACATGATGGAACTTGCAGAATCGATAGACATGTTATGTGCTGTGCCCCATGAAAGCACTTGAGGGCAGTGCCTTGTGGTCAAAGGAATATCTTTCTGACTTTTAACTCACTTCTATGTCCAGTTTAAAATGGGTAAATCCTTGTAATTCGCAGTATTTTAGGCTACACAGTTTTCCAGCTTTAATTCAGGTAAGCTGTCAAGCGTCACCAATAATTTTAAGACTGAAATATGTTGAACTCCACACTGACATATAATTAGAATAGAATCCTTGTCCAATAATTAGGCTCTAGCAACTCTTCTCCATTGCAAACTCTATGGATAAAATAGTACAGAATTTCTTAAAGGGGTATTCCAGTCCATTATTTTAACACATTGGGAGGCTTCAAATAACAAACACTATATCCTCTCCTATCTGTTCAGTGTGGGATCCAACAGAGAGTCTCTGGATCTCAGGTTTTTGTTAACCTCTGCATACACATGAGTGCTTCAGTGGCTGAATGCTGATGATCCATTTAATCACCGATTGGTTGACACGCTCCTGTGTGGTCCAAAAGTCAGGAAGGCCAGGGACCTGAATGGAGAGACTCCACTGGATCTCTGGCCAAATGATCAGATAAGTATATATTGTTTACTATTTTAAGTCTCCTTGTATGTGGGAATACCCCATTAACAGTTAGCAATTCTTTAACATACTGAAAGCAACTGATATGCTACTAAAATTTAAAGTAGCAATGCGGAACCAGAATACCCGACATCTATAAGCATAGATCACAACATGAAATAAAAACTGTCCACACAAGAAAAATAAGATTATGATGTCTTCTTTTCCAAAGACATTTCACAAAGCATTATTTCTGCTTATAGAGTAAGAACTTCATGAATTGAAACATGACTTTGGCACATAGTTGATGAATACAGAACAAGCAATCACCTTCTGAAGATGTTCAACTTTACTATATTTTTTTTGTACGCTATAGATTTATAAGATTACCTGTGTCGCGGAGTTAAATGGCTGCATGGAAATCATTGTTGGTTACTAGTTTTTTCTTTTGCATTATTCCTCCTTGCAATGATAGTGAGTGGCTTTCTATTAACAATTTATTTGGGTATTGCATATGATAGGGATGTATACTGTAAGCTGCACATCTAGAAGACATAATCCATCTAACCTCAAGTCAATGTAATATTAATACTCCTTTTCCCATAGTGTATTAATTTTTGTTGGTTATGTAATGAATTTGTGATTAAAAGATATTGACCTACAACCATTCAAAGTAACGTTCTTGTTCATATTATGCAAAGGCTGAAAACTTGATAAAATGTCTGGACAAAAAAATATAATTATTCTTAAATGTAAAGTCACTGTTATTACTTTAGATTTAGATTTATTAGATGGCAACAAAAATATGTTAAAAGGAAACTATCATCAGATAACATTACTAGATATTATAATAGACCACAGTGAATGGTTTTAGCAGCAGCATAACTGAACTTTTAAATGAACACATGCTGGTCCTGCAAGTGTCCTGAAGGCAGTCTCTTATCATGTACTGTCTTCCACTGTCTACAGTAAGGTGCTCCATAAACCCTCAGCACCTAGTGATAGCTGTAGCATTCAATACGAGACCACTAGAGTCATGACTCAAGAGCAGATGGGAGGGCTTGTGGATCATCTTTCTGCATAGAGCCAAGAGCACTTAACTTTTGAGACCACTTTTGGGGTTCAGTTTCTCAGACCATGCTTCTGCTAAAACTCCCCTTTAAGAATGTTTAAATAATTTGGAAGGATCAGAAGTGATAGGCTTCCTTTAAGCTAATTTCTTTATTGCATGGTCCTCATCCTAGGCAATGATGATCTAGGTGAAGAATTGAAATGTACCTCCCACCATAAACCATTCTGATTCCTAATCTGTTAAATGTGTGTAGTCTTTTGGTTGCAAAGTCACTCCAGCAGTCCCTCCTGACCTCCTATTATTTGGTTCCCTCAGTGGGCCAGAGCAGATTACAGAATCTTCACACCTAGCCAACATATTTACTTTATACACTATGCCTGATGAAGGTTTTATCCCGAAACGTTGTTGCTGTATTTTCATTTAACTATATCACTATTGTGGATACACTTTATGCACTTATGGTGTGCATTGATTGGAAATAAAATATACTATTTGCAGATGGATAATGGTTGTGCCGTCCCATCCTCCACTTTCTATTTATTGCAAAGTCAATCATTTGTGCTCCAGAATTGTCTTTCCTTGAAGAGGTTGTCTCAGACCCCAGGTGTTTTGCATACTGATGACCTATCCACAGGATAGGTTATCATTGTCTGATTGGTGGGGTCCAACAGCCGAACTGGTGTTTCTGGGAAACTTTATACTAAGAAAATAATTCCTAAAATGTGCCATATACTTTAGAATTTTGAAACTTGACAATTCTGAGATTTGTCATGGTGTATATTTTCATCTCGATAATGGCTAGAAATATCAATGTTTGTCATGATCGCCAATCATCAACCAACTTGCACATACTCAATGCACATTTTTTTTAAACTATGTTGCCCCCTGTTCAAGCAGTTGAGCTGTTAATGAGGAACGTATGTCCATTCTTTATGGTTCTGTTGCTTGATTGCTCCTAACAGGATCAATAACTACCAATTCTTGGTGCCCTCCCAAAAAACTTAGGGGCACTGTTTGTTCCTTTAGGTTATTCCTGAGTCAAGACCAGTTTGATTTATGAGTAGGGATGAGCGAACTGATTTGGTTAGAACCAAATTTTCCCTGTAGTCCCATGTGTATCCTCTCTGCTGCTGTCTTTATAACTCTGCGACAGCCGAGCAGAGCCTGTATTTATCAATTGTTGTCAGACCTGTTAAAAATTGAGCTGATAAATAAGCAGACACTCTTTTCTTATCAGCCAATCAAGTACGATGACCTTTCTGACCCATCAGACCTAACTCACCATCACTTTTCGTCCAAGTCTTGCTTCTCCTTTATATCTTTTTTTCTGCTTCAGTATTCCCTTCTTTAAAATATAATTTCATTAATTATTCCATGAATACAACCATATAACATAGTGCAATGTGCTTCCTCTTGCTTCTCTCTGAATTTTTATGGATTGAAAGAAGAGACAGTGTTTTGCATGAGGGAAATTGAGCTCAATCTCTAGAATATACAACACACATAAAAATTGTAATATTTTTTAAAAAAAATAGTTAAACTGATATAGTAGGTATACTTTAATAATTTAGAAATCCCTAAGTAAGTCAATAGATTTGTTGGATAAACTTAGCTGCTCTCTGTATCCCTTAAGGATATAAGTTCTTTTAAATAAGTTTGTATCTGAGCAACATCCAATCCTAATTTCTTTTGACAGTTGTTGAGCAGGACAGTTGGCACGTTTGAATTTTGCATCAAGATGACCTAAAATGGATGGAGCACCAAAATTGTGCAATTGTGTAACAGGATGGAATTAATCAAGGCTGATTTTGCAATCTGTTTTCTTACAAATTGAAAAAAAGTTTCACATTCCACTTGTAAATATTCATAAAATCATGTATGAATGAGACAGACTAAACTGGATTAAAATATATGCTTTATTACTAAATGGACAGGAGAAATTATTCACCTCACTGATCGCCTGCTGCTACTGTTCTGACATTGCCTGGGTGCTCCACTGGTCAGTGACTGGAGCTGCAGACATATCAGGGTATGCTCTGAGGGATCAGGATCTGGACTTCCACAAGTAAGGTGAAATGCTTGGATATCCCTGTTTTATTTTCTGAAAAGGATATGTTTAGAATTTGTGACTTGGAAGCATTTACTTTGTAGTTGTGCATGGAGCCACATAGTTCAGTTAGGGAAGTAAAGGAAGGTAGGTCATCTCAGGGATTTAAGAATACAAAACCATCTTAAAAAATGTTGAGTGGATTTATCTATTGTCCACCTTAAAGCCTCAAGTGATGGGGTTTGCCTTGCTGCTTGGAGAAGCATTTCAATGTCAAGAGATAGAGAGTGTGTGTGTTTGGGAGGAGGGGGATCCTGATTTGTACAATTGATATCACTTTGTCGGGACAGTGTGCTGTTTATTATCAATGTCACATGTGGTTGTGAGTAGAGGCAAAATATTGCATTAAGCTAGTGTTGATGTTGAAGTCTACTCTTTCAAAGGACTTCTTGTTTTCTACACCAAAAAAGACTAATGGAGTTTGTATTTTGGGCAAGGGTAATCACATGCAGTAGGTATGATGCTCTCTTTCCCTTCTTGACCACACAGAAAGATTGGCTGCTCCTCTTTACAAGTTGGGGATAAGCAATTTTAGTTGTGATGCAATGAGTTTGGCCCAAATCTTCAACTCTAAATCAGGTAATAATAATAATAATAATAATAATAATAATAATAATAACTTTATTTATATATTTATCAGAGGACACATGAACAAGCTCTCTCCAATAACCCTAAACAACTCTTTGACACCTTTCACTCCCTTCTCACGCCAAAGGTGCGGGCACCTGTCACGGACCTCAGTGCCCAAGACATGGCCACGTACTTTAAAGACAAAATTGTCAACATCTGTCAGGAAATAACCCATTCTCCAAGCGGCATCAGTCCCCTTCCCCCCCCCCCCTTGCTCCTCATTGTGAACTCTCATTATTTGACCCGGTAACAGAAGAAGTAGTCTCCCAGCTCCTTTCTTCTTCTCACCCCACTAGTTGCACAAGTGATCCTATCCCATCACACCTCCTCCGGTCTATGTCCCCTACTGTTACAACTCAACTTACTAAAATTTTTAACCTCTCTATTTCTTCTGGAATCTTTCCCTCCTCCTTCAAACATGCTGTCATAACCCCACTACTGAAAAAACCCTCCGTTGACTCATCCTGTGCTGCTAACTACCGACCGTTTCTAACCTCCCCTCCATCTCTAAACTCCTGGAACACTTTTTCTACTCTCGCCTAATCCGCTATTTCTCTGCTAACTCTCTTCTGGACCCCTTACAATCAGGTTTTCGTGCACTACACTCTACAGAAACGGCCCTCACAAAGGTCTCCAACAATCTCTTGACGGCTAAATCTAAAGGGAACTATTCACTACTTATTCTTCTGGATCTCTCAGCAGCATTTGATACTGTAGACCACAAACTCCTCCTCACTATGCTCCATTCTATTGGCCTCAGGGACAATGCTCTCTCTTGGTTTTCTTCCTATCTCTCTGACTGCTCATTTAGTGTATCAATTGCTGGTGCTATTTCTTCTCCTCTGCCTCTTGCGGTTGGGGTTCCTCAAGGCTCAGTCCTAAGTCCCCTCCTCTTTTCTCTGTATACAGCCCCAGTTGGACAAACCCATTCACAAATTTGGCTTTCAATACCATCTTTATGCAGATGATACCCAACTATATACCTCATCCCGTGACATCACCCCTGCACTACTAAAGAACACTAGTGACTGTCTCACTGCTGTTTCTAACATCATGTCTTCTCTTTATCTGAAATTGAATCTTTCAAAAACTGAACTTCTTGTGTTCCCTCCATCTACTAACCGACCTAACCCTGATATCACCATTTCTGTCTGTGGAGTTACTATTGCCCGCTGTCTGGGGGTTCTGATTCAGATCTCACCTTTACCTCACATATTCAGACGCTTGCACACTCTTGCCACCTGCACCTTAAAAACATCTCTAGAATTCCCCCTTTTCTCACCGTGGAAACATCAAAAACCCCCATTGTCGCTCTGATTCTCTCTCGTCTTCACTACTGCAATTCTCTTCTAATTGGGCTTCCTCTTACTAAACTCTCCCCACTACAATCTGTCCTGAATGCGGCCGCCAGACTCATCTTTCTGTCAAATCGGTACACAGACGCATCTACCTTGTGTCAGTCACTGTATTGCCCATCCATCACAGAATACAATATAAAATTATCACATTGACCCACAAATCCATCCATTGCGCTGTGCCCCCCTATATCTCCTCACTCGTCACTGTCTACCGCCCTAACCGTCCTCTCCGTTCTGCCAATGACCTTAGACTTGCATCCCCTGTTTTCTGATCATCCCACTCCCATCTCCAAGACTTTTCTCGAGCTGTACCGGTGCTTTACCCAAGACAATCTGATTAATCCCCAACTACAGCAGCTTCAAAACTGCCCTAAAATCACATCTGTATGGTCAGGCTTATCAAGTGACCTGATCACAGTGTAGTGTGCGGAGGTGTAGAACAATACATCTTTTATCCTTCCTCCTCTGTTCCTCAGATCCTGTCCTCTCAATTTAGAAGTTACACTGCACTCCTTGTACTTAGTATATGTTTATTTACAGATACAGGCTGGTGAAGGGTTCATACAGCTTCAGTTACATAACTTTTTCTAATAAAAGATGGCTGGACCATGGTAGCAAACACGCCCTCTGACCTCTTGTGTCCCCCATATCTCCTCATAGAATGTAAGCTCTTGCGAGCAGGGCCCTCACTCCTATTGTTTGGTATGTTTATTTCTTTGTCACATTGTAATGTCTCATATTGTCTGAAATGGGCCTATAGCTGCTGTATTGCTTTGGGTCTGTGCCCTCTAAGGGAATGAAAGTAATATGCACTTCTTGGGCTTTCTTCGATAGTAAGTAGGAGGGTACTGTACATAAGGGTGAGATATAGGAGCTCTTGGTCTTGATATTTCTTATGGTAAAGAAGGGAGAGTCTGTTGGTTAGAAGGGATTTTGTAGATTGTGTATCTAAGGTTGGAAGCTGAATGTCATGTAGGATTTAATTGCTCCATTGCAGAGGTGGTAGGTGAGGAGTCAAGATTGTAAAGGTCAGAGTAGAAGTCCTAAAAAAGACCACTATATTGTTTGTTGCATGTTGTAGTTTGCCTTTATTTGTTGCAGGTGCTATGTGTATTCTTCTATGGCTTTTTTGATCAGCAAAGATTTATTTTACCCCTTTTATTTCCATGTGCATGAAGATTTTACTTGACATAAATGTGCTGTTTTGCTGCCTTAGCATTCAGTTATTTTTTTTCCCTCTCTGTGATTAAGTTCTTTTTGGACTAGAAATACCTTTTACGCTTTCTGATTTGTTCCAGTGCCAGGATAAAAGCTCCTTTTGTTTGTACTTTTTAAATGCCATGCCCTTAGCTGTGAGAACACCCCTAATGAATGTTTTGTGCGCTTCCCAAATGATTGTGGGACTGATGTCTGGTGTTGTGTTTAGGTCAAATAATTCAGAGTTTTAGAGAGAGTTCTTCTACCATGTCAGATGCATCAAGAAGGGATACATTAGGCCTATAAATACATTCACCTAGTGTCAAGCTGTGGAAAGAGTAAAATAGTGAAGTGTTCCAAGATAGATATGCAATAAATGTGAGGTTCCTTTGTATATTGGAGAAGTAGTGTTATGACAAGTCAATAGTCCAGACACTGGTGGGGTTGATTAGATGTAGAATAGGAGGGATAGTGTGTGATAGATTATGGGATCTTTACATGTCCACTAGTGCTAAGTTCGGTGTAGGAGGGAGGGAAATTTTTTAAATGCTCCTCATAATGTGGGTGATTTACACAAATGAAGTAGATTGGGATTCAGGGCTATGTTCTGATCTCCCTCCCAATAGTATTGGGTCTTTTGCAAATACTTTCACCTCTTGCAGTAAGTTAAGAAGCCAGGAGATTTAGATTTTATTTGTCACACGTAGATTTGTCACTGTAACAAGCATTCCTGCAATAGTTCCCTTCAAGAACAGAAGTCTACCATCTAAATCAGTGTGTTGTGTCTGTTATATGAAGGGTACAGATTTATGTATTACTATGATAACACCTTTTGATGCTGAAAAATTACTGGATGATAGCTGAGAAATTACTGATTAAATGGATTCTCTAATAGTTTAGAGAGTTTCATGACTTTAAAACTTTGCCTAAAGATAATTATTGTTTATGTTCTCATAATATGTGATGGTTAATAGGGGGGGTTCAACCATAATTAATTAGGTCACTGTGATCTAAGTTAGCTGCTGAGTGAAGTAGTCTAAAGATGAAAGCTTAGTTATGTGTATGGCCATGTAGGACTGGTAATGTGGCCTTAGTAAAGAATGCTAGAGATAGCTTAAAATGGTAATCCTGTGTGTATGTTTACAAGGGGTAACAACTTGAAATGGAAGAAATAGGTTGAGAGTAATTAGTGAGATTCAAGTTGCCCACTGAAGGGAAGAGGACTTTTTTTTTTTAACTTAAAAAGTATCAAAACATTAAAAAAACAAAACTATGCATATTTGGTATCACTATAATCATTCTGATCCACAAAATAAGGTCAACATGTTATTTATACCACATGGTGAGAACCAAAAAATGTATTTACTTCACTCCCCTCTGAAAATGTTAAATGGGGATGTTAACTTTACAGACAACTTAGTCTCATTTAATAGATCTTGTGATTCTGGACCAAAATTTATTTAACTTAATTTTAAAAATGTTGCTGTTTTCTGTCTTCAAAATCTCTCTAAAGTTCCTGCCACTAGGTATTTCCCTCTTTCCTAATTTGCTGGTTGATGCCTGTTAGCACGGCAAGTCTGTCTTTAGTATCCAACAAGCTCAAGACTGGATCAGAGGAACTGGAGGGTGAAGGGCAGATCTCTCTTCATAGCCTCACAGCACTGACAGGCGTGTACAACTTTTGACAGTTCACATTGAGTGTAAGAAGAGTCTATATACTTCTAACTTACTTCTTGTGCTATTGATGATGGGATGCTTATGTTCACTTGGGCTTTTTTCAGCTGTTTGCTTGCTATGTTAAAGTTACTTTTGCCAGAATTACATGTAAATAAACCAGTAGTAGTAATAATGGATAGAGGAGGTGGCAGAGTGCTCTATATTGTGTATGCTCCCGCCTCAGACATAAATGCAAAATATGCTGCAGCCATAATGGGTCTATTAGCAGCAGAAAAATTGATAGGACACCATGTATGAAGGCTTATACAGCCACAGAACCCTCAGATATTTCAACTTTGATGAAAGCTCAGGCACTCTTTAAAGTGATCAAGGCTTTTCAGTAAATGACCACAAATAACCCCTTGACATTGCACTGGAAAGGGGTTGCTTGCGGTCATTAACTGCAAGTAACCCCAGAGCAGATACAGAATTGAAGCCAGCTTCATTATTGGATATAGAACCTACACAGAACTACTCCTGTAGCACCTCCTGGCCTGTGGCTTCCAAGGCCAATAGAGTAACCCCTGGCCAGATACAGTAGAGAAGCCAGCAATTGCCTGCTTTACTACTAGATATAGAGTAGGGGAGGGGGGCTTGGGCTGCAGCCCCTACAGGAGTTGCTGCCAATCCCAAAAGTGCAACCCCTGCTTGGGTACAGTAGGGGCAATTGCTTGCTGAACATAGATGGACTGTGGAGGAAGCAGTTCAGGGCGCTCCGCCAGAGAATACCGCTGCATGAATTTTAAGGGAAGCGGATGGAAAATGCAGTAGATACCTTTTTTTTCCATTGGCTGAGGCACAGAACCGTCGCCTTATGGAGTCAAAACTGATGTCTCTTGTGCTAGAATGGATCCCACAGAAAATATTTTACTACATAATCCTACATGGGAAGGTACAGTGGAGAAGTTGTTTATACCAACCAATCAGATTAGAACTTTCCTTGGACATTTTCCTTGGACAGATGACAGCTGACACCACTTTGGTAGCTATATTTTCTGCCACTTGAAATAAATAATTCTCCATTACATATTATGCTTTTTTCAGTACATAGTAAAGTTTTCAGTCATAGCTCTTGAAGAGAGATATTGGCTGCTAGGTGAAAATCGTGCTGGTGGAATCTTTTGCACCCACACTTTATACCCGGGCAACGTAGGGTACTTTCTCTAATACCTGATAATAAACATGTTCATACCTGAAAGGGTTAGCTTTAAAATTACTTTGCTGTCCCTGTCAACATCCCCATCAAGCACTATTTCTTTACTACGTGAGGCTATAGTTGTAGGGCATATCAACAATTTATTTATTTGAATGGGGCTGAACTGTAAATAGGCCAGGTGGCCAATGAACATGGAGTCACTGACCTGTCAAGTGGATCTCACCTAAGTATTGCTGCCAAGTTAAACATCTGAATGGTGGGGGTTCTAGGTGTCGGACCCCAATCAATCTGTTGTTCGTGAACTATCCTAAGAATAGGTCATCAATGTTTAAGTCCCAGTAAACCTATACAACCTCATTGTAAGTATTATGTAGATTACTCACAATCGGCATCTATTCTTAGATGAAGAGTCAATTTCACATTTACATGTCAGAAATTTGTATATCTTTCTTTAAAAGCTTGGCATATTCACTATTGCATCAAGTATTGGTAATGTTACATCAAATACTTTCATAGGCACTGGGATTCTTCTCAGTTGCATTTGTACTTCTATTCTGCTATGTAGCCTCAGGTTGTAAATCTGGCTCTAGGCTGATCCAAGAAGGGCATGGAGGTAATGCATTCTACTTCAATCTTTGGAGATATCTAAAATGTAAACACAACTTCAACGAGAATAATAAAATTGCATCTCCAAGGATACAATGCAGGTTGTTTGGTATTGATTTTTTTATTCACTTTGAAAGACTACTAATCTGAAGAATGAGCAAGTTTCACTGCAATATCAAATTCAGTCTTACTTTCCAGTTTCCTCTGAGATAGTGGTGTAAGCAATATGCTTATTAATATTTGTAAATTTATTGAAATGAGAACATACTGCAATACCATAACTTAATACTCCATATTTTTCTGCAGAAAAACTGAGATTCTTTACTTAGAATTATTCATTGACCTTCACTTATTGTGAAGATAAAACCAGAAGGATGTAGACATTAGTCAAAAGAAATTATCCAAATATTGGAAGTTAATGTTGGATGCTTTTATTATTACCATTTTCTATGTCATTGATGGATTTACTTGTGATGTCCTTTCAGGCGCTATATTAAGTTACAAGATTCAAGTCAAAATGTCTGAAAATAACGGAAAGTAAAAAGAGTGCTTGTCATATTTTGTTTTAGACTGAGAAAACTATGATACTACCTCCTTGCTGAGTAAAAAAGGGTTTCACTAGCCCCATCATGCATCATGTGATGATTTGAGAAGGGAATAATCTGATTTTATTAACTGATTGAAGCATTTCATTCCATATTCTGTCCATGAATATAGTGGCAGCTGCCACTGTTTTCTATGAACAAAAGATGACTTCTTAACTCCTTTGGCATACTTTGTGATCTATACATGTGGTCACTGTGAATGAAAGAAAATTAGCTGTGTCCATCACCAGTAATCCTGTTTTATCTGCTGAAAGGTGTATAATAGAGGTGTTACTTTTTATTGTTACCTTTTTTTCCTAGTTCCCTACCTGGGATGATAATGAAATGACTGTAATCAACATGAAGCGGATTCTAGGCACCACTTGGCTTCATTCACACATGTTAGTCAAAGGCTACATTCACATGACCAAGGTGCAAAACGGCTGTGAAATATATCCATTGTTCACAGCCGTCTTGAACCTGAGAGGCACCCGTTTTCACGAATTCCCCATACATTTGAGTGTATGGAATGATAATGATAATAATACATTTTATTTATATAGCACCAACATATTCCGCAGCACTTTACAAAATGTAGGGTTCTAGTACAGACAGAAATATACATTACAGAGAAATAGTCAATTCACACAATGGGACTGAGGGCCCTGCTCGCAAGAGCTTACAATCTATGAGGTTGTGGGGGTGACATAAGAGGTAGCAGTGGCGGCATCGGAGGTAGCATTGCTTATACAGTGGTCCAGACATTTTTTTGTGAAAGACGTTAATTTCATTACACATAAAAAAGCTGTATGAGCCATCACCAGTCAGTGTCCTTTTACATCTAGATGGTGCCTGCACATATAAAGTTACAGTCTGATGCTGCATCATATCCTGTGGGGTAATGCAGAGAGGAGGGTTCGATTTAGGAATTCTAACTGTGGAAGGGTTTACATTAGGAATTGTAATACAGGCCTGTCTGAAAAGATGTGTCTTAGGTTTGCGCTTGAAGCTGTAGAAATTGGGGGTTAATCTGATTGTCCGGGGTAGAGCATTCCAGAGAAATAGTGCAACTCGGGAGAAGTCTTGGATACAGGAGTGGGAGGTTCTGCTAGAGGAAGTTAGTCTTAGGTCATTGAGTGAATGGAAAGCACGGATTGGGTGATAGACAGAGATGAGGGAGGAAATGTAGGGAGGTACAACATTATAGAGAGCCTTGTGGATGAGGATGATAAGTTTATGTTGTATTCTGTATTGAATAGGCAGCCAATGTAGTGACTGACACAGCCCGGAGGCATCACTGTAACATCTAGACTGATAGTTGAGCCTAGCCGCCGCATTCAGAATAGATTGTAGAGGGGAGAGTTTAGTGAGTGGAAGACGTTAAGTAAGGAGTTACAGTAGTCAAGGCGAGAGTGAATCAGGGTGACAATAAATGTCTTTAATGCGTCTGTGGTAAGTCCATGGCGGTCCATGATAATGGACCAAAGTAACAGTCATGTTGATAGCCCCCATTCACTGACATTGAATTTAATAATGCCATGTGATATCTGTTAAAAACAACAACAACAACAACAAAAAAAAACGGACATCACACGGCCATTATTCACTGTCTTGTAAATGTATCCTTAGTGATCATGATTTATACTTGTAAAGCTGAGTGTGGGGAGTGGGATAGTAGTCAACTGTGCCCAAAGACCCATATACACTCATGGATAAAGTGACATGCTATCAAAATCCTTGAAAGACTGCAATGCACATTAATACCACTGGGCTCACATACATTAACACACTTAGGATACCAATACTGTAAATCAATATTTTTTGGGGAAAACTAATCATGACACTCTTATTTGGTCCTTTATTAACATAGGAGTCATTTGCAACATCCACTATATAGTGGGAGAAAAGCAGCTCTAAAAGCTAACTGAAAAAGCAAGTGGCTGAGTTTGCAAGTATGTTTTGCAATAAAGCATGTTTTATCTTAACACATACTTAACTTTTAAACAAACTTTGCATAAACTAATAATAAAGTGTATATGTAACAATATATCTGACCATTATATGACTTGTATTCTGCAATTTATAGCACATTTCTCCTTCTGAAGGCTAGCCATCTGTAACTTGCAGGTCTCTCAGAGCTGGTGGGTGGAGACTAGGTGACATGCAGTGCACACAGCAACTGGAGGAGAATCTGCTCCATAAATCTCTCTCTCTCCAATTCCCTCTCCCTCTCCCTCTCCCTCTCCCTCTCCCTCTCCCTCCCCCTCTCCCTCCCCCCTTCCCCTCCCCCTTCCCCTTTCCTTCCCCTCCCCCCTTCCCTAGAAAATAAATGATTCAATCTCCATTACAAATTGGGTTTATTAGCAGTGAGAATCATTGTACAGATTTCAGCTACCAATAAACAAACAGGAAAGTGGTCATCAGTTCATAATTTCACAAAAAAAAGCTAATTTTTGCTAATAAAGATCATTACAATGTTTATTAATGTCACAGACTTTGACAGAAAATTGATAGTTGTTCAAAAGTTTAGTTTTACTTAAAATATTTAGATTATTAAAAGTTAAACATTTTTGCTAATATAAATAATTAATAATTTTAGTTTTAAAGATTTTCTGTAACCATCTTAGCGGTGACAGTCTTTTGCCTTGATCAGTTGCCAATGGATATGAGCATGAATGCAGAATCTTTCCATGGCTGGACACCTGTCAAAAACCTGGCTGTGATTTCTTTATTCCTAAAACAGGAGCATGCAGGGACAGTGCATGTATGAGAAAATAACCATAGAAAGTTCTTGCATTCATGGTCATATCCATTGGCAAGTTGTTATAAAAGGAGGTGGTGAGCAACCACCAGCACTAGGTCAGTAGCAATATATTTGTTGGGTTTCACTGGGGCCACTCCATTGTCACCAGCCTTCCCTCTTTGAGCTACTGCCTGGATACCTACAACCCTCTGTCTCACCTGAAGCCACACTACAGTGATAAAGGACATGCGGATATGTGGCTTCTCATTGATCTTCACTCCACTGAGATAGATATTGAACTCTTTAATTGATTAATTGAACTTTTCAGTGGAATACAACTGACAGTTTGACAGAAGAAAAGTAGTAGTCAAATGTAAGATCCCAGGCTGTGGCAGCAAACAAGCACGTTTTTGTTGTCACAGGTGAACCTGTCTTATGAGTGCATCGGTTCATAGAACTGAATGGCATTTCTTTGTTCACTTCGTCCACTCCACATGCTATCCAACAAGCTCATCTCCTCTCCTTATGCATAATCTCAGTCTGCCCACTCCCCAAGATTGTGGGAATGGGCCTTAAACATTAAGCCATTCCCATCCTGAGTAACCTGGATAATGCCAGATGTCAATGCGTCAGACCTTCAGGTAGCAACAAACAACTTCTCCCATGGTGAAACTAATGGGCACAACTTTGTTCTGTCTCCAGAGAGTCAAAGCATGACACAGCTTCCAGAAAACTCTAGCAAGTGACACACATATCATAATGCGCAATTCAGTGCACATAATTCACAGTGCATTATACAACAATATAAATATTTAATATAATAAATAATATAAGTAAATATAATATAAACCTTCTAACACACTGCCTCCACTAGCAATGTGTACGCAATTTGAATATGGCCTTAACCTCTTCCATGGCTCAGGCCTCATACAATTATCCATGAAAGCATGGTTCCTGTTCTACGTGTAAAGGAAACAACTTGTTGTTCTAGGTGTACATTTGCACCACCTTAAACTATCAAGGCAAAAGACTCCCCTAAGAGCTGTCACAATTAAGATTCTTAGAGAAAATCTTTAAAACTCTGCATAATTTTTAATGATATATATATATTTTTAAAATTGCCTAATATTTGACTACAAATGTATACTTGTTTATGTTCAAAAGGGGTATACCCCTTTAAATGTATGAGTTTATAGAGCAAGTACATTCTATTTTCCTGATATGTTTACTACATATTGTAATAACTATAAAATGACAAAGAAAAAAGAATTTCTTAGATCAATAGGCTAAAAAAACTAAAATATAATTTTAGAGACCATAGTGGATTTAGTATTAAATCAAAGATACTTTTTTCCCCTTTTTAATGGATATATCATAAATGACCAATTAATCATACCCACTTGATTCATAGTGTGCTTTAACCAGTGGAACAAGACTTAAAAATATTCCTGTTACAATGGCTAGATGGATGATCCATCAACATGTATGTCTTCGTAATTGCAAAGTAATCCGTTTTCATTACCTTAAAATAGAACAATATCCATCTTGAATGTCACTTAGCCATAACTTCTCTCATCATGTAGAACAGACTTCTACTTTGATTGTGATGTAAATATTGAAAGCATTCACATACCAGACAGTGAAGCTGTTTTGGACATGTTTTACAAGATGAACCATGATTTTAGAAAACAATTAGACAAGGTAAGATAGTGATGAATGGGTGTCATCACCGTTCTTTGTTGTATAATTGTTTTCTAAACAGCACTTCAAGCCAATTGACACACAAAATTAATCTAGCAGCCAAGACCTAATTAATGCTTCTTATGACATTCAGTTGTTCTGCTCCACTTAAAAAACATTTGCAAAGTGGCATTTTCTGCTGGATAGAAAGTTTTTAGAGACTGTAAAAAGTTACTGTACAGTACTTGACCCATTAGCTATACATAAAACAAGCAAACCAGGGATTTAAATTTAGGATTGGGATTATGTAACCGGGTTAATCATTAGCTCAAGGGTATAAAACAGAATGTGGTTATTACTGAAAGATATTGGGTCACAGTTACTAGGACCACAAAAATCATTATATGACCCTTTTTATTTTTATGGGCTACAGAGCTGAATTTCTGCATTTGAAGATATTACTTAGTTATGTAAAGTAAGCAACACAGAATAGGATAATATAATATTACAGTGCTAAGAGCATGGCTCATAGCTATATGTTTGGGGTAGTCACTCTGGCAGTTTAGGATTGTTTGGAGGGGTATTCCTGATTGGTTAGCCTCACTGAATATGCCTGACTTTAGCGGCGAAGTGTTGGTTATAGTGTAAGCTCTGTTCATTTATGCCAGCTATCCTTGTGTTTGTCTTGCATTTAGCATCTTGACTAATTAGCTTCTCTAGTGAAGTGTATATTTGTAGTTATTCGAGACAGGTATTTGTTTCTGGAGCTTCTGTATTTTGTGTGCTTTTCCTTTTGGTTGTGCCTTGCATTGCTTTTCAGTTCAGTTAGCTATGATTGAGTATGCTGTCTCCACTATTGCTAGCGTTATTCTTGTTTGTGTAGATTTAGCATTGTAGATTACAGTTTACATTATAATAATAATACATTTTATTTATATAGCACCAACATATTCCGCAGCACTGTACAATTTGTAGGGTTCAAGTACTGACAAAAAAGACACATTACAAAGAAATAGTCAATTCATACACTGGGACTGAGGGCCCTGCTCGCAAGAGCTTACAATCTATGAGGTAGAGGGGGTGACACAAGAGGTAGCAGGGGCGGCAACAGATGTAGCATTGCTTATACAATGGTCAGACAATTCTGTAATAGAGGTTACTGTCATTACACATATATAAAGCTGTATGAGCCGTCACCAGTCATGTCTTTACATTAGGGATAGTTAGAAATAGTGGTGTTAAGGGTGGTGTTCCAAGAAGATTTAGGAAAAGATTCAGGTTTTTTTTTTTCTTTTTTTATCCTTATGCATCTTCTTCATTGCCTGACTCTTACCACCATCATCTATTGGGCCTCATCCATTGATAAACATTTCATCTATGGGCAAGTTCCCATTTTCTGGCATTTACTGTTACCTGATATATTGATACATGCTTAATTTTATTACTCTTGCAACTGGTTAACAATTCATTCTTACTGTCAGTCCTGGGGATACACCCAAGACTCTGTTAGTAAATGGGAAAAGTGACTGCCATAGTTCCTGTGTCCAGGCAGCGGTATTACATACAGAAGTATTTGATAGCTGGATGCTTGGGTGGAGAGATGGCAAATTAAGTTTCATTTAGGAAAACTAAGTTTATGCACTTACGGGATAGAGATGAATGAGCAGCAATGGTCACACAAACATTTCTTTGTTGGCACAAACCCTCCAAGGTGCCTGTACACTTTAGATTGAAGTAGGTTAACGGTTGACCAGCCATTGCATAGTAAACAATTACTTCATAGATGTAGCTGCAAATATTTTAATCCATATTATAAAATCGATACATAGTAAATTAGATGCATTTATAGATTCTGAAATATTCTTAAAATGTAAACAATCCTCCTTCTTAATGCAGGCAGGGTTTATCCAAGTTGCTTTACAAGAGGCCAATTGAATCATAGGTAAATATCACCTTTAGAAAAAAGTACATGACAAATACATTTATTGTGTAAGGTTTGGAGGTTGTCTGGGGATCCTGATTCCCAGAGACACATTGGCTTCTCTATGAAAGTCAGTACCCCAATAATAACCTATTCTTATGTGAACTAGAAATGGGACAGATGGCTAAGTAATAAAATTGCCATTAGTTTGTCATATGCAGTACACAATTACAATTATGAACAAATTTGTATGTGTATATGTGTTCACATCACCGAAAAGGACACCATAATAAATCATATCACTGAAAAAGAGGACATTTACCTGATGTTAGATGAAGCAATGGTTCTCTGCAGTACACAGAAAGCTACGATTACTGTAGTATATGATGGAAGCAGCACAGGTACATAATACTGATAATGAAACCACTCACCCACCTACAATCTGTGAGCGAGCAGATGCCTAATATTCCAAATGTACACAGATAAGGCTTACTTAGAGTGCCAGTTACATAATATGAGGTGCACAATGCTGACTTACAGTCTAGTAGTGTTCCCCATTCTTTTAGATCAGGCAAATTGCCCAGTACCTATATACTGTATGTACTCCTCACTAGTACCAGCACCTTATTTTCTCTCAGTGAATATAACAGGGCCTGGTGCATCCTGCAAAAAATCATTAATAACTATGAGGTATTGGTTGATATTTTAGCCAAAATATGCATACTCACTACCCAAGTCAATGATCCCCATGTTGTGTAACTTCCTATGCTAAAATTAAAAAAAAATCACTGAAAATGACATCATTATAAATCATATCACTGAAAAAAGCTTTTAATTGATGTCTGGTGAAGCAATTGTTCACAGCAGGATGCAGACAGGCCCATAAAGAATATGATGGAGGTTGCACAGGTGCAAAATACTTATAAAGCAACCACTGACATGTCTACAACCCACAAGGTCGGTGGATGCCTAGTATTGCACACTAAGTGCACACAGATAGAGCTTATGAAAGTGGCCAAAAAATAACATGAAAAATCAAATCACCCAGCCTTTTGCTTGACTAAATGCGCACTTACTAAGGGTAAGTGCACATGTTTGAATTTGACACTGAATTTTGATGGAGAATCCACCTCAATTTCCGTCTTAAAAGCTGCCTCCCATTCATTTCATTTTTTTTCTGCTAGCTGATTTTTTTCAGCTAGTGGAAAAATAAGCACCCTGCTCGTTCTTCAGGCAGATTCTGCCTGATAAATCCCATTGAAATGAATGGGAGGGGGAAAATATATTTTTTCCGTTGTCGCAGAATTGGACTCGAAATTTGGAATTTGTGCCTGCCCAATAAAAGCAAATACAGTGGCAGCCCCAAAAAATGACGTCATTTTGGAAACTAGACTCTTCAAGGAATTTATCGAGGGGTATGGTCAGCATTTTGCACCCACAGCTGTTTCACTGAATTTACTACCGATTGGATGTGAAAATGAAAAATTTACTTTTTTTCCAATAATATGTCGTATTAGGCCCAAATTTCTCATTTTCACAAAAGGTTAAAGGAAAAAAACACCACACAGTTTGTTATACAAGAAGAGACTTAATTTTTTTTCAAAGGGTATTAGTGATAATTTTAACCCAGATATGCTTTCCAAAAAGAAATACGCAGCAGATGTTGCAAAATGAAAATTTACATTTTTCCCAAATAGGCCATTTCAGTGCCCAATATGTCACGCCCATCTCATTAAACTGTAAAAAGTCAACTCTCTGGTTTTTATGCTCTGTTTCCTTATTTTGGAAACACCCTACATGCAGCCCTTATTTGTCTATACGGCAGGGTATAGAAATGAGGAAGCACCATTCGCATTTGAGGCCTAATTTGGTTATTTACACTGCAATAGCAAGCAATTGCAGAGGGTCTGAGGCAAAATTAAAAAAAAAAAAAAAAAGGACCCCTACTTTAGAAACTACTCCCCTCAAGGAATGTACAGTCATATGAAAAAGTTTGGGCACCCCTATTAATCTTAATCATTTTTAGTTCTAAATATTTGGGTGTTTGCAACAGCCATTTCAATTTGATATATCTAATAACTGATGGACACAGTAATATTTCAGGATTGAAATGAGGTTTATTGTACTAACAGAAAATGTGCAATATGCATTAAACCAAAATTTGACTGGTGCAAAAGTATGGGCACCTCAACAGAAAAGTGACATTAATATTTAGTAGATCCTCCTTTTGCAAAAATAACAGCCTCTAGTCACTTCCTGTAGCTTTTAATCAGTTCCTGGATCCTGGATGAAGGTATTTTTGACCATTCCTCTTTACAAAACAATTCCAGTTCAGTTAAGTTTGATGGTCGCCAAGCATGGACAGCCCGCTTCAAATTATCCCACAGATGTGCAATGATATTCAGGTCTGGGGACTGGGATGGCCATTCCAGTACATTGTAATTGTTCCTCTGCATGAATGCCTGAGTAGATTTGGAGCTGTGTTTTGGATCATTGTCTTGCTGAAATATCCATCCCCGGCGTAACTTCAAATTCGTCACTGATTCTTGTACATTATTCTCAAGAATCTGCTGATACTGAGTTGAATCCATGCGACCCTCAACTTTAACAAGATTCCCGGTGCCGGCATTGGCCACACAGCCCCAAAGCATGATGGAACCTCCACCAAATTTTACAATGGGTAGCAAGTGTTTTTCTTGGAATGCTGTGTTTTTTTGACGCCATGCATAACGCCTTTTTGTATGACCAAACAACTCAATCTTTGTTTCATCAGTCCACAGGACCTTCTTCCAAAATGAAGCTGGCTTGTCCAAATGTGCTTTTGCATACCTCAGGCGACTCTGTTTGTGGCGTGCTTTCAGAAACGGCTTCTTTCGCATCACTCTCCCATACAGCTTCTCCTTGTGCAAAGTGTGCTGTATTGTTGACCGATGTACAGTGACACCATCTGCAGCAAGATGATGCTGCAGCTCTTTGGAGGTGGTCTGTGGATTGTCCTTGACTGTTCTCACCATTCTTCTTCTCTGCCTTTCTGATATTTTTCTTTCAAGAACTGTCCCTGTGGTCTTCCATTTCCTTACTATGTTCCTCACAGTGGAAACTGACAGGTTAAATCTCTGAGACAACTTTTTGTATCCTTCCCCTGAACAACTATGTTGAACAATCTTTGTTTTCAGATCGTTTGAGAGTTGTTTTGAGGAGCCCATGATGCCACTCTTCAGAGGAGATTCAAATAGGAGAACAACTTGCAATTGGCCACCTTAAATACCTTTTCTCATGATTGGATACACCTGGCTATGAAGTTCAAAGCTCAGTGAGGTTACAAAACCAATTTTGTGCTTCAGTAAGTCAGTAAAAAGTAGTTAGGAGTATTCAAATCAATAAAATGATAAGGGTACCCAAATTTTTGCACTGGTCAAATTTTGGTTTAATGCATATTGCACATTTTCTGTTAGTACAATAAACCTCATTTCAATCCTGAAATATTACTGTGTCCATCAGTTATTAGATATATCAAATTGAAATGGCTGTTGCAAACACCCAAATATTTAGAACTAAAAATGATTAAGATTAATAGGGGTGCCCAAACTTTTTCATATGACTGTATCAAGGGGCATAGTGAGCATTTTTCCCCCTTGAGTAAAGCATTATTTTAATTTCCAGAAATAAATGCGCAGTGAAAAGTTAACAGCTTTTGGACTGTTTGTATTTGACACAAGCTGGGCGCCACATATTGTGCTCTGAAATTATGTATTCCTGGAAAAATTTTCATTTTCACTTAGTCCATTAATTTCTGGTAAATACATTAAGGCAACACTTGAGGGGTAAAAATGCTCACTGTACCCTGGGATAAATTCCTTGAGGGGTGTAGTTTTCAAAATGGGGTCATATGTCAATTGAGTCCACTTAACTGGCATTTCAGGAACATCCAAAAACCAAATACTCTCCAAAATCCAAATAGCGCTGTGGGCATAAACTGCTATTGTGGCACACAGCAGAGCTCAGAAGAGAAGAAGCACTGTTTGGCTTTCAGAGCACAGATTTAAGAGGTTTGGTTTTTGGACACCATGTCATGTTTGCAGAGTCCCTGAGGTGCCAGTAAAGAGGAATCTGCCAGAAAGTGACTCCATTTGGGAAACTGCACCCCTCAGAGAATTTATTAAGTGTTGTAGTGAGCATTGGTTTCCCAGAAGTGAATATATAAGCACTTCTGGGAAATATTGGGTACATTTGGTGCACCAAATTCCATGCTATTTTCCCACTAGCTCCTATGACACGGGCAGTGGGGGACATTCTGGAGGGGTCAGTGCTGTTGTATTTTCCCTCGTAATACCTAAATCTGGGGTGAACCCTGATATACACTCGCACAGCTTATACATTTCCTTCTTTCCGCAGCCAGTTTTGTTTTTGGAGATTTGGGGTTTTTTTGTCTCCACATTGTGCAAACTATATTCTTCTTATTTTCTGGCGATGTGGCCATATATATTATCAACTATTTCTGGGTGAGATGTTACAAAATCAAATCTGGCATTGCTTTTTAGCATTTAAATATTTTTCTGTGCAGCGTACAACATAGTAGTATAATGTTGTACCGTGTTAGCCATAGAAAGTAGTGGAAGAGTGAAGAAATCAGGCGATACCTTTTAGAGGCTGAGTATATTTGATAGTAAGCTTTCGAGAGTACTAGCTCTCTTCTTCAGACATACAAAAAACTGAAAATTCACACACTCTTATACACACACAAGACCTGGATCTTCAAAGGGTCTTAGAATCTTTAAAGAAAATCAAAATGCAATATAAGTAGAGAAGTTATTTACAACAGGTCAGAAATAAACAATCTGGAAACTTGTGGGGCGTGACGGAGGGATCATTAATTCTTGCTGTTATCTGTTTGCAATCAGGTGGTGATTTGTGACCGTCACAGTTCATACATAGTGTGACATGAAACTGGCATGAATATTAAGTCCAAATTGCAGAGTTTAAAATTTTTGCATTAACTTATATTCCCATTCCTTTCTCTCCCTCTGCGTCTTAAAATGTCCCTTTAAAACCACAACCCGAAGATCTTCAATAGAGTGGTCTTCTCTGGAGAAATGTGCGGCCACTGGGAGATCTGTTCTGCTGTTATTAATGTTGAATCTGTGTGAGTTCATGCGCTGACTGAGTCTCTGCCCTGTTTCCCCCACATAGAGGCCTGTGGTGGGACATTGCACGCACATTATGAGATACACAAGATTGGAAGACCTGCAGGAAAATGTCCCCCTAATTCTGTGCACCTGTTGTGACTGTGGGACAGGTACACTGTCAGCGGTGTGGATGTGTCTGCAGGTCTTGCACCTGTTTTGCAGGCAAGGTGAGGTGCCATTTTCAGTTGGGGCCTTCAGAGCACTCCGGACAATAATACAACTCAGGTTTGGTGGTTGTCGAAAGGAAAGGAGAGGGGGATTGGAAATATGTCTTTGAGTCTGTTGTCCCTATGTAGCACAGGTTGGAGCTCCATGTCAATCCTTCGTAGGATCTCCAGCTGTGGGTTGTAGGTGACAACTAGGGGCGCTTGGGCTTCTTTCTGGGTCTCTTTATATGTGAGCAGACTGTCTCTCTTAATGGCTGCCGCTTTGTTTAATTGGTTGTCTGTCACTTTTGGTTTGTATTCCAATCGGAGAAATTTCGTCCTCAGATCCAGGAGGTGCTTGTCCAGGTCTGCTTTGTCGGAGCAGATATGATTGTATCGTTAAGTCTGGCTGTAAATAATAGATTGTCTTGTGTGTTTGTGATGGAAGCTGTCGTTTCTCAGATAGGCCGTTATCACGGAACAGAATCCCAAACGCAGATGTGAACCGGCCCTTACTTTGCCGCATATTTCCTCACCTGCACAATACTGCATATATATATATATATATATATATATATATATATATATATATACAGTATACATATATTTCTTTATATACAACTTTGCAATAGCTGCATCATTTATGATGATATTTACATCCACAATTAAAAACACCCAGTATTTGATTTGATTAAACATAAACATTGGAAAGTTCAATCAATATCACTTTTCACATTTGGTGGATATAAAAGGCATCATTCTGAACAATGGTGCCACCTGGCTTTTTAATGTGTTCGTACTGGGCTTCAGCTTTCTAATTGCTTAAAAAGTTACATACCCTTCAAGAAATGTCAAAGTCTTTTGAAGTACTCAGCAATATTAATTGGTCATCTTCACTCTTGACCCTGTCATTTCTACCTTAACTCCTGCATTCATAATGTAGGATTTCCTGTCATGTGTAAAAGTGCACTAAGTACATGCTATGACATAAGGATGAGACAGATTAGAAATGTCATTAATAGAGAAGAGGCTTCACATCAATATATGTCACCATGCATGTATTGATATCAAATCAGAGTTAACCTAATTATGAAAGATTTATATTTTCATAGACTTGTAGCGTTAATGTAGTTTTCAACCTCTAATACTAATGTAATGCAGACAGCATGAGAAAAATTATAAATAATTTAGGACCTGAGAGTCTTGAGGATATTATACAATCATGTAATGCTATATTGGTTCCTTTTATGATGTTAGGTGTCCTATAATTGTTGTACTGAAATAAAAAAAACTGCATATTTAAATGTATAATGAGATGAATCATATAAAGAACATCTGAAAGACATTCTAGCATGTTAGATGTATACTTGTTTGATCTAACTTCACTTTTCTCTACTATTATAAACCTAACAAATTTTATATAGATACAGTGTGTATATATATATATATATATATATACAGTATATCACAAAAGTGAGTACACACCTCACATTATTGTAATTATTTCATTATATATTTTCATGGGACAACACTGAAGATATGACACTTTAATACAATCTAAAGTAGTCACTGTACAGCTTGTATAACAGTGTAAATTTGGCATGCCGTCAAAATCACTCAACACGCAGCCAATAATGCCTAAAACTCCTGGCAACAAAAGTTAGTACACCCCTAAGTGAAAATGGAAAAATTGTGCCCAATGAGTCATTTTCCCTCCCCAATGTTATGACTCGTAGTGTTACAAGGTCTGAGTTGTGAATGGGGAGCAGATGTCTTAAATTTGGTATTATTGCTTTCGCACTTTTTCATACTGGTCACTGAAAGTTCAACATGGCACCTCATGGCAAAGAAGTATCTGAGGATCTAAAAAAATAAAATTGTTACTCTAAAGATTTCTTAGGCTGTAAGAAGATTGCCAACACCCTGAAACTGAGCTGCAGCACGATGGCCAAGATCTTACAGCAGTTTAACAAGACAAGTTCCACTTACCATGGTCGATCAAAAAAGTTGAGTGCCCGTGCTCAGCGTCATATCCAGAGGTTGTCTTTGCAAAATAGACATGAGTACTGTATTCTGCAGAGGTTAAAGGCGATGATGCTAGGCTGTAAGGCCTGCCGTTCTGACAGTGGGGAGATAGCAGTGCCGAAATTAGCAGCACTGATATCCCTAGCACCGGGGAACATACAGGAAAAGCCGACAGAATGCTGAATTTAGCACACTGTCAGCTTTCTAGCAGTATATAATACCGCAAATTGATGAGGACATGAAAGGTCCTCTTTAACTACTTGGTGAATATTTGGGACACATTGGGCAACGGTTGTATACTTATAGGTGGCTGTGGGGAAAATATGCCTGATAAAGAAAACCTTTACATCTGAATACACTAAATTTTCATGAATATTTAATTTATTAATAAATTATATGGATGTGGTAGGGGGAAGGGGGGTAAGTGTTAGAGACTTCACAAGATGCAGTTGGTGTCCCAATGAGACCAGATGGCTTTTGAAGGCCTCCACCGTGTGGTTAAAGGAGACTGTCAGAAATTCAAGACTGCGCACATCTTTCATGCGGGCTATCAACTCAGATCCAGTAGGAGGAAGCACCTTCGGCCAGTGAAAGGCAATAAGTGTTTTGGCAGTTGTACACTAATACAGAAACAGCTTGGATGTCTTTTTACCTAAATACCTAGGGGGTAGGTTAAGTAGGTAGGTAAGAGGATACAGTGGGACTCCCTGTATGAAATAGGTATCAGTGAGGGCTTTAACTTTCGACCAGAAGGGCCGGCTCAGGGAGCAGTCCCAAAAACTGTGGTACAACGTGCCTGTCGTAGATAGAGGGAATACCAGGATTAAGGGTGTGGAGCAAAGCTGGGTTATGATACTAATCCATAAGAATTTTATATTGGGTTTCCCGGAATGTTACACATAATGTAGACTTAGCCTCATGGGACCGTATAATTTGCCATTGGCCAGGTGAGATCTGCCTATCCAGTGCCTCAGCCATCCTAACATATATCTGTGGGCCAGGTGGGCCCATCCCTCCAGAGATGACAGAAGCCGATATGTATCAGAGATTAGGCCCTTGGTAGAGGTGCCAGCTTGGCATAATCTTTCAAAGGTGGGAACTGAGACCCGTGGGGCTCCAAATTGAGAGGTCCCAAAGTGGACTATTTGTCGATAGTGGAAACACTCTGAGGTGGGTAAGTGCAATATAGAGGTGGAGTAGTTAAATGGTTTGAGCTCCAGAGTCAACAAGTTAATCAAATCAGCAATATGGAACAAATCTAGTCTACTCCAGGGACGAACCATGGCAGCAGGTAGTCCCTCTGGGAGGAGTGGGTTATAGAGAAAATACATCATAGAGGAGCGTGGAGAGTCCACGCCTTGAGCATGTAACCCAAACAGCCCTTGTAAAACGGATGGGTCCTAGAAGGGCGGTGGCAGGCTAGGGAGAGGATCTGCACCACAGACAAGCATTGGGGTGAACCGGAGATAACCAGAGCTTCTCCATTTTGACCCATTTCATATATTCCTGAGGTGCTGCCCAGAATGAAATACTGCATAAATGGGCCGCCCAGTAATAATGCAAGATATGCGGTACCACTAGTCCCCCTTCCGCCTTGCCAGCCAACATTACAGAACAGGGGATACGATGATGATTGGCTTTCCATATGTACTTTAATATTGCTTTTTGGAGTGAGTGCAACTCAGGTCGAGGGACAGCTACCGGAAATGTCTCAAAGAAATATAACAGCTTCGGGAGAAGGGTCATCTTAACCGCTGTAATGCAACAAATGAGGTATATGAGGAGGGGGCACCATTTATTCATGAGGGAGTGAAGCTAATGGAGCATGCAGGGGTAGTTAACCAAGTATAGTGAGGAGTAGGAGGAGGACAGGTGAGCTCCTAAGTAGCGGAGGGAGTGGTCTCTCCATTAGAAATCATAGTTGCAATTGAAGAGTGGAATCTGGAATGTTTAGAGGCAACTTAGATTAACTTTATAGCCTGAAAGGCCACATATTCCCTCAGGGCATGCAGGAGGTTCGGGAGAGTCGTGTGGGGGTTAGTGAGGGTCAGAAGAACACCGTCCACAAGAAAGCTGACCTTAAATTCTTTTTTTTTTATTGTTAAAGAATTTTATTCAGTTTTTCAGAAAATACGGGCAAATACAACACAACTTTGAAAAGCAAAGGTCAAAATGTTACAAAGAATGTACTAAACTAGGAAACATAACAGGGTTGAATTGGGACATTTCCTGAAATAAGACAAACAAAATCTAAAGAGGGAAAGACAAATAAATAAAGAAAATGCAGAAGCAGTAATGCGTGAATTATTACACAAAAAGATAGACTGGTGTATGAACAAGAGAACATATGGTAAAACGAGGCAGTACTACTGGAATGATCATAATGCAAACTAGAACTTGGCAATGGGTGGGGCGTAACAATTCATGTATACGATCATAAAAACACAACACACATCATTCAGTGCAAAAATACAGTGGAAAAGGAGTAAGAGAAATGTACAGAGACAGGGAAGAGATGGAGTAAAAGGTGATGGGGAGTGTGATGATGAGACCCACAGTTTATGTATCTTTCTTGGACATGTATCATTCTTTATTCGTATCAGTCTCACATATCTGTAGGAATGTAGAGCTGTGTTTACATTGGTGGTCAATTCGCTCCAGTGGTTTTATGTGCATACCATGGAGAGAGGGCTTTTCTGACCCGTCAGTGTGATATCCCAGATGTCCAAAGGGGGGAGAGTGGGCTGGTGACCTGAAACTAACCCAGGCACCCACCTTACCTTATAACCGGCATAGATTCCTCTTTTCGTGAGGAGAGGACTGGCTGGGGGGGGGGGGGTGAAGGGTGGAGCTGGACAGGGTCTTCACACTGAGGTGGGGTGAGGTCTTTTGTCTTTGTGTGGGAGCCTGGAAGAGAGACAGCTAAGGGAGAGCTGTGCTCAGGACCCTTCCTTAGGTCTGGTATTACTCTATACTTCATCCCATTTTGTTTTATGTGCTGTATCATCGCACTTTTGCTCGTATATTTATGCTTGATCATATTAATATTGTATATTTCTGTATATGCTATTAATTAGTACCAACCCACTTGGGTTATTAAATATATAAAATTTATACAGCTCGTTTCATTCTATCCTACGAACTCGGTCCGCTCACGGGTTGTGAGTGGAAGGTTAAGAAGGGTGATCGCAGGTAGGCCAAGGGGCTTGGCAAGGCGATAGTCTTCACAGGGAGGGATAAGAGGGAGGGTCAGAAAGGAAGTATAGAGAAGAAAGGAGGGGAGGGAGTAGGTTAGTTAGTAGCACCATAGGGAAAAAAGAGGGGTCCCAGGGGAGGTCACTTGGAACGTAAGCGAAAGTTAAGATAGGGAGAGAGAAAGAGACCAGAAATACAAGTGATAAACAGAGGTGATAACAGGGGATGACTGGTTTAAGTAGAGCGATCAAGCTAAGGTAACCACGTTTTCCGGAATTTGTGATGGGATCTGTTTTGCCAACTAGACAGTTCTTCAAAATGGGTGATTTGAGAAACTTTACCAAGCCATAACTGTTTGGTAGGGACATCAGTTGGAAGCCAGAATTGTGGAATGAGCGATTTTGCCGCAGCTAGTAGGTGAGAAACTAGGTTTGATTTGGATGGTTTGTATTGGGGTGTAGGTAACGAAAGGAAAAGTATTTCAGGTGCTATTATGAAGGGCTGGTTGGTGATCTGCTGGATTGTATATCGTTCTTCCTTCCAGAAGGGTTGTATGGCGGGGCAGTTCTACCAGATGTGTGTGAGCGTATCTTCCTTGGAGTTACACTGCCAACAGAGATTCGAAGAGGAGAGAGAATGATGAAATAGTCAAGAGGGCGTTCAATACCACCTTGACAGCAGCTTATAGTGGTTTTCTTGAATACGGACACAAGGAGAGTATCCATGTGCTGACAGGAGAATTTGTTCTGTGTCCTCTTTTGAAAGGGTGATGCTGAGATCCGATTCCCAGGAAGAGATGAAGGTTAGTTTAGAATGGTTGTAGGGGTGGACGTATTTGTCTAAGTGTTAAATAATATTTGACATGCAATATTCATGGCCTTTAAGGGTTAAATTGTATTCTACTGACATAACTCTTGTTACTTATGGTGCATGGGTGTGGATGGACTATGACTATTTTGGTATTGGCCAAATACAGTAGTAAAAAGTATGAGGATGTTGGGAAACACCCCCTTTCATGTATATAAATGACTGACAGACACACATGTCGTGGTCTCACTACTCGGTGAGGGGTCTCCCTCTCCCTGTTGGGATCTGTCCCTGTCTCTATCTCTCACTTTGGATGTCTATATCTCCAAACCTGGCTACTTCCTCTAAGACCCTGGAAGAATGGCTGAATCATCCTGCTGAAGACTAACACACATTGATGAATAAGCATGAGCCAAGATGTCTGCAAGGGATCCATCTTGAAGAAACCTAATTCTATGACATGTAAGACATTGACTGATATTTCTGTTATGCTGGAAGTTTTTCATATATTTGTTTCCCATGAAGACTTTCAATAAATCTCCACGTTTTATAGGAAGCTGAGTTCTCCAATAATGTTACCTTAGGAGTCAACACGTGAGTAAGGATTTCATTCAATTGTAGACTATTTTATAGTTTACGGACTATTATTATTTTACACTAAGTCATAGAAGATTTTCCTCAGAAGGGGGGAAGCTGCGGCTAGGGCTTTCTCGAAAGGAGTAACATGTCTCCGGAAGCTTTCTAGGTGAAGAAGTGAATTGAAATTGTAGTCTAAGTGGTTCCTGTGGAGGAAGAAGAGTAGGGTCACAGATGAGAGATAAAGCTTGCATCGTTAGGTCGGGCCCATTTTGAGTGAGTTTGTCCCAGATGGTGAAGGAGCCAAATCTCTTCCAAAGGCCTTCAAAAAAAGGTCATGTAGGAGATAAGAGAGTTGGTAATAAATGCAGAGGAGTTAAGGGGGATGGTGTAGGAGCAATAGAATCTGTAAGTTCTGGCCATGTTTCACAAGCTCCCAAGATGAGTTGATCTATTGTCCTAGGGTGGTGTCCTTTGGATCCAAATAGCCACAGCAAAGTTTGCAAGTTAGCACCAAAGGTAGCAGTAGAAAGATCCCGAACAGTTGTAGAAGCCCCTAGGCCTAAAAGAGCAATCCATCTGTCGAGTTGTATGGATTTGTAGTACATCTGAATGTCAGGTAAACTTATCCCTCCAGCCAACTTCCTCTTTAGCTTAAGTGAAAGTGACAGTCTAGGTCTTCTATCACGCCACAGGAATTTGGAGAGTAAGCAGCATACTGAAGAAAGAGCAGAGTAGGTAGATAGGCAGCATGCGTAGACGATACAATATTTTGGGGAGTATGTAGGCCTGTAGGAGATTTCTTCTCCCAAACCAAGAAAGAGGAATAGAGTCATAATCCATTAGTAGTTTGCGAACCTCAGACAGAACAGAAGAGAAGTTCTCTTGAAAAATCTTATTCGGATCAGCAGTCAGATGTATACCCAAGTACTTGATGGAGTGAGAAGTCCATATGAAGGGAATGTGCGATCTAATGCGTTCGGCATCCTGGCTCGGTAGTGAGAAGTTCAAGACCTCTGGTTTAGCAAGGTTTACTTTATATCCAGAAATTTCTCCATGAGAAGTCAATAGGCCAATAAGAGCCAGAAGACCGGATTGAGAATTAGATATCATAAGTAGGACATCGTCAGTGAAAGCCACATAAGACATGGTTAATTTGTCAATTTGAAAGCCTCTAACAGTAGGGTGGTGTCGAACTGCTTGGAGCAGTTTCAAGAACTAGAATAAACAAGGAGAGGGATAGGGGGCATTCCTGCCTGGTGCCGTTATGAATTGTAAAGCTAGGGGAAAGAGTGTCATTAATCGTCAGCTTAGCATAAGGGTTGGCATACAAGGAGAATACAGCATTAATGAACAGTGGAGGTATGTGAAAAGTCAACAGGGTTGCTCTCATAAATTGCCAGTCAACTCTATCGAAAGCTTTTTCCACGTCGACTCCCAGGAGTATTAGTTGTCCCTGTCCTCTCTGCCTATAATGAATCCAGCTTGATCCTCATGGATGAGGCTTGGAAGAAGGGGTTTGAGTCTGGCTGCAAGAAGTTAAGCCCAAATCTTCAAATCTACATTCAGTAGAGAAATGGGTCTGTAGCTTCCACAATAAGTGGGATCCTTGCCTTCCTTGGGTATAAGAGTGATGTGTGCTTCCAAGGCTTGTTTCAGCAGGGGCTCACCCTGCAACAAAGCATTACAATAGGACGTAAGATGGGGTAAAAGAATAGTGTGGAAAGCCTTGTAGTAAGACAACGGTAGACCATCAGTTCCTGGACTTCTTCCTGTGGGAAAGCTATTCATCACTAAGGTGACTTCTGCCAGAGTCACTGGGGCTATTAGGGAAGTTGCGTCTTCGTTGGATAGAGTTAAGAAAGCTTATAATCAGGTCTGACTTCCGAGCTAAGAGAAATGGAGGAGCAGAGGCTTCCAGGTTGTACAATTCAGAGTAGAATTCAATGAAAGCTTTAGTGATGCGGGGGTAGATTGCTGAAGGTCATTATTCTTATCTTTTACACAGGGATGAAACATTTGGCTTTTGACTTTTTGATAAGTGCTGACATGAGTTTGCCGCCTTTGTCGCCGTGGGCATAAAGTCTATGCCAATAGTGAAGAAAATTTTTAGCAGTTTTTGCATTAAAGTGGTCCTTCAGCTCTTCTCTGTATCTAAGGAGGTCCCCCTGTCTGGAAAACACTACATTCTGTTTTTGCAGACTTTCGATGGAAGCAGTATTGGAGAGGAGATGGTCGATTTTGTGTTGGGAATCTTTCTGGAGTTTAGACGATAAAGAGATAAGGATGCCTCTAATGAATGCTTTATGAGCTTCCCAGACCACAGGAGTAGATATATCAGGAGTAGAGTTAGTTTCTAAATATTCTCTTAGGTGAGTGGAAATAGTATTAGCGACTTCTTTTTTGTCAAGAAGAGTCTTGTTTAATCTCCATGCCTGGTCTCTAGCTGGTAGGCAGTGCAAAGTGATAGTAGTCCACAACGGGGCATGGTCTGAGAGGGTGATGGCCTCAATCCTAGTTCTGGAGGTGGCGGTAGCAAGAATTTGGGATATGAAGATGTAGTCTAGGCATTGATAGGACTTTCTGGAGGTAGAGTAGAAAGAGTAGTCTCGGGTGGAGGGATTATGGAGACGCCATATGTCAAAAAGGTGGAGGTCACGGGGTGTTTGAAGCTTGCCTAAGGCTTTCTGTGCTATGTGGGAGGAACCTGAGGAGGAGTCTGACTGGGGATTCAATGCTAGATTCAGGTCTCCAGCCATGAGCATAGGGCCTTCCGCAAAGAGTTGGAGGTTGTGTAGTATATTGAGTAGCCAGGGTGTTTGGCGGTGGTTCGGAGCATAGATGTTCGCAAGGATAAATTTTTGATTTGCAATGGAGCCCTTAAGGAAGAGTGCCCTCCCCTCAGGATCTTCATAAATTGCGGAGCACACAAATGGAACATAGTAATATAGTGGCGTTTTGAGGAAGGATGTGTACAGTGGAAGGCTTGATTGAAGTGTTTCTGTTGGAGACGAGGAATGCGATCTCCATTGAAATGGGTTTCTTGTAGGAAGACTATTGTATTAAAGAGGACCTTTCACGTCCTCATGAACAGTGCCTTGCAAAAGTATTCATACCCCTTGAACTTTTTCACATTTTGTCACCTTACAACCACAAACTTAAATGTATTTTCTTGAGATTTTAAGTGATAGACCAATACAAAGTAGCAGATAATTGTGACGTGGAACAAAAATGATACATGATTTTCAAAATTTTAATCAAACAAAAATCTGAAAAGTGTGACGTGCAAAAGTATTCAGCCCCCCGTACTCTTATACCCCTAAATAAAATCTAGCACAATCAATTGCCTTCAGAAGTCACTTAATTAATCAACAGAGTCCAGCTGTGTGTAATTTAGTCTCAGTATAAATACACCTGTTCTGTGAAGGCCTCAGTGGTTTGTTAGAGAACACTAGTGAACAAACAGCATTATGAAGACCAAGGAACCCACCAGAAAGGTCAGAGATAAAGTTGTGGAGAAGTTTAAAGTAGGGTTAGATTATAAAAACATATCCCAAGCTTTGAGCATCCCAAGAAGTACTGTTCAATCCATCAGCCAAAAATGAAAAAAGTATTATACAACTGCAAACCTACCAAGACATGACCGTCCATCTAAACTGACAGATCAAGCAAGGAGAACACTGGTCAGAGAAGCAGCTAAGATACCCATGGTCACTCTGGAGGAGCTGCAGAAATATACAGCTCAGGTGGGAGAATCTGTCCAAAGGACAACTATAAGTCGTGCACTCTACAAATCTGGCCTTTATGGAAGAGTGGCAAGAAGAAAACCATTGTTGAAAGAAAGACATAAGAAGTGCCGTTTGCAGTTTGCCACAAGCCATATAGGGGACACAGCAAACATGTGGAAGAAGGTGCTCTGGTCAGATGAGTCCAAAGTTGAACTTGGACTCATGCAAAGGGCTATGTGTGGCAGAAAAGTATCACTGCTCATCACTCTGAAAACACCATCCCCACTGTGAAACATGGTGGTGGCAGCATCATGCTGTGGGGAGGCTTTTCTTCAGTAGGGACAGGGAAGCTGCTCAGAGTTGATGGGAAGATGGATGGAGCTAAATACAGGGCAATCCTGGAAGAAAACCTGTTGGAGGCTGCAAAAGACTTGAGGCTGAGAAGGAGATTCACCTACCACCAAGACAATGATCCTAAACATACAGCCAGAGCTACAGTGGAATGGTTTAGATCAAAGAATATTCATGTGTTAGAATGGCCCAGTCAAAGTCCAGACCTAAATCCCATTGTGCATCTGTGGCAAGACATGAAATTTGCTGTTCACAGACGCTCTCCATCCGATCTTGCTGAGCTTGAGCTATTTTGCAATGAAGTATGGGCAAAAATCTCAGTCTCTAGATGTGCAAATCTGATAGAGACATACCTCAAAAGACTTGCAGCTGTAATCGCAGCAAAAGGAGGCTGTACAAAGTATTGATAAAGGGGGGCTGAATACTTTTGCACGTTACACTTTTCAGGTTTTTATTTGATTAAAGTTTTGAAAACCATGTATCATTTTCCTTCCACTTCACAATTATTTGCTACTTTGTGTTGGTCTACCACTTAAAATCTCAAGAAAATACATTTAAGTTTGTGGTTGTAAAGTGACAAAATGTGAAAAAGTTTAAGGGGTATGAATACTTTTGCAAGGCACTGTATATGCTGTTTTACATACCGCTAGAAAGCAGACAGTACGCTGAATTCAACACGCTGTCTGCTTTCCCATTATGTGGCCCGGAGCTGGAGCTATCGGTGCCAGTAACTCTCTGCCCCATAGTCAGAAGGGCGTTTCTGACAGTCTAGCTTAGCTGTGAGGAACACCCTCCCTGACAGTACGTGTCCGATAGCACTGTACTGGGGGGAGGCGTTCCTCACAGCTCAGCATAATTCCTGGGCGGTAAGGAAACGCCCTCCCTGACAGTATTCATCCATAGCCTGTACAGTCAAAGGGGGCATTCCTTACAGTCCAGTGATGACGCTGAGCTGTGGGGAACGCCCCCCCCCTTAGTACAGGGCTATGGATGAGTACAGTCAGACTGTCAGAAACGTCCTTCTGACAATGGGGCACAGAACTACCGGCACCGATAGCTCCAGCCCCGGGCCACATAATGGGAAAGTATTCAGTGCGCTGAATTCAGCGCGCTGTCTGTTTTCTAGCAGTATGTAAAACAGCATATACATGAGGACGTGAAAGGTCCTCTTTAAGTTTGCAAAGTAGCAAGTAGATTTGCAATCTTTTGTTTGGTGAATTGAAGCCATTCACATTGAATGTAGATAAGATTGATTTGGCCATGTCTCAGAGGGATGTGAGGAACCAAGTACCAGTCAATGTTAGTAAATGTTAATAAGGAGAGGATGGAGAGGAGATGGGAGGAAGATATAGGAGAAAGAGAGGGGGAAGAAGAAGGAGGATAAAAGAAAAAAAAAAGAGAGAGAGAGAAGGGAATGGGAGAAGATAAAGGTTAAGTCAAGTTCTAGAGTAGTAAAATGTAGAATCAAACTCTGTGGGAGCGCCTGATGACCACTGAGTAGCGCAATGGCCGTCAATAGACAGACAAGTAATGGGGGGTAGGAGAAGGTCTGATCGGCAAGGGCAGAACGTGGGTCTCTCCAAAGGGGTTGTGTAGATACAAGGACTATCATGGGGAGAAGGGGATTAAATAGTATCTGATAGGGGAACCAGAGTTAGCAGTAGGTCCAAGAGTAATTTCAGCAGTGGTTTTAGATAGCGTTCACCATAGTGATAGGTATACAAATCTATAGGAGGAGTTTGAGGGTATTGTGAGGGTGGGAGGTGAGGGTCATGGGAACAATCAACTATAGGAGGAGAAGGCATCTCCAGTCCGATGGGGTTTGTAGACTGCACTTTCTGACAGATGGAGGTCATTGTCTATATCGGAAATCATCACTCAGGGTTATACTGTCAGAGAGTTGGACGTGAGAGACTTGTCCAAAACTATCAATTAATGAGACAGAAGCACAAAGTATAATGAAAGAATAATAATAAAGGGGTTGTAGGAAGGTACGGGAAGGGAGAAAGTATGAGAGGATATACAAATGTCAGCCTATTGTGGTCGGGAGAGCTGGTTATAATGTATCAAACAGCGTGGTGCTGAAGGGAAAGCAGAAGCAGTTGAGCGAGTAGGGGCGGAGGGTGAGAAAAAGGGGATCAGATGTGATTTAGGAAAGAGTGAGAAGGGAGAAGGATAGTCGGGGCAGGTAAACTAAGAAAACTCATAGCGATTGCAATGCAGAAGAGCAGGTAAGACATGCAATAATAATAATAATGACATGTAACATTATATGAGAGATACTGGAAACTAAATGCGAAGTGCATCAGATGTGTGGGGGAGTCGTAATGTTGGGGAGAAGCAAAGGGAGGGCGATGAAAGGAAGAGCAACACTCACAGAGGTAGGAAGTGCAGACAGCGCAAGAGGAGGGGATACTCAAGCAGCTCGGTGAAGTCTCAAATTACAAGGCGCCAAGAAACTGGATGAGCATAAAGGGGAGGAGAGATGAAGTGGCGGTAAGTTAACAGGGGGAGAGGGAGATAGCAAAGACTACGGAAGAAGGGGGGTGGAAAATGGCGGGAAGGGATCAAGGAAGAAAGGAGTAGAAGAAGGGGGGAAAATGGAGGACAGTAATGGCGAGCAAAGAAACAAAATGGCGACTATCAAAGATAAACTATCAAACCCGAAAAAGACAATATCAGAAAGAACAAACAGGGAAATGGTGGCAAACTCAGGACTAGGAACAGTTCATAAGAGGAGAAAGCACTCATGGCTGATGCGGAAGATGAGTTTTCATTCCGGTTTTCTTCGACTTGGGTGATTTGAACTTGTGTGATGCTTTGTAAGGCTCCAATGGTGGTAGTGGAGGGAGGAAGGTGCTTTCTTAAGTAATCTGCAGCCAGGAGGGTATATCCACTGGAGGGGATATCAAGTATTGGTCAAGCTGCCTGTTAGATCTTCTGGAGAGTGGATGTTGACTCTGCGACCGTTCTTTAGTATCGATATGCCAAAAGGGAAGAGCCAAACGTAGCTGAGACCATGATGGCCAAGGGAGTCCAAGAGCGGTTTAAGCAGACTGTGCTTTTGAAGGGTGGACAGTGCCAGGTCCTGAAACAAGCAGACTTAGGTACCTTCATAAGATACAGCATCTTTCCATCGGGCCGCTTGAAGAATCTCCAATGTATCCGCAGAGGTAAGTAATCCACAGATTATATCCCTTGGGGGTTCATCTAGTTGTGGTTTAGGGCATACAGCTTTATGGATGTGCTCGATTTTAATTGTAGCCGCTCTCTCCTGACCAAGGAGATTAGCAAACAGCGCCATAGCAAACGATCTCAGTGAGTCTGGGAGATAGGACTCAGGCAGTTCTTTAATTCTGATGGCGGTTTCTATTTTCCAGGTCTTCAATTAAGGAGTAGGCTTTATTAAGGTGGGCATGTTGCTCATTGACCTGTTGTGCGAGGGCTGCAGAGTGTGATACTACTTCAACAGAGCAGGCTTCTAGTGTATATACCCATTTCCTCACTGTTTGAAAATCAGAGCGAAGGTCAGCTAACTCAGCCAGGATCGGAGCCACCGCTTGAGAAAGAGCTTTTCGAAGGAAGGATTTTGTGACAACATTAGTGGGAACTTCAGGGCGATCAGTACTCTGTAGGTTGTCCAAATCTGAGTCTTCTGTCCCCTCTACGTTGCTGTAATCATCGGTGGCCATCTTGCGTAGAGGTGTAGGAGAGGTGGTAGATTTCTTTCTAAGAAACTTCTGCATATCAGCTTGAAGATGTTTGCTTTAAGGTGTTCCAGGAGTGTCAGGTCCTCGTTCCCTGGTCAATTTGCCCATGATAGGCGATAATAGCTAGGATGGAGAGTCACTTTAGCCCATATACTGATGGAGCTGCAGGCTCAAGCTGCCATCAGATCCAACGGTAAGGCTCTAACCCCCGGATCTTAAATTCTTGTCCCGGACTGCCAACCCATTGATATCTGGGTTGGACCAGATTTTAGATGCTAAGGTTTCGATACATAATTCAAATATGAGGGTGGATAGGGGGCAACCCTGGTGGGTCCCATTGTGAATGGGAAAAGAGGAGGAAGAGGAATTAGGGAGTTTAACAATGGCCGAGGGGAGAGAATAGAGAGCCCTAATTGCTGTAAGAAAGGCCCCGGAGAAACCAAATTTTTCTACAGTAGCTATCATAAATGACCAATCAAGGCAGTCAAAGGCCTTTTCAGAGTTGAGATTTAAAAGAAGAGTAGGTGTAGCAGAACAGTTGGCCACATCAATCATATCCACAGCCCTTCTGGTGTTAACTCCTCCCTGACGACAAGGAACGAAGCCCACCTTGTTCTTGTGGATAAGGGAAGGAAGCCAAACGTTAAGCCTATTGGCCAGGACTTTTTGTAAAAAGTTTAAGGTCCATGTTCAATAGGGCGATAGGACAGTAATTGTAGCACTCATGATGATTTTTGTTAGGTTTAGGGACCAGAGTAATGTGGGAGTGAAGCATCATTTGGGGGATAGGGGCACCATATAGAGAGGAGTTAAAGAGATGACTCATGCCTGTGCGCACATGGCATAGGGGGACATCGATGGAGTCGCCCCCAAGTCTGCGTTGCCATCCCAAGTGTGTGTTGGTGGCGACTGTGCAGGCGGTAGTGGAGCAATGAGAGGGTAGAGTGCTATTGAGGCTGGAAGTGGAAGAGGAGGCAGAAGATGCAGAGTCAAGGGTAGACAGTGCTTTGCAGGGGGGGAACCTGGAGACTAGCCTGGGTAGGATTCTGCAGAGGGGCCTCTTCACATGGAGCAGGGACACCACGAGGGGACTTTGTCTGTTGGGGGATGGTGCAGTATGCTGCAGGTGTCAGCGCCATACCTGTAAGAGGCACAGGTGCAGGGGGGAAGAGGATTTTTGCTGATGTAGCAGAACAGCTGCCGAGCTTGGAGAATGTGATTTTTTTTTTTTAAATGTGATTTGAAATCACATTCCCAACTTGTTTGTTAACTACCGATTTTTAAATTTCTGTTATAGCTCTCAGCGGATTTTCTTCCCTAATTAAACCTATAGGGAAAACATCAGCGTTTCCACTGGTATAATTGACAAGCTGCGATTTTCAAAAATGCGTTTGGTTTTAAAAAAGCAGCTTTTCCACAGCTGACACTTGTCTGCAATGTGTGTATGAGATCAGTCAGAATCTCATTCACTTTGCAGGTGCTGTAAAATGCAGCGTTTTTGCCACAGCGGTAAAAACTCTGCGCTTTTGCAACAAGGGGCTTTAGCGTAAGAGACGTTTTACAACAATTTTGCCTCCGTCTGCTAGTCCTGCAGACAGGATCCTTGCAATTTTAAATTATACTGAAGCAGTGATTGTATTGTTAAGGACTGCAAGCTGGTGATCTGTTACCTCTTCTTTGAATAGTTGTAACAACCCTAGAACTGATGTTGGTCAAACAATAACCAGGTCAAAGAGGGGCAATAAGCTGTTTCTTTTTTGTCTTAAGTTACACAGTGTTGCACCTGACCTTCTCCATCTACAGTAGGATGCAGGAGCTTTAAATCTGCAACCCCACATACCATACATTTGTTAACACACAACCTTTACCTGGTTAACAAATAAAATACAACATGTACCAAAAATAAGTTTACAGATGTATGGGTGCACTTAATAAACATAAAATTATTATTTTGAGAGTTTCCTGAACTGGCACAATAGTATTACATTACACACCAATTGATAGTAATCACTCTACTTTATAGCTTATAGTTGTTATCCATGCTAATGATACAATTTCATACTGAAAAATACTCCTTAGACCAAGTTTTGACATGCTTCTTTTGTGATATCTAGTTCACCATCTTAAAGTTTTATAAAGAGGAAAATTTATTAAAGCTTTCTAAAACATTTCAACAAAGAGAAACAGATAAGAAAATTGCTTTGTGCCAAACAAATTAGTTTGCATCTAATGAGACTATGTGATCTACATAACAATTTTCCAATTACTTCTATTATTTTATCAAGTCTCTATATTTTGTTAATTTACCAATGATATTAAAGGACCCAGTAAATTATTAACATGTACATGTACAGCCTTCACCCTTGTGTAATTGATGCCACCCGTAAATCATTCTCTTTTCTAATTAATGCTTGGCTTTCTCACTCTGAAATGTGCATTTTTTTCCTAGAATAAATAACAACAATTATCTCACTCTCCCTCACATGAATGTTAATTTTTTGTTTTAACATTCTATATTTTAACATTTTCAAAAATAATAGATTATAAAAGAATAAAATGAAGTGGGGAGGGGTAAATGCAGAAAAATGGAAAGGGGGGTGGGTGGGAAGAGAGATCTGGTGTAAACATATCAAAGTAGTTCTGAGACCGATACCAATATTGTTCGTGAAATCTATAAACTCTTAGTAATTTAACACCATAGTACAAATAAGATGAAATCAATGGAATAACCACATAGCTATATACGTAAACACCAGCTCATAGGTATGAAAATTTGGATTGGATGTCCCAGTTACTAAAGTGCAAAAGAATGCTCCAGAGTAAGAGAGAAAATTGTTTTTCTATTGTAATACTTAAAGAGAGTTAATCACATCTCACATAAGATCAGTGTAATGCTCTTTCTAATAACAAGTATGGAAATGTATTTTAGAATGCTTAGAATTAGAAATTAGTGAACCTGTTGTGGTTGGGATTGAGACCCTAGAGTATATTAATAGCACTTCCATTTTGGCTCGTAATGATCCAGACGGCTGAACCTCATGAATATTCGTTGAAATGAATCTCATGAGGTTTGCCCATCTCTACCAAGAATTACCCACAGTAATAATAATACAACAGATTATTTCCATTAGGTCTATGACCACACAAATGTTATTTTTTACTGTACAGTATGAAGAATATTTAGCCAATTTATTTTTGCTTGAGTTAAAATCACATTATAAGAAAGGGTACTATAACTTAAATTATTGGCTTCCCAAGCTACCTTGTGGTGTGCAGGGATTTTTAGGTCGTATGTGCCCTGACAAGGACTCTGAGAAAAGAACATGCAAATAAGTCCTTCTTGTTGGAAAAAAATGTAACTTGCTCTAGCGGCTCCCTATATATCATTGCCTGGTTTTCCCCTTTTTTCACCAATAACCTATTTACATATTCTTTTCACAGATTACTGTATATTACATATAACTTATGCATTGAACCTACTTCTATATGACACCAACTTCAAGTTAAACAAAAAAAACTATTGTGGCACGCTTCAATGTATGTCTCTTTTTTTATTTATTTTTTATTTGTATTTAACAATATCACAGTTTCCAATGTAAATGACCACTGTTTATGGAATTGGGACTGCAGTCCCTTTTCAAACTCTCATATTTCTAAAATAATAAAATTTTGACCACTAAATTTCTAAATTCCCTCAAAGTGGGAATACAATCTGATAACCACTTTATAGCAATCAACTTGTGTGCAAAATATAATAGTTTTGAAAAATTCAATTTCATTGATATTGGTACCTAAAAAGAATTATAAATTCCAAAAATGCATGATATATTTTCAGAAAATAGATTCAATGAATTATAATAATTTCCTCATTCACTCATCTCCAAAATATATAAAGTTTTGGGCATCGCCTTAATAGATGGAACAAAACACCATCCCTCTGACATTTTGGACACAAGCCATCTTTCTTATACTTAAGCACAGTGAAGAATAAAATACTGTGTTTGTATAAAACCAGAACTCAGGAATAAGGGATGGTTTTCCCAAGGATTTAATCCCATTGTTGTTTTGCAAACCCTCCCAAATTCCCATACCATTTAAATTTTAATGGGAAGAGAGTTTTTAATTACCCCAACATCCAAAAGTTTTCAACACTTTAATATAAGCCTTTTTTGGTCTCTCTGAAGCCAGGTAATCAAATAAAGCCAAGCTGGACATCCAAATCTCGTAAGCTATTTTTTTTTCTGCTGAAATTACTTGACAGTATCTGGACCTATCCATTTTCTTTAAGCCAAATTCTGTTCGCAGTCTCTCAAATGTCTTCATAGATCCTTCCTCCCATAAATTAACTATGGTTACAATCCCAAATTTTCTCCACTGCAATCCAAAATCAAAATCACCCACTGGTAAGAGATAGCTTTTTCCCCATAATGGGGGTCATGGACAGAGATTTGCTTAAATTTTGATTTTGGTTACCTTATACAGTGGCTTCATAAACCTTGAACTTTTTCACATTTTGTCACCTTACAGCCACAAATTTAACTGTATTTTATTGATATTTTAAGTGATAGACCAACAAAAAGTAGCAGATAATTGTGAACTGGAACTACAATGATACAGTGCTGGCCAAAAGTATTGGCACCCCTGCAATTCTGTCAGATAATACTCAATTTCTTCCAGAAAATGATTGCAATCACAAATGCTTTGGTAATAATATCTTCATTTAATTTGTCGTCAATGGAAAACCACAAAAAGAATTGTCAAAAAGCCAAATTGGATATAATTCCACACCAAACATAAAAAAGGGGGTGGACAAAAGTATTGGCACCCTTTGAAAAATCATGTGATGCTTCTCTAATTTGTGTAATTAACAGCACCTGTTACTTACCTGTGGCACATAACAGGTGGTGGCAATAACTAAATCACACTTGCAGCCAGTTGAAATGGATTAAAGTTGACTCAACCTCTGTCCTGTGTCCTTGTGTGTACCACATTGAGCATGGAGAAAAGAAAGAAGACCAAAGAACTGTCTGAGGACTTGAGAAGCAAAATTGTGAGGAAGCATGAGCAATCTCAAAGCTACAAGTCCATCTCCAAAGACCTGAATGTTCCTGTGTCTACCATGCGCAGTGTCATCAAGAAGTTTAAAGCCCATGGCACTGTGGCTAACCTCCCTAGATATGGACGGAAAAGAAAAATTGACGAGAGATTTCAACGAAAGATTGTGCGGATGGTGGCTAAAGAACCTCGACTAACATCCAAACAAGTTCTAGCTGCCCTGCAGTCCGAGGGTACAACAGTGTCAACCCGTACTATCCGTCGGCGTCTGAATGAAAAGGGACTCTATGGTAGGATACCCAGTAAGACCCCACTTCTGACCCAGAGACATAAAAAAGCCAGGCTGGAGTTTGCCAAAACTTACCTGAGAAAGCCAGAAACTTTTTGGAAGAATGTTCTCTGGTCAGATGAGACAAAAGTAGAGTTTTTTGGGAAAAGGCATCAACATCGAGTTTACAGGAAAAAAAAAGAGGCCTTCAAAGAAAAGAACACGGTCCCTACAGTCAAACATGGCGGAGGTTCCCTGATGTTTTGGGGTTGCTTTGCTGCCTCTGGCACTGGACTGCTTGACCGTGTGCATGGCATTATGAAGTCTGAAGACTACCAACAAATTTTGCAGCATAATGTAGGGCCCAGTGTGAGAAAGCTGGGTCTCCCTCAGAGGTCATGGGTCTTCCAGCAGGACAATGACCCAAAACACACTTCAAAAAGCACTAGAAAATGGTTTGAGAGAAAGCACTGGAGACTTCTAAAGTGGCCAGCAATGAGTCCAGACCTGAATCCCATAGAACACCTGTGGAGAGATCTCAAAATGGCAGTTTGGAGAAGGCACCCTTCAAATCTCAGGAACCTGGAGAAATTTGCCAAAGAAGAATGGTCTAAAATTCCAGCAGAGCATTGTAAGAAACTCATTGATGGTTACCGGAAGCGGTTGTTCGCAGTTATTTTGTCTAAAGGTTGTGCTACCAAGTATTAGGCTGAGGGTGCCAATACTTTTGTCCGGCCCATTTTTGGAGTTTTGTGTAAAATGATCAATGATTTGACTTTTTTTTTCATTCTCTTTTGTGTTTTTTCATTGCAAGCAAAATAAATGAAGATATTATTACCAAAGCATTTGTGATTGCAATCATTTTCTGGAAGAAATTGAGTATTATCTGACAGAATTGCAGGGGTGCCAATACTTTTGGCCAGCACTGTACATGGTTCAATATTTTAATCAAATAAAAATCTGAAAAGTGTGACATGTAAAAGTATTAAGCCCCCTGTACTCTGATACCCCTAAATAAAATCAATTGCCTTCAGAAGTCACTTAATTAATCAACAGAGTCCAGCTGTGTGTAATTTAGTCTCAGTATAAATACACCTGTTCTGTGAAGGCCTCAGTGGTTTGTTAAAGAACACTAGTGAACAAACAGCATCATGAAGACCAAGGAACTCACCAGACAGGTAAGAGATAAAGTTGTGGAGAAGTTTAAAGCAGGGTTAAGTTATAAAAACATATCCCAGGCTTTGAGCATCCCAAGAAGCACTGTTCAATCCATCATTCAAAAATGGAAAAGTAATCTACAGCTGCAAACCTACCAATAAAAGAAAAACCCACAATGGTCACAGAAATAACTTGAATCTGACAAAAGTAATAATATATAAAATTCTATGAAAATGAACAAATGAAAGTCACATTGCTTTTCAACCATGCTTCAACAGAATTTAAAAAAAAAAGAAAACTCATGAAACAGGCCTGGACAGAAATGATGGTACCCTTAACTTAATATTTAGTTGCATATCCTTTTGAGGCAATCACTGCAATCAAACGATTCCTATAACTGTCAATGAGACTAATGCACCTCTCAACAGGTATTTTGGCCCACTCCTCATGAGCAAACTGCTCCCGTTGTTTCGGGTTTGAAGGATGCTTTTTCCAGACGGCATGTTTCAGCTCTTTCCAAAGATGCTCAATAGGATTTAGGTCAGGGCTCATAGAAGGCCACTTCAGAATAATCCAATGTTTTCCTCTTAGCCATTCTTGGGTGTTTTTAGCTATGTCTTTTGGGTCATTATCCTGTTGCAAGACCCATGACCTGCGACTGAGACCAAGCTTTCTGACGCTGGTCAGCACATTTCTCTCTAGAATCCCTTGATAGTCTTGAGATTTCATTTTACCCTGCACAGATTCAAGACACCCTGTGCCAGATGCAGCAATGCAACCCCAGAACATAAGAGAGCCTCCTCCATGTTTCACAGTAGGGACAGTGTTCTTTTCAAGATATGCTTCATTTTTCTGTCTGTGAACATAGAGCTGATGTACCTTGCCAAAAATATCGATTTTTGTCTCATCTGTCCATAGGACTTTCTCCCAGAAGCTGTGTGGCTTGTCAACATGTAGTTTGGTAAATTACTTTTGTCAGATTCAAGTTATTTCTGTGACTATTGTGGGTTTTTCTTTCATTAAACGAGGGGTATCAACAATTTTGTCCACGTGTGTATAAGTCATGCATTCCACAAATCTGGGCTTTATGGAAGAGTGGCAAGAAGAAAACCATTGTTGAAAGAAAGACATAAGAAGTGCCGTTTGCAGTTTGCCACAAGCCATATAGGGGACACAGCAAACATATGGAAGAAGGTTCTCTGGTCAGATGAGACCAAAGTTGAACTTTTTGGCCTAAATGCAAAGCGCTATGTGTGGTGGAAAAGTAACACTGCTCATCACCCTGAGCACACAATCCCCGCTTTGAAACATGGTGGTGGCAGCATCATGCTGTGGGGAGGCTTTTCTTCAGCAGGGACAGGGAAGCTGGTCAGAGTTGATGGGAAGATGGATGGAGCTAAATACAGGGCAATCCTGGGAGAAAACCTGTTGGAGGCTGCAAAAGACTTGAGAATGGGAAGGATATTCACCTTCCAGCAAAATAATGACTTTAAACATACAGCCATAGCTACAGTGGAATGGTTTAGATCAAAGAATATTCATGTGTTAGTATGGCCCTGTCAAAGTCCAGACCTAAATCCAATTGAGCTTCTGTGGCAAGACATGATTGCTGTTCACAGACGTTCTCCATCCAATGTGGATGAGCTTGAACTATTTTGCAAAGAAGAATGGGCAAAAATCTATCTCTAGATGAAGTGGCTCTACAAAGTATTGATATGGGGGGGGGGGCTGAATACTATTGCACATCACAGTTTTCAGATTTTTGTTTGATTAAAATTTTGAAAACTATGTATCATTTTCATTCCACTTCACAATTATCTGCTACTTTGTGTTGGTCTATCACTTAAAAGCTCAATAAAATACATTTAAGTTTGTGGTTGTATGGTGACAAAATGTGAAAAAGTTAAAAGTGGTATGAATACTTTTCCAAACCACTGTAACCATAATTTATATAATACAATACAATACAATAATTTAACAACAAATAATTAGGCATATCTATCTGTTCAGATTCCAATAATTGAAATATGGAGTCAAATTTCTCATCAAACCACCCCAATAAAAATTTCAAAATAATAGAAGCATGAGACAATTTTAAATACTGCAAATGAGCAGCTATAAAATAACGATGAAAATTAGGCAAGGATAAACCTCCTTCTGACTGCCTGGCTTGTTAAACCAAAATTTTTATACAAAGTATTTTCTTGGTGCATATAAATCCAAATACGATAGCATCCATTTTTCTAAATTTACTCATATTAATCCAGATAGAGAAATTCTTGAAAATGTATACAACCTGTAGGATATACAGTACATCTCCACCATACTAATTCTGGCCATAAAGGGGAAATTAAATCTCCCTCAGATCTTACACTTATCCCTCATCCATATCAATAATAGATCTACATTTAGCTCCAGATAATTCATTGGATTTTCCAATATTGCTATTCCCTAAGTATTCAAATTTCCTCAAAACTGGCAAACCAATTTCCAGTTTCCAAACTAGTCTCCCTCAAGGTAAGCAATGCTGACTTCCTTTTATTAATTTTTAAACAATATACTGTATATCTCCAATCTCTTTTTAAAAATTCTAGGAACTGTCAACATCATATTAGACAAGTATATCAATATATAATAATTACATTTTTTCACAGATCCTTCCACAATCAAAACCAGTTATCATCAGGTCCTGTGTAACATAAACTGCCAATGGTTTCACCAATACAGCAAAAATTTGTGAAAACAAGGGACAACCTTGTCCAGTCCCCCAAGATAATATGGTAATTTTTGACACATCATTATTTATTGTAACTCTTACACAGGAATCGTGATATAACATTTTAATCTATGTTATATAACATAGACCAAGTCCAAACGGCTCCAAAATTGTCATAATATACTGCCACTCGATATTGTCAAAAGCCTTGGCAGTATCGAGTGACAAATCAGCTCCCTCATGTCCAGAAAAGAACTTCAAATTAGCAAATAAGACTCTTAAATTTTCAGAGGTAGATCTCATTGGACAGAATCCTGACTGATCCCTATGTACAATCTTCTCCTTCACTTCGTGATCATTTTTACAAAACTATTTAATTAAGAAATCAGGCGATAGGTATCCAGACTCAACTCATCCTTACCGGGCTTCAATATGTTAACCGCTTCTTACTACAGATGTTTTCTTTACAATAAGCAATGTTCAGGTTATTCCTATAGTACTGTGCCATATGGAGGCAACATAAGGTAGAGCAAGACATGCTTACAGAAATGTCTGCAACAAATCTGTTGTGTGTGAATATGACCTAAATTTGCTGTTTGAAATTAATTCATTTTTTTTTCATTAAATTACTGCATGGCCATTAACGGGTAGCAGAACCCAACCTGCAGTAGTATTATGGAGATCAGTGGTGGCTCAGTTCTATAACTTAATTATAAACATTTATATAATGTATAATTATATACATTTATATTGTCAAATACAATGGAACAGAAACATCAAGTCCCCTATGCAATTTCTCTGATGTACAGTAAAAAAAGGCACAAATTCTTGCACAAGTCTTGTTTTGAGCAAAATTTTCAAAAAAGGATGATGCTTAACAGAGGGGACATTGACTCCTTCAGCCTTAAAAATTATTATAATTTATGCAAGTTAAACAGGTATGTGCCTTAAATAAGAAACATCTCTTTCCAGCACACGGGAGTCAAACACTGGTGTTAGAAATGTCTGTCATGATAATTTATTTCCATTCATTATTGTAAATAATCATTCTTGACTTCTAACCCCTGTAAATTTGCTATCCCCAACTCCCTATTTACCCTTTATTGCTGCTGCACACTTCAGCCAGTACTTATTTGCTTGGTGGATCGATGGTAACCGACTACAAACACTGTATACCCCCTTCCGTCAGTCCAGTACATTTAATGCTAGGTTCACACCTGCGTTTGGGTTTCCGTTTGTGGGATCCACATAGGTACCCCACAAATGGAAACCTAATTACTTGTGGAAACCTGCAGACCCCATAGACTATAATGGGGTCTGCCGGGTTTCTGCCCATTATTAGCCCTAAAAAAGGTGGAAAAATGTGGAGAGAAAGGTCCTGCCTGCAGGACTTTTCTCTTCATATTTTTTAAGTGGATTTGGGGACGGAAACTCCAAATGTAGATCAGGCGCAGGTGTGAACCTAGAGAGGTTGTTTGCAGTCTGTTACCTTGGAGATATATGGACCGGCTTAGTAGTTGTACTCACAAAATTATAATCATTATTAACAATCTCCTATATGAAAAGTTGCTTATCTTTTATTCTTTGGATGATTTATCAACATTTATGTATTATATTGATATTTGATGTTAGTAGGGCTATAAATTTATTACTTGCATATATTTTTTTCTGAACAATGTAAAGTAAATAGTCTTCCATACATTTAACAATCTGTTTAATAGAATCTAGAAGCCTCATGTTTGCTTCTTGGCTACAATTTAAAATAATTTGCTAGTATATATAACACTCTGATAAATGTGTAAATATTGTTACAGCCTGCTGTATTACTGGCACTTTAAAACACATTTGTATGAATTTATGCTATTATATTTGATGACTAATCTTTGCTATGTTTACTTTCTTTACCTACATAATAGTTTTGCATTTGTTTGTATTGCAATTTTGACTAACTCCAGGAGCTAATCAAGTCTTGTTTATAATCTCCATATGCATAGATTTCACAGACAAGAACTGTAAATGTGGATTTCAATATTTAACACTCTTTCCGAACATTCTGCTGCACTTTTGAACTAAGCTCAGTGAAAGTGTTCCCAGTGTTCCCCACTGTGACTGACTTTATGAAAAGAAGCAATGTCGATAGAAGAAGTAAATAGAACTCATTTCTCTAAATTGTTTTTGATTGTTCAAAGTGAAATGTGGAAACTGAATTCAAGCTGTGTGACATTCAAAGGATCCTGAATACTGCAGGATAAGACTGCTGTCCTTATGTAAATAGGCCATATACATAAGGAGAATGATTTGTCTCGTAACTTGAAAGCTGATCTAAACTCAACTTCAGACATGACCTTTCATTGTCAAAGTAGAAAACTGTCATTATGACAATAACATTAGGAAACTGTCAAAAGGTCCCTGATTGCACAGGAACAATGTGGTATAATCATGAGCAATGTCAACTCTATTCATACCACAACTCCCCTTAATGCATACCATATATATATTGCCTAGAAAAGTACTAAAATGTAATACTAAACAAAGGTCACCAAACTTTCTGGGTTTATTGATAAACTGATGGATGAATGAGTTAATTAAATAAATTGCAAATCATGTTATGTATTCAGCTTGTCCTAATGAGATCTTGAAAGTAATAATAATATTTATTATACTATGCAATATAGTGTATAGGTGGTAAATATACAAATACTGCATATTTGGCTACTGTATAAAATGATTTAAATTGCTTCAGAGTATATTATAAAATTACTACATAAATATTACTTATCTGGTAACTTCCCTTCTTCTCTAGCACCGTCACTTTCTCTGCCCAACAGTTTTTGCTAATGGTCTTGCAATGATAGCATCCCACTCAGACTACTACAGCCAATCATTATTCTTATAGGGAGTATGACATTAAAATAATCCTTATTGGACTATAAATTCAGTCAGATAGTCAAGGTTCATGTGAATATTTTTTTTGTTGTTGGGTTTGTTTTTCTGTTTCCCAATCAGTACCTTTGTTGTTTAGATATTACCCCTTTCCCCTGATATGCTAATGAGTGGTTTGGTGCTATGAGGACTTTACTGTTGCTCTCATCACTATGCTTTCTTGCACCCAGTTCCTATATCCCTTCCTCTTTGCTATAATAGATAAAGTACATTGCCTGGCTCTGTAACTCATAGCAGGGCAGATAGCTCTTTGGTGCAATGAGGACAATGGTGATGCATTTGTTGCACCAAACAGCTCATTAGCATATCAGGATAACATCTAAAATTTCAGCAACAGAGGCACCGATCTGAAAACATAACAAAATGTTTTATTCACATGAACACAACTACCTGGCTTTGCTTATAGCTTAATAATGATCCCCTTTAACATTTATGCTTGCAGGTATGGTACTAGATGGCAAGCTAAGGACAATGATTGGTTGCAACAGTCACATGCACATGGCTAGCATGTTAGAAAAATTAACAAAGACTAGCGGAATAACTGAAGTGGTGACACTGAAGCAGTGGGGGATTACTAACTGCAAAATAGTTAGGTGCTATTTTATCACATTCCATGTTTTGATGCACTTTCTTTGCAACTACTGGACAACCGTTTTAAAGGAGTTGTCTAATGATGGCAAGGAAAGCCATCATTAGAAAGTAAAGCAAAGCTAACACCCCACATTTATTTAAATATATAAATGCAAAAAAAAAAACAAGGTAGGTCCCCTAAATAATGGCAATGGAGAGTTGGTCACTGCGGATCAAGAAAAAGCTACTAAATGTTTCTTTTTTTTTTAGCTCTGTGTATACAGAAGAGCAGGCATTAGTTGATGTAGGTGTCTCCAATGATGGTAATATATCAACCAATAAACTAAACTGGATAAGCATAGAAATGGTCCGAGCCAAACTAAACAAATTAATTGTGAGCAAGGCTCCGGGTCCAGATGGAATACACACACAATTACTAAATGAATTCAGTCCAGTCAGTGCTGTACCCCTATTCTTCATTTTTTGGGTTTCTCTAGTGACTGGTACAGTGCCAATGGACTAGCACAAGGCTAATTTGGTGCCTTTTTTTCCAAAAGAGCTCAAGGTCCTCCCCAGGTAATTACAGACCAGTGAGTTTAACATCCATTGTGGGGAAACAGTTTGAGGGGTTCTTAAGCGACTATATACAGGAGTATGTGACTGTACTTAATATAAGTGACAGACATCATTGTTTCATTAAAGACAGAAGTTGTCAGACTAATCTGATTTGCTTTTATGAAGAGGTGAGTAGAAGTCTGGACAGAGATATGTAGATATTTTGGGATTCCTGGACTTTGCAAAGGTGTTTGACACTGTCCCTCATAGACATTTAATGGGTAATATCAGGTCCATTGGCTTGGAAAATATAGTTTGTAATTGGATTGAAAACTGGTTGAAGGATTGTATCCAGAGAGTTGTGGTCAATGACTGCAGCTCAGACTTGTCCTCTGATATAAGTGGTATACCGCAAAGTTTAGTGCTGGGCCCATTGTTATTAATTTATTTTTTAATGCTATAGAAGAAGGAATTAATATCACTGTCTCTATTTTTGCAGATGACACCAAGCTATGTAATTCAGTACAGTCTATAGAGGATGTATGTAGGTTACAAGTAGACTTGGATAGACTGACTGTTTGAGCATCCACATGGCAAATGAGGTTCAATGTGGATAAATGTAAAGTTATGCAACTGGGTAAAATTAATCCACATGCAACATATGTCCTCGGGGAGTAAGGAGGGGAGAGTCACTGGTGGAGAAAATCCTGAGTGTACTTGTAGATCATAGATTAAATTACAGCATGCAATGTCAATCAACTGCTTCTAAGGACAGCAGGATATTGTCTTGTATTAAAAGGGGTACGGACTAGCGGGACTGGGATGTAATGTTACCACTTAATAAATCATTGATGCTGCCCCATCTGCATTATGTAGCTCAAATCTGGGCACCAGGACATAGAAAGTATTTCTTAGATGGGAAAAGATTCAACGGAGGTTCACAAAACTAATAAGGGCTATGGAGGACCACAGTTATGAGGGGAGATTAAAGGAGTTAAATCTGTTGAGAAGAGACATATAAGGGAAGATATGATAAATCTGTATAAATATATATATGCATACAATAAATATGAGGAAAAGCTGTTCCATGCCAAATCCCTTCATAAGACAAATTTCCCTCCATCTAGTGAAAAAAAGGTTGAATCTCAAGAGCCAACAAGGCTGGTTCTTGTGAATTAGTGTAATAGCTTACCCCAGGAGCTGGTCACAGCTGACAGCCTCAAAAAAGTATTAGATGCCTTTATAGAGAAAAATAGTATTGATGTTTATGGAAATGTATAGATTGGCCCTTTCCATCCCCTGGTTGATCTGGATGGACATACGTCTTTTTTCAACCATACCAACTATGTAACTATTTGGGTATTGCATGCTCAAGACTTTCATCTATGAGCTAGAATGGATTCACCTAGAAGACTAATAGTTGCTTTAACAGATCTGTTCTTTCTATGGATCACATGGATGCCATGTACTGCAGGCAAAATGTCTGTCCAGACACTGCTTCACCTAGTGATAATTGACGAAGACACCCCCTCTTTAAATAAGTTTTCTGCTTTAGCCAAACATTTTTTCTATACTCTTTTTACTGCTTTTTAAGCTGGTATATTTTTGTTGTTTTTTTTAAATGTCTGCTTCTTTTTTATCCTTCTGGCTAAGAAAAAGTGTAGTATCTGTTCTTATCAGTGGTTAGTATATACTTCTACCAGTGGGGGGTAACAGAATGCCATTGATGTACAGCAGAGAACCACCCGGTGGTTTAGAGTGGATTGCAGCCATGAGGTTTTAAGCTTGAAAGCCTGAGGTGCTGAAGTGCCCCAGGAATGGTGACTCCTGGCAGGGACGGATTGGCCATGTATATCACCAGGGCCGACTGTAATATGGGACACTGGGCCGGCAGGCTACCTTCCCCGAGGCCCAGCCCTTACCCTGCCTATTGCTGCAGAGTGCAGCCCAGCAGCCCCCAACCTATATATCTTCAGAGTGGAAGCCACCAGGTGGCACTTAGAGTATATGTTGGACGAATCTTGCAAGAGTCATCGTTCGGGGTTTGCCCAGCAGTTTCATTCAGCCCCCACAGGTCCTAACCGAAACTGCTACTATACTCTGGGGTCTCTTCAGACCCCAGAGTATAATATGCTGAGGCTCAAGGGAGGTGAACAAACATAATAAACAGTGTTATGCACCTTTTCTGTGCTCTGATGCGGGTCTTCTGTACTCTTCTGGTCATGAATGATGTCAGAGACCGCTGAGGCCAGTGATTGGTGTCTTGGTGTAAAATGACATCGGTGTGACCCACGTGACATTACGCCGGTGTCATTCATGATGTCTCTAAGACATGAAGATGCTGGAAGATGGACAGTGGAGCCTGAAGAGGTGAGTAACACTGTTTATTATGTTTAATCACCCCAGAGTTTAATAATGGTTCATGGATAGTGTGTGAAGGTGCCACTATAGGGCATTAAATTGTGTAGAGGGGCTACTGTGTAACAGTATTTTGTGTAGAGGCCACTATTGGGCATTATCCAGTGTGGAGGGGCCACCATAGGGCATTCGTGTGTTGATGGACCACTATGTAATATTTTCCTACGTGGAGGGGCTTCTATGTGACATTATACCATGTGCAGGGGCTGCAGTGAGACATTATATTGTCTGGAGAGGCCACTATGGAACTTTATTCTGTGTTGAGGGGAAACAATAGGGCATTATAGTGCGTGGAGGGGCCGCTATGGGACATAATACTGTGTGAGGGCAAATGTGGGACATTATAAAGTGTGCACTATAGGACATTATTCTTAAAGAGGAGTAACATTAAGAAAAAAAAAACCATACTCACCTGTCTCCAGCATTCCAGTGTCTGACTCCGCAGTCCGTTTGGTTGCACACCGTGCCTCATTCCTCCTTCACTCCACGTGACTACTGAGGCCAATTAGGCCTTCACTGGCAAGGGATCGGTGATGTCACTCACATATGTCACTAGTCCCTCTCCAGCAATTGCTGAGGCTGCGGTCATGAGGGGTGCATAGGTTCTGAGGACCGAAGCATGGAGTTCGACCAAACAGGCTGCAGCAGCGGACACCAGAGAGCCAGGGAATGCGTTTTTTCTTTTTTTTTATGTTACACCTGCTACAGGCACCTTCAGAGTTTGTCCAAATCCTAAGAGCCTCTAGATCATGAATGGTCAGTGGACTGTGAATTTGATGGTGGCGGCTGCTGCACATATAGTTTAATGGCCCCCTGACCCTATTGCCTATAAATTTACTTATATAGGACTGCTTCCTTTACATATAAAGCAGGCAGCCCTATGTAACCGAAATGTCTGCGTTATATGGAGTGAGAGGAAGCAGTCCCATGTAAGTTACAGTTTCACTCTGACATGGTAACTTACATAGGACTGCTGCATCTGCCTTCATGTAAAGCGGTCCTTTGCAAAATTACTTTACACAGGACCGCTTTACATGTAGGAGCTACTTGTGCTAGCCCTGCCTACTTGTATTGACTCTGCCAACTTGCCTATAAAATGGGGCCAGTTTTAATTTTTTTTTCCAAGGCCACTTTCAGGTCCCAAACATCCCTGACCTCACTGAAGATGGGATCCCACTGAGACTGGTACACTGAACTGCACTTCTTCTTTCACAGATACTGTGTGTGGAGGGGCCACTATGGAACATTATACTGTATGGAGGCCTCTATGGGACATTATACTGTGTGGAGAGGTCACTGCGGGACATTATTCTTAAAGAGGTTGCCAGAAATTGGTCCATAATATTTTTTTCCTATTTTCCTACTCTAAAACATGGGTGCATCTTGTCATCAGGTGCATCTTATAAAGCGAAAAATACAGTAAGTAGTAAGTTTGGTGCTATATTTCAAACTGCTGCTATAGAAATAAATACACATCTTATACTTATCTTGTGTCATAATTGTCATAATTATCTTATGTATAACATTATATCAAAATTCGTATGATAGAATCAAAATGACTTTTTATAACATACAAACTAAATATCTGACCGTGAAATCCGCTATAAGCAATTACAATGTTCCTACATTTTTCCATTTCCGCGGTGTTTGGTAATTATATTCGAAGTGTTAAATTTTGATGCAGTTGCATGTGCTTGTTGTCTATTGCTTCTACATGGCAGTCAATACGAGTCACTAATCCCTAATTGCTTTGAGTGCTTACTGCTGAAAGTGAAGGAAATATAGGTCACTTTAAACACCTTCTCTAGCAAGAACAAATACTTTCTTTAACAGCTTACCTATGAATTATACCTTTTAACAGAGACTCTGTAGAATTCAGAAGGGTTTGCATGTCCTTTATACTAAAATGTTTGCTTTTTAATATATCTCAGTCTATTCAATTATGTCTCTTGACACTCAGAAAATCACCATAATATAATTTTTTTATTTTTTATTCTGATTTTTTACTTATTTTTATATATATTTATAATATGGCAACCATACTCATGGGATTACATTGTATCTCCATGTAATTCCTCTCTTACATATTCTGCTTACTTCTAGTAGATAAAACTCTGACCATAGTCATGTGATATACAGTTCATGGTCATGTGATGGACACACAGGTGCACAGCTTGTTACCAGGCAGATGTCTGATTGCTGTGCAGTGACTATAATAAGCTGTGCACATGTGCTTTCATCACATGACCATGGTCCATAAATCACATGACCATGGTCAGAATTTTATCGACTAGAAATAAGCAGAATGAATGACAGCAAGCAGAGATCTAGAAAACTGTGAGGAATTGATACAGAAAGTATATTGGAAAATTGTACAACTTTTTATTATATAAACATTAATGTATGTCTCTCAGTATTGGTCTGAAAGTGGCCAACCCCTTTAAAGTCACATGGGTAACATAACCACCGATTTTGTGTAAAGAAAAGTAGTAGATAAGATTTTGCAAATCATGTTCCCTGTTTAACACTAAAGAGTTTTGGTTTCAATAAATATCTGTTTAAGAATTTTTTCTCTTACATTTTCACACTTTTATACTTGACAGTTGTAAATTTATCCTAGAGCGTCTACTGATGCCTATTGATGTGCATTAACAGAGTCATCTAAACAACATTAAAAAGGAAAACAATGAAAACAAATACTTAATGAAAACTCAGCATGATCTAATTTCTAATGGAAAAATAAATAAATAAATAAAGCACAAATAGGATAGTAATAAAAAAAGGTAATTTGCTTTTTCTAACAAGCTAGCAAGGACACAAATTTATATTATGCTATAGGTTTTATTGATTTAAAAGAAAAAAATTGGATACAATGTTCAAAAATGGGTTTACCTTTTGTTTGCTCTTTTTATATCAGTCTGATCCTTTAGTCAGGCAAATCTTTCCTTTCTGATATATATCTTTATATTATATTTTCTCCAATATATTAAAGGGAAGACACATTTAAAATTGATGTATTAATATGTTATTTATATGTGACATAAGATAACATCAATGTACTCTATGGCCTTGCATTTATTCTCTAACCATTCAGATTCAGAATACCGTACAGATCACTGATGCAACATTGCCAAATGAATGACAATGACAAATGTAATGTGGTAATGTGGTTTTCTCACACAAAGGACTCAAAGCGCAGGGAGAGTAATGGAGTAAGAAGTCAGTGGCTGGCATACAGGCGCTCATACTCAACACCAACTAGGGTCAGTTGTTCATGGGAATCCAATTTACATATCAGCTTACTTTTTGGTATGGGAAGCTAAATGGAAACCTAGAGGAAACCTACACAAACATGGGAAGAACACACAAATTCTATGCAGATGTTGCTCTTGATGAGATTCAAACCCAGGACCACAGCACTGCAAGACAACACTGTAAAGGTCCATTTACATTAATAAAGGTTTTCTTTGTATCAGTGTTATTGACTGTGGGGTCAGATGCTAGAACCACTGATAGCAATTCTGATAATCTTTAAGTAGCATACAAGGGTTTATTGACTTCATGATGTTAGTTACATACCTTTTTCGACAGTATCTAAACATTTTGTGTAGTTTTCATTTTTCTTTTCGGTATTAAGGAGTGCTGTATTCTGTACAAATTCAAATGTGTAGTTGATCCTATAGGAAAAATCTGTTTTAAAAAAGTGCCCCTGTTTGTTTATGGTCCCCACAAATAGAGATTAAAGTTCAAACAGAAACTGTATTAGCAAGTTAGAGCAGTACAATATTAAACCATGCTTGGTGTTTCAGCTTCAATGTAAGTCCATGAGGAGTAGCATGACATTACATCAAGTGTTTTAGGCATTTTCACTTCATGCAGGCTGACATCTGTCCCTGAGATAGTGAGGAGATCCTACTCTCCTATCTTTGAAGCACACTCCCAGAAACAGCAACTGCATATACAACCCCAATTCCAATGAAGTTGGGACGTTGTATAAAACATAAAAACAGAATATGATGATTTGCAAATCGTTTTCAACCTACAGTATATTCAATTGAATACACTACAAAGACAAGATACTTAATTTTCAAACGGATAAACATTGTTTTTTTGCAAATATTCACTCATTTTGAATTTGATGCTTGCAACACGTTCCAAAAGAGCTGGTACAGGTGCATGTTTACCATTGTGTTATATCACCTTTCCTTTTAACAACACTCAATAAGCGTTTGGGAACTGCGGACACGAATTGTTGAAGCTTTGTAGGTGGAATTCTTTCCCATTCTTGCTTGATGTACAACCTCAGTTGCTCAACAGTCTAAGGGCTCCATTGTTGTATTTTGCGATCCATAATGCGTCACACATTTTCAATGAGAGACAGGTCTGGACCGTAGGCAGGCCAGTCTAGTACCTGCACTGTTTTACTACAAAGCCATGCTGTTGTAACACGTGCAGAATGTGGCTTGGCATGGTCTTGCTGAAATAAGCAGGGACGTCCCTGAAAAAGACGTGGCTTGGATGGCAGCATATGTTGCTCCAAAACCAGTATGTACCTTTTGGCATTAATGGTGCCTTCACAGATGTGAAAGTTACCTATGCCATGGACACTAACACACCCTCATACCATGAGAGATGCTGGCTTTTGAACTTTGAACTGATAAAAATCCAGACAGTTTCCACAGAGAATCTGGTGGCGTTTCCAGGTGTTGTTGATATATGGCTTTTGCTTTGCATGGTAGAGTTTTAACTTGCACTTGTATATGTATCGATGAACTGTGTTCACTGACAATGGTTTTCTGAAGTGTTCCTGAGCCCATGTGGTAATATCCCTTACAGAATGATGATGGATTTTTATGCAGTACCATCTGAGGGATCAAGGGCCCCGGGCATCTAATATTGGTTTTCGACCTTTCCGCTTACTTGCAGAGATTTGTCCAGATTCTCTGAATCTTTTGATGATATTATGGACTGTAGATGATGAACTCCCTAAATTCCTTGCAATTGTACATTGAGAAACATTGTTCTTAAACTGTTGGACTATTTGCTCACGCAGTTGTTCACAAAGTGGTGAACCTCACCCCATCCTTGCTTGTGAACGACTGAGCTTTCGGGGATGCTCCCTTTAAACCCAATCATGACACTCACCTGTTTCTAATTAACCTGCTCACCTCTGGAATGCATTCTTCAACTTTCCTAGTCTTTTATTGTCCCTGTCCCAGCTTTTTTGGAACGCGTTGCAGGCATCAAATTCAAAATGAGTGAATATTTGCAAAATACCCAAATAAAGTTTATCTGTTTGAACATTAAGTATCTTGTCTTTGTAGTGTATTCAATTGAATATAGATTGAAAACGATTTTCAAATCGTCGTATTCTGTTTTTATTTATATTTTACACAATGTCCCAACTTCATTGGAATTGGGGTTGTAGAATATAATACAATTAAAACACGTACTTGACACAGCAGACACATTTCTCTTAGTGTCTGCCTCTGTCTGTACACATCAGCTCACCTCCCACTCCCCACTTTATAGACATGCATGGGCAGCATGTAACCTAATTCCATTCCAACATCCACTGTTATACTACGGTGGATGTCCGGTATTTAAACATGAAAGCTACTCAGTTCCTGAAATAGTGTCTACTGAGTTACCAGCCATCGGCCATGTTTTACACAGAGACATTGCAGCTGTGCCTGCAATCTGAAACATCTCAGTTTGCAGGCATAGATTCTGAAGTCAGATGCAACCATGGTTCCTTAGGCATATCTCCCATCCTTAGCCCCACCCAATTCTACTTTGACTTTGCCCATTCCCATCCGTTTCTCTTTGTGCCCTCACACACAGTATAATGTACCTACAGTCACCTTAACATGATATGCTCCCACATTATAATATCCTTCTCCAGCCTCCACAGTTTAATATCCGGTTTTCCCCAGTTTAATGTCCCCCTCCAACTGCCTTCACAGTTTAAAGCCCCCCTCCTGGTAACAGTCTTCACATCACACCTACTACTCCCAGTGTAGAGACAAGATTCTAATGGTAATGCAGGGAGCGGATGGCCCCATGCTTTATTATTCTTGTATTCAACTCATCTGCATCCTCTGGACACAGATGAATTGAAGCCGGGACATACCTCCTACTGACTGGAACACCGTTACAGGACCTTAATTGGGACTGCCCCGCTGAATCTGGGATGGTTGGGACGTATATCTAAGGGGTGCAGTTCACTTTTACCTTGGTTTTGCTTACCAAACAGCTTCTACATGGCAATGTTTTGGAAGCTGTTGTTTTGTTATGGTAGCCAGAAACCTTCTGAAGGCTCCCATGTTTGCTATAGAAATATTAATATTGAGGTCTGCCTAAAGTTCAAAAGATATAAAACAATCAATTCACACCCTTTACATATAATACATATTGAAAATAAATAAAATAAAAAAATACATTAAGCATCCCTGCGTTATAAAATGCCCGGACTGTCAAAATTTACAATTATTTATCCAATACGGCGAATTCTGTAGCAGGAAAATTTGAAATTGTCAAATCACTGATTTTTTTTTTTTCCCACTGAACTAAAAAAAAAATTTAAAAGCAATCTAAATGTCACACATTTACCATATTTCCATCAATAAAAACTACAACTTGTTCAGCAAAGGAAATATGTACACAAAAATATATATTTTTAAAAGTTACAATGTCGCAGTGTCACAATATGGTGGCACAAATTTTTATTTATTTCAAATATTTTGTATTTTCAAATGCAATAAAACATAAAAACAAATCAATACACACATGGTATTGCTATGATCCTGCCAAACTGCAGAATATAGGGAATGTGTCATTTTTAACCCATGGTGAAGACTGTGAAAATCCATAAGAAATCACATAATTGTCTTTTTTTTCCTCCCTATTCCTTCTGATTCTGATTTTTTTCCCCCAGCTTTCCTAGTACATCACACAGTGTACAATTTGTTCTGCAAAAAATAAGCCCTCATAAGATTCTGTGAATGGAAGAATAAAAAGTTATAACTTCAAAGATGAAAAATGGCTTTGGTGAGAACGGATCAAAGTTATTTCACTATTATTAACATAGTTGTTTAGAATCTTTTGTGTTATGATTTCTCTTTAACGAAAAAAAAAAACAGACTGCCTTGCTCTAAATATGCCTATTAAGCTATTTTTAGAGTGGTCTATTATTATTTCTCAGTACTTACTAGGGCATATTTTATCAGTGCGTATTTGTATAAATTTCTGTAGACAGCTTTCTGATTCTTGTATGTGTTGAGATTCTTGTAGTACTAATGCTGGAATGATAATAAATACATATTCATCAACAGAAAAGAGTCCATTCTTTTTCCTGAGTATCACAAATGGTTCCCCCTACGTTCTCCCATCAAGGTAACGCACATTTATTCCTCGTAGGCTGGTGTGTTTCCATCTATTTCATTGTCATGCTGAGACTATACATTACAGGATTGTCCTTTCTATCATCTTGATGCCTGTTGTTTTGTTTTCCTTCAGACATATCATTTCCCCTTTCTAGCTATGATTTTGAGGCAGTAAAGACGATAAAATTATCATCATCACAGATCATCTTGAGCGATTGACTGTGCCTGAATTCTTTGGGTATCTGACCCTGCCAATTACTTTAGTAGCTATGAAATTCATTTTTGCTTTGTAGAGAAAATGTAAGATGAAGCAGGAAATACTAATGTATAAAACTAGCTGCATTTTTTCTGCTCAGAATTCTAGAAAATAAGAATAATTCTGATTAAAAATACATGGTTACTACAATGACTGACAGCAGAAATAGTAGAAAGAAAATAAAGATAAACCTGACAAAAAGATATGTTTCCTTTGCTCTGCTGATAGCCACATACTAATCAGCCCATACTACTACTATTACTACTACTACTATTACTACTACTACTATTACTACTACTACTACTACTACTACTACTACTACTACTATTACTACTACTACTATTACTACTTTTACTACTACTAATACTACTATTACTACTACTACTATTACTACTACTACTATTACTACTATTACTACTACTACTACTACTACTATTACTACTATTATTATTACTAATACTACTATTACCTACTACTATTACTATTACTACTACTACTATTACTACTACTACTACTATTACTATTACTAATACTACTATTACCTACTACTACTATTACTAATACTACTATTACTAAAATTAATAATCATTAATAATGATTAAAGATGATGGATAGTGAACCTTTCAAAATTTGTTTTGTTTTTGTTTCAGACAGTTCAAAGCAAAAGTTCAAATTGGGCCTGAACTGTTTTTTTGCGAGCTGGAAGTGCAAAAAAAAACTGCATGACGCTCCAAGACTTAGGACTTTATCTAACCCCCTGTTCGCTCTTTAACCCCTTCCCAATGGAGGCATTCTTGAATTTTCGTTTTTGAATCCCCACTTTCCAAACTGCATAACTTTTTTATTTTTCCACTCACATTGCCATATGAGGGCTTAATGTTTGTGGGACAGATTGTTATTCATAATGGTACCATTTATTATTCTGAACAATGTACTGGAAAGATGGAAAATAATTCTGAATGGGGTGGAATTGGAGAAAAGGTGCATTTGTGCGACTTTCTTACGGGCTTTGTTTTTACCATGTTCACTGTGCAGCCAAAATGACATGTCACCTGTATTCTATGTTTCACTATGATTCCAGGGATACTAAATTTTTATAATTTTATTTGCATTTTAACCCCTTAACAAGCCAGATGTACTTTGCTTTGATCACTGTTTGTTCAAATTTTTATCAGAGACGAAACCACGAAAAAACAGCGGTTTGGCATTTCTGATTTTTTTTTTCCCCCCGCTACGGCGTTCACTGTATGGAAAAAATATTTTTTATATGTTTGTAGACTGGGCATTTTTGGACACAGAGATACCTAATGTGTATGTGTTTCTCAGTAATTTTCTACTTTTATATGTAATCTAGGGAAAGGGGGTGATTTGAATTTTTATTCTTTATAATTTTTTTTACTTTATTTTTTTTTTTCTTTTATAGTATAATTTTTACAAATCAATGCCAGACAAGCCTGGGAGCCTTCATTAGGGTCCCAGCTGTCATGGCAACGGATTGCTGGCTTCGGGTCTCGTTCCCAATATGATCCTACCCACTCAGCTCCTAAAAGGCTGCCATGTTTAAATAGAGGTTAATGCAAATACAGGCTTAGTAATGTTAAAGTGACAGCAATAGATATGACTATGGGTAAACAGATATCTGTTTAGGATTTTAAGTGATAGATCAACACAAAGTAGCAGATAATTGTGAAGTGAAACGAAAATGATACATGGTTTTCAAATTTTAATCAAATAAAAAACTGAAAAGTGTGACATGCAAAAGTATTCAGCCCCCCTATATCAATACTCTGTAGAGTCACCTTTGGCTACAATTACAGCTGCAAGTCTTTTGAGGTATGTCTCTACTAGCTTTGCGTATCTAGAGACTGACATTTTTGCCATTCTTCTTTGCAAATAGCTCAAGGCCAGCCACATTGGATGGAGAGCGTCTGTGAATAGCAATTTTCATGTCTTGCCACAGATGCTCAAAGGCATTTAGGTCTGGACTTTGACTGGGTCATTCTAACATATAAATATTCTTTGATCTAAACCATTCCACTGTAGCTCTGACTCTATGTTTAGGGTCACAGTCTTGCTGGAAGGTGAATCTCCTTCCCAGTCTCAAGTCTTTTGCAGCCTCCAACAGGTTTTCTTCCAGGATTGCCCTATATTTAGCTCCATCCATCTTCCCATCAACTCTGACTAGCTTCCCTGTCCCTGCTGAAGAAAAGCATCCCCGCAGCATGATGCCACCACCACGTTTCACAGTGGGGATGGTGTGTTCAGGGTGATGAGCAGCGTTACTTTTCCGCCACACATAGCGCTTTGCATTTAGGCCAATAAGTTAAACTTTGGTCTCATCTGACTAGAGCACCTTCTTCCACATGTTTTCTGTGTCCCCTAAATGGCTTGTGGCAAACTGTAAACGGCACTTATTATGTCTTTCTTTCACGACTTATAGTTGTCTTGTGGACAGATTCCCCTACCTGAGCTGTGGATTTCTGCAGCTCCTCCAGAGTGACCATGGGCCTCTTGGCTGCTTCTCTGACCAGTGCTCTCCTTGCTTGAGCTGTCAGTTTAAGTGGACGGCCATGTCTTGGTAAGTTTGCAACTGTAGAATACTTTTTCCAGTTTTGGATGATGGATTGATCAGTGCTCCTTGGGATGCTCAAAGCTTGGGATATGTTTTTATAACCTAACCCTGCTTTAATCCTTTATCTCTGACCTGTCTGGTGAGTTCCTTGGTCTTCATGATGCTGTTTGATCACTAATGCTCTCTAACAAACCACTGAGGCCTTCACAGAACAGGTGTATTTATACTGAGACTAAATTACACACAGCTGGACTCTATTAACTAAGTGACTTCTGAAGGCAAGGCAATTGATTGCACTGGATTTTATTTAGGGGTATCAGAGTACAGGGGGCTGAATACTTTTGCATGTCACACTTCAGATTTTTATTTGATTAAAATTTTGAAAACCATGTATCATTCTCGTTCCACTTCACAATTATCTGCCACTTTGTGTTGGTATATCATTTAAAATCTCAATAAAATACATTTAAGTTTGTGGCTGTAAGGTGACAAAATGTGAAAAGGTTCAAGGGGTATGAATAGTTTTACAAGCCACTGTGTGTGTGTATATATATATATATATATATATATATATATATATATATACGCAAATCCTCTTTACGGCACAGGGTTAATGCCACCAGAGCCTGTACCCCCGCACACTGGAAGTCGTCCACTCCCCTTTCCCCCCTTCATTGGATCCGTAAGATGGAGGATGTCCAGGGCAGGGAGGATCTCACGTCGTCTCTTCGAGACACGTATGAGTCCTTCATTGATACCTGGACACTTTGAATACTCTTCCAAGGTATTCAGTATTATAGAGTTAAATATCTGTGGATTCCGTTCCCATGGAGTGGTTGCTGGGACTGCTTGCTTGCTTACCTCCTTTCCCCCACTTTTTTTTTTTTTTTTTACTCTCTCCTTTTCTTCTTTTTTTATTTTCTCTTACCTCTCTTTTTGTTGTTCAGCTGTGCCTTTACCACCCTAAAGTGGTTATTATTGATACTACGCTGTCTTGCTGCTGTTTTCATCTGTTTGAGCTGTTTACCGGCCCCTTTCTGTTCGGGGCCTATTTTTGTATTGTTTGTTTGTCTTATTTGCTATAAATAAAAAAAAATTATAAAAAAAAAAAACATTTACCAGCAACAGGTGAATGCAAACTAGTGAGAGACTAATACCAGGCAGCACAAGACAAATCATTTGCTCCTAGAGTGCACAATAGCAGCCTTCAGAGAACAGCAGGCAATTGCTAAAAATCTGCTGGAGCATATAAAGGTGCGGGTACAGAGGTCTTAAGTTCAGGTGGAAACTGTCTTTCCTTTTAGGAGAGTGCAAGCATCTCTACAAAAGATGATGTGGAAGTATTCCTCCCCAATTTTGAAAGAGCTGCAGAGAGTGAAAAGCTTCCAGCTCACAAGTGATTAGATACAGTTGCTCTATACCTCAGTAGGGGAACCTACTTTGATTCAAGTGAGCAAGATTCCAGATAATACCACAAATTGAAGGCAGAAATCCTCGCTTGCTTAGGTTTGACCCCCTGCTGTCAGAGCCCAATGAGTACATACCTGGACATTCCAGGTGAGGTTAGGAAATGGCAGCAGCATGAGTTCTCTGTTGCCACTCAGGTGGTAGAAAGAGTCATCCTTGACAGATGTGTTTGAGCCCTGCCAGTTCAGATACCATGCTTTGTGGGACAAAAAGAGCTCAGGGATGTGGATCGGTTAGTTGCTATTGTAGAGCAGTATCTGAATACTGAAAAGTATCTCTAAGACTTCTCTGCTACTTTGTCGAATCCAAGGAACCAGAAAACCTCTAAATTGAGTAATGCTGTGTTCACATGGAGTTTTTTGGCAGTGGATTTTGACGCGGAAACCGCCTCAAAATCCGCCTGAAAAAACTCCTCCCATTCATTTCAATGGAAGTCAGTAGCGTTTTTTTTTTCCTCTAGCGGCTTTTTTCCGCTAGCGGGAAAAAAAAAGCAACATGACCTATCTTGCCACGGATTCCGCCCGCGGTGTCTGCGGCTCGAGCCGTGCTCCTGATTAGGCCCATTCATCCGGGCTTAATCAGGAGTGGTTAGCCACGATGGAATGCTGATGCACTGCATCGAAATCCCATCGCGGCTGACCGCGGCGAAAACTCTGGGGGCGGAAAATTTTTCGCCGTGTGAACACACCTTAATACTGTTTCTAATAAAAAGTCAAATAAGGAGGCTTATGGGGTATTAACTGGGTCAGAATTGTTAGCCAGGTCATTAGAACAATTGGGCCTACAACGGCCTTAGAACCTTAAGGACATTATTTGATTTCGTTGCAAAGGGCTGGACCATTTTGCTGCCAATTGTCCACTTGTGGATGAGCCTAAACAGTTTGATACTGGGCAGAGAAAGTCACTGTTTGCTAGTCCTGCCTACTTTGCCTCACTCTTTCAAAACAGAGAGCAACTCTGTTGATGCTCTTTTGGTAGTTTAGTGAAACTTGTCAATGTCAACTGGGTTGACACTAGAAAACTACAAAACAGAAAAATTGGAGTCATCTGCATAAATATAAATATTCAAAATGGATGTTTTTTCCCAGATTGCCAGGATCTGCTATAAGTGCTATCATTCCCAAACACTTTTATGAATGGTGCAGATCTCCTGAACCCTAAAATGTACCACACTGCCACATTGCTTCAGAGGTCCCTGGATTAGCATTTTCACTGAAACAGTATCTGAAACTGAGGCAGAGAGATCCCATATCCTCCTTGCTCTTCCTTAGTTGTAGACTCATTTTTATCCCTACTTTCTTCTTAGTACGTGGAAGGGTTAACTGCAGATAGAATTCTTAGTGTAAGGAACGGCCCACTGACCCCATTTTTCAATTTCCCAGCTTTTCACCTGGGCATGGGAAAGCAGCCAGCTGGCTTCCTTTATGAACACTAACTGCCCAAATTCTCACTTTGGTTTTTCTATTAACCCTCTAGAGTCCCTGCTTCACAGAAGTTTTGCCCTTTTTCAAATTTATAATCTTTTGCGGTATAGGCGGTTCTGGGAGTTAGAGTTTGTGGTCTCAGTGATAAAGGTATCCATCTGTACTCTGCAAAGCTTACCCTGATGTACCTCATACCGTGTTTCTCCAAAAATAAGACCTACCCCGAAAATAAGCCCTAGCTAGATTTTTCAGGTTTTTTGGAGTAGGCTTGAAATATAAGTCCTACTCCAAAAATAAGCCCTAGCTAATTTAACCCCTTCCCGACATCTGCCATGCGATTACAGCGGATGCCGGGTCCTTAAAGATGGCGGCCGCTCTGCTGCAGAGTGGCTACCATAGCTACCGTACATTACAATAGTAATGTAGATAATCTCCCATAGACTGCAGTACGTTGTATTGCAGTCTATGGGATGATTGCAGGTTCAAGCCCCTTAGGAGGAATTAATACTAAAAGGAAAAAAAAAAAAAGTTAAAAAACAAAACAATTAAAGTTCAAGCAACCCACTTTCACTAGAATACATATAATGCTAAAATATTACTGTGAAACACATACACATTAGGAATCCCTGTGTCCGAAAACGCCCGCTCTACAAACTTATAAAAATATTTTACCTCTATGGTGAATGCCGTAGCGGGAAAAAAAAAAGTGATCAAATGTGTGATTATTGTTCATGGAAAAAATTAAGACCTACCCCGAAAATAAGCCCTAGCCCTTTTTTTTTGGAGCAAAAAAAAAAATATAAAACCCTATCTTATTTTCGGAGAAACACGGTACCTGCTGGTGATGTAACACAGAAGTGGGTTTAATGTTAAATGTGTTGTGAGGGTGCCCTGTGCAGAAGCCCTTCTGGGATCAGGTGTTCTATACCTATTCTGAGGTCTCTTGCTTGCTATTTCTCTCTATTATCCCTGGCTTCATTTCAAAGATCAAGAAAGGCCTACTGCGCCACTTCTTAGCTGCCACCAGAGCAGTTCTATCACAACACAGGATAGATAGAGGTCCTCTGACTATTGAGGAATGGATTCAGGAGCATAATCTCATACAGAGAATGGACTCAGCAGATCCCAGTAAGACAATGATTTAGGATGCCTGGGAAGAATACTGGGAAGTGCTCCCCTGCCTTCTAGTCTCTCTTTACATGAGTGTCTGGGCTTGTGAGACAGAGGGGGAACCCATTGAGGATTCCCTGTCCCTTTTTTCTTTAACTCCTGCTCACCCTTGCTCTTGTCTGCCTTCCTCTTCCCCTCTTTCTTCTCTAGCTCTCTAATCTCCTTTATACATTCTACCTTCCATACTTTACTTACAGCACTGGTTTTACCTATGTTTTTAAGTGTGCAGACTTTCTCTTTACTAACAGAGACTTATTTCAACTGGTCTCTTATTTTTATTGTTGTAAACACCAACTTATATATGACACATGTATTCTCTGATATACTTTGTTAAAGGGGTTGTCCAGAATTATAATACTGAGCTCCACTCAAATGAATGGGGCTGAGCTGTCATATGCCATGTGACCAACTGACATGAGGTCACTTCCTGAGAAGAGGAAGTGGAGCTCAGTATCACAGCCCTAGTCCAACCCCTTTATTGCACTTGGAATTACCAGTCTGTGGACTATTGGTGATTTATTTCTCCATGCTTTTCATCTAAGATATGAGGAGGCTGCATTTACTGTTAATGTATTCTATATCACTAAAGTTTTGGGTCCTGCTTGACCAAATGTTGTTATTTATCTTTATGAAAACCCAAAAATGAATATGCAATGGAGGGAGACATACACCTAAAATTTTTATCCTGGGTTATCCTGTCATATATGTCAGCATAAACTGCCCAGATGGGAATTTAATTTTATTGATTTGATTTTGGGTGCTATGTCCTGATTACAGAACTCCTGAGCTGCCAGGAAAGTGGAATCCCCTGGAAAGTCACCACTTTTTGGAAACAATATCGCTCAAGGAATTTATAAAGGGGTGTAGTGATAGTTTTCATCCTACAGAATTGTAACTAATTGCTTTCCAGAAATGAATGCATACCTGGTATTAAAATGTGAATATGTAAGCTGCACACAAAACCCCACACTATCTACCCTTTCCTGACATCTACCATACTATTACAGTAGTCTTTAAAGCTCCTGAATGTTCACTGGCCCTACAGTAGAGACCCAGCGGCAATACCGTGCTGTTCACAGGCATTAACCCTTCTAATACCTTTTTCAAACCAGACTGAGGTACCATTTTACCAGTGTCGCCATTTTGGGTAGGATTGCCCTCCCCTGGAGCGAGATGTGGAGGCTATGATCCATCGCCACAACAGCCAGAAACTCCCAGGAAGCCTGTAATAGAAGTATAGGATGTTTACAATACATTTTTAGACCTAGGGTGTCTAAAAAAATAAAAGTTAAAAAAAGTCAAAAAATATAAAAAGTATGAATCACTTGATCAGATATAAAAATACGTAATGTAAAACACATACAAATTGGGTATCCCCTCATCCAAAAATTCTCAATATACAAATTTTGAGACATATTTTTACCATATGGTGAACACTATGGCGGGAAAAAAAATCCAAAGAGCCGAACTGCCATTTTTTTTGCCGATTTGCCTCCCATAACTATTTCAATAAAAAGCAATCAAAACATCATACATTCCTAAAATGGTATAAATAAAAAGTACATCTGGCCAGCAAAAAAAGACACCTTATGCAACCCTGTATTCAGAAATACTAAGTTGTTAAGTGTCAGAATATGGCCACTCCAAGAAAAAATTTTTTTTTAGAGTTTTGGATTTTTTAAAGATCTCAAAACATAACAGAAACTGTATAAATTGCAGTAATTTTCATACTGGCACCAACCCACAGAATACAGGTAACAGGTCATTTTGGCTGTATGTTAAACGCCTAAAAACAAAGCTTGTAAGAAAGTCATTCAAACACAGTTTTCCGCTAATTTCAACCCTTTCAGAATTTTTTTTTTCCAGCTTCCCAGTAGATCGTACTGAATATAAATGGCATCATTACAAAGTAAAATTTGTCCCATGAAAAACAAAAACAGAAAAATGGTTGCGATGGGAAAGGGTTAACTTTTTTTTTTTTGCTAATAAATCTTTTCAATCATTGAAAAGCCTGTAAAATAGATTATAATATTATAATGGAGATTATGTTGCATTATAAATTCTACGTGGGTGATTAGTTATTGAATACCAGAATAAAAACTGAATGAAATGACTATATGTTATCATTCTCATGGGTAAATATTTTTGAGTTTTAACTCTACAAAGCAACTTCTTCTGCCAAGTTTGCAGAAGACTCTTCATATACATTAAATACCAACTGTGTAAGTGCCATAGATATTATCAGTGAGTGTCTGTTAATTGATAGATATAGATATAATGGTTAATAAATCTTTCAGCAATAGAGAAATGGAATAATGACTGAGCTACATGGAATAAATTAGCTGTCATGGGAGCTGCTTGCCTATCAGCGGGTTTTGGTAACATTATCTCATCCTTATTATCTAGGTTATGCCTCTCACAGCTGCAAACACTACAGGACAGAGTGATAAAGATCCTTCAATTATGTTTCAGGCTTAAAGAGGGATAATAATTTCTAGTGATGCTTTGTTCTGCATGTTTATTGAATCGATGTTTTATTGTGTACATTATTTTAAAGCTTTGATATGACAGTAAAGTTTGCAAGTGAAATGACATGAGGACAAAAACAGTTTGCATAATATAAGGACCTGTAATGAAAAGCACTGAATCAAACTCTTGTCTATGCTTGTTATCATGGGATATTTCTTTTTCAAATAACCTTAAAAAAACGATAGATAAACTACACATACATGTAATAGTCATCGATAGAAGCTTCTGAAGCCTGGTGCAAGCATACCTCTCACAAAGCTGTGTCATTTGATGTTGGCACCCAGTGTACTGTATGACCTATGTAAATACACCCATTAAACAAAACCGATAACGTGTATAGTGAGATAACTTCGTGTGAGACATTATCACTACAGTCTACAAAGCCCCTGAAATACCATTATTAGATGACAACAATGATTTATGGGAATATTCTGTGCATGATGCCTTGAGTCATTGATATATGGTACTATATATCTAGTAATAGTTATTTTTTTTTTTTTATTGGTACACTAAAACTCCATTGAGTGTTCCAACAAAACAGCAATAACATACAAATTTGTTCAAGCATGAGAAAGGTATTGTTTCCCCCAACATGTCATGTGATAAAAGATCTGTGCAGAAAGAGAGATCTCATTTTCCTTTGTTACTATTTATTGTAAACTATTGAAATTGTGTAATACAGATGAACTTAGACAGAAGTCCCTGATCAACTACCATCAAAGTGTGTGTGACATCATGTCTATTCAAGTACATTAACGGCAAGATACATGTTTATAGATTGCTGTGAGATTGTGTAGCGGAACTGGCAGGTTTTATGGACAGGTATGAATAAGCTATAGCTTGTTTATGCACCTCCTTTTGCGATTAATGCTTGGGTCCATTTGTAGCCAACGTAGCTAATACACAAGTTACAGGTGTACTTACATTACTCCTGTTTTATATTCACATATGAAGAGTTGCAGATTATTAAGTTTCCTCTACAGATGGTACTGATGGTACCAGATGGGAATTAACTACACAGTTCAGTGCTCTCCACAATTTAACCACTGATATGATCATGTGGCAGAATTGTGAATAGATAAAAAGATCACAGGAATACTGTAGCTCATATGAGCAATGTAAGTCATATGAAATGGTGTAGTTGGATGTTCTTTCTTAGTGTGAGACATACATGATCAAAATTAGTACCCACTAAAGGGATTGGTCCCACCAAAGAAAATACTGCTAGTTACCTTGAATACAGTTCCTTTTAAAGAAATGTTTCAGTCCAGAAACTCTTAGCCTGAAGATGAATTTAGTCCAGCTAAGTCAGTAGCTGTCATAGGGGTAGTCCTTGTTTGAAGAATAGTAGACATAATTATTGGTGTATGTAATTTGTGGTATAGCCTTGGCTTTTACCAAGAGTTTAGTGTCTAATGGAAGTACAGAAACCAATTTCACAACTCATTGCCAACACAAATAATTTGTGTGACAAATCCAGTTTGTGGGCACTTCTCTTGGGGCTTTACTAATGGCTACATACTCTTATTCCCCTATAGACACAGCCTCCCTCCACACTGTCTCTCCTTAACTCTATAGGTTGACCATCTGCTGTGTATCATAAATCTGTTTTACTTGTCTCTTTTCAGAGTACCAGAGGGCAGTAGTAAAATATTTACAATGCATAGACTTCCTGCCATCAAAGAAAATCAGAAAGAAAATCAAAGAAGTTCAATCATCCTTAGGGTGGGTTCACAACTGCGTTCCAGTCCGTCCGTTGCCAATCCGAGTGAAAATCTCGGCGAACGGGATTGGCATCGGATACAGACCAGTCAGCAACGCATTGGTTAAAAACCCATTAATTTGAATGGGTTTTTAAAGCAATGCGAGGGTGTCCGATTGCACCCTCTGCGCTGCAAATCCTTTTTTTTTCGTCGGAAACAAAGTCGGACATGCAGGACTTCGTGTCCGACGAAAAAAAAACGGCTTCGCAGCACAGAGGGTGCAATTGGACACCCTCGCATTGCTTTAAAAACCCATTCAAATGAATGGGTTTTTAACCAATGCGTCGCTGACCGGTCTGTATCCGATGCCAATCCCGTTCGCCGAGATTTTCACTCAGATTGGCAACGGACGGACTGGAACGCAGGTGTGAACCCACCCTGAGTGTGGTAATTGTAACCTGTGGGCCCCCTGGATTATGTGCCTGGTTGCAACTTTGACCACTGCAACCACAATAATTATGACATTTAGAAATATTGTACATAAACGGCTTTTTTGCCGACATTAAAATGGCATATTAAATAGAATCTAGCCTTATAGCCTAAGTTGTTTTTTTATTATCTCTATTGCAATATCAATTGTATGTTATTTCTTTTTATTGTGCTGTACCTTTACTTGTTATAACATATTACTGTGCCACAGAACATGACTGTGCTATATAAATGATGACGATCATGATTTTGCAATTGCTCTCCTATGTTATAGCATTTGACACTTAAATTCCAATTGACATTTTTTACAATCTTTCCTATTCTGGTTTAGTTGAAATATAATTGTTTGCAACTACCAGCTGAAGCCAGTGTAAGTATATTGCATTATGATGTGCCATAGAGATAACAGCCATTACAGTAACAGTAAATAGAGCATAAAGCCATTACATTCTGCAGGATAGGAACATATACAAACACAGGCTGATAACTATTTTTTCAGATTTCACATAAGCTTCATTTACGACATCAATAATGACAATTCTATTTTTTATAGCAAGAGATTTGAAGTTGGAATTTTTGCTTTAGACCATTATTGCTAATGAGTGTCAGGTAATGCTATAGACTTCTATGATTGTACTGCTGCCTGATGATACCCATTGTTCTTACTCTGCTATCCAATTTTCAAGACTGTCAGTGTCCAGCATATTTTTTGATGGTGAACAAATGTGTTTTTGGCAAAGCAGTAGGATCATAATGTTTTAACTTTTGGAAAGAATGATATAAACAAGTGACTATGATCTTATAAGCTTGTGTGAGTAAAATAAGAAATGTTGGCACTTGTAATGTACCTAACCTTTCAACAAACTTTGCATAAATCCATAGTCCAGTGTATACGCAGTTTTCCCCTGTACAGTCGCTATTTGTAATTTGTATATCTCTCTGATGTGATACTGCTCACATTGAATACAGGTGAATCTACTCTATCACTATCTCTCTCACTCTCACAGTGTCACTAAAACAATTTCAGGACTTATGCAGGACATATCTAGAGAAGTTCTGAACTGTACTGATTAGAGATGAACCAGATTTGACAAATTTTTTTTAAAGTTTCCTTTTCTAACAAACCTGAAATGTTTGTGATTTGTTTTGGATGAAGTGGAAAAAATGGCTATTGCCATGTGAACCAAGAGCATGATGCAGAGAGAATGAGTATCACATGGACTTTCGCCATCATCACCTGACAGCCTTTCAGCCAATCCTGAGGGGCGGAATAGTCAAAGTGATGATGTCATAGGCACTATATAAGATTATGCACAGAGAAAGAACCATTTTGTGATGGTGGTGGTGGTACATAGACCGAATTTATCAGACGATATATCATATCATGCACACAGTAATTTCTTCTTGCAGTGAAATACCAGTTTTGTAGACAGCTACACTGCAATTTATCAGAAAATGTATCATACTGTCCACATTCTTGCAGTCAAGTGCCAGTTGTGTAGGCGGCTAGGCCACATTTAGTATAAAATTTTGCACACCTCCACACACTATTTTTTTTTTTTTCTACACTTAAGTTCCAGTGAAGGTGTTCAGGCTACATGTGGCTGTCCATTTACTTTAGACTAGCTTTAGCAATCTGTAAAACAGAAGCTGAAAGCTGGCACCCTGGCAAAACCCAATTCGTACTAATAGTGTTGCAAGACACTGATGTCATTAAAGTAAAAATTATACCTAGTACCGTTCAGTGTCATTAACTCCTTTGTGAAAACTTTTAATCTGCGGTAGTCGATCTACCAAATCAAGTTTGTGAGCTTCGACACTTGGGGATGACTGAGGTATTGGTACTGGGTATTGATCAATGCATGGTATTCCATTTACTATGAATTCCTGGCTGGCTGGAAATAACCTTATCCCTTGGATAAGTACCAGAAAGCTAAAGAGATGGTGGCTTTGTGCATACTAAAAGAATTAAAGTATATTGTCGATTAGTAGGGTTTGATGTTCAAAAGTAGACCCTGCGTTGTTTATATGTTTGTTCTTATATGCCATTGTTTTTGTATACAGAAAGTCCAAAACTAAGTGGAGGATAACCTTGACCCCATGGACTTCTGGACCAGCAGATTACACCAGTGGGAGGAGCTGGTTCAGTTGGCCGTGGGTGTTTTGCCTTGTCCAACCACAAACATAAAAGCTGAGAGGTTTTTCAGTGCTGCAGTTGGCATCAAAACACCTAGGGGGGATAATTGTCCACCACAAGGGTATTGAAAAATATTCTTTTATGAAAATGAATCAGGCAATCCTGCTGATGCCAGAAAGGGATAGCATACACTAGGTTTTTAACCCAAATTTAAATTCCAATTTGGAATTAATTTTTTCATAACAAAACAAATCATTATACAAAACCTGCCAAACCTGAAACAAAATGAAACCTAGTACTGTTGCGAGTTTTGTTCATTGGCTGTGATAGAAAGCACCTAATTAGCTCAAGCATCAAACTAAGTCTCAGTTCCTGCTCACTCCTTCCCCCTCCCCTCTTAAAACACTTCCTTTAGACATAAGTAATTAGAGTCAAGTGACCAGCAATCTTATAAGATGGATATAGCAAGGATTTTTAAATTGAAACTCAGTTTTTGAAAGTGAGGGGAAGCACTGAAACAGCCTTATAAGGTCAGAAAAAAAAAAAGATATTTTACAAAGTTTCTTATTTATGCTGATATTCATGTTACTATTTTAAGGGTTATTCCCACAATACCAATCATATTTTATTTTGCCTATTAAAAATAATTAGCCGCACACTGGTTAAGTCCTGTAGTCAAGGTGAACATGCTCAGTTTCTGTTTTTCCTCCCTATTGCTGTTTGTTAGAACAGTACTACAGTCATGGCCAAAAGTTTTGAGAATGATACAAATATTAATTTTTACAAAGTCTACTGCTTCAGTTTTTCTAATGGCAATTTGCATATACTCCAGAATGTTATAAAAAGTGATCAGCTTAACAGCAATTACTTGCAAAGTCAATATTTGCCTAGAAAATGAACTTTATCCCCCAAAACACATTTCAACATCATTGCAGCCCTGCCTTAAAAGGACCACCTAACATCGTTTCAGTGATTGCTCCATTAACACAGGTGTGGGTGTTGATGAGGACAGGGCTGGAGATCAATCTGTCATGGTTAAGTAAGAATGACACCACTGGACACTTTAAAAGGAGGCTGGTGCTTGCCATCATTGTTTCTCTTCTGTTAACCATGGTTATCTCTAAAGGAACACGTGCAGTCATCATTGCACTGCACAAAAATGGCCTAACTGGGAAGAGTATTGCAGCTAGAAAGATTGCACCTCAGTCAACAATCTATCGCATCATCAAGAACTTCAAGGAGAGAGGTTCCATTGGTGCCAAAAAGGCTCCAGGGCGCCCAAGAAAGACCAGCAAGCGGCAGGACCGTCTCTTAAAAGTGTTTCAGCTGCGGGATCGGGCTACCAGCAGTGCAGAGCTTGCTGAGGAATGGCAGCAGGCAGGTGTGAGTGCATCTGCACGCACTGTGAGGCGGAGACTCTTGGAGCAAGGCCTGGTCTCAAGGAGGGCAGCAAAGAAGCCACTTCTCTCCAGAAAAAACATCAGGGACAGACTGATATTCTGCAAAAGGTACAGGGAGTGGACTGCTGAGGACTGGGGTAAAGTCATTTTCTCTGATGAATCCCCTTTTCCATTGTTTGGAACATCTGGAAAACAGCTTATTCGGAGAAGAAGAGGTGAGCGCTACCACCAGTCTTGTCTCATGCCAACTGTAAAGCATCCTGAAACCATTCATGTGTGGAGTTGCTTCTCAGCCAAGGGAATCGGCTCTCTCACAGTCTTGCCTAAAAACACAGCCATGAATAAAGAATGGTACCAGAATGTCCTCCAAGAGCAACTTCTCCCAACCGTCCAAGAGCAGTTTGGCGCTCAACAATGCCTTTTCCAGCATGATGGAGCACCTTGCCATAAAGCAAAGGTGATAACTAAATGGCTCAGGGAACAAAACATAGAGATTTTGGGTCCATGGCCTGGAAACTCCCCAGATCTTAATCCCATTGAGAACTTGTGGTCAATCATCAAGAGACGGGTGGACAAACAAAAACCAACAAATTCAGACAAAATTAAAGCATTGATTCTGCAAGAATGGACTGCTATCAGTCAGGATTTGGTCCAGAAGTTGATTGAGAGCATGCCAGGGAGAATTGCAGAGGTCCTGAAGAAGAAGGGTCAACACTGCAAATATTGACTTGCTGCATTAACTCATTCTAACTGTCAATATAAGCTTCTGTTACTCATAATATGAATGCAATTATATTTCTGTATGTGATAAAAACATCTGACAAACACACATAAAAACCAGAGGGCAGCAGATCATGTGAAAATATAATATTTGTGTCATTCTCAAAACTTTTGGCCATGACTGTAGGTTTTGGGGAATGAGTTGAGTTGGCAGGATGAGGACCCAGGTTATCACCCCAGAAGTTAATGTAAAAAAACATAAGTGCACTGTGAACTAAAATCACAACAGGAAACTACAACAAAACTCACAAGATGGGACCAACAGGAGACCATAGGATAATCCAAAACTGAATCAAAACAGTACACAAATCCAAGCTAAAGTCAAATCCGAGAGTTTACAGTCAAAGCCAAAGCATGCGGATATCCAGTAAAACAAGCCAAAAGTCAGTTACCAGGAATACAGCCACAAACAGATATGTTCAAATCTCAGGAACCTAGCTAGTAACAATTAATAGCAGGCACATGGGAAGTGCTAAGCAGACCTTAAATATCCCTCATCAGGTGATGTTCGGGTAATGAGGCAGCAATCTGATTGGTCCAGCATCTCAGAGCTCTGACTAGCTGCAGAGTCAGTGAAAGCTTCACATAGCGGCATAGCAACCTTAAAGTGACAGTAGTGAGCAGTGCTGCAGTGAGGAGAATACATAATGAAAATCCAAACAAACAACACTATATATCTGGTGTCTAAGGAGAGTCTTTCTATTTTTCTAGGGACTGTAATAATATATAACATTTCTCTGTTTGACTCCCATGCATTGTAGCTGCCACAAAACACACACCCAATTGTATAGTTTATCTATATAGGGACTAACTGTATGACTGCAATATGACCACTCAAAGTAAGTTTTTGAAAATAAAAATTTAATAGCTCCAACGTTTGTAAATAATGGAGCAAGCACAATCTTTGTCTTCTACACTAACCTTACTTAAAATATTACATTGATAAGAAAGCCACAATGTGCTAGGTCAAAATCTGTAAAACATAAGAGTAGGCCAGTGCCAAAAATTTAACTACCAGGAGGTGGGCACTACTGTTTATTTACTTTTTTCCTGGCTAGCTATTCTGCAATATTTTGTACTATCTTTGAGTAAAAATACTTTGTCCTTTGCATATTTATGATATATTATATACTTTATGTACAGGATGAAACAGAAACCATAGAACCAAGGACATAGACACTAACTTTAGGGTAAGAGATACATGATTCAAGGAATAGGTCCAACTCCAGGTGTCAGGATTGGATATATAACTTTGATTTGAAACAAGATGCATGGCTTAAATTCAATGGATGAAATACAGGTCCAAGTCCTGAACTCAGAGTAACCATCCATATAAAGGGCTCAGGCATACAGACATTCAAGCAGAAACATATATATAACATAAGGCCAGGGAGCCAAGACAGATAGCAGAAATGCATACTTGATGGAAGGATATATGCATCCACATGGGAATATAAAGCACAAAGACATAAGCCTCGACACAGTATACAGTGCTGGCCAAAAGTATTGGCACCCCTGCAATTCTGTCAGATAATACTCAATTTCTTCCAGAAAATGATTGCAATCACAAATGCTTTGGTAATAATATCTTCATTTAATTTGTCTTCAATGGAAAACCACAAAAAGAATTGTCAAAAAGCCAAATTGGATATAATTCCACACCAAACATAAAAAAAGGGGTGGACAAAAGTATTGGCACCCTTTGAAAAATCAGGTGATGCTTCTCTAATTTGTGTAATTAACAGCACCTGTTACTTACCTGTGGCATATAACAGGTGGTGGCAATAACTATATCACACTTGAAGCCAGTTGAAATGGATTAAAGTTGACTCAACCTCTGTCCTGTGTCCTTGTGTGTACCACATTGAGCATGTAGAAAAGAAAGAAGACCAAAGAACTGCCTGAGGACTTGAGAAGCAAAATTGTGAGGAAGCATGAGCAATCTCAAGGCTACAAGTCCATCTCCAAAGACCTGAATGTTCCTGTGTCTACCGTGCGCAGTATCATCAAGAAGTTTAAAACCCATGGCACTGTGGCTAACCTCCCTAGATGTGGATGGAAAAGAAAAATTGACGAGAGATTTCAACGAAAGATTGTGCGGATGGTGGCTAAAGAACCTTGACTAACATCCAAACAAGTTCTAGCTGCCCTGCAGTCCGAGGGTACAACAGTGTCAACCCGTACTATCTGTCGGCGTCTGAATGAAAAGGGACTCTATGGTAGGATACCCAGGAAGACCCCACTTCTGACCTAGAGACATAAAAAAGCCAGGCTGGAGTTTGCCAAAACTTACCTGAGAAAGCCAAAAACTTTTTGGAAGAATGTTCTCTGGTCAGATGAGACAAAAGTAGAGCTTTTTGGGAAAAGGCATCAACATAGAGTTTACAGGAAAAAAAAGAGTCCTTCAAAGAAAAGAACACGATCCCTACAGTCAAACATGGCGGAGCTTCCCTGATGTTTTGGGGTTGCTTTGCTGCCTCTGGCACTGGACTGCTTGACCGTGTGCATGGCATTATGAAGTCTGAAGACTACCAACAAATTTTGCAGCATAATGTAGGCCCCAGTGTGAGAAAGCTGGGTCTCCCTCAGAGGTCATGGGTCTTCCAGCAGGACAATGACCCAAAACACACTTCAAAAAGCACTAGAAAATGGTTTGAGAGAAAGCACTGGAGACTTCTAAAGTGGCCAGCAATGAGTCCAGACCTGAATCCCATAGAACACCTGTGGAGAGATCTCAAAATGGCAGTTTGGAGAAGGTACCCTTCAAATCTCAGGGACCTGGAGAAATTTGCCAAAGAAGAATGGTCTAAAATTCCAGCAGAGCATTGTAAGAAACTCATTGATGGTTACCGGAAGCGGTTGTTCGCAGTTATTTTGTCTAAAGGTTGTGCTACCAAGTATTAGGCTGAGGGTGCCAATACTTTTGTCCGGCCCATTTTTGGAGTTTTGTGTAAAATGATCAATGATTTGACTTTTTTTTTTCATTCTCTTTTGTGTTTTTTCATTGCAAGCAAAATAAATGAAGATATTATTACCAAAGCATTTGTGATTGCAATCATTTTCTGGAAGAAATTGAGTATTATCTGACAGAATTGCAGGGGTGCCAATACTTTTGGCCAGCACTGTACATACTTATTGAAGTGTGAAAGCCTATCATGTTATTTGTAAATACATCCACAGCAGTGCTAAATACTCACTGTTCCCTTATGCACCCTTTGCTTAGTTTTATTTTATTGGCTGCTCTTTGTATCACTGTTATTTACTTGCAGTGAATCTGTGGACAAACTACATTTCACATGATCATCTGCCTACTCTTTGTGTACCCCTCCCTTCTCTACTTCCAACTGCAATTAAATCACATTTAATAAATAAGTCCCACATCCGAGGTAACATACTGCTGTGATGTTTCGTTTGCTGACTGAACTGTTCACAGGGAGGGGTAGTAAGCTTTCAAACGAAATGTCACTGAGGTCAATGATCTGAAAATAAATCAGATAAATGGTGCCAAATTTAAATAGGATATATATTAGGAAGTGTTTTGCATTCATGCATCCTGTTATTTGGCCCATATTTAAAGAAAAAACAAACAAACAAACTGGATAACCCCTTTAAGATAAGCAGAAAATAAAACAACATAGCTCCAGCCAAACAGACAGAAGGATGCTCTTGATCATTATATGGAAAACTGAAGCATAGACAGACGTTTATTTGAAGAAGGAACCATGCAGATGGGCAATTAAAGAAAAAGGCGCATGTGCAGATGTAACCAGTCAGTTTGGTCTTCTGGGAAAGATAGTACACCAGCAATCGCAGAGTACTGGCTTTACACAACTACAGTATGTGGTTACTGTGATGATAATAAAATTTAATATATCTATACATGTTTTGGTCTAGCTCTATATTGTGTTCGGTTTATTAATTTGTTTACTGTGGCAGTAACTAGTTTGTTATTTGTGGACATTGGTGGAGAATGTTATCTATTGCTGAAGTTCCAGACTGCAGATTTACTTTAAAGCTTTACAATATTTTAAGTGTTTGATATACTGTATTGAAATGGCGACTTTAAAATACTGTGACTTGCATAATTAAATATAAAGTTTTCTCCTCTTGTTTTCCCTGGCAAAAAGCCTAAAGTGTGACTTGTGCTGACATTAAAAATCATTTCTCTAAATTAACTGTATGGCCAAAGCTTCCGAATACCAGACACACATCTGCTTTCTACAAATGTTCTTGCGGTTTAGTATTCAGTTATTCTTTAGGGCAAATATACAGTTCAGCCAACCACAAAACAATCTTCGGAGTACTTCGCTGAAGTGCCCTTTAGCCATTTTTAAAATTTAACGGGTTAAAGCAATTAATAACTGAAACAGTTTATTTCATTTGCTGTTGTCACATGATCTGGAAAACAATAGCCTAAGGATTTCCTATGTAAATGTTGCTCTATCCCATTATTTTATTTTTCTAATATTTAAATATTATACTTTTTGCAATATAGAAATGTTTAAAGGGATTGTTTAATTCAATACTTGTAAGCTGTCATGGCAACCATATTTAGCTGTTATTTAAATGGATTTTTAAACCATTTATTTTTGAATAAATTAAGGCTATGTTTTATCGGCTATGCTACCCCACCTGAGGACATCATCAAGAATGGAATATGCAGTGATCACAAATGTTTTTTTCCTATATTGATTTTGTTGTGGTTAAAAAAGGTACAGCAGCAAATTACCATTTTGTGCATACAATTTTTCACACTGAAGCATTGCTCAGGCAAGGTGTGGCTAGAGAATTAGACTTTTATACACACAGACAGACATTTATTTGGAGAAGGAATCATGCAGATGAGCACTTACTAAAGAAAAAGGTGCATGTGCAGATGTAACCAGTCAGTTTGGTCTGCTGGGAAAGATAGTACACTGCTGTGCAAAAGAGAAAAGGGTAGGGATGTAAAATTAAATAAGAGATAACAAGATTTAAAATTAGTAGGTTTCATGTTTTAAAAATTAAAGGGTTTTTCTAGAAAAGGGTCTGTCTAGAAATGTTGATGACCTATCCTAAAGGGGGTTCAACACCCAGCACCACCTTGAATCATCAGCAAGGACTGCATTCACTGGCAGCCAAAGCAGGCCCTTAGCAGTGAATGGAGAACTATTTTTTCAAGCGCACTGGCACACTGATGGCGTGGGTGTCAGCACCTTAGCGATTTCGGTACAGCTTCTCATACTTAAAGGGATTTGTCTATAAAATTAACTTATCCCTATCCACAGGAGAAAGGATAAGTTATAGATTGATCAGGGTAGGACTGCTGGGACCCCTATTGATCATGAGAATGGAGGTGCCTTGTATTCCATCTAAACAAAAATATGGTGGCACAGGTGAACTGTTGCTCCATAAGTTTCTATGGGACTGCTGGAGATAGCAGAAATCTGCTCTTTGGCTATCTCAGGCAACTGCTGCTCTATTCAGATGGAGTGCAAGGCACCCTCATTCTTCTGATTGGTGGGTTGGATCTCCAACCATCTGCAACTTAATAAATTACTTTAGCAGAAAAACTTGATTACTATTTTTCATCTTCCTTATGGGGTCAGATTCAAATTACTAGTATTTGATAAATCTCACAAAGAGACCCTAGAGTATAATAGAGAGTTGTCAGTGGTGAAATATTGGGTTCGGCCAAACCTAAATTTTTTGGAAAATAAACCTGTATTCTCAGAAAAAAGTAGATAATACACCCTTCACAATAAATTATTTGGTATGCTTATGTGTTGGATTTACAGTTTACCGAAACTAAAGCTAGAATTTCTATTCTTCAATAAACCTAACAGATGATTTCTGACATGTTTTCAAGTGAAAACAAATCCATTCTAATTTGTAAATTGGTAATTTGACCAATCTTTTTCTTCTTTGTGTCTACGCTATTGATTATATGTCTTTTTATCTGCGCACTTACATGTTCTTAATTACTGTGCAGATTGAACTGAAAACATCTTTTTCTCTTCCACATTCAAGTTAACTCCATATACCATTGCAACCATGAATCTTTTCTATATTCTTGCATATGGTATATAGGAAAACTATGTATAATTTAGATGTAATAATTCATAAATATTAATTCACTCATTGTTATATATAGAAAGATGACCCCAAAGTTTAGGATGCAGTTCCTCCAAACAATGCTAGGGGCTAAATCTACCATTGAATAATTTACTTGAATAATTACTTAATTAAATAATTTATTGGAAAGGTTAGAATACATTACAAATCATGTTTTCCAGAATATTAGTGTTACTGGACGTAGAAGGAAATTGTTCCTGCACATATTTGTTTTGTTCCTAGAGGTTCATGTTGGCATGCATTTGTTAACTTGTCCCTCTACTAGGCTTACCATCTATGTAAACGTAAGTTAAAAAATCAAGTTCACAGCACTGCAGTATGGATAAGTAAAAACAGATATGTTTATCCTTAACTTATAGTGGTGCATGAAAGTTTTTGAACCTTTCAGAATTTTCAGTATTTCTGCATAAATTTAACCTGTTTTATTTAAATATCTGGGATCTATCAAAATCTGATCTTCACAAAACATGTGCATCATGGCATAAACAAGGATATTTTGAGAACCGCAGAAGAAGCGTTGTTGATGCTCATCAGATTGGAAAAAGGTATAAAACCATCTCTAAATAGTTTGGACTTCACCAATCCACAGTAAAACAAACTGTGTACAAATGTAGGAAATTCAAGACCAAGATGTGGTCAACCAACAAAAATCATACTAAGAGCTGGGTGCATTATAGTAAGGAACCCATGATAACCTCTAAGCAACAAAAGGCCTTTCTCACACTGGCTGATGTTTAAGTTCAGGAGGACAAGGAATGGTGTGAATGGTAGGATTGCAAAGAGAAAGCTCTTCTCTCCAAAAAGAAAATTGCTGCCCATCTGAAATTTGCTAGAAGACCACCTCGACATATCAAAAGGCCATGAGAGCAATACCTTGTGGACAGAGGAGGCGAAAATATAGCTTTTTGGTTTAATTGAAACACGTTATGATTAGCGAAAGGAAGACATTGCATTTCAGCGTAAAACACAGCAGTGGTGGTAGTATCATGGTTTGGGCATGTTTTGCTGCATATGACTCAAGACAACCTGCCATCATTGAGGGACCAATTTATTCTGAATTACTTCAATAAATTGTAAAGGAAATATCAAGAGACGTATCATGCAGCAAGACACTGACCCTAAGCGCTCAAGTCATTTGTACTAAAGAAGGGTTAAAGAAGAGTAATTAATGCTTGGCGACTTTTTTCATATTTTCCTTCCCCGCTTTCCAAAATGTTAAACTTTTTTTATTTTTCTGACAACATAGCTAAGTGAGAGCTTATTTTTTGCGTGATTAGTTGTACTTTCATTTGGTACCATTTTGGGGAAAACATAATGCTTTGATTAGCTTTTATTAACTTTTTGGGGGGGCCTTGTGAAATAAAAATATTTGAAAAATTAAAGTGTACTGAAACATAACGTTTAATGGTTACATTAAAACAAAGTGAAATCAAATGTGAAATAATAATAGGTTCCTTGGCTATGGCCTAATAGGCACAAGTTTAAATGCAAAATGTGGGACACATAGAAAAAGAAGATTGACTCTGGATATATAGTGACACTATTCAAACGTTGGGTACACCTCTTGCATGTTTATTAGAGGGTCCTTCCTAATGTAAGTATGTCACTATATCCACTTTTCTAATATCAATCTTTTTTTTTTTTTTCCCAAGATGGCGCCGCTGGAGTGGCTGCCAGCTACAGCAGCTCTGAGACTCTCTATCTTATTTTTCTTTCTATGACTCGTTTTGTACCTCTCTACTTAAGGACTTTGCACTATGAAACACACACAAAGACTTGGACCCTTGTGATACTTTTTTTTTTTTGTTTGTTTTTATCTGTCTTTTTGTTCTGCTTGAAAATGGGATCTTTTGTTTATGCAGACAATTCCTTTGTCTATACAAGAGAGGAAATTCTGCAGCTCAGAGGCACAGCAGGGGGGCATACCATCTGGTCACACATCCCCCGTGAGATTTGGAGAAAGAAAAAGCGGGTGAGGGGATGCAGAGCTGGTACTCTTCAGAGGATTAAAAAGAGGCGTTACCGACCAGCTGTTCCCTCCATCATCATGGGCAATGTGAGATCTCTTGCAAACAAGATGGATGAACTAACAGCGCTCACCAGGCATCATCAGGAGTTTCGGGCGTGCAGCATGATGCTACTTACAGAGACTTGGCTCACTGAAGTTACTCCTGACCCTCTGGTCTCCTTGGATGGTTTTAAACTCCTTCGGGCAGACAGGACAAGGGAGAGCGGTAAGAGGAAAGGAGGGGGGCTGGCAATGTTTGTGAATAATAGATGGTGTAATCCTAGGCACATTGTGATTAAGGATCAAACTTGCTGTAAGGACATTGAACTATTAGCTGTGAGCATGAGACCTTTCTACCTACCAAGGGAACTATCACATGTCATCGTGATAGCTGCATATGTCCCCCCCTCTGCGAAAGCTGACGCTGCCTGCGAGGTCCTACAAGCCACGCTGAGCCAGTTACAGTCTCAGCACCCCCAGGCCCTCTTTCTTCTGTCGGGTGATTTCAACCATGCCTCTCCATCATCCACACTGCCCAGTTTCACACAGTATGTAACCTGCCACACAAGAGACAACAAAACACTGGACTTGTTCTTTGCCAACGTGAGGGAGGCATATAACTCATCAGCCCTACCGCCCCTGGGAAGATCGGATCACAACCTAGTGCATCTCCGACCTGTGTACAAGCCACTTGTACGTAGAGAACCAGCTGTCACCCGCACAGTGAGGATATGGTCCGAGGAGAGTGATGAGGCTCTGAGGGATTGTTTTGACACAACCGCATGGGAAGTTCTGCAGGATTCTTATGGGGAAGACATAGAAGGACTCACACACTGCATAACGGACTACATTAATTTTTGTGTGGACAACACAGTACCCACAAAAGTGGTGAGGTGCTTCTCCAACAACAAACCATGGATTAACTCTGATATAAAAACACTACTTAAGGAGAAAAAGATGGCATTCAGGACAAGAGATAAGGAGGGGTTGAGGGAAGTACAAAAGGAGCTGAGGCATCAAATCAGGCAGGGAAAAGCCAGTTATAAAGAAAAAATGGAAAAGCAAATGGAAAGAAAAGACATAAGGGGGGTCTGGGAGGGGCTTAAGTCAATTTCGGGTCATAAACAGTCTGTCTGCCAGATTGAGGCAGATGTTAATTGGCTTAATGAACTAAACCTATTCTTCAACAGATTTGATCACACACCAGCTCCTCCCACCCCAGTATGTCCTTCAGCTCCCCCCACCACAATGACTTCTCCCCATGCGGCCACTTCCCAACAGACCAGTAAATCCAGAAATCCATCTTTATCTGGCCACAGTCTGACCTTCACACGGGCCCAGGTGAGGAAGGAGATGAAAAAGATCAAGGCGAGGAAAGCCGCAGGGCCAGATGACATCAGTGCAAGGCTAATTAAGACTTGCGGGGACCAGCTGTGTGGTATAATTACATATATGTATAATATGAGCCTGAGGCAGGAAATAGTCCCTGAATTATGGAAATCTTCTTGTGTGGTACCAGTTCCAAAGAAACCCCACCCTATGGACCTCAACGACTACAGACCTGTAGCACTGACATCCCACCTGATGAAGATCTTGGAGAGATTGGTTCTCACACATCTCCGCCCTCTAGTGAGCCCCGCTATGGACCCACTCCAGTTTGCTTATCGACCGGGCATTGGGGTAGATGATGCCATCATCCATCTTCTGCACAGGGCTCTGTCTCACCTGGAGAAACCAGGGAACACGGTGAGAATAATGTTCTTTGACTTCTCCAGTGCTTTTAACACCATACAGCCCAGGTTATTGAGGGACAAGCTGGGCCTTGCTGGAGTGGACCACCACCTCTCCAACTGGATCCTAGACTACCTCACAAATCGACCTCAATACGTGAGAGCCCGAGACTGTGTGTCAGGTACCGTGATCTGTAATACGGGGGGCACCTCAGGGTACGGTTCTCGCCCCTTTCCTCTTCACACTGTACACTGCAGATTTTAGGTGCAACTCATCCAGCTGCTACCTACAGAAGTATTCTGACGACTCTGCAATAGTGGGTCTCATCACAGATGAGGATGACAGGGAGTACAGAGAACTGAACCAGCATTTTGTGGACTGGTGCCACCGGAACCACCTGAAGATTAACGCGGGGAAGACCAAGGAGATGGTGGTGGACTTCCGCAAAGGCAGAAGCCCTCCTAAACCAGTGGACATCCTGGGGACGGGCATCGAGATTGTGAACACCTATAAGTACCTGGGTTTGCTCCTTAATAATAAGCTGGACTGGGCAGATCATATGGAGGCCCTGTACAGGAAGGGCCACAGCAGGCTCTACCTGCTTAGGAAACTGAGAGCCTTTGGAATCCGGGGGGCACTTCTTAGAACTTTCTTCAACTCGGTAGTGGCATCAGCCATCTTCTTTGGAGTGGCCTGCTGGGGGAGCAGTATATCAACCAGGGACAGAAATAAACTTGACAAGCTGATTAGAAGGGCCAGCTCTGTCCTGGGGAGCCCACTGGACCCAGTGCAGGTGGTGGGTGACAGAAGGATACTGTCCGTGGTGAGCTCCATGCGGGAGAATAACTCCCATCCCATGCATGAGACTGTGATCGCGCTGAGCAGTACTGTCAGTGACCGACTGCTCCACCCTAGGTGTGAGAAGGAGCGTTATCGGAAGTCTTTCCTCCCCACCGCGGTTAGGCTGTACAACCAACACCGACCTAAGCGGAGATCATTACACACAGAGAACTGAAATATCTCTCTGCCTGTTAAATCCCCCCCCCCCCCTCTGCTACGTCCTATCTGTCTTTCGGCTATTAATGTAATGCCTCTCACCTTGGAACATTCCTGTACATGTTGTATTTGTATTTGTATCTGCTTATCTTATCTTATCTTTGCTGCTGTAACACACTGAATTTCCCCAATGTGGGACTATTAAAGGACTATTATTATTATTATTATTATTATTAAATAAAAATATTTGAAAAATTAAGTGTACTGAAACATAACGTTTAATGGTTACATTAAAACAAAGTGAAATCAAATGTGAAATAATAATAGGTTCCTTGGCCATGGCCTAATAGGCACAAGTTTAAATGCAAAATGTGGGACACAGAAAAAGAAGATTGACTCTGGATATATAGTGACACTATTCAAACGTTGGTTACACCTCTTGCATGTTTATTAGAGGGTCCTTCCTAATGTAAGTATGTCACTATATCCACTTTTCTAATATCAATCTTTTGTTAAGACGTATTGATTATCTGTAGGAGGACCAATCAGTATCATTTTATTTATGCAACTGTGTGTCCCATTTGTGTCCCACATTTTGCATTTACTTGTGCCTATTAGGCCATGGCCAAGGCACCTATTACTATTTCAAATTTGATTTGACTTTGTTATAATGCAACCATTAAACACTGTTTTAGAACACTTCATTTTTGAAATATTATTTCTATTGGTATTTAAAGTTACACTCCCTATTATCCGCTATATGTTATAATCCAGGTGAAATAAAACACAATTCTATCATAATTTTTTGCATTTTGTTTTTATGGTGTTAAACCGGCGGCTAGTCCCGGGCCATTCCTGTGTCCCAGGCACGTAAAAGTACGGAGCAGAACAGGAATGGGTTAATACAAAAAAATGTTGTGGAAGGACCTGAAGCAATCAGTTCATGGGAGAAAACCCACCGGCATAACAAAGTGGAAGTTGTTTTATATCGATAAATGGGCTAAAATTCATCTAAGCTGATGTGCAAAACTAATAAACAATTACCTTAAATGCTTAGGTGCAGTTATTTCTGCACAATTAGGTCACACCAGATACTAAATGCAAAGGTCCATATACTTTTGCCACTTAATCAACCACTTCTAACATTTTTGATCCCTTTGTTTGGTTTGGTTCTCTATATCTAATTTTAAGACTTGTGTGAAAATCTGATGTAGTTTTTGGTCAAATTTATGCAAATGTAGAAAATTCCAAAGTGTTTACAAACGTTCAAGCACCACTGTAACTCAAATTTGGTTAAGGGCTCCAGTTTCTCATAAAACCAATTCAATATTGCAATGTTCTACCAAAATCCCTTAAAAGCTGCTACCCACAACACAGTCACTCTGTGGCCACACATTTGACATATAATTTTCTGACACAATGTTGTCTTCAAAAGCTAATCCTCTAATGGCACTTATTTGGATAAAACCAGCGAAGAGAAAAAGTAAGGAAGGCCACATCTGTAGATAAGTCTACATTAATATGTAGATATTATGTATGTGTATCAAAACTATATTAATGTTACAATATTGCTTTTGGCTGCAAATTCTTATACAAAGTGTCAAAATTATAAAATTATAGATGTTTGTACAAAGTAATTTTCTTTTTCTGACAGAAGATACCATGTAAAATATAAAATTTTCAAGCAATAGTGTATATTAGTGACTAAATTTATGCTAAACAGGGAACCTTCTATAATCATAAAGCTGTTCTCCTGCTCTTTACAATCTGTTTGTTTACATTATATCGGCTCTGTATTCACCTGAAACATAGAGCTCTATGGAGAAGGAAGGGGTGGTGTAGAATTAATCTAATGGCTAGTTGATTTATTTCCTCATTCTGTGCATTCCTAGCCTCTTAGCTACAACCTAGCAGTGTTGAAAGAGTTCAGAATATTGAAAAACAGCAATTTAGCGTCTTTTCTATCATCCTCACCACTTCATAGACTAATATGTAGAAAGTAATTTGGTCTAAAACATGAAGAAGAAAACATATTTCTTTAATATAATATAATATAATATAATGCAAAGTATAACATATTAACCTGTACTATTTATTCATGAAAAGTTGTTTATAACTGGAGGTACGCTTTAATGTACAGTTCACATTTGTTACTACTTTAGTGGAACTTTATGCCTAGCAAAGAGAGAAAAAAAGAGTTACAGAAAAGAGAGATGCAACATCTATAGGTGTTCTAGTATATGTTTTATATCTTATAAAGAGTTATAGAAGAGCAGAGGTTAAGTTTAACTTTTTATATCCATGTGTGGTGTAGGATCATTTTTTTTACTATTATCAAGGAATCCTCTTCATCCTACCACTGCTATAGAATTAAAAAATAAAAGGTCTGCAGTAATGTTATCTGCAACTTCAGAAGAGCAATTGTGAGTTAGATGAGAATGTGTCAAAAGTGATGAAACAAGATTGTAGGGAACTAGTTGAACATGTCTATGTAGGAGACCTCTAGCAGGTGAGCATTGCATGGACAAGAAGAAGTAGGAAGTAAACATCTCAATAGAATAGGTCCCCCACAGGTCAACCAGACTGACTAAATAGGTCATCCACTATAACAAAATTGCTTCTACAGTCCTTCTATACCAATGTACCAATATTTCTAAATCAACAGTACTGAAACCATATACACAATACTGCCCCTACATATGCAAGCATATATTCCATCACTCTTTTTCACTTCTCATTTTCACATTGTGTTTGGTCATGCCACTGTATTAAAACAAACATAGTCTACTTCACTTCTAAATACAAAACAATCGCATAATGGAATGTACCGTTGAATAGTCCATGTTAGCCATGTTTGTGGCATACATATTCATAAATGGAAATAGTCTAGAATAAAATGCTGAATATTTAGAGAAATAAGTTTAAAAATCAGCAACTTTTAATTAATGTTTCTTTATATAGCTGTTTTTGCATTTTATTCCCACTCCAAAATTTGCCAATACACTGCTTTCATATAGGCTACTATGTGTACTGAATTTTAAATAATATGCTGTATTTCTTCATTTTTGATGGGGTCACAAATGAATGGTAGGTGATACATTCACACTTCAGGCTCTTTGCTACCCTATGAGGTCAATCACGCAGTGAGAACTTCCATCAAGGGTGGAATTTCTCTTTAATCTCAAGGAGCAAATAGGATATTTCATGACGACTTTTGGTAATTCGAAAAAGTACATAACCAGTAATTAGGTAATTACAATGGAAATAGCATATGGAAAATTACTTCATTTCTGTGGAATGTAGATAATGAAGCAGATCTAAAAACCATCTGAACTTTTATCAATTGTAAGAAATGAAAAGAATATACCTCATATTACATTGTATAGTATAATCACGACATATGGAAATGCTTTGCGTCTTGATATCATATCTTGAGATATATACAGTACCATATATATATATATATATATGTGTGTGTAGATATAGTCTGCTTTTTAATACCCACATGTTGTTTATATTACTGTATATAGTTTGAATAATTTAGAATGTCAAATAAAATATTTCATATAAATACAGATCTTCCAATGGACATTAAAAAACGATACATGATGAGGGTGAATGAGTTGAATACTGGTAGACAAGTATCAGGAAAACAATCTGTGCTCACGGCTGCCTGCATGGTTTTAACTCAGTACACATTTAATTACTCGTCACAGCTGGTGCACTATCTATAAAAGTCACAGGACTCTGTAAATGTCAAGATGCCATGGACAACCTAACCATTCGAACAGAAGTAAAGCTTTGTTTCTAGCAAAAGTTGATTTTTCTCTCTACAGAAAACAGGTAGTACAGCGCGAGTAGTCAGTTAGTCACTTACATCCTTTTGTCAGCAAATCTCATCACTTTCATACTCTGTCAAGAATGTACAATATGTGCCAGTTCTAGTAAGCACATAAAGTTGTTAAAAATGTAGTGTGCAGCAAGTTAAAGAAAATAAAAGAACTTAGTTCATGCAATATACTGTATGTAAGACAACAAAAAGAAATAATCTATCAAAGGTACTTTAACAGATAAAGTGTAATACTTTGTTTTTTATTGTATGTATGAACATACACAGTGGAGAAAAAAAAATATTTAGTCAGCCTCCAATTGTGCAAGTTCTACCACTTAAAAAGATGAGGCCGGCCTGTAATTGACATCATAGGTAGACCTCAACTATGAGAGACAAAATGAGAAAACAAATCCAGAAAATCACATTGTCTGATTTTTAAAGAATTTATTTGCAAATTATGGTGGAAAATAAGTATTTGGTCAATAACAAAAGTTCATCTCAATACTTTGTTATATATCCTTTGCTGGCAATGACAGAGGTCAAACATTTTCTGTAAGTCTTCACAAGGTTGGCACACACTGTTGCTGGTATGTTGGCCCATTCCTCCCTGCAGATCTCCTCTAGAGCAGTGATGTTTTGGGGCTGTCGCTGGGCAACACGGACTTTCAGCTCCCTCCAAAGGTTTTCTATGGGGTTGAGATCTGGAGGCTGGCTAGGCCACTCCAGGACCATGAAATGCTTCTTACGAAGTCACTCCTTTATTGCCCTAGCGGTGTGCTTGGGATCATTGTCATGCTGAAAGACCCAGCCATGTTTCATCTTCAATGCCCTTGCTGATGGAAGGAGGTTTGCACTCAAAATCTCACGATACATGGCCCCATTCATTCTTTCATGTACACGGATCAGTTGTCCTGGTCCCTTTGCAGAGAAACAGCCCCAAAGCATGATGTTGCCACCCCCATGCTTCACAGTAGGCATGGTGTTTTTTGGATGCAACTCAGCATTCACTCTTCTCCAAACACGACGAGTTGTGTTTCTACCAAACAGTTCTACTTTGGTTTCATCTGACCATATGACATTCTCCCAATACTTTTCTGGAACATCCAAATGCTCTTTAGCAAACTTCATACGGGCCCGGATATGTACTGGCTTAAGCAGGGGGACACGTCTGAGTCTCTGGCGGCGTAGTGTGTTACTGACGGTAGCCTTTGTTATGTTAGTCCAAGCTTTCTGCAGGTCATTCACTAGGTCCCCCCGTGTGGTTCTGGGATTTTTGCTCACCGTTCTTGTGATCATTTTGACCCCACGGGGTGAGATCTTGTGTGGAGCCCCTGATCGAGGGAGATTATCAGTGGTCTTGTATGTCTTCCATTTTCTAATTATTGCTCCCACAGTTGATTTCTTCACACCAAGCTGCTTGCCTATTGCAGATTCAGTCTTCCCAGCCTGCTGCAGGTCTACAATTTTGTTTCTGGTGTCCTTCCACAGCTGTTTGGTCTTCACCATAGTGGAGTTAGGAGTGTGACTGTTTGAGGTTGTGGACAGGTGTCTTTTATACTGATAACAATGTCAAACAGGAGCCATTACTACAGGTAATGAGTGGAGGACAGAGGAGCCTCTTAAAGAACAAGTTACAGGTCTGAGAGAGCCAGAAATCTTGCTTGTTTGTAGGTGACCAAATACTTATTTTCCACCATAATTTGCAAATTAATTCTTAAAAAATCAGACAATGTGATTTTCTGGATTTGTTTTCTCATTTTGTCTCTCATAGTTGAGGTCTACCTGTGATGTCAATTACAGGCCTCTCTCATTTTTTTTAAGTGGGAGAACTTGCACAATTGGTGGCTGACTAAATACTTTTTTTTCCCCACTGTATAAATAATCAGAAAACTGGACTGCAAATATCCTAGGGCACAAAGGAATATGGGTGAAGAGGGAATCTTAGATACAAATACAGAGGTACAGTGTATGTACTAAGGCAAGGGACCAATATGTCTTTGGTGTCCAGTGTCAGCACAGCCAACTAACCAGAATCTTTTCTCAATGTTATTGAGGGTCTGAAATGCAGATTCATTACCTCATAACAGATTTCACCTCACAGAGTTTCCTAGCTTGCAAACATTCGCCGATATGTTTGCCATTGTTGTTGCACCAGAATTCAGACAAGATGCACGTTTTTTGGCCCAAATCAATTTAGACAAATTTTTATTGGTGATCTGGGACAAAAAGAATAGATGTTTAAAAATTGTTCCAGTGGAATCACTTTGAGTATCTTGCTGTGTTCTTGTACTTTAACATGTTTATATAATAATTGCTGCTTTGCGATGCCTTGTAACTTTAAAAGGACTAATCCAGTGAGGTTCAAGGTGGAAAGATGGTACATTTCTTGATCTGTTCTCTTGGTCCTCAGCTAGGGAGAAAGAGGAATCTGGAATTCTTCAGTTTAGGTTGACTAAGCTGTCAACTACAGGTCAGGGTTAGTATTCAATATCACAGTCAGGACGGAGATAAGCCATTAGTTGGTCTACTAATAATTTAAAGGTAGTGTGTGTGAAAAGTCTGTGAAGATAAGTTTTGAATTGACCTCATAGTTACGACTAGGGTCTCTGAGCCAGACTGGACAGGCTTCACCATATAATACCCCATTTTTTCCCTTATTATGCCATCTGTGGAATTAATTTTCCATGCTCTAAAGCTTAGAATTTTATTTGACTACTCATCTGGAGGTATCTTTTTTATTCAGTGATGGATGCGCTTTGGTAGCCCAACTATGGGTTGAACTAGCTTAAGCCACCTGGCTTGGAGCACAGTGTAACTGAACCACTGCACATGTGTTGCTTTAAATGCTTGCCCTGGGAATAAGTTTATACATGGGGCACTGAAAATATAAGTTTTTTTTGTACAATACATATACATTTGACTATCTGAATGTAGCTCCTTATCCAGCATACCCCCCCCCTCCCCTTCTGTTGCACTTAGCTGTCATCCTCACAGATTTAACAACAGGCTTGTATATGTCTATAACTCAGTGGTGACTTTATGACCTTGTTAATTGACTGTTATATTGGTGATCCACAAACTGACTATACGCTAAAGCACCAGTGATTGTTGCTCCTTTAATCTTTGAAGTGAAATTCATATATTTACTAGCCTAGTATCTATTAGTTTACTTGACTTTATACTGAACCTAGCCTAACATTTTTTAGATTAGTTATATTTAGGTGTCCCCTGATTAACTTTTTACACTTTAAATCGTAACCAAACTATCAGACTTCTTCTGCAGTATTTGTGTCATTAATACATTTTGTAATATACTTTATTAATACTTTTTGGCTCCTTTCTGTGAAATCCTGCATTTTTTTCAATTTCCCTTGCTTCTCTATTGAGAGATGTTCCCTGCTTCTCACTGTGTACGGGATGTGTGAATGAAGAGAAAATAAGGATGGGGAGGGTCACTTCAAATAGCTATATCTCAGGCACTAATAAACAGAAACTTTCTTTTTGTGTCTTATGAAAGAGGAGATTCTACAGCATGTGTATAAATAATTCAGCTTCTGGTGTAGAGACTGGCTGAAATCCTGGATGAAAAAGTCCTGCAAGTGAGACTTTTTAATCTGGCAATGTCTGCAAGCAAATAATAGGTAACTGACTCTATTATAGTCAGTGGGGTCCCTTGAGGTCTGCTGCTGTCCATCATTAGTTCTTCTGGTCCACCAAAACAGATGTACACAAAACATAAGTAGATAAGTGTATTACTTGGAGTTGGCTACTGGAAGCAAATAAAATAGGAATTAAGCATTTTTAATGAATTAATTAATAGATTTTAAGAATTTAAAAAAGTTTTATAACTTCAGGTATGCTTTAATAAGCAGATCATGAAATAAAAAATGGAAGTATGCTAAACATTTAATTTTGTTATGGTTTCCTATGAGTTATTCCCATTTCAAGGATTATAGTCAAACTTGTATCAATTTTTCAATTTTTTTCTTCCACGTGGCTGTTTGAGACTTGGTTTTTGGTGGGATGGGTTGTACTTCATGCTGGTATGTTTTTCCGGTATTGTATTGTACATCTGTGCTTAAGTTCTCTAGATTTTTTTTTCGTGCAAGGCAAAACACTCTGTCCAGGGGTTGTTCAGTCTGGGGAACATACAGAGCAAAGGATCTCCTCCTAGTTTCTTACTCCCAGAGACGCACACACCTCTCGCTGGCAGCTTCCACTCTTAATAAAGACTTGCACACACCTGGGGTATCAGGTCAGCAGAGAGAGAGAGATTGACAGAGACACAGGATTCACTCGGGGATCGTCGTTTCCTCAGATAGACAAGCACTTTTGGCACAGCAATAGTGTCCAGTCCAGCCAAGTATGGTGTAACTGGCTGCAACCAGTTTTATTAGTGCTTTTCAGGCAAACAAAACATAAACAATACTAAATAAAATCCTAGCCATCTGGCCACTACCTACAACACAGGTTCTTGCCTACAGAGAGCTGGGCCTACTGCACGGCTTCCTAAACACAACACAGCAGTTTTACTCATAAGAGCTTTACCCAGGAGCAGATAGATAAATATCTGTGTGTGCTGTCTGCCCTTATAGATACTCCTCAGGACTGCAAGTAATTAACCCCACTCATCCCAAGTACTTGAAGTGGCTGAATGCAGTAAAGACACATCCAACTCTGCCTGTTCCAGCAGCCATTCCGTTTACCAGGGTTTTGGTAAATCCCCACAGCAAGAGACACAGATTTTCTTGTCACAAGGTTTCTCAGCTGCTTTTAGAACATATATGACAGGAACCTGGTAGAAACGTATACTCCTTCTACCACTTTTCCCCTTGTCCTGTCACGATATATAAATATATGACATACACCTGTCAGCATAAATGATATTATTTTACAGTTCATGTTGTACAGTAGTGATAAGTAAATAGAACATTTTTAACATATATTAGACTTTTTATCGTCTTTGGGGTCCTGGGCTGTCTACCCACACAAGTTATAGGTCCATTTTTTCACATGTATTCCCTGTGACATTATTTATATTCTTTTTTATTAACTAGGTCCTGGGCTATTTCCCCACACAGGGTATGGGCCCATTTGTGTCACATGATCAAGAGGGATTCCCTCCTCAGCACCTCTTTGAATGCCTCAAATAGTATTGATTATGGCATCCAAAGGGTTAAACAACATGAATTTCTTCTTATCGCATCCGTTTCAGCAGGGCTATATTTGTATGTTCCTTAGTTTGTAAGGCTGAAATAAGACATATGCCTAAAGAGTTCAGTCTCTTATCTTGTAATGTTAATCTAGAGGAAAACACAAACCTATGAGGTAGAAACCAATGTTCCTTAATTTAAGGGAAGAATTCTTTTCTGACTCTAAATCAGGCAAACAGAAAAAATCATTGAATCAAATTCCCAACACTAAAAATCTAATAATAATGATAACCTGTAATATTGCTACTCTCATGAAAAGCATCCAGACTTTTCTTGTACACTTTTTTTTGTGTATTTCCCATGACAACTTCCTCCGACAGAGAGTTTCATAGCCTCACTGCTCTTACAGTAAAGAACCCTGTTCTATGCTGAGGGAACTCCTTTCTATGCCGGTACAGCCATTTCCCCACTATTAAATATTTTGGCACACTAACAGCTCACATGCGTTCAGCATGACAAGTTGGCTTGCAATGATGAAACAACGGCCTGCTGCTTAAGACAAGCATACTCTTCATCCGTTCTCAATATGTTGACTTTTCATTGACCGCATTATCTGTCATTGCACTTCTAATATAAATAGATTTTTTTTAGTTATGTGAATTGTTCGAGAATATGTTCACTTTTACAGCCAGTTAATTTTTATTGCCATATTTCATCTAAAGAAATAAAATAAATTTTCCTCCTCTTTATTTGTCTGTGGGTTAATGGCTAATCCCATCACATTGGAGAAAATAACCTGCGGTGGAAAAGCTCAGTTTTGAAAAACGCCTGCGTCTTTGAAAATCGCAGCACGTCTATTACACCTGCAGAAACAGTAGCTTTTTCAGTATAGGTATAACAGGGGAAGAAAGTCTGCAGAGGTAAACTTTGTGAAAATGCAATGCATTTTTTTTTCTGCCGCTCACTATGTGGGGTGTTAGCCTTAATTTGATTTCTTTGCAAATAGGGAGACAAATGATTCATTGAAATGATGCAGATAATAAAAATAATCCTGACCTGAGAAATTTTAGTGCATTTTAGGAGAAGCAAGTAAAGCGTTTTGTGTCTTTTGACAGGATAAGTATAGATAAAAGAGTGCAATATCAGAAGCAATTTCTTCCTATTCATATCAATATAATTGAGATTAATAATTGATTATCAACAACAAAACAAAGTGCTTAATCTTTCAAATTCCTTTAAAGTTGTCACCTCTGAAATTCTAATTGCCTTTACATACTTCAATTTTCATATTGTATTCTATGAGAGCAGATATGCTCCACTTCTTACCTTTTAATCTAAGTTCAATTGAGATATTAGATAGATGCTTTTAAAAGGAAGCCATATGTGTCAGTAGATTCTACCCTTAGAGACATTAACTTGAATTGTGATCATTATTTTTAATAGAGAATAATGATTAATACAACTACTGTTCAGTTAAATACCTATGATAGATAACAAAAGATTTTCTCCCACAATTCTTCCGAAATAGGCAAATTAGGAATCAGTTGATCGGATGATAAGAGGTCTGCATTTCTTTCCTTTTATAAAACAGACAAAGAGCAAGGAAGAATCATTTTTGTTGCTAAATCATTTTAAGAAAATTGAATCTCTAATACTTAGTGCATGTCGCAAGAATTTCTTTTTTAGAGAATATTTGATTTATTTTATGTAGTTCTTCTAAGTCATTTCAGTTCTCTAGTATATTAAAGTGGTTATCTGGAACAAAAAAAAATTGACAAAGGGCTCTGAATGGGTTAAACATATAAGAAGTAATATTCAGTGATCCCTTACCATTCCCATTCAGTAGTTTACAGAGTCCCTTGACAATCTAAACTTCCTGGACCCTCTTGACATGCAGGAAATGTCACTTAGCCAATCACAGGCTGAGGTGAGTCAGATGGAGGACCCACAAAATGATGAAATGGAAGCCATGAGAAAACATTGAGATAAGTGTTGCTTTTGAATTTTTTTTTTAAACCTATCTTGACTTGTTTGTCAATTTTTTTTCCAGCCTGACAACCTCTTTAAAGTGCTTGACCATTCTACCCATTGTGATCATTACAGCCCCTCCATGAAAAGGACTAAGAACTAATGGTAGTCCGATAGTAAAAGTAAAAAAACTCCATCTACACCTTACCCCCATTTCTGCCAGGCTTTAGAATGGCAAAAACTGCTGGTGAGTCACACAATTAGTTGTTTTTGCTCAAACTCAATCTGTACTCTTTCCAAGACCAAAAGCAGATGATTTGTCTCACCACACAACACTATTTATGCATTACCAAATGCCCAAACCAGGTGAAGTTATATATACTACAGCTTTAATTGATTTATTTTTTTTCCATAAAAAAACTACAGCAAAATTGCCTCTTTAGGCTAAAGACCCACATAGCGTGCTGCAGCACTTTTCACAGAAAGTCTGCAGGGTTTTCCTCTGCGTAGTTTCTGCTTCCACTATTCCTATATGGAAACTGCCGGCATTTCCGTATTATTGACATGCTGCGATTTCCAAAAATGCAACGGTTTTGTAAATCTAAGCTTTTCCACTGCAGGTATTTTTCTGCAATGTGTGGATAGGATTCATTTGAGGGACTGTAAAACGCCAACACGGTGAAAGTAAGGGTACAGAAAGACAGAAACAGGGTAATTTATGAGAAGAAAATATGGGTGTTGGCGGTGATGGATATCACAGACATGTTTCAAGTCTTTCTCGTGAAGGTTCTGTTTGGGCATCTCCTATGTGGGAATTTTATCTACATTGCCACATGGCAAATCTTTTGCAGTGTGCCAGGTTTGCAGGCAGAAACAAGGTAGTGTTAATCCAAACACAGATGTAGGAAGTTTAGGAACTATGGCTCTTCATCAGCATATGAACCTGTATCATGATGTCAAATGGGAAAAAGTTATTGGTAGTGGGTGTTGGCATAGCAAGCATAGCATGGTCTTTTTTTGTAGCCTGGTCACATCCATAACTGGTACATTTTCAATGTCATTTTAATGTCATAATTATTAGAGATGAGTGAACAGATTTCTGGCTCAACCTGAACCACAAATTTTTGGGGTTCTTCACCCATGAATTACTGTTATACTTTGGGATCTCTTCAGAAGTCAAAGAATATTAAATGTGTGAGGAGAATTCAATTATCTATCAAATGAGGATCATCAAACGGTCATCTAAAAACAAAGGATAATCTGTCTATTCGTTATAACAAATGAGACCACACAAAGCATGGATCAGAATGCAAGGTTTTAGTGTGTTGTCTGAAGGGGATTATTCTATGTAGCTTCTTCTAGCCAGTTGGTCTTATGACTTTGCTGTTACAAGCACTTAAAAATAGAGAAGGAATATGCTTACATCTTTATACTGTAAGTCATGAGACAGAAACTTCAGAAGCAAGCAGGATTTTTCCCCTTTCTGCTCTTTTCACAATCAGTATCTGTTTTGTTAAATATATAATCAGTTTCATATCAATTATTCTAAATACAATATAAGACATAATGTAAAAAATGTTTCCAACAAAATGAAAGGAGGTGGAGTAATCTAATAAATACTCACCTTGGCTCACTTCTTTTGGATTCCTTTGTGGCATCCAGCAGACTGAAAAGACCCCAACGTAAAATAATAGAATTTCTGGTTTATGCCAAACAAATTCAGCCCGAAACTAAGCAGGCAGGTGAGTCAACAAATCTTTTGAGGTTTGTGCATCCCTAATTATTATCACTGATTGCTTCTTTTAATCCTCCTCCTACTACTACTACTCAGTTGCATCATCAGTCATCAATAACTAAATGCCACCAATGCAGGCATTGTCATCCACAAGTGCATCAATTGGACATCTTTCTGTTGTACCTCCAACAGCAGCAGGTCAGAGTGTTGTTCCCACTCCACTCATTTTATACAGATAAACTGAAGCATCACCATTCTAATCCTGAGCAAGAAAGTCCACACAGCTGAATCCCTCAACACACAGCAACATAATAAGAAACAATGGTAAAAGTTTAGTGGCTGCACTGCAGTTAAATAACATTTATTTATTTATTTATTTATTTATTTTAACAATTTTGTTTTATTAGGGTTTCATATTGCAAAACATACATCAATCCCTTGCTGATTTTGTAAATTTGCCCACTGACAAAGACATGAACAGTCTATAATTTGAAGGATAGGTTAATTTTAACAGTGAGAGAGAGAATATCAAAAATAAAATCCAGAAAATCACATTGTATAAATTTTATAAATTTATTTGCATTTTGCAGAGAGAAATAAGTATTTGATCCCCTACCAAACATTAAGAGTTCTGGCTCCTACCGACCAGTTAGACGCTCCTAATCAACTCGTTACCTGCATTAAAAACAGTTCTCTTATATTGTCACCTGTATAAAAGACTGCTGTCCACAGACTCAATTAATTAGTCAGACTCTAACCTCTACAACATGGCCAAGACCAAAGAGCTTTCTAAGGATGTCAGGGACAAGATCATAGACCTGCACAAGGCTGGAATGGGCTACAAAACCATAAGTAAGACGCTGGGTGAAAAGGAGACAACTGTTGGTGCAATAGCAAGAAAATGGAAGAAATACAAAATGACTGTCAATCGACATCGATCTGGGGCTCCATGCAAAATCTTACCTTGTGGGGTATCCTTGATCATGAAGAAGGTGAGAGATCAGCCTAAAACTACACGGGGGAAACTTATTAATGATCTCAAGGCAGCTGGGACCACAGTCACCAAGAAAACCATTGGTAACACATTACGCCATAATGGATTAAAATCCTGCAGTGCCCGCAAGGTCCCCCTGCTCAAAAAGGTGCATGTGCAGGCCCGTCTGAAGTTTGCCAATGAACACCTGGATGATTCTACAAGTGAATGGGAGAAGGTGCTGTGGTCAGATGAGACAAAAATTGAGCTCTTTGGCATTAACTCAACTCGCCGTGTTTGAAGGAAGAGAAATGCTGCCTATGACCCAAAGAACACCGTCCCCACTGTCAAGCATGGAGGTGGAAACATTATGTTTTGAGGGTGTTTCTCTGCTAAGGGCACAGGACTACTTCACCGCATCAATGGGAGAATGGATGGAGCCATGTACCGTAAAATCTTGAGTGACAACCTCCTTCCCGCATCCAGGAAATTACAAATGGGTCGTGGCTTCCAGCAGGACAAAGACCCAAAACATACAGTCAAGGCAACAAAGGAGGGTCTCAAAAAGAAGCACATAAAGGTCATGGAGTGGCCTAGCCAGTCTCCACACCTTAATACCATAGAAAACTTATGGAGGGAGCTGAAGCTCTGAGTTGCCAATCGACAGCCTCAAAATCTTAATGATTTAGGGATGATCTGCAAAGAGGAGTGGGCCAAAATTCCTCCTGACATGTGCGCAAACCTCATCAACTACAAAAAACATCTGACTGCTGGGCTTGCCAACAAGGGTTTTGCCACCAAGTATTAGGTCTTGTTTGCCAGAGAGATCAAATACTTATTTCTCTCTGCAAAATGCAAATATATTTATTAAATTTATACAGTGTGATTTTCTGGATTTTATTTTTGATATTCTAGCTCTCACTGTTAAAATTAACCTACCCTTAAAATTATAGACTGTTCATGTCTTTGTCAGTGGGCAAACTTACAAAATCAGCAAAGGATCAAATACTTATTTCCTTCACTGGACATATATATATATATATATATATATATATATATATATATACAGTGCCTTGCGAAAGTATTCAGTCCCCTTGAACTTTTCAACCTTTTGCCACATTTCAGGCTTCAAATATAAAGATATAAAATTTTAATTTTTTGGTGAAGAATCAACAACAAGTGGTACACAATTGTGAAGTGAAACGAAATTTATTGGTTATTTTAAACTTTTGTAAAAAACAAAAAAAACTGAAAAGTGGGGCGTGCAATATTACTTGGCCCCCTTAAGTTAATACTTTGTAGTGCCACCTCTTGCTGCGATTACAGCTGCAAGTCGCTTGGGGTATGTCTCTATCAGTTTGCACATTGAGAGACTGAAATTCTTGCCCATTCTTCCTTGGAAAACAGCTTGAGCTCAGTGAGGTTGGAAGGAGAGCGTTTGTGAACAGCAGTTTAAAGCTCTTTCCACAGATTCTCGATTGGATTCAGGTCTGGACTTTGGCTTGGCCATTCTAACACCTGGATACGTTTATTTGTGAACCATTCCATTGTAGATTTTGCTTTATGTTTGGGATCATTGTCTTGTTGGAAGATAAATCTCCGTCCCAGTCTCAGGTCTTTTGCAAACTCCAACAGGTTTTCTTCCAGAATGGTCCTGTATTTGGCTCCATCCATCTTCCCATCAATTTTAACCATCTTCCCTGTCCCTGCTGAAGAAAAGCAGGCCCAAACCATGATGCTGCCACCACCATGTTTGACAGTGGGGATGGTGTGTTCAGGGTGATGAGCTGTGTTGCTTTTACGCCAAACATATCGTTTTGCATTGTGGCCAAAAAGTTCGATTTTGGTTTCATCTGACCAGAGCACCTTCTTCCACATGTTTGGTGTGTCTCCCAGGTGGCTTGTGGCAAACTTTAAACGAGACTTTTTATGGATATCTTTGAGAAATGGCTTTCTTCTTGCCACTCTTTCATAAAGGCCAGATTTGTACAGTGTACGACTGATTGTTGTCCTATGGCCAGACTCTCCAACCTCAGCTGTAGATCTCTGCAGTTCATCCAGAGTGATCATGGGCCTCTTGGCTGCATCTCTGATCAGTCTTCTCCTTGTTTGAGATGAAAGTTTAGAGGGATGGCCGGGTCTTGGTAGATTTGCAGTGGACTGATACTCCTTCCATTTCAATATGATCGCTTGCACAGTGCTCCTTGGGATGTTTAAAGTTTGGGAAATCTTTTTGTATCCAAATCCGGCTTTAAACTTCTCCACAACAGTATCACGGACCTGCCTGGTGTGTTCCTTGGTCTTCATGATGCTCTCTGCGCTTTAAACAGAACCCTGAGACTATCACAGAGCAGGTGCATTTATACGGAGACTTGATTACACACAGGTGGATTATATTTATCATCATCAGTCATTTAGGACAACATTGGATCATTCAGAGATCCTCACTGAACTTCTGGAGTGAGTTTGCTGCACTGAAAGTAAAGGGGCCGAATAATATTGCACGTTCCACTTTTCAGCTTTTTATTTTTTACAAAAGTTTAAAATAACCAATAAATTTTGTTCCACTTCACAATTCTGTCCCACTTGTTGTTGATTCTTCACCAAAAAATTTTAATTTTATATCTTTATGTTTGAAGCCTGAAATGTGGCAAAAGATTGAAAAGTTCAAGGGGGCCGAATAATTTCGCAAGGCACTGTGTATATTTTTATATATATATATATATATATATATATATATATATATATATATTTAGTTTAGCATCAAAGGTAGGGGCTGGGTGCCAAATAAATTGCAGAGCAGGTAACAGCAATCCAAAAGAAATGGCTTTATTCAGCTTGTAAAATAAACAAGAACAAAAATAAGAAAACAGCCTTGCCCACCTACAGGGCAATACCTCACTACTTGAACCCTGACTAACTTCTGGGGGCAAGAAGCTTTACTGAGGTTACTTCTTTGCAAGAAAGCTGATATGACAGTAGACCTGGATAATTGAGGTATGTAAAGTTATACATCTTAAAGCCTGCCAGGCTGCCCAAGTTTTGAGGTAGGCATCATGAGATCTGTTAGACCAACACAGGAGCTCTTCAAATCTTGTGATTTGATGTGTCTTTGATATCAATTGTGCATGTGATGGAATGGCTGTGTGCAGCCAATAGAGAGGGATGAGGGCTTTTGCAGAGGCTGTGATCAGATTTGTTTTGGATCTTTTATAGGAAACCTGAAGGAAGGGAAAGAATTATGGTTTCTCTGGGAGTGTGAAGGTGTGGTCAATGTGACTCCATATTTGCTTTTGAATAGTTTCCCAGAATGGCTTAATGGCTGAGCAATGCCACCAGATGTGAGCCAGATTACCTTTCTGGGTCTGGCATCTCCAACATACGTCTTCCTTGAGAGAAGAGCCAGGCGGGTGATCTGTAACACTTCTGAGAGGGAGATCCTGAGTTCCAATTCCCATGAGAATAAAAATGCTGGTTTGCTTGATTAAATCGGAGTGATGAAAAGGAATAATGGCCTGAAAATGGATCTGGAAGGTTAGTCTACAAACTTGGCATGAAACATTGCTTAATTTACATGGGTTTTTGGCCATTAGGGTGGGCGGTGGGGAGTAGATAGATGGTTTCTGGATGAAGCCCAAGGCCTCCACAGTTCCATGAGCTTAGCATGTTTCCTTGATTTCCAACTAGGTAGTTTTTCTATTCTAAACAGCTATCCAACTCATTTGTACCCCATTCCGAAAGTAGGGGATCTTTATTTAATTAATACATTGCGACAAGTGGGATCAATTAACAAAATTAAATAAATAAACAAAAGAGAAATCTAAATCTCACACCCCAAATACAGGTCTCACCCTTACATCAGTGCTTTTTAATGCACTGTGAGCCACTCAGCTGTCATACCACCAGTTCTTCCATTTCCACCTTACAGCATGTAGTTTCAAATACTGTTTACTCTTTATGGCAGGGACATTTCTGAATATTTACTGTGAGATTGTAGACCTGAAAAGTTAAAAGGAAAGCGTCAACATTTTTTATGTATTTATTTATTAACAGCAGATGTTGAACTATATTATTTTTTTTTCTAATCTGTTTTTTATTTTTTTATTGTAGATTTTTTTATGTACATGATTATGGGGACTTGCCTGAACTTCTCCTTTGCTCTGTTAACAGAATTTAGTGATATGCTTTACATCATGTTATGGGCAGCAATAGACTGGAGCTGACTCATTGAGGTCTATAGGAGAGTTTTCTAATCAAGTTCTGGGCAGGGAGGAGAGTAGATAAGTTGTGACATAATTTCTTGTCAATAGAGCATGTAATGGTGGGTCACATAATGGTTTCTCATAAAAACTTGGGTCATTTTTGGTGACACAGCTACAAGCTGGTGACAAGCTACATTTGGTATCAGTCATCTACATTATATTCAGTTATTGAAAGTAAAAAAACATTATAAGCCCAGTGCTGTATTTGTTCAGTAAATATGGTGTGCACACAACCAAACTAGCTAGTAGCAGCAGGACATGTGTAACAATGACTTTTTTCTTGGAATCATGAGAGTTAAAAAAGAAAAAAACAATGTGTGATACCCTGAAGCAGAATGGATATATTGATAGGTTGTAGTGCATCATTACCTTGGCCACTTTAGGTTGATTTTGCCTTTAGCAAACTAAATTATTCTGCACATGGTGTTAACAGGAATTCCATTACTTTAGACCCTTACTGACAAATATTACATTTCCTTTTTTCTATAAAGTCCCACTCCATTAGTATTCCGAGCTAGATCCCAGAGAACACATAACATTTTGATAATGTGAAGTGTGCAGATGTTATTTTATTTAGAATTTTCAGAACTGTTGCCCTACTCTTTCGCACGCATCAGTCTGATAACAAAAGGTCATTACTGAAATTAGACGGTAATGTGATTTTGCTAAGCTTCCTCCTGTCTATTACTTAAGGGCTGATGCTTTAGAGGATACCTTAATTAGTTGTTATTAAATAGAATGAGTTCATTTGACTATTTCAGCATCTATACTCCCAATATACTTTTCTTATATACGGCTCCTAAATTAATTCTCTGTGCAGAAGTACAAAATGACTTATTGCGTTTATATTAAGATTTGCCAGCAGAAAATAAGCTGTGTCTAATTCAAACTTCATGGCCCTATTTAAATGTGAACGGGGCTGAATCTGCTCATTAGCGATTAAGCGTGTTTCAGAATTTAGTTGCTATTGTCACATAATCAGGAAATGCTGCTTACTAATTTTTCCCAGTCTATTTACTGTCTGCACAAAGTGTGACTGTAACATATTTAGTGTATTGTACTCTTATGCCATATTGACCAGTTTCCAGAAAATTTCACACTATAACAATAGACAATTCTTTTCAAATCTGACACAAACTTCTTTGAACAGATAAGTCAAAATGCAAATTCAAAGACAATTTATAAAAAACAGTGTAATATGCACCCATGTACAGAACAGAATATGTGTATCGACCATATGGTAATGCACATGGAGGTAATCAGTATGTGATCTGTGGAGGTCTGAAACCCAGACCCCACACAAATCAGCTGTTGAATTGAAGTCTATGGGAGAGTTTTCTAGGTGTGCTCTGTGCAGAGAGAAGGAGTGGATAAGTTATGACTACATCTATTGTCAGTAGTGCATGCAATGATGGTCACCTAGGGTGTTATCTGTGGAGGTGTGATCTTCTATTGTAATGCTGTCTGTCTTGTCTGTGATGTAAATGAAGTGAATGCAGCAATAGAAAGAAACATCTACAGAACTGGCAACTGTCAGTCTATTATTAGGCTTAGAGGCCACAGTGGAAATTGAAGAATATAATATTTATATAGTATAGTAAAAAATATAAAAAGTGACCTGAAAAATTAAAAATAAAATCAAAAAAATATTTTAAAATATGGTTAACATAAAAATTTGGCTTAAAAAGTATGCCATTTTTGATGACACATCCGGTTAAAGTATTACCTAACGTGACTTTTCAAGATAAGCTGCTGTGTGTGTACATGAGGAGTAACACTATTTCAGTCCATTATATAACTTGCATTGTACATTTTTTCCATAAATTTTTCACTTTGCAGTCTCCATCTCTAAGGCCACTTTCACACCACAAAGTTTTAGCTCTGTGTGTGCTGGATTTACCAGTGTGACTACTATATGGGGAGATGGACTTCTAGCATTATAGTTATATATCATGTTAGGAGTCCCCGTGTCCCAACAAAATATTGTCCCATACTGTAATCACTATGAGGAAGTATTTTGTGGGAAGGCAGTTACTTCTAGCATTATGGGAAGGTAAGTACTTCTCCCCAAATAGTGTTCAGACCAGTAAATACACACATACTGTAGACTGATTTCATGGCCAAGACTTGATTGTGTGAAAGCAGCCTTATTCTTAGTTGCCCCTGAACTAGAGGATGAAAATTATCTGCTATAATGTCTCCCATACACTGCACATGGTTAAAGCAGCAGATTTTGCTCTCTAACTCCCTCACATTCACTTTAGAAAAATCATGGAGGGCATAATAGAGAAGTACTGATCAGTTAATGTGAGTAAAACACTTGAAGTGATATAGAAACATGTACTTTAAGCCCCAATAGCTTCTGTCTGCCTGTACTTCTTTTTCTCTTAGCTCCTGCTTCCTTCTTATTTCTCCACTGTCCATAGATTTTAATGGAGAGCTGTAATTTTATACCTCTGTGAGCTTGAAGTCTGCCTTTAGAGACCAACATGACATTCAGCAGAGATTTCAGAGTGAATGTCAGTTTATTTAGCAGGAAGGGTGAACTGATATGTAAAGAAAAACTTTTTACTCTGAAATGATATATTGCAAAATAACTCATATCTGTTTGCTCTATTTATTGAAACATTTGCAACATTTTTTAAAAACCTATTGACAATTTTAACCTTTAGTTCACCAGAGAACATAGGCATTATTTTAAAGAAGATCTATAGTGGTCTCTGATTGCCCTCCAAGACTCACAAGCACGATATATAGGACTAGATATTCACTTTCTTAACTAAACCCTTACAGTAGGGTTAGACACATGCTTGTACAGACAGGACCTGCCTACCTCTTATTCAATTGTTTCAACACACAGATCTTGTCAAGCCATAACTTATACAGTCCATGAGCATTACTACCAGGATAATATAACAAATAAGAAGGCTCATTTCCCCTCAACCATCAGTTGTTAGTGATGACTGAAAGATGGTGCAAAATTTAATGGAACCCTATTACAATAGCACCCCATGATTACCCCTGTTGTGTGCATTATACCTTCTGTGCATCATTGCTTTTTTTCATTATTCCTGTGCTGTGATCATCACTACAATATTGTAATATCTGTGACATCATGTGTACATTATAACTTGGTGACCCATTCTTTCTTCTCTCATCAGGATTTAACCCTCTCCTAAAATGACTTTCACTCTCAAATCTCTGGTACCTTTTCAAATATAAATTGGGAATACAGAAATCTGGAAAATAATGTTTTTTTGTTTCAGTTTGAAAAATTACAAAATTACATGTTATGATGTTATTATTTATACTTTGAATTACATATACGTAGGGGCAACACATTTTTTAAGTGCTTAGGGTCTTAGTGTGGCTCTGACCAGGACTGCTGTTAAAAGTTCATGGACCCCAATGCAAAAGATCAGCTCAGACTTCTATGTAATTTCTCAGTCACTCCCGAAGCAGCCCATCCATAGCTTTTAGCACCATCCTGTCTTAGGTCTTAGCCTCAAGATACAGGAAAAGCAGATGTATAATATAGCTTTTGGCAGGCTTAGATACAGTGATAAGCTCTATATATTTTGTTATACCTCTGCAGTACAGTCACCAATATGACATAAAAACTCCTTCCAGTCACAACTTGTCTTTGCACCCAATATTCTCATCCTCTGTCAGTGCCCCGCACACAGTAATGCTGCCTCCATCTGTGTGACAGTCACCTACCACAACTTTTCTCTTTTACTATATGCTGACCAAATGCTAATTTTGGCATATATATTAATATAACATATTATATTATTTTCTCCTGTTTCCTGGACTAAAAAAATCTCAATGCACCAGAGAGTGGTAGAAAAATATTAACGATACACAGACTTCTAGCTAACAAAGTAAGTGAGAAATTAACTCAATGAAGTACGATCAGTACAAGCAGGGACAAATGTTTAGGCAGCTAAGAACTTTATCACAGTCCAACTATATTATTTCCATCAATTAATTTCAGTACTACTGTATATAATGTAAGTCCTGCATGGTCACATGGCTCTTTCTAAGTGAGTGGGAGAAAGTTATGCAAGTCAATTCTCCTATATAAACTGTGTGCAGTATATAGCTTTAAATAGCTCAAATATTTACAAGTCATACTGTACATTAAAAATGCAAAACTGTTGCCACTTATTAAAACACCCAATTGCCTCAGTCCATAAAATATTATTTTTACACATGCTGAACATAAGATGTACAAACCACACTTACACTTAATTGACAATCTGCAGTGCAACAGAACTTGTGTCTTCCATGGTATGGTGTCTTCAGGGACATCATGTGACTGCACCCTCCAGAGATCTCACATGGTACAAGTGATCGCAACACTGTGTCCAGCTTTGGATAATTTATGGGTGTTTAATAAAAGTGTGGCAGCATTTGAGAATTTTTACCTATTCCTTTAACCAATATCTTAATATTAATATACCAATACACTACCAAAAAAGTTGCGTCTAGTTCAGGTAGCGATTAATTTGTATATCTAGTGGCAAAAACAACAGATGTAGACTATAGACTGAAAGACTGTTTTTCATAAGCTATATTTGTAGTTTATGCATGTAGCTTTTCTGATTTTAGATGCACTTAGTGTAAATAATGGATTTTTGAAGATGCTGAAGGGAACAATAAAAGCGATCGATCTGAGAGCTTGTATTATTCAGATATATACATCTGACGAGCACATACTTTGACAGTATATATGTTCAAATTTTGTTGAAAGTATTATACATAAAGTAGTTCAATATCTAATCTGTGTGGAGTACACGTATGACATCAATCCATTTATTTAATAGCAGTTCTCCTTATTTTTTTTTTGCTTCACATGGTATGAACATTTATGTTTTTCGAACATTAACCCTTTCACATCTTATAGTTGCACCATTGAATGGATGACATGTAATCCTCATCGCTAACTATTTTCTATGATTTTTGTCATTCGTTATAATCCTGGGCAGCAGGTTTCCATCTGGACACTCTATCTCTATCTTGACTGTACACATCCATAGCCCTGTACTGGGAGGGGGGGGCGTTCCTCACAGCTCAGCCTCATTGCTGGGCCGGTAAGGAATGCCCCCCCCCGACTGTACTTGTCCATAGCCCTGTACTGTCAGAGGAGGCGTTCCTTACCGCCCAGCAATGACGTTAAGCTGTGAGGAACGCCCCTCCCAGTACAGGGCTATGGACGAATACAGTCATTGGGGCATTCCTCAAAACCCAGCTAGACTGTCAGAAATGCCCTTCTGACGATGGGGCAGAAAACTAATGGTACTGATATCTTCAGCTCCAGGGCACATAACGGGAACGCTGACAGTGCGCTGAATTCAAAGCACTGTCAGCTTTCTTGCGGTATATAAAACAGCATGTGCCTGAGGACATGAAAGGTCCACTTTAAGTACAAATAAATGGTAAATGTAAATGGTCTCTTGAGTAATCATTCAAAAATGTTCAGATATTGTCAGGCTTGATCACAGGCAATAAGCACCTCTTTATGGTAGAGTGAGACATACTGTAAGCAGATAGCAGGTTCAGTCCCAGGTTGACTTCCTCCACTGTACCCATGTTCAGTGTCACCTGTGCAGGGGCAATCCTTTATTTAAGAGTTAGGACAGTAGCTTGTCACCTTTGTCGTCTATAGCTGGCCTCTGGGAGAAAGTATTGGCAGAAATTATCATGTAGATTTAGATTCGTAGTTACTTAAAATTCTTTAAATACACACGGCACAAACCATAGAAAGCATTGCTGCCAGCTATAGCGAAAAAAAATGTAAACTTGTAATGGTTTTTCCATTTATAATTATGTTTTATTATTGAAATAAAACAATCAGTAAAGATAATAAAATGGTTTAGAGTCTCATTTTCATGTTTTCTTTCACACAATACAGTACATAGTTTTAAAAAATCAGACAGAGAATGTGTTTCATCGTTCGTTTAGAACATTGCTTTTGTGCATTCAAATTTACCTGATAAGGGAATACAAGTCAGAAATAACTGTACTTACCATACAATTTCATAGGGAACATCTGATTATAATAGATAGATGGTTACAGCCTGCATGTCATCTAAATTTCAATAAAGGATTCATGAAACATTGAATCAAGTTGAGTAGAATAGATTCAAGGCTTAAGATGTATTTATAGCTTAGTACAGGTCTATGCAACATAAAGACTAGAAAGAATGGCTTTATTTGTGAATTCTTATATCCATACAATGCAATCAGAATGTGAAATGAGCTAATCAGCATATAAGCAGTACTCATTCTTCTTAAAGTAATAGTAGGAAACCAAGCCTTTGCACTACTGTAACCCTATGTCTTTCTCAAATTATGTATTTCTTTTCCAGAAGTACCTAAAAACCACGATATATAAATCGATAGAATACATCTTTAGTTTTCCTTTCTATCTGAAAATTTAGTAGATTCTTCTCTTTATTTGGGTTATATGATCTCATTTTGGGCTGTAGAGATTTTCACAATTTTCTTTCTTACAAAGTCACACCACATTTTCCTGAAACTACACAGACAGTTTCATGCAAGTTCTCCCTGGCTCCAATGGCGTAGCTAGCGGGGGGTAGAGGGGGCAGCTGCCCCCGAACCCAATAACTATGTGGGGCCCCCCCCGGGTCTGCCATTAATAGGTGTTTTACTATTTACTAGATTGGTGTCTGCAGACACCGATCTAGTTAAAATGAATCCTGCAAATAACTGTCTTGTAAACCGCAAGATTTCAGGCCTGAAGTTTACAAGATGCTGAGAGCACAGAAAGCGGACGCAATGACATCACAGCGTCGCGCCTTCGGCTCTGAGAGGCAGACATCCTGTGTGTGGACAGGGAAGAGACGGCGGCTCCGTTCATCAGAGGATTGCAGGTAGGTGAGTATAACTTTCCTTTTTTGTTTTTTAGTGCAGTTGTGGGTAATTTAATAGTATAAGGGGTGGTTAGGATGAGAAATTATAACTATAAGGGAGGATTCATTAGGGAGAATTAGGACGATGGGGGGTCATTTATATAAGGGATCATTAGGGGGTATTATGAATACAAGGTGGGGAGGTTATTTATATAAGGGGTCATTAGGGGGTATTATGAACATAAGGGAGTGGTCATTTTTAAGGGATCATTAGGGGTGCAGTATTTATGTCAGGGGGAACCAGGAGCATAATATAAGGAACCAACTAATTTAATTAAGGTGACACTTGGGCTTTATTAAGGCCAAAACCCCACATAGCGCCCCACAGCAAAAAAGCACTGCAGCAAAAACCGCTGCAGTAATGCATTGCGTTTTTTCCCCGCAGCGCTTTTCAGTGGTCTTTCTGCTTCCATTATACCTATAGGGAACTGCCAGCATTTCTGTAGATCTAATTGACATGCTATGATTTCCAAAACTGCAAAAGTTTTGGAAATTGCAGCATATTCATTGCACGTATTTTTCTGCAATGTGTGGATAGGATTTGCAAAAATCCCATCCACTTTGCAGGAACTGTAAAATGCAGCGTTTTTTTCTGCGTCATTTCCGGCACATGGGGCCTTAGCTTTAAGGAGTTTTCCAGCTTATTTTTATTGATGATCTATTCTCAGAATAGATCATCAATAAGAGATAAGTGAATCCCCACTGATCAGCTGTATGGAGGGGGCCATGGCGCCTGTTTATATCACACGCTGTCTGTTTATATTGTCTGTGTGATGTAATTACAGTCTTGTCACATAGACGTGTATAGGACCAGGATGTAGTTACATCACATGGCCACTATGAAATGAATGACACTATTTAAACAGAGAAGGGGTCACGGCGCTTACACAGGTACCACGGTTCAGTTAAACAGCTGATCCTGGGGGTCCTGGGTATTGGAACCCCACTAATTTTTTTACTTTTTGTTTACCTTTTACTTAGGAAACACCTGGGGCATTATTAATAAGGGGCACTATTTAAAGGGGGCACGCAGGGCATTATTAATAAGGGGCACTATTTAAAGGGGGTACACAGGGAAGTTATTAATTTAAAGATGCACTTGGGGGTATTATTCATTATGGGGGTTATATTATATATTTTATAATTAGGGGTAGCAGCAGGATGGGGGTGCAGGTGAGGACAATGTGGGTCATGTGCCTGAAAAAGTAAGGAGCCAAAGATGTCTGTGCTGCAAACTTTACAGAGATTGAAAGAAGTGGTCATGGCGGTCGAGATGGAAGAGATGGGGAATATGAACGATTAGTCAGAGACGTCACCTGCAAGTCACTAAATGTTACTGCCTTGTATTCACCTAAATGGTCTGCAGAGCCCTGTGTAGAGCCGATATATACCACTATAAGGTCACCGTATAGTGATAATATCAGTATACCTAAGTTGGGGGGCCCACTTGGACATGTTCGCCCCCCTGTGCTGAACCCCTAGCTACGCCCCTTCCTGGGTTAGACACAAACTCCTATCACAGCAATGACTGATAATTGTTAGACAGGTTCTTGTCACAAAGTTATAATAAGGGAGCTCACAATTCAGCCTCCCTAACTGTATGCTTATGGTCTCTATGTATTATAGATAGAAAGTTAATTGCACTGTCCACCAACAGACAGGGATCTTACTACCTCTAGCTGCCTATGTGGTTCTGTGCTAAGACATTGTGGGATTGCAAGCGCAAAGAAATATAAATATAAAAATCAAGATAGTATATGGTCACAAACAGAGAGGATGAAAAGAGCAGACATATGAGTGCATTATACAAAAAGAAGTACAGGTGAGGGGTGCAGTGATGGGAAAAATCAATTTCTGATTGAATTTTTACATTAAAATATGTTTGGTTTATTGGATGCTTTTTTAGGCTTTATGATTGTGTTTAATAACAATATGGATCTGTTTCTTAGTCAATAATGCACCTTGAAGATTTATACAGTACATGGCATTATAATGGAGTGCACATACTTGGTCTGCTTTCTTCTTTTCCTCCATTGCCATACATTTTTTACACACCACTTTATAGCCTGTTCCACCTTTGAACTAAAAGCTTTGGAATGTACTTCACAGCCTGTAGAACTAAATATTATTTAAAATATGATGATATATTAGAAACAAGTTGCACATGTACAAATGGAAATTGATCAGAAATGAAAGGGGACATCTTAATTTTTGGATTCAGCTTTAGATATATGGATGATAGGGAGTCTTTTTACTTGATCAATATGAACTCATTCAACCCATGCCATTAGTTTCATTCAATTAATCTAATTAAAGATAGTTATATAAGGCAATCAAGAAATTACCTGACCCAAAGGAATTTCATCCCCTTGTAAGAGGAGCTTGTGAGATAAGGTATCCCATATTAGCACCCATGCCATGCTTTGTATCCCTGGTAGTTTGATTTGTTAGTTAATTAGACATTCCTAGATCTCCCTTATGTTTAGTCAAAATTTTCATTTCTGAAATCTAACTTTTTTCCTAACAACACTACCAAAAATGCATAACCCTCTTTGCCAACAAATATGAGTTGAACAGACCACTTAAAAGCTTCAAAGTAATCATCGCCACAAAGTGCAAATCGGGGAGGAAGCTTCCCAAACTGATAAAGACATGTTTCTCCACTCTAATGTTCAGTAAAACCTTCTTCCTATCTACATGGGAAAAGGAACTGGGGATTGAATTCAAAGAAAAGAGATCAAAAGTATTCTACAATGTGTCCATAGTTTATCAACAGAACACCTGACTCTACTCCAACAATCTCCAAGACAGCAGCCTATGCTGGATATGCAAATCACATAAGGGATAATATGTTCATTTATGGTAGTCATGCTCAAATATCACACTGTTTTGGAAGGAGGTTGAGAGTGTTATAAATTCTCTGGTGATCTTATCATACCGGTGAGGCCACAGATGCATTCTCCCCATCCAGAACATTCTACATATGCATTTCATAGCCATAGCTTAAAAGCCTTCTTCCCCTGTTTTGGCTACAAGAAAAGACACCCCCCCCCCCACACACACACACACACACACACACACACACACACACACACTCACACACACACTAATTGATACACAAAGTAAACCAGATAGCAAGATTTGAAGAACTTTTGAAGAAATTCTTCGAGACATCTTGGCTTCTCTCCCTGCTGTGGAGTACACGCAGCATCCTATATAGCGAGTGATCAAACAGTACAAATTCTTCTGCTATACCTCTCTGTTCCCATATAGAGCAGACTCTGCCATCCTTCCCCATCCTCCCTCCTGAAGCATTGTTCCCTCATTCTTGGTGATAAATGTAAATACGTTCACCTTGTTATAATGTAAAAATGACACAAAATATTTGTTATGATGTTATTAATGTTACTCGGAAAGCATTATTATGTTCTTTACTAACCCACTATGTATGTTTCTTGCTTAATCTCAAATAACACAAAATTAAAAATAAAAAAATGTAAGAAACAAAAAAAAGATGATAGGGTTTAGGTCAATGTCAAATATACTCTTACGTGCTCTAACTTTTATAACTGTGGCAATAACAATTACGTTGTTATCGGAACCCGAATTGGGTTCAGCATATATTAATCAAAAGTAGACGTGGCTAAAACATAAGAGTGTGCCCAGCAACATCCATCATACAATCCTGATTGGTTGTTGGTTTTCTATCCTCTCCCCAGTGCTTAACTGCAAGCTAACATTTTCTCTCTCTTTCTGGCATGTTGCAAGAGATCAGAAGTTCTGATATTAAGATAGAATAAACAACATCTCAAAAGCAGAAGTAAATGCAGACATTATTGCGACATGGTATCTTTCCATAAGCTTGAAGACCACATATATATTTCTGCAAACCTTTATGACAACTCAGGGTTGTGTGAGTTGGAAAGAGAACCAGTCAGATGACCAATATTCAACCCTTTAGTTGCTACGGCCACAGCCTGTTCCATGTTTCTCCACTTGGTTTCAGTGAGTGGTTGTAAAGGGTTTAAATGTACATTTTGACATGAAATGTATTCATTTTTGTGTTCATCATCTTGCGTTTCCTTACTGAATTCAATCTATGAAATATGTATCTCAATTAGTATACAGTACTGATGTCTCTATACTGGAGAATAAATGTCCTTCAGGGTAGAAACATGGTTGCTTGCGAGATCAGACCTGAACTTTAATTCAACCTTCACTGATGTTACCGAAGCAACAAACAAATGCTTATTTGCCTCTAAGTCATCCAGTCCACTAGAAAAGTTTAAATATCCTCAAGGAAAATAAATCTGTACGTTTCTGCAGTAACATCTGCTTTTTCATTTGATGCCACATGCTTAGTCAATGTATCTCATTTTACTCAATCTGCAAACAGATGAAGTTAACTCCAATTCCTCGGGCATAAATCAGGTTTAACAGTAAAGTTCTTAAAGTTAAATAAAAGTAAAGATTTAAGTGGTGTTGGATTGGAGAAGGTCAGGGCAAGCCCTGAAATCGCCCTGTAAGAGAGTGGCATTTTATGATAGCAGTGAAGAACTCTTTATAGATTGCAATTCTGCTTGATTGTATTATTGAACAGTCACAAGTAATGTTACAATATAAATATAGTTTAAATCCATGACTACATAGTTCATCTCAAAATGTATCTGGTACTCTGAGCATTCCAGGCTTTATTGAAGATTACAAATCATCTCAAGTTCTCATAGCTTTGAACTATAGAAAAAGGTCATTGATTCTCTCCATGTATTTTAGAAGCTACATTTCTTGGCTGTAAATGGGTTATCAATTTTTTCATAATTAGTAGCCTATCGTTAAAAGGCTAGTCTGATACCCAGTTTTTTTTTTCTTGTGGAAGGGGGGGGTATTACCTATTCATTAATCTTGGTTTAATTAGATTAATCTAATGTTGTATCTCTCTGCTGAACTTTGGCTGTTTTGTTTCTCCTCTGTAGCACCTGTTTTATTTTCTTTAGTGTACAGGCTCCACATCCTTTGTGGCAAACTTCCAGGGCTGCTCTTTGCACCCCCCTTCCCCAGCTACAGTTATATTTGTTTAATTTTGAGAAGAGGATCAGCTCTCCTAGCATGTCTGTTTTAGTAAAGAATTGTACTCCTCATTATCAAATTAAGAATATTTTTTTCTTTTTCCTCTGTATTTTACTATCCCTATATTATTCTGACTATAACTTTATCAATAAATTAACAATTGGGTGTTGTGGTTATGTCTTAAATTGTCCAAACAGTGCTGACAGTATTAGACTATAGGGACAGATCAATTTAACAAGGGTAAATGGTACCACCCAGTTGTAAATACTACATCATTGTTGAACACTTGTTTCACTATAGATTTGGTGTCACTGGGGGCCCCATTCTTTTACTCCCTCATCTAAGGGTCTGCAACAGCAGCCTGGGATTCTAACATGGTCCTCTAGGCTGCCATGTACAGATACCTATTAGGTCCAGTCAAAGACAGGACCTGATAGGCATATAGTAAAATATGCTGCAGTACAGATGTATTGCATTATGGGACAAATCTTAACCTCATTTCAGGATGGATGCTTGATCTCTGAGCTCCTTACATACATCACACAGGTAAAGCACTTTGGCTATAAATCCTAAATGGTCAAAGCAAACTAAGAAATAATTTTCTTTTGTATCCCTTCCTTCCACTAGTCTTTGCAAGAGGAAAATGCACCCCATGATCCATCTCATTCTGTGAGGTGATTGCTATCCATCTACTGTACACAGCCCTCCTGAGAAAGAATATTTGAGTATCATTAATCCAGTTCTTGCTACATATTGCCACTTGCCATAAATCCATAAACATTTGGTTAATCCTCCAGTCAGTTCTATTATTTCAGGATGCAATTTACTAATTTATTTATATGCAAGTCTCATGGTTGGCATGTTTTAATTTAATTAAGGTATCTAATTTGTTATATTGTATTACGATAGGAGTATTAGCAACCCCTGGGCCTCTATCAGCTCATGAACCATCCCATGGTTTCCTAGGACACTATAGTAATTTCTACTGTGCAGTTTTTTCTTCTGCACATGTGTCATACAAGGTCAATACATACATGGCTGTTACATTGCAAAAAGCCTAGTTGAAAAGTGATGAAGAACTGGCTTTTCAAAAAAAAAAAAAGCCATTAAAATTATCCCTTAATGGGAGCAAATGTGAAATCAAAATGGTGTTGGCATTTAAAGATGCAATGACATGTTTTGTTTTGTTTTTTGATGTGGGGACCTTTTTCAGTATAACTTTTTTGGTTTTTGTTTTTTATACCAACAGTGTGGTATAGTAGTAATAAAGCATAATGTGATGGACCAAGTCTCAAGAAGTAATGTCCGACTGTTTTGGAGTAGCAGGCAGCAGCATCAGTACGTAGAGTAAATGGAATACAGGGTGGCCCAATTCATTTTGATGAAGATGGACAAGATAAAACTCCCTTGGAAAACTGAGTCTTCTCCTTCATCAGCTCTAACCTATTGGCCCAGAAATCAATGGGATCACAGTTATCTGCTGGAACATAGGAGCACTCTGAGTACAACTGTGCCTACTGGTGCAGTCGATGGGTGTCAGTTGCCTTTTGTGGGTCTGGTTGATGCTGCAAAGGTCACCTGGGCACACAGGCAACTGGCATTTGCATAGGTCTCCCTAAAAGCTGTAGCAAGCTGGGTATACAATCTATCCTGATAATATTCCTATTTTGCATCCCTTTGGGAGGCAAGGAGGAATTTCCCCTTTTGGCTTTATAGCGAGGTTCTAAGATCCAGTACCCTGCTTGATGATAATAACACACTTGGCACTGTGTGAGCAGGGGAGCATACAGCATGCTGTGTGCACGGACCCATGGATCTGCCACGGTTGGTCTTCTTGGCAAGCATGGTCATCATCATCATCTTGAAAGAAATAAGGGTCAGCTTTCTCTTCTCCCTTCTCTTCCAGTCTAGGAGTCCCAGGTGCTCCACCATAATGACCCTGACCCAGATTTTCATCCTCCTCCAGTTCCCCTTGCATTAACCCAGGGTCATGATGGTGGCCAAGAGGTGGAAGCAGTTCTTGTAGTGTGTTTCCTGTAACAAATATAATAAAGACTAATTTGGTGGCCTCCTCAAAGGGACAAAATAACTCATTGTGCCTGTGGGTCTTTCCTTGGATATGTCAGTGTGGGGAAAGGTGAACACCACTGTCAACACATGGAACAGCAATTATGGACAAAGACAATTCATAGATTTCACAAATGAGTTGATGCAAGGGAAACTGGAGGAGGATGCATGCATGTTTTCCTTTGATAAAATCGTATATCTGTCTGTGATGTCAGAATGTCCAACACATGCGTCTCTTCTGTTTTTTCACTGTGAAATGCATGTTCAAGATGAATAGCAAAGTATTTGGTTTTGTTGAAAACTGAACAATTTGGAATATTCAGGTTGAATCTAGCTTGTAGCAAATTAATTTGTCGATATCTAAAAGGAACAGGTCTAGGTTTGCCCCATATTAGCATCTTATGAAAAGAAGTGGAGGACTAGAGGAAGGAGTCAAGAGCAGATACTTCTTCAGTCCTTATCTGTAGATTGCCTTGTGCCTTGTGTCTTGTAATTGTGATATTGCCTGACTTAATAATCTGCACCACCATGGAAGAACTGCTTAAGTAAACTTTACTTTAAATATCACTTTTTCAACTGCCACTATGTCTCATTAGCACCCAATATCAATAGCACTCTAAAACACCAACATTCATGAGAACTATAATAGGGAATGACCAAAAAACATCTAACATTACTCAAGTGTGACTCCTCATCACTGTGGTACCCCAGGGCCTGTAACAGGATTTGGTGCCACAGCTACCATGAGAATAGATGGAGCAAGTAACTGCCAACTACAGTTTTCCCCGTGGTGTCATCTCAACATTGCTAGCCCTGGTATGTTGCAGATACACCACAATTATTAATAATTGTGGCAGAAGAAAATAGCTACAAATGTCACCCTGGACAGCATTAACCACTTCCACACCAGGCACATTTTCAAGTTTTTTGTATGTGCGGATTTGGAGTGCTATAAAATTTTTATCATTTGCGTTTTTCAACTAATTTCTGCGTCTTTTTTCGGTGACACATAGGGCTTTATTTTTATGTTGTTTTTATTTTTGCATGTGTGTTAATTTTTTTTATATCCGGGAAAAGATAAACAAAAGAGGAGGGAAAACGGGTCTGTTTTTCACTTTTCTTTTTTTTTAAATTTAATAACACAGTGCTACTAAAAAACTTTATAGAATAGTTTTTCCTCTCCGTTACGGTAATTTTAATTTTTTATGGTGTCGTCGGGGGTGGGGCTATAACCTGTAATAAGGGCGTTTTATTGGCGTATTATTTTATTTGTTTTTTTAAATTATTTAATTTACTTTTTTATTTTTTTTTTACTTTTATATACTTTTTTTTTTTACATTGTGTCCCCATAAGGTCATAATAGACCTTTGGGGACATCTGATGACTTTTTTTTTTTTTCGGGAGGCTGATTTCCCCTGTAACTGGGGATGGTACATTTAGCCCCAATTGCAGGAGGAATGCAGCCTCCTGCACGTTGGTTTCACATAACTATAGAGCTGATCTGGGTCCTGTAGGACCCACCAGCTCTAACAGATGCTGATCCCGGCAGATCACATGACCTCCGGTTTGGAGGGGAGCCGCAAGATGGCGGCGCCCATAGCGCTGTATACAGTGCACATTGAGCGCTGTATACACGGCGATCGGGATGGCAGGGGAGGTAATAAACCTTCCCTGCCTTCTCTATGGGAGCTCCGGCTGAGGTTGCAGCTGGCTCCCCGTTTCAGCAGCTGCACGATTTTGTGCAGTTGCTGAATTTTTCCTGGACGTATACAGTATAGTCTATGGGCAGTACGGAAGCAGTTAAAAGGGTTTTCCAGGCAAAAATTATTTTTTTATAAAAATGTCTGTCAGTGCTATTAATGGGTTACTAAGTGCACTCAAATACCTTTTGCAGTGTTTTGAGTGATTTCTGGGTTTCTCTAGGAGCTCCTGACATCTTCTGCATTTGTGTACATGGTTTAGCCTACGACTGCTGTGATGCATTGCTCTTCACTCAGATCCCCCTCTCACTCCCTCCCCCTCCCTCTCTCACTCCCTCCCCCTCCCTCTCTCACTCCCTTACACCCCCTCCCTGTCTCCCTAGCTAACCTGCCCACTACTAACCATTCCCAACTAACTAACTAACTCAGGCTAGGCATGCCAGCTAGGCATAAATGTATAGGGAGCAGCCTTCCAAAAGGTGGCGCTAAATCACGCACCCTTTTTCCACCAAGGAGGTCTTATTTGCATATTATTATCCAGAATTCTTAGCAGGGCATGAATGGTATAATAAGTCTCTGAACACCTCATGGTGGCATCTTTAATGACATTTTAGCATTTTTTCCACTGCAGGCTTCATCTCTTATTTTCATTTCAATTCGAGCTTGGCAAGATAACGTAGCTGCTATATTGCCTCCTATAGACTGCAGATGGATAAAATCATACATTTTGGTCTCCCTCACTCAAAAGCAGCACAAAGGAAATACTAAAGAATATTAAAGTTAATAATGCTCTGGGGTGATATATTAGCTGCAGCACCATGTCTGTAGATTTCTGTAGATCCCTCTGTGAGCTGAAGGTCAGTCATTTGAAGCTAATCATTTTGCTCACTAGGGTAAGTTTGTTATGGTCTTGTTAATAAATAACATATTTTTTCTTATTGAAGAAATGCAATAATTGCAAGTGGATATGACCATGATTTATATACGTGAGGGTAGAGATGGGCGAACCTCAGAAGACTCATTTTGACTTAGGTTCTGATAAAGCAATCCTCCAGTTTGTTTCAGTCCAAATTTGTTTGAATTGAAGTGAAATTATTATACTCTGGGATCTCTTCAGTATGTGATGGCCCAGAGGCGAGTAAAAAGTAAAAAACATTTATGTTCAAATTCCCTCATCGCGTTGTCTGGTGTTCTCTCTCAGTCTTTTCGGGAATGTCATGCACCAAGGCTGACATGACGCTTGGCGTGCCTGCTGTGGCCCAATCACATGTCTCAGCGGTGACCCCAGATGTGTGATGTCACCAGGAGAGCGTCAGATGCCATGAGGGGTCCAAAAGAGGTGAGGAAAGGTGAGTATTCATCTTTTATTTCTTTTTTTTTCACCTCCCATGGGCCTCTATTTATTATACTTTTGGGTCTGAAGAGACCTCAGAGTATAATAATTTGCCACAATGCATGTTGCGGCAGCCGTTTTAGTTAATCTGAGACAAATCTCAGTTTATTAGGTTTTGTTAAAAACCCAACAATTTGGGATATTTGGGTTGAACCTGACTCATGACAAAGCGGTTAGCCCATTTCTAGTAGAGGGTGAACCCTCAAAATATTTTCTTTTTGTGACCATAAGAAATTTCAATTCTTTGCATAGACTAACTTTAGCCTTGATCTAAAATGTATAATATAATCTATTTTGTTATTTACTTGATGTAAATTTTGAGCTTGCCACATTTTGCATTAAGAGAATTGAAAAAAGTTTCTGTGCATTGAACTGACACAAACTTGAATCTGTTAATGCAATTTTATAAAGGTAGGCGTGTATATTCTTACAGGATAGGAAAATTAATGCACCAATACATTACACATTTTAGCTTAGAATTTAATTGAGCTCTAAGTAGCCTTAGACTCAGTCTTGAGCAGAACAGAGTGCCTTGGGAATAAATGATCCTGCTGCAAATTTATAAAGAAAACCATGACTTCATTTCAAGGTCAGATTTCATGACACTGGTAGAATTGCTTCTTTATAAAAAAAAAAAAAAGCAGAATAAGATATTGCAAGAGCATGGCTTTCGTTTGGTTAATCATTTTGATCAAAGGGAAAGTACAGTTCTTACCACACACAGGTAAATTAATATCAGACTATATGTGAGAAATAATACTTCAAGTGTGCACATGATTTTACAAAAAAGCTGCAGAAGTGATAATGCTGTTACACTTTACACCGTCTAAGTTATTTGTCACTCTCTGTCCTTGTGCTATGTTCTTATTAGACTTAAATTAGCTGTGCCATCCAAGAAGAGGACAGGGTATTCAACAGAACATTTCATACAAAGAACGCCTTATGCAAGATAAGGCAAAGCTTAAATCATCAATAGGATTAACCACTTTCTGCAGGAAATTACAGACAGTGAGGAAATAGGATTAAGGCATTTTCAAGCAAAGCAGAAATCTTCTCAGCATTGCAGGGTATAAGCTACAAATACCTTGCATATCCACTGTATCTTTCCCTGCAATAAAGTCTATTCTAGCATACTAATAAACCATAAAGACCAAGAAATAAACTCACTACATTTTTGTGAATCACCAGATAGGATTAGTCTGTGAAAAATATTGCTGACAACATAAAATGTTTAACATAGTAGATTGCTAATCATTTCCATTGAAGTGAATGTGGTTTAGCTGCAATTCTACATACAACCTGTGAACAGATGTGGCACTGTATTTAAAAGAAAACAGTCATTTTTATTAATCCAAGACATCCTCTTTACTTTAAAATATATTTTTTCATCTGACATCTTATTTTTAAGATTGTACTACGTAGAGTCCTTAAATGGGCTGAAATAATGTATGTTATAATCTTAAAGGTTATTTCCAGGACTTTGATATTAATGGACTATAATGGATTTATGATGGATTAATGGACTTTGATCGACTATACTTAGGATAGAACATCAGATCAGTGGAGATGAAAAGAAGCCACTTTTCGTTCACGGATTCTTACTGACTGGCCAACACAGTAGCAAGGTTGACTCCATTGCTCTTGCATCTGGGTGGTTTGACTGATGTGTGGCCATCATTAGGTAGACATTATGAGAAATAAACAAAAGAACAGCAGGGGGTTCCATAACAAGCATGAAACTGCAATATCTGCAGAAAAAAAAAAAAACATATTTAAGTGATTCTAGTTGAACAATTATTACAGTTTGTGTGATCTAACAGTTGATAATTTTTAATGAGACAACCACTATAAACACTTGGCTACCAGCAGTTGCCACTAAAGTAGCTTGCGTGCTACTTGTTTTATTGAGTCTAATTTTGTTACAGTAAGTTAGACCACTGGACAGGAGCCTGGCCCATGTGACACTACTGAATTTGGCTAGAGCCAAACTGGGGTAGAGGCTTAAGAATTTTGGAAGTTTCAACTGAAATTACTTTACTGAGGTATATACTTTGTACAGGGAATACCAAGGTTGTCTCATTTAAGTAATTTGTAATACTGTAGTTTTCAGATAGAACTGGCAGAGTTTGAGATATATCTATTCTATATTTTGCATGATCATGGATACAGTAGACCTTAACACACATGGAGAGCATGCCACCATGATAACCCACGTTTCAACTTGGCTATTTTCATGGGGCTGTCCAGCTGTTTCAGGTCATAGGTAGCGATTTCAACTCTACTTGTGTCCTTAGGACACAAATAGAGTTGAATACAGTGGTGGAGCCTGCAGGCAAGTTTGTGGAAATGGGGTTAGGTGATTACAACAATTTTTTTTATCTGATTGTAATACTGGTGATTGAGGGAGCAGGGGGCTTCTTAAGGGGACATTAAATTACATGTGGGGGTTCCACTTAGGTATAGTTTGAACTGGGCCCCTTAAACTATTAATGTGTGCATATATATATATATATATATATATATATATATGTATATATATTTATTTAATAAACTGTTTGTAACTTTACTGTATATTTCAAATAAACAATAAAAATTTGTATTGAATTTCAACTGCAACAAGTAGAGATCTAGTCCAATGAATTGGTACAAGAAATGTTTTGGAACTTGTGTAAATTTTCAATATACAATTACATGTATTTGCTAAAATTCCTTTAATTATAAGAATTTTAAGTTAAGTGAAGTACAGAAATAGTTAGCAATGTCTTTTATAAGTATTTAGATATCACTGTATATCAGTGTATGTTTTTTACAATAAAAATCAATGGAGACATGATGGGCATCCTATCGCGCACTATTTTTAAAATTGTTTCTTTTTGAAAATGGAAAAGGTCACTTCAACAGCATGGACATGGAGCATGATGTGGACTGGTCTTATCTTGCAGGTAGAGTCGATTGGTTACTTTATAAGAAATTTGCGAGTGTTTCTAGATTAACCAGAACACCACTGTGGAGTTAAGGTTGCCACATTTTATGCTAAGTTTTATTACGCATATACTGATTCTGTGCCACTGAGCTAGGCCTAATTTACAAGACTAATAAAATGTAATTCATTTAAACAATGTCTAGTTTAAAAACATTGGTCAAAATTCTTTCACTTTTCAGATTTCTGCAGAATTGGCAGAACTCTAACTTGTAATAAGACATTTTCTGCTTAGTAGACATTGTACTTGAGCAGCAAAAATCTACTACAAAGAACATGGTCTTAACCACTTCTTCACTATGAAAAGTACAAGGAAAAAAAATAATTTAATGGTAAGTATTTTACATTCTCTTCCTTTATTTCACTATTTTTGGCCTATTGTGGTTGTGATTTCAGTAGAGACTTGTTTGCTGGCCTGAACAAATTCAAACTTTTATGATATTGGTTTGCCCTTTCACCTAAAACCACAATGAGGTGATGCCCTGAGAAGGTTATTTATAAACATTTATTTCAAGGGTAATCAGAATGTGAGTTGTAAGGGTTAATACATGGTCAAAGTCCAGACTTTTAATATAGTTTTTTTCCTGACCCACCTGCCCAGAACACACAGACTGGGTGCCTTACTTTATTATACTTTAATATGTCCATTATAGTTGCACACTTTTATATATTTTATTCCTACATCTACATCTTGTTGGTGATGTTCTAATCACCTTCTTTGTATAAGTTTCTGGTGTATCAATATTTGAAGAACTAATAGTATGTATAGTGACCAAGAAATTTGTATCTGCACCTGTCTTTCTACTTCTGACTTAGTCATGTGTTTATTAATGTCTTATTACTGATACAGTGCCAATGTATTCCACTCACACTTTAATTATAAAGTTTGCGCACAATAGGACTCTCAACCCAATGTTTCTATCTGAAATATTAACATACACACTAAGGTTGGTCATACACATTAGATGAATATTGGTCAAGTCTGTCAATTTCCTTGAGACCAGACAACTATTATTAGATAGCTTTTTGCCAGCGACTTAGTGACTTTCTCACCTCTTCCCATGGTAAACACTTGCATGCGCAGATAAGCTGGCATGTGTATGGGACAATTGGAAGTAACAGCTGTTGAGTTTATTGACAGTCTTGGATTCGACCATGAATATTCCATAAAAGTCCCTGAACATTTTTATGGTCATGCACCAGCCAAGATTTCCTTATTGTGCCCAGGTTATTTATCATGTGCTCACTGTTCCTGCCTGCTTCTTTGGTCTTGCGAAAGACGATAACCTGGCCACAGCAAAGAAACCATGGTTGAGGTTCTAGCATATGTCAAGCCAAATGTCCATGCATTGATGGTGTTATCCACTCACGATCTATTAAGTCAGAAGACTCTTACCACAAAGAACATTAAAGAAAATCTTCACATTGCTGCAAAATGTTTCAAGTATAATTGCAAAAATGTTTGCCTGTAATAGTTTACATCTTTACAAGTGTTATGTGCATGGGAAAACCTCTTTAAGTGAAATTCTTGTGTTATACTTAAAAAAAAGATGATACTCTCTATTATTGGGACTTGGACTTCAATTGTAATCATCATGTTGGCTCTGGGGTCATTTCCTTTTTTGCTGTGAGAGTTTACACAATTTACATGTTGCATGTTCATAGACAAGGAAGGTCGGATCTCCTAATAGTTGGAATTGTGTCACTCACTGTGGTCTACAGAAGTAAAATGTAATTCTCCTCAGGGTAGCTGGTATAGCCCTGTGAATAATGTGTGGTGGGGCATACTGTGGCAGAGGACAGTCTCTCAGAGACCAGAACAGCACTGTAGGACAGGTTGTGTAGCCTGAAGTCATTTGGTGCAGTCTGACTTAGAGCTCTTCCGGAGTGGACATGCTCACAGTCATTGTAAGAATTTCCCACGTGTAGTCAACAAATGTGTTGAAATGCAGCAACTTTGGGTATGGCCAATGCCAATGACAGCATCAATTTGAAGGTAACACTGCAATGTAGCTGCAAAATCTGGCAATACCCTAAATCGTACATGTGACCTCCACTTACAAATCTGCTGTATCAATATGTTATACTGGCTTTCATAGAGTTAACAAAATTATCTATAGTCACATGCAAAACCTAATTCATATTAATTATTAGTAGTAAATACTGGAGAAAAGCAAACAACTAATATATTTAACCCAGCAGGTCTAATATCATATGAACTCATAATGTTCTAGTAGAGAAGACATTTAAAATATGAAAGCATATAGTACTAGTTAATGAATGTTAATGATAGGTAGCTATCTAATGTGACCACAGTCTGTTCTTGCTATCCATTTTCCATGTTCTTAACCTTTTTATAGTGGGCTCCTCAATTATATGCAAATTAGCTCAATACCTTTGTTTCTGGCACTGATCATTGCATTGGAGACAAGCTATTAGGCCTGACATTTCCAACAGTGCTTGGTCTCCCTGATTAATAAATCCTTGTGACTCCCCTTCACTTCCTAGCAATGTACTTGTAGAACAGCAGCTGAGTTATAAACATGAAAGGAAGATTAAGCTGGAAGGAATGGCCATTTATTGAACAGATTATAATGAGAGTCTCAGGCTTTAGCAGTATTTTTTCTTACTTAGCATGTTGTTTAAACGATATAGTTAAATACAGCCTTTGTAATTGGAATAATGATACATAGTAGTGAACAGAGAAAAATGTTTTGCTTGTTAAATAATCCATCTGGTGTTTAAGCACATTGCAGCACTATTTTATTACAAACAAAATGTCAACTTCTTGTGTGTTGTAGTAAAGCTTTCCAGAGCCACATATACAATTCTATCTATTTATTGTTCAAAGTATGGGTGCACATACCATAGAGGCATACCATAGGGCCCTTGGAGAAATGGGAGCCAGTCCTGCATGGTCCTATCTTTTCTGCTATTGGCTGATATGAACCTATACAGAATTCCTTTCTATGAATGCACTATTTTTTCTAGCTAACCCCCCCCCCCCCCCAAAAAAAAAAAAAGAATAAATAATGAAATAACATTGAGGAATTGTCTTAATGTCATGAAATGGGGTAGCAGAATGGAACAAATAAGAATACCTCCTATCCTGGGTGACAAACTTTGCTCCATAATGGGGAAACCATTTTGATGTTTGCTATGGGACCTTCTCTATTGTATATACACGTTTGGTTTAAAGTCATCATATGCCAACTTTGACAAGAGTATCAGATGTCATAAACAGGAGCAAAAAAATAATATCCAGTTTGTAAGATTTTATTTGTCATGGCTGTGGTAAGTAGGTGCTGGTTTGAACATAACTGCACTGTGTATATGTTTTATATTCCACAATGTTACTGTATATACTCCTTGGGCTGAGTGTGGCTCTTTTCCTTATCTTCCCCTAGGTCCCCTGATAAGTCCTTATGACAAAGGATGAAACATATTGGTACAGATAGAGATAAGTAGGGTGATTTCTTTGAGGGTTCAGTTGTGGGACTACCCTTTTAAGGGTGGAAGTCATTATATGTGGGCTTCATAGGGTAGGGGGTATAACAGGGTGAATAAAGGCAACACTATGCAAATGGAATAGAGCTCTGTGACACAGAGTTATGTGTGATACATCTTGAAAATTGATACTTTGATACATATCTTGATAATTTGTATCTTTGTGGTACGTCACTTTTTTATTCTATTTTTTTTTAATTATGGAAAATCATAGAATAATATAACCTTAAGTATATAGATAATACATTGGTGAAAGTAAAAAAAAAAAAAAAGATAAAGTAAAAGAAGAAAAACCTACAAATATCTGGTGAGTTCTGTAGACTGGTGTGTACCTAAAGGATATAGTTCTTGTGACGCAGGTTAATTAGTTATTTTTTTTTAAGACAAAAACTTAACCCTGCTGTACTGTTCGCATTTACTATACACTTGTAGTGTTTCAGGTCAATATGACCCGACCTATTAAAATGTTGATTTTAGCTACTGTAAGTGTTTTTTTTGAATACCTATTTCATTATTAAATTGTATGTGAACATGGTTGATCATAAACAAATGAAAAATGAAATTAAAACTTAATTTTCATTTATTTTTTTCAGAAAAAGGTTACACGGGCTGTTTGCAATTATGTTCGCTTTATAGCATTCTGCACACAAATAAACATGCTTATTTTAATTTACTATAACTTTAAATCTAACTAAATATAACTTTGTCTTAACATATTTTATAAAACAACAAATGAAAAATAACGAAAACGTCAGTTTTTCTTTTTTATCTATAAAAAGTTTGAACAAGTTCATTCATTTTTACATTTGTTTTATTGTCACAAGGAGATGGACAGAAGCTACATCTCTTCCTTTTTTGGCTGGTAGCTGTGCTGGTGGAGGCCATGGAGTCTCTTTCTTGAGCATGCTGCTGGACACTCTTCACAATGGCGGCTGCTCCTTCACTTCTGGGGTTTACTTTTCTGGCTTCGATATACGGCCTAACTAGGGATTTTCCTAATTCTTCAATAAACATTCTTTTTTTATGCAGCTTATTTCTGTTCCAATTGGGGTCGATTTCTCTCCGTAAAACACATGCGTTGTATGCCGAAACATCCAGAATGTTGTAAAACATTATCATTGGCCAACGATTAGTTTTGCGTTTGCATGTGTATGTTGATATTGCTTGATCTAGTGTATCAACTGCCCCTTTTGTGGCATTATAATCTAATATAATGTCCGGCTTTTTGTCTTCTCGATTACTTATTGCATTGTCATGATGTTTATTTTTTTTTTTGGAACATAAGACACAACTGTTGTATCTGCAGTAAAGTGAAAAGTAGAACTATACACTTCAATTTTACTACCTTGCGGCAGTTCTGTCTTGTTTTTCCTTATAGTACCCAGCATGGTAAGTTGTCTTTTTCACAACATCTGGCCCAGTTGGTAGGATGTGAAAAAGTTGTCACATGTGACATTTTGTCCTTTTAGTCCGAGTCAAATCGAGAACTCGCATACCCTGATTTTTTTCAGCTCTTTCTCGAGGGTTTCTTCCTGAATACACTTGAGCATTTTGAACGTATGAACTTTTCACTCTGCTTTGTCAAAATGGCACAAAATGGCACACATTAGCTTACTTCATGGCACAGTAATCAAAAATGACTTTACAATATGCACCCTGAATAATTGAGATGAAGTACACAGGACAACAAATAAATTTTGCAGGCAGAAATAATTAGTGACCTGTAAAACTGTTCGGGTCATATTGACCCGAACAGTACAAGTGTAACAATCAGCATGTAGCAAAAAGTAAACACTCAGTAAGAACCCCTCAAATGTGGAAAAGTCAATTAATCACAAGTTTCAGATCTGCATGAAAAATAATCTACAGGGTCACAAATTCAATTTTGGGTCATATAGACCCGAGCAAAACAGCAGAGTTAAATCCACCTGTTTGATCCAGTGAGACAAAAAGAAAATTCAAATTCAGATATATATTTATATACTAATTTATGTCCAAATAATATGAGGTTTGTGGTAATAACACCAAAAGGGACGCATCCTGCAATTTCTGAAAGGCATGTACCTATTAATGTGTTTTCCTTATCCTGTGACTTGATTTATTCATTGACGATCCCTATTTCATTGACAACAAGGGCTACAATTTGTTCACTACAGCTAGTTTAGTCAGTACCAAACCAACTTAGATGGTCTTTTACAGTGAGATATGTAACATCTGGGTTATATACAATATGGTTATATCATATGGACTCTGTATGGTGGTATGCAATGAATGAAAAAGTAAAAAAAAAATGTACATGGTTGTCAGGAGCTGTTTTTTCTAAGTAGTGGCCCTGAGTCTGCTGTAAACAAATTATAGTCATTACAACGTTCTTTTTAGGTTTACCAGTTTGTCATTTGCAATCTATAATTCAAAGCAAAGTTATCCCAGGTACAGTAGTTTATTTCTAAAGCCATTTGTCCAGCCGTGTTCCAAGTTTTGATTACTGTAATTATACGATGACGGAGATGTCATTATTTATAAACTATTATTATTGACTGCGGAAAACTTTAGGCTTGAGCAAGGTTTCAGTTATGATAACTTGCCGAAAGTAGACTTTGTGTGCCAGATAACTCAGTTAAAATTGGATGGTGTAAAATTCCAGGTTTCTACGAAAGAACTGCAGCTGATAACATTCTATCACCTTTTGATGAAAACATCTTCCTTTTAGGAATGAGGGGTTCTGTTTTAATGGCTTTTGTTGCTGTATTGCCTTGCCAAATTGCAATATAGATTTTCTATATCCAAGCCCTGAAGAACAACAGTACAGTGGAAATAAGCAAAAGGCACAGATTATACAATTGTATTACCCGCTCTCTCTACTAGATTGTTCTTCTTTATAATAACCTGCATTCTGAATCATTTTATTCTGAGGTTTCAATGAGCAATGAAATATAACAGCTTAGAAAGAATACTAGTTTTTGTATTGGAAAACAATGCCTGAAGAAAAATAATTTTGCCTTTCATATTTTAAGGCGGGTACTTAGGTTTTAAGGATTTATATGCTTTGTTAACACAGAAATATGAGCTGTGTTCTGTAGTGATAATTCAGCTTGCTGTGTGAACACTGCATAATATAAAACAAATATTTGGCACAATTTTGTGTTCATTGTAGAAATGATAAAATATGATGGATGAGTTTAAGGTGGATGAAATTTCCCTAGAAACTGAATGTGATTTGTGGGAGAAAATATAGTTGTCATGGTAACTGCTTAAGGAAATCATTATAAATGATATAGGTTCAAGCTGGAATATAATACTATGATATGTCATTTATTATATTAAACATTCAATGAAGAACTAATTTATTTCCATTTAAAGCTGGTGATATCCGTCAAACTTATGTTTATGACAATAATATTTTCATTTGTTTTTGGTATATGTTATACACAAGTGCCTAGAGGAGCTCGTATTTACTTTCTTATATACTTAAGGCCAGTAATATTAAGAAAATAGGTATTTTTCTAAACATACTGCTAACCTGATTTAGACCAAAATAACCAATATTAATCAAATTTATGGCAGAATTCGTTTCTTGTTATGGTGGCCCAGGGGCATAGCTGTAGAGGTTGCGGTGGCAGCAGTCACTACTGGGCCCTGGACTTAGTTTGGGCCTGATAAAATATGCTACTACTCTAAATGGCACAAGGTACAGATTTTGCATTGGAGCCCAGGAACTTTAAGTTAAGCCTCTGTGATGGTGATTAGTTTTATATTATGAGGTTGTGCAGGACTTTGAAAACATGGCTGTTTTCTTGTTCACAGGAAGTGATATCATGTCAGTTGGTCACATGGCCATGCTTCATCTCAATCCCATTCATTTTAATAGGATGGAGTTGTGGCATTGCCATGTAATCAACAGACATGATGTCACTTCTTGAGAAGAAGAAAACAGCCATGTTTTCAAATCCTGCACAAACCATTTAGGTCTTCTGAACTCATACATAGATTAAAAAAAGAAGCCACTGGTATATACTGACATCTTAAAATGAAATATTGATTTAATTCTTGTTTTATATTTAAAGGTATTTTTAGGACTTTGATATTCAGATCTGTCAGTGGTCTGTCTCCCAGCATCTCCACAGATCAGTTGATGTAAAGAAAGATGTCAACATGAGAGACACCTTCACCAGTTGATTTGTGAATGGCAGATCACAGTGGGAGTGGCCTTTTCAAGGGACATGATGTTTATAAAAGGGCACAGGTAAACATATTTAGACCCCATATAATAATATAATAAGACCACAGATTGTTAGTGATTAAATAGAAAACATATATATTTTTAAATATACAATGTATCGACATATAGATAGAGATGGGCAAGCCTTACAAGGTGGGCTGAACTTGTTCAACACAAACCAGAAGTGCTATTATTATACCCTGGGGTCTCCTTAAACCCCAGAGTATATAATAGGTGGAGGCCCAGGGGAGATGAGAAAAAAAAACAGAATTCGGCGGACCCCAGAATCCTCCTTCAGTCTCTGGCTGACATCATGCACTGTGGGGTTACAGCTGAGGCCTGTGACTGGGTTTAGCAATCCCAAGCCTTATGCGGCACATGACATCATCCAGAGGCCTGAAGATGACGCCGTGGAACCATCAGATGTTGCAAGGATAACCAGGAGAGGCAAGGTGAGCATAACTGTTTAATGTTTTTATTTACCTCCCCTTATTATATTATCTTATATTATATCTCCTCAGATTCCATAGTAAAAGTGTTTAGTGAGTGACAAACCCCAAAAGGTTTTGATTTGGGTCAAGCCTGAAACTTAAAAAACTTGTGTTGAATCCAGTTTATTCCAAGTTGGTTCACTCATCCCTAATAGAGATATATCTCTATGTACCAGTACATTATGAGTATGTGGCTTAACTATTAGGTTGTCTACCTCCTATACAGAAGGAAAGACAAAAAAAACTCCTCCACAGTGGCATGATATCAGCGATCACAATAAAAAATAGGTATAAAATGCCCAGTTACTGTTGTAGGTGTGCCGCAACCCAGACGGAGGAGACCGGAGGATGGGAGTAGTAGTGGCAGATGCTGTGCTACCTAGCAGGCCAAGCACGCTCTCCAACCACTCCAGTCCCACTCCTAGGCCGGACAAAGTCGAGGGGGGGTCCTGCAGCACTACCGGATGGTGGTGGTAGTAGTTCTTTCCCCCGGGGCACTTCCAGTTGAAGAGGGGACCTCTTCTCTCTGAGCTGGTGTGGTGTTGTTCGGAAGGGCCCTGATAGTGAAGCAGACACGACTCAGGATTCATCGGTGCAGGTAAACCAAACAGCCTTTATTTGGCAACAGGAATCACAAGGCAGTGGCATCTTCTAAATGGGGGTAGTAATACAGTGTCCAATCCCCAGCTTTGGTTCTAGGAGGCCTGACAAGGAACTGGTTACCTGAAGACTAGGCCCGAAGTAATCCTCATGAAGGCTGTGATGGCTAACAGTTGGCCTCAGTGCAGCTTGTGGAGACAGGAAACCTCTGCACACTCTTCCTGTTCCACTGCTCACACTAGACTGACTGAACTCAGACCAAGGGTTACCGTGGAGACGGAGTCTCCCACAACCCCACCCAGTGGCCTGTGATAGGCCAGGGCTAACCAAGGCTAGACTTGAACACTGCAGGGAAAAATAACAGGGATAGCTGCAAACAGTGACACTTAACACAGAAGACAGAACATACTAACATAAAACCCAGAGGCACCAAAAACAAACACATAAAAGCAGTAGTACTCTGGGATGCTGCAGGTGGCAGATTCCTACCGTCATGGCCATAAGTATTCCCCTCACTTTAATCAACTTCAGAAATCACATCTGTTTCCTAATCATGTTCCATATTCACAATACACAAAAAAACAAAGAGCAAAATGGAAGAATAAACAGTCCATCAAGTGAGAGAAATGTAACAAACAGCACCAGTGTCGGACTGGGATGTCTAGGACCCACCAGTGGAATTGTTTCTAGGGGCCCACCATCAGGACCCCTGCAGATCAGCGGTACCGAGACAGGGCGGCTAAAGGTAATAACATGTTGGGAGCCACGCTGCTCACCCGCTATACCATGTGCACCACTGTACTATCTAAACCTACTGCTACACCCTGTATGGCAAGTGAATAGCGTGGCTCCTAGAATTGTTACCTTTACCTGTAGCTGCACTGTCCTGGAAAAGCTGATCTGCAGAGGTCCTGGCTGTTGTATCATCGCAGATGTAATATTGATGGCTTATCCTAAGGACAGGCCATCAGTATTAGAAAGATGGATAAATCCTTTAAAGAGGTTGTCCAGGAATTGGAGCAACCCATGTACCGGGCGGGAGGTGTAAAATAAAAAATAAATAAATTAAAAAGCATACTCACCTGTCCCCGGCGCTCCGTTGCCCGCTGCCAGTGTCCATTCAGTCTCATGCCGGCGACTCCTTGCTGGGAGTCCTACACCTCATGTGACCGCTAAGACCAATTAGGTACAGGATTTCCAGAAATGAGGTGCCGTCATGAGACCGAACAGACACAGGCAGGGAACAACGGGGTGCTGGAGACAGGTGAGTATGCTTTTTTAAAAAAAAATTCTTATTCTTACATCTCCTTGGCGGCCGCCACAGCGCTCACTCCAATTTATGGACAACCTCTTTTAAGGGGTTGTCTGGGCCAAATTTTTCTATGGTCACTTCACTGTTCCCTCCCGTACAGTGGCCTCTTCACTAGTCTCCCATACTGTATGGGGAACAGTGAGGGGGCCATTATATTGTGTGGGAGCAGAGATGGGGGCTGACATCTTGTGGGTTGAGGGACATTAAAACTGTGTAATGCATATTAAAGAGGATCTTTCATGTCCTCATGTATATGCTGTTTTACATACCGCTAGAAAGTCGACAGCGCGCTGAATTCAGCGCACTGCTGGCTTTCCTGTTGTGTCCTGTGGCTGGAGATATCGGCAGTCGTAGTTTCACCGTTCACCATCATAAGTGCATTTCTGACAGTCTAGCTGCGCTGTGAGGAACCCCCTCCCTGACAGTATTCCTCCGTAGACTTGTACTGGGGGGGCCTTCCTCACAGCTCAGCATCATCACTGGGCGGTAAGGAATGCCCACTCGCTCTGTACTCGTCCATAGCGCTGTACTGTCAGAGGGGGCGTTCCTTACAGCCCAGTGATGACGCTGAGCTGTAAGGAATGCTCCCCCAGTACAGGGCTATGAACGAGTACTGTCAGGGAGGGCGTTCCTCACAGCCCAGCTAGACTGTCAGGAACGCCCTTCTGACGGTGAATGGTGAAACTAAGACCACCGATAGCTCCAGCCCCGGGGCACATACCGGGAAAGCCGGCAGTGCGCTGAATTCAGCGCGCTGTCAGTTTTCTAGCGGTATGTAAAACAGCATATACACGAGGACGTGAAAGGTCCTCTTTAAAGGGGTTGTCCAGGGATAATCTTTTTTATGGCCTATGCTCAGGATAGGCCATAAATACCTGATCGCTAGGGGGCTGACACATGGCCCCATCAGCTGTATGGAGCCACTTCCGCTGCCTGTTCTGTACACAACACACGGCCGGAAGCAGAAAGCTCCATCCACTGTACAGCAGTCAGATGCCTTCATTGCAGCTCAGCTCCCACTGACTTCAATAAGTGCTGAGATGCAGTGAAGGTGCCCGGCTAATATACAGTGGACAGAGCTTTCTGCTTCTGGCCCCATATTGTGTACAGGACGGGCATCAGAAGTGGCCCCCTACAGATCAAATATTTATAGCCCATCCTGAGGATAAACCATAACAAATTATGCCTGGTCAACCCTTTTAATATACCCCCCAGGGACCCCCTAATGCGCCACACTTTAAAGAGGTTGTCCAGTATAATTTTTTTCTTTTTTATAGTTAGTCCGGGGGGGGTGAACCCCCCTACCCCCCCCCCCAAAAAAAAACATACTAAATGTACTCACCTGTCCCCAGTGTCCTCCCAGCATGATCCAGTCCTGCAGCTCCGCTGTCTTCTTTTCCCCCGAAGTCTTCACTGGCTGTGATGTCCCAGGTCCCTTCTCTTAGGCCGCTGATTGGCCTTAGGAGTCACGTGACATCACAGGTAGTCATGTGCTGAGGGAACTTCAGCTGGAAAAAAACAAAAGAGCTGCAGGACCGAACCGTGCTGGGAGACACTGGGGACAGGAGAGAAAATTTGTTTCGTTTTTTTGTTTTTTTCGCCTGCCCCAGCGAAATTATATGCTCCACAGTGGCCCCCACACAGTATTATATGCTCCCAACAGACCCCCTCCCGCTTCGGTGCTATTATTATACTCTGTGATCTCCTCAGACCCCAGAGTATAATAATCGGAGGCCCAGGGAAGGTGATTAAAAATAACAAACATTCATACTCGCCTTGCCTTACCTTTCCTTGGCATCCACGCTCCATCCTACCGTCTTCAGCGTCTACAGGCCATCTTCAAACATCGCTGCTGAGGTCTGTGATTGGTCCTCAGCGGTCACGTGGGGGCGCACTGACGTCATTACGTGGCCATGCCCCATGTGACCGGTGGGGCCTAATCACAGGCGGAAGAGCGCTAGAGAGAACACTGTGCCCAGGAGAGGTGAGAATATGTATTTATTATTTTCAGTCACCTCCCTTGGGCTGCCATCTATTGGAAAGGAGCCTGCAATATGCCAGGGCCCCTTTCCAATAACAGTATGTATAGCGGTCGGGGAACCAGACTTTCCCCGACTGCTATTATAGTGGTCCGGGGCCCGGCCATCTTCAGCTGGAACACGGGCACCATAACCTGCCGAGCCCAGTCGCGGTTGCACACCCTGTGACCACGATCGTTACGCCACTTGTCAGGGGCCCGATCGGGATGGTCAGGATCCCGATCGGGCCCCTGACCAATGCATCTGCATTGGCAACATGAGGACTAATAGTCGTGGCTCGGGGCCCACCGTTGAATTCACCGGTTCCCCGGTGGGCCAGTCCGACCCTGAACAGCACTTAATTCTGAGTGGAGTTGTGTATCCAGCTACCCTCGTGATCCAGTATAGCCTCTTCAAATCCCTCATATCCGACACCACTTGTAGCTGGATTAATCTTCCTTTATTACATATATTCACCATGACACTAAAAACATGACATATAAAACGATAAACATTTGGAGGTCCACAGTCCAATGAAAATTTAAATAAAATAAATCTTGAAATAAATGGGATATGCTCCAGCAATGTAAGAGTGTTGAACTTCCCCCAGGGCACTCCCCTTGCACTGTCAGAGTGTAGCAGGGAATCCTGACATGCCAAGGATGGGTGAAAGTCATTATTGACTGGGTGACTAGGGGATGGGTCAAGAAAACTATGAGACTTCAAGAAAAAATGGGTGAGTTGACATGTCTGTGTAAGAGGTCTTGGTGCTCCAGTGAGTGCCACTTCATTGTTTTCAATCTCAATATATTTGGTAGCAGTAGTATCTGGTACTGCAGTTTGGTCCCATTCAAATGCCACTCCCACTATAAAATGTATCGTACTGTGTCTGGTAAACAATAAAGGGGACAATTTAAGAGGATGTTAGGAGTTGGACTCCCACCATTCTGCAATTGATGACCTACCCTTAAGAAAGGCTATAAATACAAGATTCTTGAAAAAAACAAATCCACCTGGTGAAATAAACCCTACACAAAGCAAATGATTTGATATTTGCCAAAAATTATGTAGGACTTAGACATATTATATTAATATTACTTAATAATAATATTGTAAGATTGCTCACTGATAGACAAAATTAAAATCCATTTATAGTGATGTGTGACTATGGGTGCTGCCATCTTGCCTGAGCTTTTCCTAGAGTAAACTAGATTTCTAGACATGCTCTGTGCAGGGAGGGAAAGTAGGTTAACTGTGACATCTATTGTCAGTAGTGGATGCAATGATGGGCCAGCAGTGTTATCTATAGAGGTGCTATATTCCATTGCAATCGTGCCTGTCTTTGTTGTAAATGAGGTGACTGCTGCAAATAAAAGCCTTACAGAATTGGCAAGTGTTAGTCTACAGTATCAATGGCAGTAGTTTTCTTAAAATGTAGATAATTGACATGGAAATTTGTATAAATCATCAAAAATTCTCCTACATAAAAATATGGTTTAAAAAATGTATCATTTTCTGGTGATATATTCCTTTTAACCCCTTTATGCCACAGACAATTTTCGTTTTTACCTTTCCGTTTTTCCCTCTCCCCACTCCAAGAGCCATAATTTTTTTCATTTTTTAGTTCACAGAGTCACATCATGGCTTATTGTTTGCAAAACAAATTGTACTTTGTAATGGCGCCATTCAATATCTTGTACAATGTACAGGGAAGCTGGAAAAAAAATTCAAAATGAGATGGAATTGGAAAAAAACACGTGTCAATTTCTTATGGGCTTATTTTTTACGGCATTCACTATGTGGTAAAAATGACGTGTTACCTGTATTCTGCGGGTCAGTACGATCACTTCGATACAAAATTTCTATAGTATTTGTAATGTTTTGATACCTTTTAAAAAATTAAAAACTTTGCAAAATGGAAATTTCTTTTGTGTTGCCATATTGTGACACCTGTAACTTTTTTTATATTTATGTGTATGGAGCTGGGTATGGCGTATTTTTATGCAGGACAAGATGGCGTTTTTATTGATATGATTTTGGGGAAGGTCTGATGGTTTGATCACTTTTTATTCCATTTTTTTGGAGGCAAAAAGTTAAAAAAACAGCTATTTGTCCATTTTGATTTTTTTCCCCACTACGCCGTTCACTGTATGGGATAAATATTTTAATACCTCGGGCATTTTGGAGCGTGGGAATCCCTAAAGTGTTTATGTTTACTTTTGCTTATTTATTGTTATCTGTGATCTAGGGAAAGGGGGGTGATTTAAACTTTTATATTTTTGTGTTTTTTTTTAATACTTTAAAAAAGGGACCTTGAACCTTAGGCGGCCTGATCGCTCATAATATTCACTGCAATACTAATGTATCGCAGTGAATAGTTAAATCCCATGACTTCTATTACACGCTGCCTCTGCCTTCAATAGGCTCCCGGCTGTCATGACAACTGATCGCCATCCTCCCATGACGTTCTGGAGGGCGGCAATCAAGTAAAGATGATGGCAGCCATGGCGCCTGTGCTCTTTAAATGCAGTTGTCGCGTTTGTAGCCATTAAAATTATCTCAGTACCCATTTCCTGATTATGATCAATGCACATAATAGAAGTAGTCCCCTGTTTGGGACTTTTGTCAAAGCAGACAACCGCAAAATATCAGCAGCTCCCACTGTGGCAGCACAGCTCAACCATGTGCACTTGAATGGCGACCATGTAATATTACATTTCCAGTTGCGGGGAGGGCGTGGGGATAAGGATGGTCACATCTTCTTCCCTCAGGAGCAATCAGTTGTTTAATATTTTCATTGTCTCAGATATAGTGTATGCTTCATTTTGATTTAAATTATTTATCTCAATTGGAGAGAGGAAACGTCTAGTCAGAGGTACAGAATTAACCCTTGAACAACAGCATCAGGGTCAGAATCTGAGTCAACATAAGCGTTTTAGCCCAAAAACTGTACCTCAATCTACAGGCCAAAAAAAAAAAAATGGAGTCACCTTTAAATAGGCCGCCAGAACCTGATGTCATCTAGAAGAGTTGGTTGCCTACCTAGAATTTCAGCTTCCCAAAGAGCAAATATTGAAAGTGAGATGAGGTGAATAATACTACCAAACAGTACCTAAATAATAATTTATTATGGTAGGCTGATTGTTTTAGTTAGTTGATATGTTTACTACAGGGAAATGCTTGTAAATGTATTATACTGTGATAACAACTTACACATATACAAGGCAATATTTCAGCACTATATTAGCAGTGATAAAATCATCAACCAACAAGCACAAATTAAATGGATTATTTTATATAAACGTGGACATATCTGCCCCTAGCCGAAGTTGCTGTCAGTCAGTCAGTCAATGGGCTTTATATGCGTTGTATCGAGGATACTGTGTTCAATATACAAACATGTACACAAAATAATGGGAAAAGACTTTTCTTTGTGCCTGTACAAAGAGAATGGTTTCATACCATATGTTCAGTGCAAATACATCTCCCACAACCCTTTTTACAAACACTAGCTCTTTTTCTACAATAAAGTGAAGTATTATATTATAAAGTATTATTATATACAGCGTAATGGATGATCCACCATTTCGTTCATGCAGTCCAGTATGCAGGTAATCTATTTTGTCATGCTTTTTAATATTAGAGATGGGCCCTCCAGTTTATTATGGGCGAAGTGCTATTATTATACTCTGGGTTCTCCTCAGACCCCAGAGTATAATAAGTGGAGACCCAAGGTAGGTGAGTAAAAATAACAAATACTTATACTCACCTCACCTCTCCCGGGCATCCTTTGGACATCTAGCGGTCCCCCAACATCCTCCTATGGCCTCTGGCTTAAGTCATGTGGTCCAGGCTCACTGTTGAGGCCTGCGATTGAGACTCAGCAGTCACGTAGGGCGCACTGACATCATTCCATTGGGTCAAAGCATCATGATAATGGCATGCCCCACATGAATACTGAGGCCTATTTACAGGCCACAGAAATGAGCCAGTGGCACATGACATTAGGCAAAGGCCTGAAGAGGATGCCAGGAGACCAATGGAAAACCAGGAGAGGTGAGGCAAAGTGAGTATAAATGTTGGTTATTTTTACTCATGTTCCCTTGGCCTCCACTTATTATACTCTGGGGTCTAAGGAGAGTACGAAATTAACCTCTGTGTTCTCTATCTAAAAGATAGTCTGTATGTTTCTGAAAATAATTATTAGAGATTGGCGAACTTCACAAGATTTTTTTTTGTGACTATTCGTGATGTGCCCTACCAGTTTCGTTTCGGACTAAACTTGTTTGGTCTAAATCAGAAGCTCTATTAACCAAAGGTATGATAAGAGGCACAGGGGAGGTGCTGAAAAATAAAAAGCAGTCATACTCATTTTTCTTCACCTCTACTAGACTTCCTAGCTGTGTTTTATGTTCGCTCCTAGGCATCTTCTTCCTTCTTTTGACCTCCTGGGTGACATTAGTGGCCACCCACAGCCTCAGCAGTAAAGTGAGGCATGCCAACATCATTACTTCAAAGTGTTGTGATACTGATGTCCCATGTAACTGATGAGGTCAGTGATTGGGCCACTGACATCATACAGAAGGCCAGAAGACCGTGATGAAGCCTGGGAGAAGTGAGGGAAAGGGAGTATGACTATTTTTCCACACCTCCCCTATGTCCTCTGATTAATAATAATGATTCATGGAGAGAAACCATAAAGTTTTAGGTTCAGCCAAACTCAACATTTTTAAAAAATTTGTAACCATCCCAGCCTGTTATGAACTGTTTGGTCATCTGTACTATTTATCTTGCAAACTGACAAACAGTGAGGGAAAGTTTATCCATAAATGTATCTGGTCACAGCATACTGGTAAATGTCAAACTTATTTATTTACAAAGAAAAGTCTTGGTAATATGTTTTGTGTTATATTATGCTTAGCATTTACCTGAATTTAGCACTCTGGATTTAACCACTTTTATTAGTACAGTAATTTGAAATGTAATACGCTTCACCATTACAGAATTGTAAAGAGTCTGAGTAATGCAAACATAATATCAATAATTACTGAATGTGTTCTCAATGATGTTGAGAACACCAGAGTGAGTGTATGTTTATGTCAAGAAATGGTGTAACCTAGAGGATAAAGTACATATGTTGCCTAGCAACTTGAAAATTCTCAAATGTTTTCAAGAGCACAATCTCCTATGCTGCTGGCAGTTTCACTAAGACTTGAATGTCTTACAGACCAGAGTTATTTGATAAAATATACATGTGTTATTATCAGACTACACAATCTGGATAAACACAGTTCTTTATACCTTAAAATAAGCATGTGGAGAAAATAAAGTGATTGGAAGGGTAGACTGACCCGAAGATTAACTGAGATAAGGGTTTTGCTAAGTGACATATGTAGATTCATCTCCCCAATCTACTGAGTTGCAAATTGATATGAAGCTCAAACAAGACATTTGTATTTCAGTAAATTGTAGGAAATCTTTCTGCAAGCTCTATCATGCTCTTAGATGTATTTTTTGTAAGTTGACCTCTACTTTTACCTGAATCAAACATAACATAACACTTGAATAGTTTTTATTCTACAGTAATATATTCCAGATATCGCTATACAGATTTAGAAATTTACAACTAAACCTTGAGATTTTTCAAGCACTAAGCCTATAGCTGACTATTGTAACAATGTTAACTAGATACAATCAGAACTTGATTTCACCTATGGTATTCCCCTTTCCTGGTTACAGTCTCTATTGCTATTCTGATTTTCCCAGGACTCAGAGTAGGGTTCAATTATGCAACAACCAAACGTTCACATAAACAAGGAATATGAAGCATATCTTGTAATACTATTGGACAGTAAGAATGCCAGAAAACAAAAACACCAATAGATTATAGTAACAACTGGTGGTAGTAATCAGATGAAAAAAGAAATAAGTGATGGTAGTCAAACAGTTGAACAAATGGATGATGGGGATGGTATGGTGAACAGATGATAGATTGAATGAACTAACAATAACAGGCCCTGACTCTAACATCTACTGTATATTTCCCTAATTCTATCTCTAAAGACTGATTCTATCACCAGAGACTTGCTCTAACTTTTCCTAAAGATATCGCTAATAGAAACCTTAAAATTTTGCCATACTGACCCAAATCATAACAACAGGTTAGCACTAGGACCCAGAGATAATAAAATTCAATTAAACGGACCTAAAGGAATTCTGCTACCACCAAAATTATTTTAAACCACATATACGCTGTTGTAGGATATAGAGAACATACATTTTTTATGTCAAAGTACAATCTTGCTCTTGAGAAATTAAACTTTTATCTGATATGCAATTAGCTTTTTGGTGCACTTAGAGTGGTGCCACACCTTCTGGAGCACCATTGTGCTCAATAACATTATAGCATGTATCTTCTTTGTTGTGTTGCCTTTGTATTTATTCTCTATACCTGTTGGAAAAAAAGAAAAGTACCATTGAGTATATGGACCCCTATTAATGATATTTTTGGCCCATGTTATGTTTTCCTTCTTGATGTGTTCTTTTGCACTGTAGTAGTCTTTTTTTTTCCAAAATTTTGGTTTTCCCTTCTGTTGTGCAGACAGTATAGGTCACATCTGACCCCTGGTTACCTGCTTTAGTAGTTGTGTCCCGATGGCTATGCCATTAGTTAATCTGTTTTGTGCTGGTGTCTCCTGGAACATTAAAGTGTGGCGCTCATTTCATAAGCAAAATGACATTGATGCATCTTTTCTGTCTAAAAGCTTACATTGCTTTACTCCTGTGTGACACAGATCCTCATGCATGCTCAGCCAATCACTGGCTGCAGTGGTGACCCACCTTTTGCCAGTGATTCATTTTTAAGCATTCCCTGTGTTTAGAAATATCCAGAGAGGAGTGGGAATGGTGGAGGCGAGTAGCATTAATACCGCTGATCAGTATTAAATATATTTTTGTTTTGCCTGCAAAGCTCTTGTAAAACACATTAATCCCTGGTAACATTTCATTCTGCAGTATTAAACCAGTAACACCACATTGTGTCTAGAAAAGTATAGTCATACCAAATATTAAATTATTAACATAAATGCATTATTTAATGCTTCTTTTTTCAAATTTGTAACTTAATAAATAAGTAAAATTCAAATATTCAGATCTATATTTTGAGTAGTTACAATTGGAAAATATTTTGAGTAACATTACTTGATTTACACCCTCAGTATGCGGTAATCAAGTAAGCAAAGGCACTTATAAAGGAACCAGATATGATTGTTCTCTTGCTGTGGCGGAATTGTGAAGACAGAATACGAATATAAAAGGAAAAATCACTTATGTAAAAGCTAGTGGCATACATAGAAATCATGGAACCCCATAGCAAAAGTTAGAATCGCATTGCTTTCAAAGAGAGAAAATGGTAGGCAGAAAGGACTATAGGTAGAAATATAGCTTTTTCTGTTGATATCTATTGTCAGCAGCAATTACATGTTGAGTGTTTATGCAGTGACTATACACTCCCTCACCGTGATGTACTCCTCAGATAGCCTTAGGCTATATTCACATCTTGATTTTATACCACATACAGTATACATATTTTTCTGGACTGGACTCCATGGGATACAAAAGCATAGTTTATTACCCTTTTCTCTCCTGTATTACTCCAACGTAGGTACAGTTTGGCTGAATAACAGACACATGATACATGGCGTGTGTGTGAAATCTGTAGAGTGAACCCACAGTGATCCATTTATTTATAGTGACAGGCCTTACAGTTCAAACTAAGTGTTTATCAGGTGTTTATTGTTATACAGTATCAAGCATCTATACATTAACCATATAGGGCTTACTTGTACCTCTGATGTACACAAAACACTGACTCACACTTCACTCTGAACAACAGAAATGGCCGTCAGTGATTGACTGCAACATATGCAATATGCAACTGTGTAAAATTAACCAAGGATCTGCATAGTAAATGTATATGTTTAACCCTTTCATGCTCTTCAAACTACCATATGAGGACAAAATTGAGATATGTATGTAATGTTAGCTCTTCTGTACACCTATATTCTTACTGTACTTTTGCTTACTGAGTTTCATAGTCCAGATGACCAAGCGCCATCATAGTAGAATTGCAGTCCTCCCTAGATGAATCTGATAAGGACCAGAGATGCGCAGCCACTCCTCACTTGCTGGGCTGACAAGACAGTTCCCAGAACCTCCTTTCTTAGATGCCACTGACTGGTGGAAACCTAGGGATTAAGTTGCTGAGGCGAAAACTTAAATGGCAGGATATAGATTAAGATAAGTAGTACTGTGTAGTGTCCATAGACAGAAGGGGTGCTGTACAGTGTCCATATATTGGACAAGCAAAGTAGTAGAAGTATTTTCCATAATAAGGTATTTTTATAGTTTCTTCTATTCACTTGTACTACTGATTTATGCAGTCAGATTTATAATAATTGGTATACTGCGTATGTGCTATACTAAATAGGTACACCTATAGCTAAAATATACTTTCTTTTCCTTTTAAAATTGAGAACAAAGCAAATGTTCTTATGTAAAATGAAGTGTACATATATTATCTAATTTTCAGACTATAACAAAATTAGGTGTACTGTACATTAGAAAATGTTGCAATCAGCAAGCATAGATCATTTTCCAAGAAAGAGAAGTTATTCTTTGTATATTTTGTGCAGTGTTTATGGAGTGCCATCAGTCCAAATGTTTTAGGCTTTATTAGCTATTCTTATGAACATGACCATAATTTAATAAACATTTTTGCAAATGTAAGTAATTAAATTTGTTTAGATTTTTAAAGATTTTCTCTAACCATCTTTGTGGTGACAGACTTATGTCTTGAACAGTTGCCAATGGATACAAACATGAATGCTGAAACGTTCTATGGTCAGAAAATAAGTCATGATTTCCTTATTCCTCATACAGAAGCAGGAAGGGACAGTGTACACACAAGAGGATGGCCAGGCCACAATAATGAAATTATAGCTGGGTTTCAGAGCATAGAAAATCCCTGCATTCGTAGTCGCGTCCATTGGCAACTTATCAAGAGACTATCCTAAATAATATGATTAGGGAAAATCTTTAAAACACTGCAACATTTTTAATTGTTTATACTTGCAAAAATGTTTAGAAATTAATTGTATACAAATTTAAATATGGATATTTTCACCTACATGTAGATATTCCAAATAAAATGCAAATACTTTTTGTTTTTTTTGGTCTTGATTATTTTTAGTCTCCCATATTTGCATTACATGTTCAATAAGTTTGCTTCACTTTTATCATTTGTCTGTCAATCAAACTTAGATCTTTGAAGGTCTGGCTGTTTGGATTTGAGCCAGGCAGAGGCATAACTTGAAACTCCTGTGCCCCAAAGCAAAATCTTTAATGGAGACCCTAACTTGTGCCATTTAGAATAAGGGTATACTTTATGTGGCAAAGGGCCCCTCAGAATCCTGGCCCGATAGCAACTGCTCTACGAATAGATCCCTGGGGCTAGCTGACTACAACTTTTTTGTTTATTGAATTTTTTTTATTTAAGTGTGATGAAGGGGACTGCAGAGTCTCACAAAATGACAATATATCAACCAGTCTGCTGCAAAAGTTTTAACTTCATTACTAAAGGTGAAAAACATAATAATAATATAATAATAATAATAATAGTCCTTTAATAGTCCCACAATGGGGAAATTCAGTGTGTTACAGCAGCAAAGATAAGCAGATACAAATACAAATACAACATGTACAGGAATATTCCAAGGTGAGAGGCATTACATTGATAGCAGACAGACAGATAGGGCGTAGCAGGGGGGGGGGGGGGGGATTTAACAGGCAGAGAGATATTTCAGTTCTCTGTGTGTAATGATCTCCGCTTAGGTCGGTGTTGGTTGTACAGCCTAACCGCGGTGGGGAGGAAAGACTTGTGACGCCAGTGACTTGTAATGCCAGTGACTTATGGTTTGGAGTGGTAGAAGAACTGTTTGGAATTCTTAATTGTTCTGGATGTATATGCTCTCTATTCACCTAGGAACAATAGGGTTGATGATTTCAATATTGATGGATATTTGTTGATTATACTGTATAATTTCATTCCATATATGATTCTTAAATGTCTATTAGTGACTGACATTCCCCAGAGGAAGTGCTAACATGAAACATAAATTGGAGCACTGCTGATTCACGCTATTGTGTATAACCTCATAATAGGTATGGATTCTGCCTTTTTGAGACATTAGTTATTTTTAAATTGTGCTCGCTAAATTTGGTATGCCAAGCTTGGAGAATTATACCTTTCCTATATATGTTGCAATATATCTGCCTTTAAGAATACCTGAGTTTTAAAATGTTGAAATATGTGCAGGGATTTGCTGGGCGGTCTGTTATATGACTGTAGATGCCTTGATACATGATTTCATATCGGTTTTTCTGCTGCTAATATACCCATTATGGCTGTAGCACAGTTTCTCTCAGGCAGGGGACATGTACAAAAATGAGCAATCTGTACACTCTCTCCTATCCATTATCCATTACTCCTGTTCATACTGCCAGGAGTAACTGTGCAATAGCAATCAAATAGCTGAGAAAAGCCTTAATGACCATAATATAGGAGATCCAGGAACACTGGATTGAAAATACAGGGCAAATAGATTCAGGTAAGCAGATAAAAGACAGGAAATACAATTTACGAACAGTGAGTAAGGCTGCTTGCTGCCTGTGAATAATATGCCATCTGTAATCACACAAGTAGCCAGAAGTAGATATAGGCACATAGAAGATGTTTTTTCTTACATTATAAGCTGTGAGATTTGCAGAATTTTATGTTCTATGTACAGAGCAGCAGTTTGCCGATGTGTGTGTAGATACTGAGGAGAATCAGCCCCTCCCATCGGCATTCACTGTGTGAAGAGAGAAAGGAACATCCCCCTTCACTAACTGTGATTCCATCTTGCTTATCTATAGTACCTATGGATGAACACAAATTATCTAGAATGGAGACAGCTAGTGGCAGAAGCTTTAGAGAGGTTTTTCAGGCAGAAAGAAAACACATTTTTAATTAAACTGTGTTACCCTTTGGCCCAGAATCACATTCTCTATGAATAAGACTAAGCTGTCTGAAAAGTTAGTGACCATGTAAATTACTATTAGTGGTAATATGTGTGATCATTCCATTTTGTTAAGTGCTTTTATTGAATTTTCAGCAGTAAACATATACAGCAGAAGTGGAAAACAACTATACATTTAAAAAAATGTGTTGGTTATCAAGGTTCACAGTGTGCATGAGAGCTATTGAAAGGGTATTATACAATGTAGTAGCCATGTGCCATGGATAAACTGTCTCAGTATATTCATATTATCTACCACACATCACAGTCTGGTCTTACAATGGAGTTTTAGAACTTAAGGCCACTAGAGGGAGTATCATCTGTTTACTGTTTCAACACTCATAGCACACAGCCCACAGGAGAGTAAGAATAAAAGTTGACCCTATCTCCTATACTGCTGCATATCTAGTTGCTAAGGACCCTAGAAGATATCATCACTAGTCCTTAAGAAGCAGCAGTGACTCATATACAGCTCTGCACTGCTACATTGAAGCTTAGAAGAAGTGGTCAATAGGTACTGTTCAGATAGCTGTAGCAACCTGATTGACATTGTGCATATCTTCACCATACCCCCTTTTTGGGAAAGTGGAGAGGGTGGCATAGATTTGAAAAAGTCACAATTTGTTTTGCGCAAACATGTTTTGTTGCAAAAAAAATTGCAACTTTTTATGCCATATAGCATTAAAGAGGACCTTTCAAGTCCTCATGTATATGCTGTTTTACATACCGCTAGAAAGCCGACAGCGCGCTGAATTCAGCGTGCTGCTGGCTTTCCCGGTATGTGCCCCGCGGCTGTTTTGAATATATAATCCAATCATTAAGGCAGAAGTAGTTAATTATTCATTTAAAAGGTAAATTAATATGTAACGTTTGTCAGGAAACTTGTGAAATAAGTGTAGTAACCATTTCAATGCCACATGTTTTTCAACATTTCACAGTAATGTCAGGGTCGTACTGTAAATTACCTTACAAAGTAGCATAAATGCAATGGCCCAGATTTATTGTGCCCTGTACGCCAGTTTAAAGAGGACCTTTCACGTCCTCATGTATATGCTGTTTTACATACCGCTAGAAAGCCGACAGCGCGCTGAATTCAGCGTGCTGCTGGCTTTCCCGGTATGTGCCCCGGGGCTGGAGATATCGACGGTGTTAGTTTCACAGTTCACCGTCAGAAGAGCGTTCCTCACAGTCTAGCTGCGCTGTGAGGAACGCCCTCCCTGACTGTACTCGTGCATAGACTTGTACTGGGGGGCGTTCCTCATAGCTCAGCATCATCGCTGGGCTGTAAGGAACGCCCCCACTGACAGTACAGCGCTATAGACGAGTACCGAGAGAAGGGGCGCAGCTGTCGGCTTTCTAGCGGTATGTAAAACAGCATATACATGAGGACGTGAAAGGTCCTCTTTAAACTGGCGTACAGGGCACAATAAATCTGGGCCATTGCATTTATGCTACTTTGTAAGGTCATTTACAGTACGTCCCTGACATTACTGTGAAATGTTGAAAAACATGTGGCATTGAAATGGTTACTACACTTATTTAACAAGTTTCCTGACAAACGTTACATATTAATTTACCTTTTAAATGAATAATTAACTACTTCTGCCTTAATGATTGGATTATATATTCAAAACAGCCGAGTGTATTGCATTAAAGTACAATGAGTCATAATTAAGCTATCCGCTATCTATCATGCTAATATCTTTGATAATGACTTTACACTCATGTAAAAAACTGTGATTATTTTTTATTGATTAAGATTGAGCCTATAATAATTTCATGTTTCATATACAGATGAAAACTATTTTAATGAATGCCAATTAAATTAAGCAGTTTATACAGTGATTGTTATATATGAAAGTAATAGTTGCTAAAAATAAGACATTGCTTTAATATTTTTTTCATAGTTTTTGTTAGATGGTAGGTTTCATACAACATAGACCTGGAATATGGCACCCATGGTGGAGTGTATGAGAAAATAAAATGAAAGGGGTCTTACAGGCTTATTAAATTGATGATCTGACACTCAAAACCCCTGCAGATCAACTGTTAGTTAAAGTGCCTCTTTGTAGTTTAGTTCTATTTAAGTGAAAGGGGCTAAGCTGCAATACCAAGCATGGCCACTGTAAAGTGGGCAGCGCTGTGTTAGGTCCTCAATGAAGAAGCTGCAACTCGGTTAAAACACTGAGGTCTATTCAAACACCTGGTCTGTGTGGATCCTGGGTGTCTGATCCCTGCCATTCTATGATGAACCTTATAAGCCTGTGCATGTCATAATTCTTATAAAGTCTATGGGACTTACCCTATGTTAATATTGAGGCTGGTAATAGGCCAGCCTCAATAGTAATATTCCTGTGAGAGACCTTTGAGCCTTCATTAAGGCTCTCGGCTATCATGGAAAGAGGTTGACTCCCGCAATCTTACCGCGCGGAAGCTGGCTTGCAACCGACCCTGGGGGGCATTTTTTTCATTCAAGGGCCACAGTGCGATACAATGCCCATGATCAGAGTGAACTGTGATCACAGGCATTAGCATTGGGTCTCCGTTGTACATTACAGTGGAGATCTGATAGTAATAGCGGACACTTTACAGCAGAGCGGCCCCCATCTTTAAAGACCCAGCATCTGCCGTAACAACAGATGCCAGATAAGGTTAAATCTCTTTTCTCAGTGTTTACAGATGGTTACCTAGGTGTGGCTGATTACTTAGGATACATGTTCACATTTATCAGTTGCATCAGTATCAGTTTATTGCCTCTTAAGTCATTACAACTGATGCAAAACTGCAACAGTTGTCATCAGGCTTTTTTTAATTTTTTTTACAATTTTCTACTACAAATCATAAGTTGTCATCAGTTTTTACTATGATGGTCGTGAGGCATGATTGACTGCCGAGGCCAATAGGGCAGGGATACTGTTGTGCGGGGGGCACTAACGTGGCATTATACTTTGTGGTGGAGCACTAACATGGCATTATACTGTACAGGGGCCCCTAACATGGAATTATAGTGGCAGGGGCCCCTAACATGGCATTATAGTGGACGCGGGGCACTAACATGGCATTACACTGGGCGGAGGAAATTAACGTGGCATTATACTGTAGGGAGGCACTAAGGAGCATTATAATGTGAATGTGGCATTAAGGAGTAATGGAACACTAGTTTCTTAATATAATGCTCCATTATTGTGTCTCCATGCTCTTTAGTATCCCCACCAACCACAGTATAATTCCCCATTAGTGTCCCCATACATAATTTACATTAACAGCAACCAGGAGGAACATTCACCTCCCGCTCTTCCACTAAGTGGCAGCAGGGATCGGCCATCGTCCCTGCTGCCTGCACAAGAGCCCTCAAGTGTGAAGGCAGCAGGCATGATTGCTGATTAGTGCAGGGATAGGGGCCTGGGGAGGGACAGCGGACAGGAGATGAAGGTTTCTCGTTGCTGCTGTCATACTAAAAGTGCCAGGAGGCAGGGGTCCATACAGCTAGCGGCCCCCTGCTTTGATACAGTAGTGAAGCTGGTAATTGCTGGCTTCACTACTAGATGAGCGGGGATCTGGGCTGCAGAACCTACAGGAGGAGTTGCCGAGCCCAAGACAGCAACCACTGTTCCTGTACAGTAGTGAAGCCAGGTGTTGCCGCATCCATCTTCAGGCAGCACCCGGCATGCATCCAGTGCTGCAGAAGTTTTAAGGGAGCCGGATGGAAAAACAGCATTTTTCCATCTGTATAAGGCACATATCTGGAGCCATCCAGCACCAAAACTGATGCCTCTTGTGATTTTCCTCGCTTTGTCTTTCTGCATATTAGTTTTGGTTGCTGAGCCCTAATAAGTGATAGAAAAATTTCTTAACCATTACCTCTGTTATCTCTGGATGTAAATCCAGAGATAATTGCAATCTATAACAAAGCATGGAGCAAAATGCTGGGCTGAGCTGAATAATAGGAACTGGAGGGGAGGTGAGACAGGAGGGCAGCTGAAATCCTGAGATGAGAAAGCCCCTTTAAGTTTGGAGTAAGAAGTGCCAGTTTTAGTTCCACCCTAATAAATAATATGTGTATGTACTTATAACTGCATGCAAATCTGGATCTACTGCAGATCGTTTTCACAAAATGTCATCCACGTGTGGCACAAAAAAAAGTATATGTATTTGAGACCATGCTACAAATAATAGAAATGTATAATACAAATGTATTACTGAAAAATTTACATCTAAATCCATATTATTCTTTTTTGGATTTATGTTGTAGATTTTGACATGGATTTACTGTGTGTTGTTCCATAATAAATTTGTTTACTTCTGCACACGGCCTTACTTCTATCATTATGGATATGGCTCTATAAACAATGTATGACGTGTATTTCGGTTACAGTTTTTCCAACGTTCATTCTGATGGTGCATACAAAGATAACTGTCAATTACCAAGAGAGACCGCCCACCTGATGTAGACACATTGAGCTGCAGTTTGTGTCAATACATTACACGTTACTCTGAATCTTTTTGTACAAAACTATATATCAGTCTGCTCCTTCTGTTCTGTGTTTCTGGCAGATAGAGCACCATGTTCAATGTGACAGTTTAATTTACTTACACAACTGTGAAGAATATCGCCTCGCCCAGCCGCCTGGCACGCCTGCAATCAAACTTCTTTCTTAACCTCCCACTCACACACCGTGAGTGGACTGGGTCATAGGATAAAAACGAAACGAGCGATATAAATTTTATATGTTTAATAACCCAAGTGGGTCGGTATGGATTAATAGCATATACAGAAATATACAATATTAATATGATCAAGCATAAACATACAAGCAAAAGGGCTATGATACAATACACCAAAATAAAGGGAAATAAAGATTAGAAAAAATACCTGAGCACACAGCTTTGTCCTAGCTGTCTCTCTTCCATGCTCAACACAAATAGACTACTAAAAACTCACTCTAACCTCAGTGTGTGACCCCCCCCCAGCTACACCCTTCACCTCCCCCTTAGCCAGCCCTCCCTCTCTCTCCTTTGCAGAATCCTCGGACAGATGGGTAGGCACCACATTCCAACCAGTGGGGGAAGGACGGACATCTGGGATATCACACTGACGGGCCAGACCGGCCCTCTCTCCATGGTATGCACATAAAACCATTGGAGCGAATTGACCACCAATGTAAACACAGCTTTACATTCCTACAGCTATGTGACTGATAGGAATGAGGAATGATACATGTCCAAGAAAGATACATAAATTGAGGGACTCATCATCACACCTCCCCCTTTTAGAGCGTGTCGGGAGGAAGGAGGAGCCTCCGTTCCTCTTCCACCCGCACCTCCGCAGCCTCACCCCGCCGAGACAGGCCATCGGCATTGCCATGGGCCTGGCCAGGCTTGTGCCGGATGTCATAGTTGTATTGCTGCAGCACCAGGCTCCAATGTAACAACCGTCCATTCTGACCTGCAACACGTTTGATCCAGATCAGAGGGTTGTGATCCGTCACCATGGTGAAGTGGCGCCCATACAAGTAAGGCTGCAGATGCTGCAAGGCCCAAACAATTGCTAGGCATTCCTTCTCCACTGTGGCGTAGGCCACCTCCCGCGGCAGTAGCTTTCGGCTGAGGTACTGCACCGGGTGCTCTTGCCCCGCTCAGTCAAGCTGGCTCAGTACGGCACCGAGTCCGTAGGTGCTGGCGTCGGTCTGTAGCACAAGTGGACGTGACTCATCGTACGCCTGAAGTACAGGTGCGTTCGCCAGGGTCGCCTTCAGGGCCTGGAAGGAGCGCTCGCAAGCATCCGTCCACTGGACAGTTTGCGGCAACTTCTTCTTGGTGAGGTCCATCAAGGGGGCAGCCAGAGCACTATAGTTTGGTACGAACTTCCTATAGTACCCTGCCGTACCCAGGAAAGACATCACCTGTCACTTGGTCCGGGGGGTTGGCCAGGATGTGATTACATCCAACTTTTCAGGTTCTGGTTTCAGGGTTCCCCCACCTACCCGGTGTCCCAGGTATTGGACCTCGCGCATGCCCAGCTGACACTTTTCCGGTTTGATGGTCAAGCCCGCACGGTGGATCTGCCTCAGCACCTGCGCCAGGTGCTGTAGGTGTTCCTCCCAAGTGGAGCTGAAGACGGCAATGTCATCCAGGTACGCCGTGGCAAACCCTTCGCATCCCGTCAGCAGGGAGTTGACCATCCGCTGGAAAGTGGCAGGGGCATTCTTCATGCCGAATGGCATGACAGTGGACTCGTACAGTCCGAAAGGGGTGATAAAGGCCGATCGTTCCTGTGCCTGAGGGGACAGGGGGATCTGCCAGTATCCCCAACTCAAGTCCATGATGGACAAGTACTGGGCCTTACCTAACCGGTCAAGCAGGTCGTCGATGCGCGGCATGGGGTACGCGTCGTCGACTGTAACCGCATTAAGTTCCCTGTAATCTACACAGAACCGGGTGGTCCTGTCCTTTTTGGGCACAAGAACCACAGGTGAAGCCCATGCACTGTGAGAGTGCCGAATCAACCCCAGGTCCAGCATCTCGCCAATCTCCTTGCGCATCTGGACCTGTACCTCCGAGGAGACGCGATATGGCGACCGCCGGATAGGGGCATGATTCCCGGCATCCACATGGTGAATGGCCTGGTCAGTTCTCCCGGGCTTCGCGGAGAACAGACCAGGTAGTGAGTGCAAAACTCCATCCAGCTGGGACAGCTGGGCCTCAGCCAGCAGGTGGTTCACCTGTGCCTTCTTGTTGGACCCATCCTCCTGAAAATGAGCAAGCAAGTCAACAAGGTCTTCTTCTTCCCCCTCCTCTAACAGACTGCATACCGGAAAGGCACTAGCTTCCCGGTCATGATGATCCTTCATCATGTTGACATGGAAGACCTTATGCCTGTTCCAGCCTGGATCAACAGTGACCAGGTAGCTGACGCTGTTGACCTGCTGGTGCACGACGTATGGGCCGGTCCATTTCGCCTGAAGCTTGTCCTGGGGCTCAGGGACTAGGACCCATACTTTCTGCCCCGGCTGGTATGTTCTCTCACGGGCATTCTGATCATACCAACGCTTCTGGTCAGCCTGAGCCTGGACCATGTTGTCATGCACCAGCTGCGCCATAGCCTGCATTTGGTCACGGAATCGCAGGACATACTCCACGACTGGCACACCTTGGATGGCAGTTTCTCCTTCCCAGGACTCTTTCACAAGAGTTAGGGGCCCACGTACACGTCTCCCGTACAAGAGCTCAAAGGGGGAGAACCCCGTTGAGGCTTGAGGCACCTCCAGGTAAGCGAACAGCAGGTGCGGGAGATAAGGCTCCCAGTCGTGCCCGTGGGACTCGACTAACATCCTGAGCATCTGCTTCAGGGTGCCATTGAACCGTTCGCACAGGCCATTGGTCTGTGGGTGATACGGGCTGGACACCAGATGTTGCACCTCTGTTACCTTACACAGGCCTTGCATCAAGGCAGACATGAACTGGATACTTTGGTCTGTGAGCATCTCTCTGGGAAATGCAACATGGGAGAAGATGCCTACCAGAGCCTTGGCCACTACATCAGCCCGGGTGGAAGACAGCGCGACAGCTTCCGGGTACCTAGAAGCTGTGGGATATCACACTGACGGGCCAGACCGGCCCTCTCTCCATGGTATGCACATAAAACCATTGGAGCGAATTGACCACCAATGTAAACACAGCTTTACATTCCTACAGATATGTGACTGATAGGAATGAGGAATGATACATGTCCAAGAAAGATACATAAATTGAGGGACTCATCATCACATGTACAATAGCTATTGTCAGAAGAGACACACACCATTTGTAATATAAATATATAGTACTAAGTGAATGAATAGCGTTGCAGTCAAACACTTGGTATACTAATACTGCGTAAAAGCTAGACAGTAAAGTTAGACTAGAGAGTTTTAAAATGCTCCAAATTTATCAGTTTATGTCATGCTGGATGATAATTTTTATGTTGTATTATTAAACTATCTATTCTAACTTTACAACTACTATTAGTTGGCTTTGTTTATGTCAGTTTCCTGACATTGTGCAAATATTTTGGTGTCGCAACATACACCACATCTACTTTATGATAGATCATTTCATACAAGACATAAAAGTGTGTAAAACACTTGACAAATTTGGTACATGTGCAATCTTAGTTTTTTGGGAGCAAATTACACCAGAATTCTTACATTGCTTAGTAAATCTCCCCCCCACTATGTTCTGTAACTTTATTATTTCAGACATGAACCTTCAAATTTCTTGAATTTTCGCTTCTGCTTCCTCAGGTGTTGTGCCAATAAAACAGTAATAAATTACATGCTTTACATATGGTCTATAATGCACTGTGGTATATCTATACACAAATATACCCTTGTCTTAGAAAAGAAATTACCTGCGCAACAATCTCCTGACAATATGCAGGATAATAGAAGGAAACTAATCCGACTCATTAAGTTACTGCAAGTTTATATTGAACCAAATAACATCAAGGAGCTGATTGGAATGTTTGACAAACGCGTCTTACAGTTTCTATTTGAGTAGGTGCTATCTAGACACGTACAATATGCGCTCCCTCTCTAATTAAATTAAGCCCAGACAAGAGAATGCGGAAAAGAGCAGAGATAACGTGGTGAATTAAAGTGCTCCTTCATCAAACAGAATTTATGACATTCTTTAGAGGATATAAATTACAAAACAATTTTAATATGTTGACAGATTCTTTTTTTTGTAGGTTATGTACATGGAAGATTAGAAGTCTCTCTGTTGGGAAAAGTAAGTCTATATTACACTGTTCTCTGTGAATAGACATGCTTTATTGAGTGTTTGATTTTTTTTTCTAATGTAACGCGGTCAAATTCTCTTTTTGTGAGGACGTATGAAATAGCTCAACTAGTAGGCACTACTATGCATTCACAATTACCAATATGGCATTCAGAAGAAACTGTGCCCTTGCACCTAACATAACTCTATATAAAAAGCAGTCTGAATCTTGTTTAAAAAAAAGTTGAGCTTTTAGAAAAATATTTCACCTGCTCCCTTTTAAAGACCATCTTTTATGTTTTTAAGTCTGAATCAATATTAGGTTCACCATACACAAGAAAAAAGTTGACTGAAAACATCTCTCCATATGGCAATAATTTTGGAAAATTAGGTTTGGTTATCTTATATTTCCACATAGCCGATCCTTTGTTCCATCAAAAATATGCCACTGCCAGAGGTACCTGGCAGTTGTTTGTTCCCCCCCCCTCACTGAAACACAGTGGTCCCTCAAGTTACAGTATTGACTGGTTCCATGACTACCATTGGAAGTTGAAACTATTGCAACTGTATGGAAAACTAGCAATTGATTGAAGATCCCAAACTATATATATATATATATATATATATATATATATATATATATATATAAATGTAAATAAAGGTAAAATCATCAGAGAACAAATATAGATATAGCAAATTACATGAACAAAAAAAAGCCAATGGAAACACTTTCTCTAGTGGCAATAGGAGCTTTTTCAGGGACTTGAAAACTGTACACAGGGCAAGTAATATGAAGCTGCTCTCACCTGGTGTCCCAAGGAGTAGCTCATCTGGGCACAGGTAAAATTAAGTACAGGACATGTAGTACTGCCCTATACTATAGAGAAAATTCCAAAGGACCAATACCAAGAAAGGTGATAGGATGATGGAAAGATCAGCACTTACCCAGTAGTTGAAGATATCCTTCTTTATTGGTTTCAAAAACACACACAGCGCATTTCGAGACAACTCTTCCTCTTTTTCAAGTGTACACTGTGGACATATCATAGCAAACAGATCTGCCTTCTTTATATAGGCCGGCACTCAGACTAAGTATCCACCCATTGGGTGTGTCAGTAAACAAACTGCTTTAAAACAATATGACTATTAAAAAATATAACACAGACAATAAGAAAATAAAAAAAAGAAGATAATGGAACAAATATTAACTAATATGGTCTAAAAATAAAATATAGTGCTGGAAATAAAACAATATTACCGTGGATGGCATCCTCATGTCGTTATAGAATGACTGCGCAGACAGAAATTGTTTGCGCAGGCGTACTTGAGCCAGTGCAGATCCACGGGAGTGCATGTTGTAAAGTGCAGTGTCAGTAAATGACTAGAACGGCTGCGCAGAACAGGACTGTCTGCGCAGGCCTGCTTGAGTATCTACATGGATAGATGTCAGACAGTGCAGAGGGTTAGCATATATGCACTCGTTCACCGCTGACAGAGCGAGCGCTTTTTTTATTGCTAAGATGGAGAACTGCGCTAATGTGGAGTGCTTTCAGAACTAAAAAATGGTATACTAGGGATAAATAATCCAACTGGGAATCTATTATGTGGGTCAAACTAGTAGAATTTAGTATATACGTATAGGTAGTTATTAAAAATTACATTGGTGCATACAGAATGGATTGTATAATATACATAAAAACATATAAGGGAAATGTTGTTAAAATAATAATATATAGTGAAAAACTATTGTAATAATAATTGTCATAATCAGAATAATAAATATGGATAAGTAATAATAAATAAATAGATACAAATACATACAAAGAATTCCCTGCACATGTAGGTATAAAACATAAAAAAATTGTGACAAAATTGTGTATTTTTTGCTGCAAAATGCCATGTAAAAAATGCACCACTTTTAAGCCACAAAATTGGCGTGCTCAGTTGAATAGGTTTTCCTGAAAAAAAAAACCCTCCGTAGAATGTTTCCTTAGAATTCTCTGCTTTGACATTCCTCTCTTTTTGATCTTGGAAATATTTTAATAACCCTTAGGATACATAGAGACTTTCCATCATGTAACCAAATGTATTTATTTAGCTTCATAGTTACAGCTGTAGTACAATGCATTACAATGCATGCAGTCCTGTGAATTGCAGCTGTCACTACATTCTAATACTATCAGCATTTATTGGACACTGGGGGGGGGGATTCAGCAATCTCTCTATGCCAGTTTTCTGGCTTAGATGGATGATATTGTGGCACATATTTGGCACAAGGCCCTTTCTTGCACTAAGCATGTGCCAGAGTTTTGTGGCGAGAGTTATAATGGAAATCTGTTTTTTCTTTTTCAAAACCCATAGACTTGAATGGCCAAGATGCGCAGAGAAAAAAAAAAAGAGTATAAAATGGTGCATGCCACAGTTTTCTTCTCAGTGTCTCTTAGTCTGTGAAAACCAACAGCCATGTAATTTGCTCCATTCACTATAAGGATTTTGTGTGCTGTCCATGTGCTCTCTATTTTTTTTCACACAAAGCATACAGAAAGAAAAGTAGTGTGAAAGGCTCCCTAGTTTACTTTACTAGGTTTGTGATCTAGTTTTTGAAGCCAAAACCAGGGATGGATTGAAATAAATAAATGTGACAAGTACTATCAGTTTCTTATATGTTGTCATCCTTCATAATCCACTACTAGTTTTGGCTTCAAAAACAGGATCATGTAAACTCTGCCTTAGAGCATGTTTTCAGTGATTAGGTTTTCTGATGCCTTTTTTTTAAAGCCAAACAGAGATGAAAGTGTATTTGCATTTTCAGTTACGCCATATTGACTTGTTTATCTTGTCAGACAAGTGCTATAGTAGATTGATTTATTTCCTTGACAGCACTGTGCTGGGCTCATCAATGTGATTTGATGATTGGTAGGATACTACCAAATATATAATACATCTAAAACCAATGCTTTAGTTTCTAACCTTTATTGTGTTGTTACTTGTATATGATTCCTCCATTATCTCTTGAGTTCCATGTATTATGTAGCACCATGCATTTTATATTTCTACCACTCTGTTGCTATGTTTTGATGCTTTCAGAACAAGGCTTCTGTCTGGGGTTTACAGAGGTGTTAAATATATTATGACTTGTATTCCTATTTTTCTCTCTCTAAGACTGACGCTTACATGTTTTACACTTTTTCCAAGAGAAGCAGAATACCAAGTTTTTACTTGTACGGAAAAGGAACCTAAAAGTTCTGTACAAGTATAACAAGTATTTGACATTGTGTATGGATGTACAATTTCCGTTATTTCAAATTATTCTATAGAGTGTCTCTACTTTAGGGTATAGATACAAGGTGCAGCAGCGGTGATGAGGCCAATGTGGTCAATGGCATGTAGCTTTCACATTCATTGTGTCGAGGGTCACATGCTGTTCCAGGCTGTATATCTAATGGCTGCATACCAATTACATCTGTTTAAGCAGGATTTCCAGGCTAAAAATATTAATGACCTATTCTAAGGATAGGTCATCAATATCAGATCAGTGGCAGGGTGACATCTGAGGGCTGACATTCTGCACCCTCATCCAAGGCATAGCCAGGAGTTCAGCACGGTCAGGGAAAACATGTCTAAGTGGGCCCCCAATTCAGGTATAGGTAAATAAACTGCAGAAATATCAGCAAAAATGTATAAATCACTACATAATAGCCAAAAGGTGTGGAGTTGGGTTCACAAATCCAATAACAGAAATCCAGCTAATCTATATTTAATAGGCATGTACAGATCCAGTATAAAACACAGTAAGGTAATGCATCAACATAACAATGGTTGTCATCTCTTAGAGGCTCTAAAAGGTAAACATGGCTACCTATAAAAAGGTTTGAAGTATGTCCAGACTTAACCTTAGGTAAATTGTAAGATAATATACGCAAAGAAACTGAACAATTTTACCGGTGTCAGAAGGGCTGAAGAAGCATGGAGCAGGGTTCAGGGCAATGTACCACCGTACCCATCTCAGTCAGGCAAGCTCACCCTAGTATACTCTGAGCCTCACTCTATTAGCCCCAAGCCAATAACTCCCACCTTTACAGGGGTTGTACCACAAAACTATACCCTAAGTGTACCCCCCGCACGCGTGCCAAGAGTGGCACTCGAGGCTCGTTTACCTACCACAGGCAGTGGAGTCCTCACCCAGCAGTTTCGCTCAGACCAAACACAGCTGAAATGAAACTGCTATTATTATTATACTGTGGGGGTCTCTTCAGACCACAGAGTATAATAAGCGGAGTCCCCGGGGAGATGATCAAACATAAAAAAATATGTTAACTCACCTTTCCTGCGCACCACGGCAGCTCTGTGCTTTGCAGGCGCTTCTGCCTGACATAAGAGACCGCTGATAGGGCCTTAGGTGTCATGTCCAGTGTCATTACGCATAATGATGCAACGTGACTCCTGAAACTCAATCAGCGGCCACTGACTACAGGCAGAAGTGCTTGAAGAGAACAGAGCAGCTGCGGAGCACAGGGAAGGTGAGTAACAATGTTTTTTATGTTTGTCACCTCTCTTAACCCTCTGCTTATTATACTCTGGGGTCTGAAGAGACCCCACAGAATAATAGCTAGTGAGTAGCAAAAATTGGAATATAAAATTTAGAATATTATACTGTGTGCAGGGGCCACTATGGAACATAATACAGTGTGCAGGGGTCACTATGGGATATAATACCATGTGCAGGGGCCACTATGGGATATAATACCGTGTGCAGGGGCTGCTATGGGACATAATGCTGTGTGCAGGTGCCGCTATATAGGACATAACACCGTGTGCAGGGGCCGCTATGGGACATATACCGTGTGCAGGGGCCACTATGGGATATAATACCGTGTGCAGTGGCCGCTATGGCACATAATACCGTGTGAAGGGGCCTCTATGGCACATAATACCGTGTGCAGGGGCCGCTATGGGACATAATACCATGGGCAGGGGCCGCTATGGGACATAATGCTGTGTGCAGGGGCCACTATGGGACATAATGCTGTGTGCAGGGACCGCTATGGGACATAATGCTGTGTGCAGGGACCGCTATGGGACATAATGCTGTGTGCAGGGGCTGCTATGAGACATAATACGGTGTGCAGGGGCTGCTATGGGACATAATGCTGTGTGCAGGGGCCGCTATGAGACATAATACCATGTGCCGGTGCCACTATGGGGCATTATTCTGTATAACGGTGTGTTTTCTGTATTAAGGATGTGTTTTTGCACAGAAAACTCAGGCATTTTTTTTTTGTGCAAAAATGCACCATGTGAATGCAGTTTTACATCGAAGTAAAAGTTCCAGTGGCCTAAGAATATAGCTGCATCCAGATACATAGTGTGTTTCCACCATAAGGATGCTGCCATATGGTGCTCCTGGACACATAAACTTACCACTAATTGGGGGCTGCACATGGACTTTCATTGCTTCTAATCGGAAAGTACAGGGGCATCCCAGGAAATAGCAGTAAATGCATGCGTCCTGAAGTACCTTGTGGCAGCACCTCTGTGTTATGGTTTGTGGTATATGACTTTAGTTTAGGGGTCGTTAGACTTACAATTATTGACTGGCACTCCAAGTACCTCATCTTTGATTCTTTAATTAATATCGGCACGCCGAACAAAAAAGGTTGCCTACCCCTGCCCTATACCATGCCAACGCATTTTGTCCTACTTAGTAGGACTCATTAGGGAATCTAGGAAATAATAAGGAGAGAAAATAACATACTCAGCTATCAAAGCATATAATTACTCATACTCTAAATTAAAGAAATGGTATCAGACAGCTACTTACTTAACAACAATTATGGTGCCATCAAAATCATAACGTGCAGTGGCCAGCATACACTAAAACATCCCACAGTGATGGGGAGTACAGACACAGCGGAATGTGAACCAGACGGACACCTATCTTGTCTGAACTAGTACTGCGAGGATTGAACTATGGGTGTGATATATACATGACATTTTCATCATCTGGCAGGGATCGTTTTTTTTATTTCACTGACTTTTTACACATCCTCAAGAACAATCCAATGAGCCTCAGATTTACGTCTGACTACAGTATTGAGGGATTGGCCTTTTTGGTTGTGTTCATAAGCAAAAGCCCTTAATGGAACAATTGAACCCACAGTATGTAGAAAACCTAGGTCTACTCTCTCCTGAGATGGGAAAGTAGGCAGTTTACAGTACATCCAGGAAACTGATAGCAAAATGTTCAGAACAGAATAGGCACTGTTACTAATGAGAGGGCAACCCATCTTAGTCAGGGATTCTGTATATGGCAACTATGGAACAATATATATATTTTTTTTTAAATAAATATTTATTTAAACAATGCATCATTCTGCTTCACATTCTCTTACTCTTTTATGTCATTGTAGCTTTATCACTGCTAAATAATGCATTACACTGTTCATTTTTTTTTTGCTTGTCTTTATATGCTTTGTGCAAATAATGGTACTTTATTTGAATTGTTTTGCAGTATCTGCAATCCAAAACTTATCATTGCAAATCTTCTATCCTTTCTGCAATAACTTTATTTTTTTCAAATTCTTATATAGGTGTATAAGAAAATGAATATGATGCTAGCAGTTAAACTATTTGCTATAAACCACTCCTCAACTTTTGAACATTGGGTCCATAAATTTAACTAGATTGAAGGGGGCCTCTATCACACCCTAAATCCGTACCTCCCAGCTCCTTGTTTCTTATCATCTACCACCTCTAATCTCCCCAACCCATGTCTCTCTCACTCTCTCTTACAGTATCTACCTTTGCTGTCCCTATTATTTTAATTTGAGTTGAATTATCTCCAGGTGCTCATAATCTCACACTATCTCTATGCCCTGGCTCACTGTTGTCGGTTTTTATAGATAATATTTATGTTGAGATGACTTACATCTTGTCTTTTTCTGCATGCTGTTATTACTGTCAAAATTATTGCCTTTTCATTTCAATAAATGAAGAATTACTAAAAAAAAATATAAAAAAAAAATCAGAATTCATACACCATTCCACCAACCAATCCACAATTTTAGGTCCTGAGGAAGATAAACAAGAAAACCCAAGATGTGGAGAACCAGTAAAAAAAAAGAAAAAAAAGTTTTGTTTATTTTTTTATTGCAGTTTATTATGGCACCTTTAAAGGTAGCATTTGTCAGTTTTTCTTGAAAACTATGACCTCTCTTTCTGTATTTAGAGTATGTACAGTACTGTGAAGACATTTTAGGCAGGTGTGAAAAAAATGCTGCAAAGTAAAAATGCCTTCAGAAATACAAGGGTTAATAGTTTATTATTGTCAATATTAAATGAATGAATAAAATAGAGATAGGAATCACATCAAAATTTGGTGTGACTGCCCTTTGCCTTCAAAATGACATCAATTCTTCTAGGTACACTAGGGTGACAATGTGTTCTATAGAAATAATAAAAACTAGTTTTATTCAAAGTCTCACCCTCTATAATTGTTAGAAATAATGATCTGTAATATCCTGTAAAAGATCGTTTCCTTTGGTTGTGTTTAAAAGGTGGCTCAATGTCAGCCTTTGAACATGTAATAGCCATTACAATAGCATTTGGGTAGTTTTAATATTGAGCAATAATAAGGGCCCCACCGCTCCTTGAAACTCTCTCCAATTTACTTATTTGTAATGTGTAAAGAATATTTAATATTATTAATATTAGTTTATTTTTTTCTGTTTCAACGTAAACTTGCTACTTTACAGACAACATTCAGTATTTTTCACTGTTTTAGGTAACATTAATCTCTAAACATTTACGCAGCAGCCTACATCACTCTCACTATGTGTCTTTTACTGTCTATTTAAATTTTTACCTGAAATTCATTTACTTTAATTTATAATAGCACTTTGCAAGTTTTTATGAGCGATATTAGGGTGATTTGCAGCAACGTATCAAAATTTATTGAAGTGTTGGTTTATGGCTGCTATTTAGGCCGCCCACAAGTTTAGTCACCATTGTCAGAAAAAATGGCGTCTTCGAATTGCAGCGTTAGAGGAATGTGGTTAATTGGAGGGACAACTGACAGTATTATAGTTGTAAGCTGCCATCAAATCTGCAAGTGTTGACCCGGTTTTATTTCCTGCACTGTACAGAATCGCAACCAACATGTACTAAAGCTGCCGTCACAGCCAACGAATTACTTCAGTTCTGGGAAAATGCGAGAATCCCGACAAGGCAGCAATATCACGCGATCAGTACGTTAAAGAGTCTGTTTGGTCAATGGAAGAGTCTCAAGAAGAATGCTAAACGGCGAACCAAAACCCAAGAATCCAAGGAGAAGGAATTCGTTAATAAACTTGAAGATTTGTTTGATGTCGCTCATGCTGATGCCATGAAACTTATAAAACTTCAGCAAGACCGTGACTTCTTGCTTGCTCAAAGAGAGAAAGGTCGTCATGGTAACATGGGACCATTAGAAAGAAAGCTGGCCAAGGTCGAGGAAAGAAGATTTATGAGAGAATTACAGGCAGAGAAGTGAAGAAAAAAGGAAACTGAGCGAGTTCAGCAGTTGGCAGCATCGGCTTTCAGCAGACACCTGTGGTACCTCAGTGAGATTATGGTGGGTCTGGCTTTTTTTGACAGTGAGGTTCCAACTGCAGAAAACGTTGAGATGGTACTGGCTCTGCAGAAGGAAGGCAACGATGACTGCCCACTAATGCAAGTTATATCGATGCATCCTCAAAAGTCGCCGGATTGAAAATCATGAATGATGCCGCAGAATGCTCTATTGCACTCATGAGTACATTCAATTCATCACTGAGCATTCAAGAAGACCAGAAACAGTTTATTCTCCAGTATGTAGAGAAGCATCGCGATGACTATCCTGAACCAAATAAAGCATGTTTCGCAAAAAAAGTTAAACTGTGAAACCACTTTAAGGCTAAGGCCCCACATTGTGGAAACACAGCTTTTTTTGTTGCAGATTTTGTTGCGGTTTTTTGAGCCAAAGCCAGGAGTGGAATGAGCAGAAGGTAGAAGTATAAGAACTTCCCATATATTTCCCATTCCTTTTGTAGACATTCTTGGCTTTGGCTCAAAAAACTACAACAAAATCTGCAACAAAAAAAGCTGCGTTTCTGCAACGTGGGGCCACAGCCTAAAATTGTTCATTTACTTTTCTGCAGCAAGACATTCATTACAAATAATTTTTAGTTTCGTGATGATTGAGCCACCAGTTAACAATGTTGCAATGATACGAAAATTTGTGTATGTTACAATCACACCAAAGGAAATAGGGGTGAGACTTAACAATTTACACACACATTTTTTGACTGTCACCCTAAGGTACACTTGCCGACAATGTTTGAAGGAACTAGGCGGGGAGGCTGTTGAAAACATCTTGGAGGACGAACCACAGATCTTCTGTGTATGTAGGTTTGCTCAAATCCCTCTGTCTCTTAATGTAATCCAAGACTCGATGATGTTGAGATAATGGCTCTATAGGGCTCTATATCATCACTTCTAGGACCCCTCCAAAAGGTGGTCGCAAAAAATATTGATTAAATTTAGATTTCTCTTTTATTCATTCACTTAGCATTTTGTTAATTGACAAAAATAAACTATTAACACTTCTATTTTTGAAAATATTCTTTGTAGCATTTTTTTCAACATTTATCTAAAACATTTGCACAGTACTGTACACTGTATATTTGGTTTGTATTCCAGCATAGCAGCAGTATACCCTATCTGAGGAGATCCCATAGTACAATAATGGCACAAAAACAAATTTGAGGGCCAAACCTCACAAATATTTGTTGAAACAAATTTTGTGGGGTTCGCCTGAAGTGGCATGAGGCTTCCAGACTACATTATACTTGGGAAAGGGGACTCTTGGGAGGATTTTATACTGTAAGGAACATATTATACTGTGTGGGGCTAGTGTGGAGCATTATACTGTATGGGGCCCCTTCACTATTTACATTATACGCCATCTGTTTTATAGCAGCTATGCAATCTGTACGTATATCACACAGTCACTAAAACAAATGCCGTGTGATGTAAATAGTGAAGGGTTCACGAAAGCTCAACTGTCCCTTCAAATACCTGATCAGCAGGGGTGTTGTACCTCCTCTGATCTCTTAGATCTTAGACTGTTAGTACCCTGCAGATCAGCTGTTTCCCAGAACACACAGCTCCCAGTATTGTTTACATGCCAGGCACTGCACTGCTCACCATATTCTTGATGACTGCAGTTGTTGGGGCTAAAGTTGTATCCCTTTCAAGTATCTGAGATACCACTGCTTCACCCATAACCGTCATTATCAAGAATACACTGTAGGGAGGAGGCCCCAGTCAAAGTTTGCACTGGGCACCACAAGACTTTAGTTACACCATTGCTCTCATCCTTTAAAATCTTACTTTATGAAATGTGGTATTTTGTGCTCCAGAGGTTTAAGAAGTTCCCTTGTCCACATTGGCTTGACCACGTTCCTCTGTATAAAACAGCTATCAGTGTCAGATTGGGACTCTTAGGGATAAATTGTGGAGATAATTCCACCATGGATTTGTACAGGACATGTGCATAGCTACTTTCTATTGCCTCCTAAACGTATTATGAATATGGTAAAATCAGTTTACCATCAGCCCATAAAAATAGAACCAGTACCAAGTTATTGGCTCCCACAACAGCCCAAAATTGGGTTGTCTTCTGCTGGATCCTTGGGATCCATTACGGTGTCAGAGCTTGGCCACTCCTGAAGTTTCTCTGACTCTGAGTGTTATTAGTGAAGTTCAGCAGATGGTATATGTATTTATATAGAGGATGATGAAGGGAGGACTTTCTTGCCACTATGCCTGCATTTTAGCAGTGGTAAGAAAGAATTACTTAAGGACCTCTTTAAAAGCATCAAATGGACTTTCTAAGCACTCCATTTATTAAATGAGGACTAGAATAGTGACTGACATTTTCCCTTAATGGTTGTTGAGTTTCTTCTGTGAAAAAAAAAAATGCATTACAAGAACACAATTCTATTTTAAGAGCAAATAACATTATCAATACATCTAACAGTTGACTCTTGTCCAATATGTTTCAAAGAATTTAATTATGTACCATTCATCTCTTCCTACACCAGCCAAGGTAATATGTCCTTATATCAACACACTGGCAATGACAACAATCTAGACAAGCACATATAAATTCCTTTGTAGCACCCATTGATTTCCTGTAGTAGTGAAAATGAAGAAAGCAAAGCCCCTTCCTACAAATGCCCTAAGGTCAAGCCATTGCTAATATGCAATGACTACAAGGTAAAACAATAATAAATGCTGACAATAGGATGTCAGCTTGATTCATGAAATTAGGAAATAATACAGTACTCCATGTGGACTATTTGTATTTATAGTTTTATATTAGTCACACAAAGTAGAATCTCAGCAGCAAAGACTAGGATTTCCCATTAAAATGTAACTACATTGTAAAATATATGTTGTGCTATCATTTCTATTATGATGCCATCGATTAGCTGTCAGTAGCTTTGACATTTTTTAACATGTATTGAAAAAGTATTTGTTTAAAGTTATTGCTAAAATATTTAACTAATATATAAAAAATATTTACTGGCACCATTTAATGTCCCATAAAACAGTAAAGAAAAAAGGTGGATTGTTAAAAAAATAATTTAATTCCGACAGTCTGTAGGCTTCTGTTTTAACAACTCTTTTACTTTGATATGCCATATTGTGATAGCTATAAATTTTTAATTTTTCTATCTATGCATGTAAGGACTTTCCTGCATGTAAGTTTTTTCTAGCTCAGCTGTAGTTTTTTTTACACCATTTGGGTTACATAGGACTTTTAGATTTTTTTTTTTATTCCATTTTTGGGAGGCAGAATGACAGAAAAATAAGAATTCTGACATTATGAATAATTTTGCAAAATTAATTGTGCAGGATAAGTATCATGAATGATAATTTAACAGTTTTGGGTAGGGTCATACTACCATTATTAATGTACGTGGCTCTCATCCATTATAGGTGGACTTAAACTGAGTTAGTGACTGATGCAGATAGAGCACCTTCCATCTGCATTCGCTCTAACAGAAAAAAAAATGACAGACGCTTTCTTCTGTCATGTTTGCTTACATTTCTGATGGAAGGAAAAATCATGCTCTTATCCTACTTATCTACACACAGTGAACCTGAAAAATAACATGGAGCTGTGTTTCCTTGGTGTCCAAAGGAGCATTTAATTCTGACACAGATAAAGTTGTAACCTCCAGCCAAGTATTGTAGGATGAGTCTGTTTTCAAGTTCAATAGTCCAGAAAAGATCATTGTATGCTGAAAATATTGTATCCTGAGGTCATGAACACTTGAGGGACCACTGTACATTCAAGTAACATCAACACAGTTATTGACACATGTTAGTAACATTAACGGCACTAGGAAATAATAAACATCACTACATACAGGTAGCAGAACAGTGCACACGTGACAGGTTACAGCATCACATAGGATATGGCAATGACATGACACATCACTATATGTGATGGTAACAATGCAGATAACACACCTCAGTGTTCCTACTTGGCTTTTTTGGCTCTTCCTTTCCTGCTTCTATTCTTCCATAGTGGCTCCTGCAAATACATGCACAGCAAAATGCAGAGCTACCAGTGGTGCATACGATTTCTCTATTTGTGCGATGTCACTGGCCTGAGCTCCCTACACAAACTACTGTTGAAACTGCACACAATAGAAGTGATAGGACCAGGACTGGTACATTTGTAGTGTTTTGCTGAGTGTACTCCAAAAGGTTTCCTTATATATACCTGAAAAAACTAGTTTTTATGTTATTGTATATCTGTACCTTTTAATCGATTGAACCCCTATGTAATGGAAGAAGAGTTTATGGTACGATCCTGACTTAGAGAGTTATGTATAGGGAAAGGGAGACTTTTTTCCTCTCAGATGGTAGGAGGAAGTATTGTCTGGAGGACAAGTTAGGAGACTGAGCCAGAGTCCCAAGTTAGGCTGGAAAACATCTCAAGGACAGTTATGTTTTGTTCTGCAGCCAGGAAATGGGATTTATCTTTGTTCACTTTGTGGAAATGTGGTAGATCAGTATATGAGGAGAAAATTATATGGGCCCCACTGTAGCTTGGATATTGTAAAAGTTGTAGATTTTATAGAATGTAGTGGAAGAATGCCCCAGCAAGAGAGATGCAGACTCTATCCAGAAGTACCATCTGCCTGCTCAGCCCCAGCCCTCACTGCATGTTCAGTAAAACTGCACTTCCAGAATCTGGATGCTGTTGAATTTACCTTGTTCTACCTCATTAAACATTGTGACAAGTTACCTTGTCCTACAAAAATCTGTATTCTTAGTCTTTTTTTCAGCATGACCATCATGGGCACTCCAACCACCATCAGGCTCCAGGTTACAACCATTAAGATTTGCCACGGGGAAAACAGTACTACCACCATCAGACACTCTGCATACAACCTAAGCACTGCCACCATGACCAAAGAAACTAATACTCCCAAACTCCTGACTTTCCTCTCAATGGCACAGTCCCCCAACCATTACATCTGCCACAGCCATTTATCCATATGATCAATTTGATTAAGAGATTGCAAAAAAAATATTTGCCATCTGTCCACACATATTCTGCCTTCTTAAATAATTGAAGACAAGGGAATTTGTACCTAGTCAGCAAGAAGGTTTTAATGAATTAGAAACAATTTAGTTAACGCTTTCTAATCACCCAGATAAAACAAATGCTCTGATACATACAACTTCTTAGTTATTTACATGAACATAACAATATATTTCATAATTCTTTAGGCAGACAAAAAGGTTGACGATGAAAGACAACAATTTCTGCAGCAATAATTTCAGCGACAGCATCATGCCTATTTTGACAATGAATCACTAATCACGCATTCTCATCAGGGAATATAGAACCTATTGGGACAGATATCTAATTGCTTTAATTACTGTTGATGTTGCAGAGGCAGAATGTTCAGATACATTAAATATCACGCTGGCATTTTCCAATTTGTCCACAATAGGTATGTCAGGGGAGATGGGGGGGGGGGGGAGGAAAGGGCAGCAAGATAATTTTTGTTTCACTGCTTACAAGTTCCCTGTGTACAGTAATAACAAAGTTTATTTGCACAGCTTAATAGCACCATTAAATATTCTATATGATCTTCTGAGAAGCTGAAAAAACTAAATGGGGTAGAATTGGAAAAAAATGCAAAGGCACCATTTTCATATGGGTTTTGTTTCTACACCAGTCACTGTTTGGCAAAAATGACCTTTAACTATTATTCTGTGGTTCAGTACTATTACAGTGATAACAAATCTATGTGTTTTAATACCTTTTTATTTTTTTTTTCCTTTGTTGTATTCTGACACTTGTTATTTTTTATATGTATATCTATAGAGCTGTGTAAAAGCTTTTTAAAGGGCAAATTTGCAGCTTTATTGATACCATTTTGGGTATTGTGTAATTTTTTTCAATTTTTTTTTTTTGGGGGGGTTGGAGGCAAAGCAATAAATAATGGTGAATTGAGCATTTTGACTTTTTTCCATTACAGTGTACACTATATGGTATAAAAAAATATTTGACCACTGCATTTGAGAGGGTAATTGTCTGTGATTCAAGACACTGCCAGCAGGTTCATACTGCCAGTTATGCTGCCTGCATAGCTCCTGAGTGGGGCACTATGTCTAAAGACCCCAAATCTGCTCTACATGTACAGCAGATGTGAGGAAGACGGCTAATAGAAAATATAGAAAACACTGGATATATAAAAGTTACTCTATGCTCAGACTTTTGAAACTGTGTTCTATAAATATTTAACTAACCTATATTGTTTTACAAAAAAAACAAAATGTTCTGAGCTCTTAACATAATACACTGTGGTTTCTTGTATATTCACATATTCACATTTTTTTTTACCAAAATAAGTTCAAGAAAAAAAAATCAGATAATATATTCAGGATACTACTTAGTAACTGAAGATGTGGTCAGATCTACATGTACTGTACCCTTAGCAAAGAGGATTTTAGGTGAAAAATATGTATTAAGTTTTGGACCACTGCTGTCAAGGCTTGCTTTCAAATCAAGGGATGTATTGCTCTGGACTCTCTGCTACAGATTCAGTTTGATGGAAAGAATACATGCATGCCTCAGTCTTCACATAAAAACAACTAACACCACAACAGAACCCAAATGACTTTATTTTAAGGCAATCGAGTGCATTGGTTTTGTGGTTTTCATTATAAATACCTCAAAGCCTTCATCCAGTGCAATCCGTGTCTCTTCTACTCCTTTGCAACATAACCCTCTAAGTGTCAAGTCTTTATGGATATTTGATGATAGGGTGAAATCCTACTCGGGCACCATTGCTTTGGTGGAATGACATGCATCTTTATTATAATCTGTAGAGACAATTAAAATCTTACAGGTGCATCTCAATAAAATAGAATATCTTTGAAACGTTTATTTCTTTCAGTAATTAAATTAAAAAAGTGACCTCCTATATTTTCTAGATTCTTTATACACAGAGTGTTCTATTTCAAGTGTTTTATTTCTGTAAATATTGATTATGGATTACAGGTAATGAAAACCCAAATCTAAGAAAATTTGAATATTGTAAAAAAGTTTGGTATTGTAAATTCAGTGTGTCTCCTGCCAAGGTTTCCTAAGCCTTTAAATGGTCCCTCAGTCTGGTTCAGTAGGACACACAATCATGGAAGACGCTGATTATGGATTGTATTACTGAAATGAATGAATATTTCAAAAATATTCTAATTTATTGAGATGCACCTGTACTAGTCAGCAGGAACATCTAAGCGTGTGTCTTCATTTGTCCCTCTCCAGCACATTTTCTTATTTTTACTTCCCACTCTAAAGACTTTTGTGGACTACAGATGTAACCTGATCCTTCAGTGAATTGATATACAGTCTTCAGCGAAGGTGAGCAGAGAATTACGCGTAAATGATCAGTGCAGGAGAAAGAGTAATTTTCTGTACTTGTTCTACAGAGTCATGAAAAAAGTTGAGATGATAAAGGCAAATATGCAATATTGAATATTGCTATATCGTGGAACAAACACACAGTATAGCACAGTAAATTCTGCAGTATATTGGAGCTTATGTAATCATGTATACTGCCTTACCTTGTTGAAAGCGCTCATGTGCTCTACTTACTTATGTCAAATAAAAGTGTATTTAGTCTCTTTTATGAGGAAGACAGATTGTAAACATCTTTCATGATCATTACAGTATTCATTTGCTTACAACATTTCTTGTCCTTTCCAGATGGTTCAAGTCAAGTGAGATGCTTTGGTGAAAATTTTCAAACATGAAACTCCATCTGGCACCACAAAACAGCTACACGGTATTTACACTACATTATTTTATTTTGATGCAAACATTTTAAATTACAGTCATCTAAAGAGCAAAAATATTGCTTGGGTGAATTATCCATGTCCATGCATCTATTTAATGTCAATGTGTATTTTGTGTTAAGCTACTCTGCAATTTACACTTATAGATAGAGCAGCAGGAAGATCATACTGTAAGTCACAGAGAGTGTTGCATGGGAATAATCCACTGCCAGCTAGCTTAGTATTATCAGTGTGTTTGAAACATGCAGTAAGTGCTATATACCATACATACTGCATTGAAAATATACATCAACAGGATTTTATCATATGATAAGAATCTTATTAGGTAGAAAAGTTAGCGTGATCTCAGGTTTTTCAACAGGTGATCAGTTCTTAGGATTGGGCATTAATAGATAATTCCACATTAGATGAGATGATCCCCTTCTCATATACAAGCAAGATCTATCTTATGACTACAGGGGACAGATGTTCACAAACAGTTAAAAAAAATAGCATTAACAAAAACTTGAAAATAAAGATGTTAAAGTGAGACCTATTACAAAGCTACACAGGTCAGATGTTCAGAATCTAGGAACTGGTCGTAAGTTAGTGCATAAAAAAATATCAATGTTATCACATGGTGGCTTTAACAGAATTTAATAGCTAAATAATTTAAATAATAATATAATAATAATAGTAATAATAAAATCCATGCATTGCAATAACCATTATATACAGTGTAGTTGTGTCCCTTCTTACTTTTCTCCTTGGCGTTACATATCCTGTGATCTGTGATGCAATATGATCAGCTTTAGGGGAAAAAAAAGCATTTTATTGCTAGATGGATTGATCCCCTGAAATAATAGTTTGTGTAAGTTTGTGTATATGGTGAAATCAATAATATAACTAAATATTGCCTAAATTAAATTCATAAATGTGTTAAACTAATACAAATTGTAAAACATTGACGTTATTTAAATGGTAACTAACTTTTCAGACAACTTATGCTAGGTTCACACTAGTGTTCGGGGACTTTGTCCCCCACTACGCTTAAAGTAGGCAGAGAGAAAAATTCGGTATAAAATTAGCAGAAACCCTGCAGACCCCATTATAGTCTATAGGTAGCCGCTTTTTAAGATAGGGTTTACGTTTTTCAGGTTCCCAAAGAACCAAGACCCGAACGCTAATGTGAACCTAGCGTAAGTGTCATTTAAAGAGGACCTTTCATGTCCTCATGTATATGCTGTTTTACATACCGCTAGAAAGCTGACAGCGCACTGCCGGCTTTCCTGGTATGTGCCCCGGGCTGGAAATATCGGGGGTCGTAGATCCACCATTTACTGTCAGAAGGGCATTCCTGACAGTCTAGCTGTGCTGTGAGGAACGCCCTCCCTGACTGTGCTCATCCATAGACTTGTACTGGGGGAGCGTTCCTCACAATTCAGCGTCATCGCTGGGCTGTAAGGAATGCTCCCTCTGACAGTACAGCGCTATGGACGAATACTGTCAGAGGAGGTGTTCCTTACAGCCCAGTGATGACACTGAGCTGTGAGAAACGCTCCCCGAGTACAGTGCTATGGAGGAATATTGTCAGGGAGGGTGTTCCTCACAGAGCAGCTAGACTGTCAGGAACGCCCTTTTGACAGTGAACGGTGGAACTAAGACCGCCAATATCTCCAGCCCCAGGGCACATACTGGGAAAGCCGGCAGTGCACTGAATTCAGCGCGCTGTCAGCTTTCTAGTGGTATGTGAAACAGCATATACATGAGGACGTGAAAGGTCCTCTTTAACAGAGCATGAGATTCTGGACCAAAATGTAATGCACTTTAATTAAAAATGTTGCAGCTTTCTGCCTGAAAAACCTCTCTGAATCCTGCCACTAGATATCTTCCTTCTAGCTAATTTGCAATTCACTCTATTGTTACCAAGGAAATCCATCCATAGATACATTCCATTTCATCTTGCTTAACTCAGTCAGTGTAGAGGGTGGTCTCTTCACACAATGAATGGAGGGGGAGGTGATTCTCCTCACAGCCTGCACAGACATGTCTTCAAATTGTTGCTGTGTGCAAGAGACTGTCTGCAAATTTCACAGCTTACAATGTAAGGGAAGTTCTCCATGCTTGTATCTACTTCTGACTGTATGATTACAGATGTAATATTATTCACAGACAGCAGCAGCTTTACTGACTGTGCTCAGAAATTATTGGGTTTTCTTTTTGTGTGAGTTTGATCTGCTTGGCTGCATGTATTTACCCCTATATTTTTTTTTTTTTTTTTTTTTTATTTTATTTTTTTTTTTTTTTTTAATTAATTTATAAATTTATATAAAAAAAAAAAAAAAAAAGAGAAAAAAAAAATAAAAAAGAGGGGGGGGGGGGGGGGGGGGTTTTTTTTTTAGGACCCCCCCCCCTGGAAAAAAAAAAAAATATTTTTTAGAACCATTTTTTTTTTTTTAAGAAAAAAAAAGATAGTACACCATGTGCGGTGACCAGATGGAAGGTAACGCTGCAGTTGGGATTGCGGGATGCAAACAGCGCAGACTTGTCATGGTCTCTGGGCACGAGGGCGCAGCGCTGGTGCTGTCCCACGTTACCACCACTGGTACCGGTGATGAGGGGGCTGCACAAATGTTGGTGGTGATTGTTCCCCCGGGGCGCTTCCCCTATACTGTGCTGACTGGTGGTGTTTGGGGCGCCCTGATGTTGTCGGTGCAGAGTCAGACACAGAAACGGTTGTAAAGTTTAACTTTTACTTCCATCAGTGTGGAGGCACAAATGCTTAAACAGTTTCTTCAATACAAAACAACGGGGTACGCCTGGTGACACAGCAAAGTCCTGGGGTGCAGAGTAGACTTGATGAAAGGTGTTCCTAGCCCCTTATACTTCAGTGTTACAGCCCTAAGGTGCGTCTGGGCTCCTATTTGGCTCATAGGAGGATGCCCACCATGATACTAGTACATAATATTCCCCACTCACGTTATGTGGTCCTGATAGCTCAGAGTTTCGGGGTGCAATATTCAGGGTGGCAGGATATTCCACAGGTCTGGCCTTGGCCCCTGGATCCTGTGATACTGGCTATGGAGCACGTGTTCCAGAATGTTCTCTCCACAGTCTCATGCTGACAAGATAATGATGCTTGACTTCCTTCAGGGCGATGGCTAGGCAGACAGGGGACAGGATCTTCTGAATAGCTGGAGTATGTCAGCTCTCCAACCTTCCTGGGCCTGTCTAGGACTTGAGATTCCTGCACTAAACTCACTGCTTTCTTCACAGGACATCACACTTATCTCCTCACCTCCTCCTCCTAACACTCCACACTTCTAACTCCTCACACGCAGGACCTTCCTGCAGGGGTGTTACCATGGGGACCCAGTGATCAGTTGACTCCTCCCCTTTTCCCAGGCGATGTCCTTCCATTGGACATTTGGTTACTATTCAATCCTATGGGAGGTGTAATGCATGTGTGAGGCTCACTAGGTGGCGCTGTGTTGTGTGAGACTCAGGACCCCCTGCTATGTCACACAGGCTATGAAGCAACAGGAAATAATACAATGCACAGAGATCACCCTCAGCCCAGCCATAGCCAGCTCTGGGATGCCACATATGTATGAAGGCTAACACAGCTATAGAACAGACTGCCCATCAAGATACCCTGCATATATTTAAAATTTTTGTGAAAACTCAGGTATCCTTTAAAGGCATTATGCCACAAAAAATATTCATAGGACAGAGGATAAATACCTGATACATGGGAAACTAGCCACTGAGACCCTCACCGATACTAAGAACAGTGGGTGTTTACCTACCACTGGGCATTCAACCTGACTGCAGAATGTAGGTGTGTCACTTGTTGGATGGCTCACATTCACTACAAATGGAGTGTCAGAGATAGCTGAAGTTAAAGCACTCTGCTATCTCTGGTGCTCCCATTGAAATGAATGGGAGTGCAGGTTTCTATATACACCAAGTGACACGTCTACATTCAGCCTGGCAGCGGTTAGGCTAAACACGAAGCTGGGGAAAAACACACCCCATTCTCAGGATCGGGGGAGGGGAGGGGGTATCAGCGATCATGTATTTACCCTCCTATTCTATTCTATTCATATTTCAATAAAATCTGTTTGCAAGTTTTTCACTATATCTAACTTGTATTGTTTGTTATACAACACATAAGCTTTGGATACAGTATTTGCCGTAATAAGCAAATTAAAAGAAATTCAGGGATGCTGATGCTTGTATTCAGTAAACATCCCACTATTGAAATGAAGTCATTTTGACATGAAAAAGCAGACAATAATTACATGAATAATTGCCTACTCATTTTAAGCTGTCACACAATTAAATTTAATTGAAAATGCGCACACTTGACTAATCTTCTATAACAAAAAAAGATAGATGATATGCAATGGGTGTGGCAGGTATCGAGGGTGATATTATCAAGGTTAAATCTAATAAAAAGCAACATAAGCAAATCAGAAAGTATGTTCTACAGTTAAGCCATAGACATTCTAGTCATATGCTGCTGGTTTTTTTTTTATATGAAATTAAACAGTATATTTAATGGATAAAAACAGAGAAATCCATAAGGAAATGCAATTGGTTAAACAGTTGTCTTCATTACAGCATCAATCTAGTGGGGGAAGGTGAGAACAGATAAAAAAGGTCCTGTATTTATGTGATTAAATTTGGGGTTAATTAGGGTGTTGCAGGACTGGATTAAAGTATTTGTGAAATGTATGTTTGCTCAGGGTCCGAGGTTGTAAGTCCCATTATAATCTGGGCACCAAGGTAATGACGCACAGACGCAGACTTCGTTACACTGGCGTGACTGCTGAATCCCAAACACAGGCCTCAGCAGTCCCTGAAGTCATTCTGGAGGCTGAAAGGAGCCTAAAAAGGATGCACTGGAGCCCAGAGGTGAGTAACACTGTGTTTATGTTTGCTCACCTCCCCCGGGCCTCCACTTATTATCCTCTGGGGTCTGAAAATGATCCAGAGTAAAATATTAGTTTGTGTGTGGCGAGCAACCAAAATTTTGTCTACAGTCAAACCCAAAATTTTTGGAAAATTTGAATCGAGAACCTGTTCAGTCAACCCTATGTATGTGCTGTGTGGAAGGGTCGCTATAGGACATTTTACTTTGTGGATGGGCTACTATGGGACATTATACTGTGTGGAGGAGCCACTAAGGCACTTTATACTGTGTGGAGGGGCTCCTAAGGGTCATTATTCTGTTGCAGTGATCTTTGGCATGAAGGGGACCTTGAGCATGGGGGGTTGGGTATATTTTTCATGCTTGTAAGAGCGGTAAACTGAGTTTCCAGATTTGTACATAATGTACAGTATTGCACACGTATACTTTTATAGTTGCCTGTTTAAATGGACTACACCTGTTGCTAAGATTATTGTTTTTTGTTTTGTGGGTCAGCTGGATGACTGCCATAGTTTGTCGTAGTAATTCTATGTGAGCAAGACTTAAAAGGGGATTAGAATCTTCACGGTGACAGTTATAAGCATGCCTCCCATCCCTCCCAGATTTAGCAGGATTTAGCAAGTCTCGAATTCCAGGTGTCGTCCACTCCCTGCTTCCCCATTCGGCCCCTGTCTCTGCTTTGGAAGTAGTGGCCATGATGCAGTGATGTCACTTACATTGCACCTGCAGTTCCCTGAAGCCACTGCAAATACAAAGCAGCAAACAGAATAGCTGGGGAACAGGGTGAGTATTCGTTTAGTACCAGGAGAGGAACATAATATCGTAGGAGCAACAGCAGGGGGGCATTAAACTGTATGGTTAGCTGGAGGGGGACAGTAAACTTTGGGGTATCTGGAGAAGAACATTAACTGGGGGCAGCTGGAGGGGGACACTATCAGAACAGGAGGTGAGGTGAGTATTTGTTTGTTTGGTACCAGAAGAGGAACATAATATTGTGGAAGCAACAGCGGGGGGGACATTAAACTGTGGGGATAGCTGGAGGGGGACATTAAACTGTGGGGACAGCTGGAGGGGGACATTAAACTGGGGACAACTGAAGGGGCATTGGATTGTGAGAGTATCTGGAGGGGGACATTAAACTTTCAGGACAGCTGGAGGGGGGGGGGCATCATCAGAATAGCAGGGGAAAAGAGTGAGGTGAGTGTTTGCTTGTTTGTTTGGTACCAGGAGAGGGACATAATATTGTGGGAGCTACAGCAGGGAGACATTAAACTATGGGAGTATCTGGAGGGGGACATTAAACTGGGGGCAGCTGGAGGGTAACAATAAACTATGAGGACAGCTGGAGGGAGACATTAAACTGTGAGGGTAGCTGGAGGGGGGCATCATACTGTGGGGCAGATGGAAGGGAACATTATATTGTGGGTGCAGCAGAAGTGAGAATTTATACTGTAGGGTAATTGGAGGGGGACATTATAATGTGCATATCATGTTTGGGTGACTGTAGGGGTGTTATACTGTGTGGGGGCATAAAGAGAAATGGATGGGAATGAGTCAAAGTGGAAGTGGGGGGCACATTCTGTCCGTCTTTCTGTCCTGAAAGTTGGGAGATATGTTTATAAGGGAGGCATGGTAGACTAGCCAGGACCACAAAGAGCCTGCTACTGACAAGGGACTAAGTATGGTGATATTACATTGCACTACCACGCTAATAGGAGGGGGGCAGAGAAGAGCCAATAAAAGGGAAAGGTTTGACGCCATAGTTGAGAGCACAAGTTATCTGCATGAGGTGCTGGATCTGTGTGCTAAAGGTCAATCTGTGAGATAGCCCAGAACCTCGAGCTGCTGAAACATGGTGCTGACTTGAAATATTGAGAAAATGAGATCTAGGGAGTGAGCAAATCTTGGGGAGGGGAGCAATACAATTCTTTTGTACAGTGAGTGACCTAGGAACTAATAGAATGGTTCCATGTAGGAGGTATATCTGTTCGTGTTTTGTGGAGACCAAAGCTTAGCTCTGGAAAGTCTGATCAAGCTATGGAAATAGACAGGTATGGTAGATAGCATTGGGGTGAAAAGTACTGTGCTCAAACCAGGAGGAGACTGTAGTTAGGTCATGTTTTGAAGGTTCCTGTTTTGTTGGGCTGGTGAAATGGTTACATTGGAAATTGACTGTCTTGCAGGTTTGATATGTAATCTAGTGATACTTTGGACTGTGTGGCATAGAGATTTGGAGGGTTAATGTTGCAGGAGCCGGTATGAATTTTGGTTGTGGTGGGAAATTTCCCACCAAAATTGATGTAGCATCTCTAAGAAGAACTTGCCTGAGATTTCAACCAGTTTAGGCAAGGGATAACTAAATGTTCACAGGCCCTGGTGCAAAAGCTCAACTTGTGCTTCACTGCGCACTTCTCCTTATAATTGTCAGCCACATCCCATCAGTACTTTCTCAAAACATTTATATTTCCCTTTTCTTCTCTATTTGGAGCTAGGCCTCTATGAAGACTTGTTCACAATATGTCAGTGCCCCCATTCAATAATTGAGCCCCCTTTTGTACTACAGCCTCACTTACAGAATCCCTCCTCCTGTTGTTAACCAACAGTTACTTATGTCATTTAAAGGTTAATTTTCCCATTCATGACAGTGAAAGACTGTGTATCATATATCTTTCCTGTCTCCCTTCAGTGCATCAGAGGCAGGGGTAATAACTTTATCATGCACAGACTGCCAGCCATCAAAGAAAATCAGAAAGGATAGAAGAAGTTAAATCGGACTTAGTTTGGAGAAGATGACCTGTGGGTCCCGCTGGTTTATGTGTCTAGTCATATCCACAAGTACCCTAATAGTTAAATCAGCGAGTTTAGGATTGAGTCATACAGTCCTCAGCTGTTGCTCAGTAAAGTAAAGTAGTAGTAAACTTATTGGGGAAATGTTTTCCTCATGTGACCTTAGGCTTTGTAACAAAAGTAGGGCAAGTCTTTGCCATTTTACCTAAAGACCTAAGGCCCCTTGTTTCCCTGCCTGTGGAAGAATAGATGCTTTCATTAAAGACCTACACCAAAGAGCTGGTCCTGATGCTGCCTGGCTGGAATCCTGCATTGAAGATATTGTCCTCCATGCTTTGGGTTCATCTTCATCCTCTTGTGCCTGGGTATTTTTCTTCCCCATCCATTGCTGAGCAGGGCTCATGATGCTAGAAGAAACAGTACCCCAGTTCACTCCCTTCTGGTAGAAGTGATATGTTGGTTTTATCACTGTGTCACCATGTACTGTGATGCTACTTTCTGAGGGAAGTAATCAACATCAAGTGCTGGTTTCAGTGGATCTAGGATTTGCTTCTGCCACTCTGAGTGCCATGACTCCTCTTGTGCTGTGTTCTGCTTCCCCTTCAATAACTTCCAGACTGGCTGCATCTCCATCTCCTGTTACTTCTTGCCTTTTTCGGGCTTCCTATTCTTTCTGCTATTGGCAGCTCTATTTCAGGTAACATTTGACACTCTTGTGCCACCAATGTACGGGGCTATTCAGCTGCTGCTTAAAAGTCGAATGAGGTACTAGCTGCTGATCGATGTTCTTGACTCCATCCTGTCTTTTTAATCCAAATTTTTACAAACCTATCAGGTTAACCCTCAATTAGTTGCTCACCATGTTCAGCCTTCTCCCTGTGCTACAGATTATGCCCTTATCTCTTCTTATCTGAATATTTCTGATGCTTGGTTACCTTCAGCGGGGGAGGTGCAATGGAGCAATCAGAATGAGACTTAGAAGAATTTCTGTATCTTTAGCAAGTTACATGAAACATGTTATAAAGTGGCACCATTAAGTTTTCATTTGTTTCCTGCTGTTAAAGAATGAAACATGGAATAATTTGTTTATTGATTTGCTTTCCCTTTTGCCTACCTCCAAGGACATCTTTTGATAAAAGGGATGACAAATCTGATTTGACTGTAGTTGTCCTTGTTATAGGAATTTTGGAATGTTGGTATCTTTTTTAGAACTTCAATATTATGCTTGATACATACAATTTTGGTGAGATCATTTTATTATTATGAGGGTTTCTTTGTCATTACATTGGGGGTCAAACATGGTTGAATTTAAAGTTCTCTTAGTGCTCAACTCACTCACAGAGGCCAGCTTCTAATGGTATCAACTTATTGTTTAAGTGTGCATGTTCTGCTTTCAATGATAGTGCAGGTTGCAGGCCCTTTGATGAGTGGGTCGCCCATTGTCTAGGTAGGGAACTAGAATTCCCCCCTCCCATTGAGGAAAAAGTCTTTACTCCACTGCAGTCAATGCTACTATGGATAAATCCTCATGGCCCAAATCCCTGGATGGTGGATCTGTTAATTAGTGGTTTTAATGACCACCAATAGTTTTATTGTTTTTTTATAAGTTTTTTCTTTGTTTAGGCTGCTTATTTGTTGGGAATTTCAATTCAGTTTTTGGTTTCCAGCTATTGCTAAAGAGAAAATTGTTAAGGATGTTCAGACGAAGAAAGTTGCAGACCCTTTCATCAAACCTCTTTGTAAGAATTTTAGAATTTCCCTGTGGGGAATGGTGCCAAAAAAAAGAACCTCTCTTATTTATTATCTGTCTTCCCTTTTGGTTCTTCTCTTAATGATGAAATTGATAAAAGTCTGGCATCAACATCAAATGGTACTTCTGATTATGTGACTATCCTGGTTCATGAATGTGGCCTTGGGGCTTTGCTGGATAGGGGTGACGTTAAATCTGCCTTTTGTTTACTGCCAATCCATCCTGCTGGTTTCAACTCTTCAGGTTATTTTAATGGTTCTTCATTTTGTAAGAGATGCTCGCCTGTGGGCTGTTCTTTATGTTGCTTTTATTTTGAGGCTTTTTCATCACTCTTAGAATGGGTGGTAACCGCACAAATGGGTCAGGGTTTCCTGACTCATTACCTAGATGATTTTTTATTTATAGACCCTGAGGATTCTTCAGCTTGTGCTAATCTGTTACTTTGCTTCCAGGACGCGTGCTCTGAGTTTGGTGTTCCCTTGGCTATTGAGAAAACTGTTTTACCCAGTTCATGCATTGAATATCTTGGCATTATTAATGACTTCTTGAGAAGATTTACAGAACTGCTGTTGTTAAAGAGTGCTACTATTAAAGAGATACACAGTTTACTATGCCTATTGGCTTTCTTTTCCAGGATTATGCCCATGCTGACCATTTTTTCATATCAGCTTTCTCTTGTTATTTCTGGTTTTAGGAATCCTCAGCTTCATGTATTTTTGGACAGGAATGTTAAGGATAATCTTGTCCAGTTTGTGTTTTTATGGCAGTGCAATAACCATTCCATATGGATTTTCTTTCTTTTTAAGGCGTGAAATTTTATATAGATTTGGCAGGTTCTGTTGGTTTTGATGCATTTTCCAGGCTAGCTGTTGCACTTGTAAGTGGCTTCAGTCTTGGGTTGGCATGATTAAAAAATCTTGTTTAACTTACTGTTTCCTGTTGTTGTTTCTTAAGCCCTGTGGGGCAACCATTTGCAGATAAGTATTTACTGTTCCATACAGATAATAAAGATGTTTAATTGCTGTAAAATTGTTTATTAACCCCTTCTTGGAACAAAGTACAACAAGTTCAGCAAGTTCTTACTGCAATATGATATACATGAAATTCGTCTTGGAAATGGCACCTGCGCAGAAGCTGAGAGGATGCTGTGGTCAACGAGTGTCAACTGTAACATACTATATCACCTGCAGTCACAGATAACTCAGATCACAGGTCTTAACTCATTGTTAAACATTACTGTAGCATATAGGTTGTAGAAATGTTTGGTACCCGTGATTAGTGATCCTGGCTCTGCATTACGTTACTTCCAGAGGCAGAATCAATCAGATAGGCTGTCAGCCTATGCATATGCAAATATTGACAGTGCTAATACACTGCAATACATGAGTATTAGGCTAAGGTCCCAAGTAGCGAGCCGCAGCTAAAAAGCATTGCGGAAAAGACCGTGGTGGAAAGCATTGCGTTTTTTTCTGCAGCGCTTTTCACAGAAAGTCCACAGAGTTTTCCTCTCCTGTCCCTATTATACGTATATGGAAAACACCAGCATTTCCATAGGTATAATTGACATGCTGTGATTTAAAAAACACAATGGTTTTTGAAATTGCAGCATTTCGGCTGCAGATATTTTTCTGTAACGTATAGATCAGATTATACAGAATCCCATCCACTTTGCAGGTACTGTAAAATGCTACGTAAATCACAGTGTTTACACAACATGTAGCCTTACAGTGTATTACACTGAGCCATCAATCAGAAGATCTCTGGTTCAAGTCCCCTAGTGGGACTAAATAAAAAGTTTTTTAAAAAGTTTTAAAATATTCAGAAATACAAAATAAATAATTTAAAATGTAAAAATAGAAAAACACTTCTTAACTATAAAGATATGAAAAAAGTAAAAAAAAAATATATTTGATATCACTGCATCAATAACAATCTGTACTATAAAATTAAAGCTTTGAAAAATAATGCTGTAAAACAAAGCAAAAAAAACAGAAGTACGAAGTACAGCTCATCACACAAAAAATAAGCCCTCAATAAAAAATAAAAGCAATTGATTTTTCCCAAGATGTTTTGTTTCTGCAAAATTTGTAAAGCATAAAAAACATATAAATTAGGTATTGCTGTAATCATACTCATCCATAGAATAAAGATAACATGTTACTTATGCTGAACTATGACCGTGAAGCATTTAAAATTTTAAAAAGATGTGCATTAAATTTTGGAAAGCACCCATGGTTTGAAAATGACGCAAAACCCCTTGAGAAATTCTTTGACGTGTGTAGTTTCTAAAGTATGGACAGCACGGTGGCTCAGTGGTTAGCATTGCAGCCCTGGAGTCCTGGGTTCAAATCCCGCCAAGGTAAACATTTGCAAGGAGTTTGTATGTTCTCCCCATGTTTGTGTGGGTTTCCAAAAGACAAACTGATAGGGAATATAGCTTGTGAGTCGTATATGGGACAGTGACTGTGAATGTCTGTAAAGTGCTGCGGAATATGATGGTGATATATAAGTAAGCATAATAATAATAATATCTCTGGGGTTCAGATGCACATAATGCTCTTTTAGTTGAACCCTGTCATATTTCCAGGCAAAAGACTAGGGCCACATTTAAGGTGTTTTGAAAATCAACAAACACAGAATTAATAAATTAATGAATAAATAAATAATAAATTATATGAATCACTTGTAAGGTTCATTATATTCCTTAAAGGTTCTAATTTACAAAATTGAGTCAGTTTGGAGGATTTCCTTTCTATTAGTACTTTAGGGACTCTGCAAAAGAGACATGCTATCTGGAAATTATTCCAGCAAAATCTACCCCCAAAAGCCAAATAAGGCTAAGGCCCAAGTGTCGTCCCGCTGCAAAAAAGCGCTGTGGGAAAAACGTATCACGGTTCTTCCCGCAGCGCTTAAGACAGAAAGTTCTCAGAGGTTTCCTCTGCGGACTATCTGTTTCAATTATACCTATGGGGAAACCGCCGGCATTTCCGTAGGTATAGTATGCTGTGATTTTCAAAAACGCGCCAGTTTTGGAAATCGGGGTGTGTCCATATCGCGGTTTTTACTGCAAAGTGGGCATGGGATTCGCTAGAATCCCATCCACTTTGCTCTGACTGTAAAACACCGCAATTTTTAATGTGGCGTTTCCGCCGTGGACAAATTTCGGCGTTTATGCCACGTGGGACCCCAGCCCACCAGTCTTGCCCTTCTTTGTCCCACCATGTACCCAAATAGCAGTCTATGGGGTGTGGGGTAGGTAGCTCGGTAGCGGCCCAGGTACAGACCCAAACAGTCAGAGACAGTGACACGAAAACTCAGGTGCAACAGGTTTATTAAAAAAATGACAAAAAATAAATAAACCTTCACTTCAGGAAAACAGGCAAAAACAATATCAGCCTTAACTTTAGGCTCAAAATAAATAAACTCCTGCTCGTCTGAGCAGCTACCTAAACAAAATAACACTTACTATCTGTGTGGCTTTCTGCCGGCCACACCAGCAAACAGTTTGGCACAGTATCAGAGTTTTAGGGGACCAGGACAGATCCAGACGCCTGCTCTCACTCCCCAGGATCTGCGTTCAACTGTAGACTCTGCAGGCCTATATGGGCCAGTAATGAGCCTCAAGACCCGCACCTGGGCTGGGGCTTACTCAAAACCCTCCCTGGACCAGCCATATGACAAAAACAGGGGGCTGACATACCGTGACTCCAGCACTTGTCCTGTCACCTTCTCACAGGGGGGTATATATATGGGGTATTTCAGTACTGAAATCACATAGCAAAATTTGTAGTACTTTATCTCCTATAACCCCTTGTGAAAATGAAATATTTGGGGATAAAAGTAGGTTTTATTTGAAAATATGTAAATAAATTGTATGAAACACCTATTGAGTCAAAATGATCATTGATCCAGTTTCCAAAAATGGGGTCACTTTTTGGGGATTTCCATTGAACTGGTACTTCAGGGTCTCTGCCACTGAGGCATATTACCTGAAAATAATTCCATCAAAAATCTGTTTTTTTAAAAACATAGGGGCGATCCTTCCTTTCGTGCCCTTTGTTGTGTCCCCAAACATCAGTTTATATCCAGATGCGTGATGTTTCAGCATTCAGAAGAATTTGTGCAATAAATTGTGGGATGCATTTTCTCCTATTACCCCTTGATAATGTGTACTTTTAAAGGGCTAATTCATTTCCTAATTGCTGTTTTGAATGGCTTGAGGGGTGCAGTTTTAAAAATGGGGTGATTTATGGTGGGCTTCTAATATATACACCTTTAACAGCCCCTACAAGAGCTGAATTGGTCCCTATAAGAATTGGATTTGGAAATTTTCTTTAAGTTATTGAAAACTGTTCTTAGACTTATAAAAAAAAAAAAAAAAAAAAAGGACATTTAAAAAATTATGCCATCAAAAAGCATAGATATGCTAACTAATAATTATTAACTAATCTGGATGGCATGACTATCTATCTGAAAAGTGGCACATTCTAAATTTTGGAAATTGCTACTTTTCCTAAATTTTCACCAAATTAACAATTTATTTAAATAAATAATCGCAAAATAAATTGACCAAAATTTGAAAATACCTTGTAGTGTGTCATTAAAATGTCATTAAAAAAAAACACTTGCATAAGTTAAAGCATTCCAGATTTACTACTACTTACTACTCTTTCGATGTTCACATCTGTGTCGTTCTTGAATTTATCCTCCCTTTACCTCTACCTACATACTTGGCCACTGTGGCACTATTCATCTCCACCTGCACCAAATTACCTCTACAAAACTTTCTGGATGAAATTTTCCACGAGTACAGGGTAAGACACTGTGGCATTTTACATTAATTGGCCTCCATGCCGAATGTATATGGGTTTGTTGTTCCAAGAGTCTAGGAGGTGTGGCTGTCCTATAGTTTTAATTATTATGGATGTTTTGTTGTAATTATATTTTATTTGCATTATGATTAAAAGTTATGTTTTATCTATTTTTTTTGATCACCATTTGGATTTTGTATAAGTATATACTGGTGGTTGTCATTGATTATCCCTTACCTTTATTGGTTTATTTTTTTTTTTTAGAACTGTTTTATTGTGACCCCTGTTGAGGGGTTTATTCTTGTATGGCAGTTGCCTGATAACTTCATGGTTTTGTTGAAGTTGTGAACTTACCATCTTATTATGAGGCTTGTTAATCTACTGTTGCTTATGTTTTTATGTTCTTGGGGCACTGCATATTCTCGAGTTGCTTCCTAAGAACAGGTTTGACAGTTTTTTTTTTTTTTATTTTTGCATACTCTGTTTTTTGAAACGTGTTAAGTTATTTCTGCCTAAGTCCAAGACTGACCAAAAAGGAAGGGGTATTTGGATTATTTAATGGTTTGGGGTCAGTTTGTAGCAATTGTCCAAGTGTTTGGAATTATTTTTAGCTAGAGAAATGCCTTGCCCTTCCAGCTTTATTTCCATAAAGATGGTCCATCCATTATTTAAAGGGGTTGTCTGGGATAAAATGTAATTATTACACTAATCTAAACAAAAATGTATATTTACCCACATGACCGCCCCAGGGACATTTTCTGGTTATCTGTTGATATTCTGTTTCCGGAAACGGAACGTCACTAATACCCCCCTCCATCCACCACATCATACTTACCTATCTTCCTTTCAGACTTCCTCCTGCGGGACGGCTCCTCCCTCTTTTCTGACTCTGCTGGCACACGCAATAGTACCGCCACTGCACTACAGTCGACAATCCACTTCTACTGTGCAGGCGTTGGAACAGTAGCCTCCCACACCTGAGCAGTAGAGGTGGATTACAGGCTTCAGCGCAGCGCCAGGACTATTGTGTGTGCCGGCAGAGTCAGAAAAGAGGGAGGAACTGTCTCGCAGGAGGAAGTCTGGAAGGAAGATAGGTAAGTATAATGGGGTGGGCTGAGTTAGTTGGGAAGGGCTAGTAGTGGGATATCTAGATAGACAGGGAGGGGGTGTGAGAGGGAAGGGGAGGTAGTGTGAGTCAGCCTACAAGTATCATGATGCATTAGCTAAGACAGCAGGAAGCTACACCATGTAAACAAATGCAGAAGATGCCAGGAGCTCCCAGAGAAACACATAAATCAATCAAAACACTGCTAAATTTATTTGGGTGCACTTATTAACCCATTAATAGCACTAACAGACCTTTTTTTAAAAAAACATTTTTTGTCTGGAAAACCCCTTTAATTTTGAGGACTTATTAAAGCAGTATTCCAGTAACATGAAATAGCACATATGTTCTTAACCTTATCAATATCTGACGCTTTATAATATAGTGTAGTTAAATTTTTTTTTCTCCTTCTCTTGTACCATATTCATGTTTATATGCCCCCCAGATTATTGTTTTCCTCCCGTTTTCTATAGTTACGACCTGTAGGCGAATACCTCAAGCCAGTCATTTATGCGCAGAAACTCTTTTCTGTCTCAAGCTCACAGTTACTGAAGCAATAATAATTAACCACTTCCTGCACAATAACTTAACTTTATATCTAAACTGTAGTGTATTTGCAAATATACAGTTATGTCCATTGAATAGCATTATACAGCCGTCATCCCATTAAAATGACCAGGATCAGATTTAACTCATCCCAGCTGAACCTACACTGTTAACTCTCACTCTTCGAGAGCCTGTACATCACTCATACACCACCTCTTAAGCCTATCTCTCTCATGTCCTTACGGCAAAGGGTCCCAACAGTCCTGCATGCTGCTTACCTCACCACTACAGATCTCTGATGGGGGTGCTCCAAAACACAAGACACTATTCTACACATCTTGTGGGCATGTTGGGTACTACAGGCATTCTGTAGAAAGGTGAGAAAAGATACAGAAGGTGACTGGCTTTCTAATCCAAAATGAGTCAGCCTCTCTATTAATCTCTTTCTCTCTAGGAAAGCAAAACAAACCCTTCTCTTGTCAGTTTTTTATTCATAGCAGCTAGAACAGTCATTCCTCAGTTATGGAAAACCACTAGGGCCCCCACCATTTATGAATGATTCCAGGCGGTGAACTATCTCCACAGAATGGAACTCTTGATGGCTGTACCACACCCTCTATCTGATAGCTTACAATGAATTTGGCAAATATGTCTGGTCTTTAATTGCACCAGTGAATTTCATACTTACCGTCAGAATTAATTGTCCTTGACATAGCCTGCATGTCTAAATCAGATATTCAAAGCTACCGTAGTTATAGTTCTTTAAGATATTGATTATATGTAGTGTAGTTGACCCCCTTATGGATTTTCTGGTCTTTACAGTGGTGAAAAAAAGTATTTAGTCAGCCACCAATTGTGCAAGTTCTCCCACTTAAAAAAGATGAGAGAGGCCTGTAATTGTCATCATAGGTAGACCTCAACTATGAGAGACAAAATGAGAAACTAAATCCAGAAAATTGCATTGTCTTATTTTTAAAGAATTTATTTGCAAATTATGGTGGAAAATAAGTATTTGGTCACCGACAAAAAAGCAAGATTTCTGGCTCTCACAGACCTGTAACTTCTTCTTTAAGAGGCTCCTCTGTCCTCCATTCATTACCTGTAGTAATGGCACCTGTTTGACATTGTTATCAGTATAAAAGACACCTGTCCACAACCTCAAACAGTCACACTTACACTTCCCCATCCTCATGAACATATGTTAATCTGCTTTTTACAAGAGGATCCAACCTTGAAATCAAAGATTACATAGTTACATAGTTAAAAAGACATATGTCCATCAAGTTCAACCAAGTCATGGGAAAGGACATGGCTGAAGGGAAGCCATCTTAGCCTTTTTTTGCTGTCACTTGATATTGCTGTGACCAACTCCTGGGGTAGACTATTGAACAGATTCACAGTATTTATGTGAAGAAGTCTGAGACTAAACTGTGGGTCTTCCATTCAGAATCCACAAGAGTATGAGCATGTTCTTTTTTTTTGGAAAAACACACAGAGAGGCTATAGACACCCATGAATGAGTGCATTGGTTACAGATAAATTATTTCCTGACAACATTTTCTCTGTAAGACATGTGAACAGCTGAGCAGGTAGTTGGAGGGAAAGCTGATGATGATTTCTGTATTGTGTAGTTTGCTTGACTGAAGCTGCTCTAGGTCAACAGTGAAAAATAATGCACCATTGGTGTAGCTGCTTGGTGGCATTTTAAGCTACAACTACAATATGTTGGGAAAGAAAGCTAAAAGTTTAGCATACTTGAATAATTTTTCTTCCTTTGCCTATGTCTGCATGCTAGTATCTTAGGGACTTTGCAGTAGTTTTGAGCTTGTTTTCAGTTCTTTAGTGACACTTTGAATGACTTAGATAAGTGCACAAGACAGATCTCAGCTTGGCACGTCTGCTCGGCTCTGCAAACATTTCATACCCCAGTTCACCTTTCATATTATGCTGCAGGTGGCTCTGTCTCATTATTAGACTCTTATTTAGATTGGTAATATATTATGCACATGCCGGATAATGAGATTTTAAAAATGTCAAATCTAGTGGAAAAAAGGACACCATATTTCATAGTCAAACATAGCTGCTCAATGACTCTGACAACTAACTTTGAACGTAGAAAATACAATAGTAAAGAAGAAGCAGCATGTAGTTTTGGATAAAGATTTTGCAAATGCAGCAGTATGTGATTTTTCGGTTTTATGTGAAGCCTTTATTAAGTTTGTGAAAAGAATTATTTGAGGATGAAGAATTATATTCTTTAGATGATGAAACTAGATTGCTAATAGACAGAGCCACTTTATTACATTATGCACACAGTGAAAAAAAAGTCATGATTAAAATTTACCTACCTTTCCGAACATTTTCATATGCTTCACCAGAACAAAATCTACAGTATGCTAACCACATGCTACCCAGCACACAAAGCTTTTATTTTGTCATAGCCCCAGAGTTTTATTAGCAATATGTGGTAGCAACATAGAGTGGCGTGTATCAGCTGCTGAGTATACTACCTCAGTCTCAGATGCCTCTGTGAAAACTCAGGTGATCCTCAGAGTGCATTACCGCTATATTTGTTATCCAAATCAATCAGATCCCAAATATGCACACTGTTCTACAGAGCCCTTGGTATGTACACACAATTTATTTACCTCTTTCGGTCTCTAATTTAGCACATAAAGTGGAAATAATAACAAAAAATATTGAAAACAGTAACAACCACCAGGGGGAAGTTATCAGTGTTTTACTGATGATGTAGAATGTAGCACCCTTGAAAAGAGTAACAAACAAGACAACATTAATGTATTTCACTTTTGGTCTTCGGTCATTTGGCTTGTGCAAGGGGGAAATCTACTGCAGTCGTCTCCTCGTCATGGTTTCAGTCATCTGCATGCCAAACAATGAGCTACTATTGAACACACCTCAATACTCAGGCTCCTCTTCTGGGTCTCTCTGCTCAGATTGTCTTCCCAGCCTCCATGCTGCATCCTGCTGTTGGATCATTTTCTTGCCAACTGACCACTGCTGGCCATGAATCTGTCTCTCCTAGATTCCCACATTTAGCAGGCTGATCAGTTCTGTAAGACCATAAATGCCTAGCGCTCCTCGCTACATTACTAAAGCATTCTACCACAGTAGTGATTCCAAGGAATCATTTGGTGTCTCAAACTGCAACATACAGCAGTTCAAAAAGTATATAAATTTTTTTTTTATTAATATTTTTATTAACGGTTTTCACATAACAGCACAAATACAGGGCATCTGCACGTTTCCCCATGCCCTGTATGTCCATGCGCAGATCTCCTAGCTCCGCCAGCACCGGAGCGACGGCCTGTGCCAGTGCCTTGCGCAGGAACGATTTGGTGATTGCGCTAGAAACAGCATCGGCTCTTTCAGCACTTGCGGTGCTGTCTATGTCAGAGTCCTCAGCCGTGTCTCCGGAGTTCAGATCCTCGGGCGCCATCTTGCGCGCCACAATTGGTGACTGCAGCGCTTTCTTTCTGAAAAATTTATGGACCTCCACAGGGTTATTTCTGCCAACGGGTACCTGGTGGGTCCCCACTCCTGTCCCTGCTAGTTTTGCCCATTTTTTTCTGCTAGAGAATGGGGTAAGGCAGGTTTCTGCTTTATGTCTGACGGAGCTGCAGGCTCAGGCTTCCATCAGCGTGAACGGTTAGGCTCCGCCCCCTCTATAAATTTTAAAAGCAAAATAATATTTTGTGGCCACCAAATTAAATTTTGCACAGCAATATACAGTGCCTTGTGAAAGTATTCGGCCCCCTTGAACTTTTCAACCTTTTGCCACATTTCAGGCTTCAAACATAAGGATATAGAATTTTAATTTTTTGGTGAAGAATCAACAACAAGTGGGACACAATTGTGAAGTGGAACGAAATTTATTGGTTATTTTAAACTTTTGTAAAAAATAAAAAACTGAAAAGTGGGGCGTGCCAAATTATTCGGCCCCCTTAAGTTAATACTTTGTAGCCCCATCTTTTGCTGCGATTACAGCTGCAAGTCGCTTGGGATATGTCTCTATCAGTTTTGCACATTGAGAGACTGAAATTCTTGACCATTCTTCCTTGGAAAACAGCTCGAGCTCAGTGAGTTTGGATGGAGAGCGTTTGTGAACAGCAGTTTTCAACTCTTTCCACAGATTCTCGATTGGATTCAGATCTGGACTTTGACTTGGCCATTCTAAGACCTGGATACGTTTATTTGTGAACCATTCCATTGTAGATTTTGCTTTATGTTTAGGATCATTGTCTTGTTGGAAGATAAATCTCCGTCCCAGTCTCAGGTCTTTTGCAGACTCCAACAGGTTTTCTTCCAGAATGGTCCTGTATTTGGCTCCATCCATCTTTCCATCAATTTTAACCATCTTCCCTGTCCCTGCTGAAGAAAAGCAGGCCCAAACCATGATGCTGCCACCACCATGTTTGACAGTGGGGATGGTGTGTTCAGGGTGATGAGCTGTGTTGCTTTTATGCCAAACATATCGTTTTGCATTGTGGCCAAAAAGTTCGATTTTGGTTTCATCTGACCAGAGCACCTTCTTCCACATGTTTGGTGTGTCTCCCAGGTGGCTTGTGGCAAACTTTAAATGAGACTTTTTATGGATATCTTTGAGAAATGGCTTTCTTCTTGCCACTCTTCCATAAAGGCCAGATTTGTGCAGTGTACGACTGATTGTTGTCCTATGGACAGACTCTCCCACCTCAGCTGTAGATCTCTGCAGTTCATCCAGAGTGATCATGGGCCTCTTGGCTGCATCTCTGATCAGTCTTCTCCTTGTTTGAGATGAAAGTTTAGAGGGATGGCCGGGTCTTGGTAGATTTGCAGTGGTCTGATACTCCTTCCATTTCAATATGATCACTTGCACAGTGCTCCTTGGGATGTTTAAAGTTTGGGAAATCTTTTTGTATCCAAATCCGACTTTAAACTTCTCCACAACAGTATCACGGACCTGCCTGGTGTGTTCCTTGGTCTTCATGATGCTTTCTGCGCTTTAAACAGAACCCTAAGACTATCACAGAGCAGATGCATTTATACGGAGACTTGATTACACACAGGTGGATTATATTTATTATCATCAGTCATTTAGGACAACATAGGATCATTCAGAGATCCTCACTGAACTTCTGGAGTGAGTTTGCTGCACTGAAAGTAAAGGGGCTGAATAATATTGCACGCCCCACTTTTCAGTTTTTTATTTTTTACAAAAGTTTAAAATAACCAATAAATTTTGTTCCACTTCACAATTGTGTCCCACTTGTTGTTGATTCTTCACCAAAAAATTAAAATTCTATATCCTTATGTTTGAAGCCTGAAATATGGCAAAAGGTTGAAAAGTTCAAGGGGGCCGAATACTTTCGCAAGGCACTGTATTGTACACACAAATAATGTTTCCATGTACAACAAATAATACTGGCATATGCTGTTCATGTGGATATTTAGCCCATAAATAACATCACCACCTGTTTTGTGCAAAAATAATGATGTTATGCAGTAATTCCAGACATCTGCCATAGTTTTATGGGGGATGTCATATTTTTTAAATATGGTGGTCACATTAATCCTACAGCTACCTTAGTCAAACGTGACCGAGGCATCTACTTGCCATCGGCCAGATGCAGGGATGGTGATTCATTACTATGACAGCCTGAAGGCTCCCAGGCTTGTCATCAGTGTACTTGTATTACAGGTTCGTTAGGCAGAATGTAATAGAACTCTATGTAGTTTGCAATATAAATATATAATATTATATAAAAATAAACGAAATAAAAAAACATACACATTAGGCATCCCTGCATCTGAAAATGCCCAAACTACAAACTTATAATAATAGTTTTCCCATAAGGTGAACACTGTAACAAGAAAAAAAAAATCAAAATAGCTGAACAGCCGGTTTTTCACAGTTTTGTCTCCCAAAAATTTTTTAATAAAAAATGATTAAAACATCAGACATTCCCCAATATGGTATAATACAGCTTTTCTCTATTTCCACCCCATGGGTTGAACTTTTTTCCAGCTTTAAAGTACTTTGTATGGAATATTAAATGGTACCATTATGAAGTGCAATTTGTCCTGCAAAAATTAAGCCTTCATGCGGCCTTCTGAATGGAAAAGTAAAAAATGTTATGGCTTTTGGAAGACGGAGTAAAATAGAAAATCAAAAAATGGCAGCAAGGGGTTAAACAGTACTAACGTACTGTTAAAATAAACAAAGTGGTACATTTTGACACAAACAGTTGTGCACCAAGAATAATTCAATTTTGCACCAAAAAACTGTTGTGCTGACTTTAATAAATTCTTGGTCCCACTCTTGATATTAAAGGACATACTTTTGTGTGTGACAAAACAAATCTGATTTTTTTATAACTGGTTCCCAGCCTGTGACATACTATTATGTCCACGGTGGTAACTTGACATCACAGTATGTCATGAAGATGATGCCAAATCAAGAGCTAAGCCTGAGTCATTGGAAGAGGATGTCAGCTGTGACTCAATAATGATGATGGCATCTAGGCGATGTTTGGTGTCTGCCACCCTCATGGGTTACCAGCGTGTTTGGGGGTCCAGTAAGGGTCCCCATGTCACCCTTATAAGTATATCTATAGGACTCTGCCATAGGCAAATCCTTTTAGTTATACTTTCACTTTAATTTTGCATATGATATTACATTAGAATGTAGAAACATTACAATGTATTAGTGTAGCAATCGCTACAAAATAAACAAATAAACAGCCATTTTCCAATTTTTTATTTTATTTTTGTATTTTCTTAAAGAAAAATAATAATTGAAAAAAAAAACATATTTGGTATTGATGCATCCCTAATAACCCATATTATAAAAATAGAATGTTTTTTTCCCATACACTGTAAAAAAAAATAAAAAAATTGCTGATATTTGATCATATTGCCTCAAAAAAGAAAATTTATAAAAAATTAAACCACAAACATTCCTATAAAAAAAATAACCCTCCTGTTTTCATCCTGCTAAGAAAGTGTTAATAAAATTTGATTAATAAGCTAACTTTTTCCAAAAATAGTTGAATACAAAATTACAATTTGTTGCACAAAAAAACAAGCCCTCAAGTGAAAAAGTTGAGGGCTTGTTTTTTTAAAATGAAAAAGTTATGGCGGTAAAAACCATCCTCAAGTATTAAACTGGGCCGCATCCTTAATGAATTAACATCATAATCTACATAAATTGAACCCATTCATTGGCAACTGTTTGCATCCATTCTTAGCAGATTAGCAAAACAAGATGTGAAAGTACCCTAAGTAAAAACATCTGTGGTTGTGAAGAGCTAAGAAAAAAATAGGTGCTTCCACTTTTCATTACAATTCCTGTTAAATCTCCTGTGTTTTGATACTATATCTTCCTGATTGATCATATCACTTGAATCTTGCTAAGATTATACTCCGAGACTATAGGAAATGACACTTTTCAATTATAAAGTTGTGAATGTCACAATAATAACTTCTCAAGCCTGGAACCATGTTAACTGCTGTCAAGGAAAGACACCTACATGCAATGCCCAAGGCAACATCATCTCTCATAAGACATCCTTTACAAACATGACTTAACTCTGATAGGTGTGCAGAGTCTGTCATTGTTCTGCTGTTTTTTTTTTTTTTTTTTTTTTACAGGTAGGCAAAACGTGCTGACATTAATTTTTCTTATTGAGACCAAATAAAAATTTCCTCACTTTTGCAGTAATGTGTGAATGTGTGAGCAACACAATCTGTTACAATCACTTCTTTACTAGTCCTGATCATGTGCCGTTCATTGTGTGCATGACTTCAGTTATTAGCCACACCCACCATGAGCGTGATGTCATTACTAATGAAAGCAGCATTTGTCTGAACTTTGACTGCCAGAAAAGCCAGGAGGAGTAGGGGGCTGGTCCTGATCACCACTCTAGCCAGCACCTAGTTCACACATCTAAATGATCACAGTAGTGATTAGAGGCAGCAGCAGCAAGGACAAGTAGACAACACATTTTTTTTTTTTTTTTTTTTACTATTTTAGCCTCTCTCATGTCTTTCTCAGCCTCTCTCTCCATCGGACAGGCATTTTTCCATGAGTAGTCAGAGGGTTTTATCGACACTAATGGGCTGGCAGCATGGTAGATTCATAAGAGAGAGTGAAGGAGACAAGCAACATGTGCAAAAGATGTGAATGATTGATTATTAATATCATGCAGGGAAAACTGCATGCGTTTTTTAAAAACACGTTTGGTTTTCTGATAAAAACACATGCGGATACTGGGAGGAAAAGAGCTGATACAACCAGAAAATAGAAACTAGGAAGTATTTGAGAGAGCTTCTACCTCAAAATCATCTCCAAATTTCCCCTAAACTCTGCTTCCCAAACATTTCATTGGCAAGCAGACACTGATTTTTTCCTTTAGCTGATTTTTTGAGCTAGTGGGAAAAAAACATTGTATTGATCTTCAGGTAGATTCTGACTAATAACTCTCATTGAAGTGAATGTGAAGCAGAAAAATACGAGTTGGCTGATGTGGAATTTGAAAATTCAATTTCCTGAAGCTGAATTTTTCAGCTTGTAAAATTCCACTGTGTGAACATACCCTAAGACTCACAGGAATCTTTAACTAAGTGTTTGGGCCACCTGTAAGTGAGTCAAGGGTGAATATTGGGGCTCCCTTGATTTCTGATCTTTATTTTACCTGCCACTAGTTCCACATTGAACTAGAAAATTCATAACTCCATCTTTTTGAATGTCAACATTTTTCTTTAGCAAGTTTCTGATAATGTTCCATGTATAAAAAAAGTTAATGCTCTACAAAATTACGTGAAATACCCTACACAAGGTTCTTCTTTGTTCAAAGTTTATTCTAGGTAATACTTCTGGAGCTTCTTCTTATAATCTTACTAAATAAACTAGTATGTAACATTCTTTCAAGGCCAATAGATCACATTCGGAAGTCACCAATTTTTGGCCAACAAGTCAACAAACAGTCAATTAGTATCTGCTGCAACTGCTAACACATTCAGTAATTAAGAGTTCACCTTGTGCTGGTGTAAAATCATAAAGTAAAAAACAATCTACAGTTGGCTACACAGATTTTAGCAGACAAAATATAATCCAGGATCTCAAAAATGTCTTCCTATAAATCATTTTTCAATTCCACATTCTTGCAAGATAAAATACAGATTTGGCAATGTGATTTAGGTATAACATGCTTTATTTATGATTCATATGAAGTGTCTATATTCATCTGTGATTTATACTACATGTAAGAATAACTCTTATACCTGTGTAATATATGCAGAAGAAGGCTGGACACAGTGCAATATTTTACAGACATCTCAGAATTCAAAGAATACCTTGTTTCCTTGATTTACAGGGACCATTGAAGACCTGATTTACAGGTGTACTGTCATAACTTCTGATACAGCACTAGTAATGTGTAGTAGAAGAGGTCTGTCCTTACAGTGACAAAGCACTCCTGTTTTGGCAAAAATATGTTTCTCATGCTTACAATATCAAGGAAATTCACTGATAACCTTGCGGTTATTGCAATAGCATATTCCAAACCCTGCCAATATTAAGGTGTAACATTGACATTTTTAATTGACTATAAAAGGGCTTCTGAGATAAATTTCTATTATGTAAAATAATAAACTTTTGAATATACTTAACATACCTATGTCACACTATTGTCACATCACTTGACTGAATTGAACACTATACCACTATGCTTATAATCTTACATAAGGATGAGTTTCACAAGCTGATAAACTCACACAAATATGGTCGTAAATTGCTATCCTATGATGCAATGCAGTAGGTAATGAAAGGTGGCTATGGTCACATGTCTTGTTTCCCAACATCTTTTGGTCGCCAGCATGACATCAGTGGGCCCAGTTACTGCTGAGGCCTGTCATTACGTCACATTGATCCCATTAACATTATGACACTTTGATGCAAGTGTGAATTGTGTGTATATATCATACTGTACAAATTATGTGTCTAGTAATGTTTTAACTTTTGTGTTCTTTGTCGTAGGGGGGTTTGCTTCAATGTATCAATAGGTATGTGCTAAGACTGAGTTTTTCCTGTGTACTATAATTCTAATTTGTTAATTTCAAACCCCTTCTGGACATTCAGTACAAACAGACTCTAATTAGCAAGTCTTTTGTGTGCAACTTCTGATTCAGACGTCACAACTCCAGGTCAGTCTGAAAGCAATCTGACCAAAGCTCTATATTTTGAACAAAGAGAAATGACAACCCAGGTGGGAGGTTTCATGAAGTAGGATGGGGTACATAAAAATAATTCCGTGTCAGATTTTGGGGCTGCAGGTCACCTGCACATCTGTCCAGATACTTCCTGCTGTGCTTCCAGCCAGGCTTCCAAACAGGTTTATTCTTTACTTATTCCTTTTTATTTGATATTGTTTACAAGTATATGTTTTTGTTATTACATCTTTTTGTTAAGCACTGTACTTTTTTATGTATATTAAATCTAAAATTTAATAAGATTGTCTTTGGCTTTAAACATCCCCACAAGTATCAAGAGAGTAATTATTGGTTAGCCTTGTTACCTTGTTACCAATCACTGGCTTCTAACATCAAACCTCGCAAATATTCACAAATAAAATTGTGTGAGTTTTGCCCATCACTAGTGTTTCACTTATAAACAAGTGAAAGCATCAGCAACCTAAGCAATGATTGACAAAGTAGAATAAATTTTTTCTTTCCCAAACATATGTGTGTTATAGCAGCGAGTTCAAGTCAGTGGCATGTTCTATAACATTACAGTAGTACTATATTTCGCATTATTTTTCTAGGGGAAAAAATGAGGCTCTACTGAAACAGTATGTGATGGTAAAGACTCTGTGCACAAGGCTCTGCCATATGTGTGAAGCTTTACATGGTTCACAACATCATATGTACCACATGATTAGAATGTTGTAATTCTGTGACCCTGAAGCTCTTCATGTTCTACTCTGTAGCAGCAGAATTATTGCATCTCACTTGAAAGCTAGTTGATTTAGTTCAATGTGACCATACCTATTAAGCCTCAGATATAAATGAAACAAAGAGAAGGTAAGATTAGCTCACCAGGTTCTGGCACGTAGGATATCACATTCATTTGCAACTCTCCACGTACAGATAGCTTGAAACATACTTTAGGAAAAAAAAACATCAAATGAATAAAAAAAAAAAAAAAATCTAATTTGGACTGTCATTCCAATGTTAAGCTTAGACTTACATAGTAACATAGTCTGTATGGTAAGTCTAAAAAAAAGACATACATGTATGTCATCTTATTCAGTCTATGTCCGTGCAATTTTGACTCAGGGAAAGGCAAAAAAAAAAACCCTAAAGTAGAAACTAAATTATCTCATCTTAGGACAAGTTCCTTTCTGACTCCCATCTGGCAATCTTCACTCCAACACTAAAATATAGTAATAACTGTAACTGTAATATTGTTACACTCAAAAAATTCTGGGTAGAATTAACCTTGACAGCTTTCTCTGGCAGAGAGTTCCATAATCTCATTTTCCTTACGGTATGGTACAGAACCTTCTCCTATGGTGGTATAGATAGCCTGCCATAAAAAAAATTCAAGATAAAACATTAAAAATGGCCCGTTTAGACCCACTATTTCACCCACTTCACAAAATAAAACAAAATAAAAATGGCAGCATAATACCAGTTTAACATATCTTGCCATGTAAGGTCTATTTTACTATATAAGCAACAATAATGTCACTACCCCATATCCCTTCCCTCAGAGGTATAACTTGAAGCTCCTGGACCATAGTGCAAAATCTGTTAATGGAGATTTACTATGTGCCATTTAGAATAGTGATTTATGTTATGCAGCAGAGGGAAGTTTTGGGTCCTATCAGATTCCAGGGCCTGGTACTGACTGCTATCTCTACAACCCCTATAGCCATGCCTCTTCCTCCAGTCCTGAAAAAAAAAAAAAAAAAAAGCTTTACCCTAATTTTTTAATAGCCAAAGCAATGGATTGCCTGAAACATAAAAATTTCAGTAAACATGAATGAATCCAGCGTTTACATGGCCACACTTGGGAAATTGACCATCTCCCTTTCTTGCAACCCTAGATACTTTTATATATAACAATAATTAATTTAATATGATGAGAGATCCTTTGTGATTATACTGTAAGTTTATGTAGATCTTTAAGTTTTCAATGATTTAAAAAAATCTTTGCTCCCAACCAAACTATTAACCTGGGGTTGAGAACTCAAGGTAGAGAGTCATTTTAACAAGCACCATACAGTCTACCATTGACAGCAGAAGCCTAAGCTAAGTTTTCTTTGGCTTTCTTAATCACTTTGTAATTATTCAACTCTGGATACTGTAGGATATAAGATGAGATATTGATTCCCAAATATTTAAATGACTCCCATCTCCTCATAGTCCTCACACCTGGGCAAAAATGTTCTTCATTAGTCACCATGGATATATAATTTCAATATATCAACATTTTGCCTAATCGCAAGGAAATCTTGTCCTTTCTTCCCTCTTGTTACTAGAGATGGGTGCATCTCCCATGGGCCTCCACGTATTATATTTTGAAACTTTTAGAAAATTCACTTTGAATCCGGTTTGATCCAAACTGGTTCGCTGTTTCTGCTTGTTAGCTTCTAAGCCAGTCACTGATTTATAAGTATCCTTGGCTTATAAATTTATGAATCTATCCCCTAGATTTACTCAGTGTGCCATAGGTACTGTACATCCTTGCAGAGTTAAAAAGCTGCCGTCTAGACTTACTGTATATAGTGGATAGATGGCTTGTTTTTTTAGCATATTTTAGCATTCTTCTTCTTGTATAAAAATGAGTGAATCCTTCAGACCCATAAATAAAACTTGACTTTTATAGAAGCATTAAAATATATCCATGGGAAGTAAGTACACTAAAACAGCATTTCTGACTTCTGTATATAGCCATGGACATGGTGAGCTAAATATACTTACTCTCCGCACAATTATCTCATTTGTTACTTGTATTATTGTCCCAGTAAATGAGATAAGGGCATCTCTAAGTTGATTAAACTGCCTTCCTAAAGTTTAGTGCTTTTGTGACTCACCGACAAAACATGCTATTAAAAAACAAATGGAGATTTATTATATATTATTATTTCTTAGGTTCCCCCAACTAATAACTTTGCTATACTGACAGGTCTATTAGTTCATATTAAAGGGGTTTTCAAGGCCCAAATGGAGTTTTCATACATATCTACACAATAGGTCATCAGTATGGAATCAGAAGGGGTCCAAAATCCAGATCCTGCACAGATCAGCTGTTCCGACAGTCTCCATGTGTCGGAAACTGATGAAATGGATGGACAGCACACGCACTCTGCTCCTATATAAGTAAGTAATTAAGGAGCAATTCCCTGGAATCACTGCTATGCTGCTGCCCCGCTCCTATTATTTGAATAGTAGCAGCCTGCCTCCCCGTCCACTGCAGCAGCTTCCAGTGCCTAGAGACTGCCAGAACTGCTGATATCTGCAGAGTCTAAGTGTCAGACCCCATAGTACACATACTGATGACCTATCCTGTGGATAGGTCTTCAGTATGAAAACTCCATTTGGACCCGGAAATCCCCTTTATGCACAAAAGGTCCCTTCCTCTTGTTGAAATTTGCACCAATTAATACAGGTAATTCTTTATCATTACTCACTGATAAAAACTTCCTTTTCCCCTATTTATATAAGGGTATTTGAAGCCCCCCCAAATACCTTCCATATTGTGATTTGCTGCCTTATAAATTGATCTTAGTAGAACATTTCCTGTGGATGTTGTTATATTTGGCAATTTTAGTAACCCACAATTAGTTTGCTATCACTGTTTGCTCCATGCATGTACATCTAACCATAGAGCCAAATATTTAAAATCAATAGCTGTAAAAAGCATTAGCCAACCTACACATTTTAGACACTAATGGAGAGATTTATCATCTCTGGGAAGAGGGGTGAAGGCCAACCTCTATAGCATTTAACCTTAGATGGGTAACTATTGATAGCCATATACAGTGTCCCTTCCCAAGACAATTTATCAATACCTGTGTTGCAAGTTATATTTGATACTATGCTTGTCTGACTAACCGATAGTTTACCACTGTTTTGATGTACTGTGTCACTGTGTTGTTGTTTTATGCTGTATTGTGCTGCTTGCTCTGTTCTCTTGGAGGTACAAGCAAAAAGTGTTATGACCCCACTCTGTGGCCTGAGGTTGACATTACACTGAGGAAAGGGCTTGTTATTCAACTGTAGGAAGTCTTTCCTCTCGTTGAAGTTCACCATCAGGATATACACACACACACACACATATATATATATATATATATATATATATATATATATAGTGTGTGTGTCTTACTTCTCAATTTTTCCACTTATTTTTCCATAACATCCCTCGGAAACATTTTGGTTTTCACCATCTTAATTTGTTTCTCCCAAGTTGAGAATAGTTTATCCAATTCACTTATCCTTTCCTCCAATTTAGTAGATGCTAGGTGCTGATTGAACTGCATATTCATATATCTAATCTCCTTATCTAGCTTGACAAGTTTGTGGTGTTATATTCTACAATTAACTGCATAAGGGATTTAGCAAAGCTATTATAAGTTTATTCTGTTCCTAAAAATCTCATCTTCCATTCAATGAGAGAGAATTAATTTGATCCTTAAACATATTGGTATTAACTCTTTACTCACATAGTTTTCTGAAGTACATTTGTTCCACCAGATACTCCTTTAGAGATGTAATAGTCTCTTCAGAGAGATCTTCAATTTCCGAATTGACTTGTCTTCCATGAGTAATAATGTATAAAAAAAATATTGTGTTGACTTAACCATGATGCTTCCCTAGTCTGGAAGTGTATGTGATGAATTTTATATATGTTATACTCTCTAGTCATGTTTTGGATTTTTTCATTCATTGTCGTAGTGGGGTGTTGGTTTAGTGTATCAGTAACTTTCACTAAACTGAGGGTTTCCTGTGTCCAGTAATTCTAATTTGGATAGCAATTACAATCCACAAGCCAGGTTACAGATGGTCAGATAAGTCCCAGGTGAATTCAGTGTAGACAGCCACTTATTAGCAAGTCATTGTGTTTGAAAATGATGAGGCACAGAAAGGGGATGTGGCTTAAGAAAATGTCATACACCAAAGATATGCTGCATTATCACCCATGTATGATGGGTGTGGATTGGTTAATAAATCTGCATTTTTGACAATTTTGTTGTTTAAAAAGTTGTAAACCTGAGGTTTGTGACTTTTTAATGCCACAAAAATAGTGTAAATTGGCAATAAATTTGCCCGTCTGTCTGCACAAATGGCAGTGTAGGCAAGTAAAGGGGTAAAAAGGAATTTTCAGAGGGATACAATTTTTCAACAAAGGGACAAAATAGTTATAGAATAAAATAATCATTACTCAGTTAAATGGCTGCCTACTCCTGCCATTTGGACAACTATCAGACTCCGTCTGGTCTCTACTTCCAGGTCCCATCTCAACACACAGGAAATCCTTTCTTAGCCAGTCAATAGCTGAAGCTGTGTCCAGTGACTGGATGAGCTGCATTTCCTACACGTCAAGATGGAATCAGAAAGTAGAGAGCAGGTGCTATTTTCAGATGTTACACTGGAGAACTAGTGTTACACCTAAAAATAGAAGTATTTTATGTTGCTATATTATATTACTATTTTTGTGTATTATGCAAATTTTTTAAGGATATTCATCCCTGTTGTTTATTGTCTATGGTTCAACTTCAAACTAAGAAAATAGAATAGAATAGCCGATCCAAGACCAATAGTACATCCATTAAATATATAAACAAATGTATAATGAATGATATCAGGGAAATGGCATGTTTTACACTTCAAGTACTTTAATGTTGTACTTGAAGACTATAAATACACATTTGTGTCCACACAATGAAAAAGAACTGTTGGAATAACAAAAAGAAAAAGGAAGAATACAAGAAGCTCATTTTCTATGTCAATTTTTAGTACTGTGTGAAAAGGTTTTGCTAGGCAGCCGTTTTTACTTTGTGTGCCTCTCACAATGAATGCCTGCTGATGCAATCTAGAACGCAGAAGGATTCTTCTTCATGCCTCCTATTGTGAAGACACACTTATATTTGAGAAATTACAGATCCTGCACAAACCCAGGCTAAGCATTTGCTGTTGAATAAATCAGATTTTAGCAATGGAATCTTTCATATAACCGATTTGCTTGTCAGATATAAAATTAGTACATATGTAATTAATTTGCAATTAACATAAGATTCTAACTTCAGTGTTGCACTTTTGTCAGTTCTTTATGCAGTAAGCAAAAACTATAGTATTTCAGCTGCATTAGTATTTTTGTACTGGGTGCTGAATGTGCATTAGTTAAAATTTTAAGATTTTGTTCTGAGCCTGGTGACGAAGGAAACTGTTGCAAAAAAAACAAACAAAAAAAAAAAACACTGTTTTGCTCCTGAATTTCTGTGTAATAATACAGTGGGGAAAAAAAGTGTTTAGTCAGCCACCAATTGTGCAAGTTCTCCCACTTAAAAAGATGAGAGGCCTGTAATTGACATCATAGGTAGACCTCAACTATGAGAGACAAAATGAGAAAACATATCTAGAAAATCACATTGTCTGATTTTTAAAGAATTTATTTGCAAATTATGGTGGAAAATAAGTATTTGGTCACCTACAAACAAGCAAGATTTCTGGCTCTCACAGACCTGTAACTTCTTCTTTAAGAGGCTCCTCTGTCCTCCACTCATTACCTGTAGTAATGGCACCTGTTTGACATTGTTATCAGTATAAAAGATACCTGTCCGCAACCTCAAACAGTCACACTCCAAACTCCACTATGGTGAAGATCAAAGAGCTGTGGAAGGACACCAGAAACAAAATTGTAGACCTGCACCAGGCTGGGAAGACTGAATCTGCAATAGGCAAGCAGCTTGGTGTAAAGAAATCAACTGTGGGAGCTAAAATTAGAAACGTGAATGGCCTGCAGTAAAGCTGGGACTAACATAACAAAGGCTACTGTCCGTAACACACTATGCTGCCAGGAACTCAGATCCTGCAGTGCCAGTCGTGTCCCCCTTCTTAAGCCAGTACATATCGGGGCCCGTCTGAAGTTTGCTAGAGAGCATTTGGATGTTCCAGAAGAGTATTGGGAGAATGTCGTATGGTCAGATGAAACCAAGGTAGTACTGTTTGGTAGAAACACAACTCGTCGTGTTTGGAGGAGAGTGAATGCTGAGTTGCATCCAAAGAACACCATATTTACTGTGAAGCATGGGGGTGGCAACATCATGCTTTGGGGCTGTTTCTCTGCCAAGGGACCAGGACGACTGATCCGTGTACATGAAAGAATGAATGGGGCCATGTATCGTGAGATTTTGAGTGCAAACCTCCTTCCATCAGCAAGGGCATTGAAGATGAAATGTGGCTGGGTCTTTCAGCATGACAATGATCCCAAGCACACCACCAGGGCAACGAAGGAGTGGCTTCGTAAGAAGCATTTCAAGGTCCTGGAGTGGCCTAGCCAGTCTCCACATCTCAACCCCATAGAAAACCTTTGGAGAGAGTTGAAACTCCGTGTTGCCCAGTGACAGCCCCAAAACATCACTGCTCTAGAGGAGATCTGCATGGAGGAATGGGCCAACATACCAGCAACAGTTTGTGCCAACCTTGTGAAGACTTACAGAAAACATTTGACCTCTGTCACTGCCAACAAAGGATATATAACAAAGTATTGAGATGAACTTTTGTTATTGACCAAATACTTATTTTTCACCATAATTTGCAAATAAATTCTTTAAAAATCAGACAATGTGATTTTCTGAATTTGTTTTCTCATTTTGTCTCTCATAGTTGAGGTCTACCTATGATGTCAATTACAGGCCTCTCTCATCTTTTTAAGTGGGAGAACTTGCTCAATTGGTGGCTGACTAAATACTTTTTTCCCCACTGTAGATGATAACAAGAGTTTGATAGACATAAATGGCTTTAGTTACCAAAGGCATTAGGGTAAGTGGTGCCTCCTTTACAATTACTCATGATAAGCCGTGTGTGACTGCACAGATTGTATACCTCTATGGCTGGTCCTGTGTTAGCATAAATAATTAAAAGTAAGAAAGCATATGCTCTTCTTAGTTGGATGTTATGAAATTGTCTCTAAAGCAGTTTCCAAAAATTCTGAAACTGCCAGATACCACAGAGCAGTAGAACCTACCTCAAAAAAAGCTACCTAAATCTTACACTGCCTTGGCTGATAGAATCTAAGGCTACCATAATGTCTTTACCAGAACTCGCTGCAAGGCCAGATGTTCTTGGCAGGAGCAGACCCAGGTTATCAGACCAGTAGCTAGTGTAAAACTCAGATGCACTACAAACTGAAATCAGAACTGGGAACGAAGCAAAAACAAACAAGGTAAAACCAGGAGTGCGCAGAATATCCAAATCAGAAACATGTCCAAGCCAAGGTCACATCTGAGCGCGCATTGCAAAAGCCAAATCAGTAAGCAAGTAGATATTCAGTAAATGAGTCAATGTCAGTCACCAAGAATACAGAAAATAAACAAATATGTACTGAGCATCGGAACCTAGCTAGTGATAAAATAATTAATAGCAGTCACTTGGGGAGAACTGAGCAGGCTTTAAATATCCCACAGATAATTAGAAATGAGGCAGAGTCAATAAAAGCTTCACATGTCGGCATGGTAACCTTAAAGTGACAGTAGTGAGAAGTGCTACAGTAGGAGAATACATACTGAGAATCCTAAAAATGAAATACAGAATTTCAGATGATATTGCTTCTCAATAGCAAAATTGTCCCAAACTCACCAATTTTGTGGGGCAGACAGACTTTTATGCATAAGGGTATGTCAACTTTCAGGATGATGTGAGAGGAAAGAATGAGTAGGCAAGTTGAAATTCAGCATGCCTGGTCTTTTATATAAAGGCATGTCAACTTTTCTCTGACAGACAATGTCAGGAGAAAGAGGGAGTGGGCATGTAGAAATTCAGCATGCCTGATGCGTCGTTTTTACAGGTGTCTATGTGCATTAGACAAGCAAATATTATTGTATCTGAAGGAAAGTGTAATTACAAAGCAGTAAATCCTGCAGATCCAGTTTACAGTTGTGCTTATTGCTCCACCACCTGAAATGTATTATTGATCACAAAGTATTATGTTCTGGCTTTTGTTGAGCATAGAGTTCTGACTGCTGCAGAGTGTCACAGAGGCTTTAGGTGTCTATCTTACCAAGATAACGCATTTATCTTTGTAAGTGATGCATAAATAATGCATATCATCCAGCCTAATACAAGGAAGCTAGATGATTTACCAAACTTATGTCTCCTTAATTTCTCTCTTACTCAGGGAACATTTAATGCATTTCAAATGAGATAAAGGTTTTGGAATGTTTGATGCACATTCTGTGTAAAAAATAAATGAAATAGAATCTGTTAGCAGCTTCAAGTATGTTTAAAATTAGGAAAGCAGAAAATATTAATTACTGCCAATGAAGAGAAATTATTAAATGTATATCCACTTGCGGTGCCATATTATCACATTAGATAATGTAATGTAATGAATTCTTTTGTGTTTTAATGTATACAGTACATATATTCTCATAATTGGTAACTGTACCCATATGTGTTTTAAGAAATGTTATATCCTGTGAGACATTCCTTAGGTGGGGGTAGCCATTAGCTGATGTCAAAGATCCTCTTTGACTATTGATAAAGAACAGGATGTTAAAGGGCCCCAGACATGGGAAAATATATGTGTAAGCGTATATGTCTAGCCTATTGTCTGAAGAACTATATTAATGTTGACAGTGATTGATGTTAAGTTCCTCCAATAGGAAGTGAGAATGAGGTCATAAATGGGGGTTTTAACGTGTAAAGCAGAGCTGAGCCCTGTATGCTTTTGAGAATGTAATATCGTTGTACTGCCGATTGTACATTGTGTTGTACTCTCCCACTTTGAAGTGAATAAAGAGTTATACTTCTTGAAGATTTGAGGTCTAAAGTGGTATTTTCCTGCAACACCAACATGCCCCAATATAAATTTTAATAAATGTTTGTAGGAAAATCATTTCCATCATAGATGATCATACTTTTTTTTTTTTTTTAGACCATTAAAAATTCTAATAATGCGTGACTTTTCCAAAAACATTTACCATTTATCCAAAGTATAGGTGATACATTTATAATCACTAGTAGAGATGGGGAAACCCATTTTCATGCCTTGTAAGTGCTACAGGCTTGTTATGTGGGAGACAAATGTATGGCTGTGAGGCACTTGAAAAGTGGCTTTAAAAAAAAAAGCCACCAAAAATGATCACTTTATGAGAGCAGAATGCCGCACCAACACAGTAACTTGGCCAGGTGGGAGTTAAAGTTGCAGAACAGCCAAATTACTGGGCGCAGATTCCTGTTTACTGGACACACATTACTTTATGGATGATGACTGACATGGTGTGGTGTAGAGGAGGATGAGGAGAAGCAGATGGAGATGATAATGAATGATGATGATGATGACTATGTGCTAGGTGTGAATGTGATGTACCTACAAAGACCATGTGAAGAAGGAATAGAGTGGTCTTGCTCACTTGGTGGCCATGCAAATGCATTTTGCCAAATGAACTGGTGATGCTTTTCATGTGAGTATGGAGATACCTAGTTCCTACACGTGTGTCTGCACACCCATGGCTAATTATCTGCTTGCAGTTTTTGCCCCTTGCCTTTGATTTGTCATTTGGTAATGTACAAAAAAATTGCCATATGAGAGATGACCACAAATAGCTGCTACCGCAAAACCAGCGGCAGTGGAAACATGTCTGCCAGTGCCAACACCACCTGAGTTTGCCAGGCAGGTCCTTTAGATGTTGGAGATGCACATTGGATGGAATTCTTACTATTGCATCTGCCACCACCCTCTTCCTTTGATGTCTCCATGTCATGCTGACCCAGTTACCAAATCTTATATGTAATAGAATAATCATCATATTTAGTAATGTCATCATTTCCCGCTTGTGCCAAAAAACAATGGCAGACCTCATCCAGCTCATCAAAAAGAGAAGGAAGAAGAGGAAGTCTTGGGCTATGAGGAATCTCTTTCTCAGTTGATGCCACGTGACTACTAGAGAATGGGATCTGTGTCAATGAAGATAAAGATGAAGACATCGTACAAGACAGTACAGAAAGACAGCATGGTAAATTATATGTTGAAGAGGAACACACTCGATATTTGTGGATCACTGCTCTAAAAAAGCATCTTATTTTCATTAAGTATGACAAAACTGAAGTTACTGGCAGAGCTGTCAAGACCAGAAAAAGTAGTGTTACTGTGCCTGTTACTATCCACATTCTTATTGTTAGTACATGCCTGTCCCCTGCCCTGTTTTTTCCAGTCTTTTATTTATTTTTTACTGCATACACTGCTTAATTTAATTAACTTTAGTGATTGGCAACAATTGTAACACTATGTATTTTTTTCTTTTTTTACAAACAAGTATCTAACAAACGTTAGCTTTAAACAACAGTTTTTTGTTATTAGAGAAGGCTAGACTGTATATTGGGTGAATACACAAAAAAAGCTTCAATAATGCAAATTCTTTTCTTAGATTAACAGAGTCTGCAATACTGTGTATATGCACAGCAAAAAAATGATTTAAGAATTTTGAATATTTTTTTTCAGATTAACAACACTCCGTCAAACTGTGTATATGGTGGTGAGCCGAAAACAAACAAAAAACATTAAAATTTTACAGATTAGCACAGGCTAGACTGTATATTGGGTGAACAACAAGTAGCCACCTAAATAAGGTTTTGTTTCAGATTTACCTAGGCAGAATCAGTGCTTTTCTGGTAGAACAGAAGTTGCTATGTAATTAATGAAAAAATTTAAACTGTTGCCCAAAAAGTCCTTAACAAAAGAATTTTCACTAACAGGATTGTTTTGTTAGTACAACTATATTTAAAGACTCTGTATGCAGATGAAATTGCTCTATTGCACAACAGAATTAGACAAAATTAGATTATTGGCAATGACAGGGTTAACTGTCCTGTATGTGTCTGTGTAATTCTGTATTACAGCAGAAATTCAGCAGTCTTAATGTAATTGCTTGAATATGACAAAATTCCTTCTGCTTGCAAGCTTTTCAGAACTGTGGTCTGCATGATAAAATATATAATGTATATGACATCAGCACTATAAGGTGCACATGCCCTTGTATTATCATGGGTCTGTGTAGGGGGCTGTGAGACCGGGGGCAAAACTCAGGACAGGTCTTATTCCTGTCCATTTTGTGGCATGGGCTCGCTGTAGTATCTGTGGGGGCAAAGGCAGTACACTGATATCATCCATGTGCTGTCCGTGATGTTTTACCAAGGACCCACAGATGACCATGTTTGTGTGGATACAGCCTTAATATGTACAATGATTCTCTAGCAGTTATCTTAGATAGGATGAGATTTATTAACAACTAATAATGTGTGTACCACAAATGCTGCATAGAACCTTCTGATAATAACAGCCCATGCACACTCCTTAGTATGGAGCCATATATTCATTTTATACTGCCACTGTCACATCTTTGCTACAGAGAAAACCTCTTTTCATATGGAATTCTTCGAAACTACTATCCTTTTTTTAAGACACGTGTTTCTTAATCGCCGAAATAAATACAGAAGAAATTCTCTGTTTCTCTATGGCAGTACTAGTACAGCTCTTTATAATAGTTGTGTGCATGAGTTCTTAAAGAGGGGTTGGTAAATGACTAAGTATGCAGTTGGCCACCAAAATAATTAAAATCTCAACTATGTTTGACAGAAATTGGACTACAAGGATTTGCCAAGAATAAATAGCTTTTCTCAGTCTTAGCTGTAGACAGCATATGGTAGATCTGGCACAACCAGTACTGTAGAAGCATCTTCACTCCAATGTAAAATATTAAAAAGTTTTCTCTTCTTGAATGTTTTAAACTAAATTGGGCAATTTTCAAGTAGCCAATGTCTTCCTAATACTGTGGGTTTTACTTATTGTGATCTTCTACTGTGCCATTTATGGTACCGAAAGAGTTACATTCCTACTGCTGCTAATAGGAAAGTATAACAGACTCTATAATGAAAGTACCAGAGTAGAACTGGTGCAAGATATCCAGTAATCACTTTTGTAGCAGCTGCTCCTTGTCGAGAATTAGAAACCTATTAAAGTTAACTATACGGTTTTTCTCCAGTTGGAAAAGAATGGCCATTGATTGTCAATGAAGATTCAATCCTGTAGCACAGCTGCTGTAAAGAAACAATGCTTCCAACTTCTCAAAATAAAAATGCTGTTAGAAGAATATCGATTATTGCATTTCTAAGAAATAATACCTTCAAAATCAATCACTATAGGTTTTACATCTACTCTACTTTTGGCCAAGGGCTCAATAAGCAACTCTAGAATAAAAGTTTATTTTTCTGGCAGAATTTATAAGGATTCAACATTTTTTTTTTTTTTTTTTAAGAAAAGAGCTCCATTAGATGCTGTATTATTGAGCTTTTCTCTCCTAGAAGCAATAACTCTGTAATATGTCTCTCCATGGAGCTCCATATGGCATCAAATGGACTCCTGTGCATGACATTGCCCTGTCTGCAAACCCCCTCTGAATGCAATGGGAAATCTTTCTGCTAACATTAAGAACATTTTCAGTAAACCAGCGGGAGCAGATGGACTGGTAGTAAACAGTTCTAGGACAATATCCCACAACAGTTTTCCTTAGGCTAAGGTCCCACATTCTTAGATATTTCCCATTCCTTTTGTATTCACTCTTGCTTTGGCTCAAAAAACCACAGTAAATCTGCAACAGAAAAAGCAGAGTTTCTGCAATGTGGGGCTTTAGCCTTAAAGGGTTATTTTCCCATCCCAGACAGTTATGGCACAACCGCAAGTTTGGCGGATTCATTTTCGGTCAGGATTTGACTGCAAACAAAAGCATTACAAGTCAGTATAAAGGTTAGGAGGACCCCCGTTGTAGACATTAATACTTGGGATTGGTAATACCTCTTTCAAAATGTACAATCTAATGCAAAAAAATGAAATATGTTTTTTTTTTCCTTCTGTACAATACCAGTAGACTAGTATCAACACCACTATTGCAAGTGTAAACATACTTTTAAGCCATTCAGACATGTTAAGACATTTTACCACCAAAATTGATCTCAAATTCTTTCTCTGTATTCAGACTGTAACTGCATCTATGAGAATGAAAAAGTTAAAGGTGTTGTGTAGGATTAGAAAAAATGGCTTCTCAGGAAGTGACAACATGTGCATTGATCCACATGTTCATGCTACTGCGCATTCCCATTTATTTTATTGTCCCTGAGCTGTTGCCTAGCCATGTGACCAACGGACATGAGGTCACTTCCTGAAAAGATAAAATCAGCTATGTTTTCTAACCATGCACAACCCTTGCATAACAATTATGAGGCAATTTGCCAAAAGACCACCTTCTCACCCAGACCACATTTTTTATGACAGATTTTTAGTTTTCCATGTTAGCCATCTTTTTTTGATAAGACCACATTCCTAGAAGACCACTTTTTAGCCACTTTTGTACCAAGTTAATTTCTCTAGTTCAGGACCAACACATTGTTTTTTTCGCACATCTGGTTTTGTGGACTATAACATTTTTTTCCTTCAAATGATTTTTGCATCTTTTTTTTTTGGTGATAAATAGGGCTTTATTTTGAGGTTGTTTTTATTCCTCCATGCTTTTTCTTTATTTCAATATCCGAGACAATGTGAATACAAAAGAAGAGAAAATGTTTTGTTTTTCAATTTTTTTTTTTTTTTTTTTTTGTAATACCATGAAGTGCTATTAAAAAAAAATGTAAATAACTTTCTCTTACAATTTTCTGTTACGGTCATTTTTACTTATTATGTCACTGTGGGAGGGTTACTTTTATTTTTTTTTGTTTTTGTATTATTTTTTTTTTTAAAACACATTGTGCCCCCATAAGGTCTGTCTATTTTTATTTTTTTTTTGATGATTTCTCCTGTAACTGAGGCTGATATATACAGCTCCAGTTGCAAGAGGAATACAGCTTCCTAAGCTGTACTCCAGAGCTAATCTTGGTCCTCTAGGACCTGGCAGCTTTCAGAGTACTCTTCTTTCCAGCGGTCATGTGACCATCGGGTCAGAGGAGAGCTGCATCATGGTGTGTACAGCGATCGGGAAGGCAGGAACGGTAATAAATATGGTAATAAAATTACATCCATGGGAGAGTTGCAAGACGCAAACCACTGCTGATCAAAAAGAACACCAAGGCTTGTTTCCCCCCAAAAAACCCATATAGGCTATACCCAAAACGTATGGGATTATATTCTGTCACTCATGAGTCAAAGTTGGAACTTTTTGGAAGACGTGGGTCCAATTACATCTGGTGTAAAGCTAGGACTGTTTCCTACCATAAGAATATCCAACCAAAACTGAAACATGGTGTTGATAATATGATGGTCTGGGATTGCTTTGTTTCTGTAGAACCTGGGCAACTTGTCATAACTGATGGTACCATGAATTCTGCTTTCTATCAGGAAATATTGAGTACAATATCCATCCGTTACTTTGTAAACTAAAGCTCAATGGCATCTAGGTCAGTGGTTCTCAAGGTGCAATACACATACCCCTGGGGGAATGTCCAATAATGCCCTCATGGAGGCCCCGAGTCCCAGTGCAGGTGAATAAACACAGCACACAGTGTTACTCACTTCTTCTGGGCTCCCGCGCTACTCCCGTGCTAGTTGGTTGGGACATTTTCTCAGAAGTACTTGGATTTAAAAGGTTAAGAACCACTGATCTAGGTTATGTAGCAGGACAACAATCCTAAGCATACCAGCAAGTCCACTTTTGAACGCCTCAAATGAAACCAAATTAAGGTTTTGGTGAGGCCTAATCAAAGGTATGATCGAAAAACCCTTCAATATACAATTCTGAAAAGAAAGGTGGGCCAAAATTCCTCCACAGCAATGTAAAAGACTCATTTCAAGTTATCACAAACATTGACAAATGAGCATAAATAGAAGAAATTGGGAAGGGGGAAAATCCTACTCAAGCATATATTGAATGTAGTTAGCCTGGGAAGTACTTATTTGTATTTTTGGCTGAATGCATACTTCAAGCTACTACAGATGGTTGACAGTGTTTCATAGATTACCAAAACTAACATTATGAGTAAGGAAAGTAAAGGAAATTGTAGGAAAGCCATAGTCATAATTTGTTTTAGGTTAAGGCCCCATGATGCGAAAACACAGCATTTTTTGTTGCAGATTTTGTTGTGGTTTTATGAGCCTAATGAGCTTGACTTTGCTGATAAAACGCAGCAAAATCTGCAACAAAAAATTATGTGTTTCTGCAACTTGGGGCCTCAGCCTGAATTGGTTTTCAAAGTAAATTTTTATTCTTTAGTAGAGATGAGTAAAGCTTTGAAAGTTCACCAGTTTGGCAAACTTCCTATCTCCCTCATTTAGAAAGGGAAAGCTAAGACACTGATCAGTATTGTAGTCTCCATTGTTTTATATGGTAGAAACAGTGTTCAGTATTTTTATAAGGGGGAAAAACAGTGAATCTTAGCAGTTTGCAAACCTACAAATTTATGAAGTTTCATAAGCATCACAGGATTTTCCTTCATATTTGCTACAACATAAACTTTTTATTCTATAGAGTATACTTATTATATATAGACAGGTACTTTCCGTAAACTGTAGGGTTATCAGACATTTTTGTTTTTAAAACTACTCTACCACATGGGGATAGTCTACATTGTAGCTGCCATTTTACATGGGTTATAACTGCTTCTAATGTGTTTTCTGCTATAAGTGACTTTCATCATTCACTCCCATGGAAACAAATTAAGCTACATTTGTTTCTGTATAAAAAGTAAAATGATTTTAGCTTTGCACCATGTGGAGAATTTAATAGAAAACATCTCTAGCCGCCATCTGTATATTTAACTAATAATATCCAGTAGGAGCAGAATTACTGTATTGTATTCATCTAGCATATTACTATATTACTGTATTGCCATAAAGAAACATATAACTATATTCAGTGCCTCATGTATACTTGTCACCTGTCCCGCATTTTTTACCCCGCACCCTGGCCATACGGTTGTTAACAAGTTTAAGGCTGAAGCCCCACTTTGCGGAAATGCAGCTTTTTTTGATGCAGATTTTGCTGCAATTTTTTTAGCCAAAGCCAGGAGTGGATTGAGCAGAAGGTAGAAGTATAAGAACTTCCTATATTCTCCCCAATCCTTTTGTAGACATTCTTGGCTTTGGCTCAAAAAACCACAGCAAAATCTGCAACAAAAAAAGTTGTTTCTGCAACGTGGGGCCTCAGCCTTACAGTCAGACTTGTGTGTAGGGTGATAAGGGCAATTGTTGACAAACCTTATTTTAATACATATTCAAATTACCTTTTCTAGTCATCTTTGTGGGTCTGCAGCATAGAATAGTCACATAGTCGGCTCTGAAATCACAGCCACACTTGACAAAGCCAGTCCAACATTACATGATCCGACTCCCAGGGTCATGTACAATGCACACATGAAGTCATCACTGCTACATCCAGCTTCGCTGCACATCAAAGCCAACACCTTACAATCGTAAATTGTAAGCCCTTGCGGGAAGGGCCCTCTGTCGCACTGTGCCAGTTTGTCACTGTTAGTATTAACTGTTTTGTACATCTTGTGTACCATATGTAAATCCTCAAATGTAAAGCACCATGGAATTAATGGTGCTATATAAATAAACATTATTATTATTGACACCTTCAACAAGTATGGCCTTAGGTGGGAGACTGGGCCCTCACTCACAATGGAACGTGTGTGCCTTGTATACTGTTTATATGTTGTTGTGTAAGTGCTGTTAATGTATTACAAATGGGATGACTCTTTGCTGCACTATTTTGTGCGATTTGTAACTTCACACCTTCTTTGGGCTAGCATTTTCTGGCAAAACAGACAGCACAATAATTCTTCATGGGTGAAACCCCATTGTGCCCATTGGCTGTTGAGAGGGTTGTGTACTTTATAGGGGGGATTTCCCGTATATTTTAGGAATTCCGTAAGGATTTCTTTTTCTGACTGTTAGGCTTCAGTACAGAGTGTTCATGTCTGTCCACGGGTGGAGCCCGTTCTTTACCTGAAATATAACATAGCCCCTGGGAGAACAGGGAGACTGTGGTGCTGCAATGGGGATTTTTCTCTCCTGAAGAAGGTAGCTTAATGAACTACTAAACCAAAAGACCTGTTGAACATTGCAGTAGTGCAGTGTTGTTAACGCCTGCTGTGTCCGATCAACTGCTGTTAACTAGTATTGTGCCAAATTACTGCACAAAGTAAAGTACCAGAGATAACCAGACCTGCGAGTGAATGTGTGCTTTCTACAGTCAGCTTAGTAAGCATTAGCTTTTTGGCATAGTCAGCGGGATCAGGAGTGCCTGCACAAATCCCAAAGAGCATGGCACAATCACCAGTACTGCCTCGATTGGCGGTGCGGTGAGTGGTAGAAAACAGGGCGACAGAAGGCCTAGTTGCCCCTACAGGCCCAGTGCTTAAAGCACTGGAAGATGTGACCCAAACTATGGAAGATGCTGCAGGACCAGACTCAATTCTTAAGGGCAAGGGTGGTTTTGGTGGTAAACAAATGAAGAGGTCAGTGCTTAGGTGCAAACCACCTAAAGCTACTCTGCAGTGTCTCTATGTGGTTGGATGCCCCCAGCAGCATTCAGATGGGGCATGGCATTACACAACTTGCCCCTACATGTGAGTGCATGGATGAGGTGTAAACCCATGTGAGAGTCTGCTTAGAAGAATACAATACTGAGTTGTTCGACAGTGATAAATTGGTTCAAATGAAGTGCCAGTTCAAATACTGAGCGGACACATAGACTAGAGGAGACAGAGGAGGAGAGAACCTGAGAGGGAGTTCAACACCTTAACCTTGCTGTTCACAAGAGGAGACTATGATATAGGCTGTGGCCCTGTGGGACAGGTGTCGAGTCATTTGAAGAGGAAGGAGAATTATTGAAAGATTGAGAACTGATTCTTCAAGAAGAGAGGTGATGCTCTACATTGCAGCTGCTATTTTAAATGTTTCCCTCTATGAGTCTTTGCTCCAGAGATGGGTTATTACTGCTTCTAATGTATCTTCTGCTATAAGTGACTTTCATTGTACACTCCCATGGAAACAAGTTAAGCTACATTTATTTCTGTATAAAATGTAAAATGATTTCAGCTTTGCACCATGTGGAGAATTTAATAGAAAACATCTCTAGCGTCCATCTGTATATTTAACTAATAATATCCAGTAGGAGCAAAATTACTTTATTGTATTATATTAAACTTCATTACTGTATTGCCACATCCCAATATATAACTACATTCGTGCCTCATGCATAGTTATCAACTATCCCAACTAGGCCAGGCTCCCTCTAGAATATTCTAGGTATACAGAAGTGTTATTTGAACCTCCTAAGTCCTAATGCAAAATCTGTAATGTGCAGGGTCGGACTGGGGTGCCTAGGGCCCACCAGTGGGATTGATTCTAGGGGCCCATCCTACTGCCATATGAAATATCGCCCATCCAGTTTTTGACATCATGCACATTTAATGTGCATTTTCGCGCACAATACAGTGTGCAAAACAGAACTGTATTGTCCTTTTCAGTACATCAAAGTGAGTTTTCTCTTAATCAATGCAAATATCACTTTTAGCTGAGCCTTAGTTTACTGTCTTTGAATAGAAAAATGTATTTTATTTTATATATGGGTATGCATGGTGCATATCTGAGAACTGTGTGATGCAGATTTTAAATACATTCAGGCATGAGACCTAGCACACAAACTATATTACGTTCTACTCACATACACGGAAAAGCAAACCAAAATTATTTTATTGAACAACCAAATAAATAATATTTAAATAAATAATATAAAATTAAACATTAACTTATCCTCCATCACAGACATTAACTTCTCCTCCATCACAGATAGAGTTCAACAAACATTGTAGACACAATAGTGCAGATAGCCGGCCTGTTTTGCCAGGCAAAGTGACAAACATCAAAGTATAAAACTAATGGACCCCATTACAGTCAAAGGGGTTCCTGTCCCTGTCAGGATTTCCATTTTCTTTTTCTATAAACGTATTTTTAATGTATCAGACACAGGATACAAATAACTAACCTTAAATAGAGCAGTATTAATATAATAAGACACACACAAAAAAAAAAAACATTTTACACAACCAGGTTACAGCAGCAGTTTCTGAAGAACAGAAGATGAGTTTGCAAATTGATCAACAATGTCATCATAATCTAAAGACATGGAAATCTCCCTCTCAATGTTCATTAAAATTAGAGATTCTAAAAGTTCTTGTCCAATCAATGACCTCAACCGATTTTTTACAATTTTTTTTTTTAAAACATTCTTTCACAGGAAAGGTGCAGGCCAGAGTAAGGAGCGCTTTATATGCAGCAGAATGCAAGCTGTGATCATATAAAAGTCTATAGGAGCAGGTCAGGCAGTTTTCACAAGCTACATGTTTTACATCATTCATGTCATCCTCACCATCACTATCAACATCAGCTTCCATAATATCTATTGCAGAAGGGAATGGTTTTTTCAAAGTGGCGTAGTTCTCTTGGAAGCCATTTTTGGCAAGGAGGCCGGGAAGGTGAAGAAAAAAAACCCCATACTAACCTGTCCCCAATGCTCCAGTGTCTCCCACCACGGTCTGGTCCTGCTCCTCCCGGGTCTTGTTTAGGAGGAAGTCCTCGCCTCATGTGACCCATGAGGCCAATCAGCAGCCTAAGTAAAGTAACCTGGGACGACACCTGGGAGCAGCAGGACCGGACTGCGGTGGGAGACACCGGAGCACCGGGGACAGGTTAGAGTGTGTTTTTTTTTTTTCACCTTCCCCAGCCTCCTTGCCAAAAACAGGTTATTCTGGACAACCCCTTTAACACTAACAATTTTTCTGTCCATGTACTATCTGTAAAAAAAAACATCATTCTTTTGCTGTCCATTTTTCACACTTATATTGCTACAGATGTGGAGCGATGCAGGAGTAATATTTTGCACCTGCACTGCCCCCTCCCCCCTTGCAGGAGCTGCTTGTAAATGCAAATGAATTCCCGGGCAGTGCCTGCTGTGAATGCATGAGATGCCTGTCAATTCATATGAATAGCTTGTCAGCTCCTGCTTCTCCTGACCCCCAATGTGATTGTGTTACTCCTGGTCACATTGATAGGAGTAAAAACAATCACATAGCTAGTCCAGGGACTCTTCTGTAGCTTAGGAGTCCCTTCATTAGCTCATTCTGGGGCACAAACCTTTGAGATGAGACAGAATTCTTTCTCATCTTCAGATCCCCTGCGCCAGAATAGAAGCCAGTTTCTATTTTACCACAGAAGACAGATGAAAGAAGACAGCTGTAGGTGAGTATAATTTTTTTTTTTATTATGCTGTGTTTTTTCTCTTTCAGGTTACAATGATCCATTGGATTATGTTGATTCATTGGACTCCATCGATGATCATCATTTTTTTTTTTAATTATTTAATAAAATTGTCAAAGAGGGTTGTCTGGGGGAGTTTTTATTTCAATAAAAAAAATTTCTCTCATGTCTCGAGTTTTTTTTAAATACTTTCTTACCCCCTTAGTAATGGCAACTGTCTGATAGACAGCATCCATTACTAAGGTGTGGCTTTGTGTCAGCTGGTGAATATTCTAGCACTAACCCTCCAATTATTACCCCGGTACCTAACACCAGAAAGAGTTGAGTATCGTCCAATACCCGGCTGTCTAAAGAGACAGCCAGGGATTGGGGCCATCGCAGATTGGTATTATTAGGCTGGGAAGGGGCAAACACCGTGTCCCTTCCCACCCTTGTAATGTCAGGCTACTGCTTGTTATATCTGTCTGGTTCAGAAATATTGGGGGGACCCTATGCTGCTTTATAATTGGAAAAAAAACAACATAGGGCCCCCCCCCAATTGCTCATAACCAGCCCGATATAACAAGCAGCAGCAGCCTGACATTACAAGGGTGGGAAGGGCCACTGTTTTGGGGCCTTCCCAGCCTAATAATACCAGACTGCGACCTCCCCAATCTCCAGCAGTCTCTTTAGACAGCTGGGTATTGGACGATACCCAGCTCTTCCCGGCATCCCTGATGGTGTTGGGTACCGGGGTAATAATTGGAGGGTTAGTGCTAGAATATTCACCATCTAACACTAAGCCACACCTTAGTAATGGATGTTGTCCAACAGACAGTCGCCATTACTAAGGGGGTAAGAAAGTAGTTAAAAAAATCAAGAGACATTAGAGAAATTATTTTTATTGAAATAAAAACTCCCCCAGACAACCCTCTTTGACCATTTTATTAAAAAATTAAACAAAAACAATGATCATCGATGGAGTCCAACGAATCCGATGTGATCCAAGCGATCCATCATAACCTGAAAGATAAAAAAAAACACAAAAGATCCCAGCAGTATGAGAAATTTTAAAAAACTATAGTGACCTTCAGCTGTCTTCCTTCTTATTTGGTAAATTTAATGAACACTTGCTTCTATTCTGGCGTAGGGGACCTGTAGTTGAGACAGAATCTTGACTCATCTGTGAGACAGAATTCTGTCTCATCCTAAAGGTAGGTGTGCCAGAATGAGCTAGTGAAGGGACTCCTAAGTTACATAAGAGTCCTTGCACTAGCTATGTGACCTGAGTTACTCCTGCTCACATTTAAAGTAAGCTATTGAAGTGAAATACTGTCAGTGTGCTGGGGAGTAAACCAATCACAATGAAGTGTAATAATATTGATCCAGAGTGGGGGCAGCTGACAAGCTAAATGCTGTCTTGTTACCTTGGAAATCAGGGTAGTACAAGGGTACTACCCAGCTTTCCAAGATACTGACACGCCTCAACACTGGATCAATATTTTAAACACTTCAATGTGGTAGGGTTGAGAGGCGGGAGCTGAATCAATTGACTGGTACAGGATCTGGGAGTCAGCCCCCACACCGATCAGATGCTGATGGCCTTTCCTGTGGATAGATCATCAGTATCTATTGTATTCACATCCTGGGCAATCCCTTAAAAAACAAAAACAGATGACTATCAGTCAATAATAGATGTTGAGAAGCACCTACCCTGAATCAATGTCTATGCTTCTCAGATCTGCACAAGGGCATATGTTCTGGTAGATTCCACAGTTTTCACGTTAAGCCTACTGTAGATAGAAGAATGCTTAATGCTGTCATTTCATTCACTACAGAGAGGCAACAGAATTGGGTGCTATATTATCTTATTTTATATCAGTAGGACATAGTCTAGTTGGGGCTTTAACCCCTTAACGACCCAGGGCGTAATAGTACGTCCTGAGTCACATGACGATGTATGAAGAGCGCTCAGGAGCTGAGCGCTCTCCATACAGGGCGGATGCCAGCTGTATAATACAGCCAGGACCCGCCGCTAACTGCAGCAATCGGTGCCTGCACCGATCGCGGCTGTTAACCCTTTAGATGTCGCGGTCAAACGGGACCGCGGCGTCTAAATTGCGCAGCCGCCACGGGCGCCGCCATTTTTCCTTGATCGCCGCCCTCCAGGACGTCCTCGGAGGGCAGCGATTGGTTGCCATGACAGCCGGGAGCCTATTGAAGGCTCCCAGGCCTGTCTTTACATTAGAGCTATTACATGATGCCACAGGCATCGTCTAATAGCAGTAACGGCATTTTGCTATTTTCTCCAATTGCACCTCATTCTGAATTTTTTTTCCAGCTTCCCAGTACATTGCACAGCATATTGAATAGTGACATTACAAAGTACAATTTGTTTCGCAAACAGTAAGCCATCATGTGACTCTATGAACTGAAAAATGAAAAAGTTATGGCTCTTGGAATGTGGGGAGGGAAAAAACGAAAATGCAAAAACAAAAAATGGCCCGGTCATTAATAATAATAATAATAGTCCTTTAATAGTCCCACAATGGGGAAATTCAGTGTGTTACAGCAGCAAAGATAAGCAGATACAAATACAAATAAAACATGTACAGGAATGTTCCAAGGTGAGAGGCATTACATTAATAGCAGACAGACAGATAGGACGTAGCAGAGGAGGGGGGGGGGGGATTTAACAGGCAGAGAGATATTTCAGTTCTCTGTGTGTAATGATCTCCGCTTAGGTCGGTGTTGGTTGTACAGCCTAACCGCGGTGGGGAGGAAAGACTTCCGATAGCGCTCCTTCTCACACCTAGGGTGGAGCAGTCGGTCACTGACAGTACTGCTCAGCGCGATCACAGTCTCATGCATGGGATGGGACTTCTTCTTCTGCATGGAGCTCACCACGGACAGTATCCTTCTGTCACCCACCACCTGCACTGGGTCCAGTGGGCTCCCCAGGACAGAGCTGGCCCTTTTAATCAGCTTGTCAAGTTTATTTCTGTCCCTGGTTGATATACTGCTCCCCCAGCAGGCCACTCCAAAGAAGATGGCTGATGCCACTACCGAGTTGAAGAAAGTTCTAAGAAGTGCCCTCCGGATTCCAAAGGCTCTCAGTTTCCTAAGCAGGTAGAGCCTGCTGTGGCCCTTCCTGTACAGGGCCTCCATATGATCTGCCCAGTCCAGCTTATTATTAAGGAGCAAACCCAGGTACTTATAGGTGTTCACAATCTCGATGCCCGTCCCCAGGATGTCCACTGGATTTGGAGGGCATCTGCCTTTGCGGAAGTCCACCACCATCTCCTTGGTCTTCCCCGCGTTAATCTTCAGGTGGTTCCGGTGGCACCAGTCCACAAAATCCTGGTTCAGTTCTCTGTACTCCCTGTCATCATCATCTGTGATGAGACCCACTATTGCAGAGTCGTCAGAATACTTCTGTAGGTAGCAGCTGGATGAGTTGCACCTAAAATCTGCAGTGTACAGTGTGAAGAGGAAAGGGGCGAGAACCGTACCCTGAGGTGCCCCCGTATTACAGATCACGGTACCTGACACACAGTCTCGGGCTCTCACGTATTGAGGTCGATTTGTGAGGTAGTCTAGGATCCAGTTGGAGAGGTGGTGGTCCACTCCAGCAAGGCCCAGCTTGTCCCTCAATAACCTGGGCTGTATGGTGCTAAAAGCACTGGAGAAGTCAAAGAACATTATTCTCACTGTGTTCCCTGGTTTCTCCAGGTGAGACAGAGCCCTGTGCAGAAGATGGATGATGGCATCATCTACCCCAATGCCCGGCCGATAAGCAAACTGGAGGGGGTCCATAGCGGGGCTCACTAGAGGGCGGAGATGTGTGAGAACCAATCTCTCCAAGATCTTCATCAGGTGGGATGTCAGTGCTACAGGTCTGTAGTCGTTGAGGTCCATAGGGTGGGGTTTCTTTGGAACTGGTACCACACAAGAAGATTTCCATAATTCAGGGACTATTTCCTGCCTCAGGCTCATATTATACATATATGTAATTATACCACACAGCTGGTCCCCGCAAGTCTTAATTAGCCTTGCACTGATGTCATCTGGCCCTGCGGCTTTCCTCGCCTTGATCTTTTTCATCTCCTTCCTCACCTGGGCCCGTGTGAAGGTCAGACTGTGGCCAGATAAAGACGGATTTCTGGATTTACTGGTCTGTTGGGAAGTGGCCACATGGGGAGAAGTCATTGTGGTGGGGGAAGCTGAAGGACATACTGGGGTGGGAGGAGCTGGTGTGTGATCAAATCTGTTGAAGAATAGGTTTAGTTCATTAAGCCAATTAACATCTGCCTCAATCTGGCAGACAGACTATTTATGACCCGAAATTGACTTAAGCCCCTCCCAGACCCCCCTTATGTCTTTTCTTTCCATTTGCTTTTCCATTTTTTCTTTATAACTGGCTTTTCCCTGCCTGATTTGATGCCTCAGCTCCTTTTGTACTTCCCCCAACCCCTCCTTATCTCTTGTCCTGAATGCCATCCTTTTCTCCTTAAGTAGTGTTTTTATATCAGAGTTAATCCATGGTTTGTTATTGGAGAAGCACCTCACCACTTTTGTGGGTACTGTGTTGTCCACACAAAAATTAATGTAGTCTGTTATGCAGTGTGTGAGTCCTTGTATATCTTCTCCATAAGAATCCTGCAGCACTTCCCATGCGGTTGTGTCAAAACAATCCCTCAGAGCCTCATCACTCTCCTCGGACCATATCCTCACTGTGCGTGTGACAGCTGGTTCTCTACGGGGTTTTCCAAGGCTGAGTAATTGATGACCTAAGCAATCATCTATTAAAAATTGAAAAGGGATCAGCACCTGTTCACGTGATGTGTGTGCTGCAGCCTCTTCAGTACTTCACTTTAATGGGACTGAGCTGTGATCAGGCCATGTGATCAATGAATATAATGTCACATGTCCTGTGAAGTAGAAGCAGCACTCAGAGAGGGTCTCTGCCTCAGGGGGATAAGGTGTCAGACCCCCAACAGATCTCCAGTTGATGACATTTCTAAGGATAGGTCAGCAATAAAAAAAAAAAAAAGGAAAGCCCTGGAAAACCCCTTTAAGCTAAGCCCCACATGGAGTCCCGCAGCAAAAAAGCTCTGCTGGAAAAACCACGACAGCAACGCATTGCAGGTCTTCCTGCAGCGCTTTTGACAGAAAGTTCGCAGAGGTTTCCTCTGTGAACTTTCTGCTTCCATTATACCTATAGTGAAACCGCTGGCATTTCCGTAGGTATAATTGACATGCAGCGATTTCCAAAACCACAACGGTTTTGGAAATCGCTGCATGTCTGCAACACGTATATTAACGCAAAGTGGGGATAGGAATTACTAGAATCCCATCCACTTTGCTGTGACTGTAAAATGCCGCTTTTTTTTTCCACGGCGTTCACGCTGCAGGTGAGCCTCGGCGTTTACACCACGTGGGGCCCCGGCCTTAAAGACAGAGAAGTGCCCTGACTATGGCTCTTGAAATGTGGTGACACAAGTCCCCACTGACCTACACTTCCTGTACCTGAATTCCTTACATGCTCCAGGATTAAGAGGCCAGAGTCACCTAACTACTATTACTTTATCCATAGGACAGACGATAATGAATCCCGGTTCCCGGTCCTGAGAATGGGGTTGTTTTTCTCACCACAGTGAATTTAGTCTGACTGAATCCAGGTTGAATGTAGCCGTGCCCTGCTGGATAGGAAGCGTCCATGCCCTCTTTTACTTTAATGGGAGTAACAGAGATAGCCGAAGTCCTGTACTTCACTATCTCAGGCACTTCCATTCAAGTTAATGGGTGCACGGTCGCCTCCCGTCCAGCTAGGCACAGCTACATTCAGCCTGGATTCAGTTAGAAGAAAAACACCCCGATTCTGAGGGCTCGATCCTATGGATAACAGATAACTATTCTTCATGGCATAACCCCTTTAAAAAGGTTATCCACCTTCTAATATTCTAGGCTTCATTCACACGACACTGCCCAGCACAGTGCACACCCTAAGAAAATCTGTTTTCAAGGATCCCTCATTGACATGAGTCTATTGAGGGATCCATAAAATCACCAAAAAACAGCCGGTTCTATTTCTTTCTTGGATCATTCACACAGACGGTTAAAACAGTGGTCGTGCGAATAGATCCACTAAAATCTATTGGACCGTGTGCTGCTAATACAACAGCCAGCACACAGCCTTGGAATCCTGTTGTGTGAATGAGCCCTTAGATCTGTGGAAGTCTGACAACCTGGATACCTGCAGATCAGCTGCACCAGGGCAGCGTGACTCCCAGTAATGATTACATACCAGGAGCCACACTGCTTACTCACTGTACAAAGTGCAGCTGCGGCTTTTGGTACTGTAGTACTGTCTCATAGACTTCAATGTGACAGCGCTGCAGTACCTAAAGCCACCACTACACTTTATACGGCTAGTGAGCAGCGTGGCTCCTGGTATGGTAACATTACTGAGAGCCATGCTATTCCAATGCAGCTGATCTTCAGGGGGTCCTGCGTGTTGGAACCCTGCAGGTGGTATAACAATATTAGAATGTGGATAATCCCTTTAAAGGGGTTGTCCAGGCAAAAATGTACTTTTTAATTAGAGTGTGAGAGGTGAAAAAAAAAAAAACATTCACCTGTCCCCGATGCTCGTGTGTCCCCCAGTCCTGCAGCTCTGTTGGCGCATGTCCCCACCACACATGACTTCTAAGGCCAATCCGCAGCCACGGCGAAGGGACGTAACTATCTGTGACGTTCCTGGGTCCCTTCTGTAGGCCGCTGATTGACCTAAGTAGTCACGTGACCGCCGAGGCCAATCGTCGGCCTCAGCAGAAGGGAGCTGGAACGTCACAGCCAGAAGGCAGCCAAGTAGCAGGATCGGACTGCACTGGGAGGACACTGCAGCATCGGGGACAGGTGAGTAGGGTATTTTTTTGTGTTTTTTTTCACCTCCCCTGGCATAAATAAAAAAAAATCTAAAATTAACAACATATTGACAAAATTATATTGTATTGGGGGTTGGTTAAAAAGGTTATATCTGCCATATAAATAAATAAGCCGTGTTAAATCAGCCCCATAGTATATTCACTGTATGAATAGGATGCATGACTTTTTTTTTTTTTTAACATCATGCATCCTATTTGTACAGTGTAAATACTATTTATTTATTTTTCTTACTTGTATAGCACCATCATATTCTGCAGCGCTTTACATACATTGACAGTCACTGTCCCATATAGGGCTCACAAGCTACATATGACTGTCAATGTCTGTAAAGCGCTGCGGAATATGATGGCGCTATACAAGTAAGGATAATAAATAAATAAATAAATGGGGCTGATTTAACACAGCTTGTGTGCTAAAAAAAAAGTGATGTACAAGCCATTAAAAAAGTAACAATTATTTTGCGCAAGTGAAAATTTTTGCAAAAAAAATTGAGACTTTTTGAGTTTTTCACGACTTTTCTGGCCCTGTCATTTTATCATCATTTACTTCAATTTTCTAGTGTTAATGATCCCAGAGATCTACATCAGCAAGGAGCTGGTGTGGAGTTCTGTTTAGGTGCACGGACTCCGCAAGACACGACTAATTTATGTGTGCACCTCATTTTAAATTAGGCGCAAAACTCCGGCAGGTGGAAATCATTGCTTTTGATGAATAAGCCGTGACTCCCGTCATGTGGATCATCATATCGCCTTGTAACCCCTTCACTCATATTAGTGAATGGAGTCGCATTGCAACCTGAGAGTCCCAATGCGACTCCATGCACTAACGTGTGAAAGAGTCCCAAGGCGACACGGCGATCTTTGGTTCCATCACGGAAGTTGTAGTGTAGCCATAGTCTTATGCTAGGTTCACATCTGCGGCAAGCTCTCTGTCATACAGGTTCGCCATGGGACCTGAATGACTGAGAGGCGGACTGTTAACATGGCGGTTACACACAGACACCGGCAGACCCCAAACTGAAAGTGACGGACAGAAAAGTCCTCAGCGGTTTCTGCAACTTAGGTATTGTCATGCTGGAGCCCTAGAACAGGCACCAGCATAACAATACAGTGGGATATTCGTTTTTTTTGGGGGGGGGGACTACAACTCTCAACAGATCCAGAGCATCTGGAGCTGCTGGGGGTTGTAGTTCTCAGAGGGGTCAGTGAAGCTGAAAGATTTGGGGGGAAAGTTGTTTTGTGTGTGTGGTAAACAGTACTTACCTTCACACTGTTGTTCTGGGCTCCTCTGCTGAATCCCGCCGCCGCGCACAGCGTCATGACGTCATTGACGCTTGCAGCAATGCGCTGCAATTTGATTGGCTCCAGCAGCTGTCAATCAGGATGCTGGCTTCAGGAGGCGGGCCCAAGACAAGGTAGGTACAGTCTCCCGCCGCTGCGCTCCGCCGGCAGCGGCCATCTTTATCGTAGTAAAGTCCGGCCCCTGACCATTACTAATCCTCATTTTGTCAATGTAAAATGTGGACTAATAGTCGGGGCTCGCGGCCCACCGGGGAATTCACCTGTTCCCCGGTGGGCCAGTCCGACCCTGGTAATGTGTCACCATTTCCCATGTGCTATCTATAGTACTTGTATCTTATTGTTGTAGAAAGTCATTTGGGTCCCCTCAGTTGCTACTTCTGCAACTCTTATATCTACACCCCTGTATAAATACACTTGAAGGCAGGTTCTCTCTCCCCAATCCGAGCCACAGTTGGCCTGATCCTACAATTTGAAGATACTTACCAAAAAGAAATCCTGCAATAATAATAAAAATAAAATTATATAGTATTTTCAGTATTGTCCTACTGGGATACTATACTGAACATTTAAATTACAACACCAAAAATAATAAACTATAAGGTTATGAAAACCAAAAAAGTAAGAGGTATCGCTAAGATCTGTAAAGAGTCAAATTTTCAAGCACCTACCTCTAATCTATGGCATCTGAAAGCCAGATTGAAAGCAAAGATTTTTGGCCACATTAAACCTCAAAAATTGGATCTAACAGTGTGGGATGATTGATGCTTTCTGTTCATCGACGTGCCAGGTATTGCCACTTATCGCCATCCGTTGCTGTGCGTCAGTTCAGCCAGTGCTTTAGTTCCTTTGGCTACTAGGGAGTTAAGTTAGTGCTTTTGATTGACATTCCTCCTGTCCAATCAAGTCTAGGGTGGATTCCTTTATATACTTTTCCAGCCCGCTCCCTATTGCTTGCGATCGCCTTTTTGTGCGTGCTGACTTTACTGTTTGCTATCTCTATACATATTTATGACCTTGGCTATCTCCTTTGACTACTCTTTTGGATTCTGACTCTGTACTTCGCTGCTCGACTGGTACCGACCCTTGGCTAGCTGACCTCCTGTTTGTTGTTGTTTGTCTTGTTTGTGTTCTGTGTTATCACTTACATCATAGGAAGGGACTGTCGCCCAGTTGCCCCCTACCGCCTAGGGTAGGTGAGGCAAATAAGCAGGGACTGGGGACGGGTTCAGCATTAGGGCTCACTGTCTGTCGTTCCCCTTCTTCCCAGGTTTCACCAGCAGCTACTGGGGAATTGCTCATCTAGCAATTCCCTTACATATATTTTATTAAGATTTTTAACAAAGCACAACATACATAATAATGATTAATATAGAGGGTATATACAATTGTCAAGTCATCAAGGTGGTTAAGATGCGTGCAGAATGTTTTACAAAGTCAATAACTAAAATCATATGCCAAATCCTGCACAAAGTCCTTTAGTTCCAAGAGGTAGAATTCCATCCCATCCAGTTAACTTCTTAAGAGACCGTTTGCAACATACCCCAATGGAATATTTTGAAAAAGAAATAATGCGTTGGATGGGGAGGTGTAAAGGATCATTCTGCCCACTTGAGTCTCTGCTCCAATCCAAATCTCTCAATAGCCTCCATCACATCATACCACCCATACTGATCCCACACTAATCAGAATGCCCATCTTGGCAATTGGTGTCTTATGTTTCATCACGTGCATGTACACTTGATATTATTTCACATTTTGGTTATAGTTAATAAAGCAAATTGACACACTAGCCATTATAAGAATGTCAACATACACTCTGTAAATACACATTTCATGTTGAGGGTTTTAACAGACAGGAATACAAGTGAAGTTTTATAGCAGCACGTATGGTTAACAGAGAATTAATAAGTTTTGGACTACTGGATGTGGAAAATGGGTTTAAATATATGATATATCAGTCCCCCCGCCACCCTCATAGGTGAAGTACAATTTGGGAGCCTATGGAAAATTTACATGACTGTGTTCAAAGTACTTGATGGCTCAAAGCAGGAGATAAAACCAAAACCTTGGTCATGTAAGACGAACTGACATGCAGTTGATGTTTTTGTTACAGACATCATATTATCAAATGACTATTTTTAATGTATATAAACTTTTTGCAAATCATTTTTAAAAATCATAAAACTTCTTAACTATATAATTTTCTGAGTTTACTTCATTTTGCTCACACATGTATTATCTATCACTCAAACAGTTAAATAAACTTTTCTTCATATCTGGAATAAGATCCTCATCATAATATATTTTTTTTTCATATTTTTAATAAGACCATTACTTTTTAGAATGGTAAACTCTTTTCCTGCATAAATGTTCTCTTTAATTACATGAACATTTTATAGTATAGAAATGCAAATTTCAGTATTTTTCTGCGACCCCCTCATTTTGATGGCCTTTAGAATCACTCTAATGCATAAATGAGACAGCTGAATGTGTTCATTACACTGTAGAATTTGTAACCCTTTAATTATCTGGATATCAAACCATTTTTATGTTTTCTTCCTTTTCTTTTATCTGTATTCCAGAAGTTTGACCTACAAATCTGTTGTTATAAAAGAAAAAATATATATGCATAAAGTACCAATCATTTTAGTAAACTTCAAAAAAAGTTCCAAGAATTTTGTATGAGAAACTATTTTGATTATTTTAACCCTTTGTCACCATGCAACATATATTTATGATGCTTGTGCTATGTAGTTAATGCCAAATGCCATAAATGTTTAGGAATGGTGGCAAAACAGGAGCTGTGCACAGATTATCAGCAGCCAGTGCCAATAGCATATCACTCTAATTCTATTTGCTTACCTCCTCAAATGCTGCACTCAATAGCAATAGTGGCACCAAAAAGGTTAGACACAGGGAATGAACCAGTAGGGCCTATATACTCCATTAGGCACCAATGAAAACTACAATTCATCCTGCAAAGATGAAATTCTCACATACCTGAGTAGACAAAACAATTAAACAGATATCTGAACATATGTTAACACAAAAAGAAACTCAAGTGATATTACAGTTCCTTGTTATTGATGATCTATCCTTCGAATAGGTTTGAAGGAGTGGTGGTGCTTGTGGGAGTGCCGTGACCCCTTCAAGGTTAATATCACACGCTGTCTGTTTCACAGTGGTCGTGTAATGTAATTACATTCTGGTCCCTTAGAAATAAATAGGACAACATTGTAACTGTATCACATGATATGAAACAAATGGTATGCAATGTAAAAAGTGAAGAGGTCACAGCACAAGTGCCATGATCCTTTCAATAAGCTGATAAGAGGGAGTCCTGGGTGTTGGACCACCACTGATCTTTTATTGAAGACCAATTTTGAGGGGATACACAGGTACTGTAATATCCCTTTAATTTCTTTTTGTGTTAACATATTTGCAGAGTTATTGGAGTTATTGGTGTCAACTTTCTATCACATTATATAAACCCCAAAATAGTGCATTAAGAAATACAGCTTGTACCATGAAGCTAAGTTGACAGAAAAAAAAATAAAGATATAAAAAAGAGGTTCAGTACAGCAAGAAACAAAACTCAAAGTTTAACAAAGGATTGTTATATATTTTTTTCATTTTTGTTCCTTATTTATTCACATTCACGGTATGCAAACACAAATAATATTAAGAAACCTATTTTAATATCTGTTTTGCAGCTTCACTAGCTTCCCTCATGCTTTTTAATTTAATTGTGAAGTAGATCGAAAAAAATCCTTTAAAGCAGAACATACCCACAATGCATTTGGCTTAATAAATGACATTTACTGTAGACAGTTGCTGATACCTAATGGTGCTCATTAATCTGTTCTTTCAACCACCTAACAAAAAGTTTGATATTTTAACAGTTTCAGGCCTCGGGTCTTCAGATACCAGTATAAGCACAGCAGAATGTTATTGTAACGTCTCTGCCTGTTCGGGTCTCTGCACCACCCTCCGCCCGCATGCAGTGGCGCAGGAGGCGTGCTCAGTTTGACTCCTTGTTTAAGATTCTTGTTGCTCAGTCTGAACACTGTCCTAGACTATGTAATTGATTTTCTGCCACACCTGTCTACTTCCTTGGTTTTCCTCTGCTCCACTAATAGTTAATTTTGCCTTGCCTGTGTGATTGACAGCCTTTCCTCCTATCAGCCTTTCCTATTTATTCTTTGCTCACATTCACATTGGCGCTGGTTATTTCTTCTTGTGTTCTGGCTATTATTCCTTGCTGTTTTGTTACTTGTATTTGTATTCCTGACCTCTGGCCTTGACTTTTGACTATTCTCTTGGATTTTGATTTTGTACTTCATTGCTCGTCTGTTACCGAACCCTTGGCTTTCTGACCTCCCTTTTTGTCGTTTGTTCTGTCTGTGTTCTGTGTTGTCACTTTACTCAGTATAGGGCTCGTCTTCAGGTTGTCCTTTTACCGTTTAGGGTAAACTGAGGCAATAGGAAGGGACAGTGGCTGGGTTGAGATTAGGGCTCAGTTGTCTCTGTCCTTCCTCCCAGTCCCCTGCAGTAGTGTGAGGGTATTGCTACGTCTGGCAAGACCCTAACAGTTATCTATTGGAATGAATATGTAAAAATATAACTGTCCAGTCTTCTCTTGGTTCTGGCCACCATTGTAATAATTCTTGTGTTAGAGCTGAAAGGGGTGCATGGCACCAAATGCACAGTGTGTATGCCTGTCCAACTATTCAGAATCAAAGGGCACTATTAAAGAGAACTTCTCAATGGATACTTTGTTTTTCTCTCCATGCTTTGTCTTGTAAGTCCACTGTGTGTGACCTGTAAAGACCTAACATATTTTGACCCTGTTTTGCCTGATATAGTTTTTGCCATATTACTACTTATCTGTTTTCCTAGACTATTATTATCTGGTTTGCCTGACCATGTTTCTGCTTTCAACACATACTTTATCCAAAATATGTCACTCCTCCATTACCAGCCTTGACCTGCCTAACTGTCTGCTTCACGCCACCTTCATCACTGTGACCTTTGCATAGACTTTAAACTTTCATTAACAATTGACCCTGCAAACTTTTCAGACGCCACCTGTGCAGGAAATCCAATACCAAACAAGGTTAGAGCACCAAAATCCTGAGGCTAGTTTAGTACCCTAAATCTGAAAACAGGGCCGGTTTTAGACGAAGTGGGCCCTGGGCAAAATTAAAAGTGGGGCCCCAAATGCTGATATGCAAACAACACCATCGTCTTCCAGTGGCAGCCCCTATAATAATGCCTCCTTTCTGCCAACAAAAAAGTAATAACAAGCCCCATTTTACCACACACAATTCAAATGAGCATCTTTGTACTGCCTAATAGATTTTTGCAGCCAGTCATCAGTTATTATAGCACCTCCTTATAAATAATAGTCCCTGATTATAAATAATATTACACCTTTATCAGTAATAGCTCCCTTATAAATGATAAATAGTGCCCTGTATCAATAATATTCCCCTTTATTAGTAACAGTCACCCCGTAAAAATAATACTGCTCCCTTATTAATAATAGCCCTCTCATAAATAATAGTTACCCTTATAAATAATAGTCCCCATTATCACTAATAGCCCCCTTTATAAATAAGCCCACTTAACAAGTATACCCCCCTTATAAATAGTTCACCTCTTATAAATAATAGCTCCCCCTTATAATGGATGCCTTATATATAATAGTTCCCCCATTATAAATAATAGCACATCTTATAAATAATAGTTCCCCCTTATAATAGCCCTCTCATATTTAGGTTTCCCAATTATATATAGTAACCCTTATATATAATAGTTCCTCCCTTATAAATAAGTGACAGACTGAAGGGCCTTAGGCCCACCAGAGGAACTTGTTCTGGGGCCCCACCCAACAGCTTCCTGCTAATAGCCTACACCACAGCTCCTTCACTGAAGTCTTACATATGTGTTGACTATCTGGTATTACTGAGCATGTTCCCAGTATAGTCAGCCCCTATAGTACTGTGCAGGCCCCATAACTCCATGGCCAGTTCATGCATAGTACTGTATGGGGAATGACATGGCCATGGAGCACTACACGTATGTGCTAGATTATAGTGAGGGAGCTGTGATGCAAACATAGCACACAGGCCTGCCAGCAGGAATTTTGAGCCCCCCTCGCACAGTATAATGCTCCACAGTATAAAATGCTCTGAGCCCTCCACAGTTTCCCCACATGGTATATAATGCTCCACAGTGGCCCACACAGTATAAAATGCTCCCCAGAGCCCCCCATAGTGGCCCCACATGGTATATAAGGCTCCACACAGTATAGTACTCCACAGTGGCCCACACAGTATGCTACCCCTTAGTGGCCCCAGACAGTACAATATGCTCCCTAGCAGCCCCACACAGTATAATATGCTCCATACCGTATAATATGCACCCCACCGTGCCCCCCAGTATAATGCTCCACAGTGGCCTAACACAGTATAACATGCTCCACAATGGCCTTCACACAGTATAATCTACTCCCCAGAGGGGTTCCCCCAGTATAATGCTCCACAGTGGTCCCCCACAGTATAATATTTTCCCCACAGTCCACCCCAGTATAATGCTCTACAATGGCCCCACAAAGTATAATATGCTCCATAAAAGCCCCACACAATATAATACACTCCACAGTGGCCCCACACAGTATAACAGGATCCCCACATTGACCCTTCCCCCCAGTATAAAGCGCCACAGTGGCCCATAGTATAATATGCTCCCCAGAGGGCCCCCACTAGTATAATGCTCCACAGTGCCCCCCCAGTATTTTGCTCCATGCAATATATTATGCTCCCCAGAGCATCCCCCCAGTATAATGCTCTACAGTAGGTCCCACACAGTATAATATTCTCCCCAGAGGGCCCCTAGTATAATGCTCCTTAGTTCCCCCCCGAATAATGCCCCAGTGTCCTCACTTAGTATAACATGCTCCAGAATGGTCTCCACATAGTATAATATACTGCCCAGAGAGTTTCCCTCAGTATAATGCTCCACAGTGGCCCAAAACAGTATAATATGCTCTCCAGAGTCCCCCCCCCCAGTATAATGCTCCACGGTGGCCCCACACAGTATAATATACTGGGGAGCCCCCTGGAAAGCATATTATACTGTGTAGGGCCACTGTGGAGTATTATACTGGGGAGGAGGCCCTCTGGAGAGCATGTTATATTCTGTGGGGCCTCTATGGAGCATTATAAAGTGGGTGGGCTCTGGAGAGCATGTTATATTCTGTGGGGCCACTTTGGAGCATTATACTGGGGGCCCCCTCCCCAGTATAATGCTCCACAGTGGCCTAACACAGTATAACATGCTCCACAATGGCCTTCACACAGTATAATCTACTCCCCAGAGGGGTTCCCCCAGTATAATGCTCCACAGTGGTCCCCCACAGTATAATATATTCCCCACAGTCCACCCCAGTATAATGCTCTACAATGGCCCCACAAAGTATAATATGCTCCATAAAAGCCCCACACAATATAATACACTCCACAGTGGCCTCACACAGTATAACAGGATCCCCACATTGACCCTTCCCCACAGTATAAAGCGCCACAGTGGCCCATAGTATAATATGCTCCCCAGAGGGCCCCCACTAGTATAATGCTCCACAGTGCCCCCCCCCAGTATTTTGCTCCATGCAATATATTATGCTCCCCAGAGCATCCCCCCAGTATAATGCTCTACAGTAGGTCCCACACAGTATAATATGCTCCCCAGAGGGCCCCTAGTATAATGCTCCTTTGTTCCCCCCCGAATAATGGCCCAGTGTCCTCACTTAGTATAACATGCTCCAGAATGGTCTCCACATAGTATCATATACTGCCCAGAGAGTTTCCCTCAGTATAATGCTCCACAGTGGCCCAAAACAGTATAATATGCTCTCCAGAGCCCCCCCCAGTATAATGCTCCACGGTGGCCCCACACAGTATAATATACTGGGGAGCCCCCTGGAAAGCATATTATACTGTGTAGGGCCACTGTGGAGTATTATACTGGGGAGGAGGCCCTCTGGAGAGCATGTTATATTCTGTGGGGCCTCTATGGAGCATTATAAAGTGGGTGGGCTCTGGAGAGCATGTTATATTCTGTGGGGCCACTTTGGAGCATTATACTGGGGGCCCCCTCCCCAGTATAATGCTCCACAGTGGCCTAACACAGTATAACATGCTCCACAATGGCCTTCACACAGTATAATCTACTCCCCAGAGGGGTTCCCCCAGTATAATGCTCCACAGTGGTCCCCCACAGTATAATATATTCCCCACAGTCCACCCCAGTATAATGCTCTACAATGGCCCCACAAAGTATAATATGCTCCATAAAAGCCCCACACAATATAATACACTCCACAGTGGCCTCACACAGTATAACAGGATCCCCACATTGACCCTTCCCCACAGTATAAAGCGCCACAGTGGCCCATAGTATAATATGCTCCCCAGAGGGCCCCCACTAGTATAATGCTCCACAGTGCCCCCCCCCAGTATTTTGCTCCATGCAATATATTATGCTCCCCAGAGCATCCCCCCAGTATAATGCTCTACAGTAGGTCCCACACAGTATAATATGCTCCCCAGAGGGCCCCTAGTATAATGCTCCTTTGTTCCCCCCCGAATAATGGCCCAGTGTCCTCACTTAGTATAACATGCTCCAGAATGGTCTCCACATAGTATCATATACTGCCCAGAGAGTTTCCCTCAGTATAATGCTCCACAGTGGCCCAAAACAGTATAATATGCTCTCCAGAGCCCCCCCCAGTATAATGCTCCACGGTGGCCCCACACAGTATAATATACTGGGGAGCCCCCTGGAAAGCATATTATACTGTGTAGGGCCACTGTGGAGTATTATACTGGGGAGGAGGCCCTCTGGAGAGCATGTTATATTCTGTGGGGCCTCTATGGAGCATTATAAAGTGGGTGGGCTCTGGAGAGCATGTTATATTCTGTGGGGCCACTTTGGAGCATTATACTGGCGGCCCCCTCCCCAGTATAATGCTCCACAGTGGCCCCACACAGTATAATATGCTATCCAGAGGGGCCTCCTGAGTATAATGCTCCACAGTAGCCCTACAGACTCCGTCAGTGCTATTATTATATTATACTCTGGGGTCTCGAAGGCCCGGGGAGCTAAGGGAAAATAACAAACAGTTATACTCACCTTGCCTTATCTCTCCTTGGACTCCTTGCACTGCTCCGCTATCCCCGCCATCCCCGCCGGCTGCTTCTTCTCTGCGGCAGACATCACGGTTACTTAAGGCACGCTGTCAGTACGCCCCACGTGACTGCGGCACATGACTCTGGGTCCCTTTCTGCTATTGATATGGCCAGGCCTGACTCCTTTGGTTACGGGGCCCTGGGCAATTGACCAGTCCCCCCCCCCCCACCAACGCCGGCCCTGTCTGAAACACAATTACAGTGGGGAAAAAAGTATTTAGTCAGCCACCAATTGTGCAAGTTCTCCCACTTAAAAAGATGAGAGAGGCCTGTAATTGACATCATAGGGAGACCTCAACTATGAGAGACAAAATGAGAAAACAAATCCAGAAAATCACATTGTCTGATTTTTTTAAGAATTTATTTGCAAATTATGGTGGAAAATAAGTATTTGGTCAATAACAAAAGTTCATCTCAATACTTTGTTATATGTCCTTTGTTGGCAATGACAGAGGTCAAATGTTTTCTGTAAGTCTTCACAAGGTTGGCACACACTGTTGCTGGTATGTTGGCCCATTCCTCCATGCAGATCTCCTCTACAGCAGTGATGTTTTGGGGCTGTCGCTGGGCAACACAGACTTTCAACTCCCTCCAAAGGTTTTCTATGGGGTTGAGATCTGGAGACTGGCTAGGCCACTCCAGGACCATGAAATGCTTCTTACGAAGCCACTCCTTCGTTGCCCTGGAAGTGTGCTTGGGATCATTGTCATGCTGAAAGACCCAGCCACGTTTCATCTTCAATGCCCTTGCTGATGGAAGGAGGTTTGCACTCAAAATCTCATGATACATGGCCCCATTCATTCTTTCATGTACACGGATCAGTTGTCCTGGTCCCTTTGCAGAGAAACAGCCCCAAAGCATGATGTTGCCACCCCCATGCTTCACAGTAGGTATGGTGTTCTTTGGATGCAACTCAGCATTCACTCTCCGAGTTGTGTTTCTACCAAACAGTTCTACTTTGGTTTCATCTGACCATATGGCATTCTCCCATTGCTCTTCTGGAACATCCAAATGCTCTCTAGCAAACTTCAGACAGGCTCGGATATGTACAGGCTTAAGCAGGGGGACACGTCTGGCACTGCAGGATCTGAGTCCCTGGCGGCGTAGTGTGTTACTGACGGTAGCCTTTGTTACGTTAGTCCCAACTTTCTGCAGGTCATTCAATAGGGCCCCCCGTGTGGTTCTGGGATTTTTGCTCACCGTTGTGATCATTTTGACCCCTCGGGGTGAGATCTTGCGTGGAGCCCCTGATCGAGGGAGATTATCAGTGGTCTAGTATGTCTTCCATTTTCTGATTATTGCTCCCACAGTTGATTTCTTCACACCAAGCTGCTTGCCTATTGCAGATTCAGTCTTCCCAGCCAGGTGCAGGTCTACAATTTTGTTTCTGGTGTCCTTCCACAGCTCTTTGGTCTTCACCATAGTGGAGTTTGGAGTGTGACTGTTTGAGGTTGTGGACAGGTGTCTTTTATACTGATAACAATGTCAAAGAGGAGCCATTACTACAGGTAATGAGTGGAGGACAGAGGAGCCTCTTAAAGAAGAAGTTATAGGTCTGTGAGAGACAGAAATCTTGCTTGTTTGTAGCTGATCAAATACTTAATTTACACCATAATTTGCAAATAAATTCTTAAAAAAGCAGACTGTGATTTTCTGGATTTGTTTTCTCATTTTGTCTCTCATAGTTGAGGTCTACCTATGATGTCAATTACAGGCCTCTCTCATCTTTTTAAGTGGGAGAACTTGCACAATTGGTGGCTGACTAAATACTTTTTTTCCCCACTGTATAGGAAAGTGGGTCCTATAGATAAATTGTGCTGTCTAGTTTAATTCTTTACCTGGGTCTCTTGGAATCAGAGGGTTTATATGTATTTTATGCATTTTAGGGAAAACTTGCGCATTGCTAATATTTTTACTTTTTTATATTTCATATTACTTTACACTAAAATTCTAATTAATCTCACAGTTATTACAAATGTGTACTTTATCCAACATACATCATTGTTATAATGACTTTTATTCTAAGACTCACTTATTAATAATATAATTTCCATCCTTAGAAGGCATAAACTATCTATAACAGGCATTGACGGGGTTGTCCCATTAGACACTGTGGACAGGGGGACTGAAAATCCCACATTACTCCTTCATGTGAATGAATCACGATTGCATGACCTGCAGTTCATTCCCTGCTATGGGGCTGCAGGAGATTACAGTCTTGGCAGCCCCTTAACAGTGAATTGATCGCCAGTCACGCAAATTCTTTGATGTTTCATTCACATGGAGGAGACATGGGGAACTTTGTCTGTATTCCTGACGACTGGGGGACCCGGTAGTCATACTCCAAGTGCTATACAGAGGCAGAGTATAAAGCATTTTTATTTTTAGTGCGGGCACATATAGCTTTACAACAGGGCAATTTGGGACATTAAATCTCTGGTCCATAAGTTGGTAGGTGGTATAGTGTCGCAAATTGCCCTGATGGGTTCACTTTAAGAAATCCGGGATGACTTTATATGGATTATACAAGCATTATTGGTATACCAGTTCTGCCCTACTACATATTTTAACTGAGACAGACTGTTATTTCTTTGTATCTTAAAGGGAACCTGTCACGTGGTAACAATATGCTGTTCAATCTGCAGGCAGCATATTATAGAGCAGAGGAGCTGAGGAGATTGATATATATGAAAAGATTCATTATAAGTTATCAAGTAGTTCTGTAAGTCTCTGCTCTTTCTATGCAGTAAAGTCAAGGAGGCAATCTTATCAGCTAAAGCTCTCCATCAGTGGATCCCTTCTCAATCTGTGCAGACACCAATCAGGTGTTATTTGGAACATTGCCATTCTTTTTCTTTTTTTTGGCCATTGGCTCTAAGTAGGAGCCATAACCAAAGGCAGTCATAAATACCATGGAGTAGCTGGTGGCCTGGTACACCTTGTGCATCCAGAGATCACAATTTAGTTCTACCTGCTCTACATACAATAAAAGTAAATGAGGTTGCTTTGCTAGCTGTGCGTTGTTGTGGCTGTCAAACAAAAATCCAATCTAGAGACATAGACCATGTGACTTGTGAGCTGCAATGAAAACATTTTCTTTATATGCAATGCTGGCAGATTTGGGTTGTGTGTCTTGTGTAGCAGCTAAAAGTCTCCATATATACCTCACCTAAAACATATTGCAATAATGGTGCATGTAATCATTGCTATAATGGAAACACATCTACATTGTTTTTATATTAACTGTAATTTAGAATTAAAAATGTCCTCTCTTTATTTTTGGATACAGGTCCTATACAGATGTATAGGTGTTTCCATGGTTACATATTTTTATTTGATCAGAGATTGCCTTACATCCAATTCCTCGTACTTGCTAACAGACGGATGGTGGATTACATATGGAAAGATCTCTATTTATGGCTATATCTACTTCTCATGGAAACCTGTGCCTCAGACACTGCCATCAGATTTAAAGGGATATTGCCCTCCAGGCCCTTAGGTTAGTGATACCTAATTTATACCTTCATTTGTGCCTATTGATTATAAAAACAAATATTTCTACATCAAACCAATTCTTAATAATATCTACTGCAGCTTAACTGCCTTCCATTTGGTGACTAGTACTAGGTGCCGTGGTTTGTGGATCCATTGATCACTTCATTCTTCTTCTTCTTCTTCATAAGTTCAGAATTCCATGTCAATGGTTAAGAACTAAGATTACTTATTTTGACACAATGTTCTTTCACACGGATTCTGACCTGGGAAATTTGGCAAAACGAGTGAAATAACTCCTAATTTCTGCTTCCCTTTGCTAACTAGTAGTGACCGTTCCTTCTATTTTCAGCACAATGCTGTAACCAAGGCAGAAACCCAAAGCTCTGCTTTGACTTTCTGCCACTGCTTCACACAAAAATACTTCATAAATTGTATTTTGCCAATGTGAACATAGCTTAAGAATCCATATCCTTAACCAGTGTGAAACTTTATGTAACATGGAAGTTCTACAGTCATGATGAGTTCTATAATAGTGTCAATTTCTGCACTAAGGATCATTTATCACAGGCCATTTGTGCCTGTACAAGTGCTGGTCAGTTAATAATAAAGGAATAAAACAAGCTGAGTGCTGCTTGTTTAAAGGACCTCTATATAGTCTGTATAGTGGCGAACAAACTATAATACAATCAGGTATAATACCTCTTTACACAATGAGATATGCTAGTGAAAACAGTAATTGTTAGGCCCACATAAATGTTTTGATCACCTATTTGCTTGGTGGCTGCTCTGTTTACATGGGGCAATGACCAGTAAAGTGCATTCTTGCAAACATTCATTCACCTGTTCATTGGCCCATGTAAAAGGTCCCTAGGAGACATTACATCTAATGATCAGTTTCCATACAACCATCTATAGCTTAGTAGCTGCAAAACTCTATTATTTAATGGAGATAAAAATGACCATAGTTCTCAGCCTCTATGGAGCACAGAACCCGCCATTTTTTATCAACGTTCACAGCTATTCCATTCTCAATTTACAGATGTACAATGAGGAACAGAATCACCCCGTGCTGGTTAACCCCGGACCACAATTTACCAAGCTAAAATGCTGAAAAGATGAGGTTAGATCTATTTGACTCCTGTATAAAAGTAACATATTGGACTGTGAGAAAAGTCATCCTGGCACACTACTTACACATCTCAGCTTGAGTCCGTTACACTTCCTACAGTTACCAGTCAAGGGGATGTGCTGGAACATGAACTTATGCATTAAACAGTATGTGAACATGAAAATTCATGCAACTTCAGTGGAGGAAATTGTTTCCTTAAAAGATTCATGCTGGCTGTAACTTCCCAATAATACAAGGCTAGGACGATTCTGCTTTTTAACAAGAGCATAGCTGCATTTCTTTAGATACAGTAAAGCTAAAAATCAGTTTGGTTTTAGCTGACACATCACTCATAGAGACCATACAGAGGAATGAATAGTAAAAACATTCATAAAAATATGGCAAGTCAGAAAGATCTCTCTGCTACATTAACCATTTAATCCCCCTTTTTTAGGCCCTAGTGAGAGCAATTTGTTATGATTTTTCACCTGTACTGAATAAACAGGACATGAAAAATAATCTTAAAGGGACTCTATCATTGGGGAAACATATTTTTAACTGAAGCCATGTTGGAATAGCCTTTATGAAGGCTATTCTGCTCCTGCCTTTACTTTTCTTCTCCTCGCCGCCGTTTGTCCAAAAAAACTATTTATTCTCATATGCAAATGATGCTCTGGGAGCACAGGGGCCGTTCCACCATCGTCATCCATGAAACCCGCCTCCAGCACTGATTTTTCACGCCCCCTGCATCTTCTTCTGTTCACCTGCGAAAGAAAAATGGCCGATGGAGCATGCACAGTTGGCCCTGCCACTTCGGGTTCAGGCAGAGCCGACTGTGCATGCTCCATCGGCCATTTTTCTTTTGTTTCTTACACCAGCGTACTGCAGAAATGTGGCTGACGGAACATGCGCAGTTGGCTCAGCCTGAACCCAAAGTGGCAGGGCCGACTGTGCATGCTGGAGGCAGGTTGTGGGGATGACAATGGTGTGCCCGGAGCACAGGGAGCATTATTTGCATATGAGAATAAAACATTTTTTTGGACAAACGGTGGCGAAGAGAAGAAAAGTAAAAGGCTATTTCAACGTGGCTTCAGTTAAAAACATGTTTCCCCATGACAGAATCCCTTTAAAATTTCCTCGTCATGTTTTTTTTTGCAGTTACCCTAGTTAGGATCACATAGTCAGCAACAGGGCTCTAGTTGTAACTGGTGGAAGGTTTCTTCATGTATTATCACTTATTACTATTATTTTCATGACCTTTTCAAAACAACATAGTTCCTTTTATCTCGGGATATGACATATATTCTATAGTAGTTTTCCCATCTATAGTATTAAACATACTTCCCAACTTTCAAAGGACAGAAAGAGGGACGAAATGTACAATATGCGTGCTGCAGCAAATTTAGCTCCACCCACTTCTATGCTGACACCGCCCATTCTCATCCATTTTTCTTTGTGCCCCCACACAGTATAATGCTCCTACAGTCACCCTAACATTATAATGTTCCCCTCCAATTGCTCCACAGTATTAAGTCCCTCTCCTGGTGCCCCAGTTTAAACTGGGGGAAACTAGAGTGGGACATTAACCTTGGGCAGCTGGAGGGTGACATTAAACAGTGGGCGTAGTCAAGGGGGACAATAAATTGGGGGCAGCTGGAGCAGGACATTGAACTGGGGCAGCTGGAGGATGACATTAAACCGTAGGGGTAGATGGAGGGTGACATTAAACTGGGAGCAACTAGAAACTGACATGTCCCCCTCCAGCTGCTCCCATGGTTTAATGTCCTTCTCCATTTTGCCCCCAGTTTAATGTCTCCATCCAGCGATGCCCACTGTTTAATGTCCTCCTCCTGCTGCCCCCAGTTTAATGTCAACCTCCAGCCGCCCCTCCAGTTTAATATACCTCTTAATCTCCCCCCCAGTTTAATGTGCCCCCTTCATCTGTCCCTAGTTTCATGTCCCCCCTTCATCTTCCACTAGTTTAATGTGTCCCCTTCATCTGCCACCAGTTTAATGTTCTTCCTTCATCTGCCCCTAGTTTCACGTGTCCCCTTCATCAGCACCAGTTTAATGTGCCCCCTTCATCTGCCACCAGTTTCATGTTCCCCCTCAAGTTGACCCCAAAGTTTAACATAAAAAACACTGATACTCACCTCTCCTCGCTCCCCTGCTGCTCTGCCTGAGGTCTCTTCTCTAATAGTGTTCTTGGAGCTGCAGGCGTGATGTGAGTGACGTCATCACATCATGCCTACAACTCCCGGGGCTAGAGCATGCGAGAGCACAGTGGTGAAGCGGGAGCTGTCTGCAGATGGCTCCTTCTTCATTCACCATTGTATTCAACTCATCTGCGTCCACCGGGACATATCTCCCACTGACCGGCACAGGACCCGGAATCCAAATACTATTTCACCATCTGTACCACAAATAAGGTACAAAACAATATCAGAAATTCTAAAGTTTTTACCATATAAAGTGATGCAGGCTACATTTGAGAAATGCGGGCAGATTGACTGACAAAATTGACTGCATCTTTAACCCCTTCCCGCTGTATCCACAACTTTTTTGTTTTTCTGTTCACAGGGCCATATGAGGGCTTAATTTTTGTGGGATAAATTGTACTTCATAATGGTACTATTTAATATTCCGTACAATGTACTGGGAAGCTGGGAAAAAATTAAGAAAGTGGTGGAATTAAAGAAAAACTGCGTTTGCACAACATTCTTTGTTTTTACAGCGTTCACTCTGCAGCCAAAATGACATGACATGCTAAAAGAGCAACACTTCCTAAAGTAAGTCACAATAGAGCTTCAAGACCTCTTGACCTAGTTCATAGTGATGAATGTGGTCCCCTAAACCCACCTACACCTGGATGTAACAGGTTCATAGTGACTTTCATAGATGACTATGCAAGATACACAGTCACTTACCTAATGCAACACAAGAGTGGAGTTTTTGACAAATTACAGGACTATGTAGTAAGGACAAGTAACAAGTTTCAGAGAAAACCTCTCATACTTCGGAGTGACAATGGAGGTGAATTCACAGAGCATAAAATACAAGAATACTTAAAGCAGAATGGAATAGAGCATCAAAAGACAGTCCCCTACACACCAGAGCAAAACGGGGTAGCTGAAAGAAAGAACAGAACTCTGAAATGTTGTTGGATACAGCGACAATGTTAAGGGTTACAGAATCCTAAATCCCAAAACTGACAAGGTTACCATTAGCAACAGCATAACTTTTGTTGAAGATCTGAGAGACAATGTAATGACCACAGAGGAAGTAAGAACAGAAGAGAAAACTGACACTGATCAGCCAACATCTGTAACTTCTGAACAAACAGTTGAAGTGAGCGCAGAATCCATCAGTAATGAAGAACAGACACAACCAAGCTCACACACAGAACCAAGACGTTCGATGAGAGAGAATAAAGGTAAACCACCTGTATGTCTCTGATACAAGGCAAGCACTGCCAGTTCTAATGAACCTGCAACTTGGGAAGACATATCTCAGCTTTCAGAAGGGGAAGCTAGTAAATGGATAAAGGCTGCAAAGGAAGAGATAAAATCCATGTGTGACACTAAAACATGGACACTTACAGAACTACCACCTGGAAGGAAATCCATAGGTTGTAAGTGGACTTTCAAAGTAAAATACAATGCAGATGGTACAGTGGAGTGATACAAAGCAAGACTCATAGCCAAGGGATATTCTCAAAAATATGGAGAGGACTATGATGAGACATTTGCGCCAGTAGTCAAACATGCTACAATAAGAACTTTGCTGACAGTAGCTGCAATAAGGAAAATGCAAGTAAGACACTTTGATGTAAAAACAGCGTTTCTACATGGCGAGTTATCAGAAAATATCTACATGGAATAACCACCAGGATTCAAAGATGAGCAAAGGCCAGACCTAGTATGCAAACTACAGAGTAGTATATATGGTCTAAAGCAAGCCGCCAGAGCATGGAATATGAGAATAAATGAAGTGATTACACACGAGGGCTTTCAGAGGAGTAAAGCAGACCCCTGTTTATACACAAAGAAATTGGCAGACAGGTGGATCTATGTATTCATTTATGTGGACGATATTCTGATTTGTTTCAAGCAAGAAGGGGATGAAGGAGAAATACTCCAAACCCTGAATCAGCATTTTGAGACCAAAGATCTTGGCAACGTAAATAATTATCTTGGCATTCAGATTGAGAGAGAGGAATGTGGCAGCTTCCTTCTGAACCAAAAGCACAAAATACAAGAAATAATTGAGACATTTGGAATGGAAGATGCAAAACCAGTAAAATCTCCCATGGAAACCAACTACCTGAAGAAGATAGACAGCCAAGATACACCACTACCAACTAACACACAGTACAGGAAAGCAATAGGGAAATTGCTGTACATTAGCACCGCTACAAGGCCTGACATCGCAGCAGCAGTTGGAATCCTATGCAGAAAGATTTCAACGCCAAGTCAGATGGACTGGAATGCTGTGAAGCGAATCATTCGCTATCTTAAAGGGACTTTACACTACCACCTAAAGTTATCAGCAAGTGACGAAAGCACCCTGACAGTGTGAACCGAGAGCAAGGCAGGTGGTTTGGACTCCACAACCAGAAATGAACGCACATGCGGTAGTTCAAGGAAAGAATATATATTTACTATAAGTTAATAAAGGCTAGTTAAAGGTAAAATGACAGGGATAAAGACAAGCAAAATATACAATATAGCATGAACAATTTAAAGGCAAATTCTGCAATGGTTTCTACTTTTACTCTGTCCACTTCTGCAGCATGGACACTGAATGAACAATATACTCAAAACTATCCCTAACTGACCCTGACTTCACATTTGGGTGCACCCCCTTTTCCCCAGTGGTCCAGGTGGACCGCTTACAGTCCGTAGAAGCGCGCGGTGGGGCCCAAAGTCGTTCCTTTCTTTTATAGTGAAGCGTCCTCTCCTCACTGTTATCAGGATCTTGGGAGAAATGAAGTCCTCTTTAATAGGAAAACCCAATGAATGCAATGTAATCCAACAGCAGATTCCACTCAGCACACTGACAGTCCTGCCGAATCCATACACTGATCTGGGATGTAAGCCGGGATTTAGCAGGTGCTGTCCAGTACATCAACAGCACTGCGAGTCTCTATCTGTGGTATCCATATACACAGTCACAATGTCAGTCTCACTGATCAGCCACTGAGCACAGTTCCTTTCACGTGGACTCACTAGTCCTGTTGTCTTTTTACACTCTGTTTGTCTCTGGACCAAGATACAGCTTAGCTGTACAGAAAAATATCCACACCAGTTCAACACAGCACAGACACCTGTCTTCTCTCTTGCCAAGATGGCTGCTGCTCTCTGTCTCGTCACTTCCTGCTTCTCTGCTCACACTCTGTCTGCAGAACAGGCAGGCTGACATAAAAGTGGGGGGGTCTCACTCCAGCATCATGTCACAATTACAATGGCTGCTGTCTTAAAGGAACAGAATCACAGAAATACATTCAACATTAACAGTTTATACTGAAGCTTAGGACAACATTGGCTGTCTCTTACAACAGGATATGTGGATGCCAATTGGGCCGGAGATACCAGTGACAGAAAATCTACAAATGGGTACCTGTTTCTTCTATCTGGAGGTGCTATCTGTTGGCGTAGTAGAAAGCAACTTTCTGTTACACTATCATCTACTGAAGCAGAGTATGTTGCAGCAGTGCAGGCAAGTCATATGGTTGAGACAACTATTAAAAGACTTGGGTCAACCACAGATGAAAGCAATGAGAATCTTTGAGGATAATCAAGGATGTCTTGCACTTGCGCAGATGTAAAGAGTTATCTCGAGAATCAAACACATTGATGTGAAGTACCACTTTCTGAGGGATCTTCAAGAGCAGGGACTTCTTGAGTTACTTTATTGCCCGACTGAGGATATGACAGCAGATATCCTTACTAAGCCCCTGACCGCTGAAAGACACTCGAGGCTTACAAACAAGATGGGCCTAACAGACTAAGTCTTAGCTGTTGAGAAGGGGTGTTGGAGATATACAATAGCCAGCTTCGTCTCTATATTTGCTGGATTGACTGCAGTTCACATTTATGACACTAGATGTAGCTGTTAATAAATGTTTATTTGTTGTCACTCTGTACTTTTGTTGTTTTGATGCTTTGATGATATACACATCCTGTTTTGTGTGTGTGCTGAACTAGATCTGTTATTCACCATGTGAGGTGATCTTCTCTTACTGCACTCATGTTTCACTAAAGTTTTGTTCCTTTTATATACAACTGTCTATCTGGTTTTATCTCTGCCACATCCAGCAATCACACTTTGCAACACTGAAGACAGAAAGTTGTCCAAGATTCTGGACTTATTTGTTGCTGTGCCAGGAGGAGCAGGAGAGGACCCTGACAGGAGAGACTCATTCGGGCCTAGCATACAGGTAACCAGATCCCTGTCAGGGCTCCCTGTAACTCCATCCCCAGTGTACCTGGCTGGGAGAGGCAGAGAGGAAGAGAAGTGTAGAACTATACTGCAGAGCCTGTATCATCCCAGGGCACCCTCCTAGAACCAAGGCTGGGGGTTGGACAATGTAGAACTACTACCCCCACCTGGAAGCTGCTGTTGACTTACCGTTCCTGTTGCCGAATAAAAGGCTGTTTGGTTTACCTGCACCACTGACACCTGAGTCGTGCCTGCTTCACCATCAGGACCCTTCCGAACACCACCACACTGGCTCAGGGAGGAGAGGTCCCCTCTCCAACTGGAAGTGCTCCGGGGGAAAGAACTACTACCACTACCATCCGGTAGTGCTGCAGGACCCCTCTCGACTTTGTCCGGCCTAGGAGTGGGACGAGTGGTTGGTGAGCATGCTCGGCCTGCTAGGTGGCACAGCATCCGCCACTACTACTCCCATCCTCCGGTCTCCTCCATCTGGGTTGCAACAAAATGAAGTTAGATAGATTAAAAAAAGTATATTACAAAAATGTTCACCACACCCCCCTCCCCCCTTAACAGAATAGTAAAAAAAAAAAATCAATGAAATGGGAGTTATACTTTCACCCCCCCCCCCCCCCTTTTTTTTTTAAAGATTTATGTGTATTTTTTTGTGGGGCCAGGTGTACTTTTTATTTGTACTATTTTGGGGAAAGTATATTGCTTATCACTTTTTAATCCCAATTTTTATGGGAGGCAAAACCGTGAAAAAACTACGGTCAACCCCAAAATGAGAGACCATACGCTGCCAGGAAAATGGTGCGACCAAGGTGTCAGGGAGAATAATGCCTGCGATCAGTGTGGGCATTGATTGTGGGCATTGCCACTGGGTTTCCATTGTATTATACAGTAGAGACCTGGTGGCTATGGTGGCCACTGCTTCTGAGCACCATACTTAAATACCCGACATCTGCCATAATAGCACAGCAGATGGAAAAGGTTTAAAGGGGTTGTCCCGTTTCAGAAAATATTAGCATCAATATCAGCAAAGTTATTGTTTTTGTAGTGAAAAGTTATGCAATTTCTGTATCAATTCCTCATGGTTTTCTAGCTATCTGCTGTAATTCTTTGTTTGCTTCCAGTGGCTAGCTATCAGTCCATGGTCATGTGATGAGCACACAGGTGCACAGCTTGTTATAGGCATGGCACAGTAATCAGACATCTGTCTTGCAATAAGTCATGCACCTGTGTGTCCATCACATGACTATGGACTGATTTGTGTCCACTGTAAGTAAACAATGAAGCAATCAGAAATCTAGAATGCTATGAAGAATTGATACAGAAAGTATGTTGGAAAATTGTATAACTTTTCTTTATATAAACAGTAACATGTATTTGCTGAAATTGAACCACCCCTTTAAGGGGTTAAAAGAAGTGTATAAGTTATATTGTTTTTCCGTTTTATTAACTATACAAATAAAAAGACACATATTGGTGCATATTTACTATTCCTGTCTAACATTCAGGCTTACTTAGATCAGGCAGTCTATTGCTTGATGATAAATTTAGAGTCTAGTCAAAGTTCTTTGCACGGGTCAGCAGTGCACAGGTCCTATTCCTGTGCAGTTTTGTGGTCATGCTTCTGTGGCTCCTATTCATTGAATGAATGGGGCCGCGGAAGCATGGCCGGAGCATGAGTGGCACACAGATGACATCCGTGTGCCGCCCATACACCAGCCGTACCATTCAATCATGGCCAGCGGCAACTCCACGGTCATCTGCAAGGGGCCTTAGGCTAAGCCTCTTTCCATTAGCCTCTCCCTTGTCCCATTAAGTCAAACCCATTTGTCATAAAAGATGTGAAAAAAGTGTCTCAAACACTTTGTAATAATGTCCAAGGCATGTACTCCATTTTTTGACACAAATTGCATTAGAATTTTGGTGGATTTTGATTAATCTCATGTTGTTATTTATTAATTGTGGATTTTTTTTCTTTTCTATACATGATTATGTAGGCAGTTGTCTTACCTGAGTTACTACTCTGCTTTGTGAACAGCAGATCAGTGATCTGCTTTACAGCTGTCACATGACAAAACAGTTGTCTAGATATTTGCACACATTCTATAACCTGTAATTGGTCACTAGGCAGAGGATGGAAGTTTGGTCTAGAGCTGTGCCCATCATCTATTGTCAATGATAAATCCTGCATTTTCTGCATTTAGATTTAAAATACAGATATCACATTTTATTGCAATCCTGCCTCTGATTATACTGAATAACTAAACAGTGATCTTTACAGAACAGGAAGTGTCCGCCTATTATGACACTTATTAGGCTGTGTGAAGATTATTTAGAATTATTTATTAATAAAGATAATGAACAACATTATTTTAGTCTGGATTTAAACAAAATATCATTTTGTTATCATACATTCTATTAACTTGAGTATTATTTAAGATTTGTTGTATGTTAGCATATTTTGCCAATCCCAGTAGAAATATTTTAAGTCTATATTTCCACCTTCAGTTACCTTTGTGGTCTTCTTGTGAATAATGCAACTGCGGCAAAATGAGGTTTGGTTTTATGGCTTGATAGGTTTCTATAAATTCATTTTCATAGGAAGATTGAATTGTTATCCTTTTCAGTGCATCAAAGGAAAAGGAACACGCTAAACTAATGGTATTTATAGTAAATGAGAATCATAATGCTGTCATAGGTGTCAAGACAATACTTCTGAGTCTGGTCTCTAAACTAAACTGCTTAGCTACCCTGTGGTTTCATTGCTAAAAGGTTAATTCACTGTCAACTTTAAAATGCCCAATGAAAGGTAATGTCAGATAGAGTTATGATGATGACAAATAAAATGGCAATTTGCAGCACACTTGCATAATTGTCAAGGAATAAAATAATTTCAGAATGAGAAAGTGTAAGTTTTCAATTTCTGAAAATAAAATTATGAATGTAATTCTAGTACACATAATTTTATTTAAACTAGCAATACCTATATTAGGTAATATTAAGAAATACAGTCATATGAAAAAGTTTGGGCACCCCTATTAATCTTAATCATTTTTAGTTCTAAATATTTGGGTGTTTGCAACAGCCATTTCAATTTGATATATCTAATAACTGATGGACACAGTAATATTTCAGGATTGAAATGAGGTTTATTGTACTAACAGAAAATGTGCAATATGCATTAAACCAAAATTTGACCGGTGCAAAAGTATGGGCACCTCAACAGAAAAGTGACATTAATATTTAGTAGATCCTCCTTTTGCAAAAATAACGGCCTCTAGTCGCTTCCTGTAGCTTTTAATCAGTTCCTGGATCCTGGATGAAGGTATTTTTGACCATTCCTCTTTACAAAACAATTCCAGTTCAGTTAAGTTTGATGGTCGCCGAGCATGGACAGCCCGCTTCAAATTATCCCACAGATGTTCAATGATATTCAAGTCTGGGGACTGGGATGGCCATTCCAGAACATTGTAATTGTTCCTCTGCATGAATGCCTGAGTAGATTTGGAGCTGTGTTTTGGATCATTGTCTTGCTGAAATATCCATCCCCGGCGTAACTTCAAATTCGTCACTGATTCTTGTACATTATTCTCAAGAATCTGCTGATACTGAGTTGAATCCATGCGACCCTCAACTTTAACAAGATTCCCGGTGCCGGCATTGGCCACACAGCCCCAAAGCATGATGGAACCTCCACCAAATTTTACAGTGGGTAGCAAGAGTTTTTCTTGGAATGCTGTGTTTTTTTGACACCATGTATAACTCCTTTTTGTATGACCAAACAACTCAATCTTTGTTTCATCAGTCCACAGGACCTTCTTCCAAAATGAAGCTGGCTTGTCCAAATGTGCTTTTGCATACCTCAGGCGACTCTGTTTGTGGCGTGCTTTCAGAAACGGCTTCTTTCGCATCACTTTCCCATACAGCTTCTCCTTGTGCAAAGTGTGCTGTATTGTTGACCGATGCACAGTGACACCATCTGCAGCAAGATGATGCTGCAGCTCTTTGGAGGTGGTCTGTGGATTGTCCTTGACTGTTCTCACCATTCTTCTTCTCTGCCTTTCTGATATTTTTCTTGGCCTGCCACTTCTGAGCTTAACAAGAACTGTCCCTGTGGTCTTCCATTTCCTTACTATGTTCCTCACAGTGGAAACTGACAGGTTAAATCTCTGAGACAACTTTTTGTATCCTTCCCCTGAACAACTATTTTGAACAATCTTTGTTTTCAGATCATTTGAGAGTTGTTTTGAGGAGCCCATGATGCCACTCTTCAGAGGAGATTCAAATAGGAGAACAACTTGCAATTGGCCACCTTAAATACCTTTTCTCATGATTGGATACACCTGGCTATGAAGTTCAAAGCTCAGTGAGGTTACAAAACCAATTTTGTGCTTCAGTAAGTCAGTAAAAAGTAGTTAGGAGTATTCAAATCAATAAAATGATAAGGGTACCCAAATTTTTGCACCAGTCAAATTTTGGTTTAATGCATATTGCACATTTTCTGTTAGTATAATAAACCTCATTTCAATCCTGAAATATTACTGTGTCCATCAGTTGTTAGATATATCAAATTGAAATGGCTGTTGCAAACACCCAAATATTTAGAACTAAAAATGATTAAGATTAATAGGGGTGCCCAAACTTTTTCATATGACTGTATGTAACATATATTTTTAGATCTTGAATAATATTTTGGATATTCTACCCTGAAAGAAGAATTTCATCATTTTCAAAGAATTATTAATGAATTCAAATAGGATTCTATTAAGATACTGTATATTAGTTACCATTTCATTAAAATATTTATTTTTTTCCTGCTTAATTAGTGCAAAGGTGCACATACTTTTCTGATCCACGTTATATTTGTCAGATGTGCTACTTGTCAGATTGTACCACTTTCAAGAGCTACGTTATATTTGTCAGATGGTCAACCTGTCACCTTTACAGTCACTGCAAGGTGGATGGGATTCTAGTGAATGCCATCCACACGTTGCGAAAAAATATGTGCTGCGGCTGCAGTTTTTTAAATTGCAGCATGTCTTTGATAACTAAAGAAATTCTGGTGGTTTCCCTATAGGTATAATTGAAACAGAAAGTCCGCAGTGGAAAAACGCTGCTTTGCCGTCGCGGTTTTTACCACAGCGCTTTTTGCTGGGCCCGCTATGTGGGTCCTTAGCCTAAAGGAGCTACCTAGATAATACTGATACATTCTGTTATGCCAAGAGCAGGGACTATGGAGGACTGGCATGTATAGCAGAGAGAACATGAGTCATGATCTACACCAGGCATATAGCTAACAGTTTTGCTTGGATTTTAAATTACACAAATAGGACCTTCAATCTGTCCTGAGTCCTGACATGTCTGTTTAATAAATAATTATATTCCCCATGAAATAACAGTTCTTTTGTTTGATCTGTACATGGTGCGGCTCCTCTGGGACATGTGACTGCTGCAACCAATCCTTGCACGTCTCTTTTTGATACGTTTGCTAGCCAAGCAAATATAGACTGGCAAGGAGTAGCTTCAGAGCCAATGTGGGGGAATCCTTACAGAGAGTTTGCTATTTTACAATATTGTAAGCTGTAATACCCTTATAATTTATTTTCATTCGCTTCACTATTTCCAGTTATAGTGGTTATTATTTATAATGATTTTTCTTGCTTCCTGCACAAAAACATAAACTGACTAACTTTGCATTTAATCAGTGCACCTTCATACCTTGTGTGGGCTGTTATAGTCTACATTTGACCTGGTTATCTACAGTTTTTTTTCTCTCATAATCCATTTTCTCAGTTGACTACCCGTCATTCATCCAGCTCATTGTTTTTGTTCTGTATACAGCATACTGAGCCTAGACACTACATCTAGGGCAGAGGCGTAGCTAGCGGGGGGGCGGCTGCCCCGGGCCCACTGACTTTTTGGGGCCCACCCTGGGGCCGCCATTACAGTAATACATCCTTTATTTCTAACTAGATCGGTGTCTGCAGACACCGATCTAGTTACAATGCTTCCTGGTGCTTAACTGTCTTGTAAACCGCAAGTCACTTCAGGCCTGCGGCTTTCAAGACCCCGAGACCACAGACCGATGTCTTTTTCTAAGCACAGGCGGCGCGATGACGTCACATCGCGCCACCTGCGCTCAGACACAGACGTCATGCGCGTGGACTGGGAGGATGCGGCGGCTCCGTTCATCAGCATAGCAGGTAGGTGAGTATGACTTTTTTTTTTTTTGTGGGTATATTAATAGTATAAGGGGTGGTTAGGAGGGGGAAATATAACTATAAAGGGAGGATTCATTATGGGGCATTATGACGATGGGGGGGTCATTTATATAAGGGTTATTACAGGGTATTGTGAATACAAGGGGGGAGGTTATTTATATAAGGGGCCATTAGGGGGCATAATTTATATTAGGAGGCATTATGAACATAAGGGGGTGGTCATTGATATAAGGGGTCATTAGAGGTGCAGTATTTATGTCAGGGGGAATCAGGGGCATAATATGAGGGTCAATTAATTAAATTAAAGTTCCACTTGCGCCTTATTAAGACTAAGGCATAGTAATGTAATTCCAGCCTTGTCACATAGACATGTATAGGACGAGGCTGTAGTTATATTACATAGTTGCTATGAGATGAATGACTCTATGTAAACAGAGAAGGGGTCACGGCGCTTACACAGGTACCACGGTTCATTCAGTTGTTCCTTGGGGGTCCTGGGTATTGGAACCCCAAATTTTTTTTTTCCAATTTATTTCCTTTTTCATTAGGAAAGACCTGGGGCATTATTAATAAGGGACACATTATTGAAAGAGGACCTTTCACGTCCTCATGTATATGCGGTTTTACATACCGCTAGAAAGCCGACAGCACGCTGAATTCAGCGCACTGCCAGCTTTCCCGTTATATGCCCCGGGGCTGGAGATACTGGAGGTCTAAATTTCACCGTTCACTGTCAGAAGGGCGTTCTTGACAGTCTTGCTGCGCTGTGAGGAACGCCCTCCCTGACTGTGCTCATCCATAGACTTGCATTGGGGGGACGTTCCTTACAGCTCAGCATCATCACTAGGCTGAGTACACTCCAGTACAATTCTATGGACGGTTACTGTAAGGGAGGGCGTTCCTCACAGCGTAACTAGACTGGAGAATCATACTTTAACGCTGCAAACGACATGGTGAACTATATTAGATGGGGACCTTATAGGGAATTATGACTATAAGGGGGGAGATCATTTACATCAGGGAGCATAAGGAATATAAGGTGTATTATTCATATAAGGAGTCATTAGGGGGGCATTATGACTATAAGGTGGAGATCTTTTAAATAAGGGGGCATAAAGAGTATAACGGGGCAATATTTATATAAGTGGTTGTTAAGGGGCATTATGAATATAAGAGAAGATCATCGAGATTCTGATACTTGGAGTTCCTACTGATCAGCTGTCTTAAGGGGCCATGGCACATGTATAAGTAAGGTGACCCCTTCACTGTTTACAGTACATCACACTCTGTTTTATAGTGACCGTGAGATGTAATTACAGTCTTGTCCCAAAGAAGTGTATAGGATGAGGCTGTAGTGAAATTGCATGGCCACTATGAAACAAACAATACCGTGTAAACAGAGAATGGTTCATAGCACTTGCAAAATCAACAGGGGTCCTTGGTGTAGGAACTCTATTGATTTTTTTTTTATTATTGAAGACCTGGAAAACCCCCTTTAGTTAGGAGGGACATAGAAGGCATTATTAACAATGGGCACTATTTAAGGGGGGCACACAGGGGCATTATTAATAAGGTGCACTTGAGGGTATTATTCATTTTTGGGGGTATATTATATAATTTATGATTGGGTAACAGCAGGATGGAAACTTTTTGTGTAAACGAGGCCAATGTGGGTCAGGTGTCTGGAAAAGTGAGGAGCCAAAGATGTCTGTGTTGCAAACTTTGCAGAGACAAGTCACTGCTGAAAGAAGTGGCAATGGTGGCCCAGTCCAGGTCGAGACAGAAAATGTGAACAAGTGAGCCAGAGACATCAAATGTGACATAAGTCATTATAAATGTTTCCTGTGCTGTTTTCACCTAAATTGTCTGCAGAGCCTGTATTTGGGCACCATATAGTGATAATATCAGTATACCCAAGTTGAGGGCCCACTTAGACATGTTTGGCTCCTCTGTGCTGAATCCCTAAATAGTGCTCACCAAATCGACATGGGAATAGGGCACTGTCCATATTTAATGTGGTGCACAGTTCTTTTGTTGGCTCACAAGCAGGTTTATCCAATACAGCAAAAAAGTAGATTGGGCACCCTTGTATATAAAAACCATAAAGATGTTATTATGTCTCTTCTTAAAATCCACATTTGCCACTAGTTACATAGTGGGTGGCAGCATGGGTATCGCTGTGGCAGCAACTTGTTTCAAATTCAAATGTGTTATTGCCAGCGGTACCCATGCTGCTATGCCCTATGTAACTATTGGCCACTGTGGATTTTAAGAAGTTACATAATAAAATTTTTATGATTTTAATATTCAAGAATGCTGGATCTACGTTTTTGCTGTGTTGGGTTCTATTGGGTCAGTACTGTGAGATTGCTAACAGAGCCTTGTCAATGGAGCGATGTCAACACCATTGTCTAGTTATTAATTCTTTTACCTTGAACAGATAAATGGTTGCTTTATGAATTATGCTTCTTTAGGGTATGGTCACAGTTAGTGTGTGGATTTTCTGTCTGGATTTGTGTTGATTGAGACTTTAATTAATCTCATCCCCACGCCTTGGGAGAAAAATGCTCTGAAAGTGACAAGTGACAAATTTGTCACAGAATGGTCAAAGTCCTGAGTAAATTACTTTCCTCAAAGCTTAAAATAAAAATAAAAAAGCACTATACTCACGTCCCCTTATGCTTTTTTGCCAAATACCCTGTCTACCGGTCATAAGATCACTGCAACTTGTACAATGAAACATTATCCACAGATGGTCTAGGGAAGGTGACCATACTGTTTTTTCTTGGTGCTCAGCTATTTCACATAATTAGCCACTGGAGATTTCCCTGCAAATCAGAATTAACCCTTAAAATAAGCACACAGTTTTTGTGAGCACACCTATTAATGAAACACGTGAAGGGGCAGACATATAGTTGATGCACTCATATTTGCCATGCTTCTAGTGAAATATTTAGCTTTCCATTTAGAAAATCATCCCTTTTTGTTGTTTTGTCCTTTTTTTTCTGATGAAGTACCTCTAATTTAATATAAAAATGCTGGTATTTACATGACAGACTAATGTTATGTTGACTGACAGTGATGTTAATAGTAATACACAGGAAAAAGCATTAACAGCTTTTAATGGATGGGTTACATGAGAGGAGCCTAGCAATAGCGAGGCCAGCTACGAATAAACTTATCATTTTAACATTGAGCAATCTATTTCCTGGGTGTTTGAGTAATAAATCATAGGCTTCTCTTTCACAACATTCTACTGATTGACATAATATGTACTATTAACATGATTGAGAGGATTTAGTGCACAGTCTCACAAAACTGCTAGTAATTCTTAAATGGGTTGTCTATTTCTTAGGGTTTTTTTATTTCTTTATAGAAAACAAAATCATACAGTTTTTTAAACATGTATTTCAATCATTCACAAGTAATATACTGATGCATGTCTTGCATCCGTATTGACGTCCAACAATTAAGTACAGAACCCGCAATGACATAAATTATATACAGATTAAACATAACTTTTACTCAATACATAATAAAAAATCCTAAATAATCAAATTATCAGCCCCTACTAGAGGGTAACCACCAGCATATAAATTCGTAGAACGGCTCTTGTCAACAGTCTTGACCTGGGCCGTATCATGTTAAAATGCAGAGAAAATTAACCACTTAAATTTTTCATCAGTGTGCATCATGGAGAAGCAGAACATAGCAAAAAAATCAGTTCATTCTCACCAATCTGCTGGAATTTCATAGGAAATCATTTCATACAGGTGGCAGGTCCAGATTGCCATACCCTGACTCACCCTCAGTATCTGTATCCTGACCCCCTTAGAAATATTTCCTGTCCTTAAAAGGGCAGTACCAAAAAGCTTTCCCTAAAAAGATCACTGTCCTTTAATGTCCTTACGTTTCATGGCTGGTAAGGCCAATCATAAGGGGACTTGTTACCTAGAGGAACTTGTCTTGACTTAAGACATCAAAAAAGGTAATGAATAATCTCGCATACACACTAGTGTAGGAGATTAACAAATATACTGGCTTCCACAATAATAGGAAGTCCTATCTCTCCAGCATCCACAGTGTTGGAACAAGCTGCAGAATATATTGACTTCCACAGTGGTAGGAAGTCCTGTCTGTCTAGTCTGACCCTGGAATCAACAAAAGAGAAATCTGTTTTGATGCAAAAGAGAAATGCTGTTTTGATGGCGAAGAGCGATCACATAAATATTTAGTGTGATCGCCCTTCGACATCAAAACAGCATCAATTCTTCTAGGTATATCTGCTTTATTCCATTAAGCTCCAAAGGCCACTCATACCCTTAGAGCATTGCCAATGATCTCCAGTGATGAGGTATCACAGCATGAGCCTTGGCCAAATTGAAGTGCAGCACACATATTTTATACACACAAATGTCACGCAAGGATAGTAGTTTGTATCACATAAGCTTATACCTCACCTCTTAAAGCAGTTCAGATATATCATAAATGGCCCATGATGGTATATAGATCATTATAGTAAGAGCAGAAGGCTCCAACTAAGGCCCATGGATGACCTGCCCCACAGTGGAGATAGATAAGATATACAGTATGGAATTAAGGATCATGAGTGAATAGCCCAAGCCATTGATCTAGCACATTTGTCAGAATACTCCTAATAATATTTCCACATTTTGTCTGGGAACAGAATTTGCTTTTGATCCATAATGTGTTGAATTTGCTTACCACAATGTAAGAGGAAGTTTAACACTAGAAGTCCCAGAGAGGGGTCATTTAACATTTCTACCTTTGGAACCCAGAGACGGGTCGAATGACCTGAAGGATTTTATCTAACATCCTATAATCACCGTCTTTTGTTCTGTAATTAAGGCCATTACTGTCACACCACAGGAGGTTGTTGTTTTCCATTGAGTTTAGCCATTTAGTTTCTAGTTAGTTCTATTCAGTTTATTGTATTTGATAATATAAAGACTATACATATTGTATTTAGTTTAGTTTTATTTGAGCAAAAAAGCACTGAAACAATTAATCATTTTTTATATATTTTAAATAGAATTAGAAATTTTAGAGCAAGGTACAGCTGTGAGTAATGACCAGAAGCATTTGTCTAAGGCAGGGGTAGGCAACCTTTTTTGTTCGGCGTTCCGATTTTAATAAAAAAATCAAAGATGAGGTACTCGGAGTGCCGGTCAATAATTGTAAGTCTGACGACCCCTAAACTAAAGTCATATACCACAAACCATAACACAGAAGTGCTGCCACCAGATGCTTTAGGACACATGCGTTTACTGCTATTTCCTGGGACACTCCTGTACTTTCTGATTAGAAGCAATGAAAGTCCATGTGCAGCCCCCAATTAGTGGTAAATTTATTGTGTCCAGGAGCCCCGTATGGCGGCATCCTTATGGTGAATACACACTATGTATCTGGATGCAGCTATATTTGGAACTTTTTCATTCAATGTAAAACTGGTGCATTTTTGCACAAAAAAAAACAAAGCCGGAGTTTTCTGTGCAAAAACACATCCTTAATATAGAAAACACACTGTTATACAGAATAATGTCCCATAGTGGTCTCTGCACATGGTATTATGTCCCATAGCGGCCCCTTCAACATGGTATATGTCCCATAGCTGCCTCTGCACATTGCATTTGTCCCATAGCTGCCTCTGCACACAGTATTTGTCCCATAGCAGTCCCTGCACACAGTATTTGTCCCATAGCGGCCCCTGCACACAGCAATATGTCCCATAACGGCCCCTACACAGCGTATATGTCCCATAGCAGACCCTGCACACGGTATATGTCCCATAGCGGCCCCTGCACACGGTATTATGCTCTATAGTGGCCCCTGCACACGGTATTATGTCCCATAGCAGCCTCTGCACACGGTATTTGTCCCATAGCGGCCCCTGCACACGGTATTATGTCCCATAGCGGCCCCTACACACAGTATTTGTCCCATAGCTGCCCCTGCACACAGTATTTGTCCCATAGCGGCCCCTGCACACGGTATTATGCTCCATAGTGGCCCCTGCACATGGTATATGTCCCATAGTGGCCCCTGCACACGGTATTATGCTCTATAGTGGCCCCTGCACACGGTATTATGTCCCATAGCGGCCTCTGCACACGGTATTTGTCCCATAGCGGCCCCTGCACACGGTATTATGTCCCATAGCGGCCCCTACACACGGTATTTGTCCCATAGCTGCTCCTGCACACAGTATTTGTCCCATAGCGGCCCCTGCACACGGTATATGTCCCATAGCGGCCCCTGCACATGGTATTATGCTCTATAGTGGCCCCTGCACACGGTATATGTCCCATAGTGGTCCCTGCACACGGTATTATGCTCCATAGTGGCCCCTGCAAACGGTATTATGCTCCATAGTGGCCCCTGCACACGGTATTATGCTCCATAGTGGCCCCTGCACATGGTATATGTCCCATAGTGGTCCCTGCACACGGTATTATGCTCTATAGTGGCCCCTGCACACGGTATTATGCTTCATAGTGGCCCCTGCACATGGTATATGTCCCATAGTGGTCCCTGCACACGGTATTATGCTCTATAGTGGCCCCTGCACACGGTATTATGCTCCATAGTGGCCCCTGCACACGGTATATGTCCCATAGTGGCCCCTGCACACGGTATATGTCCCATAGTGGTCCCTGCACACGGTATTATGCTCCATAGTGGCCCCTGCAAACGGTATTATGCTCCATAGTGGCCCCTGCACACGGTATTATGCTCCATAGTGGCCCCTGCACATGGTATATGTCCCATAGTGGTCCCTGCACACGGTATTATGCTCTATAGTGGCCCCTGCACACGGTATTATGCTTCATAGTGGCCCCTGCACATGGTATATGTCCCATAGTGGTCCCTGCACACGGTATTATGCTCTATAGTGGCCCCTGCACACGGTATTATGCTTCATAGTGGCCCCTGCACATGGTATATGTCCCATAGTGGTCCCTGCACACGGTATTATGCTCTATAGTGGCCCCTGCACACGGTATATGTCCCATAGTGGCCCCTGCACACGGTATATGTCCCATAGTGGCCCCTGCACACGGTATATATCCCATAGCGGTCCCTGCACACGGTATTATGTCCCATAGTGGCCCCTGCACACGGTATTATGCTCCATAGTGGCCCCTGCACATGGTATATGTCCCATAGTGGTCCCTGCACACGGTATTATGCTCTATAGTGGCCCCTGCACACGGTATATGTCCCATAGTGGCCCCTGCACACGGTATATGTCCCATAGTGGCCCCTGCACATGGTATATGTCCCATAGTGGCCCCTGCACACGGTATATGTCCCATAGTGGCCCCTGCACACGGTATATGTCCCATAGTGGCCCCTGCACACGGTATATGTCCCATAGTGGCGCCTGCACATGGTATATGTCCCATAGTGGCCCCTGCACACGGTATATGTCCCATAGTGGTCCCTGCACACGGTATTATGCTCTATAGTGGCCCCTACAGGCAGAAGCGCCCGAAGAGTACAGAGCGGCTGCGGAGCGTGGAATAGTGAGTACATTGTTTTTTATGTTTGATCATCTCCCCGGGGGCTCCGCTTATTATACTCGGGGGTCTGAAGAGACCCCACAGTATAATAATAGCAGTTTCGTTTCGGCCGTGTTTGGTCCGATCGAAACTGCTGGGTGAGGAGTCCGCTGCCGTGCCAGGGGAATAAGCCTCACGTGCCAAGAGTGGCACGCGTGCCATAGGTTACCGACCCCTGGTCTAAGGCCTCAAGCACACTAGCGAAAAAAAATTGCGCGAAAATCGCATCGCAATGCGATGCAATTTTTTTCTGCGATTTGCCAATGTATTTCAATGGCACCAAGCACACCTGCAATTTTTTTTCGTGCGATTTTTTTCATAGGTGCGATTTTCCTGTGTTTTTTTTTTTTTTGTGCGATTTTTTTTCGTGCGAAAAAATCCCAGAGGAGTGATCTATATGACCAATGGGACAGATCACAAAAATATCGCAAGTAGCTGTGATTTTTTTTGCGATTTTTTTTTTTTTTTTCTGCACCCATTGACTTGAATCTAAATATACAAAAATGTAAATATACAAAAGAACAACTGTTATTTGTTTCCATGCTTTTTATTTTTGTTATGAAAATAATAAAAAAAATACAAGGAATAAAACAATTCCACACATATTTACAATAGGCTGCTGTGGGGGGCTGCGTGTGTGTGTGTGAGTGGCATGTCCTTCTTGTGTGACTAGCATTTCAGCACTTACTCAGCAGTCTGTCTGCACTGTCGGAACATACCTGGCACTGCCTGGGTATGTCCCTGGTACATTTGCCACACGTGTATTTGTAGCAGTCAACACATCTCTCAGTTGCACAATTGTTCGTGCATCGATGGTTGACCTGACACTTCGCCCTTTTGCCAGGGCTGGGTGTGGAAGGTTGTTGCCGAAGGAGTTTCTCCTTGCATGCCTTCTTTTCAGTCACATGAGAGCCACCTAACTCTTTTGAAAGCTCAACCAGGAAGTCCACCCGTCTCTCCTGCACCCCAGTGCATGCCTGATAAAGAACATGAGCATTCAGCGCTGCCATGTCAATCATGTTGTAGAACACGGCGACTGGCCATCTCCGTGTTCCTGCACGCACGCTGTACTCCCGCACCATTTGGTCCATTACATCCACACCGCACTTTGTGTGGTTGTATTGTGTGACCGTGTTTGGCTTCCTTTTGTTGGTATCCTTAGTCTCAACCACACTGTGCATGCTGCTGAGAATGTAGACGGCCTTCTTTCGTTTGGGTGCATACACTGTCAGTGTGGCACCAGTGGTTGAAAACACCTGAGTGGTGAATTCAGTGCGGTCCATCTGTCTAGCGGATTGAGGAATTTCCCGGCGACTCTTGTTGACTGTGCCGAGGATAGTGGTTTTCCGGCTAAGCAGTCATTGTGCAAGTGACAATGATGTAAAGAAATTGTTCGTGGTTACAGTTCTGCCCTTGTCCATGAATGATTCCATCAGCCTCATCACTACAGTTTCGGACAGTCTCTCCCCGCTGGGACGACTGGGGTCCTTGCCAAGATATGGGAGGACATTACAGATGTACTTTGATTTCAAGTCGCAGACTACTTTGAGAAGCAGTCACATCCCCCACAGCACAAAAGGCTGCATGCAAATTTGCTAAGGTGTTAGCAAATATTCCCAGCACAACAATGCAGCTGGGGGGTGGGCAGACACTCAGGAGCAGCTTACATTCTTTTCTTTACACTCTCTTACAAGACCTGAGGTGGATCAACACAATTCCCCCCTGCAGATTCCTCAGACAATGGCCACATTTACAAATGAAAGGAAATGCTAATTGGAGCCATCAGAGTTGTCAGTTTGGACTAAGGGTCATTTGACCCTCTTTCAGGACTTCAAGGGGGAGCTCCAAATTTCTGGGACTTCTAGTGTTAAAGAAGTGTCAGCAGAGATGGTCTACTTGATTTTCATTTTCAGGATGTACAGAGATACCTCAAACTAACAGGCTTGTTCTTCTTTTAGGTGCAATTCATGCATCATGAAAATCCCGTAATAACACAAACTTCAAGGCCTGCCACTGCACCGAAGGGAATGTTGTGTCAGGAAGTCAGGCAAGTAAGTTGGCTATTGTTTATTCCAATTTACAAGGAGGATCCTTTAGGAGGGTATCATTAATGTTCTGTCTTCTTACACGTTCTTTCAGTGTGCAGTCTGACATAGAGCATAAACCTTTTCTGTCTTCCAAATAAACAGACTGTTTTTTCTGTAGTCTATTTATTGGTCAACAGGTTGTAGATATGTAGATATGGTAATGTGATGATGATAATGATAGTGGTAAAACAGATATGCTTGCACAGGGATAATAAAGCTTAAGTGTGAGTAGTGCAAGAGATGGCATCCAAATATCTTGTGGGCAGGTTTCTTACTCCCGGAATGCCTTGCTTTACCCAGAGTGCATTGTAGTTCCCATAACGCAATTGCTTCATAAGGGGAATTCAACAGGTAATGTAACTAAAAGTCCACTACATACCGCTATAACCTAATTAGAATAAACATTAAATCAAGAATGTAAATATATAATACACTTTTATCATCAGATTCTGATCCATTGGGCAGAACACTCCCCATCTGGTATCAACTGATGCCACTATTAGGCTTCTCTTGTGAAAACAACAGAACAAGCTCAGCTACTGGCCTGAGGAATAGCTTACTCTTGCCAACCTTCTACACTTTGACCTCAGCTTTACATACATTCCCATCTTTGCTTGGGAACGTTTGAGTTATGAGGCCCAAAGGCCACTCATTTCGGTACAACTGGCCATCTTTAATGAGCACGACTTCTCCAGGCCTAATGTTCGGCTTGAAAGTCTGCCACTTCCTCTTTGGTTGTAAGGTGGAGATGTACTGCTTCCTGTCCCAGAAAGCATTGGAGAGACTTTGCACTTGCCTTCATTGTCATCTGTAAAGATCTTAGTCAATAAAATCTCCAGGTGGTGCACTCAGAACACTGGTTTTCTGGGTCAACAACATGGCAGGAGTGAGAATAGTCAAATCTCCAGAGTCGCTAGATAGCGTAGTTAATGGTCTGGCATTCATGATTGCTGAAACTTCTGCCAAGAATGTAGGTAAACTCTCATGAATGAGTCTTGTACTCCCCACTTGCAAGAAGATCGAGTCCAAGATTTTGCGTGCTATCCCTATCATTCTCTCCCAGGCACCTCCCATGTGAAAAGAATGTGGTAGATTGAAAGTCCAGGTGTATCCTTGCTGAGTTAAGTATCTCTTCACATTGGTACTGTCTAAGCTGGAGGGAATTTGAAGTTCTTTCACTGCACCAACAAAATTTGTACCTCTGTCAGAACGAATACACTTTACAGGCCCTCTGGTGATAAACCGTCGAAGTGCGTTTATGAAACTTGAAGTGTCCATGGATTCAATCAATTTTATTTGGACAGCTCTGCTGGACATACAAGTAAACATGACCGCCCAGGCATAGATTCCTCTAGTAAGCCATGTAGCTACAGACCAACGACCGAATACATTCAGACCTACGTTGGTGAAAGGAGGATCTCTACTGAGTCTGTCAGGTGGGAGATTGGCCATCTTCGGATTCTGAAACTTGCCATGAAGTTTTACGACAAGTAACACAGTTGAGGAGTTTGCTCATACATCTCTTTGCTCCAACTATCCACAGTCCAGCAGCTCATAGATTCCCCTCAGTAAACAATCAGCCATGGTGCTTCACTTGAATGTGATGGTGTTGCATGAGCAAAGTTGTGACATGATGATGTCCAGGAATTATTAATGGATGTTTTTTCATAAATTCCATTTTGACTTCTTGAAGACGGCCTCCTATTCTCAGAACCCATCTTGGTCAATGATTGGATCAAGCTTCTTCAAAGCACTGTTCTTAGGAATGGATTGCCTTTTGTTGAGGTGGTCTATTTCTTTGGCATAACACTCACGTTGTATTGTGCGAATTATCAAGTTCTTGGACCTCTCTAAGTTGGGAACGGTAAAAGCATGTCTACAGTGATGCCAACCTTTGCAGGATTTCTGTCCCGTGGGTAAGGTTGACTTGTAAGACTCAGCTATATGAGCTAAACAAGCAACCGCACAAACAAGTGACTTCCAGATTGAGAACCTGCTGTAACGATGGGATTTGAGGTTTTGGTCCGAAGTCACCGTGCGCAAAATGGATACCTGAGAGTGGATTTCCTCATAGGCATCTGGGTCTGTTAGTTCGAATGCATCTGATCTGGCAATGCAGAATGTTGGATGGTATAAGAATCTAGGACCTGTAAATCATGTTTTGTCTTTAAGGGAGCTCAGTGCGACAGATCTGATCGCATGGTCTGCCGGATTATGATGTGTAGGCACATAATGCCACTGCTTAGGACAAGTGGATCTCCTGATCATTAGCACCCGATTGCTGACATAGACATAAAAGAGTCGGGTGTCGTTGCAAATATACCCTAGGACTGCCTTGCTGTCCGTGTAGAACTCAACTTCCTTCATTTCCAAGTTCATTGCTGTCGTTATAAGTTCAGCCAACTCCACTGCAAGCACAGCAGCGCAGAGTTCTAGCCTGGGAATTGTGTGTTCACGGAGAGGCGCCAGTTTTATCTGGCTCATGATGAATCCTATATGGCATTGTTCTTCAACGTCTATAGTTTTTAGGTATGCCACTGCTGCAATCGCTTTGACTGAAGCGTCGCAGAAGATGCAAAGTCTTTGTATTTTTACTTCTGTTGATGGCACGGAAGCATAAGGTTGTGTCACATGAAGGCTGGACAAAGCTTCCAGAGACTTCCTCCAACCTGTCCACGGGTCTTTTTTTCCTACAGGAAGCGGATCATCCCAATCAGATTTCTCTTGGGTGAAGTCTCTTAACATGCATTTACCTTGGATAGTAATAGGAGCTACAAATCCCTGAGTGTCATATAAACTGTTTATGATAGATAAGACACCTCTGCGTGTGAAGGACTTTTTTTTCCTTGCTAATTTGGAAGGTGAATACATCTACCTTTAAATCAGAGAGTAATCCAAGGCTCCGCTGCATGGGAAGGGAGTCAGTGCTTAGATCTAAGTTCTTTAGGTCACTTGAGTGATCTTGAGAGGGAAAGGCCTCCATTAATTCGCTGCTGTTGGAAGCAATCTTATGCAACCTCAAATTAGACAGAGCAAGCATTTCCTGAGCCCTTTTGAGGAGACTGATTGCAGACTCACTTGTGGGTGTGGATTTCAGGCAGTCGTCCACATAAAAATCTCTTTCCACAAAGGATTTGACATCCGACACATACCTTGTTTTACCCTCTCGGGCTGAATGTCTGAGACCATAGATGGCGAATGCAGGGGAAGGCCTGTTTCTGAAGATGTGCACAGTCATTCGATACTCCACAATGTCTTTACAAGGGCCATTGTTACGGTACCAAAAGAACCTCAAGAAGTTTCTGTGTTCCTCCTTGACAAGAAAGCAGTAAAACATCTGTTGTATGTCAGCCATAAATGCCACCGAATCTCTGCGGAAGCGGAGAAGCACTCCCAGAAGTCTGTTGTTGAGGTCTGGACCTGACAGTAGGACATCATTTAGCGAGATACTGTCACACCTGGCACTTGAGTCAAATACTACTCTTATCTGACCTGGTTTCTTTGGATGATACACACCGAATATGGACAAGTACCAACACTCCTCAGAGTCCTGAAGCGCAAGTGCGATTTCTGCATGGTTGTTCTGAAATATCTTCTCCATGAAGGCAAATAAATGTTGTCTTGTCTCTGGTGACCTCTGAAGTTTCTGTTTGAGAGAGACAAATAGATTGTAGACAAGTTCCCTGTTGTTGGGTAAGCGTCGTCTCTGGGGCTTAAATGGTAAAGGTGCGACCCAACTTTTTGACTCGTCTTTCACCATTTCCTGATCCATTATGTCCAAGAACAGCCTGTCTTCTATGGACATCATGACCCTGTTGTCTTCTTGTCCTATGGAAAACTGTACACCCTATGTGATCTGACTCACCATCACAGGCGTGGTCTTCACAGGAAGGGTCTGCGAAAGGACAAGGCAGGAAGAGAGAAGGACTTCCTTTTCAAGTGTGCTAGTGAGCATACTGTTGACTGAAGTCAGCTTGGGTGCTCCTCCTAGACAGACATCTCCTATAATGACCCACCCTAGGTCCAGTCTCTGGGCATATGGAGCATTATGGGAAGCGTTAATTAGTCCCCTAACCTTGTGGACTCGTAGTATGTCTCTCCTGAGGAGTAAGACTATTGGAGCCTCTGGATCCAGTTCTGGTATCAGGTGAGCTATACACTTCAAATCAGGGTGGTGTGCTGCTACATCCGATATAGGTACTGTATATCTAACCTGTTGTCGGGAATCTGGTTGCACTCCAGTATGGTTAGCAGAGATAAACAGGTCTGACCGTCCATGGATTCTACTTTGTACCCAGTTGCCTTTCTCCCAGCCGTCTCGACAGTACCTGCACATGTCCTTAAGGAGTAGAGAGAACCTAAACCTAATAAAAAGTAGTTAGGAGTATTCAAATCAATAAAATGATAAGGGTACCCAAATTTTTGCACCGTTCAAATTTTGGTTTAATGCATATTGCACATTTTCTGTTAGTACAATAAACCTCATTTCAATCCTGAAATATTACTGTGTCCATCAGTTATTAGATATATCAAATTGAAATGGCTTTTGCAAACACCCAAATATTTAGAACTAAAAATGATTAAGATTAATAGGGGTGCCCAAACTTTTTCATATGACTGTATCTTAATTGCCTTATCTCGGTGACCTGCTAGATAGACTCTCACAAGGCAGATTTTTTAGCAGGACTTTCCTCCTACAAATCCTTTACAGATCTCTGTACAATGAGAGCTGACTATCGGGGTGGCTATTGTGTCAGTGTCCTTCTCCTGGCTCCTCAGCCTGGGATGATATCTGTGAGGGTGGTCCAGGGTGCAAAGCCGTGTTGTGTTCTGTGCTACCACATTCTGTGCTACCACATTCTGTGCATTTCACACTGACCTCACAGTTCCTGGCAAAGTGTGATGTTGTAGTGCAGCATCTGAAGCAGATGTTGTTTTCCTTGAGGAAACTCTTACGGTCCTCCAGAGACTTCTCCCTGAAGTAGTAGAGGATGTGATTTCTTATGTAAGGGACACTGCTTGCTGAGATCGTTAGGTCTGTTCTCTTCTTGAGAAGACTTGAACATTCTGTAAGGAGAACCTATGGAGGTAACATTAGTTTTGTGAACTGCCACCGGTGTTTTATGAGATTTGACACCAGGGGCAGTAGAACATGACAAGGTAAAATCAAAGTTAGGATCATTCCTAATTCTCACCTGTTGTCTGACAAATTCTAGAAATGAGGGAATTGTACATTATTAGCCTGTTTATAAAGGGAACCATGCATGATCCACTTCTCCTGTAGGTTATATGGGAGCTTTTGAACAATTGGATTGACACCCCTGGCAATGTCCAGAAATGCCAACCCTGGTAGATCTCCTTCTGCTTGAGCAACCCATACCTCCATTAACAAGTCACTCAGCTCCCTGAGCTTCTGGTAACCTTTACTCACTATTATGGGAAAATTATCAATTCTCTTAAATAAAGCATTTTCTATAGCTTCAATTGACCCATAACACTCATCAAGCCTTTACCATACCATCCTTAGGCACGTGTCAGGATAATTTACCTTAATGTCTCTTATTCTTTTGGCGTGTTCAGCAGACTCACTCCCAAGCCACTTTATCAGGAGATCTAACTCCTCACTACAAGAAAGATCCAAGTCTTTGATGGCATTCTGGAAGGAGGCACGCCATGCCCTGTAGCTCTCAGCGCGATCAGTGAACTTTACAAGTCCCTTGGTAACTAGCTCTCGTTTAGCAAAGAACTTAGCAAAGTCCATGGAGGCTTGGTTATTGCCGATATGGGCTGGTGTGCTGTTGTGGTGTGAGTGAGGTTTATCACCATACCTTTTAGAAGCTTCTGTCCTAGGATAGTCTGTATAATACCATTCTGAAGTGAAGGGTGACCCTTTAAATCGTAGCTGAGGCTGTGTCTACTGTCCTGTAGAACGGTAGTTGTGGTCGACGTCGCTTTGTTGCATACTTTCCTGTTTGTGGTACTGAAGTTCAGGGTTGGATCTCTGGTAATCTGCATAGGCTGGTTGATGAAGTGAATCATGGTTGTTGTCTGTTCCGGAATGCTGGTGGACATTTTCTGAGACGTGTTGTGCTGGATCTTGTTGATCTAGGTCTGGCTCCAGTACACTGCTGTGTTTCTCAGATTTGGGAAACTCCACGGCTTCCAGGAACTCTGCTTTGGCTATTGCGGCTGCTGCCTCTTTCTCTGTGGCCAGTTTTTCCAGAGTCGCCTGCAGGCATGTTCTCTCTGCCTCTCGATCTGCTTGCAAACGTGCTTTCTCTGCTTCTTGATCTGCTTGTCTTAGCTTCAGTTGCATTTCTTGTGAAGCAAAGGACGATCTTACTTTTGCAACTTCAGCTTCTGCACGAGCAAGAGCAGCAGATTATTTTATTGAAGACTTACTGGAACAGCTTGTTCGGGACCTCATCCTTAGTGAAGATGCCCTGCTGGTAGATATTGCGTGTCTGCTTGCGGACCACTGAATGTCTCTGTGCAGACCTCTATCTAGGTAGGAACAGACTTCAGCATGGTCTGAATTGTGCTGGAGGGTTGCACGCTCATTACTTGTGACTGTATGATGGCTGCTGCAATACCCGTATGTACGACCATGTGGGTGATAGCAGCTCCATATAGTCTAATCCACTATTGCTTGTGACTAGCATCTGTTTTACTGTCTTCTTACACGTTCTCTCAGTGTGCAGTCTGACATACAACATAAACCTTTTCTGTCTTCCAAATAAACAGACTGTTTTTTCTGTAGTCTAACTATTTATTGGTCAACAGGTTGTAGATATGGTAATGTGATGATGATAATGATACTGGTAAAACAGATATGCTTGCAGAAAAGCTTAAGTGTGAGCAGTGCAAGAGATGGCATCCAGATGTCTTGTGGGCAGGTTTCTTACTCCCAGAATGCCTTGCTTTACCCAGAGTGCATTGTAGTTCCCATAATGCAATTGGTTCATAATGGGAATTCAACAAGTAATGTAACTAAAAGTCCACTACATGGCTCTATAACCTAATTAGAATAAACATTAACTCAAGCATGTAAAGATATAATACACTTTTATCATCAGATTCTGATCCATTGGGCAGAACAATTAATAAGTCATGCCTAGGACCTATGAGCAAAGTCAGGGATGGAAATAGAGAGAGAAATTGGTCACATACATGTGCCTATGGAGGCCTAAAGCACGGTGGATAAAGTAGAAGAAATATATGCTACTCTACATGTTATGCACTGGAGACAAGGATGGAGGGACCTAAAGCGAGTCAGCTGAAAGGGGAGGGCATCAACCATTCCAATGTGGAATCAAGAAAGGAATCTGTGAAATGATTAAAGTTATTCCCCAGGATAAAAATTTATTCTGAAAAATCTGCTAGCTCACACACGTAGTTCCAGCATGCCTAAATTTGATCCCAGTTAGGGAGGTAAATAGTAGCCAGGGTGAGCAATCTATTAAGGCCTTTAAGAAGAAGAAATGGACATAAAGGGCAATCTTGCATTCAAGCAAATTGCAATGGATGGCGACTGACACCCTCTTTGATTTGGCTGCAAGCTCTGTGCTGTGAAACCAGTAGGTGTAATGATAGCAGTGAATGGAGAGAGTATCCTCCACCTTAAAGTGAGAAAGTGAGTATCCTGGATAAAAGGGATAGAGAGACATCCTTTTTCATGTGTAGGGTACTACTACTACTACTAAGATATAGTGTATTTAGCCTCTCTGCTCCTGCTGCTTGGCTTCAGAAACCCCAGGGATTCAATACAAGGTTTGTTTTGTAAATAAGTGTGAGTCAGAACCATGAGAGACTAGCTGCAGTGAGGACACATCTCCTAAGGAGAAACAGTCTAAGGCAAGTGGCAAGAGTAATATTTACAACTAGAAGGAATAGATAAGCAGATCCTTGAGCATCTATATCCTTAAGATCAGCTAGTGAAGCTGTAGTGTATAGGAACAGATTGCCACCTGTCCCACTTTATCGAAATCAAAATTTTTGGCAAGGCACATCAGCTCTATGTTCACAGATGGAAAAATGAAGCATATCTTGAAAAGAACACTGTCCCTACTGTGAAACATGGAGGAGGCTCTGTTATGTTCTAGGGCTGCTTTGCTGCATCTGGTACAGGGTGTCTTGAATCTGTGCAGGGTACAATGAAATATCAAGACTATCAAGGGATTCTAGAGAGAAATGTGCTGCTCAGTGTCAGAAAGCTTGGTCTCAGTCGCAGGTCATGGGTCTTGCAACAAGATAATGCCCCAAAACACACAGCTAAAAACACCCAAGAATGGCTAAGAGTAAAACATTGGACTATTCTGACGTGGCCTTCTATGAGCCCTGACCTAAATCCTATTGAGCATCTTTGGAAGGAAACATGCCGTCTAGAAAAGGCACCCTTCAAACCCGAGACAACTGGAGCAGTTTGCTCATGAGGAGTGGGCCAAAATACCTGTTGAGAGGTGCAGAAGTCTCATTGACAGTTACAGGAATCGTTTGATTGCAGTGATTGCCTGAAAAGGTTGTGCAACAGTCCTTAGGTACAAGGAGGCAGTACTCACATTCAAGAACGCACTCACCTCTGCAAAGCAGGTCTACTTCACCACACTAATACCTGCCCTATCCCGCAACCCCAAACAGCTATTCACTACCTTCAACTCCCTTCTCCGTCCTCCTGTGCCCCCGCCAACATCACTTATCACAGCTGATGACTTTGTCTCTTATTTCAAAAGCAAAATTGACACCATCAGAGACAGTCTCACCCTACACCCCCGACAACCACTCTACGCAACTGTCCTGTGCTCTTCATCTTTAACCTGTTTCTCCACCGTCACTAATGAAAAGCTCTCCACTCTAATATCTAAATCCCACCTCACCTCCTGCGCGCTTGAACCCATCCAGTCACACCTCATCCCCAAACTCTCTGAAGTCATTACTCCTGCCCTAATCCATCTCTTCAACCTATCCCTAACCAATGGATCCTTCCCTTCCGCCTTCAAACATGCTACCATCACCCCTATACATAAGAAACCCTTCCTCGACCCGTCCTCTCCAGCCAACTATTGCCCCATCTCACTGCTCCCGTACGCCTCTAAACTGCTGGAGCAACACGTCCACTCCGAACTGTCCTCCTATCTCTCATCCAATGTAGTCTTTGACAGACTACAGTCAGGCTTCAGACCCCATCACTCCACAGAAACTTCCCTAACCAAGGTCACTAATGATCTTTTAACTGCCAAAGCCAAACGTCACTATTCTGTCCTCCTCCTCCTCGACCTCTCCTCTGCCTTTGATACAGTCGACCATTCCCTCCTGCTAGAAACTCTCTCATCCCTTGGCATCTCAGACCTGGCCCTTTCCTGGATCTCCTCATACCTTACCAACCGCACATTCAGCGTCTCCCACTTGCACACCACCTCCCCGCCACGCCCTCTTTCTGTAGGTGTCCCCCAAGGCGCCGTCCTAGGACCCCTCCTGTTCTCCATCTACACCCTAGGTCTTGGCCAACTCATAGAATCCCATGGCTTCCATTACCATTGCTATGCTGACGACACCCAAATATATCTCTCTGGACCAGACATTACCTCCCTGTTGTCCAGAGTCCCAGAATATCTAGCAGCCGTAGCCTCCTTTCTCTCCTCCCACTTTCTCAAACTCAACATGGAGAAAACGGAGTTAATAATCTTCACCCCTCCGTGCACGACCCCCCTACCTGACCCATCTATCAAAATTAATGGAACCACTCTCACCCCAGTCCCACAGGCCCGCTGCCTTGGGATAACCTTAGACTCTGACCTATCCTTCAAGCCACATATTCAAACCCTCAACACCTCCTGCCGCCTCCAACTCAAGAACATCCACCGAATCCGCTCCTTCCTCACCCCTGAAACTACAAAGATGCTAGTTCACACCCTCATAATCTCCCGCTTAGACTACTGGAACACCCTTCTCCATGGCCTCCCAGCAAACACTCTCGCCCCCTCCAGTCCACCTTAAACTGTGCTGCTCGCTTAATACACCTCTCCCCCCGTTCTTCATCAGCCACTCCCCTCTGCCAATCCCTTCACTGGCTACCCATCGCCCAGAGAATAGAGATCAAACTACTAACGCTGACATACAAAGCCATCCACAACCTGTCCCCTCCATATATCTCTGACCTAATCTCCCGCTACCTGCCCACATGTAACCTCCGATCCTCCAAAGACCTCCTACTCCGTTCTGCTCTTATCCGCTCTTCACACAAACGTCTCCAAGACTTCTCCCATGCATCCCCCATACTCTGGGACTCATTACCAAAACACACAAGACTGACCCCCACAATCACAAGCTTCAAGAAGGACCTGAAGACACACCTATTCAGGAAGGCCTATAACCTCCAATAACGCTACTGTCACCACACCACCATCTGTACAGCCTCTACCCCCACCTTCTGTCTCTCTTCCTCTTCCCTCATAGACTGTAAGCCCTTGTGGGCAGGGCCCTCTATCCCACTGTGCCAGTTGGTCACTGTTTGTATTATCTGTTTTGTATATCTTGTGTACCGTATGTAAATCCGCAAATGTAAAGCACCATGGAATTAATGGTGCTATATAAATAAACAATAATAATAATATTAAGTTAAGGGTACCATCATTTCTGTCCAGGCCTGTTTCATGAGTTTTCTTTTTTAAAAAATTCTGAAGCATGGTTGAAAAGCAACGTCTGACTTTCATTTGTTCATTTTCATAGAATTTTTATATATTATTACTTTTGTCAGATTCAAGTTATTTCTGTGACCACTGTGGTTTTTCTTACATTAAACGAGTGGTACCAACAATTTTGTCCACGTGTGTACTTCATATATGTTCCCACTCTTCCCTTCAGTGAAGGCTTCAGGTCCCATTATACACACAGGTCAGCGCCAGAGTCTGTTGTGGAAGGGATAATACTCATACCCACCCCCCCCCCCCCCAATAGGGCTACACATGTTATACAACATCTGTGACTTTACATTAAGAGTAAGGAGAAGGTGAGTGAACAGAAGAAACTAGGAGACTGAGCCAGAACACTGGTTAGACTGGAAGAAAACCAGTCCAGACAGTCATGTGTTCTGCTATCTGGAGATGGGACTGCTTACCTTGTGGAACTGAAAGTGTGCAAGATCGTATATGAGGATAAAGTTATATAAGTCTCAGATCAAACAGGACAACCCCTGAGAATCTATACCCTGTCATCGGGAAGTAACTGTACCTTCAAAATCTGTATATTGTTGAATTTACCATTTTCTACCTCAGTAAGCACCATGAGTTACGTTGTTCTGCTAAAATGTTGTCTCCTGAGACTTATTCTTGAATGATCATCATGGGAACTCCAACTACCAACAGGCTCAGGGACGCTCACGACCATTAGGATTTGTTCCAGGGGAATGCTACTGCCTTCATCAGACAATCATCAGGTCCCCCTCCACACTGCAACAGCCTAGGAGAACTGTATCCACCTTGACTACAGTGACAATCACAGGCCTCAGTGGTCTCTTCAGAAGACTAAAGAGAAGAGGGAGTCACGCTGAAGCCCAGAAGAGGTGAGTAACACTGGTTTTATGTTTGCTCGCCTCCTCTGGGCTTCAACATATTATACTCTGGGGTTAAACGAAACTGCAGGTAGAACTTCTCAAATCATGAACAAAATCATGTTGGTTATCCTCATTTTCACCCAATATTGAGAAAATGCAGGCACATGGGATTGCCAGTTAACCCAGACTGCCACCATCTAACCTACAGAGATAAAGTTGCTCTGTGAGAACTAAACAGCCCTTTCATAATGCTAGTTGCTGGCTAAATTCAACTGAGGTAACCAGGAAATTCCCCCTGACTAAGGGCTCCTAACAACCACTAAGCAACTTCCACCTGCTTAGGCAACCTAGGACACAAGCCATACAGAAATAGTAGATTAACTCTTGTATAACCTGTGTAAAGCTGGAAAGTGCAATTAGCCAGTTACAACAGTATAAATCAGTGTAAGGCCGGGGCCCCACGTAACACAAACGCGGCAAAAAAAACCATGGTGTTTTACATTACCTGAAAAGTGGTTGGGATTTTGGTTAAAAAAAATCTGCAGTAGAAATACTGCGATTTCAAAAATGTTTGCGTTTTTGTACTTCGCAGAATGTCAATTATACTTACGGTAATGCTGGCGTTTTTGGTATAGTTGTAATAGGGACAGAAAGTCCGCAGAGGAAAACTCTGTGGACTTTCTGTGAAAAGCACTGCGGAAAAAAATGCAATGTGTTTATGCTGGGGTTTTTTTTTCGCAGCACTTTTTGGCTGCAGTTCACTACGTGGAGCCTTAGCCTAAAACCCTATAACATGTATTCACACGATAATGCAGTAATTCACTACTAGAGTGGTCCTTTTGGGGGACACTGTGCAAAAATCTATTTTATTTTTTAAAATGTATGAAAATATTTGGAAACTCTTATTTTTATATAGTCTGTAACATTATTAAAACATTTTTTTTTTCATCTAAACTTAAAGCGACTATTTCTAACTTTCTGTCATATTTGCTTGAAAAAAATAGCACATCATTCATTGTTATTTTGTTCTTGGAAAATAACAGACACCTGAGGTACCCCTCAATGTGGTCCGTAAGGGGCTGTTAGTGTCTATCATGTGATGGATCTGGTAATGCATTATTTTTGCTATTGCTATTGCTATGACGGAACAAAATAACTAAAATAATACAAATATGAACCCAGCATAAAGGGCTATCCCTATTTTATACAATGATGGCATATGACTAGGATATATTATCAGGACCCTCACTGATTCTGAACATGAACAGGTTCCGTCGCAGTTTTTCCTTGCACAGGCGAACAGCAGCACAGCTTCATTTAAGTGAAGAGGCTCAGTGTAGTTCGCTGCACAGCCAGGTAGCTGGGAGGACCACTGTGTTGGGCATTGAGGGTTACAAAAGTCAAACCACCACCAAATTGATGGAATATCCTAGCAATATACTGTCACTTTATGAGAGAGGGAGACTCCTTTGAAACCTAATTATCAGGTTTAATATGATACCTGAGAGTCATTATTATTACTGTTGCATATTAAATTGTGATACGCTATTCTAGTACAGAACAGGAAACACTGCATGGAAGAGAGAGTCTCTGAATGATGTAGGAATAATATTTCTATCTGAAAGAACTAAATCTCTAAAGAGTATTGTTTCAATTCTCTATGGGGTCATATAGCTCTGTGAAAACAGGCTTGTAGAGTACAGATTATGTTCAGCGGCAGATTTGTTTTACTTACAATAACTACAAACATACAATCCAGAGATTACCAATTAAGGAAAGTAAATGAACATTTTCTTCTGACACAAGACAAATATGGGTCTTCCTTGATGTATGATAGAACCCTGAGATTTCATCATGTTGTGTTATGTCTGTTTTAGTGAATACTGAATGTCTTTCTGCATTGTGCTTTTCTAGACATGTGCAAATAATTGACATCTTGGTGGTAAAAGTTGGGGAGGATAGGAACGTGGATCTTAAAGTATGGGCGAAAATACTAGCACGCCATCTTCAACCACTGATCTCCACTGTGATACATGAGGAGCAATCAGGATTTGTGCTTGGAAGAGAAGGGCGCCACAATACTGCAAAACTGCTTCCTCTCATCCACCTAGCGAATCAAGCCAAACAACTCTTGGTCCTCTTGGGAGTAGATGCCGAAAAGGCTTTTGACAGAGTGGACTGGCACTTTATGAAAGCCACACTGGAAAAGTTTGGGTTCTCGTCAAAAGTCATCACAGCTACTTTTTCCCTGTATGCCCAACCTTCCGCTAAATTTAGGATTAACAGAACTCTCTCCAATAGCTTTAATATTTCCAATGGGACACATCAAGGATGTCCACTGTCTCCAACCCTGTTTATCCTAGTGCTGGAAACTCTCCTACAGGTTGTAACGTCTCTGCCTGTTCGGGTCTCGGCGCCACCCTCCGCTCGCACGCTGTGGCGAAGTAGGCGTGTTCAGTTTGATTCCTTGCGTAGGTTTCTTGTTGCTCAGTCTGAACATGGTCCTAGACAAAGTAATGGATTTCCGGCCACACCCGTGTTCTGAGCATTTCTCTCTGGACTGCATAGAGTTAATCTCTTCCTGGCCTGTGTGATTGACTGCCTGTGTACCTATCAGGTCTGGGGAATGCCCCCGACTTTCTATATACGGGATGTCACTTTCTCAGCAAGTTGCCGGTTATTGCACTGTCTTTGCCTGCTCTCCTTGTTATATCCCTTGCTACTTTGTTACCTTATTCTCTGACCGTTGGCTTGCCTTGTGACTATTCTCTTGGATTGTGATTCTGTACTGCATTGCTCGTTTGTTACCGACCCCTTGGCTTGCTCACCCTTCTTCTGTGTTGTCTTGTCCTGTTCTGTGTGTCACTTACTCAGTATAGGGCTTGTCTTCAGGTTGTCCTTTTACCATTTAGGGTAACTGAGGCAATAGGAAGGGACAGTGGCTGGGGTGAGTTTAGGGCTCACTTGTCTCTATCCTTCCTCCCAGACCACTGCAGTAGTGTCAGGGTATTGCTATGTTTGGCAAGACCCTAACAGAATGACCGGCCAATACATTCTGCCATTGCTTCCCATAGGGTCAGCATGGATCCTATTCAGGGCCTTGCAGCCAAGTTGGAAGGTTTGGCAGGCCTTGTAGCTGAGCTTGCTAAACAGGTTCAGACCCTTACTGAGGCTGCTGCAGCATCCCCGCCTGTTTCTTCCCCATTTAAGGTGAAGATGTTACTCCCAGATCATTTTTCAGAGAATTGTGAAAAATTTGAGACTTTCCGGGAGTCCTGTCGCCTGTATTTTTGGATTAATCCACATGCATCCCAGGCCCAAATGGTAGGAGTAGTTATATCCCTCCTACAGGGGGATCCACAGGCTTGGGCCCTTAAACTCCCTCCTGGGGCTGAGGAGTGGACTGACTTTGAAAAATTTTTTTGTCTTTGGGGTCTATATATGCTGAGCCAGACCACATTGGGCTTGCGGAATCGCAACTCCTCACTATGCAGCAGGGCAAACGCTCTGCTGAGGAATATTGCGCAGAATTCCGCAAGTGCAGTGTAACTGCAGGTTGGTGTGAGTCAGCTCTAAAGGCCCACTTTAAACAAGGCCTATGTGACCGTGTTAAGGAGGTCTGGGTTGGTCACCCAGATCCCCCTACTCTTGAGCAGGCCATGACTTTGGCTGTCCGTATTGACCGTAGGATCCAGGAAAATGTTAAAGAGAGAATAGGGTCTGCTTCTTCCAAGTTTTCTGTCTCTCCCTCTCTCTCTCCTGAAAAACCTGTTATTTCTCCCATGACTCCTGGTGAGGAACCCATGCAACTGGGAGTTATGTATGCCAAGATGCGACGGGAGCATCGTCTCAGGAACAACCTCTGCCTGTACTGTGTTGCTTCAGGTCATTTCATCTGTGACTGCTCGACCAGACCTCGCAGACCAGCAGAAAAACTTCAATGCCTGAGTGGTAATCAGAAGAACCACTCAGGCAACCAGGCATTTGCTGATATGATTGCTCTGCAAACTTTAAATTGTGTTACTGAGGAGGCTGTCTCGGCTGCTAAAAGTGGGAAACACCAAGTAAATAAAAAATGTTTGCCTGGCCCACCAGTGTCTGTGGTTGTGCAAAAAGACCCTGAATTTAAGGCAGAAAAAATACTGGGTCCTACTAAAACTGGTTTATCTGGTGAGGGTCCGGTGTCCCCTCATAAAGGGGGGGGATACTGTAACGTCTCTGCCTGTTCAGGTCTCGGCGCCACCCTCCGCTCGCACGCTGTGGCGATGGAGGCGTGTTCGGTTTGATTCCTTGCGTAGGTTTCTTGTTGCTCAGTCTGAACATGGTCCTAGTCAAAGTAATGGATTTCCGGCCACACCCGTGTTCTCAGCATTTCTCTCTGGACTGCATAGAGTTAATCTCTTCCTGGCCTGTGTGATTGACCGCCTGTGTACCTATCAGGTCTGGGGAATGGCCCAGACTTTCTATATACGGGATGCCACTTTCTCAGCAAGTTGACGGTTATTGCACTGTCTTTGCCTGCTCTCCTTGTTATATCCCTTGCTACTTTGTTACCTTATTCTCTGACAGTTGGCTTGCCTTGTAACTATTCTCTTGGATTGTGATTCTGTACTGCATTGCTCGTTTGTTACCGACCCCTTAGCTTGCTCACTCTTCTTCTGTGTTGTCTTGTCCTGTTCTGTGTGTCACTTACTCAGTATAGGGCTTGTCTTCAGGTTGTCCTTTTACCATTTAGGGTAACTGAGGCAATAGGAAGGGACAGTGGCTGGGGTGAGTTTAGGGCTCACTTGTCTCTATCCTTCCTCCCAGACCCCTGCAGTAGTGTCAGGATATTGCTACGTTTGGCAAGACCCTAACACAGGCACTACAAGACCCTAGAATACAAGGAATGTCACTGGGAGACTCGGTCTTTCAAGCAACCTCTTTTGCTGATGATATTTTATTCATTGTTACGAACCCTACTAAGGGGTTTCCGGCCCTAGTGGATTTTCTCACTAGCTATGGCCAGCTTTCTCATTATAAAGCCAACCTTAGAAAATCGGAAGTCCTCAATATCACCTGCACGCCTTTCTCATGGACATATTCCTCCTTGAAATATTTAAGCATACATCTGACTCCAAGACTTGAGAATCTGTACAAGCATAATTTTAAACAGCTATTGGAAGAAGTTAGCCTCTCTCCTGGTTTGGTAGGAAAAATTTGATACAGACCTATCTAGTTCCCAAAATTCTCTACTGTCTCTCTATGCTTCCGATTGGTTTGCCGACTGCGCTTTTCAAGTCTATGCGCAGTATATTATCCAGATTCATTTGGAGACATAGGACGCCCAGGATATTCTGGAAGCACCTGACTAACAAGAAACAATTAGGTGGCATAGGTCTTCCGGACATCCTGAAATATTACAAATCTGTCCAATTAAACTGGTGGGCAGAGCTTGTTGCGCCTATCAAATCCTCCACAGCTGTTCATCTCTTGCAGAGATTACTTTCCACATCCTACCTTGCTAACCTCTGGCTACCGAAGCTCTCTGCAAGTAAAGTGGCGAAATCCTGCCCTGTGCTACAAGGGACCTCGGCCGTTTGGTCTGAATTTGGCTCTGTGCTGACTCCACATCCCTCACCACTGCTACCGGTGGGCTTGATACCGACTCTATTGGGGATAAAAGAGGACATTTATCAGTCCCTCTTGTCCAAATTTAATTTGCTTACTCTACGAGATATATCAACTGACAAATGGATTATGCCATTAGCTGAAGTTTTGAGACTGCTGCCGGAACTCAAACTGTCCTTCTTACACAAGCAACATCTCCAAGCCAACTTAGACCTGCTACAAAAGAAGTTCCAAATCCGGACCCAGCTGACGGAGTTCAAGAAATTACTTGTTTCCAAAACTGGAATGCTGCGTAAGGTCTCTTACTTTCTCCACTGCTTTGTGGACCCATCTCCTTCTACAACTAGCATATCTATCCTCCTGGGAAAAAGATTTACAACTTACTTTCTCCAAAGAGAAGGCTGAGTCTATCCTGAAAAGCTCACATGGATTCTCAACGTGCATACAACTGCAAGAGAACCACTACAAGCTAGTATCCCGTTGTTATAGAACCCCGGACTGGCTCTTCCATAAGCACCTCACTAACTCTGACAAGTGCTGGAGGTGTTTGGATTGCTCTGGAACCTACCTACATTTACAGTGGGTACGGAAAGTATTCAGACCCCTTTAAATTTTTCACTCTTTGTTTCATTGCAGCCATTTGCTAAAAGCAAAAAAGCTCATTTTTTTTCTCATTAATGTACACTCAGCACCCCATCTTGAGAGAAAAAAAACAGAAATGTAAATATTTTTGCAACTTTATTAAAAAAGAAAAACTGAAATATCACATGGTCCTAAATATTCAGACCCTTTGCTGTGACACTCATATTTAACTCACATGCTGTCCATCTCCTTCTTATCCTCCTTGAGATGGTTCTACTCCTTTATTGGAGTCCAGCTGTGTTTAATTAAACTGATTGGACTTGATTAGGAAAGGCACACACCTGTCAATATAAGACCTCACAGCTCACAGTGCATGTCAGAGCAAATGAAAATCATAAGGTCAAAGGAACTGCCCAAGGAGCTCAGAGACAGAATTGTGGCAAGGCACAGATCTGGCCAAGGTTACAAAATAATTTCTGTAGCATTCAAGGTTCCTAAGAGCACAGTGGCCTCCATAATCCTTACATGTAAGAAGTTTGGGACGACCAGAACTCTTCCTAGACCTGGCCGTCCAGCCAAACTGAGCAATTGTGGGAGAAGAGCCTTGGTGAGAGAGGTAAAGAACCCAAAGATCACTGTGGCTGAGCTCCAGAGATGCAGTAGGGAGAAAGTTCCACAAAGTCAACTATCACTGCAGCCCTCCACCAGTCGGGGTTTTATGGCAGAATGGCTCGAAGGAAGCCTCTCATCAATGCAAGACATATGAAAGCCCGCATAGAGTTTGCCAAAAAACACATGAAGGACTCCCAGACTATGAGAAATAAGATTCTCTGGTCTGATGAGACGAAGATTGAACTTTTTTGTGTTAATTCTAAGCGGTATGTGTGGAAAAAACCAGGCACTGATCATCACCTGCCCAATACAATCCCAACAGTGAAACATGGTGATGGCAGCATCATGCTATGGGGGTGTTTTTCAGCTGCAGGGACAGGATGACTGGTTGCAATTGAAGGAAAGATGAATGCGGCCAAGTACAGGGATATCCTGGAAGAAAACCTTTTCCAGAGTGCTCTGGACCTCAGACTGGGCCGAAGGTTCACCTTCCAACAAGACAATGATCCTAAGCACAGAGCTAAAATAACAAAGGAGTGGCTTCGGAACAACTCTGTGACCATTCTTGACTGGCCCAGTCAGACCCCTGACCTCAACCCGACTGAGCATCTCTGGAGAGACCTGAAAATGGCTGTCCACCAACGTTCACCATCCAACCTGATGGAACTGGAGAGGATCTGCAAGGAAGAATGGCAGAGGATCCCCAAATCCAGATGTGAGAAACTTGTTGCATCATTCCCAAGAAGACTCATGGTTGTACTAGCTCAAAAGGGTGCTTCTACTCAATACTGAGCAAAGGGTCTGAATACTTATGACAATGTGATATTTCAGTTTTTCTTTTTTAATAAATTTGCAAAAATATCTACATTTCTGGTTTTTTTCTGTCAAGATGGAGTGCTGAGTGTACATTTATGAAAATGAACTTTTTTGCTTTTAGAAAATGGCTGCAATGAAACAAAGAGTGAAAAATTTAAATCTGAATACTTTCCATACCCACTGTATGGTGGACATGCCCGACCATCCAACCTTTTTAGTAGGCTATTCAGGATTCTATAAGAGTCCTAGGTCATTCAACTTTTATACTCACTCCATCTATGATATTCCTGTCAATGCCATCAGCTGACTACAAGCATTCCAGGGATCGACTTATTACCCACCTACTAGCGGCAGAAAAAGCTATAATTCCCCTCCCCGCCCATAGCTCTTTGGGAAGAGAAAGTACACAAGCTTGCACGGTTAGAAGAACTGCTGAGTTGGTTTTCACTTCTTCTGATATTTTCTTCCCTTTCTTTCTTTGTTTTTCCCTCTACTAACTTTTCCTTCCCCCCTCGGTGGTGTGCCATATAATGCATATGAAACTGCTGTTTTGGTGTTTTTCAAACTTTGCATAATTTGCTATCATGTTCTTGTTCCTGTTTCTGCATTGTGTGATAATTCTGTGGGGAGGTATGGTCGGGTTTCCTGCAATACACTTTCACATTGTCCAGTCAGTTATGACAGTGCCAAACTTTGCCATTCCTCTTGTCAAAGGAGTGTGTCCCTACAATGTCCAGTTGTCAATTTTTGATATGAATTTCTAAGAGGAATACAGGGGGAATGGCACAGTGCAATTTTACTAAAAGATGCTGCAGAAGTATATACTAAAGCAGACATAGATACTTAGATACCTCTAAGTATTTTAAAAGTGTTCATTTTATAAAGCGGACAGATCCTTTAATATGAAATGTCCAGTGTTTGTTTTTGTTTTGTAATCATGGAAAAAAATTCCACATTTCACTCTCTTGGATGACTATGATCAATTAATTTTCTTAAATGTAGAAACCACTTAATTAAAATTAGATATAATGTCTATACTAAGTATCATAATGGGTATCATGAGTTGTAACCCATTTAAGTATCCACTACAGCACATCAAAGAAGATAAGTGTCTATGTCTTATGTCTTCAAATTTGATATATTTAAAGAGAGGACCAAGCAACAACATTCTGCTTGGGTATTGCTGCCATCTACTGCTACACAAAGACATTAATTTTAGCAGAGGAAGTTTAGGCAAGATCACACCTACATATAAATGAGTCTCCACAGTCAGGGATTATAGGTGTTTTGGACTGTGAGGGTACATTGTCATGATGAACAATATGTTACAAACGACTTGTCACTATTCCTGACTTGTCTGTTTTACTAAATAATTGTATTCTCCATCTTTTCTATTAAAGCTGTGTTGTGCCATTTCCCTGTTATTCCCACTAGAAATTTATGAGCATATTGTCAACAGGGTGTAACCAGTTGGTGTTTATCCCTAATCATTCTTACCCTGTCCAATTAGTGCTGGCAATGCCATACAGTTCCCTTTGATGAGGGGAATGTTGACACTGAGTTGGCAGTTTATTAATAGAGATATAACTGTTATGAAATTGCCCATAAGCAATACCTAATAGCAGCTGCTAGGAAAAGGGAAGACAGAGACCGTGAGCCCTGAAACTAGGCCCACTCCGAGTCCCTACCTAATTGCTGCAACTGTCCTAATGACAGAGACAACTGGACAACAAACCCTACTCTAGATAAGTGAAACACAGGACAAGACAACACAGCACAGAAGAGGAGTCAGAAAGCCAAGGGTCAAGCTTATGGCCAGTTTATAGGAAGTCCAGAATCCGCCCCAAACTTGATTGGCAGATAAGCTGTCAATCACAAGCATACAAAAGTTAACCCTTAACAGTGCTAACACAGAATGACAAGAGTTCGGGAACAGGTAATCATGAGCGGACACGCCTCCTGCGCCATACAATGCGGCCAGAGGATGGCGCAGGAGTTCGAACGGATGAGGACGTAACAATAACACAGTTTAACTTTGGAGCTAATGAATGAGTACCTCTTTACATAAGTACTGTTGACTAAATGAATAATACTACCATTTATAGGAAATTTTGTAATGTATTTTTTCAGAGAGAAATGTCTCTTCATGCTTTAAGACTGTTCCCTTGCTTCCCGCTAAGTTACCTTTTACTCTGAAAATCACTGCTCTATCCATTTTGAGACTTACTGCAGGTCACATGACTCACATGTCCATGCAAGTCTATGGAGAGAGGAGGGCGGAAGAGTGAGCAGAAACTGCAAAATATGATGCTAGAGCTGAATAGGGATATATATATATATATATATATATATATTCTACATGATAAGGCCATTTCTGAGTGATAGGCTGTTATAGAGCAGATTCTCCTGTACTCCCTGGGTACAACAGTTAGTCTCCACCAACCAGCTTAGAGAGGGGGATCTAGCATTTCCAGATCTATCATCCAGAGGGGGAAATGTGTAAAACAACAGACTATAAGTCATATAGTGACAAGAAATATTGTTACTTATTATGTACAAGAACCATACAGAAGATGGACACACACAATAACAACAACTAATAGGGGTCATTACAGAAACAAAATAACAATCTGCATAATAGCAACTAATAAAGTAACTAGAGCTTGATACTGGTCTTGTGCCACCTGGCCATTGCAACCTTGGGTGAAACACAGGGCAACGCTAATGGGGATGCTTACATTTGCTGAATCCCACCATCCACTCACCAGATTCCAGCAAACCATTCCTACCTTGGGTTCTATTCTGGGCTCCTCGTGGCTCTGTTATCTGGTTTCCCCTCAGTAGGTTTCCTCACTCACACACTCTGTGAGTCTTGATCCTCTAAGTGCGCCAACAAGAGGGACTTTACCATATCAGCATTACACCCACCTTGGACTCCCAAACTTGATACATCAGCCTCATCAGTAAGATCAGCATCCTCTAGCATTTTTTATTTTTATGTTAACATAGCCATAGCTGACACCATTTTGGGGTACATATTATGACATAACATGGAAACTTTTTCCTGCTGGTCATGGGAGGTACCTAATTCTCATAATGCAGAAATGATGTTATTTATGGTGATCTTTATATTATGTAAATATAATTATAATTATATAGTAAATAATATATTATAATTATAAATATAATAATAATTGCACAGTTTTTTCAAGCTTTTTTCATGTCATGAAATATTTTTATGGAATTTTTGCAAAAGAATAGAACACAGCAAAAACTGTTACAAATTTTTTTTTGCAATAGAGAGTGGTATTTGCACCAGTCCCAATCACTTGTATTACTTCTGATTTGGTTAATCTGCCAGAGTCAGAGTATTTTTAGTTAATCCCGGGTAGTGGATGTATTATACAGTCGGGAATCCAAAAGCTATTTTGAAGACATGTTTTTGTGCCTGTTACATTGATGAAAAGTATCAGGCACAAGTACGAAACACAAATTATTGAAATGTTCAACATTTGTGGCATAGCTACAGGATGCAAAGTGCATGGAATAGTATGCGAATATGACATAAATGTCTGAAATGTACTGTATTTCTCAGCTGAGGTGACAGGACTGAGAGAAAAGGTAAGCAGCTTAGTTTTGAGGCTATCCGTTGTAGATGGAGTGGAGGCTCCAAAAAAGTGAGTATATCCGCGCTTTCCAAATGAAAAGACTTTATTGGGGCTCAAAGCACACAACGCGTTTCGGAGAATCAAAATCTCCTTTTTCAAATGTAAAATGAGACAGGACATGCTAATAGATACAACATAGAGCTATTTAACCCCTTAAGGACCCAGTCCAAAAGTGCGTTAAGGACCAGGCCTCGTTTTTCAAAACTCACGTGTCACTTTATATGGCAATAACTTTGAGACGTCTTAACTTACACAAGTGATTTTGAGAATGTTTTTTCGTGACACATTGTACTTCATGTTAGTGGTAAACACTAATTAATATTTTTGTATTTATTTATAAAAAAAATAGGAAATTTGATGGAAATTTGGGAAAAAAATCACAATTTTCAAAATGTGAAATGCTCTGCTTTTCAGACAGATAGTCATACCACCCAAATACATTAATACATATTATCTACCATATCTCTGCTATATATCGGCATCATCTTTTAATCATCCTGTAATTTATTTTGGATGTTAGAAGGCTTACAAGTGTAACAGCGATTTTGCAGATTTACAAGAAAATTTCCCAAACTAATTTTTTAGGGACCACTTAAGTTCTGAATTGGATTATAAAGGCCTATATATTGGAAACCCCCATAAATCACCCCATTTTCAAAACTGCACCCCTCAAATAATTCAAAACAGAATTTGGGAAGTTTGTTAACCCTTTAAGCATTTCACTGGAAATAAAACAATATGGAGGTGAAATTTAGACATTTAATTTTTTTTCCACTTATTCCTTAATTTAGCCCTAAAATTAACACATTCACAAAGGGTTAAAGGAGAAAATGCATCTCAGTTTGTTATGCAATTTCTCCCGAGCACGGAAATATCCAACATGTGGGTGTAAATTGATGTTTGGGCGAATGGCAGCGCACGGAAGGGAAGGAGTGACACTGGGCGTCTGAAAAGCAGATTTTGCTGGAATAGTTTTCAGGTGCCATGTGTCATTTGCAGAGCCCCTAGAGTACCAATAAAAGGAAACCCCCAAAAAGTTACCCCATTTTGGCAACTACACCCCTCACAGAATTCATCAAGGGGTAGAGTGAGCATTTTGACCATACAGCCGTTTCACAGATTTTACTAACACTGGTATGTATAAATTAAAAATTACTAAAATGTCACTTTATCCCCAAAGTTTTCATTTTCACAAGGGGTTAAAGGAGAAAAAGCACCCCACAGTTTGCAAAGCAATTGCTCCTGAACATGGCAATACCCCATATGTGGTTGTAATCTGCTGTATGGGTACATGGCAGGGCTCAGAATAGAAAGAGCGCTATTTGGATTTTGGAGAACAGATTTTGCTCGAATAGTTTTCAAGTACCATGTCGCATTTGCAGAGCCCCCAAAGTACCAATACAATAGAAACCCCCTAAAAGTGACCCCATTTTGGAAACTACACCCCTCACAGAACATATCAAGGGGTATAGTGAGCATTTTGATGCTACAGCTGATTCACAGATTTTATTAACATTGGGACATTAAAATGAAAAATTACTTTTTTTCCAATAAACTGTCAATTTAGCCCCAAATTTTTCATTTTCACAAGAGGACAAAGGAGAAAAAGCTCCCCAAAGTTCGTTACACAATTTCTCCTGAACACAGAAATGCCCCATATGTGGTTGTAATCTGCTGCATGGGTACATGGCAGGGCTCAAAATGGAAAGAGCACTATTTAGCTTTTGGAGGTCAGATTTTGCTGGAATAGTTTTCGGGTGCCATGTCGCATTCGCAGAGCCCCTAAAGTACCAATACAATACAAACCCCCAAAAAGTGACCCCATTTTGGAAACTACACCCGTCATAGAATTTATCTAGGTGTATAGTGAGCATTTTAACCTCACAGCTGTTTCACAGATTTTATTGACTTTGGGACATAAAAATGAAAAATTACTTTTTTCCAATAAACCGTCCATTTAGTGACATATTTTTAATTTTTGCAAGTGGTTAAAGAAGAAAAAACACCCCACAGTTTTACACAATTTCTTCTGAACACAGAAATGCCCCATATGTGATTATAATCTGCTGTTTGGGTACATGGTGTGGCTCAGAATGGAAAGAGCTCTATTTGGCTTTTGGAGGGCAGATGTGGCTGGAATAGTTTTTGAGTGCCATGTCGCATTTGCAGAGCCCCTAAAGTACTAATACAATGGAAACCTCTCAAAAATGACCCCATTTTAGAAACTACACCCCTCAAGGAATGTATCAAGGGTTATTATCATTTTGAGCCTAAAAATGCTTTCCAAAAATTAATGTGCAAAGTGAAAATTAAAGTTTTTAAATAAATATCCAATTTCAGTGCCTAATACGTTGCGGTCACTTTGTGGCATCACAGACATGAACTCCTAAAACTATTAAGTGGGCTATCACGAGGACAAAAAAATAAAATATGTGGGTGTAAACTGCTGCTTGGGCACACAGCAGGGCTCAGAAGGGAAGGAGCACTGTGTTTTTTTAGCTTTTGGAGTATAGATTTGTTGTACCCAGCTTATGTCTGCACAGACACACACTCCAAAAACTGTTGAGCGGGGATCCCGGGCACAACAGCTTTTGGAGCATTCATCTCTGATACAAGCCGGGCACAACATATTACGCACTGAAATGATGTATTCCTGGAATAATTGTCATTTTCACCATCAGCTGCGTATTCATTTACAGATAATAAATTATAGCAACACTTGGGGGTTAAAAATGCTCACTGTACCCATGGATAAATTCCTTCAGGAGTGTAGTTTCCAAAATGGGGTGACATATCAGGGATTCCACTGTACTGGCATTTCAGCTCTGCAAAAGTGTCATGGTGCCCAAAAACCAAACCGTCCAAGTCTGTGCTCCAAAAACCAAATAACGCTCCTTCCCTTCTGTGCCCGGCTGTGCCCAAACAGCAGTTTATACCCACATATGACATTAAGTACATTATCCTGGGTACACCAGTGTCATACATGTGGGTATAAACTGAAGTTTGGGCACACAGCAGGGCGCAGAAGGGAAGGAGCGCTATGTGGCTTTTGGAGCGCAGATTCAGATGTTTGGGATCTGGATGTCATGTCATGTTTGCAGAGCCTCTAAAGTACCAGTAAGGTGGAAACCCCTAGGGAATGACCCCATTTAGAAAAGTGCACCCCTCAAAGAATTTATCAAGGGGTGTAGTGAGCATTAGTATCCCAGACATGACTGCACAGCGGATGGGGAAAAGTGAATATATAAGCTGTGCGGAGTAAATACACTAAATTCCCTACTATTTCCCCTGTAGCTCCTATTATTGGAGGGGTCACTCTGGGGATCACTTATGGTTTATTATCCCTCGTAAGCTCTAAATCTGGTTTGTACCCTAATATACGCTCGCACAGCTTATACATTCCCTTCCTGGCTCCAATTTTGTTCTACTGATTTGGCGATTTTTGGGGTTTTTGTCTTCACATTGTACAAGCTATATTTTCTTTATTTTTCTGGTGATGTAGCCATATGAGGGCTTGTTGTTTGTGGTATGAGATGTATTTTGTAATGACATCATTCTTAGGTGCCTACAACTTATTAAATACATTTTATTAACTCTTTCTTGGTGGATTAAAAAAAAAGCCCCATCAATTCTGGCACTGTGTTTTACCTTTTAAAATTTTCTCCATGCAGCATAGAGCGTAAGTAACATGTTAGCTTCATTCTGCGGGTCGGTACGATTACGGCGATACCTCATTTATACTGTTTTTTTATGCGATACTAATTTTGCAGAACAAAAACCCATTTGGGGACATAAATCAATTTTTTTTTGCATCGCCATATTCTGAGATACGTAGCATTTATTTTTCAGTTTACAGAGTTGGTTTAGGGCTTTCTTTTTTTGCGGGACAATCTGTGCTTTTTATTGGTACAGTTTTGGGGCACATATGACTTTTTCATTACTTTTTATGGCATATTTTGTAAGGTGAGATGGCGAAAAATCATTACTTCCTGTGTTTTGTTTTCCTTTTTTTTTTTCCCGACGTTCACCATGTACGTTAAATATGGTTTCAGTTTTATTGTACAGGTTGTTACGGATGCGGCAATACCAAATATGTATTGTTTTTATTAATTTTTACGTTTATTTTTTATATAATTAATTTTATATAGGAAAAGGGAATTTTTTGGGCTTTATTCTTTTATTAATTTTTTTCACATACTTTGTTTTTTTTTTCACTTTTTTTTACTTTTTCATGTGTCCCATTAGGACACCTGAGCCAGAGATGCTGTGATCTCTGGCTCAGTACTATAGACTGCAAGACACAAGCATACACATGTCTTGCAGTCTATACAGGAAGTCATCGCTATGGAGACGCATCGCGCTGACTTCCGGAGGTCTCGGCAGGATCAACCAGGTAGTGGGGTCTCCAGGCAGCCTGGGGTCACTGGGCAAACCATGGGCTGCAGATTATAGATATTGGCACCCCCGATCTTGCCGCCGGGGGGGGGCGGCAAGATGGCGGAACCCCTTGGATGCCGCGGTCATGTTTGACCGCGGCATCCAAGGGGTTAAAACCTCCTATCGGAACTCACTTCCGACAGGAGGTTATGGAGCAGGGTGTTTGATGTCAGTTACAGCTAACACCCGGTTCTGATGCCGCCCGCTCAGATAGTGAACGGGCGGCCGGCCTCGGGTGTAGTATTATGCCCTGGTGCGCGAAGTACCTAGCGCCCAGGACGTAATAGTACGTCCAAGGTTGTTAAGGGGTGAAAGGTTGCTGGAGGCTGGGCACACCCACACTGGGAGGAACCATGCAGCAATCACTAAAACACCTTATTGCAGCTGGGTTGGGCACACCCACACTGGGAGGAACCATGCAGCAATCACTAAAACACCTTAGACATATTAGATACAGACTATTTGTCTTCATACCTAAATTGCAGGGCGTTTATAAAGCCTGTAAATTAATCCAGGAACTCTTTTAAGTTAATAAGTGGCCATTATCTGCTAATAAAAGGTGTTAGCGTGCATTTCACACTACTGAGCATGGAGGTCTCAGTAAAGTCAGCTGATCATTGTTTGTAAACAAACTGCATGTGAAAAAGAGCGGATGTTCATAGTATCAGTGTTTGTTTATAGTCTGTAATTAGTGGAAGTGGTGAGTTATGGGCTAAGAGTTACAAATGCCCCTTTCTCAGAATTTTAAAATGGAATACAATTAATAATGATAAAATTAGATTAAAATACTAGTGGTTAGAAGTTGTCTCTTGCACTAGAATTGAAAAATTAATATATAAAACGTATATTTAAAGTATCAAACAAAGGGGGCTGTTATATACAGTAAAAAATATAATAGCAAAGACTTGCTGAAAAGACATTTCATACAATTCATCAATAAATATATAATATCACATACTACTATTATATAAAATGGATCAATACATAATTAAAAGGATATTCATTAAGACTCATTAAATTGTAAAATATATATATATATATATATATATATATATATATATATTTAAAAAAATAATTAAAATAATATAAATTTGAGGAAATGAAAATAATATGGATATACTAAATATAAGTAGAGTCAATAGTTAGTTTTTAGTCAAATACATTTTCAAGAGCCTCATTAAGAACTCCTGATGTGAGTGTATTGAATTTAAATATCCAATACATCTCCCTTCTCTTTAATTTCTCAAATCTGTTATTAACGTGGGGTGGGATTTGGTCAATTGGTGTAATTTTAAAGCCCGTAAAATCGGACTTGTGAGCTTGAAAGGCTTGTCTGGATACGCTATGTTTCAAGTATCCATTTATGACGTTAGATCTATGTTTGTTCAACCTTTCCCGTAATGGCCTGATGGTTCTGCCTATATATTGTAGCCCGCATGGGCACTCAAGGGCATAAATTATGAAAGATGAAGAGCAGTCCAAGGAGTATTTAATTTGGACTGTATCTTTCGTAGTCTTGCTTATAATTGAATTGACTCCATGATTAATTGTGTGGCAACATTTACATCTTTTATGGTTGCATCTATACACCCCATTAACTTGTGAAGGCATCTGGTTAGTTGTATCAATATCTTCAGAGGGTCTGAATCTACTGGGAGCCAGTAAATTTTTAAGGGTCTTGGCTTTCTGAAAGGTAATTAATGGCTTTTTCGGAATATTGTTCTTTAAAAGTGGATCATTAAGTAACACACCCCAGTGTTTGTTCAGAATGGTCCTGATTCTATAATGTGCACTAGTATAAGTTGTTATGAAATTATGTTTCGGATTTGTCTCTTTAGCTGTTTTTGAAGGAAGTAGGCATTCTAATTGCGTAAGGGACTGGGCTTTCTTTTTTTGCTGCTAGGACAATCCTTTTTGGATATTTCATTTCCTTAAAGCGTTGAGTGAGGACTTTGCTTTGGATCTCGAAATCTCTATTTAAAGTACAGTTCCGACGAATACGTTTATATTGACCAAACGGAACATTATCCTTCCATTTCCTAAAATGTGAACTGCGATAATCAAGTAGACTGTTACAGTCTACTTGTTTAAAAAATGTTCTGGTATATATTCCGTTGCCACTGCCATTGAGTTCCAAATCCAGAAAATTGATGGTATTCTTTTTGGCTTCCCCACATAATGTAATCCCCCAGTTATTCTTATTAAGGTAGTCAGTGAATTCCTGGAAAGATTTACTTGTGCCTTTCCATATGAAGAGCAAGTCGTCAATATATCTTTTGTATAGAATGATGTTCTTATTGCAAGTGTGTTCGTTTTGGATAAAAAGTCCCTCAAAGCGCCCCATAAAAATATTGGCGTAGCTTGGCGCAAATCTGGTTCCCATGGCTGTTCCCCGTTTTTGTAGGTATAGCTCCACCTCAAAAGTAAAGATGTTATGTTCAAAAATGAATTTAATACTATCCAAAATGAATGATTTTTGCTCATTTGGCATGGTAGGATCTGGATTTAAAGTTTGGAATATCATTTCTAACCCCTTGGAATGAGGGATATTACTATATATAGAACTGACATCCAGTGAGGCCCAAATATAATCAGATTACCATGGAATAGTTGATAATTATATAATTAGATGTGTAGAATCCTTTAAATAAGAAGGGAATTTAGTTACATATATTCAAGATTTGATTTGTCCTGGGTTCTGGTAACTCGGGTCTTAGATTTGTTTTGGACCGAACAAATTCGGTACAAAGCATACCTTAAATTGACTTAAAACATAGGGCTCCTAGGAACATATCTATTCAATTTCTAGCTCTCTAAGGTAAACACAGCTGAAGTTATGTCAAAGTGACAGTGACATGTATGTATGTCTATGGAAAAATGGATGGTAAGCAGAAGATACAAACTCCGAGTTTAACCATACACTGCACTTACACTCGCTTTTGCACACTTAACATTTAAAACACTCCAAAAACTACCCTTATAAAAGGTGCTTGCCCATAGTTTTTACACACACTGGTGGATTATATTGCAAAACACAATGGTTTTGTAGAAAAATTAGCTTGTTTTGATGCCTTGTAAGTGCTACATGCTTGTTGTTATTTGGGAGACAAATTTGTGGTTGTGAGCTCCTTGAAATGTGATGAAGAATTGGCTTTTCGAAACAAAAGCCACCAAAAATTGTTCTGTGATGGGAGCAAATGTGAAATCAATTTTTTTAAAGGCCAACACTGTGGCGCCAACAGTGTGGTGTAGTATAATGTTATGGAACAGGCTGCAGGACATGTGTAGCTGAGTGGTGGAAGTTGTGGAAACATATGTAGCAACAGGGCATAATATGATGGACTGAGCTGCAGGACTTGTTAGTGGTGGCTGTGGTGGTAGCTATTTAGGAGTAGCAGACAGCATCAACAGTACAGTTAATGGAATTAATGATAAAAGGAGACACTATTCGAAGACATCAGTCAGAGGAGTGTGAAAATCCTCACTGATCCATCCCTGATTCATTTTGACAAAAGTAATTTTTTTTCCATGCTAGCGGTGGACAGTTAACTCCTGTGACAATTTGGGGGATTAGCCTCAATGGCAGCAGACTCCTGGACCTGACAGCGGTGTTGGTGGTACTGGGCGGCGGAGAAGCAGAATTCGGACGGTGCTAGTATAAAGTAAATGGCTTTATTTCAGCTTTAAAGGTGGAACATAACAAAACAAAAACAGCCTGGGCCACAGTTAGGGCACTAACTCACTGCCTGACCCCTATCTATACTCTGGGGCAACAAGCAGCCTGACTCATGCTCCGCTCAAGCCAAAAGTCCTCTTTTGGAAGCCAGCCCTCCTGGGACAGACCACCTGTCTGTCCTTGGTTGGTTCCACACTCCCTGCTTCCTGCAGGTCGCCACAACAGCTCTGCTGCTGTCTCTACTCCTTCTGGATATCCCCCACCCGTAGATGTGGCTGAGGGCCTTTTCAGGCCTGGCCATGGATCGCTCAATAGCGCCTTCTGGGTTCACACACTCACATACCCTCCCCCTCAGCTCACTACCCATTGGGTGAGCTACAATGGGACAAGACATATTATGTCGACGTCCCTCTTCAATCCTGTACACTTGTCCAGTGTCTCTCCAGATGTCCCAATCTGGAGGTCTCTTTTTCCAAATTCCGGTCAGTCGAGATTTCCGTTTTTTCAGCACTTTAAATGCTACGCCAAGATCCTGGCCATTGTGTGCAAAGGCAAGTTCTACTTCATCACCTTCAAAATTCGCCATACAGGGGATCACATCATTTTCATCACATTTCTCGCCATCGTCTTCAGCCATCCCATTGCATGACTTTGATCCCTTTAGTAAATAGCCGTAAGAATCTTCATCTTCACCTATCATGAATACACAGGAGCTCAGAGACCAACTAACATGTACTTCATGCACATCAATGTCTTTAGAGTACTGTATAACTGTTTCACGGGTACCTATTCTGTAACCTTCATCTCAAAGCAAACTTTGCCATCTCCATCAAGGCTTAGAAGTTTAGGAGACATAGGCTGCTTGCTCTCCTCTTTGTTTGAGATACACAAGCTCTGTACCGCAATATCTTCTCCTTCTGCACGAGGACAATACAGTACACCTTCACAAAATAGATCCCGCTGAACTACATTTTCTGGTATGTCTTTAACAACTGCCACATCATATATTGGAATGGTTTCTTTATAATGCTTCCACATCTGTACGGCAGCCGGAGAACCACTTCCATACTCTAGTCTTACCTCCTCTTTCTCATACGCATAACTTTCTGGAGGCATGTTGCGGTACTGTGATAGATTGCAAGAATTTTCGTGAAAACCCCTTTCTGACAGTACAGGAGCTGGTGATATCGTCATCTCAACATTCTCCAAGTTATTTTCATTCTCTGTGCTAAAACTGGAGGACTGGGATACCAAGTTTCCAACATCACAGCTTTTACTGTCAGTACCCAGATGCTTTTTGGTTACATGTTCTGGCTGCCTTAATGGCTCTGCTTTCTCTGCCTCTGTGCTGGCAGCTTTCTCCAATTCTAACGCCTTCTGTAGCGCACAAATCTCTGATTCCAGCTCCAGAACTTTCTTTATCACCACATTTTTCTGCACAGCCTCCATCTCAGTTTTTACTATTGCAACTTGCAGATCTTCCTCAATCTTTCGCACTGCATCTTCTATGGCAGCAGATGTAGATGCCATCTCTTTATCCACTATGTCTCCTAATTCTAGGATATTCTGCAGTGTTCTTCTAACATTTGTCAGGTCAGCATCCATCAAAGACTGCTTATCCTTCAGCTCATTCAGATACTGTAAACTCTGGCTTCCACATTCCCTGCAGTTGTCTACAAGACTATCTCCATGGCCTGGTGGTGTCAAGTGAGACGTTGCACTGCCATTTATAATTGTATCTGCTGTTAAGTGTGCAAACTGTGCCAGTGCTCCAACTAAGTCAGAGGCATCTGTCATATTCTGTAAGTATTTGGAGTGCCCATTCGAGAGGGAGGTTAAATGGTCTATAGCAACTTTTGCTCGGTTTACCAGGTAATCTGGTGAACTAGTGCAGCGGATATGTAGAGGATCATCCAGATTAGCAACTGCATGCTGGATGATATTTTCTGCTTCCCTCACTGCTCCCTGAATTATATTAAACTGATCCTCCGACATCTTCTGATAAAGCTTTTGCTCATCTGCAGACTTTTTGTCAAGTCTTTCATTCAAGTCCCGTATCTCAGTAGCTCTCTTATCTTGCTCTTGGTTGAATAAAGACTCTCTCTCTTGAGTCACGTTTTTCATGGATAACAGCTCTGATTCTTTTGAGGTTAACAGGCTCTGCAGCGAGTCCTTCTCAGCTTCTAGTGCTGCCAGCTTTGAAGATAGTGCAGATGCCGACTGTTCAGTATTGGATAAAGACTGCTGCAATCGATCCAATTCTTCTCTTTTAGATTCAACTTCAGTTTTTAACTGTTCTATCTGAAAATGGTGCTCTTCCAACTTTATTTCTGACTCGCGCTTCACTTGATCCATCTGAAACTCCAGCTGTTCCTTGATGTGTACAACTTCCTCCTGTTTGTCCACTTGCAGCTTTAGTTGAGCAGCAAGCATTTTTAGATCTACAATCTCAGCAGATAAATTAGGTTTTCCTCAAACTGAATCCTCATGTCTTCTATCTGGAGGTCCAATTCTCTCTTGGCCTTTTCTAGCTTGTCATAAGTATTAGCTTTGTTCTCATACAATATCTGTGCAGGTTCCAGGTTTTTCTCAAGTTTGTCATAAGCAGCAGCCTTCTCTTCAAACCGTTGATTTGTAGCTTCTAGCTTCTTTTGCAACTTTTTCTTTAGTTCTTCAACAGAGTCCAAGGACCAATACTATCCTCCATTTTTTTCTTCATATCAGTCGCCTGAGCCTGCAGTGTTGAAATCTGCTTTGTCAAATCTCTTTTTGCTTCCTCCTCTTCCTCTAGTTGCTCAAGGAAACCATTTTTCTCATCTTCCATTTGTTTTAGTTTTGTACTAAGATCAAGCTTCTGACGAGTTTCTTCTTGCAAAAGTTCCTGAGTGTCCTGAAGCTGAGATTCTAGTGTAGAAAAATCTTTTGGTAAGTTTGATAGACTTGCTGTCTGCTTGAGAAAGAAGCCCTGTGACATTATCCAATTCCACCTGCAGTCCGTTTGCCTTGTCTAGCAGCTCTGCTCGAAACCTGTCCCATTCTGTGACTTTTTTAGTTGCAGCTCTTGAGGTTAAGTCTCTACTTTTTTGTGACTCTCCTGTAAGGTTTGCACTTTCTGAGCATGGACAGACGACATCTCCATCAATTCTTTGTCTTTATTTGGCACCAAAACAGACAATTTCTCATTATCTTCACAAGATCCTGAGAGCGCCCTCTCCAGGCTACCTTTTGTAGCTGTGAGTTCCATTTCTCTTTGTTCCAGAACTCCATTGTTTAGGCAAAACTGCTTTATTTTATCAGTTAAGGCAGCCACAAGTTTGTCACCCTTCCTGACTTGGTCCTCCTGACGCTGCAATTGCTCCTCAAGCACTTTATTAGATAGAGCGCCTATCCTTTCTGCAAACTCCTTCTCAGTGACACAGTTCATTCCAGGCAAACCCAGCACCACATTTTCACAATGACTAGGATATGAACTCTTTATAGTCTCAAGCTCTTTCTTTAACTTAAGGTTCTCTTTTTCTGATACCTCAAGTTGACATTTCCAATCAGATATTTCATCCTCATAAATGAACCTGATGGTTTTAATCTCATCTTGAAGCTGCTGCACCATAATATTTTCATCTTTGGCGCTTTGATGCACTCCAGTATGAGACATACAGTCAGCAGGAACATATTCCTTCATAGACCAGAAGTGCTTCAGAAAAACTAAGTCACTCTCATGCAACTCATCATCTTTTCTTGCACTCCACATGCTCTGTTCCAGGTTTTGTGTCTCTCTGCATTCAGACTGCTGCACTAATAAACCTGAGCATAACTTCTCTGCTTTTTACAAGCTGATATTCTCTTTTTCTTGCCCATGGTTTACTAACAGGATTACATAATATTCCACAGCAACCTTGGGCTCAACCGGCAGCAACTTTTGTTTGCTATCTTCTGCAGTCACATGTATTCAAACAGTTAACTTATGTGGCACTACAACAACCAGCATTTTCTTCTGTCTTCCACAGAAAACACCAACATGGCATCATAGCCTTTCACATAGACTGTTTGCAATATCCAGCTTCTACACACATTGCTTACTTTCTTGCCATCAGCAAGCACTTTACAGACTTCTGTGCCACAGTATACACAAAGTCCATTCCCTGGATTTCTCTTCCAGAGTTTTACTTTCACCAGTTTTTGCTATGTTGCAGTTCCACTCACCCCTTCCTGGGTTTCTCAGTTGAAATCACAGATTTCTTCCAGCTGTAGGCCACAATGCACACTTAGCAGTACTGCAGTCACCAAACACTTGTCTTCCAGGACTTACGTGGATCTCTTTCTGCCCACATCCGAAGCACCATATGTGACAATTTCGGAGGATTAGCCTCAATGGCGGCAGACTCCTGGACCCGACAGCGGTGTTGGTGGTACTGGGTGCCGGAGAAGCAGCATTCGGACGGTGCTAGTATAAAGTAAATGGCTTTATTTCAGCTTTAAAGGTGGAACATAAAACAAAAACAGCCTGGGCCACAGTTAGGGCACTAACTCACTGCTTGACCCCTATCTATCCTCTGGGGCAACAAGCAGCCTTACTCATGCTTTGCTTGAGCCAAAAGTCCTCTTTTGGAAGCCAGCCCTCCTGGGACAGACCGCCTGTCTGTCCTTGGCTGGTTCCACACTTCCAGCTTCCTGCAGGTCGCCACAACAGCTCTGCTGCTGTCTCTACTCCTTCTGGAGTTACGCCTCCACCCATAGATGTGGCTGAGGGCCTTTTCAGGCCTGGCCCTGGGTCGCTCAATAGCGCCCTCTGGGTTCACACACTCACACTCCTTTTAGATGTTAAAAAGCCACTGGGAGCACTGAACACCCTCTCTGCCTCTCTTACACTTTAGGCAGGACAAGACAACTCCCATGGCAAACTGGGCCAGCTCCTTTCACTTATATAACCTATTGGCCCAGAATTCCATGGGTTCAGAGTTCTCTGCTGGAATAGATGTACTCTAGGTAGGACTGTACTTGCTGGGCACAGCCGGTGGGTGTCAGTTGCCTTTTTTGGCTCTGGTTGGCACTGGGAGCTGAAAAATTTCTGGTTCAACATCTTCCAGATACTGTTGCTGGCTGGCTGATGTTGCTGCTTTTACTCCTGGCACTTGAAGCATGGCACTGGCAGGGGAGGTGGAGCACTGGCTGAGTGAAGAGGACTGGGAGCTGGCCGTGGACACCTGGGTATGCATGCAACTGGCAGTGCTCTACCTAAACACTGCAGTTAGCTGGGCATTCAGTCTTTCCTGATAATATTGCAATTTTTTTCCCTTTGGGGAGGAGGGAAGAATTCCACAATTTTGGCTTATAACAAGGTCTAAAAGCAATGCTATTTAATATTGATATCTCTGATTGTTGCCAATAATATGTTTATTGCTGTGCATGCCATGCTTGCTATTGGCCTGCCATTGGTGGTGTTTTTGGCCAGCATAGTCATCGTCGTCTTTGTCGTCGTCGTCGTCATCGTCATCATCATCTTGGAAGAAATAACGGTCAACATCCTCCCCTGGCCTCCTCTGCATCCAAGAGAGAGTTTTCCTCCTCCTCTTCAACTCTGAGTCCCAGTTCCTCCACCATAATGACCCTGATTTGGATCCTCATCCTCCTCCATCAATGCAGGGGGATGACGTTGTCTAAGAGGTGGAACTATTCCTCCTCTTTCGTTCCTCGTTGCATGAGTGTGTTTCCTGTGAGATTTGCAATTAAGGGATCACATCGCTGTTACTGCATTTGTCCCTATTGACAAATTTGGTGGCCTCTTCAAAAGACTTGAGAAGCTGACACACTACCCTCATAAGGCTCCAATGATGTATCTCGAAGTAACACATTGTCCCTCTGGTCTGCAGCTCACACAAATGCTCCAGCATGTTTAAGGTGAAGTTCCACTGAGTTGGAACGTTGCAGATAAGGCAGTGCAAAGGCAGACCACTTTGTCAATGCAAATCGAGCTGGGAGTTTTTTCCATCATAAGAGCGGTTGAAATGTGCAGAGACTTTTCTGGCCATGAAGAGCACCTATTTTAAGTCACTATACATATAAAGTACCGTACTACCATATTAAGGACTTTTAACATATACAAATACTGTGCTACTTGTCTTAACTACAGCGCAGCAACAATATTGGTGCCTTTGTCGCTGACAACGCTGACCAATTGGAGTTGGTGAGGAGCCATCCAGCGAGATACTTGCTCCTCCGCTGTATGACTCCTCTGATCCAGGCTAATTAATTGTAAAACCGCATGGCAGCACTTCACCTCACATCCATGAAACGAGGGGGGGGGGGAGTGGAAGCAACGGCTTTCCCTGCTGAAGATCGTGGCAGGAAACCATCCAGAGAGGAGGATCCAGAGAAGGTGGATGGGCCCTACATGGTATTGGAACTGGGTCTGCACAAATGGGGTGGAACTAGCATCTGGCCTTGTTGCATTTTTAGACTGTGACCGCTGCCGGTCAAAACATTAAACCAGTGGACTCTGAAAATGGTGTCCTTGTCCATAGTTGCTGCTTCACATGTAGACTGTGGCATGCAATTTTCCCCAGACTGACATTTCCAAGGAATGGCCCACATTCTCCGACACATCGTGATATATTGCAGGGACAGCTTTCCTACAGAAATAATGGCAGCTAAGTATCCTCCATCAAGATTGAATGCATGCCATCAGTTGGTGAAATGTAGTAGAATCCACTAAGCGGTACATCAGCGACAGCACTGCCAGCAGCTTGGCCAGGTGCAAGTTAAGTTGCAGAACTGCCAGATGACTGAGCTCATATTGCTGTTTCATGGAGACACATTCCCTTATTGATGACTGACATTGGCATGAGAGAGGAAGAACAGTAAGAGAAGTATTTGGTGATGATAGTGATAACATCTGTCCCATGCCCTATTTTTTCCAGTCATTTTTTTTTACTGCACACTGCTTAAATATAAAAGTGATAGACAACAATTCTGACTCTTTGTGTATATCTTTTTTTATATTTTTTTTAGAAACAACTATTTCAAGAAAAATCAGCTTTAAACAGGTTTTGTCTTTCTTAAATTAGTGCAGATTGCAAGATTGTATACAGCAACAAAAAAAAATCTTAATAAACTTGTATTTTTTCAGATTAACATTCCATCACACTGTGTATTGGGTGAGCAGAGCAGAAAAATAACCCTTTAAAAACAGGGTTTTTTTTTTTCTGATTAGCGCAGACTTCAATACTGTATATATGAACAGCACCAAAAAAACGCTGAAGAAACAAATATTTTTTAGACTATATATTTGGTAAACAACAAAATTACACAGATTATTTTTTCAGATTAGCACAGGTGGAATCTGTGCTGTGCTGGTAGAACAGCAGTTTATATGTATTAAATGAAAAAAAAATGTAAAACTGCCCAAGAAAACCTTTACCAAAAGATAAAAAAATTATGTATAACCCCTTAAGAAAACAGTCTAAGGCAGTGATGGCGAATCTTTTAGAAACCGAGTGCCCAAACTGCAACCTAAAACCCACCACTAAATTATCACAAAGTGCCAACATGGCTATTTAACCTTAATACTGTGTGGATCCACAATTGTGGACAATTACAGAACCGCAAAATGTCATGTGCATGGGGCTTTACAGAGCTTTCAATAATACAAACAACTTTGTACTGAAAGGTAACAGTCTGCATTTGGCATGCTTTTGAACAATTAATGTTCATTATTTACATCGCACATATCTGTTTTATAGTGACTATGCGATGTTATTACAGCCTGTAATAATATCATTTGTCTGCTATAAAACAGATACTGTGTGATATAAATAGTGAGGGGCCCCCACAGTACAATCTGCTCTACAGTGGCCCCCACACAGTGCAACCTACTCCACTGTGGCTCCCACATAGTACAATCTGATGCAAAGTGGCCCCCACACAGCATAATCTGTTCCACTGATGAGTGCCCACAGAGAGGGCTTTGAGTGCCACCACGTGGTTTGCCACCACGTGCCTAAGGCTAAGCACCCAAAAAAACACCATAGAAAAAAAACACAGGGGAAACGCATTGCGTTATTTTCGGTAGCATTTTTCATTGCGTTATACAGATGAAACTGGTCTATTGCACAACAGGCTTAGACAAAATTACATTATTGGCAATGAAAGGGTTAACTGTCCTTTGTGTCTTAAATTATGTATTAGAGCAGGAATGCATCAGTCAGGCTCAAACAGCATAGATATGCACCCATACTCCATCCTATCTATGATTTCTGTCATCATCTGCCTGTAATTTCCTAAATCTGACTGAACTCTACTATTACTAACTTGATTCTCTAGCTCTATTGCTTGCAAATTTGTGAGCTTTTCGGAATTGTGCTCTGTATGGTGCACTGAGATGAAACACAGATCTTTCTCTGTTTCCAGCACCTTACCGTGGCAAGCAAAAGTTTGGACACCCCGGTCAAAATTATTGTTATTGTGAACAGTTGAAGATGATATGACCTTTAAAAGGCATAAAGTTAAAGATTAAACACACATGTCTATAATTTTAAGCAATATCAGTGTATGTTTGAGTACAATTTTAGAGTGAAATAGGGAAAGGAGTACCTTGCAAAAGTTTGGGAACCCTTGTAGATTTGTGTGCTCAGATAACTTTGATCGACGTCTTAGACCTTAATTAGCCAGTTAGGGTTATGGCTTATTCACCTATCAACGTTAGAAAAGGCCAAGTGATGCAAATTTTACAGCTTTATAAATACCCAGCCTCCTAACCTTGTGCCAAAAAACAGCAGCCATGGGTTCTTCTAAGCAACTGCCTAGCACTCTTTGGAGCCCCACAAACCAGGAAAAGACGATACCAAAGCATTTTCAAGTTGCCTTTTCCTCAGTTCTCAATATAATTAAGAAATGGCAGTTAACAGGAACAATGGAGGTCAAGATAAGGTCTGGAAGACCAAGAAAAATTTTAGAGACAGCTGCTCGTAGGATTTCCAGAGTGGCAAATCAGAACCCCGTTTCACTGCAAAAGACCTTCAGGAAGATTTAGAAGACTCTGGAGTTGTGGTACATTGTTCTACTGTTCAGCGATGTCCTTCATGGAAGAGTCATCAGAAGAAAACCTCTCCTGCGTCCTCACCATAAAATTAAGCGTCAGAAGTTTGCAAAAGAACATCTAAACAAGCCTGATGCATTTTGAAAACATGTCCTATGGACCGATAAGGTTAAAATGGAACTCTTTGGCCACAATGATCAAAGGTATTTTTGGAGAAAAAAGGGCACATAATTTCAGGAAAATAACATCTCTCCAACCATTAAGCATGGGGGTGGTTCAATTATGCTTTGGGGTTGTGTTGCAGTCAATGGCATGGGGAACATTTCACGGGTACAGGGAAGAATGGTTTCAATGAAATTTCAGCAAATTTTTGAAGCAAACATAACACCATATGCAAAAAAGCTGAAATTGAAAAGAGGATGGCTTCTACAAATGGATAGTGATCCTAAACATACGTGAAAATCCACCATAGACTACATAAAAAGGTGCAAGCTGAAGGTTTTTCCATGACCCTCACAATCCCCTGATCTGAACATCATTGAAAATCTGTGGCTAGCCCTCAAAAGAGCAGTGCATTCAAGACGACCCAGGAATCTCACAGAACTGGAAGACTTTTCCTCAATAGAGTTGTCTTGCCCTGGACAATTTTGCAGGTTGGAAATTAATTTGCTAGGGCCCTGTGTCTAAATAGACCAGCTATTCAACAGAGTTAACTCATCTTCAGATGGGATATCTGCAAATTTCTCTGTCACTGCCCAAACCACAACTGGCAGCTCCAACTTTAGCAAACTTTGATTGTCAGAGTATAGTTGTCACGATCCCATACGATCCAACTTACATACATGATGACTTTCTGCCTCCTCCCTTGGGCTTGGGTCAACATGGCAATGTACCTTTCATATTTCCATTTGTCTGCAGCTCGAAGGGCTTTGTAAAACCTATGTACAGGTATGTTAGGCCTCATAATTCCAGGACCGCAAACTCCCCTTCCCTTCGCAAAGTAGAGGTTCAGCAAGTAAAGAATTCAAGGGGGCAGCCACCTTCATAAAGTCCATAATATATCTTTTAAAAATATATTTTTTTTAAAATAAATTCTTTCTTAATAACAAATAATACCAACAAACAAACAATACAAAAATGGACCCTGAACAGAAAGGGGCCAGTAAACAGCTCAAATGAATGAGAACAGCAGAAATGCAGCGTAGTACAGCATATCAGTAGTAAATACCACAGTGTGGTAAATGTACAGCTGTTCAATAAGAAAGGGAGATGACAGAAAAGAGAAGAAAAGAAGAGAGCTTTTGGCTGCACTTATTCCCAAATTCATATAAGTGTCAACAGCCTTTAGCTAGGAGGCATTTAGTGTGTATGTCTAAGTGTTCCCGCAAACGTTTACACGCCAGGGTTAGGGCTGTTCGGGTCTCGGACGCATGCAAGCGCTTATGCGACTGTTCCAGGGAGACTACGTACGCAATCAGGGCCACGAGTTCCCGAGATCTGTCTTTTTTTGTGTTTAATTCTGAGTTTATTGATAAGAAGCAAAAAGAGAAGTATGTACAGTCATTTGTATATGATTGAGGACTCAGCTTCGCAATGTGCATATTGATAGCTAAAGACAAGAAACAGATCATCAATAAACATTTTTCTAAGTTTTGTCTACAAAAACAAAATCTAGCTCAAAGAGGTAGGTAAGAATAGGAGAGAAAAGTTGAGGATGAAAGAGAGAAAGAAGAGAGAAGAAGAGAAGTAAAAAGGAAGGGGGGATGGGAACTCAAGGTCTTGAGGTGGTGGTCGGAGGTGGGTTTATAACCAAACTTCCAATGAGTAATGTTGAAGAGGGTCATCTATTTTCCAACCAGGGGTACCAGATCGTAAAGTATGTCGAATGGTTTCCGCGTGACCAGCTCAACATCTCCTCAAAACGAGCTATTTGGTTTACAGTCCACTGTTCAGTTGATGGTGGTTGAATTTGACGCCACAGGAGAGGGATCAAAGATTTTGCTGCTGCTAGTAGATGGTAGATCAGTAGTTGGGATTTGTGATCCAATCCGGGAATGGGAAGGAAGAGGATGAAAGCTGGGGTCAGAGTAAAGTCCTGAAAACCCAATGACTGGATTTTAGCTTCTATCGATGTCCAGTAGGAGGAAATCAAGTGGCACGACCCCACAGATGTAACAGCGAGCCGGTCTCGAGTTGCATCTACAGCATGTGTGTGAGCCAGAAAGCTTATGGGCGTGTAGCCAATCCGGGGACCGGTACCATCTTGCTAGCAGTTTAAAGTGGCTTTCCTGAAGTCGTACACAGGTAGATACTCCGTGGGCTCTTGACATGACCCATTTGAGGGATGATAAGTCTAGCGAGATGTCTAGGTCTAGCTCCCAACTGATCAGGAAAAATGTTTTTGCTAGTGTGATAGGGTGAACATATCGATGGCGTATAGACGACATCCCACACGATTTATGATTAGCTGCCAGGAACATATTCTCAAAGTCCGTATGCTGTCTGCGCCAGGCAAAGGTAGCTTCAAATTTCTGTATGCAGATCGAATAGTGATGGAGGTGTAGAAAGTTTGATGGGGTGTGATGTTGGAAAAAAGGAGAGTCTCTCAGAGTCTGCAGCTGAGAGGGTACCATCATTGCAAAACAAGCTAAGCAGTTTCCAAAAGTCAGGTATGGGAAATTTTATCTCTGGGAGTAGCTGAGGAAGGAGATCCACTGGTAAGCATAGAGATGGGAGAGGAGCTAATTTTGGTTGCCTCTTGCTCCAGGTTGTAAACACTCCTCCTAAGAGAACATCTTTTTTATTAAGAGAAGAGGTCCTGTGTCCCGGTAGCCACAAATCAGATATGATGCTGTCTCCATATGTCGCTTCTACTAATTTTTTCAGGGAGACATCGAGGTTTGGTGTTGTTAGGTCAAGCCACTGCTGGAGTTGGAGAGCTTCGTAGTAGTGTTGTACATCAGGAAGATTTATGCCCCCCTCAGTCTTCTTTCTTGATAAAGCTGAGTAAGCCAAGCAAGGTCGTCTGCCCCTCCAGAGAAATTTGGAGAACAGCGAGCGAATCGACTTGAAAAAGGAAACAGGCAAGAACACAGGCAGCATCCGAATAACATAGGTGATTTTCTGTAAAATATACAGTACAGACCAAAAGTTTAGACACACCTTCTCATTCCAAGAGTTTTCTGTATTTTCATGACTTTAAAAATTGTAGATTCACACTGAAGGCATCAAAACTATGAATTAACACATGTGGAATTATATACTTAACAAAAAAGTGTGAAACAACTGAAAATATGTCTTATATTCTAGGTTCTTCAATGTAGCTACCTTTTGCTTTGACTACTGCATTGCACACTCTTGGCATTCTCTTAATGAGCTTCAAGAGGTAGTCACCTGAAATGGTTTTCACTTCACAGGTGTGCCCTGTCAGGTTTAATAAGTGGGATTTCTTGCCTTATAAATGGGGTTGGGACCATAAGTTGTGTTATTCAGAAGTCAGGTGGATACACAGCTGATAGTCCTACTGAATGGAGTGTTAGAATTTGTATTATGGCAAGAACAAAGCAGCTAAGTAAAGAAAAACGAGTGGCCATCATTACTTTAGGAAATGAAGGTCAGTCAGTCCAAAAAATTGGGAAAACTTTGAAAGTGTCCCCAAGTGCAGTGGCCAAAACCATCAAGCGCTACAAAGAAACTGGCTCTCATGAGGACCGCCCCAGGAAAGGAAGACCAAGAGTCACCTCTGCTGCGGAGGATAAGTTCATCCGAGTCACCAGCCTCAGAAATCGCAGGTTAACAGCAGCTCAGATTAGAGACCAGGTCAATGCCACACAGAGTTCTAGCAGCAGACACATCTCTACAACAACTGTTAAGAGGAGACTGTGTGCAGCAGGCCTTCATGGTAAAATAGCTGCTAGGAAACCACTGCTAAGGACAGACAACAAGCAGAAGAGACTTGTTTGGGCTAAAGAACACAAGGAATGGACATTAGACCTGTGGTGAAATCTGTGCTTTGGTCTGATGAGTCCAAATTTGAGATCTTTGGTTCCAACCACCGTGTCTTTGTGCGACGCAGAAAAGGTGAACAAATGGACTCTACATGCCTGGTTCCCACTGTGAAGCATGGAGGAGGAGGTGTGATGGTGTTATGGATAAAATGTCTATTTTTATATTAACAGATCTATTTTGTATCACTATTAACTGTATGTCTGCTTTCCTCGATTCTGTTTATCATTGCATACTTCCTCATTATGTTTTTGTGACGCATAACTAAATATCAGCTTAGCAAGATGGCGCCTACATCCTGGACTACGCCTGAGGAAATGTGTAAGATCCGGATGAGAGAAAAAGGACAGCTTGATGCTTCAGCCAGCGACAGGTTGACATATATGTGTACAAGCCAACCTCTCCATACGATGTTATATAAGAAGCTGTTTGTGATTAATAAAAAAGGAAGTTCTATTCTGACAGTGTGAGCAGAGTGTTACTTCTTGAGCGTGCTCTTATCTTTATAACAAATCTGGAAACCAAATAACCAACTCAGGATACAGATTTAGTATGAATCCAAAACAGTGGCGTCCCTTGGTGGGCCAGCGGAGTGGGTCATTCTACAGCCGTCAAGTCGGACGTGAGGAGACAGTCAATGAGGATGGAGAGTGCACCTCCAATAGTACGGTAAGAAAACTGATCTTACCCGAATATCCTACTTCCGTTCTTGATTGTCTCTCTGTGTCTTAGTCGGCTGTTGATGACCTCTAGTGGCAGGTAACTCACTCTCCGCTGGTCAGATATTTAAGAACCTGTCAATCGGTTGGTTTTTTTGGTATTTTGTTTGTGTGAATAGTCAGGACGTGGTTGTGAGGACAGTGTGCTCTGGGCACCAAGGAAGGTGTTATCACGGATGCCCGGGTGCCTATTGGTCTGAAAATAGGTAGTCTCGGAGCGTGATAACACATTTATGGTAAGGTGGATAGGTAGACCGGGTCGTCGGACCACTCGTGTCAACAAAGACCATCCTCCGGATGTAGTTTAGATGCACTGAGGAAGTCATCTCAGCCCAAGGTCCCAGGGGGCCACTGTCTTCCTGATCTTGTCTATCTGTCCGTCTGCTGGGAGGAACTAAATCAGTTGATGCGGAAGATATTGACATGGATGCCTGACTCATTGTTTGTCTGATAACTGTGAGGTCAGAGGTGTCAATATAAGGTTTCGCGGTGGGATTGGTGATCCGGGTCGATCGGACCATCCGGGTCAGAAAGGAACCGAAGCCCACATAAGGCGGAGGGATTCGATAGAGTCCGGACGCACCCCAAGGGGTTCTTCAATCCCGCACATCTGGAGTGAGTGCCCTCCCTAAAGACTCCACCCATCTTATTGTCTGTCTAATCTGTATAGTGTTGAGATGGGGAATGCTTAAGTGTATTAAAGTCGAGACATAGTTGTAGCAACGGAGTGACTAGGTACTGAGGTAGGCATTACCGTGGGTACCTGGGTGCCTATTAGTCTGAGAATAGGCAGTCCCGGAGGGCGATAACGTTTTTGTGGTGAAGTGGACTGGTAGATCGGGTTGTCGGACCACCCGAATCAAAGGGACCAAGTCCACTGTCGTCTCAGGCCTCAGTCCTAGGGCCACTGTGCACTTTATTGCCTCTAAAAAATTGTCTGTCAAAGTGTGTTGTCTGTTAATTGTTTAGAGAAAGTAGTCTAAATGGGTGGGGCACAGTCGACAATGCCCCATAAAGGATGTACCGCCAAGCAGTTGGTGGAAGCTCGAGAAGGAAAGCAAAATGTTAAAAATATGTCTAAGTTGATGAATATATGTATAGATGTGGGTGGGAGATTGTAACCTGAGGAATGGAGGAAAGTGTTGAAGGAGAAGAAGGGTGTTTTAAAAGATCAAGGTCTTATGAAACAGGCTGAGGCATGGTATGAGACAGCAAAGGCTGTATATAGAGAAGGGTGGAAGGAAGAACAGATGAATGAGCAAGGAAAGGTTACCCATGCATACCATCGATGTCAAAGTAATGTAGAGTCACAAAATGAAAGACCTCCACCTTATAATGTGAAAGATCCCGGGGGTTGGACTTGTGTAGTATGTGGGGAGCAAAATGATGATTGTAGGGAGACATGTGCTTCCTGTGGAGCACCACATCCTCACAGGGCGGCTATACTTGTACAAAAGGAAGTGGGTATTTCCGGCACAGACATGTCCCCTACATTGCCACCCACTGTTCCTGTTTATCCCACGCCCCCAGCTGCCTCCCATGTCCCTGTGACTCCATTATATCCGGTGATAGAGGAAGTTGGTAAGCTGTATCAAGACCAACCTCAAGAACACCCTCTCACAACCACCCCCAAACAACAATACAAACTTGTATTACGTTTCCTTCACTCCCTTGTTTCCAGTGTTAGATGTTAATGGGTCCTATTACTGCGACCCTGTTCCACCTGCCCCAAAACCCCTCATTCCCATGATGCCGAGCCTCCCGGAAGATGTTCTGCCTCCAATCCCTGAAGAATCGAGATGCCAACATGCGGCAGTACTTCGGGAACTGGCGGCACTTCAACAACAACTGCAAAATCAGCCCCTTACAACACAAGAGTCTTGGTGGGACCCCCCCTTTACTGAAAACTGTTATATCATGTTATGAAACTATTATCCAATAGTTATGTGTTAAAACTTATGTTATAACTTTATAGCCAGTCATGTTATGTTAATGATACTAATCACACCTTCTCTTTGTTTCAGCAATGTATAATCGCACCAAGAAGAGATTTTGTGCTGTGTTTTTGGCATGCATCCCATTTAGTTTGTTAATGTGCTGGATCATGTGAAGGGAAGGATAGGTTGCCCCACCGCCCGTCTTCTCCAAATTGTGGTGGAGGAGAATGTAGTAACCCGGGGCTACTGTGTGTACCTGGGATATATCTTCCCAGGTCCAGCTTAAGCATTTTTCAGTGGTTGGACAACTCAGACTACAGTGTGCCTTACTTGTACCTCCTCATGTCACCTTTGCATGTCACTAAAAATCCCTTTGAACTGTTACCAATAGGTTCAGGGGGGAGAAAGACACAAGTATTTTCTGCTGACAATATGATTGTATGTCACAGGAAACTGTTGGGTTTGGTCATATAAGTGATGAACCTATTGCTAACCCTGATTTTGAGTTCTTTTATAGATGGCTCTCGATTTGGGAAGGTGACAGATTCTACACTGGATATGCCATGGTTACTGGAAACCAGATAAAACAAGCAGAAACCCCCCCTTAAAAGTACTCACTGAGACAGTGTACAATGGCTGAGGGTAAACTACAGTCATGGCCAAAAGTTTTGAGAATGATACAAATATTAATTTTTACAAAGTCTACTGCTTCAGTTTTTCTAATGGCAATTTGCATATACTCCAGAATGTTATAAAGAGTGATCAGCTTAACAGCAATTACTTGCAAAGTCAATATTTGCCTAGAAAATGAACTTTATCCCCCAAAACACATTTCAACATCATTGCAGCCCTGCCTTAAAAGCACCACCTAACATCGTTTCAGTGATTGCTCCATTAACACAGGTGTGGGTGTTGATGAGGACAGGGCTGGAGATCAATCTGTCATGATTAAGTAAGAATGACACCACTGGACACTTTAAAAGGAGGCTGGTGCTTGCCATCATTGTTTCTCTTCTGTTAACCATGGTTATCTCTAAAGAAACACGTGCAGTCATCATTGCACTGCACAAAAATGGCCTAACTGGGAAGAGTATTGCAGCTAGAAAGATTGCACCTCAGTCAACAATCTATCGCATCATCAAGAACTTCAAGGAGAGAGGTTCCATTGGTGCCAAAAAGGCTCCAGGGCGCCCAAGAAAGACCAGCAAGCGGCAGGACCGTCTCTTAAAAGTGTTTCAGCTGCGGGATCGGGCTACCAGCAGTGCAGAGCTTGCTGAGGAATGGCAGCAGGCAGGTGTGAGTGCATCTGCACGTACTGTGAGGTGGAGACTCTTGGAGCAAGGCCTGGTCTCAAGGAGGGCAGCAAAGAAGCCACTTCTCTCCAGAAAAAACATCAGGGACAGACTGATATTCTGCAAAAGGTACAGGGAGTGGACTGCTGAGGACTGGGGTAAAGTCATTTTCTCTGATGAATCCCCTTTTCGATTGTTTGGAACATCTGGAAAACAGCTTATTCGGAGAAGAAGAGGTGAGCGCTACCACCAGTCTTGTCTCATGCCAACTGTAAAGCATCCTGAAACCATTCATGTGTGGGGTTGCTTCTCAGCCAAGGGAATCTGCTCTCTCACAGTCTTGCCTAAAAACACAGCCATGAATAAAGAATGGTACCAGAATGTCCTCCAAGAGCAACTTCTCCCATCCGTCCAAGAGCAGTTTGGTGCTCAATAATGCCTTTTCCAGCATGATGGAGCACCTTGCCATAAAGCAAAGGTGATAACTAAATGGCTCAGGGAACAAAACATAGAGATTTTGGGTCCATGGCCTGGAAACTCCCCAGATCTTAATCCCATTGAGAACTTGTGGTCAATCATCAAGAGACGGGTGGACAAACAAAAACCAACAAATTCAGACAAAATTAAAGCATTGATTCTGCAAGAATGGACTGCTATCAGTCAGGATTTGGTCCAGAAGTTGATTGAGAGCATGCCAGGGAGAATTGCAGAGGTCCTGAAGAAGAAGGGTCAACACTGCAAATATTGACTTGCTGCATTAACTCATTCTAACTGTCAATATAAGCTTCTGTTACTCATAATATGAATGCAATTATATTTCTGTATGTGATAAAAACATCTGACAAACACACATAAAAACCAGAGGGCAGCAGATCATGTGAAAATATAATATTTGTGTCATTCTCAAAACTTTTGGCCATGACTGTAGATGAGCTTTTGGTATAGCAGGACTATCGTCCAATCTGAGTGTTTATGGTTAAGCCTAAAAGGATTTCCAGGCTATTCAGGAGGTGATGGAGACCCTGCCGCTATAGTCAAAGTCAAGGCACACACCAAGGCTGACACACAGCAAAGTAGAGGTAACATGTGGGCAGATGCTGCCACCAAACCAGCTGCAGGAAAGCCTAGGGAACATGCCTCAATACAGGTGGTCACCATGCTGGACCAAAACTCTCACCTCTCTTTTCAGGTTCTAAAAACACTGCAGGACCAAAATGGCCCAGAAGAAAAGAAGTTTTGGGAACCACAAGGATGAAGAAAAAAGGATGAACAAGCCCTGATGGCCAGTGGTAAGAGAGTATGTTTACCGAGAGCATTGTTCCCAATGATGGCGCAAGCAGCTCAAGTGAACCACTCGAAAGTAGCCATGTGTGACCTGGTGAGCAGATGATGGGTAGCTGCAGGATTTAGCATCACTGCAGTCAGATACATGTAAGCCAGCATAACATGTGTCAAACACAATGTAGGCCAAAAAGTAAAAGGTTTCTCAGAAGCACACCCTGAAGCCCTTGTACCTGTTCCAGAGATTGTGGGTTAACTACATACCGTTACCAAAGGTGGGAAGGTATGAGTACGTGCTTGGGTGTATTGATCTCTTTTCAGGATGGCCTGAGGCATTTCTGGTGCAAAAGGCCACCACAAAAGGAACTGCAGATAAACTGCTGAAAAGAAGTAGTGTGCAGGTATGGGATCCCCGAGACCATTGGAAATGATAATGGAACTCACTATACAGGACAAGGTACACTCCTGACAGAAGAATTGGCCTCAGCCCCTAGAGTATTTGGATTGTCTTTTTCACAATTGTTCTAGCTGTAGTATGGTGTGCTGACTGACTGTGATGGTTTGCCGAAAATATGTGACTAATGTACACTTTTCAGTTTTCTCCTTCCTCCAGAACCTGAGTCAGTGGAAGGAATCTATAAGTTAAATCCCAAAAATTGGATGGTGATAAAGAGACATGTGAGAAGGGCCTCGACTCGACAGTCCCTTCCAGGTGCTGTTGACAACAGCCATGTCAGTCAAATTGTCAGGGAAACCCAACTGGGTCCACGCCAGCCACTGCAAGAAAGCCCAGACCCCGACCCTGTTGTGACATGCGGCCACTCATTACAGAGCTCACCCTCTTAGCAGTAAGGGAGGGCCAATCAGGGCAACAGATAGGGATCACAGAAGAAGAAGGAGTTACTACCTTTTGGTACAACTCCAGCAATACACATATGGTCACTTTTAAAACCGACTACTGTAAGATCATAAATTGTAATGATCGGCAGTGGGCGCATGGGTTACTCCATGCTGGGAGGAAAAATTGGTGAAGGACAACAATACATATGTGTGCAGGATAATTACTGGGGAAAACAATGTAAACATTGGGGTGCAGTGGGGTGGAATACTGGTAACAATTGGGGATATCAGCCCTCAAGTGCCCTAAACAAAAAGGATAAAAATGGAAGGTTCCGATATCCCAGATGACCCTTACTAAGGATGATTTCAAACCCTCATGTTGACAGGTAGGAAGCTGTAACTCCCTGACCTTAACCATAGAGAATCCTTCAGTAGGAGATGGGGGCACATATTGGCTGTCTACCTATGCAGTGGGGGGAGGAAGGATATGGGGGGCCTTGGGGAAGATTTCGGTTAAAAGACATGAGATCAGACTGCGACCGATGGGTAGCCCGGCAGAAGGCAGGTCCACTGAACCCATTGACTTCCCAAATACGTACATACAAGGGCATGACTGCTATAGCAGACCCGTCTTTTGAGGACACCCTGGCCTCTGAGACAGGTTTCTCTGATTACAACCTATGGCTGGAATGGATGAAGTTCACAGCTGACTAACATAATCGCACCAACTGTTATGTTTGCTCTGGTGCTCGACCCCATTTAGGAACAGTACCCTTAAATATTCCAAAAGATGCCCAAGAGTGTTTTGCTAGTCTTTTCACTAAAATCACCACAAATTCCATCCAATGTGAGAATTGAAAGAACAAGTATCCCATCATCCTTAAAAGTTCGAAACTGGGGGAGGGGATAACCATTTATTCTGGCAATTATACTTGTTATGTTAGTAGGTCAGGAAACCTCCCTGAAGGGTATTGCAGTGAATATAGTCCTTTGAATGAAACTCAAATACAGAACCAAGTCCAAGAACCAAGAGACATTTATTGGATTTGTGGGGACATGAGGGTCAGAACCAAGTTGATAGGAAATTGGACAGGAGAATGTGCCCTAGCAAAAGTCTTAATGCCCATTCATATACTTGGGGACCCAATGGATCAAGGTCATAGTGGGGAAATTGGAGAAAACCAAGTGCTTCGGGAGAAAAGGGACTTGAGCCCAAAGGGTAGCTTTGATCCCCACGTATACATAGATGCTATAGGAGTGCCAAGGGGGGTCCCAAATGAATTTAAAGCAATCAGGTGAAAGCGGGATTTGAGTCCATATTTCCCTGCAAACAAAAATGTAGCCTGGATCAATTATATCTACTATAACCAACAGAGATTTGTGAATTACACGAGAGATGCCCTACAAGGATTAGCAGATTAGCAGAACAATTAGGCCCCACCTCCATCATGGCATTTCAGAATAGAATGGCCTTGGATATGTTATTAGCTGAAAGAGGAGGTGTGTGTAAAATGATCGGTGGAGTTTGCTGTACATACATACCCGACAGTACTGGTCCAAATGGGAAGGTCACTCTGGCTATAAAAAGCTAGATAATTTGGCTGATGAACTGAAAAGGAATTCAGGAGTAAAAGACCCCTGGGACACTTGGTTTGGATGGATGTCTGTCTGGCAAAGAATGCTGGCTCAAATAGGGGTGGTGGTAGTTGTCCTTGTAATTTTTGCTGTAATTGTATGCTGTGCTATCCCATGTATCAGGAAGTTAATGAGCAAAGCAGTTGAAGAAACTATTCCGCTCCACGCGATGGAAATCCCAGCATATGAAACTGATGATCCACACAATCCCTTAGAAGTAACCGTCAGTTATAAATGCCAGGGATAGCATCTGACTTCCTTATGTACAAAGTCTGCGACAAGGGGGGTTATGGACAAGCCATAACTCATCTAACGGGCAGCACAAAAGAGTTCCAAGGTACATTAGGACAGATGAGCTAGGATTAATTAGGGACAGTGAATAAATAGTCATTTTAAGGGGGGACTGTTATGGATAAAATGTCTATTTTTATATTAACAGATCTATTTTGTATCACTATTAACTGTATGTCTGCTTTCCTCGATTCTGTTTATCATTGCATACTTCCTCATTATGTTTTTGTGACACACAACTAAATATCAGCTTAGCAAGATGGCGCCTACATCCTGGACTACGACTGAGGAAATGTGTAAGATCCGGATGAGAGAAAAAGGACAGCTTGATGCTTCAGCCAACGACAAGTTGACACATTTGTGTACAAGCCAACCTCTCCATACGATGTTATATAGGAAGCTGTTTGTGGTTAATAAAAAAGGAAGTTCTATTCTGACAGTGTGAGCAGAGTGTTACTTCTTGAGTGCGCTCTTATCTTTATAACAAATCTGGAAACGAAATAACCAACTCAGGATACAGATTTAGTATCAATCCAAAACAATGGTGTGGGGGTGCTTTGCTGGTGACACTGTTGGGGATTTATTCAAAATTGAAGGAATACTGAACCAGCATGGTTACCACAGCATCTTGCAGTGGCATGCTATTCCATCCGGTTTGCGTTTAGTTGGACCATCATTTATTTTTCAATAGGACAATGACCCCAAACACACCTCCAGACTGTGTAAGGGCTATTTGACCAAGAAGGAGAGTGATGGGGTGCTACGCCAGATGACCTGGCCTCCACAGTCACCAGACCTGAACCCAATTGAGATGGTTTGGGGTGAGCTGGACCGCAGAGTGAAGGCAGAAGGGCCAACAAGTGCTAAGCATCTCTGGGAACTCCTTCAAGACTGTTGGAAGACCATTTCAGGTGACTACCTCTTGAAGCTCATCAAGAGAATGCCAAGAGTGTGCAAAGCAGTAATCAAAGCAAAAGGTGGCTACTTTGAAGAACCTAGAATATAAGACATATCTTCAGTTGTTTCACACTTTTTTGTTAAGTATATAATTCCACATGTGTTAATTCATAGTTTTGATGCCTTCAGTGTGAATCTACAATTTTTATAGTCATGAAAATACAGAAAACTCTTGGAATGAGAAGGTGTGTCCAAACTTTTGGTCTGTACTGTACATCTGGATGAGTTTTTTTCATCCCAACCATGAAATACAAAGTATGTCATACGTCCTCAGTAGCTTTCTCACCTCAAGTAGGAGTTCCGCCTAGTTGAGAGGATCGACACAGTCCAAGGAGTTGGGCATTTTAATTCCCAGATATTTAATGTGTGAGGAGGACCAGGCAAATGGGAGGTCCTGCTGAAGTCTTGCCACTTTGGTCGGATGTAGAGAGACGTTCAGAATCTCACATTTTCCAAGATTCACCTTATAATGTGAAAAAGGGCCATACTCTTCAATAATTTGTAAGACTTTTCCCAGGCCCACTTCTGGATTTGAGATCAGGAAAAGTACGTCGTCAGCAAAGGCCACTGAATGGAGTGATTCTGAACCAATTTTTAGGCCCATGATCTCTGGGTGTTCACAAACGGCTTGTAGAAAGGGATCTAAGGAGAGGATAAACAAGGACGGAGACAGGGGGCATCCCTGCCGCGTCTCATTGGTAATGCGAAAGGTGGCGGTTAATGTGCCATTGACTTTTAGTCTGGCCCGGGGCTTAGTATATAAAGACTGGATTGCAGTAATAAAAGGAGCAGGGAATCCAAATTTCTGCAGTACAGCTAGCATAAAAGACCAATTTACACTGTCGAATGCCTTCTCGGCTTCTAAGCCGAGAAGGACTAGTGGGGTGTTGGTAGACTTAGCGTAGCATATGGCATGAAGGAGACATGTTGTGTCCTGCCTACCCTCTCATCTTCTTATGAATCCAGCCTGTTCCTCATTCACTAGAGATGGCAGCAGTGGCTGGATTCTCAAGGCCAACAGCTTAGCCCAGAACTTCAGATCCAAATTTAGTAGTGAGATAGGGCAATAGCTGCTACACAGTTGACGGTTTTTCCCCTCTTTAGCTATTAGTGCCACATGTGCCTCCAGAGCCTGGAGAGGGAATCTGTCACCTTTAAGTACAGCATTAAAGGCACAGGTCAATTGAGGAAGGAGAAGTCGAAGAAAGGACTTATAATAGATCAACGAGTATCCGTCTGGTCCAGGACTTTTGTGAGGAGGAAAGCTGCTGATGACCCGTTTAAGCTCTTCTTCCGTAATTGGACCCAGAAGAGAGGCACAATGCTCCTGGGAAAGAGACAGCAAGGTGAGTGAGTCAAGGAATTGTTGCATAAAGCCTCGATTAGTTGAAGTTGCAGTTGATTGCGTCTCTGGCTTCAGATGGTAGAGAGAGGTATAGAAAGAGTGGAATTCCGCTGCAATCTCTGAGGTAGTAGTGTGCACAGTATTGTCAGAGGGTGTAAGGATGGATGTTACAAAAGTTCTAGCTTTACTTTTTTTGATCAGGGAGGTCATCATCCTACCTCCTTAATCGCCATGGGCGTATAACAACTGCTTGTAATTAAGAAAATGTTTAGCTGACTTAGTGTGGAGAATGTCTCTCAACTCCGATCTTAGCTCCACCAGTTGTGTATGATTGGCGTCCACTTGGGAGCGTTTGTGTAGTTGTTCTAAACGGGCTATGTGTCTCAGGATAGAGTCGATCTAGCCTTGCAGTTGTTTCTTGGCTCTGGTCCCATGAGCAATCAGTAATCCTCTAATATAATGTTTATGTGTTTTCCACACCACCGTGGGACTGATCTCAGGCGAGCAGTTGGTGGCAAAGAATTCCGCAATATGTTGGTCAACTGAGTGTCTAATGGTAGACGAGTCTATGTTCATTTAGACGCCAAGTCCACTCTGGACGAGGCAGAGGTGTGAAGTGAACTGTGCATGAGACCGGGGCATGGTCTGATAGCGATATTGTGTCAATAGAGGACTTCTTACACTGCTGGAGTAAATTTCTGGATACTAGATATAATCAAGACTGTGGTACGTTGCTTTAGGGCTGGAGTAAAAAGAGTAGTCTTTCACTGTAGGGTGATGGGTTCTCCACACATCTATCAGGGACAAAGTCTGCAGAGACTGGTGCAGCTTGCGTAGGGCCCTCTGGGAGACGTGTGAGTGCCCCGTAGATGTATCAATGGACGGGTTAAAAGTCAAATTGAAATCACCACCAATAACTATTGTGCCTTCAGCAAATAGGTGTAATGTCTCAACTGTACGGATAAGCCAGTCCACTTGTCCTGAGGTAGGGACATACAAATTGGCCAGTGTGAACGTTTCAGATGCTAACTTTCCTTTCAAAAACAGCACTCGGCCCTCTCCATCTCTGTGTATATGTTCAAATACAAAGGGAACAGAATGGTGAATAGCTGTCGTGACCCCTCTTGATGCTGTCAAATCCCTAGCACTGTGGAACCATTGGGAAAAATAGTTTGACAAGAGTCTGGGTATCTTACCCCGCTTAAAATGTGTTTCTTGCAAGAAGAGGATCTTCGTCTGCAGTTTCTGCAAAAGGAGGAGAACACTGTGTCTCTTCTCCGGGGAATTTAAGCTATGGGCGTTGAACGAGGTCACTGTAGTTTTCGTCATGTTACTAGAGAGCAGTTCAGGAGATCTGTACCACACCTCAATCCTGGATCACAAAAATGGGAAGAGGGGAGGGGAGAAGAAAGAAGAAAGGAAGAGAGAAAGAGAGAGAAAAAGATAACAGAAATAGATGCGAAGATATCTAAGAAATACAGTAAGTGCTCCGGCCTGTTTGAGCACCGCAATGAATAAATGTCCCCTAAAGAGGGAACTCGGTCTTCTGAGCACCAATGAGTAGAAGTCAGAGAGACCGACTATGCGGGGGAGTCACCAAAGAACCTGAAAATCAAGGCATTTGAGGACATACAAGTTAGCGTGTGATGTTAACATGTCAACTTGAAAACCTGATAAGTTATCACAGCAATGTGAACTATGATATTAATAATAATAAAAGAGTTCTCAATGCATCTAACTAACATCTAATAGAATCTGAAATAGTTAAAATACAGGGAAAGCTATACTAAGGCATCATAAAAAGCTCAATATAATACTAGTCAGTCCAAAAAAAAATCTGAGAAAGATTCGGGGTGAGACTACGTATAGAGATATCCTGAAAAAAGGGAATAGCTCACCATCCTGTGAGCCCCAGATGATCATTACGGGGTCACCGGGAGTCTCTGAAGAGATCACTTAGCTTTCGGAGATTTAAAGCGACGGGTCAGATGCACCTCTGGGCCAGGCGGCAGCGATGGAAGTAAGCCAGGATCTGGCGTCGGCATCCAGGAGGCAGTATCCAATGGAGTGATGTTGAGTTGCTCCCACAGTTTAGTAAGATCAGCCGGCGACTGCACCGTTAGGCGTCTGCCTCGGTGTTGGATGGAGAGGCCAAATGGGTAAAGCCACGAGTAAGTAATGTTCATGTTGCATAGAACCTCCAGTAACAACTTAAGCTGTCGTTTCTTGGCCAGGATAAAAGGAAAGTTTGTCCACCTCATATGCTACCTCCCTCTGAGTTCTGGCAGCAGCAAGAATGTCTTGAGTGTCCACAAATGATAGAAGGCCGCATATGACATCACAGGGGGGTGTCCTCCGGATTCGTTTTAGGCCGAAGCACTCTATGGGCCCTTTCTATAACCACCTAGGTAGCGCGTTCTGGGCCCAGCAGGGAGGTGAAAATTTTGGTCACCGTTTCTCTCAATTCTCTCGGGCCGCAAGACTCCGAGAGACCCTTTATGTGGACATTGCGGCGGCTGCAGTTTTCCTGATCCTCCAGGAGAATTAATACGCGGTCTTTCTGTTCCTTTTGGGCAGTGAGGACATCTGCCATTGCTGTAGAGTGTGCCGTTATACCCTCGCAGACAGTCTCCACCGCTTCTACTCTACGGCCTAAATGGGTGAGATCAGATTTAATGTCTGCAAGATCCGAGAGGACTGGGTGGATCGCTTCGGCCAGCACCTTTTTTAAGGAAGGACTTCGAGACCTGAAATGAGGTAAGTTCGCTGCTCTCACCGTCACTGCTACTGTCCTGGTCCGAGTCCACAGCCCGAGCGTCGCTGTGCACGCCCTCCTGCGCCATCTTGGGTAGAGGCCTTCGGCTCTGTGGACTGCCTTTACAGAGGAATTTCTGGAGATCCGCTTGCTGTTTAGCGGTTTTTAGGGTGCAGGAAGGTTCTCCACTTCAATCCCTCCCGATCTTCACCATTGTTGCTATGATAGCGCTGTTAAGTTGGCCTCCTCAGCCCTTGTGTAACAGAACTACAGGCTCATGCAACCGCTACACACGGCGGTCAAGCTCCACCCTATCTGTCTTTTTTTTTTTAATGTGAGAGCCATGCTGAACGAGCACACCCCGCACCACGCACTTATGGGCGGCCCAGAGTGTCAATGGAGAGACATCGACTGTATCATTCTCTTTGAAATAGTGTTCGAGAGCAGAGGTTACAGCCTGAGAGGTCAAAATATTTTGGAGTAGAGATTCATAAAGGCGCCACTGCCAAGTCCGAAGTCTCGTGGATGCAAGGACAGCAAAAACCATCACGAGGTCGGCAAAAGTGATAGGGCCAATCGCCGCACCTCTGATGAGAGGAACATCGGAATGCCTGAGGAAGAAATAATCTAACCTGGAGTAGACATCTTGGGAATGGGAATAGAATGTAATCATGATCGTCATGGTGAGCAGTACACCAGAGGTCTATCAGCTGGTGGGAAAAGAACAACCAACTTTGAGGGATTAGCTCGTACGGTGGGGCAGCAATGACCACGTACACACGGCAGGTCTCTGGTTAAATGTTGCTGGTGCTTTATTGTAGCGGCATAGGCACAAACAAAACAAATGTCCAAACCAAAATGCAGTTCCTACGCCTGTCCGGCGTTGAATAAAACATAAAGTACCTTACAGGCAACATGAAGTAGGAAATTCAGGGTTCCAATGCCAAGTGCTCCTCACACAGGAGGGGTCTTTCTCTCTCTCTCTCTCTCTGTGACACAGACGGAGCTCCCTCCTTTTGTCAGCCTTCCTTCCCAATTGACTCAAAACAGGAAGCCTCACCTGGGAGCCTCTGGGAATAGGGAGGAAGTCCCGTAGTGGACTGGAAGGCACCCTCTACCAAACCTGCCCTCCAGTCCAAAAAAACCAGCCCATGTAATGCAGCAGAAATAAAACCCTAGCAAACTAAGGTCTGCTAAGGTCAGAAAAAAACCTGGTTTTCCTTTTTATCTCACCTGGCTGAGGTAACCAGGTAAGATATACACCCCTTCCACAACTTTCCCGTACACATACCCCCCCCTCTTCTCCAGACCAGAGGTCTGGGCACTTCCACTGAACATACAGTAAGTTCTGGATAAGGCGTATGCATTACCTTGTAATTTACCAGGCCTATGCTACACCTTGAAACTGAAATTCTGTAAGGAGAGAAACCACCGGGTTACTCTTGCGTTTCTCTCCTTATTTTGCTTCATCCATGCCAGAGGAGCATGGTCTGTCACCAACACGAACTGTAAACCCAGCAGATAATACCTCAGGGATTCTAACGCCCACTTGACAGCCAAACACTCCCTTTTCACTATGGCATAGTTTTTTTCTGCAGGGATCAGTTTTCTGCTCAGGTACATCACTAGGTGTTCTTCCCCATTTACCACTTGTGACAGGACCGCTACCAAGCCTGTATCAGACGCGTCCGTATGAACCAGGAATTGCTTTTTAAAATCTTGGGAGATAAGTATGGGTTGTTCACACAGGGCCGATTTTAGGCTCTGAAAAGCTTTTTCTGCCTCTGGAGTCCACTTTATCATTACGGACTTACCACCCTTTGTCAAGTCCGTCAGTGGGGAAGCCATTGAGGCAAAATTGGGCACAAACCGAGGGTAATACCCGGTTATGCCAAGGAAGGCTCTGACCTGTTTTTTTGTTAGCGGCCTAGGCCAGTTCTGTATTGCCTCAACCTTGTTGATTTGGGGTCTAACCAAGCCCTTTCCAATTATGTAACCCAGGTATCTTGCCTCCTCTAGACCCACTGCACACGTCTCTGGGTTTATAGTTAGGCCCGCATCACTGATGGAGTCCAACACTGCCTGTACCTTACAGAGGTGACTTCTCCAGTCAGATGAAAAAATGACCACATCATCCAGGTAGGCAGCCGCATAACCTTGATGTGGTCTCAAGATCAGGTCCATCAACCTCTGGAATGTAGCAGGGGCCTCATGCAACCCGAATGGCATCACTACATATTGGAACAGGCCTTCTGGAGTGGAAAACGCTGCCTTTTCCTTAGCCTCATCAGATAAGGGTATCTGCCAATAACCTTTGGTAAGATCAAGGGTCGTGATATACCTTGCCCTCCCCAGCCTCTCAATCAACTCATCTACTTTAGACATGGGGTACGCATCAAACTGTGACACTTCATTTAACTTTCTAAAGTCATTACAGAACCTCCAGGTCCCATTAGGCTTTGGGATCAGTACAATGGGACTTGACCACTCACTAACAGATTCCTCAATAACACCTAGCTCAAGCATATGTTTGACCTCTGATGACACCGCTTGCCTGCGGGCTTCTGGTATGCGGTACGGCTTCAGGTTCACACTATGGTTAGGCTCGGTTTTAATATGATGCTTTATCAAGTGAGTTCGGCCTGGTAAGTCAGAGAACTTATGCCTGTTTCCCTGTAGAAACTCTCTTACCTCCTGTTTCTGGTGCCCTGACAGTGCCTCACCTACCGTTACTGGGGGAACTGGGTGTGCCACCCCCTTAGCCACAGTCTGGGTGGCTACCAACGACTCCCGATCTTTCCACGGCTTGATCAGGTTTACGTGGTAGATCTGGAAGGGTTTTCTCCTGCCTGGTTGATGCACCTTGTAGTTTATCTCGTTTATTTTTTCTACGATCTCATAGGGACCCTGCCACTTTGCCAGAAACTTACTTTCAACAGTAGGTACTAGAACCAGGACCCTGTCCCCAGGGCTAAAGACTCTCAGCCTAGCAGATCTGTTATAAATTCTGCTTTGGGCCTCTTGAGCTTTTTGCAAATGTTCTTTGACAATGGATGTCATGATATTAGGTGCAGGTATGATCTTATGATATCAATATTGGACTATATTACTGCACAGTGGGGGTCGGTGCCTAGAATCAAGCCTAGTGGGGCCAATGGAATATGGTCAGACTACTATTGACCTGTCCCTGAAGCAATCAGCCATTTGGTCAAAAGCCTTCATCTGCATAAGACTGTAACCCTCATTAACCCTGTGGGGGTTCATTTAGACAGGATGTTTTATGCAAATGATCCTCATATCAATGATAGACACACTGGCACCATTGTTAGTTCAAAAGAATTATGGTTTTATGACAATATCTGGCCTGGGGAACATCTTATAATCGCCCCGATAAATTCCCCAGATGCGTCCGGTCGAGGCGCACGCTCAGAATATACACATGTTACAGTTCAAAGCCCAGGAAAGGTCCAGGCACTGATCTCCTTACCCAAAGGGAGCTGGAGTGTCTAACTTGGAGTCTATGTATTGGGGATCTAGCCAGGAACCCCATTATACTACCAGCCAGACTCTATAAACATCATGCATAGAATTATACTGAAAAGTTATTCTGAGAGATGTAGAGAGAGGGCGGGGGCTTCTCCCCCCTGGTGACCTCACTCAGGGAGGAGACCGGGGGAGACAAAAGGGCTCCGCCCAGGCTGAACCAGTCTCTGTTGTCTGGTGAATTTGGAGATGCACGCTTCTTGGAGGCCAGCTGTGGGGGAAGGCAACCATGTGATGACCATGTGGTTGACATGCGGCCTGAGCAGCTAGGCTTGAGGCCTTGTTGTGGACCTAAACAAGGGGTAACCGCATGTAAGCAACGCATGCTTTGCCCAAGACTGTGCCCTGAGCCTGCCACATGGGCTCAGAGAAATGGACTAACTACTCGTTCCAGATGGTCTTCTGCCATTTTACTCTGCTAAGGTCATCTGCTACTGGACATCCACAAGATATGTGCCCTGGCTGAACACTTGGCGGCCAGAGAAACCTTCACAAGCCGGTGTTGGTAATATATAATCTTTTCTTTCTTTTATCCCCATTTTTATTTTATGTACCATGTTATGCTGTTTTCACTTGTATCTGCTTGTTAATCGCTGCATGTATTCTATGTATGTGTTAAGTGTCTAGTGCCGACCCATTTAAGGGTTAATAAATATATAAAATTTAGAAGGCCCGTCTCTCGTATTATCCTCTGTTGGACCTACATTCACGGAAAGTGGGTGTGAGGTAATTGAAGCGATCTCAGGTAGGCCAGGAGCGGTTTCTGGTAAGACCGAGATCCTTCACAATGGGCATCACTGTCGCTATTCTATCCTGCATCTGAGCGATGTGTTCCACAACACTTTTATAAGGGGTTGCCTCGCTCTCCCAGGTTTCCTTGGCGACATCCAATAATCCTCTAGGATGTCGGCCATAAACTAGCTCAAAGGGAGAAAACCCTGTAGATGCTTGGGGTACCTCTCTTATGGAGAACATAAGGTACGGTAACAGATATCCCAGTTCCAACCATCCCTTTCTACAACCTTCTTAAGCATGTGTTTCAGGGTTTTGTTAAACCTCTCCACTAACCCATCCGTCTGTGGGTGCTACACTGACATACGAATGTGCTTAAGTTTAAACAATTTGCACAGCTCTTTCATGACCTTGGACATAAAGGGCGTAACCTGGTCAGTAAGGATCTCTTTAGGGAGCCCGGTGCGAGAGAGCATATAAAATAACTCTCGGGCAATATTTTTAGATGCCATGTTCCTTAAGGGCACTGCTTCTGGGTACCGAGTGGCATAGTCTACCACAACGAGGATGTACTGGTGTCCCCTAGCAGATTTGACAATGGGCTCCACCAGGTCCATTGCAATTCTCTCAAATAGTACTGCGATGATAGGAAGGGGCACCAAGGGGCTTCGGAAGTGTGATGTTGGGGCGCTTATTTGGCACGTGGGACATGACTCACAAAACCGTTTTATTTCTACATACACCCCAGGCCAGAAAAACCTCTGAAGGATCCTCTCTTGGGTTTTCCCGGTGCCCAAATGACCCCAAAGCACATGGCTATGAGCCATGTCCAGCACCCTACGGCGGTACGACTGTGGCACTAGAAGTTGTTCCACCACCTCATTGTTTATCTTGGTGACCCAGTACACCAAGTCCCCATTCATAGCAAAGTGTGGAAACCTTTCATCAGCCCCAGGTTCCTGTGGTACCCCATTTATCACGGTAACATTGGCCCGAGCAGTACTTAGAGTAAGATCTTTCACTTGCTCGGTCCCAAAGTTACCCCGAGACACCTCTAAATCTAATACCTGTGATTCAGGCAGGGAAGTTTCTTCTTCTTCCCCAATTAACATTTGCAAGGAGAAAAACTTCGTCATCATCAGCATTATTATCATCATCATCATTATCATCATCATTTTCCTTTTGTCCTTCACATGTCTCAATTTTCTCAAAGGAAGGTACTGTTTCTGCTGGCGTTTTATCACCGACAGCAGAAGTGTTACCTGTTTCCCACAATTTCCAGAACAACGGGAAGTCACGACCCACAATCACATCGTGCATGACAACCCCAACTTCACAGTTCTGGACGGGGTTACCAATCTGAGCTGAGCCACAGGGTAGGCGACAACATCCCCGTGGACGCACAGAACTTTCATGCACTTGCCCGGCACATAGTCCCTAGTTACAAGGTTGGCCCGAACCAGAGTCACTAGGCTGCCAAAGTCTAGCAGGGCCTTCACAGAGCGGCCATCTATATCAAGCATACACACATGGGGCTCAATTCCTGGACCTGGAAAGGCTGCACAAACTCTCCGCAAAGAGTTATTGTCGCCGAGCAGTGTCACACTCCATGGGGTCTTGGGTAAGAGGGCAATAGGAGGCGATATACCCCCACTCATGGCACCTCCAGCACTGGCGGGTATCAGGTTTAGCCCCTTGCCTTCGCCCAGGCTCCAGAGCTCTGCTCGCTTTCACACTCCTCCACATACCTCCAGCTGGAACTCTCTTACCCACAGCTGACACAGGTCTGGCCGTCCTGGGAGGCGTCGGGGGTGCAGGAATGTCCTGGAGGTAGTCCTCGGTCGCGATGAACCTCTCCAGCAGATTGACGAGCTGCTCAGCGGTCTTGGGGTCTCCATGCCCAACCCACCGTTGCAAGTCGGCTGGAAAAGCCCTGAAAAAATGATCAACCACCACTTTTTCCATGATCTGAGCTGGCGACGAGGTCTCAGGCTCCAGCCACTTTCTCACCAGATGGACCAGGTCATATATTTGGGACCGGGCAGGCTTGTCCATGGTGTAGCTCCACTTATGCACCCTTCTAGCGCGGACCGCAGGCGTAACACCCAGGCGAGCCAGGATCTCTATTTTTAATTTTCCATAGTCCCGGTAATCCTGCTCCCTAAGGTCATAATAGGCCTTTTGCGGTTCTCCTGTCAGAAAAGGCGCGATCACCTCTGCCCACTCGGCCTCTGGCAGACTTTCCCTCACTGCCACTCTCTCAAACACCGTGAGGTAGGCCTTGACGTCATCATCTGGTGTCATTTTTTGTAGCGCCCGCTGTACAGCCCTTTTCCTATTAACAGCCTCAGGTGGGCTTACCTGCACTCTCTGGGGCTGAGTCACGACAGTCTCCCTGAGCACAGCAATCTGCTCAATCAACAGGCGCTTAGTCTCTTGTTGCTGTATGTTGGATTGCAGCTGTGCCTGTTGCTGGGCTTGCAAGGCCTCTGTCTGGAACTTCTGTTGCTGCTCCATGGCTCGCTCAGGCCTCAGATTAGCCTGCACCAGCTGCTTGATCACCTCCTCCATTTTATTAGATGGGTTTTTCAAAGCAGCAGCCTTCACCCAGGACATATACTGCTGTCACTCGGTCACGCCGTCGCTCATAGCAACGCTTTGCCCGCGCCCTCCGCCACATGTGAGGGATTAGCTCGTATGGTGGGGCGGCAATGACCACGTACACACGGCACGTCTCTGGTTAAATGTTGCTGGTGTTTTATTGTAGCGGCATAGGCACAAACAAAACAAATGTCCAAACCAAAATGCAGTTCCTACGCCTGTCCGGCGTTGAATAAAACATAAAGTACCTTACAGGCAACATGAAGTAGGAAATTCAGGGTTCCAATGCCAAGTGCTCCTCTCACAGGAGGGGTCTTTCTCTCTCTCTCTCTGTGACACAGATGGAGCTCCCTCCTTTTGTCAGCCTTCCTTCCCAATTGACTCAAAACAGGAACCCTCACCTGGGAGCCTCTGGGAATAGGGAGGAAGTCCCGTAGTGGACTAGGGATGTGGACTGGAAGGCACTCTCTACCAAACCTGCCCTCCAGTCCAAAAAAAAAAACAGCCCATGTAATGCAGCAGAAATAAAACCCTAGCAAACTAAGGTCTGCTAAGGTCAGAAAAAAACCTGGTTTTCCTTTTTATCTCACCTGGCTGAGGTAACCAGGTGAGATATACACCCCTTCCACAACTTTCCCGTTCACCTTACCACACAACGTATGCAATAAAGGAATGGGAGAGATAAGTGTGACGAACCCCTAGAAACGTCTACAGCTGGATCTAAGGCCAAGTTAAAGTTTTCCCCCATTAACAGGGTCCTCTAGCTTGGACAAGATGCCCTCTAAGGCTCCCATCTGCTTGGAATTGGGGAGATAGAGATTGGCAAGGGTAAACATTACTCCTGCCAGCTCTCCCTTCACAAACAAAAATCTTCCCAAGCCATCCTTAAACCTCCAATGAATCGAGCGCCCGATGAGAATGCTTACCCCCCTGGACTTAGACTCAGAATAGCAACTATGATAGGCGTCTGGATACCTGGGTGAGGAGAAAGAAGGTGCCGCCACCTCACGGACATACGTCTCCTGGATAAACACAACTTGAGTCCTTTTGCTCCAGAGCAAGCGGAGCAGCAAGGATCTCTTCTCAGGAGTATTAAGGCCATTGGCGTTAATGGAGGAGAACACCAGGGTGTCCATACCGGGGTACTAGGACACTGCAGAGAGCGGTAGAGAGAAGGGGAAGAAAGAATAAAATATGGGGGGAGTGGGGGAGAGAGAGGAAAGGATTAAAGAAAAAGTGGGAATAGAAGAGAAATATATGAGCAGAGAAGAACACAACAACAAATTCCAATCAAAGCTAGTCTGTGAGCGGAAAGACACTAACAGTGGGACAACTCACTTAAGCAGGTCTTGGGAGCACACCACAGCATACACCCAAAACTATCGGGGGATAGATAGAACAACAATAGGTTTCCCGAGCGGAAGGAACATGTGTAAGAGTAAACGGGAGGGGGGGTTCAGAACCAATAAAGAGGAGAAGGCCCTGGAGCCCATGGGGATAATAAGGCACCAAGGCCGAGGAGAGGGGACCAACTTGGTGAGCAAAGGCAAGGAGGAGAACTCTACGTGAGGGACCAGCAAGTGCTGGCAACTGAACCACAGGGGAGGCCATAAGACCTCAGCATACCAGCGTTGGAGGGTGGTTCTCACCAGCAGAGGCCCCCACAAACCAAAATCTGTGGGTGCCTGCACCAGGACAGGAAGCTTTGGTTACAGATGCAAAAGTGATGACATGTTACCCCAGCAGCGATCTACCAGAGTGTAGGAGGTGGAGCAATGTACAAAGCAAATTAGGAGGCAATAACAAAGAAGAGTCCCAGGTAGGAGTCAACAGAAAAAGGATATAGCACGTCAAGGAGGAGTCTGCGAGGTGCCCTCCACTTGACGTAGCTGACGAGACAAGGTGGAGGAGGAAGGTCGACCATCAGATGTGGCAGAGGACAATGGATAGTCCAACCAGTCCAGGAAAGCCAATTCAAGGAGGTCCAGAAACTTCACCAGGAGGGTGAGAGGACAGGTTTGAAAATTGAGGTAACCACAGAGCAGAGCTCAGCTGGGGAAACACTATCAGGAACTCCCCGAAGTTTGACATTGTTTTGGTGGCCTCTATTCTCCTGATCATCAACTTATAGGAGGACAGATCTATTGAGAGCTCATTGAGAAGTCAGGAATTGCTCCAAAGTGGTGAGATGCTGGTCAATTGAAGCAGTCTGCTGCTGTTGAGTAGAAACCTGTGCAGAGAGAGATTGAAGCTCTGACTTGAACACTGAAATGATACACTCCTGTTTCACCTCAACCCTACTGACAATAGTTTCCAAGTCCATCTTAGTGGGCAGAGAGGTGAGAAGGTTCCAAATGTCCACCAATTTAGGATGTTTAGATCTACGGCCCAGGGTGGCAGTTTCCTGTAGAGAATAGTCCGACAGGTCCGAGGATGGCAGCTTGTGGAGAGCACCCGGGGTGGAAGGGAAATCAAATTCAGGGCAGTTTAGCTCAGTTGTGACGCCAGGCGCCCTAGCCCCGGTGAGAGCCCGTGGGCAATCCTGCATTATTCACAGGGTCTGCAGCTTTAAAGGTCGAGTTTGTGGCCCCAGCAGCGGCCAATGAGGCTCCTCCAGAAGAAGGCCAGGGCTTATCGATGTCCATCTTGAAGGGGGCATTAGAGGACCCCAAAGAAGTCCTGGGCACTTGGAAGTCCACAGGCTGAGGCAGATGCTGAAGGGGCTGAGCTCCTGAATCTAGTGAGGAAGGCAGGAGCACTTGATGTGGGAGCAGTGCTGCAGGGGCACGAGCCTGTGATGCCTGGCAGAATCTCCCTAATAGGACTGGAGCTGAGGAGGAGTTGTGAGGCAGGGGTTCAGGGGTTAATAGTCCCAGGGTGTTTGGCACTGGCAGAAGAGCATCAGCAGCACGGGGGTCGCCATCTTGACTGCAGGGGGGAGAAATAGTGGTAGTGGAAAAACAGCTGCCTCCCCGTCAGGAGCCGGCTGTAGCAGCGGGAAGGACCGTTGCAGTGGGCCAGACCCTGGCTGGGATAATGAGGGCGCTGATACCTGTGTGCGGAGAGCAGGGTGCACATCCTGAAACGCTGGAGCATGCGTTAGCACCATCTTGGATCCAACTGCCAGCAGAGATGCAGGGGCTGCAGAGAGTAGATATTAGGCAATCTGCAACTCTGAAATTGAGGAGGAGGTCCCGTTACACCCTATATGCCAGACCATCGCGTTATATAGGAGTTGGAGCGATTCTTAGCCGACTGGCAAGAGGAATCGTCTTCAATATATCTTTCTTAATATTAATTGACAAGTCCCAAAAAAAGTTCTCAGATCCATGCTGCTGGGCACTAGCCATTGCTGAACTGCTCATTCCTTCAACACTATGGCCCAGATGACATCATCAATTTAGGTATACAGGAACCCCAACATTAGTGTGTTAATCTGAAAGGCATCTACAAGAATTCCTAGAGGTCCATAGGGGTGGAGAAGGCCATCTTTTCTCTGCATGATCAGCCATTAGGAGGCAATGGGTAGACATTCCAAATGGTGCAAGCCTTCAGGTGATGTTAATCTGCACAAAAACGCATTCTTTTTGTTAAAGCATAACTAAACTTTCGGACAAGTTTTGATTTCAGGCAGTATTTGTGTCATTAATAAATTTTGTAATATTCTTTTTAAAAAATTTGGAATCATTTGTCTAAAATCTTGCATTTTTTCACTCTTTCCCTTGCTTCTGTATTGAGAGCTGTTCCTGCCTCTCACTGAATGTTACTGTGTACAGGAGTATGGGGCTGTGTAGTAGAGAAAATGAGAGTAGGGGAGGGGGTCAATTCAAACAGTTATATCTCAGACATTATAAAACCTACAAACTTGAATATTGTGTTATCTGAAAAAGAAGATTCATGTAACACTAAGGCTGCAGTGCTATCTAAATTATTTCTAGAGATATCACTGATTGAAAACACAGTTGGTAATTGGATATTTATATGCAGCTACAATATAAAAATTCCAATCCCAATTGTGTTTTCAACCAAGTTTGTACGTTTTATAATGTCCAAGATAAAACTGTTTGAAGGGACCCTCCCCCACCCTCATTCTCTACATCTTACACAGCCATACACCCATACAAAGTAACATTCAGTGAGAGTCAGGAAAACCTCAAAATAGAGAAGCAAAGGAAAGAGAGAAACAATGCAGGATTTCACAGAAATGATCCAAAATCTGTTAATACATTTTGTATTATACTTGAAGTACACAAATACTGGTCTTTAAATGCAGATAGAAGGGTTATAGCATTAAAGAGTTCATCTAATTATGACTGAAGAATAACAGCATACCAACACAAGTAGTAACAATTGCCTCTTCACCTGGACAGCAGCATTTCATAGTCTCATTCATGGGAACATAGGAAAGACTGCTCACTGAGACCCTCTTTGAAAGACCTAAAAGTTGAAATATAAAAAATAATCATGTAAGAGATTCTATAGAGAGTATTGCAGAGAGTTGAAGTATAGGACTTAATTAAAAAAGGTGATCCTAGCTTCAACAACAATGAATAATCGAGATCCAGAAACAGCATGAGAGACAATAATCATGTAAGAGATTCTATAGAGAGTATTGCAGAGAGTTGAAGTATAGGACTTAATTAAAAAAGGTGATCCTAGCTTCAACAACAATGAATAATCGAGATCCAGAAACAGCATGAGAGACAACCAGTCAGGGGTCACCTGAGCCTTTTCGGAACTCTCTCATGTGGTCCAATGCAATGCTAAGAGTTGGAAGAACATGTCATGGGTGGCAGAAATCGCTGCCGGCATCTGTCTTCGGAGGTAGCACACTGGTCAAGTACTCTGCTGGTAAGTTTGAAATTGTGTAGGTATTGTGTTCTAGCCCCGCTCTCCCTCCTCAACACCCACCCCTTTCTCGTGTGTCTCTGTCCTGACCCGCCCACTTTCTCGGGTGTCTCTCTCCTGACCCGCCCACTTTCCTGCGTGTCTTTCTCCTCACCCGCCCACTTTCTCGGGTGTCTCTCTCCTCACCCGCCCACTTTCTCGGGAGTCTCTCTCCTGACCCGCCCTCTTTCTCGGGTGTCTATATTTGGAAAATCTGCCACCGAGCTTCAGTCGGCTCGCAGGACGAAGCAGCATCCTTTTTCAAAGAGAAGGTCCAGGTCATTAGGCTTTCCAAAATTCATTCAAGTAATACGAGGTCATCTTTAGCCTCAGACAACAAGCTGGCATAAGTAACGAGAACAACACCAAGGAGTCGATCCTGTGTCCTCCAGCTAACCCCGTAGCCTTCCCTGCTTCGGCATATAAGGACCACGCCACCCAGCCAGAGCACTCCTTCTCCTTCGCTTTTGTGCTAGCTAAAGTGATGTCTGCCTAAAGTCAGGTTGCAGCACGTTTATAAAGCGAAAAATGTCAGCTGCCAGAGCAGCCAAAAAGCTTGCGTGGCTGGCAGGTTAGGTGCTCTGAGCTTGAGCTTGCATGACTTCCGTCCGCTGTGGGTTCGAATCCCCATGGTGGCCTCCTGGTGGCCTTGGGCAGCTCCCCCCCTTTCCCAAGCGTCTTACCTATGGAGTGTTGGAATGTGATGTCGACTGAGTGATGAGTTTATTGCTGGAATACGAAGTATTCTACTATATAAATTCAGCTGTCTCGTAAAGAGACAGCTGATGCATAAGTAACTTACTTTCTTTCTCGGGACGCGGCAACATTTTCGCAACTCTCTCGAACCTGTCAATCAGACCCACCCCGTGGGATCGGGATCGGGATCGGGATCTCGCAACCAAGCGGCCTTTCGAACAAGGCCACGCACCGGGATTCAAACCAAGGGTACCGAACGGAGGAGACTTGCAGCTTAGGGACTCACTTGCAGAGCTCTTACCCACCTTGCCACGAGCTCTGGCTGACCTGAGCCTTTTCGGAACTCTCTCATGTGGTCCAATGCAATGCTAAGAGTTGGAAGAACATGTCATGGGTGGCAGAAATCGCTGCCGGCATCTGTCTTCGGAGGTAGCACACTGGTCAAGTACTCTGCTGGTAAGTTTGAAATTGTGTAGGTATTGTGTTCTAGCCCCGCTCTCCCTCCTCAACACCCACCCCTTTCTCGTGTGTCTCTGTCCTGACCCGCCCACTTTCTCGGGTGTCTCTCTCCTGACCCGCCCACTTTCCTGCGTGTCTTTCTCCTCACCCGCCCACTTTCTCGGGTGTCTCTCTCCTCACCCGCCCACTTTCTCGGGAGTCTCTCTCCTGACCCGCCCTCTTTCTCGGGTGTCTATATTTGGAAAATCTGCCACCGAGCTTCAGTCGGCTCGCAGGACGAAGCAGCATCCTTTTTCAAAGAGAAGGTCCAGGTCATTAGGCTTTCCAAAATTCATTCAAGTAATACGAGGTCATCTTTAGCCTCAGACAACAAGCTGGCATAAGTAACGAGAACAACACCAAGGAGTCGATCCTGTGTCCTCCAGCTAACCCCGTAGCCTTCCCTGCTTCGGCATATAAGGACCACGCCACCCAGCCAGAGCACTCCTTCTCCTTCGCTTTTGTGCTAGCTAAAGTGATGTCTGCCTAAAGTCAGGTTGCAGCACGTTTATAAAGCGAAAAATGTCAGCTGCCAGAGCAGCCAAAAAGCTTGCGTGGCTGGCAGGTTAGGTGCTCTGAGCTTGAGCTTGCATGACTTCCGTCCGCTGTGGGTTCGAATCCCCATGGTGGCCTCCTGGTGGCCTTGGGCAGCTCCCCCCCCTTTCCCAAGCGTCTTACCTATGGAGTGTTGGAATGTGATGTCGACTGAGTGATGAGTTTATTGCTGGAATACGAAGTATTCTACTATATAAATTCAGCTGTCTCGTAAAGAGACAGCTGATGCATAAGTAACTTACTTTCTTTCTCGGGACGCGGCAACATTTTCGCAACTCTCTCGAACCTGTCAATCAGACCCACCCCGTGGGATCGGGATCGGGATCGGGATCTCGCAACCAAGCGGCCTTTCGAACAAGGCCACGCACCGGGATTCAAACCAAGGGTACCGAACGGAGGAGACTTGCAGCTTAGGGACTCACTTGCAGAGCTCTTACCCACCTTGCCACGAGCTCTGGCTGACCTGAGCCTTTTCGGAACTCTCTCATGTGGTCCAATGCAATGCTAAGAGTTGGAAGAACATGTCATGGGTGGCAGAAATCGCTGCCGGCATCTGTCTTCGGAGGTAGCACACTGGTCAAGTACTCTGCTGGTAAGTTTGAAATTGTGTAGGTATTGTGTTCTAGCCCCGCTCTCCCTCCTCAACACCCACCCCTTTCTCGTGTGTCTCTGTCCTGACCCGCCCACTTTCTCGGGTGTCTCTCTCCTGACCCGCCCACTTTCCTGCGTGTCTTTCTCCTCACCCGCCCACTTTCTCGGGTGTCTCTCTCCTCACCCGCCCACTTTCTCGGGAGTCTCTCTCCTGACCCGCCCTCTTTCTCGGGTGTCTATATTTGGAAAATCTGCCACCGAGCTTCAGTCGGCTCGCAGGACGAAGCAGCATCCTTTTTCAAAGAGAAGGTCCAGGTCATTAGGCTTTCCAAAATTCATTCAAGTAATACGAGGTCATCTTTAGCCTCAGACAACAAGCTGGCATAAGTAACGAGAACAACACCAAGGAGTCGATCCTGTGTCCTCCAGCTAACCCCGTAGCCTTCCCTGCTTCGGCATATAAGGACCACGCCACCCAGCCAGAGCACTCCTTCTCCTTCGCTTTTGTGCTAGCTAAAGTGATGTCTGCCTAAAGTCAGGTTGCAGCACGTTTATAAAGCGAAAAATGTCAGCTGCCAGAGCAGCCAAAAAGCTTGCGTGGCTGGCAGGTTAGGTGCTCTGAGCTTGAGCTTGCATGACTTCCGTCCGCTGTGGGTTCGAATCCCCATGGTGGCCTCCTGGTGGCCTTGGGCAGCTCCCCCCCTTTCCCAAGCGTCTTACCTATGGAGTGTTGGAATGTGATGTCGACTGAGTGATGAGTTTATTGCTGGAATACGAAGTATTCTACTATATAAATTCAGCTGTCTCGTAAAGAGACAGCTGATGCATAAGTAACTTACTTTCTTTCTCGGGACGCGGCAACATTTTCGCAACTCTCTCGAACCTGTCAATCAGACCCACCCCGTGGGATCGGGATCGGGATCGGGATCTCGCAACCAAGCGGCCTTTCGAACAAGGCCACGCACCGGGATTCAAACCAAGGGTACCGAACGGAGGAGACTTGCAGCTTAGGGACTCACTTGCAGAGCTCTTACCCACCTTGCCACGAGCTCTGGCTGACCTGAGCCTTTTCGGAACTCTCTCATGTGGTCCAATGCAATGCTAAGAGTTGGAAGAACATGTCATGGGTGGCAGAAATCGCTGCCGGCATCTGTCTTCGGAGGTAGCACACTGGTCAAGTACTCTGCTGGTAAGTTTGAAATTGTGTAGGTATTGTGTTCTAGCCCCGCTCTCCCTCCTCAACACCCACCCCTTTCTCGTGTGTCTCTGTCCTGACCCGCCCACTTTCTCGGGTGTCTCTCTCCTGACCCGCCCACTTTCCTGCGTGTCTTTCTCCTCACCCGCCCACTTTCTCGGGTGTCTCTCTCCTCACCCGCCCACTTTCTCGGGAGTCTCTCTCCTGACCCGCCCTCTTTCTCGGGTGTCTATATTTGGAAAATCTGCCACCGAGCTTCAGTCGGCTCGCAGGACGAAGCAGCATCCTTTTTCAAAGAGAAGGTCCAGGTCATTAGGCTTTCCAAAATTCATTCAAGTAATACGAGGTCATCTTTAGCCTCAGACAACAAGCTGGCATAAGTAACGAGAACAACACCAAGGAGTCGATCCTGTGTCCTCCAGCTAACCCCGTAGCCTTCCCTGCTTCGGCATATAAGGACCACGCCACCCAGCCAGAGCACTCCTTCTCCTTCGCTTTTGTGCTAGCTAAAGTGATGTCTGCCTAAAGTCAGGTTGCAGCACGTTTATAAAGCGAAAAATGTCAGCTGCCAGAGCAGCCAAAAAGCTTGCGTGGCTGGCAGGTTAGGTGCTCTGAGCTTGAGCTTGCATGACTTCCGTCCGCTGTGGGTTCGAATCCCCATGGTGGCCTCCTGGTGGCCTTGGGCAGCTCCCCCCCCCTTTCCCAAGCGTCTTACCTATGGAGTGTTGGAATGTGATGTCGACTGAGTGATGAGTTTATTGCTGGAATACGAAGTATTCTACTATATAAATTCAGCTGTCTCGTAAAGAGACAGCTGATGCATAAGTAACTTACTTTCTTTCTCGGGACGCGGCAACATTTTCGCAACTCTCTCGAACCTGTCAATCAGACCCACCCCGTGGGATCGGGATCGGGATCGGGATCTCGCAACCAAGCGGCCTTTCGAACAAGGCCACGCACCGGGATTCAAACCAAGGGTACCGAACGGAGGAGACTTGCAGCTTAGGGACTCACTTGCAGAGCTCTTACCCACCTTGCCACGAGCTCTGGCTGACCTGAGCCTTTTCGGAACTCTCTCATGTGGTCCAATGCAATGCTAAGAGTTGGAAGAACATGTCATGGGTGGCAGAAATCGCTGCCGGCATCTGTCTTCGGAGGTAGCACACTGGTCAAGTACTCTGCTGGTAAGTTTGAAATTGTGTAGGTATTGTGTTCTAGCCCCGCTCTCCCTCCTCAACACCCACCCCTTTCTCGTGTGTCTCTGTCCTGACCCGCCCACTTTCTCGGGTGTCTCTCTCCTGACCCGCCCACTTTCCTGCGTGTCTTTCTCCTCACCCGCCCACTTTCTCGGGTGTCTCTCTCCTCACCCGCCCACTTTCTCGGGAGTCTCTCTCCTGACCCGCCCTCTTTCTCGGGTGTCTATATTTGGAAAATCTGCCACCGAGCTTCAGTCGGCTCGCAGGACGAAGCAGCATCCTTTTTCAAAGAGAAGGTCCAGGTCATTAGGCTTTCCAAAATTCATTCAAGTAATACGAGGTCATCTTTAGCCTCAGACAACAAGCTGGCATAAGTAACGAGAACAACACCAAGGAGTCGATCCTGTGTCCTCCAGCTAACCCCGTAGCCTTCCCTGCTTCGGCATATAAGGACCACGCCACCCAGCCAGAGCACTCCTTCTCCTTCGCTTTTGTGCTAGCTAAAGTGATGTCTGCCTAAAGTCAGGTTGCAGCACGTTTATAAAGCGAAAAATGTCAGCTGCCAGAGCAGCCAAAAAGCTTGCGTGGCTGGCAGGTTAGGTGCTCTGAGCTTGAGCTTGCATGACTTCCGTCCGCTGTGGGTTCGAATCCCCATGGTGGCCTCCTGGTGGCCTTGGGCAGCTCCCCCCCCTTTCCCAAGCGTCTTACCTATGGAGTGTTGGAATGTGATGTCGACTGAGTGATGAGTTTATTGCTGGAATACGAAGTATTCTACTATATAAATTCAGCTGTCTCGTAAAGAGACAGCTGATGCATAAGTAACTTACTTTCTTTCTCGGGACGCGGCAACATTTTCGCAACTCTCTCGAACCTGTCAATCAGACCCACCCCGTGGGATCGGGATCGGGATCGGGATCTCGCAACCAAGCGGCCTTTCGAACAAGGCCACGCACCGGGATTCAAACCAAGGGTACCGAACGGAGGAGACTTGCAGCTTAGGGACTCACTTGCAGAGCTCTTACCCACCTTGCCACGAGCTCTGGCTGACCTGAGCCTTTTCGGAACTCTCTCATGTGGTCCAATGCAATGCTAAGAGTTGGAAGAACATGTCATGGGTGGCAGAAATCGCTGCCGGCATCTGTCTTCGGAGGTAGCACACTGGTCAAGTACTCTGCTGGTAAGTTTGAAATTGTGTAGGTATTGTGTTCTAGCCCCGCTCTCCCTCCTCAACACCCACCCCTTTCTCGTGTGTCTCTGTCCTGACCCGCCCACTTTCTCGGGTGTCTCTCTCCTGACCCGCCCACTTTCCTGCGTGTCTTTCTCCTCACCCGCCCACTTTCTCGGGTGTCTCTCTCCTCACCCGCCCACTTTCTCGGGAGTCTCTCTCCTGACCCGCCCTCTTTCTCGGGTGTCTATATTTGGAAAATCTGCCACCGAGCTTCAGTCGGCTCGCAGGACGAAGCAGCATCCTTTTTCAAAGAGAAGGTCCAGGTCATTAGGCTTTCCAAAATTCATTCAAGTAATACGAGGTCATCTTTAGCCTCAGACAACAAGCTGGCATAAGTAACGAGAACAACACCAAGGAGTCGATCCTGTGTCCTCCAGCTAACCCCGTAGCCTTCCCTGCTTCGGCATATAAGGACCACGCCACCCAGCCAGAGCACTCCTTCTCCTTCGCTTTTGTGCTAGCTAAAGTGATGTCTGCCTAAAGTCAGGTTGCAGCACGTTTATAAAGCGAAAAATGTCAGCTGCCAGAGCAGCCAAAAAGCTTGCGTGGCTGGCAGGTTAGGTGCTCTGAGCTTGAGCTTGCATGACTTCCGTCCGCTGTGGGTTCGAATCCCCATGGTGGCCTCCTGGTGGCCTTGGGCAGCTCCCCCCCCCTTTCCCAAGCGTCTTACCTATGGAGTGTTGGAATGTGATGTCGACTGAGTGATGAGTTTATTGCTGGAATACGAAGTATTCTACTATATAAATTCAGCTGTCTCGTAAAGAGACAGCTGATGCATAAGTAACTTACTTTCTTTCTCGGGACGCGGCAACATTTTCGCAACTCTCTCGAACCTGTCAATCAGACCCACCCCGTGGGATCGGGATCGGGATCGGGATCTCGCAACCAAGCGGCCTTTCGAACAAGGCCACGCACCGGGATTCAAACCAAGGGTACCGAACGGAGGAGACTTGCAGCTTAGGGACTCACTTGCAGAGCTCTTACCCACCTTGCCACGAGCTCTGGCTGACCTGAGCCTTTTCGGAACTCTCTCATGTGGTCCAATGCAATGCTAAGAGTTGGAAGAACATGTCATGGGTGGCAGAAATCGCTGCCGGCATCTGTCTTCGGAGGTAGCACACTGGTCAAGTACTCTGCTGGTAAGTTTGAAATTGTGTAGGTATTGTGTTCTAGCCCCGCTCTCCCTCCTCAACACCCACCCCTTTCTCGTGTGTCTCTGTCCTGACCCGCCCACTTTCTCGGGTGTCTCTCTCCTGACCCGCCCACTTTCCTGCGTGTCTTTCTCCTCACCCGCCCACTTTCTCGGGTGTCTCTCTCCTCACCCGCCCACTTTCTCGGGAGTCTCTCTCCTGACCCGCCCTCTTTCTCGGGTGTCTATATTTGGAAAATCTGCCACCGAGCTTCAGTCGGCTCGCAGGACGAAGCAGCATCCTTTTTCAAAGAGAAGGTCCAGGTCATTAGGCTTTCCAAAATTCATTCAAGTAATACGAGGTCATCTTTAGCCTCAGACAACAAGCTGGCATAAGTAACGAGAACAACACCAAGGAGTCGATCCTGTGTCCTCCAGCTAACCCCGTAGCCTTCCCTGCTTCGGCATATAAGGACCACGCCACCCAGCCAGAGCACTCCTTCTCCTTCGCTTTTGTGCTAGCTAAAGTGATGTCTGCCTAAAGTCAGGTTGCAGCACGTTTATAAAGCGAAAAATGTCAGCTGCCAGAGCAGCCAAAAAGCTTGCGTGGCTGGCAGGTTAGGTGCTCTGAGCTTGAGCTTGCATGACTTCCGTCCGCTGTGGGTTCGAATCCCCATGGTGGCCTCCTGGTGGCCTTGGGCAGCTCCCCCCCTTTCCCAAGCGTCTTACCTATGGAGTGTTGGAATGTGATGTCGACTGAGTGATGAGTTTATTGCTGGAATACGAAGTATTCTACTATATAAATTCAGCTGTCTCGTAAAGAGACAGCTGATGCATAAGTAACTTACTTTCTTTCTCGGGACGCGGCAACATTTTCGCAACTCTCTCGAACCTGTCAATCAGACCCACCCCGTGGGATCGGGATCGGGATCGGGATCTCGCAACCAAGCGGCCTTTCGAACAAGGCCACGCACCGGGATTCAAACCAAGGGTACCGAACGGAGGAGACTTGCAGCTTAGGGACTCACTTGCAGAGCTCTTACCCACCTTGCCACGAGCTCTGGCTGACCTGAGCCTTTTCGGAACTCTCTCATGTGGTCCAATGCAATGCTAAGAGTTGGAAGAACATGTCATGGGTGGCAGAAATCGCTGCCGGCATCTGTCTTCGGAGGTAGCACACTGGTCAAGTACTCTGCTGGTAAGTTTGAAATTGTGTAGGTATTGTGTTCTAGCCCCGCTCTCCCTCCTCAACACCCACCCCTTTCTCGTGTGTCTCTGTCCTGACCCGCCCACTTTCTCGGGTGTCTCTCTCCTGACCCGCCCACTTTCCTGCGTGTCTTTCTCCTCACCCGCCCACTTTCTCGGGTGTCTCTCTCCTCACCCGCCCACTTTCTCGGGAGTCTCTCTCCTGACCCGCCCTCTTTCTCGGGTGTCTATATTTGGAAAATCTGCCACCGAGCTTCAGTCGGCTCGCAGGACGAAGCAGCATCCTTTTTCAAAGAGAAGGTCCAGGTCATTAGGCTTTCCAAAATTCATTCAAGTAATACGAGGTCATCTTTAGCCTCAGACAACAAGCTGGCATAAGTAACGAGAACAACACCAAGGAGTCGATCCTGTGTCCTCCAGCTAACCCCGTAGCCTTCCCTGCTTCGGCATATAAGGACCACGCCACCCAGCCAGAGCACTCCTTCTCCTTCGCTTTTGTGCTAGCTAAAGTGATGTCTGCCTAAAGTCAGGTTGCAGCACGTTTATAAAGCGAAAAATGTCAGCTGCCAGAGCAGCCAAAAAGCTTGCGTGGCTGGCAGGTTAGGTGCTCTGAGCTTGAGCTTGCATGACTTCCGTCCGCTGTGGGTTCGAATCCCCATGGTGGCCTCCTGGTGGCCTTGGGCAGCTCCCCCCCCTTTCCCAAGCGTCTTACCTATGGAGTGTTGGAATGTGATGTCGACTGAGTGATGAGTTTATTGCTGGAATACGAAGTATTCTACTATATAAATTCAGCTGTCTCGTAAAGAGACAGCTGATGCATAAGTAACTTACTTTCTTTCTCGGGACGCGGCAACATTTTCGCAACTCTCTCGAACCTGTCAATCAGACCCACCCCGTGGGATCGGGATCGGGATCGGGATCTCGCAACCAAGCGGCCTTTCGAACAAGGCCACGCACCGGGATTCAAACCAAGGGTACCGAACGGAGGAGACTTGCAGCTTAGGGACTCACTTGCAGAGCTCTTACCCACCTTGCCACGAGCTCTGGCTGACCTGAGCCTTTTCGGAACTCTCTCATGTGGTCCAATGCAATGCTAAGAGTTGGAAGAACATGTCATGGGTGGCAGAAATCGCTGCCGGCATCTGTCTTCGGAGGTAGCACACTGGTCAAGTACTCTGCTGGTAAGTTTGAAATTGTGTAGGTATTGTGTTCTAGCCCCGCTCTCCCTCCTCAACACCCACCCCTTTCTCGTGTGTCTCTGTCCTGACCCGCCCACTTTCTCGGGTGTCTCTCTCCTGACCCGCCCACTTTCCTGCGTGTCTTTCTCCTCACCCGCCCACTTTCTCGGGTGTCTCTCTCCTCACCCGCCCACTTTCTCGGGAGTCTCTCTCCTGACCCGCCCTCTTTCTCGGGTGTCTATATTTGGAAAATCTGCCACCGAGCTTCAGTCGGCTCGCAGGACGAAGCAGCATCCTTTTTCAAAGAGAAGGTCCAGGTCATTAGGCTTTCCAAAATTCATTCAAGTAATACGAGGTCATCTTTAGCCTCAGACAACAAGCTGGCATAAGTAACGAGAACAACACCAAGGAGTCGATCCTGTGTCCTCCAGCTAACCCCGTAGCCTTCCCTGCTTCGGCATATAAGGACCACGCCACCCAGCCAGAGCACTCCTTCTCCTTCGCTTTTGTGCTAGCTAAAGTGATGTCTGCCTAAAGTCAGGTTGCAGCACGTTTATAAAGCGAAAAATGTCAGCTGCCAGAGCAGCCAAAAAGCTTGCGTGGCTGGCAGGTTAGGTGCTCTGAGCTTGAGCTTGCATGACTTCCGTCCGCTGTGGGTTCGAATCCCCATGGTGGCCTCCTGGTGGCCTTGGGCAGCTCCCCCCCTTTCCCAAGCGTCTTACCTATGGAGTGTTGGAATGTGATGTCGACTGAGTGATGAGTTTATTGCTGGAATACGAAGTATTCTACTATATAAATTCAGCTGTCTCGTAAAGAGACAGCTGATGCATAAGTAACTTACTTTCTTTCTCGGGACGCGGCAACATTTTCGCAACTCTCTCGAACCTGTCAATCAGACCCACCCCGTGGGATCGGGATCGGGATCGGGATCTCGCAACCAAGCGGCCTTTCGAACAAGGCCACGCACCGGGATTCAAACCAAGGGTACCGAACGGAGGAGACTTGCAGCTTAGGGACTCACTTGCAGAGCTCTTACCCACCTTGCCACGAGCTCTGGCTGACCTGAGCCTTTTCGGAACTCTCTCATGTGGTCCAATGCAATGCTAAGAGTTGGAAGAACATGTCATGGGTGGCAGAAATCGCTGCCGGCATCTGTCTTCGGAGGTAGCACACTGGTCAAGTACTCTGCTGGTAAGTTTGAAATTGTGTAGGTATTGTGTTCTAGCCCCGCTCTCCCTCCTCAACACCCACCCCTTTCTCGTGTGTCTCTGTCCTGACCCGCCCACTTTCTCGGGTGTCTCTCTCCTGACCCGCCCACTTTCCTGCGTGTCTTTCTCCTCACCCGCCCACTTTCTCGGGTGTCTCTCTCCTCACCCGCCCACTTTCTCGGGAGTCTCTCTCCTGACCCGCCCTCTTTCTCGGGTGTCTATATTTGGAAAATCTGCCACCGAGCTTCAGTCGGCTCGCAGGACGAAGCAGCATCCTTTTTCAAAGAGAAGGTCCAGGTCATTAGGCTTTCCAAAATTCATTCAAGTAATACGAGGTCATCTTTAGCCTCAGACAACAAGCTGGCATAAGTAACGAGAACAACACCAAGGAGTCGATCCTGTGTCCTCCAGCTAACCCCGTAGCCTTCCCTGCTTCGGCATATAAGGACCACGCCACCCAGCCAGAGCACTCCTTCTCCTTCGCTTTTGTGCTAGCTAAAGTGATGTCTGCCTAAAGTCAGGTTGCAGCACGTTTATAAAGCGAAAAATGTCAGCTGCCAGAGCAGCCAAAAAGCTTGCGTGGCTGGCAGGTTAGGTGCTCTGAGCTTGAGCTTGCATGACTTCCGTCCGCTGTGGGTTCGAATCCCCATGGTGGCCTCCTGGTGGCCTTGGGCAGCTCCCCCCCCTTTCCCAAGCGTCTTACCTATGGAGTGTTGGAATGTGATGTCGACTGAGTGATGAGTTTATTGCTGGAATACGAAGTATTCTACTATATAAATTCAGCTGTCTCGTAAAGAGACAGCTGATGCATAAGTAACTTACTTTCTTTCTCGGGACGCGGCAACATTTTCGCAACTCTCTCGAACCTGTCAATCAGACCCACCCCGTGGGATCGGGATCGGGATCGGGATCTCGCAACCAAGCGGCCTTTCGAACAAGGCCACGCACCGGGATTCAAACCAAGGGTACCGAACGGAGGAGACTTGCAGCTTAGGGACTCACTTGCAGAGCTCTTACCCACCTTGCCACGAGCTCTGGCTGACCTGAGCCTTTTCGGAACTCTCTCATGTGGTCCAATGCAATGCTAAGAGTTGGAAGAACATGTCATGGGTGGCAGAAATCGCTGCCGGCATCTGTCTTCGGAGGTAGCACACTGGTCAAGTACTCTGCTGGTAAGTTTGAAATTGTGTAGGTATTGTGTTCTAGCCCCGCTCTCCCTCCTCAACACCCACCCCTTTCTCGTGTGTCTCTGTCCTGACCCGCCCACTTTCTCGGGTGTCTCTCTCCTGACCCGCCCACTTTCCTGCGTGTCTTTCTCCTCACCCGCCCACTTTCTCGGGTGTCTCTCTCCTCACCCGCCCACTTTCTCGGGAGTCTCTCTCCTGACCCGCCCTCTTTCTCGGGTGTCTATATTTGGAAAATCTGCCACCGAGCTTCAGTCGGCTCGCAGGACGAAGCAGCATCCTTTTTCAAAGAGAAGGTCCAGGTCATTAGGCTTTCCAAAATTCATTCAAGTAATACGAGGTCATCTTTAGCCTCAGACAACAAGCTGGCATAAGTAACGAGAACAACACCAAGGAGTCGATCCTGTGTCCTCCAGCTAACCCCGTAGCCTTCCCTGCTTCGGCATATAAGGACCACGCCACCCAGCCAGAGCACTCCTTCTCCTTCGCTTTTGTGCTAGCTAAAGTGATGTCTGCCTAAAGTCAGGTTGCAGCACGTTTATAAAGCGAAAAATGTCAGCTGCCAGAGCAGCCAAAAAGCTTGCGTGGCTGGCAGGTTAGGTGCTCTGAGCTTGAGCTTGCATGACTTCCGTCCGCTGTGGGTTCGAATCCCCATGGTGGCCTCCTGGTGGCCTTGGGCAGCTCCCCCCCCTTTCCCAAGCGTCTTACCTATGGAGTGTTGGAATGTGATGTCGACTGAGTGATGAGTTTATTGCTGGAATACGAAGTATTCTACTATATAAATTCAGCTGTCTCGTAAAGAGACAGCTGATGCATAAGTAACTTACTTTCTTTCTCGGGACGCGGCAACATTTTCGCAACTCTCTCGAACCTGTCAATCAGACCCACCCCGTGGGATCGGGATCGGGATCGGGATCTCGCAACCAAGCGGCCTTTCGAACAAGGCCACGCACCGGGATTCAAACCAAGGGTACCGAACGGAGGAGACTTGCAGCTTAGGGACTCACTTGCAGAGCTCTTACCCACCTTGCCACGAGCTCTGGCTGACCTGAGCCTTTTCGGAACTCTCTCATGTGGTCCAATGCAATGCTAAGAGTTGGAAGAACATGTCATGGGTGGCAGAAATCGCTGCCGGCATCTGTCTTCGGAGGTAGCACACTGGTCAAGTACTCTGCTGGTAAGTTTGAAATTGTGTAGGTATTGTGTTCTAGCCCCGCTCTCCCTCCTCAACACCCACCCCTTTCTCGTGTGTCTCTGTCCTGACCCGCCCACTTTCTCGGGTGTCTCTCTCCTGACCCGCCCACTTTCCTGCGTGTCTTTCTCCTCACCCGCCCACTTTCTCGGGTGTCTCTCTCCTCACCCGCCCACTTTCTCGGGAGTCTCTCTCCTGACCCGCCCTCTTTCTCGGGTGTCTATATTTGGAAAATCTGCCACCGAGCTTCAGTCGGCTCGCAGGACGAAGCAGCATCCTTTTTCAAAGAGAAGGTCCAGGTCATTAGGCTTTCCAAAATTCATTCAAGTAATACGAGGTCATCTTTAGCCTCAGACAACAAGCTGGCATAAGTAACGAGAACAACACCAAGGAGTCGATCCTGTGTCCTCCAGCTAACCCCGTAGCCTTCCCTGCTTCGGCATATAAGGACCACGCCACCCAGCCAGAGCACTCCTTCTCCTTCGCTTTTGTGCTAGCTAAAGTGATGTCTGCCTAAAGTCAGGTTGCAGCACGTTTATAAAGCGAAAAATGTCAGCTGCCAGAGCAGCCAAAAAGCTTGCGTGGCTGGCAGGTTAGGTGCTCTGAGCTTGAGCTTGCATGACTTCCGTCCGCTGTGGGTTCGAATCCCCATGGTGGCCTCCTGGTGGCCTTGGGCAGCTCCCCCCCCCCTTTCCCAAGCGTCTTACCTATGGAGTGTTGGAATGTGATGTCGACTGAGTGATGAGTTTATTGCTGGAATACGAAGTATTCTACTATATAAATTCAGCTGTCTCGTAAAGAGACAGCTGATGCATAAGTAACTTACTTTCTTTCTCGGGACGCGGCAACATTTTCGCAACTCTCTCGAACCTGTCAATCAGACCCACCCCGTGGGATCGGGATCGGGATCGGGATCTCGCAACCAAGCGGCCTTTCGAACAAGGCCACGCACCGGGATTCAAACCAAGGGTACCGAACGGAGGAGACTTGCAGCTTAGGGACTCACTTGCAGAGCTCTTACCCACCTTGCCACGAGCTCTGGCTGACCTGAGCCTTTTCGGAACTCTCTCATGTGGTCCAATGCAATGCTAAGAGTTGGAAGAACATGTCATGGGTGGCAGAAATCGCTGCCGGCATCTGTCTTCGGAGGTAGCACACTGGTCAAGTACTCTGCTGGTAAGTTTGAAATTGTGTAGGTATTGTGTTCTAGCCCCGCTCTCCCTCCTCAACACCCACCCCTTTCTCGTGTGTCTCTGTCCTGACCCGCCCACTTTCTCGGGTGTCTCTCTCCTGACCCGCCCACTTTCCTGCGTGTCTTTCTCCTCACCCGCCCACTTTCTCGGGTGTCTCTCTCCTCACCCGCCCACTTTCTCGGGAGTCTCTCTCCTGACCCGCCCTCTTTCTCGGGTGTCTATATTTGGAAAATCTGCCACCGAGCTTCAGTCGGCTCGCAGGACGAAGCAGCATCCTTTTTCAAAGAGAAGGTCCAGGTCATTAGGCTTTCCAAAATTCATTCAAGTAATACGAGGTCATCTTTAGCCTCAGACAACAAGCTGGCATAAGTAACGAGAACAACACCAAGGAGTCGATCCTGTGTCCTCCAGCTAACCCCGTAGCCTTCCCTGCTTCGGCATATAAGGACCACGCCACCCAGCCAGAGCACTCCTTCTCCTTCGCTTTTGTGCTAGCTAAAGTGATGTCTGCCTAAAGTCAGGTTGCAGCACGTTTATAAAGCGAAAAATGTCAGCTGCCAGAGCAGCCAAAAAGCTTGCGTGGCTGGCAGGTTAGGTGCTCTGAGCTTGAGCTTGCATGACTTCCGTCCGCTGTGGGTTCGAATCCCCATGGTGGCCTCCTGGTGGCCTTGGGCAGCTCCCCCCCTTTCCCAAGCGTCTTACCTATGGAGTGTTGGAATGTGATGTCGACTGAGTGATGAGTTTATTGCTGGAATACGAAGTATTCTACTATATAAATTCAGCTGTCTCGTAAAGAGACAGCTGATGCATAAGTAACTTACTTTCTTTCTCGGGACGCGGCAACATTTTCGCAACTCTCTCGAACCTGTCAATCAGACCCACCCCGTGGGATCGGGATCGGGATCGGGATCTCGCAACCAAGCGGCCTTTCGAACAAGGCCACGCACCGGGATTCAAACCAAGGGTACCGAACGGAGGAGACTTGCAGCTTAGGGACTCACTTGCAGAGCTCTTACCCACCTTGCCACGAGCTCTGGCTGACCTGAGCCTTTTCGGAACTCTCTCATGTGGTCCAATGCAATGCTAAGAGTTGGAAGAACATGTCATGGGTGGCAGAAATCGCTGCCGGCATCTGTCTTCGGAGGTAGCACACTGGTCAAGTACTCTGCTGGTAAGTTTGAAATTGTGTAGGTATTGTGTTCTAGCCCCGCTCTCCCTCCTCAACACCCACCCCTTTCTCGTGTGTCTCTGTCCTGACCCGCCCACTTTCTCGGGTGTCTCTCTCCTGACCCGCCCACTTTCCTGCGTGTCTTTCTCCTCACCCGCCCACTTTCTCGGGTGTCTCTCTCCTCACCCGCCCACTTTCTCGGGAGTCTCTCTCCTGACCCGCCCTCTTTCTCGGGTGTCTATATTTGGAAAATCTGCCACCGAGCTTCAGTCGGCTCGCAGGACGAAGCAGCATCCTTTTTCAAAGAGAAGGTCCAGGTCATTAGGCTTTCCAAAATTCATTCAAGTAATACGAGGTCATCTTTAGCCTCAGACAACAAGCTGGCATAAGTAACGAGAACAACACCAAGGAGTCGATCCTGTGTCCTCCAGCTAACCCCGTAGCCTTCCCTGCTTCGGCATATAAGGACCACGCCACCCAGCCAGAGCACTCCTTCTCCTTCGCTTTTGTGCTAGCTAAAGTGATGTCTGCCTAAAGTCAGGTTGCAGCACGTTTATAAAGCGAAAAATGTCAGCTGCCAGAGCAGCCAAAAAGCTTGCGTGGCTGGCAGGTTAGGTGCTCTGAGCTTGAGCTTGCATGACTTCCGTCCGCTGTGGGTTCGAATCCCCATGGTGGCCTCCTGGTGGCCTTGGGCAGCTCCCCCCCCCTTTCCCAAGCGTCTTACCTATGGAGTGTTGGAATGTGATGTCGACTGAGTGATGAGTTTATTGCTGGAATACGAAGTATTCTACTATATAAATTCAGCTGTCTCGTAAAGAGACAGCTGATGCATAAGTAACTTACTTTCTTTCTCGGGACGCGGCAACATTTTCGCAACTCTCTCGAACCTGTCAATCAGACCCACCCCGTGGGATCGGGATCGGGATCGGGATCTCGCAACCAAGCGGCCTTTCGAACAAGGCCACGCACCGGGATTCAAACCAAGGGTACCGAACGGAGGAGACTTGCAGCTTAGGGACTCACTTGCAGAGCTCTTACCCACCTTGCCACGAGCTCTGGCTGACCTGAGCCTTTTCGGAACTCTCTCATGTGGTCCAATGCAATGCTAAGAGTTGGAAGAACATGTCATGGGTGGCAGAAATCGCTGCCGGCATCTGTCTTCGGAGGTAGCACACTGGTCAAGTACTCTGCTGGTAAGTTTGAAATTGTGTAGGTATTGTGTTCTAGCCCCGCTCTCCCTCCTCAACACCCACCCCTTTCTCGTGTGTCTCTGTCCTGACCCGCCCACTTTCTCGGGTGTCTCTCTCCTGACCCGCCCACTTTCCTGCGTGTCTTTCTCCTCACCCGCCCACTTTCTCGGGTGTCTCTCTCCTCACCCGCCCACTTTCTCGGGAGTCTCTCTCCTGACCCGCCCTCTTTCTCGGGTGTCTATATTTGGAAAATCTGCCACCGAGCTTCAGTCGGCTCGCAGGACGAAGCAGCATCCTTTTTCAAAGAGAAGGTCCAGGTCATTAGGCTTTCCAAAATTCATTCAAGTAATACGAGGTCATCTTTAGCCTCAGACAACAAGCTGGCATAAGTAACGAGAACAACACCAAGGAGTCGATCCTGTGTCCTCCAGCTAACCCCGTAGCCTTCCCTGCTTCGGCATATAAGGACCACGCCACCCAGCCAGAGCACTCCTTCTCCTTCGCTTTTGTGCTAGCTAAAGTGATGTCTGCCTAAAGTCAGGTTGCAGCACGTTTATAAAGCGAAAAATGTCAGCTGCCAGAGCAGCCAAAAAGCTTGCGTGGCTGGCAGGTTAGGTGCTCTGAGCTTGAGCTTGCATGACTTCCGTCCGCTGTGGGTTCGAATCCCCATGGTGGCCTCCTGGTGGCCTTGGGCAGCTCCCCCCCCTTTCCCAAGCGTCTTACCTATGGAGTGTTGGAATGTGATGTCGACTGAGTGATGAGTTTATTGCTGGAATACGAAGTATTCTACTATATAAATTCAGCTGTCTCGTAAAGAGACAGCTGATGCATAAGTAACTTACTTTCTTTCTCGGGACGCGGCAACATTTTCGCAACTCTCTCGAACCTGTCAATCAGACCCACCCCGTGGGATCGGGATCGGGATCGGGATCTCGCAACCAAGCGGCCTTTCGAACAAGGCCACGCACCGGGATTCAAACCAAGGGTACCGAACGGAGGAGACTTGCAGCTTAGGGACTCACTTGCAGAGCTCTTACCCACCTTGCCACGAGCTCTGGCTGACCTGAGCCTTTTCGGAACTCTCTCATGTGGTCCAATGCAATGCTAAGAGTTGGAAGAACATGTCATGGGTGGCAGAAATCGCTGCCGGCATCTGTCTTCGGAGGTAGCACACTGGTCAAGTACTCTGCTGGTAAGTTTGAAATTGTGTAGGTATTGTGTTCTAGCCCCGCTCTCCCTCCTCAACACCCACCCCTTTCTCGTGTGTCTCTGTCCTGACCCGCCCACTTTCTCGGGTGTCTCTCTCCTGACCCGCCCACTTTCCTGCGTGTCTTTCTCCTCACCCGCCCACTTTCTCGGGTGTCTCTCTCCTCACCCGCCCACTTTCTCGGGAGTCTCTCTCCTGACCCGCCCTCTTTCTCGGGTGTCTATATTTGGAAAATCTGCCACCGAGCTTCAGTCGGCTCGCAGGACGAAGCAGCATCCTTTTTCAAAGAGAAGGTCCAGGTCATTAGGCTTTCCAAAATTCATTCAAGTAATACGAGGTCATCTTTAGCCTCAGACAACAAGCTGGCATAAGTAACGAGAACAACACCAAGGAGTCGATCCTGTGTCCTCCAGCTAACCCCGTAGCCTTCCCTGCTTCGGCATATAAGGACCACGCCACCCAGCCAGAGCACTCCTTCTCCTTCGCTTTTGTGCTAGCTAAAGTGATGTCTGCCTAAAGTCAGGTTGCAGCACGTTTATAAAGCGAAAAATGTCAGCTGCCAGAGCAGCCAAAAAGCTTGCGTGGCTGGCAGGTTAGGTGCTCTGAGCTTGAGCTTGCATGACTTCCGTCCGCTGTGGGTTCGAATCCCCATGGTGGCCTCCTGGTGGCCTTGGGCAGCTCCCCCCCCTTTCCCAAGCGTCTTACCTATGGAGTGTTGGAATGTGATGTCGACTGAGTGATGAGTTTATTGCTGGAATACGAAGTATTCTACTATATAAATTCAGCTGTCTCGTAAAGAGACAGCTGATGCATAAGTAACTTACTTTCTTTCTCGGGACGCGGCAACATTTTCGCAACTCTCTCGAACCTGTCAATCAGACCCACCCCGTGGGATCGGGATCGGGATCGGGATCTCGCAACCAAGCGGCCTTTCGAACAAGGCCACGCACCGGGATTCAAACCAAGGGTACCGAACGGAGGAGACTTGCAGCTTAGGGACTCACTTGCAGAGCTCTTACCCACCTTGCCACGAGCTCTGGCTGACCTGAGCCTTTTCGGAACTCTCTCATGTGGTCCAATGCAATGCTAAGAGTTGGAAGAACATGTCATGGGTGGCAGAAATCGCTGCCGGCATCTGTCTTCGGAGGTAGCACACTGGTCAAGTACTCTGCTGGTAAGTTTGAAATTGTGTAGGTATTGTGTTCTAGCCCCGCTCTCCCTCCTCAACACCCACCCCTTTCTCGTGTGTCTCTGTCCTGACCCGCCCACTTTCTCGGGTGTCTCTCTCCTGACCCGCCCACTTTCCTGCGTGTCTTTCTCCTCACCCGCCCACTTTCTCGGGTGTCTCTCTCCTCACCCGCCCACTTTCTCGGGAGTCTCTCTCCTGACCCGCCCTCTTTCTCGGGTGTCTATATTTGGAAAATCTGCCACCGAGCTTCAGTCGGCTCGCAGGACGAAGCAGCATCCTTTTTCAAAGAGAAGGTCCAGGTCATTAGGCTTTCCAAAATTCATTCAAGTAATACGAGGTCATCTTTAGCCTCAGACAACAAGCTGGCATAAGTAACGAGAACAACACCAAGGAGTCGATCCTGTGTCCTCCAGCTAACCCCGTAGCCTTCCCTGCTTCGGCATATAAGGACCACGCCACCCAGCCAGAGCACTCCTTCTCCTTCGCTTTTGTGCTAGCTAAAGTGATGTCTGCCTAAAGTCAGGTTGCAGCACGTTTATAAAGCGAAAAATGTCAGCTGCCAGAGCAGCCAAAAAGCTTGCGTGGCTGGCAGGTTAGGTGCTCTGAGCTTGAGCTTGCATGACTTCCGTCCGCTGTGGGTTCGAATCCCCATGGTGGCCTCCTGGTGGCCTTGGGCAGCTCCCCCCCCTTTCCCAAGCGTCTTACCTATGGAGTGTTGGAATGTGATGTCGACTGAGTGATGAGTTTATTGCTGGAATACGAAGTATTCTACTATATAAATTCAGCTGTCTCGTAAAGAGACAGCTGATGCATAAGTAACTTACTTTCTTTCTCGGGACGCGGCAACATTTTCGCAACTCTCTCGAACCTGTCAATCAGACCCACCCCGTGGGATCGGGATCGGGATCGGGATCTCGCAACCAAGCGGCCTTTCGAACAAGGCCACGCACCGGGATTCAAACCAAGGGTACCGAACGGAGGAGACTTGCAGCTTAGGGACTCACTTGCAGAGCTCTTACCCACCTTGCCACGAGCTCTGGCTGACCTGAGCCTTTTCGGAACTCTCTCATGTGGTCCAATGCAATGCTAAGAGTTGGAAGAACATGTCATGGGTGGCAGAAATCGCTGCCGGCATCTGTCTTCGGAGGTAGCACACTGGTCAAGTACTCTGCTGGTAAGTTTGAAATTGTGTAGGTATTGTGTTCTAGCCCCGCTCTCCCTCCTCAACACCCACCCCTTTCTCGTGTGTCTCTGTCCTGACCCGCCCACTTTCTCGGGTGTCTCTCTCCTGACCCGCCCACTTTCCTGCGTGTCTTTCTCCTCACCCGCCCACTTTCTCGGGTGTCTCTCTCCTCACCCGCCCACTTTCTCGGGAGTCTCTCTCCTGACCCGCCCTCTTTCTCGGGTGTCTATATTTGGAAAATCTGCCACCGAGCTTCAGTCGGCTCGCAGGACGAAGCAGCATCCTTTTTCAAAGAGAAGGTCCAGGTCATTAGGCTTTCCAAAATTCATTCAAGTAATACGAGGTCATCTTTAGCCTCAGACAACAAGCTGGCATAAGTAACGAGAACAACACCAAGGAGTCGATCCTGTGTCCTCCAGCTAACCCCGTAGCCTTCCCTGCTTCGGCATATAAGGACCACGCCACCCAGCCAGAGCACTCCTTCTCCTTCGCTTTTGTGCTAGCTAAAGTGATGTCTGCCTAAAGTCAGGTTGCAGCACGTTTATAAAGCGAAAAATGTCAGCTGCCAGAGCAGCCAAAAAGCTTGCGTGGCTGGCAGGTTAGGTGCTCTGAGCTTGAGCTTGCATGACTTCCGTCCGCTGTGGGTTCGAATCCCCATGGTGGCCTCCTGGTGGCCTTGGGCAGCTCCCCCCCCTTTCCCAAGCGTCTTACCTATGGAGTGTTGGAATGTGATGTCGACTGAGTGATGAGTTTATTGCTGGAATACGAAGTATTCTACTATATAAATTCAGCTGTCTCGTAAAGAGACAGCTGATGCATAAGTAACTTACTTTCTTTCTCGGGACGCGGCAACATTTTCGCAACTCTCTCGAACCTGTCAATCAGACCCACCCCGTGGGATCGGGATCGGGATCGGGATCTCGCAACCAAGCGGCCTTTCGAACAAGGCCACGCACCGGGATTCAAACCAAGGGTACCGAACGGAGGAGACTTGCAGCTTAGGGACTCACTTGCAGAGCTCTTACCCACCTTGCCACGAGCTCTGGCTGACCTGAGCCTTTTCGGAACTCTCTCATGTGGTCCAATGCAATGCTAAGAGTTGGAAGAACATGTCATGGGTGGCAGAAATCGCTGCCGGCATCTGTCTTCGGAGGTAGCACACTGGTCAAGTACTCTGCTGGTAAGTTTGAAATTGTGTAGGTATTGTGTTCTAGCCCCGCTCTCCCTCCTCAACACCCACCCCTTTCTCGTGTGTCTCTGTCCTGACCCGCCCACTTTCTCGGGTGTCTCTCTCCTGACCCGCCCACTTTCCTGCGTGTCTTTCTCCTCACCCGCCCACTTTCTCGGGTGTCTCTCTCCTCACCCGCCCACTTTCTCGGGAGTCTCTCTCCTGACCCGCCCTCTTTCTCGGGTGTCTATATTTGGAAAATCTGCCACCGAGCTTCAGTCGGCTCGCAGGACGAAGCAGCATCCTTTTTCAAAGAGAAGGTCCAGGTCATTAGGCTTTCCAAAATTCATTCAAGTAATACGAGGTCATCTTTAGCCTCAGACAACAAGCTGGCATAAGTAACGAGAACAACACCAAGGAGTCGATCCTGTGTCCTCCAGCTAACCCCGTAGCCTTCCCTGCTTCGGCATATAAGGACCACGCCACCCAGCCAGAGCACTCCTTCTCCTTCGCTTTTGTGCTAGCTAAAGTGATGTCTGCCTAAAGTCAGGTTGCAGCACGTTTATAAAGCGAAAAATGTCAGCTGCCAGAGCAGCCAAAAAGCTTGCGTGGCTGGCAGGTTAGGTGCTCTGAGCTTGAGCTTGCATGACTTCCGTCCGCTGTGGGTTCGAATCCCCATGGTGGCCTCCTGGTGGCCTTGGGCAGCTCCCCCCCCTTTCCCAAGCGTCTTACCTATGGAGTGTTGGAATGTGATGTCGACTGAGTGATGAGTTTATTGCTGGAATACGAAGTATTCTACTATATAAATTCAGCTGTCTCGTAAAGAGACAGCTGATGCATAAGTAACTTACTTTCTTTCTCGGGACGCGGCAACATTTTCGCAACTCTCTCGAACCTGTCAATCAGACCCACCCCGTGGGATCGGGATCGGGATCGGGATCTCGCAACCAAGCGGCCTTTCGAACAAGGCCACGCACCGGGATTCAAACCAAGGGTACCGAACGGAGGAGACTTGCAGCTTAGGGACTCACTTGCAGAGCTCTTACCCACCTTGCCACGAGCTCTGGCTGACCTGAGCCTTTTCGGAACTCTCTCATGTGGTCCAATGCAATGCTAAGAGTTGGAAGAACATGTCATGGGTGGCAGAAATCGCTGCCGGCATCTGTCTTCGGAGGTAGCACACTGGTCAAGTACTCTGCTGGTAAGTTTGAAATTGTGTAGGTATTGTGTTCTAGCCCCGCTCTCCCTCCTCAACACCCACCCCTTTCTCGTGTGTCTCTGTCCTGACCCGCCCACTTTCTCGGGTGTCTCTCTCCTGACCCGCCCACTTTCCTGCGTGTCTTTCTCCTCACCCGCCCACTTTCTCGGGTGTCTCTCTCCTCACCCGCCCACTTTCTCGGGAGTCTCTCTCCTGACCCGCCCTCTTTCTCGGGTGTCTATATTTGGAAAATCTGCCACCGAGCTTCAGTCGGCTCGCAGGACGAAGCAGCATCCTTTTTCAAAGAGAAGGTCCAGGTCATTAGGCTTTCCAAAATTCATTCAAGTAATACGAGGTCATCTTTAGCCTCAGACAACAAGCTGGCATAAGTAACGAGAACAACACCAAGGAGTCGATCCTGTGTCCTCCAGCTAACCCCGTAGCCTTCCCTGCTTCGGCATATAAGGACCACGCCACCCAGCCAGAGCACTCCTTCTCCTTCGCTTTTGTGCTAGCTAAAGTGATGTCTGCCTAAAGTCAGGTTGCAGCACGTTTATAAAGCGAAAAATGTCAGCTGCCAGAGCAGCCAAAAAGCTTGCGTGGCTGGCAGGTTAGGTGCTCTGAGCTTGAGCTTGCATGACTTCCGTCCGCTGTGGGTTCGAATCCCCATGGTGGCCTCCTGGTGGCCTTGGGCAGCTCCCCCCCTTTCCCAAGCGTCTTACCTATGGAGTGTTGGAATGTGATGTCGACTGAGTGATGAGTTTATTGCTGGAATACGAAGTATTCTACTATATAAATTCAGCTGTCTCGTAAAGAGACAGCTGATGCATAAGTAACTTACTTTCTTTCTCGGGACGCGGCAACATTTTCGCAACTCTCTCGAACCTGTCAATCAGACCCACCCCGTGGGATCGGGATCGGGATCGGGATCTCGCAACCAAGCGGCCTTTCGAACAAGGCCACGCACCGGGATTCAAACCAAGGGTACCGAACGGAGGAGACTTGCAGCTTAGGGACTCACTTGCAGAGCTCTTACCCACCTTGCCACGAGCTCTGGCTGACCTGAGCCTTTTCGGAACTCTCTCATGTGGTCCAATGCAATGCTAAGAGTTGGAAGAACATGTCATGGGTGGCAGAAATCGCTGCCGGCATCTGTCTTCGGAGGTAGCACACTGGTCAAGTACTCTGCTGGTAAGTTTGAAATTGTGTAGGTATTGTGTTCTAGCCCCGCTCTCCCTCCTCAACACCCACCCCTTTCTCGTGTGTCTCTGTCCTGACCCGCCCACTTTCTCGGGTGTCTCTCTCCTGACCCGCCCACTTTCCTGCGTGTCTTTCTCCTCACCCGCCCACTTTCTCGGGTGTCTCTCTCCTCACCCGCCCACTTTCTCGGGAGTCTCTCTCCTGACCCGCCCTCTTTCTCGGGTGTCTATATTTGGAAAATCTGCCACCGAGCTTCAGTCGGCTCGCAGGACGAAGCAGCATCCTTTTTCAAAGAGAAGGTCCAGGTCATTAGGCTTTCCAAAATTCATTCAAGTAATACGAGGTCATCTTTAGCCTCAGACAACAAGCTGGCATAAGTAACGAGAACAACACCAAGGAGTCGATCCTGTGTCCTCCAGCTAACCCCGTAGCCTTCCCTGCTTCGGCATATAAGGACCACGCCACCCAGCCAGAGCACTCCTTCTCCTTCGCTTTTGTGCTAGCTAAAGTGATGTCTGCCTAAAGTCAGGTTGCAGCACGTTTATAAAGCGAAAAATGTCAGCTGCCAGAGCAGCCAAAAAGCTTGCGTGGCTGGCAGGTTAGGTGCTCTGAGCTTGAGCTTGCATGACTTCCGTCCGCTGTGGGTTCGAATCCCCATGGTGGCCTCCTGGTGGCCTTGGGCAGCTCCCCCCCTTTCCCAAGCGTCTTACCTATGGAGTGTTGGAATGTGATGTCGACTGAGTGATGAGTTTATTGCTGGAATACGAAGTATTCTACTATATAAATTCAGCTGTCTCGTAAAGAGACAGCTGATGCATAAGTAACTTACTTTCTTTCTCGGGACGCGGCAACATTTTCGCAACTCTCTCGAACCTGTCAATCAGACCCACCCCGTGGGATCGGGATCGGGATCGGGATCTCGCAACCAAGCGGCCTTTCGAACAAGGCCACGCACCGGGATTCAAACCAAGGGTACCGAACGGAGGAGACTTGCAGCTTAGGGACTCACTTGCAGAGCTCTTACCCACCTTGCCACGAGCTCTGGCTGACCTGAGCCTTTTCGGAACTCTCTCATGTGGTCCAATGCAATGCTAAGAGTTGGAAGAACATGTCATGGGTGGCAGAAATCGCTGCCGGCATCTGTCTTCGGAGGTAGCACACTGGTCAAGTACTCTGCTGGTAAGTTTGAAATTGTGTAGGTATTGTGTTCTAGCCCCGCTCTCCCTCCTCAACACCCACCCCTTTCTCGTGTGTCTCTGTCCTGACCCGCCCACTTTCTCGGGTGTCTCTCTCCTGACCCGCCCACTTTCCTGCGTGTCTTTCTCCTCACCCGCCCACTTTCTCGGGTGTCTCTCTCCTCACCCGCCCACTTTCTCGGGAGTCTCTCTCCTGACCCGCCCTCTTTCTCGGGTGTCTATATTTGGAAAATCTGCCACCGAGCTTCAGTCGGCTCGCAGGACGAAGCAGCATCCTTTTTCAAAGAGAAGGTCCAGGTCATTAGGCTTTCCAAAATTCATTCAAGTAATACGAGGTCATCTTTAGCCTCAGACAACAAGCTGGCATAAGTAACGAGAACAACACCAAGGAGTCGATCCTGTGTCCTCCAGCTAACCCCGTAGCCTTCCCTGCTTCGGCATATAAGGACCACGCCACCCAGCCAGAGCACTCCTTCTCCTTCGCTTTTGTGCTAGCTAAAGTGATGTCTGCCTAAAGTCAGGTTGCAGCACGTTTATAAAGCGAAAAATGTCAGCTGCCAGAGCAGCCAAAAAGCTTGCGTGGCTGGCAGGTTAGGTGCTCTGAGCTTGAGCTTGCATGACTTCCGTCCGCTGTGGGTTCGAATCCCCATGGTGGCCTCCTGGTGGCCTTGGGCAGCTCCCCCCCCTTTCCCAAGCGTCTTACCTATGGAGTGTTGGAATGTGATGTCGACTGAGTGATGAGTTTATTGCTGGAATACGAAGTATTCTACTATATAAATTCAGCTGTCTCGTAAAGAGACAGCTGATGCATAAGTAACTTACTTTCTTTCTCGGGACGCGGCAACATTTTCGCAACTCTCTCGAACCTGTCAATCAGACCCACCCCGTGGGATCGGGATCGGGATCGGGATCTCGCAACCAAGCGGCCTTTCGAACAAGGCCACGCACCGGGATTCAAACCAAGGGTACCGAACGGAGGAGACTTGCAGCTTAGGGACTCACTTGCAGAGCTCTTACCCACCTTGCCACGAGCTCTGGCTGACCTGAGCCTTTTCGGAACTCTCTCATGTGGTCCAATGCAATGCTAAGAGTTGGAAGAACATGTCATGGGTGGCAGAAATCGCTGCCGGCATCTGTCTTCGGAGGTAGCACACTGGTCAAGTACTCTGCTGGTAAGTTTGAAATTGTGTAGGTATTGTGTTCTAGCCCCGCTCTCCCTCCTCAACACCCACCCCTTTCTCGTGTGTCTCTGTCCTGACCCGCCCACTTTCTCGGGTGTCTCTCTCCTGACCCGCCCACTTTCCTGCGTGTCTTTCTCCTCACCCGCCCACTTTCTCGGGTGTCTCTCTCCTCACCCGCCCACTTTCTCGGGAGTCTCTCTCCTGACCCGCCCTCTTTCTCGGGTGTCTATATTTGGAAAATCTGCCACCGAGCTTCAGTCGGCTCGCAGGACGAAGCAGCATCCTTTTTCAAAGAGAAGGTCCAGGTCATTAGGCTTTCCAAAATTCATTCAAGTAATACGAGGTCATCTTTAGCCTCAGACAACAAGCTGGCATAAGTAACGAGAACAACACCAAGGAGTCGATCCTGTGTCCTCCAGCTAACCCCGTAGCCTTCCCTGCTTCGGCATATAAGGACCACGCCACCCAGCCAGAGCACTCCTTCTCCTTCGCTTTTGTGCTAGCTAAAGTGATGTCTGCCTAAAGTCAGGTTGCAGCACGTTTATAAAGCGAAAAATGTCAGCTGCCAGAGCAGCCAAAAAGCTTGCGTGGCTGGCAGGTTAGGTGCTCTGAGCTTGAGCTTGCATGACTTCCGTCCGCTGTGGGTTCGAATCCCCATGGTGGCCTCCTGGTGGCCTTGGGCAGCTCCCCCCCTTTCCCAAGCGTCTTACCTATGGAGTGTTGGAATGTGATGTCGACTGAGTGATGAGTTTATTGCTGGAATACGAAGTATTCTACTATATAAATTCAGCTGTCTCGTAAAGAGACAGCTGATGCATAAGTAACTTACTTTCTTTCTCGGGACGCGGCAACATTTTCGCAACTCTCTCGAACCTGTCAATCAGACCCACCCCGTGGGATCGGGATCGGGATCGGGATCTCGCAACCAAGCGGCCTTTCGAACAAGGCCACGCACCGGGATTCAAACCAAGGGTACCGAACGGAGGAGACTTGCAGCTTAGGGACTCACTTGCAGAGCTCTTACCCACCTTGCCACGAGCTCTGGCTGACCTGAGCCTTTTCGGAACTCTCTCATGTGGTCCAATGCAATGCTAAGAGTTGGAAGAACATGTCATGGGTGGCAGAAATCGCTGCCGGCATCTGTCTTCGGAGGTAGCACACTGGTCAAGTACTCTGCTGGTAAGTTTGAAATTGTGTAGGTATTGTGTTCTAGCCCCGCTCTCCCTCCTCAACACCCACCCCTTTCTCGTGTGTCTCTGTCCTGACCCGCCCACTTTCTCGGGTGTCTCTCTCCTGACCCGCCCACTTTCCTGCGTGTCTTTCTCCTCACCCGCCCACTTTCTCGGGTGTCTCTCTCCTCACCCGCCCACTTTCTCGGGAGTCTCTCTCCTGACCCGCCCTCTTTCTCGGGTGTCTATATTTGGAAAATCTGCCACCGAGCTTCAGTCGGCTCGCAGGACGAAGCAGCATCCTTTTTCAAAGAGAAGGTCCAGGTCATTAGGCTTTCCAAAATTCATTCAAGTAATACGAGGTCATCTTTAGCCTCAGACAACAAGCTGGCATAAGTAACGAGAACAACACCAAGGAGTCGATCCTGTGTCCTCCAGCTAACCCCGTAGCCTTCCCTGCTTCGGCATATAAGGACCACGCCACCCAGCCAGAGCACTCCTTCTCCTTCGCTTTTGTGCTAGCTAAAGTGATGTCTGCCTAAAGTCAGGTTGCAGCACGTTTATAAAGCGAAAAATGTCAGCTGCCAGAGCAGCCAAAAAGCTTGCGTGGCTGGCAGGTTAGGTGCTCTGAGCTTGAGCTTGCATGACTTCCGTCCGCTGTGGGTTCGAATCCCCATGGTGGCCTCCTGGTGGCCTTGGGCAGCTCCCCCCCCCCCTTTCCCAAGCGTCTTACCTATGGAGTGTTGGAATGTGATGTCGACTGAGTGATGAGTTTATTGCTGGAATACGAAGTATTCTACTATATAAATTCAGCTGTCTCGTAAAGAGACAGCTGATGCATAAGTAACTTACTTTCTTTCTCGGGACGCGGCAACATTTTCGCAACTCTCTCGAACCTGTCAATCAGACCCACCCCGTGGGATCGGGATCGGGATCGGGATCTCGCAACCAAGCGGCCTTTCGAACAAGGCCACGCACCGGGATTCAAACCAAGGGTACCGAACGGAGGAGACTTGCAGCTTAGGGACTCACTTGCAGAGCTCTTACCCACCTTGCCACGAGCTCTGGCTGACCTGAGCCTTTTCGGAACTCTCTCATGTGGTCCAATGCAATGCTAAGAGTTGGAAGAACATGTCATGGGTGGCAGAAATCGCTGCCGGCATCTGTCTTCGGAGGTAGCACACTGGTCAAGTACTCTGCTGGTAAGTTTGAAATTGTGTAGGTATTGTGTTCTAGCCCCGCTCTCCCTCCTCAACACCCACCCCTTTCTCGTGTGTCTCTGTCCTGACCCGCCCACTTTCTCGGGTGTCTCTCTCCTGACCCGCCCACTTTCCTGCGTGTCTTTCTCCTCACCCGCCCACTTTCTCGGGTGTCTCTCTCCTCACCCGCCCACTTTCTCGGGAGTCTCTCTCCTGACCCGCCCTCTTTCTCGGGTGTCTATATTTGGAAAATCTGCCACCGAGCTTCAGTCGGCTCGCAGGACGAAGCAGCATCCTTTTTCAAAGAGAAGGTCCAGGTCATTAGGCTTTCCAAAATTCATTCAAGTAATACGAGGTCATCTTTAGCCTCAGACAACAAGCTGGCATAAGTAACGAGAACAACACCAAGGAGTCGATCCTGTGTCCTCCAGCTAACCCCGTAGCCTTCCCTGCTTCGGCATATAAGGACCACGCCACCCAGCCAGAGCACTCCTTCTCCTTCGCTTTTGTGCTAGCTAAAGTGATGTCTGCCTAAAGTCAGGTTGCAGCACGTTTATAAAGCGAAAAATGTCAGCTGCCAGAGCAGCCAAAAAGCTTGCGTGGCTGGCAGGTTAGGTGCTCTGAGCTTGAGCTTGCATGACTTCCGTCCGCTGTGGGTTCGAATCCCCATGGTGGCCTCCTGGTGGCCTTGGGCAGCTCCCCCCCCTTTCCCAAGCGTCTTACCTATGGAGTGTTGGAATGTGATGTCGACTGAGTGATGAGTTTATTGCTGGAATACGAAGTATTCTACTATATAAATTCAGCTGTCTCGTAAAGAGACAGCTGATGCATAAGTAACTTACTTTCTTTCTCGGGACGCGGCAACATTTTCGCAACTCTCTCGAACCTGTCAATCAGACCCACCCCGTGGGATCGGGATCGGGATCGGGATCTCGCAACCAAGCGGCCTTTCGAACAAGGCCACGCACCGGGATTCAAACCAAGGGTACCGAACGGAGGAGACTTGCAGCTTAGGGACTCACTTGCAGAGCTCTTACCCACCTTGCCACGAGCTCTGGCTGACCTGAGCCTTTTCGGAACTCTCTCATGTGGTCCAATGCAATGCTAAGAGTTGGAAGAACATGTCATGGGTGGCAGAAATCGCTGCCGGCATCTGTCTTCGGAGGTAGCACACTGGTCAAGTACTCTGCTGGTAAGTTTGAAATTGTGTAGGTATTGTGTTCTAGCCCCGCTCTCCCTCCTCAACACCCACCCCTTTCTCGTGTGTCTCTGTCCTGACCCGCCCACTTTCTCGGGTGTCTCTCTCCTGACCCGCCCACTTTCCTGCGTGTCTTTCTCCTCACCCGCCCACTTTCTCGGGTGTCTCTCTCCTCACCCGCCCACTTTCTCGGGAGTCTCTCTCCTGACCCGCCCTCTTTCTCGGGTGTCTATATTTGGAAAATCTGCCACCGAGCTTCAGTCGGCTCGCAGGACGAAGCAGCATCCTTTTTCAAAGAGAAGGTCCAGGTCATTAGGCTTTCCAAAATTCATTCAAGTAATACGAGGTCATCTTTAGCCTCAGACAACAAGCTGGCATAAGTAACGAGAACAACACCAAGGAGTCGATCCTGTGTCCTCCAGCTAACCCCGTAGCCTTCCCTGCTTCGGCATATAAGGACCACGCCACCCAGCCAGAGCACTCCTTCTCCTTCGCTTTTGTGCTAGCTAAAGTGATGTCTGCCTAAAGTCAGGTTGCAGCACGTTTATAAAGCGAAAAATGTCAGCTGCCAGAGCAGCCAAAAAGCTTGCGTGGCTGGCAGGTTAGGTGCTCTGAGCTTGAGCTTGCATGACTTCCGTCCGCTGTGGGTTCGAATCCCCATGGTGGCCTCCTGGTGGCCTTGGGCAGCTCCCCCCCCCTTTCCCAAGCGTCTTACCTATGGAGTGTTGGAATGTGATGTCGACTGAGTGATGAGTTTATTGCTGGAATACGAAGTATTCTACTATATAAATTCAGCTGTCTCGTAAAGAGACAGCTGATGCATAAGTAACTTACTTTCTTTCTCGGGACGCGGCAACATTTTCGCAACTCTCTCGAACCTGTCAATCAGACCCACCCCGTGGGATCGGGATCGGGATCGGGATCTCGCAACCAAGCGGCCTTTCGAACAAGGCCACGCACCGGGATTCAAACCAAGGGTACCGAACGGAGGAGACTTGCAGCTTAGGGACTCACTTGCAGAGCTCTTACCCACCTTGCCACGAGCTCTGGCTGACCTGAGCCTTTTCGGAACTCTCTCATGTGGTCCAATGCAATGCTAAGAGTTGGAAGAACATGTCATGGGTGGCAGAAATCGCTGCCGGCATCTGTCTTCGGAGGTAGCACACTGGTCAAGTACTCTGCTGGTAAGTTTGAAATTGTGTAGGTATTGTGTTCTAGCCCCGCTCTCCCTCCTCAACACCCACCCCTTTCTCGTGTGTCTCTGTCCTGACCCGCCCACTTTCTCGGGTGTCTCTCTCCTGACCCGCCCACTTTCCTGCGTGTCTTTCTCCTCACCCGCCCACTTTCTCGGGTGTCTCTCTCCTCACCCGCCCACTTTCTCGGGAGTCTCTCTCCTGACCCGCCCTCTTTCTCGGGTGTCTATATTTGGAAAATCTGCCACCGAGCTTCAGTCGGCTCGCAGGACGAAGCAGCATCCTTTTTCAAAGAGAAGGTCCAGGTCATTAGGCTTTCCAAAATTCATTCAAGTAATACGAGGTCATCTTTAGCCTCAGACAACAAGCTGGCATAAGTAACGAGAACAACACCAAGGAGTCGATCCTGTGTCCTCCAGCTAACCCCGTAGCCTTCCCTGCTTCGGCATATAAGGACCACGCCACCCAGCCAGAGCACTCCTTCTCCTTCGCTTTTGTGCTAGCTAAAGTGATGTCTGCCTAAAGTCAGGTTGCAGCACGTTTATAAAGCGAAAAATGTCAGCTGCCAGAGCAGCCAAAAAGCTTGCGTGGCTGGCAGGTTAGGTGCTCTGAGCTTGAGCTTGCATGACTTCCGTCCGCTGTGGGTTCGAATCCCCATGGTGGCCTCCTGGTGGCCTTGGGCAGCTCCCCCCCTTTCCCAAGCGTCTTACCTATGGAGTGTTGGAATGTGATGTCGACTGAGTGATGAGTTTATTGCTGGAATACGAAGTATTCTACTATATAAATTCAGCTGTCTCGTAAAGAGACAGCTGATGCATAAGTAACTTACTTTCTTTCTCGGGACGCGGCAACATTTTCGCAACTCTCTCGAACCTGTCAATCAGACCCACCCCGTGGGATCGGGATCGGGATCGGGATCTCGCAACCAAGCGGCCTTTCGAACAAGGCCACGCACCGGGATTCAAACCAAGGGTACCGAACGGAGGAGACTTGCAGCTTAGGGACTCACTTGCAGAGCTCTTACCCACCTTGCCACGAGCTCTGGCTGACCTGAGCCTTTTCGGAACTCTCTCATGTGGTCCAATGCAATGCTAAGAGTTGGAAGAACATGTCATGGGTGGCAGAAATCGCTGCCGGCATCTGTCTTCGGAGGTAGCACACTGGTCAAGTACTCTGCTGGTAAGTTTGAAATTGTGTAGGTATTGTGTTCTAGCCCCGCTCTCCCTCCTCAACACCCACCCCTTTCTCGTGTGTCTCTGTCCTGACCCGCCCACTTTCTCGGGTGTCTCTCTCCTGACCCGCCCACTTTCCTGCGTGTCTTTCTCCTCACCCGCCCACTTTCTCGGGTGTCTCTCTCCTCACCCGCCCACTTTCTCGGGAGTCTCTCTCCTGACCCGCCCTCTTTCTCGGGTGTCTATATTTGGAAAATCTGCCACCGAGCTTCAGTCGGCTCGCAGGACGAAGCAGCATCCTTTTTCAAAGAGAAGGTCCAGGTCATTAGGCTTTCCAAAATTCATTCAAGTAATACGAGGTCATCTTTAGCCTCAGACAACAAGCTGGCATAAGTAACGAGAACAACACCAAGGAGTCGATCCTGTGTCCTCCAGCTAACCCCGTAGCCTTCCCTGCTTCGGCATATAAGGACCACGCCACCCAGCCAGAGCACTCCTTCTCCTTCGCTTTTGTGCTAGCTAAAGTGATGTCTGCCTAAAGTCAGGTTGCAGCACGTTTATAAAGCGAAAAATGTCAGCTGCCAGAGCAGCCAAAAAGCTTGCGTGGCTGGCAGGTTAGGTGCTCTGAGCTTGAGCTTGCATGACTTCCGTCCGCTGTGGGTTCGAATCCCCATGGTGGCCTCCTGGTGGCCTTGGGCAGCTCCCCCCCCTTTCCCAAGCGTCTTACCTATGGAGTGTTGGAATGTGATGTCGACTGAGTGATGAGTTTATTGCTGGAATACGAAGTATTCTACTATATAAATTCAGCTGTCTCGTAAAGAGACAGCTGATGCATAAGTAACTTACTTTCTTTCTCGGGACGCGGCAACATTTTCGCAACTCTCTCGAACCTGTCAATCAGACCCACCCCGTGGGATCGGGATCGGGATCGGGATCTCGCAACCAAGCGGCCTTTCGAACAAGGCCACGCACCGGGATTCAAACCAAGGGTACCGAACGGAGGAGACTTGCAGCTTAGGGACTCACTTGCAGAGCTCTTACCCACCTTGCCACGAGCTCTGGCTGACCTGAGCCTTTTCGGAACTCTCTCATGTGGTCCAATGCAATGCTAAGAGTTGGAAGAACATGTCATGGGTGGCAGAAATCGCTGCCGGCATCTGTCTTCGGAGGTAGCACACTGGTCAAGTACTCTGCTGGTAAGTTTGAAATTGTGTAGGTATTGTGTTCTAGCCCCGCTCTCCCTCCTCAACACCCACCCCTTTCTCGTGTGTCTCTGTCCTGACCCGCCCACTTTCTCGGGTGTCTCTCTCCTGACCCGCCCACTTTCCTGCGTGTCTTTCTCCTCACCCGCCCACTTTCTCGGGTGTCTCTCTCCTCACCCGCCCACTTTCTCGGGAGTCTCTCTCCTGACCCGCCCTCTTTCTCGGGTGTCTATATTTGGAAAATCTGCCACCGAGCTTCAGTCGGCTCGCAGGACGAAGCAGCATCCTTTTTCAAAGAGAAGGTCCAGGTCATTAGGCTTTCCAAAATTCATTCAAGTAATACGAGGTCATCTTTAGCCTCAGACAACAAGCTGGCATAAGTAACGAGAACAACACCAAGGAGTCGATCCTGTGTCCTCCAGCTAACCCCGTAGCCTTCCCTGCTTCGGCATATAAGGACCACGCCACCCAGCCAGAGCACTCCTTCTCCTTCGCTTTTGTGCTAGCTAAAGTGATGTCTGCCTAAAGTCAGGTTGCAGCACGTTTATAAAGCGAAAAATGTCAGCTGCCAGAGCAGCCAAAAAGCTTGCGTGGCTGGCAGGTTAGGTGCTCTGAGCTTGAGCTTGCATGACTTCCGTCCGCTGTGGGTTCGAATCCCCATGGTGGCCTCCTGGTGGCCTTGGGCAGCTCCCCCCCTTTCCCAAGCGTCTTACCTATGGAGTGTTGGAATGTGATGTCGACTGAGTGATGAGTTTATTGCTGGAATACGAAGTATTCTACTATATAAATTCAGCTGTCTCGTAAAGAGACAGCTGATGCATAAGTAACTTACTTTCTTTCTCGGGACGCGGCAACATTTTCGCAACTCTCTCGAACCTGTCAATCAGACCCACCCCGTGGGATCGGGATCGGGATCGGGATCTCGCAACCAAGCGGCCTTTCGAACAAGGCCACGCACCGGGATTCAAACCAAGGGTACCGAACGGAGGAGACTTGCAGCTTAGGGACTCACTTGCAGAGCTCTTACCCACCTTGCCACGAGCTCTGGCTGACCTGAGCCTTTTCGGAACTCTCTCATGTGGTCCAATGCAATGCTAAGAGTTGGAAGAACATGTCATGGGTGGCAGAAATCGCTGCCGGCATCTGTCTTCGGAGGTAGCACACTGGTCAAGTACTCTGCTGGTAAGTTTGAAATTGTGTAGGTATTGTGTTCTAGCCCCGCTCTCCCTCCTCAACACCCACCCCTTTCTCGTGTGTCTCTGTCCTGACCCGCCCACTTTCTCGGGTGTCTCTCTCCTGACCCGCCCACTTTCCTGCGTGTCTTTCTCCTCACCCGCCCACTTTCTCGGGTGTCTCTCTCCTCACCCGCCCACTTTCTCGGGAGTCTCTCTCCTGACCCGCCCTCTTTCTCGGGTGTCTATATTTGGAAAATCTGCCACCGAGCTTCAGTCGGCTCGCAGGACGAAGCAGCATCCTTTTTCAAAGAGAAGGTCCAGGTCATTAGGCTTTCCAAAATTCATTCAAGTAATACGAGGTCATCTTTAGCCTCAGACAACAAGCTGGCATAAGTAACGAGAACAACACCAAGGAGTCGATCCTGTGTCCTCCAGCTAACCCCGTAGCCTTCCCTGCTTCGGCATATAAGGACCACGCCACCCAGCCAGAGCACTCCTTCTCCTTCGCTTTTGTGCTAGCTAAAGTGATGTCTGCCTAAAGTCAGGTTGCAGCACGTTTATAAAGCGAAAAATGTCAGCTGCCAGAGCAGCCAAAAAGCTTGCGTGGCTGGCAGGTTAGGTGCTCTGAGCTTGAGCTTGCATGACTTCCGTCCGCTGTGGGTTCGAATCCCCATGGTGGCCTCCTGGTGGCCTTGGGCAGCTCCCCCCCTTTCCCAAGCGTCTTACCTATGGAGTGTTGGAATGTGATGTCGACTGAGTGATGAGTTTATTGCTGGAATACGAAGTATTCTACTATATAAATTCAGCTGTCTCGTAAAGAGACAGCTGATGCATAAGTAACTTACTTTCTTTCTCGGGACGCGGCAACATTTTCGCAACTCTCTCGAACCTGTCAATCAGACCCACCCCGTGGGATCGGGATCGGGATCGGGATCTCGCAACCAAGCGGCCTTTCGAACAAGGCCACGCACCGGGATTCAAACCAAGGGTACCGAACGGAGGAGACTTGCAGCTTAGGGACTCACTTGCAGAGCTCTTACCCACCTTGCCACGAGCTCTGGCTGACCTGAGCCTTTTCGGAACTCTCTCATGTGGTCCAATGCAATGCTAAGAGTTGGAAGAACATGTCATGGGTGGCAGAAATCGCTGCCGGCATCTGTCTTCGGAGGTAGCACACTGGTCAAGTACTCTGCTGGTAAGTTTGAAATTGTGTAGGTATTGTGTTCTAGCCCCGCTCTCCCTCCTCAACACCCACCCCTTTCTCGTGTGTCTCTGTCCTGACCCGCCCACTTTCTCGGGTGTCTCTCTCCTGACCCGCCCACTTTCCTGCGTGTCTTTCTCCTCACCCGCCCACTTTCTCGGGTGTCTCTCTCCTCACCCGCCCACTTTCTCGGGAGTCTCTCTCCTGACCCGCCCTCTTTCTCGGGTGTCTATATTTGGAAAATCTGCCACCGAGCTTCAGTCGGCTCGCAGGACGAAGCAGCATCCTTTTTCAAAGAGAAGGTCCAGGTCATTAGGCTTTCCAAAATTCATTCAAGTAATACGAGGTCATCTTTAGCCTCAGACAACAAGCTGGCATAAGTAACGAGAACAACACCAAGGAGTCGATCCTGTGTCCTCCAGCTAACCCCGTAGCCTTCCCTGCTTCGGCATATAAGGACCACGCCACCCAGCCAGAGCACTCCTTCTCCTTCGCTTTTGTGCTAGCTAAAGTGATGTCTGCCTAAAGTCAGGTTGCAGCACGTTTATAAAGCGAAAAATGTCAGCTGCCAGAGCAGCCAAAAAGCTTGCGTGGCTGGCAGGTTAGGTGCTCTGAGCTTGAGCTTGCATGACTTCCGTCCGCTGTGGGTTCGAATCCCCATGGTGGCCTCCTGGTGGCCTTGGGCAGCTCCCCCCCTTTCCCAAGCGTCTTACCTATGGAGTGTTGGAATGTGATGTCGACTGAGTGATGAGTTTATTGCTGGAATACGAAGTATTCTACTATATAAATTCAGCTGTCTCGTAAAGAGACAGCTGATGCATAAGTAACTTACTTTCTTTCTCGGGACGCGGCAACATTTTCGCAACTCTCTCGAACCTGTCAATCAGACCCACCCCGTGGGATCGGGATCGGGATCGGGATCTCGCAACCAAGCGGCCTTTCGAACAAGGCCACGCACCGGGATTCAAACCAAGGGTACCGAACGGAGGAGACTTGCAGCTTAGGGACTCACTTGCAGAGCTCTTACCCACCTTGCCACGAGCTCTGGCTGACCTGAGCCTTTTCGGAACTCTCTCATGTGGTCCAATGCAATGCTAAGAGTTGGAAGAACATGTCATGGGTGGCAGAAATCGCTGCCGGCATCTGTCTTCGGAGGTAGCACACTGGTCAAGTACTCTGCTGGTAAGTTTGAAATTGTGTAGGTATTGTGTTCTAGCCCCGCTCTCCCTCCTCAACACCCACCCCTTTCTCGTGTGTCTCTGTCCTGACCCGCCCACTTTCTCGGGTGTCTCTCTCCTGACCCGCCCACTTTCCTGCGTGTCTTTCTCCTCACCCGCCCACTTTCTCGGGTGTCTCTCTCCTCACCCGCCCACTTTCTCGGGAGTCTCTCTCCTGACCCGCCCTCTTTCTCGGGTGTCTATATTTGGAAAATCTGCCACCGAGCTTCAGTCGGCTCGCAGGACGAAGCAGCATCCTTTTTCAAAGAGAAGGTCCAGGTCATTAGGCTTTCCAAAATTCATTCAAGTAATACGAGGTCATCTTTAGCCTCAGACAACAAGCTGGCATAAGTAACGAGAACAACACCAAGGAGTCGATCCTGTGTCCTCCAGCTAACCCCGTAGCCTTCCCTGCTTCGGCATATAAGGACCACGCCACCCAGCCAGAGCACTCCTTCTCCTTCGCTTTTGTGCTAGCTAAAGTGATGTCTGCCTAAAGTCAGGTTGCAGCACGTTTATAAAGCGAAAAATGTCAGCTGCCAGAGCAGCCAAAAAGCTTGCGTGGCTGGCAGGTTAGGTGCTCTGAGCTTGAGCTTGCATGACTTCCGTCCGCTGTGGGTTCGAATCCCCATGGTGGCCTCCTGGTGGCCTTGGGCAGCTCCCCCCCCTTTCCCAAGCGTCTTACCTATGGAGTGTTGGAATGTGATGTCGACTGAGTGATGAGTTTATTGCTGGAATACGAAGTATTCTACTATATAAATTCAGCTGTCTCGTAAAGAGACAGCTGATGCATAAGTAACTTACTTTCTTTCTCGGGACGCGGCAACATTTTCGCAACTCTCTCGAACCTGTCAATCAGACCCACCCCGTGGGATCGGGATCGGGATCGGGATCTCGCAACCAAGCGGCCTTTCGAACAAGGCCACGCACCGGGATTCAAACCAAGGGTACCGAACGGAGGAGACTTGCAGCTTAGGGACTCACTTGCAGAGCTCTTACCCACCTTGCCACGAGCTCTGGCTGACCTGAGCCTTTTCGGAACTCTCTCATGTGGTCCAATGCAATGCTAAGAGTTGGAAGAACATGTCATGGGTGGCAGAAATCGCTGCCGGCATCTGTCTTCGGAGGTAGCACACTGGTCAAGTACTCTGCTGGTAAGTTTGAAATTGTGTAGGTATTGTGTTCTAGCCCCGCTCTCCCTCCTCAACACCCACCCCTTTCTCGTGTGTCTCTGTCCTGACCCGCCCACTTTCTCGGGTGTCTCTCTCCTGACCCGCCCACTTTCCTGCGTGTCTTTCTCCTCACCCGCCCACTTTCTCGGGTGTCTCTCTCCTCACCCGCCCACTTTCTCGGGAGTCTCTCTCCTGACCCGCCCTCTTTCTCGGGTGTCTATATTTGGAAAATCTGCCACCGAGCTTCAGTCGGCTCGCAGGACGAAGCAGCATCCTTTTTCAAAGAGAAGGTCCAGGTCATTAGGCTTTCCAAAATTCATTCAAGTAATACGAGGTCATCTTTAGCCTCAGACAACAAGCTGGCATAAGTAACGAGAACAACACCAAGGAGTCGATCCTGTGTCCTCCAGCTAACCCCGTAGCCTTCCCTGCTTCGGCATATAAGGACCACGCCACCCAGCCAGAGCACTCCTTCTCCTTCGCTTTTGTGCTAGCTAAAGTGATGTCTGCCTAAAGTCAGGTTGCAGCACGTTTATAAAGCGAAAAATGTCAGCTGCCAGAGCAGCCAAAAAGCTTGCGTGGCTGGCAGGTTAGGTGCTCTGAGCTTGAGCTTGCATGACTTCCGTCCGCTGTGGGTTCGAATCCCCATGGTGGCCTCCTGGTGGCCTTGGGCAGCTCCCCCCCTTTCCCAAGCGTCTTACCTATGGAGTGTTGGAATGTGATGTCGACTGAGTGATGAGTTTATTGCTGGAATACGAAGTATTCTACTATATAAATTCAGCTGTCTCGTAAAGAGACAGCTGATGCATAAGTAACTTACTTTCTTTCTCGGGACGCGGCAACATTTTCGCAACTCTCTCGAACCTGTCAATCAGACCCACCCCGTGGGATCGGGATCGGGATCGGGATCTCGCAACCAAGCGGCCTTTCGAACAAGGCCACGCACCGGGATTCAAACCAAGGGTACCGAACGGAGGAGACTTGCAGCTTAGGGACTCACTTGCAGAGCTCTTACCCACCTTGCCACGAGCTCTGGCTGACCTGAGCCTTTTCGGAACTCTCTCATGTGGTCCAATGCAATGCTAAGAGTTGGAAGAACATGTCATGGGTGGCAGAAATCGCTGCCGGCATCTGTCTTCGGAGGTAGCACACTGGTCAAGTACTCTGCTGGTAAGTTTGAAATTGTGTAGGTATTGTGTTCTAGCCCCGCTCTCCCTCCTCAACACCCACCCCTTTCTCGTGTGTCTCTGTCCTGACCCGCCCACTTTCTCGGGTGTCTCTCTCCTGACCCGCCCACTTTCCTGCGTGTCTTTCTCCTCACCCGCCCACTTTCTCGGGTGTCTCTCTCCTCACCCGCCCACTTTCTCGGGAGTCTCTCTCCTGACCCGCCCTCTTTCTCGGGTGTCTATATTTGGAAAATCTGCCACCGAGCTTCAGTCGGCTCGCAGGACGAAGCAGCATCCTTTTTCAAAGAGAAGGTCCAGGTCATTAGGCTTTCCAAAATTCATTCAAGTAATACGAGGTCATCTTTAGCCTCAGACAACAAGCTGGCATAAGTAACGAGAACAACACCAAGGAGTCGATCCTGTGTCCTCCAGCTAACCCCGTAGCCTTCCCTGCTTCGGCATATAAGGACCACGCCACCCAGCCAGAGCACTCCTTCTCCTTCGCTTTTGTGCTAGCTAAAGTGATGTCTGCCTAAAGTCAGGTTGCAGCACGTTTATAAAGCGAAAAATGTCAGCTGCCAGAGCAGCCAAAAAGCTTGCGTGGCTGGCAGGTTAGGTGCTCTGAGCTTGAGCTTGCATGACTTCCGTCCGCTGTGGGTTCGAATCCCCATGGTGGCCTCCTGGTGGCCTTGGGCAGCTCCCCCCCTTTCCCAAGCGTCTTACCTATGGAGTGTTGGAATGTGATGTCGACTGAGTGATGAGTTTATTGCTGGAATACGAAGTATTCTACTATATAAATTCAGCTGTCTCGTAAAGAGACAGCTGATGCATAAGTAACTTACTTTCTTTCTCGGGACGCGGCAACATTTTCGCAACTCTCTCGAACCTGTCAATCAGACCCACCCCGTGGGATCGGGATCGGGATCGGGATCTCGCAACCAAGCGGCCTTTCGAACAAGGCCACGCACCGGGATTCAAACCAAGGGTACCGAACGGAGGAGACTTGCAGCTTAGGGACTCACTTGCAGAGCTCTTACCCACCTTGCCACGAGCTCTGGCTGACCTGAGCCTTTTCGGAACTCTCTCATGTGGTCCAATGCAATGCTAAGAGTTGGAAGAACATGTCATGGGTGGCAGAAATCGCTGCCGGCATCTGTCTTCGGAGGTAGCACACTGGTCAAGTACTCTGCTGGTAAGTTTGAAATTGTGTAGGTATTGTGTTCTAGCCCCGCTCTCCCTCCTCAACACCCACCCCTTTCTCGTGTGTCTCTCTCCTGACCCGCCCACTTTCTCGGGTGTCTCTCTCCTGACCCGCCCACTTTCCCGGCGTGTCTTTCTCCTCACCCGCCCACTTTCTCGGGTGTCTCTCTCCTCACCCGCCCACTTTCTCGGGAGTCTCTCTCCTGACCCGCCCTCTTTCTCGGGTGTCTATATTTGGAAAATCTGCCACCGAGCTTCAGTCGGCTCGCAGGACGAAGCAGCATCCTTTTTCAAAGAGAAGGTCCAGGTCATTAGGCTTTCCAAAATTCATTCAAGTAATACGAGGTCATCTTTAGCCTCAGACAACAAGCTGGCATAAGTAACGAGAACAACACCAAGGAGTCGATCCTGTGTCCTCCAGCTAACCCCGTAGCCTTCCCTGCTTCGGCATATAAGGACCACGCCACCCAGCCAGAGCACTCCTTCTCCTTCGCTTTTGTGCTAGCTAAAGTGATGTCTGCCTAAAGTCAGGTTGCAGCACGTTTATAAAGCGAAAAATGTCAGCTGCCAGAGCAGCCAAAAAGCTTGCGTGGCTGGCAGGTTAGGTGCTCTGAGCTTGAGCTTGCATGACTTCCGTCCGCTGTGGGTTCGAATCCCCATGGTGGCCTCCTGGTGGCCTCTGCCTGGGCAGCTCCCCCCCCCTTTCCCAAGCGTCTTACCTATGGAGTGTTGGAATGTGATGTCGACTGAGTGATGAGTTTATTGCTGGAATACGAAGTATTCTACTATATAAATTCAGCTGTCTCGTAAAGAGACAGCTGATGCATAAGTAACTTACTTTCTTTCTCGGGACGCGGCAACATTTTCGCAACTCTCTCGAACCTGTCAATCAGACCCACCCCGTGGGATCGGGATCGGGATCGGGATCTCGCAACCAAGCGGCCTTTCGAACAAGGCCACGCACCGGGATTCAAACCAAGGGTACCGAACGGAGGAGACTTGCAGCTTAGGGACTCACTTGCAGAGCTCTTACCCACCTTGCCACGAGCTCTGGCTGACCTGAGCCTTTTCGGAACTCTCTCATGTGGTCCAATGCAATGCTAAGAGTTGGAAGAACATGTCATGGGTGGCAGAAATCGCTGCCGGCATCTGTCTTCGGAGGTAGCACACTGGTCAAGTACTCTGCTGGTAAGTTTGAAATTGTGTAGGTATTGTGTTCTAGCCCCGCTCTCCCTCCTCAACACCCACCCCTTTCTCGTGTGTCTCTGTCCTGACCCGCCCACTTTCTCGGGTGTCTCTCTCCTGACCCGCCCACTTTCCCGGCGTGTCTTTCTCCTCACCCGCCCACTTTCTCGGGTGTCTCTCTCCTCACCCGCCCACTTTCTCGGGAGTCTCTCTCCTGACCCGCCCTCTTTCTCGGGTGTCTATATTTGGAAAATCTGCCACCGAGCTTCAGTCGGCTCGCAGGACGAAGCAGCATCCTTTTTCAAAGAGAAGGTCCAGGTCATTAGGCTTTCCAAAATTCATTCAAGTAATACGAGGTCATCTTTAGCCTCAGACAACAAGCTGGCATAAGTAACGAGAACAACACCAAGGAGTCGATCCTGTGTCCTCCAGCTAACCCCGTAGCCTTCCCTGCTTCGGCATATAAGGACCACGCCACCCAGCCAGAGCACTCCTTCTCCTTCGCTTTTGTGCTAGCTAAAGTGATGTCTGCCTAAAGTCAGGTTGCAGCACGTTTATAAAGCGAAAAATGTCAGCTGCCAGAGCAGCCAAAAAGCTTGCGTGGCTGGCAGGTTAGGTGCTCTGAGCTTGAGCTTGCATGACTTCCGTCCGCTGTGGGTTCGAATCCCCATGGTGGCCTCCTGGTGGCCTTGGGCAGCTCCCCCCCCTTTCCCAAGCGTCTTACCTATGGAGTGTTGGAATGTGATGTCGACTGAGTGATGAGTTTATTGCTGGAATACGAAGTATTCTACTATATAAATTCAGCTGTCTCGTAAAGAGACAGCTGATGCATAAGTAACTTACTTTCTTTCTCGGGACGCGGCAACATTTTCGCAACTCTCTCGAACCTGTCAATCAGACCCACCCCGTGGGATCGGGATCGGGATCGGGATCTCGCAACCAAGCGGCCTTTCGAACAAGGCCACGCACCGGGATTCAAACCAAGGGTACCGAACGGAGGAGACTTGCAGCTTAGGGACTCACTTGCAGAGCTCTTACCCACCTTGCCACGAGCTCTGGCTGACCTGAGCCTTTTCGGAACTCTCTCATGTGGTCCAATGCAATGCTAAGAGTTGGAAGAACATGTCATGGGTGGCAGAAATCGCTGCCGGCATCTGTCTTCGGAGGTAGCACACTGGTCAAGTACTCTGCTGGTAAGTTTGAAATTGTGTAGGTATTGTGTTCTAGCCCCGCTCTCCCTCCTCAACACCCACCCCTTTCTCGTGTGTCTCTCTCCTGACCCGCCCACTTTCTCGGGTGTCTCTCTCCTGACCCGCCCACTTTCCCGCGTGTCTTTCTCCTCACCCGCCCACTTTCTCGGGTGTCTCTCTCCTCACCCGCCCACTTTCTCGGGAGTCTCTCTCCTGACCCGCCCTCTTTCTCGGGTGTCTATATTTGGAAAATCTGCCACCGAGCTTCAGTCGGCTCGCAGGACGAAGCAGCATCCTTTTTCAAAGAGAAGGTCCAGGTCATTAGGCTTTCCAAAATTCATTCAAGTAATACGAGGTCATCTTTAGCCTCAGACAACAAGCTGGCATAAGTAACGAGAACAACACCAAGGAGTCGATCCTGTGTCCTCCAGCTAACCCCGTAGCCTTCCCTGCTTCGGCATATAAGGACCACGCCACCCAGCCAGAGCACTCCTTCTCCTTCGCTTTTGTGCTAGCTAAAGTGATGTCTGCCTAAAGTCAGGTTGCAGCACGTTTATAAAGCGAAAAATGTCAGCTGCCAGAGCAGCCAAAAAGCTTGCGTGGCTGGCAGGTTAGGTGCTCTGAGCTTGAGCTTGCATGACTTCCGTCCGCTGTGGGTTCGAATCCCCATGGTGGCCTCCTGGTGGCCTTGGGCAGCTCCCCCCCCTTTCCCAAGCGTCTTACCTATGGAGTGTTGGAATGTGATGTCGACTGAGTGATGAGTTTATTGCTGGAATACGAAGTATTCTACTATATAAATTCAGCTGTCTCGTAAAGAGACAGCTGATGCATAAGTAACTTACTTTCTTTCTCGGGACGCGGCAACATTTTCGCAACTCTCTCGAACCTGTCAATCAGACCCACCCCGTGGGATCGGGATCGGGATCGGGATCTCGCAACCAAGCGGCCTTTCGAACAAGGCCACGCACCGGGATTCAAACCAAGGGTACCGAACGGAGGAGACTTGCAGCTTAGGGACTCACTTGCAGAGCTCTTACCCACCTTGCCACGAGCTCTGGCTGACCTGAGCCTTTTCGGAACTCTCTCATGTGGTCCAATGCAATGCTAAGAGTTGGAAGAACATGTCATGGGTGGCAGAAATCGCTGCCGGCATCTGTCTTCGGAGGTAGCACACTGGTCAAGTACTCTGCTGGTAAGTTTGAAATTGTGTAGGTATTGTGTTCTAGCCCCGCTCTCCCTCCTCAACACCCACCCCTTTCTCGTGTGTCTCTCTCCTGACCCGCCCACTTTCTCGGGTGTCTCTCTCCTGACCCGCCCACTTTCCCGGGTGTCTTTCTCCTCACCCGCCCACTTTCTCGGGTGTCTCTCTCCTCACCCGCCCACTTTCTCGGGAGTCTCTCTCCTGACCCGCCCTCTTTCTCGGGTGTCTATATTTGGAAAATCTGCCACCGAGCTTCAGTCGGCTCGCAGGACGAAGCAGCATCCTTTTTCAAAGAGAAGGTCCAGGTCATTAGGCTTTCCAAAATTCATTCAAGTAATACGAGGTCATCTTTAGCCTCAGACAACAAGCTGGCATAAGTAACGAGAACAACACCAAGGAGTCGATCCTGTGTCCTCCAGCTAACCCCGTAGCCTTCCCTGCTTCGGCATATAAGGACCACGCCACCCAGCCAGAGCACTCCTTCTCCTTCGCTTTTGTGCTAGCTAAAGTGATGTCTGCCTAAAGTCAGGTTGCAGCACGTTTATAAAGCGAAAAATGTCAGCTGCCAGAGCAGCCAAAAAGCTTGCGTGGCTGGCAGGTTAGGTGCTCTGAGCTTGAGCTTGCATGACTTCCGTCCGCTGTGGGTTCGAATCCCCATGGTGGCCTCCTGGTGGCCTTGGGCAGCTCCCCCCCCCTTTCCCAAGCGTCTTACCTATGGAGTGTTGGAATGTGATGTCGACTGAGTGATGAGTTTATTGCTGGAATACGAAGTATTCTACTATATAAATTCAGCTGTCTCGTAAAGAGACAGCTGATGCATAAGTAACTTACTTTCTTTCTCGGGACGCGGCAACATTTTCGCAACTCTCTCGAACCTGTCAATCAGACCCACCCCGTGGGATCGGGATCGGGATCGGGATCTCGCAACCAAGCGGCCTTTCGAACAAGGCCACGCACCGGGATTCAAACCAAGGGTACCGAACGGAGGAGACTTGCAGCTTAGGGACTCACTTGCAGAGCTCTTACCCACCTTGCCACGAGCTCTGGCTGACCTGAGCCTTTTCGGAACTCTCTCATGTGGTCCAATGCAATGCTAAGAGTTGGAAGAACATGTCATGGGTGGCAGAAATCGCTGCCGGCATCTGTCTTCGGAGGTAGCACACTGGTCAAGTACTCTGCTGGTAAGTTTGAAATTGTGTAGGTATTGTGTTCTAGCCCCGCTCTCCCTCCTCAACACCCACCCCTTTCTCGTGTGTCTCTCTCCTGACCCGCCCACTTTCTCGGGTGTCTCTCTCCTGACCCGCCCACTTTCCCGGGTGTCTTTCTCCTCACCCGCCCACTTTCTCGGGTGTCTCTCTCCTCACCCGCCCACTTTCTCGGGAGTCTCTCTCCTGACCCGCCCTCTTTCTCGGGTGTCTATATTTGGAAAATCTGCCACCGAGCTTCAGTCGGCTCGCAGGACGAAGCAGCATCCTTTTTCAAAGAGAAGGTCCAGGTCATTAGGCTTTCCAAAATTCATTCAAGTAATACGAGGTCATCTTTAGCCTCAGACAACAAGCTGGCATAAGTAACGAGAACAACACCAAGGAGTCGATCCTGTGTCCTCCAGCTAACCCCGTAGCCTTCCCTGCTTCGGCATATAAGGACCACGCCACCCAGCCAGAGCACTCCTTCTCCTTCGCTTTTGTGCTAGCTAAAGTGATGTCTGCCTAAAGTCAGGTTGCAGCACGTTTATAAAGCGAAAAATGTCAGCTGCCAGAGCAGCCAAAAAGCTTGCGTGGCTGGCAGGTTAGGTGCTCTGAGCTTGAGCTTGCATGACTTCCGTCCGCTGTGGGTTCGAATCCCCATGGTGGCCTCCTGGTGGCCTTGGGCAGCTCCCCCCCCCTTTCCCAAGCGTCTTACCTATGGAGTGTTGGAATGTGATGTCGACTGAGTGATGAGTTTATTGCTGGAATACGAAGTATTCTACTATATAAATTCAGCTGTCTCGTAAAGAGACAGCTGATGCATAAGTAACTTACTTTCTTTCTCGGGACGCGGCAACATTTTCGCAACTCTCTCGAACCTGTCAATCAGACCCACCCCGTGGGATCGGGATCGGGATCTCGCAACCAAGCGGCCTTTCGAACAAGGCCACGCACCGGGATTCAAACCAAGGGTACCGAACGGAGGAGACTTGCAGCTTAGGGACTCACTTGCAGAGCTCTTACCCACCTTGCCACGAGCTCTGGCTGACCTGAGCCTTTTCGGAACTCTCTCATGTGGTCCAATGCAATGCTAAGAGTTGGAAGAACATGTCATGGGTGGCAGAAATCGCTGCCGGCATCTGTCTTCGGAGGTAGCACACTGGTCAAGTACTCTGCTGGTAAGTTTGAAATTGTGTAGGTATTGTGTTCTAGCCCCGCTCTCCCTCCTCAACACCCACCCCTTTCTCGTGTGTCTCTCTCCTGACCCGCCCACTTTCTCGGGTGTCTCTCTCCTGACCCGCCCACTTTCCCGGGTGTCTTTCTCCTCACCCGCCCACTTTCTCGGGTGTCTCTCTCCTCACCCGCCCACTTTCTCGGGAGTCTCTCTCCTGACCCGCCCTCTTTCTCGGGTGTCTATATTTGGAAAATCTGCCACCGAGCTTCAGTCGGCTCGCAGGACGAAGCAGCATCCTTTTTCAAAGAGAAGGTCCAGGTCATTAGGCTTTCCAAAATTCATTCAAGTAATACGAGGTCATCTTTAGCCTCAGACAACAAGCTGGCATAAGTAACGAGAACAACACCAAGGAGTCGATCCTGTGTCCTCCAGCTAACCCCGTAGCCTTCCCTGCTTCGGCATATAAGGACCACGCCACCCAGCCAGAGCACTCCTTCTCCTTCGCTTTTGTGCTAGCTAAAGTGATGTCTGCCTAAAGTCAGGTTGCAGCACGTTTATAAAGCGAAAAATGTCAGCTGCCAGAGCAGCCAAAAAGCTTGCGTGGCTGGCAGGTTAGGTGCTCTGAGCTTGAGCTTGCATGACTTCCGTCCGCTGTGGGTTCGAATCCCCATGGTGGCCTCCTGGTGGCCTTGGGCAGCTCCCCCCCCTTTCCCAAGCGTCTTACCTATGGAGTGTTGGAATGTGATGTCGACTGAGTGATGAGTTTATTGCTGGAATACGAAGTATTCTACTATATAAATTCAGCTGTCTCGTAAAGAGACAGCTGATGCATAAGTAACTTACTTTCTTTCTCGGGACGCGGCAACATTTTCGCAACTCTCTCGAACCTGTCAATCAGACCCACCCCGTGGGATCGGGATCGGGATCGGGATCTCGCAACCAAGCGGCCTTTCGAACAAGGCCACGCACCGGGATTCAAACCAAGGGTACCGAACGGAGGAGACTTGCAGCTTTGGGACTCACTTGCAGAGCTCTTACCCACCTTGCCACGAGCTCTGGCTGACCTGAGCCTTTTCGGAACTCTCTCATGTGGTCCAATGCAATGCTAAGAGTTGGAAGAACATGTCATGGGTGGCAGAAATCGCTGCCGGCATCTGTCTTCGGAGGTAGCACACTGGTCAAGTACTCTGCTGGTAAGTTTGAAATTGTGTAGGTATTGTGTTCTAGCCCCGCTCTCCCTCCTCAACACCCACCCCTTTCTCGTGTGTCTCTCTCCTGACCCGCCCACTTTCTCGGGTGTCTCTCTCCTGACCCGCCCACTTTCCCGGGTGTCTTTCTCCTCACCCGCCCACTTTCTCGGGTGTCTCTCTCCTCACCCGCCCACTTTCTCGGGAGTCTCTCTCCTGACCCGCCCTCTTTCTCGGGTGTCTATATTTGGAAAATCTGCCACCGAGCTTCAGTCGGCTCGCAGGACGAAGCAGCATCCTTTTTCAAAGAGAAGGTCCAGGTCATTAGGCTTTCCAAAATTCATTCAAGTAATACGAGGTCATCTTTAGCCTCAGACAACAAGCTGGCATAAGTAACGAGAACAACACCAAGGAGTCGATCCTGTGTCCTCCAGCTAACCCCGTAGCCTTCCCTGCTTCGGCATATAAGGACCACGCCACCCAGCCAGAGCACTCCTTCTCCTTCGCTTTTGTGCTAGCTAAAGTGATGTCTGCCTAAAGTCAGGTTGCAGCACGTTTATAAAGCGAAAAATGTCAGCTGCCAGAGCAGCCAAAAAGCTTGCGTGGCTGGCAGGTTAGGTGCTCTGAGCTTGAGCTTGCATGACTTCCGTCCGCTGTGGGTTCGAATCCCCATGGTGGCCTCCTGGTGGCCTTGGGCAGCTCCCCCCCCCTTTCCCAAGCGTCTTACCTATGGAGTGTTGGAATGTGATGTCGACTGAGTGATGAGTTTATTGCTGGAATACGAAGTATTCTACTATATAAATTCAGCTGTCTCGTAAAGAGACAGCTGATGCATAAGTAACTTACTTTCTTTCTCGGGACGCGGCAACATTTTCGCAACTCTCTCGAACCTGTCAATCAGACCCACCCCGTGGGATCGGGATCTGGATCTCGCAACCAAGCGGCCTTTCGAACAAGGCCACGCACCAGGTTTCAAACCAAGGGTACCGAACGGAGGAGACTTGCAGCTTAGGGACTCACTTGCAGAGCTCTTACCCACCTTGCCACGAGCTCTGGCTGACCTGAGCCTTTTCGGAACTCTCTCATGTGGTCCAATGCAATGCTAAGAGTTGGAAGAACATGTCATGGGTGGCAGAAATCGCTGCCGGCATCTGTCTTCGGAGGTAGCACACTGGTCAAGTACTCTGCTGGTAAGTTTGAAATTGTGTAGGTATTGTGTTCTAGCCCCGCTCTCCCTCCTCAACACCCACCCCTTTCTCGTGTGTCTCTCTCCTGACCCGCCCACTTTCTCGGGTGTCTCTCTCCTGACCCGCCCACTTTCCCCGGGTGTCTTTCTCCTCACCCGCCCACTTTCTCGGGTGTCTCTCTCCTCACCCGCCCACTTTCTCGGGAGTCTCTCTCCTGACCCGCCCTCTTTCTCGGGTGTCTATATTTGGAAAATCTGCCACCGAGCTTCAGTCGGCTCGCAGGACGAAGCAGCATCCTTTTTCAAAGAGAAGGTCCAGGTCATTAGGCTTTCCAAAATTCATTCAAGTAATACGAGGTCATCTTTAGCCTCAGACAACAAGCTGGCATAAGTAACGAGAACAACACCAAGGAGTCGATCCTGTGTCCTCCAGCTAACCCCGTAGCCTTCCCTGCTTTGGCATATAAGGACCACGCCACCCAGCCAGAGCACTCCTTCTCCTTCGCTTTTGTGCTAGCTAAAGTGATGTCTGCCTAAAGTCAGGTTGCAGCACGTTTATAAAGCGAAAAATGTCAGCTGCCAGAGCAGCCAAAAAGCTTGCGTGGCTGGCAGGTTAGGTGCTCTGAGCTTGAGCTTGCATGACTTCCGTCCGCTGTGGGTTCGAATCCCCATGGTGGCCTCCTGGTGGCCTTGGGCAGCTCCCCCCCCCTTTCCCAAGCGTCTTACCTATGGAGTGTTGGAATGTGATGTCGACTGAGTGATGAGTTTATTGCTGGAATACGAAGTATTCTACTATATAAATTCAGCTGTCTCGTAAAGAGACAGCTGATGCATAAGTAACTTACTTTCTTTCTCGGGACGCGGCAACATTTTCGCAACTCTCTCGAACCTGTCAATCAGACCCACCCCGTGGGATCGGGATCGTCGCAACCAAGCGGCCTTTCGAACAAGGCCACGCACCGGGATTCAAACCAAGGGTACCGAACGGAGGAGACTTGCAGCTTAGGGACTCACTTGCAGAGCTCTTACCCACCTTGCCACGAGCTCTGGCTGACCTGAGCCTTTTCGGAACTCTCTCATGTGGTCCAATGCAATGCTAAGAGTTGGAAGAACATGTCATGGGTGGCAGAAATCGCTGCCGGCATCTGTCTTCGGAGGTAGCACACTGGTCAAGTACTCTGCTGGTAAGTTTGAAATTGTGTAGGTATTGTGTTCTAGCCCCGCTCTCCCTCCTCAACACCCACCCCTTTCTCGTGTGTCTCTCTCCTGACCCGCCCACTTTCTCGGGTGTCTCTCTCCTGACCCGCCCACTTTCCCGGGTGTCTTTCTCCTCACCCGCCCACTTTCTCGGGTGTCTCTCTCCTCACCCGCCCACTTTCTCGGGAGTCTCTCTCCTGACCCGCCCTCTTTCTCGGGTGTCTATATTTGGAAAATCTGCCACCGAGCTTCAGTCGGCTCGCAGGACGAAGCAGCATCCTTTTTCAAAGAGAAGGTCCAGGTCATTAGGCTTTCCAAAATTCATTCAAGTAATACGAGGTCATCTTTAGCCTCAGACAACAAGCTGGCATAAGTAACGAGAACAACACCAAGGAGTCGATCCTGTGTCCTCCAGCTAACCCCGTAGCCTTCCCTGCTTCGGCATATAAGGACCACGCCACCCAGCCAGAGCACTCCTTCTCCTTCGCTTTTGTGCTAGCTAAAGTGATGTCTGCCTAAAGTCAGGTTGCAGCACGTTTATAAAGCGAAAAATGTCAGCTGCCAGAGCAGCCAAAAAGCTTGCGTGGCTGGCAGGTTAGGTGCTCTGAGCTTGAGCTTGCATGACTTCCGTCCGCTGTGGGTTCGAATCCCCATGGTGGCCTCCTGGTGGCCTTGGGCAGCTCCCCCCCTTTCCCAAGCGTCTTACCTATGGAGTGTTGGAATGTGATGTCGACTGAGTGATGAGTTTATTGCTGGAATACGAAGTATTCTACTATATAAATTCAGCTGTCTCGTAAAGAGACAGCTGATGCATAAGTAACTTACTTTCTTTCGGGACGCGGCAACATTTTCGCAACTCTCTCGAACCTGTCAATCAGACCCACCCCGTGGGATCGGGATCTCGCAACCAAGCGGCCTTTCGAACAAGGCCACGCACCGGGATTCAAACCAAGGGTACCGAACGGAGGAGACTTGCAGCTTAGGGACTCACTTGCAGAGCTCTTACCCACCTTGCCACGAGCTCTGGCTGACCTGAGCCTTTTCGGAACTCTCTCATGTGGTCCAATGCAATGCTAAGAGTTGGAAGAACATGTCATGGGTGGCAGAAATCGCTGCCGGCATCTGTCTTCGGAGGTAGCACACTGGTCAAGTACTCTGCTGGTAAGTTTGAAATTGTGTAGGTATTGTGTTCTAGCCCCGCTCTCCCTCCTCAACACCCACCCCTTTCTCGTGTGTCTCTCTCCTGACCCGCCCACTTTCTCGGGTGTCTCTCTCCTGACCCGCCCACTTTCCCGGGTGTCTTTCTCCTCACCCGCCCACTTTCTCGGGTGTCTCTCTCCTCACCCGCCCACTTTCTCGGGAGTCTCTCTCCTGACCCGCCCTCTTTCTCAGGTGTCTATATTTGGAAAATCTGCCACCGAGCTTCAGTCGGCTCGCAGGACGAAGCAGCATCCTTTTTCAAAGAGAAGGTCCAGGTCATTAGGCTTTCCAAAATTCATTCAAGTAATACGAGGTCATCTTTAGCCTCAGACAACAAGCTGGCATAAGTAACGAGAACAACACCAAGGAGTCGATCCTGTGTCCTCCAGCTAACCCCGTAGCCTTCCCTGCTTCGGCATATAAGGACCACGCCACCCAGCCAGAGCACTCCTTCTCCTTCGCTTTTGTGCTAGCTAAAGTGATGTCTGCCTAAAGTCAGGTTGCAGCACGTTTATAAAGCGAAAAATGTCAGCTGCCAGAGCAGCCAAAAAGCTTGCGTGGCTGGCAGGTTAGGTGCTCTGAGCTTGAGCTTGCATGACTTCCGTCCGCTGTGGGTTCGAATCCCCATGGTGGCCTCCTGGTGGCCTTGGGCAGCTCCCCCCCCTTTCCCAAGCGTCTTACCTATGGAGTGTTGGAATGTGATGTCGACTGAGTGATGAGTTTATTGCTGGAATACGAAGTATTCTACTATATAAATTCAGCTGTCTCGTAAAGAGACAGCTGATGCATAAGTAACTTATTTTCTTTCTCGGGACGCGGCAACATTTTCGCAACTCTCTCGAACCTGTCAATCAGACCCACCCCGTGGGATCAGGATCAGGATCAGGATCTCACAACCAAGCTGCCTTTCGAACAAGGCCACGCACCGGGATTCAAACCAAGGGTACCGAACGGAGGAGACTTGCAGCTTAGGGACTCACTTGCAGAGCTCTTACCCACCTTGCCACGAGCTCTGGCTGACCTGAGCCTTTTCGGAACTCTCTCATGTGGTCCAATGCAATGCTAAGAGTTGGAAGAACATGTCATGGGTGGCAGAAATCGCTGCCGGCATCTGTCTTCGGAGGTAGCACACTGGTCAAGTACTCTGCTGGTAAGTTTGAAATTGTGTAGGTATTGTGTTCTAGCCCCGCTCTCCCTCCTCAACACCCACCCCTTTCTCGTGTGTCTCTCTCCTGACCCGCCCACTTTCTTTTTAAAGGCTATTCCAACATGTCATTAGTTAAAAAGGCGTTTTTCTAATGACAGACTCTCTTAATGTCACTATTTTACTTTTTTAGGGTAGATATATCTTTTTCTGGAAAGGAATAGAAAAAACTTCAATTTTACCTTTGTCTTTTTAAGCTGTAAATTTTTCCCCATACACTGTGCGGCTCATATACGCTGAATTTAGTCTTACTACTTTTAGTCTTGACACTTGCTACTAAAATTCTTTTTTATAATATTTTTTTTTAACTTTCCTATAACTGAATTTTTTGTCAACATAATTTTGGCCTTATTTTTTTTTTTCTAGGAAGACAATGTTTTTATTGGTGAGATTTTGGGAAAATAACACTTTTTGACAAAAAAGCCAGCAATTCTGGAATTATTTTATTTTTAGATAACAGTTGTATTGCACCAGTCATCATGGACATGGCAGTTACAGAATTTGTGTGTGCTATATTTTTATTTTTATACTTTTTATATTTTGGAATGGGTGGATTAATGTTATAATTTTACTTGTATTTTTTTAAATATCACTTTCTTTTTTTAAGTCTCCCTAGGGATTTGAATTTTTGATTTTCTGATCACGTTTATAACACTACCTATGTATAGAGTCATATTATGAGAGGCATTCTAATAGACCATATCTTCGACATGGGCTAATAAGATATACAGGCCCCAGGCTGTCATGTTAAGGCATCGGACCTCTGCAATCTCGTTTGCAGGGGTACCAATGCTCAGAGGGAACCCCTTCTACAAAATCTTTTAAATGCTGTGGTTGCTATTGAACATGGCATCTAAAGGGTTAAATGTCAGAAATAAGTGTTTTTTTGACCCCAAGTGTTAGGAACAGATGCCCAGCTTTGAGTACACAGCGCCCTTCAGACAGTGCGGGAGACCCCGCAATATTCTGACACAAATGGCATAGCAAGTCAATTGTGTATGATTAAGGTGTATTGATGACCAACCAACAAAATATGTTCAAGGTCAATAATGTGTTTAAGAGGTGTAAGGATCTCAATTTAAAATAAGTAAAAATAATGAGTGAGGCATGTTACAAACATGTGATATTTATTTTTCTTTTTAAAGACAATTTAGACACAGCAATTATAAAACAGGTACATTTTATTATTATTTGTACATGGAAAGAAAGCCAAACAACAGGAGGCAAGTTGATAATTTTAGGCACAACTCCAAGCAGTAAAGCTCATTTAAAGTGCATATAGTTCCCCCCATCACCTTAATTTATTACTTGTTCTTCTACACATGGTACAGTAGTTTATTTTTCCTTTCCTCATATTGCACAAAATATTATACAAGACAATTGTGTCATTAAATTTTTAAGTAGCCTAGTAAATCATCAATGGATTACTTCTAAACCAACTTTCTGTAAACACTTGTCAGAGTAGAGTGAGCAAATGGTAAATAGATGACAAAAAAAAGCATAATATAGAATCAATGAAGGCACTCTATCAAGTAACACTTTTGTTCTATTTATTTAGGTGCTCAAACATGTCTATGGAGATTTTAGCCAATTATAAAAAAAAATCTAGTATGTATGCTGGCCTTTCGTAATGTCTCTCCATATCAGATGTCTGGGAAAATAAGATCTGGCGTATTGTTCTGCCCTGGAGATATTCCATGCCAAAGGTGGCTCCACAGAATGCCTTGCTTCAGTCTTCCTTAGGTTTTATGTAAATGTACTGCACTTTAGTATGGGAATATTTAGATGCATTTATCCATTGCTACTTTTCCGTATGTCCATTTTACCCCATGCCTGTTATGAACTACAGGTATCCAACTGCGCCTTTCCTCTTTATCTCAGACAGGGTTTATTACTATGTTTAGTTACACTTGGACATGTGCTTCTTTATGGTTGATAAACTGGGCCATAATTCAATATCTATATCTATAAAATAGGCATTCTAGGCAAAAACACATGGATCCCGAGCTATGTGGGGATCTCATGGTCCAAAATACAAGTTTTGTTCTGTTGTTAATATCTATCTCATGTAAGCACCTACATAACTGTTGGTCACATGATCTTGCCTTATCCACTCTGTGGCTAAAACAGGTGACAAAGTACATAAAATCATGTTTTGCTGAAAACTCTATGTAAGGGACTCAATGCTCTTAATGAAACTTAATGTTTCACTGTGAAATGTAATACAACAAACCACATAAAGGTATTAAGGTATGAAGATGGAATCATATTATATTGTAGTTATATTGGCCCTCGGTTATAATTATAATTGTATATAAGTTGGTATAGCTTATTTCATGTATATCTGGACACACACTACTGCTTGCTGTGCATTACCTGACATTCATGAGACCAAAAATTCCGAGTGACAAGTTACTGATTAAATGTAGCAGCAAATCTATAACTTCAGGGAAAACCTAGCAGAAAACACAGTTCTCACAATTCAGTAAAAAACTCCAATGTTCTACATATATGTTGTTCATAGCAAGTGATGTTAAGTGCAGAAGAGCAAGTGACCTTCATTACATTAAGACAAATTTACCAAATAAGCACCATGACCATTGGAAGTGGATTCATATATACTGTGCAAACCAACTACTCAAAATGGAAAAGTACATAAAAGTTTCATTATTAACTAATGAGTAAGTGACACTAAGTGACAGATTTCCTGCTCAATGGGGTTTTAGGTCCAAATTTCTTTGCTGATTAATTTCTTAATATTCTTTTAAATGTCTGCATAGCCATATAAATGATAAAATTCTTTCTGCCTATAGTTGCCACTAGAGGAAGCTTAGGGGTTTACTGGATACATTGCAAGACATAATAAAATACTATGCAGTACACTTATAAGTGCCTCCTAGGGGTATCTTCAAGCAGCCAAAAGTGCAATTAGAAGTCTATTTTCCAGTACAGAGCTTCAAATTCCCTGCATTTTAATAACTAATAATATATAAAACATGAATAATAAATATTAATATATTAATAATGAACCAGCACAAAAAATTGGATCCAAGAGTAGCAAGGTGGTCAATTACTTTAACGTCCTTATTTAACTTGCAGTTGGTTAGAAATAGAGCTTCATGACGGACTCTTTCTATTGATGAGGGACCCACATTACTACTAGAAACACATCTTTATTATAATATTTATTATCGGACCAATAGATTAAGTATAGACTTGAACGTAATTTAGCAAATGAACTGGCATGTTCTTCAATAAGCCTATTGACTGTGTGGGTCAAGCTAAAGACGTTGAAAAGTAGTTTGGATGCTTTGTTAGGGCAATACAGTATCTTCAAGTAGTCACTGTCAGCATATACAGCTTGCTAAGAGAAAGCACACTACTGTTATAACTTTGTAACAGAAAAGAACATACTTTATTTGTAAGTCCACAAAATATTCTGCATGTTTCCAGGTTGTTCCACATTTTATCATCCTCATTTATATTTAACTTGAAGGGGTTAACTTGAAAAAAAAAAATGACTAAAGCTCACGTTGTGTTAAAAAAATTTGTAGGAAGCAATGCTCTAAAATCCCGTTACACTTATGTTCTGATGCTTCCCTGGTCCCCTGCTAGTGCCCCACTGGACTTTCTGGTTTCCCTTGCCACACAAGAACTTACTGCTCACTCATTCACTGGACATAAGTGGCCGGTGCTTGGCTGAGCAGCATTTTCTGTGCGTTGAGAGGAACCAGATAAGAGAACTGTGGGAAACCTAGGAAATGTCAGAACTGGAGTGTCAAGGATAGTTAAGCATTGGTCTTTTTATTTTTTAACGCATTCTGAGCACTTTGTCAGCTTTCCCTTCAAAACAACCTAATTTAATTAAGCTAACTCCTTTAACAATAGTACCAAAGCGCTACTAAAGTAAATTTTACAGTTTCGGTCCACATATTTAATATAAAAATGTCTTTTCAGAATAACTTAACTGAAATGCCAAATTAACTGTATTGTGCATGTGTAGAAACATAGTCAATGGCTTGACATCAATTTACAGACTCAAATGTGTACAGTAGAATGTGAATAAATACTTTCCATTGTAAAAAAAAAATATAAGGGGCAATGTGCAAAAAGCTAACCTTTATGCAATAAATACAATTTATACTCTCAAATAATTAAATAAGTTACATACTTGCATAGCACTTGAAAAGGCAAAGGACAATGTACAACAGACAGAAAACTATACATTACTTATAAATATATGATATGCTGTTGCACTATGGAATAAAGTAGGCTTTAGTACCAGGGCGACAAAATCTGCAAGCAAGGTTTTAACAGTTGAAATGTGGTTAATAACTTAGCAAAGCAGACTTAGAAGGTTGTAAATATTAAGAGGTTTTCATATAAATTTACAGAAAATGGGACACCTCTAACTATGTCTTATCCACATCATAATACAAAAACTGACACATAAAAGTCTTCAAATATAAAAAATAATGATCAAAAATAATGGTTTACCTATTTTGGAGGGAATATGACTCAATAATAAATTAATTACTATCTCCAGGTCCTTTTACATGGGCAGATTTAGTGCCCAAAATGAGCTACTGATACACCAAGTCGATCGTTGGTCATTTTGCTCCCATTTACATGTGGTTATGTTTGCAGGTGTGTCAAAGCAACAACCGTTTACACAATTGTTTGTTCCCATAGATTGCATCTGTTGGCAGCACATGTAAAATAGAGATGTGCTGCTAACATATGAATTTTTATAACACACAAACGATGTGATCTATAATAAACAAGTGCTTTCTTGTTTGTTGGCTGATCATTGGGTATGTTTGGATGGGGCAGCGCTTGGGAACAAGCTTTCATGCAAACATTTTTTCAGCCAATCATCAACCCATATAAAAGGACCTCAAAGTTATATGTGTAAAAAAAACAAACAATCCTTTTAGTGTTGTTCTCACTTACATTGACAAGGGCACATTAAAGCATTAACAACAAAAACTGTAATTATATGGACAAGGTAATTGTTTATTTTTCCATTAAAAACTTTAATACATATAATGCCTTGTTTTTTTTATATATATATATATATATATTTTCATTTTGTTTCTTAATGTGCCTTTGGTTGTGGGAGACGCGATTGTCTTTTTGGGACCAAGCTTTCAACGTTTTCATGCAGACTCTCTTTTTTATTGCTCAGTGGCCTTGTTATGACTGTAGGTGAACATTTTACTGGCGATTTCTGAGGTTCACTCAATACATCTAACTTGGAACTGTTCGGTTTCTTAAGTTTACTTGGGGCTCTGAGCATAGAACCCTTGGGCATTAACTTACTAGTTGGTTTTGAGGTTTCTGCTGTAGGAACTTGTATTTCAGTTGGTAAAGCTACTTCAGACGACACATTGCCATTACTGACTGTTGGTGATGAGTTGTGGCTGAAGGGTTTTGTGTCTGGCATTGTAATACGTGACTTGGAGTGAACAACAGAACACAATGAATCCAAATTGCTTAAGGCTGAATTGGAAATTGCTTGTTTAGGCGGCTGATATAATGAATGATCACTGTGTACTGATGACTGAACCTTCTGTACCATACTTTGAGAATCATTTGATTCATGGGTCAAAGAAAGACTTGAAGCCAAATTCAACATCTGAGGTTCCTTTGAGGAGGGGTTTGAAGAACTGGTAACTCCTTTCTGTGCCAAAGCATTGTGTATTTTTGGTCTGGGGAGTTGTAAAGTTTTTGACTTCGGAATCTCTCCAGACAATGCAGCAGCAGAATTTACATTAACTTTCAACTTTTTGTCTTTCTTTGATTCAGCTGGAATAGATGTTACAACATCCAAAACTTCTTCTTGTGTTACATTTTTGTTATTATCAAACTTTTCATGACTTTTAAGATCACCTACTTTAACATATTTAAGATTGTCATCTACATCATCTATCTTCAACCGTGTACTCAAAAGGTCGCTCAGTTCTTTTTCAGGAACTTCAGATAAAGTTCCAGTATCTCCTGTTTGACAGTAAGAAACTGGATGGTGGGTGTTGTCTTTAGTTATACTTTGGAGCTCTGCAAGTGGATGTGCTATTAATTTTCCCGAGGTGTGGTCTGTAGTACTGGGGGTGCTGATGGAACGCTGTAGTACTTGAGGCTAGACAAAAATAAATAAAAAAAATAAGGATATTATTTTATATTATATAAAAATATACATTATAAGATTAACAATGTCTACTCACACATGTGCAAAATATACAATTCCGTTATGTTACATGCACAAATAATTTAAATAAAGCTTAATGCAGTGTGACATGTACATTTGAGAATACTATAGGTAAGACAAATCTCTGGTTAGGCAAAAAAGTCATGCTAATACGAAATTCCAAACATGCACACCAAACTAAAAATCGTTCATTAAAAAGTCAAATTCCACTGAAATAAAACACTAGCACACAAAGTAAAAGCTATACAGTTAACATTTCTGAGCAAGGAATTAGAATATATGTATTTAAGCGCCTATAAAATAATTCAGGGCAGCATCTGAAAAGATACATATCTAAGGATGCACTAGCTATAGTATGTATTTCCTGGTTCTACGTACCAGACAATATATAAACCAAGTGAGACCCGTTAGATTACTTTATGAGCCACTGTAATTTTTGTAGTAGTCTAGGTTAAAAAACATAAAAAGACTTTCAAAAGGAAGCAACTGAAAATTTTGCCCCAATGCACCAACATGGCTCATGAGGTTTATAGATTATCTTTAAAAAGGTTACACAATGCTGGAGTTTATATAAAAACTTGCATATTTTTAATAAACTTAAAACCCAATCGCTAATAAAATTTCTTTTTCCTAATACTGTGCGGTCATAGTTTTTTCAGCATTTTTACCATTTAGTAATATACTATGTCAGAAAATATCAATCCCCACCATAACTTACACTTTTAAAGTATAAAAGTAGGCCTTATGGTAAGAAAAATGAAGTATTTCTATAAATTTTAAAGACTGTTGTTTGAATTTAAAAAAACTAAATATTAAATTTAAACTGCAGAAAACGTCTCTTTCATCATCAAACTGAAAAGTCACTCTGAATTAACTGCTCTAATCTGTCTTTAGTTTAGGTTATCAGCTCATTGACAGATCAGATTACATCTGTTACCCATAGAAGTGTATGGAGACTAGAGGAGGAGGAGGCAGCAGCTGAAGAGGTGGAGACACAAAGAGACGCTGCTGCTGCTGGCTCTGATAAGCCATATATAGAGATGCATTGTTGTCTAATTTTGTAGCTGCATTATGGTTTTGTTTGATATCGTTTCCCTACACCGTTAACCATTAAAAGGGTCCCTAGGTCAGACTCTATTACTGTAATAAACAAATCACAGAGCTAAAGCCATAAGTGACTAACTGGTAGGGGTTTAACCGCTGAGACCCACCCCCACTATAAAAAAACAGAGGCATCATGTCTCATTTGAATTAAGTGGCGCTATAGTGTGCAAACTGCAATTCCAAACACAGCTGAGTACAGATTCTTCCTCCTCTGCAGAGACCTCCAAGCAGATATGGGTGCCTAGGAGATAAGCCCGATTTGAGTAAGAAACTGCAGTAATACAGTGAGGGTGTATTGGCCAGATATTTACTAGATCTGTAATACTAGACCTGTAATACAGATAATACAAAAAGCTACATTAGTAAAAGAAATAACTAATGTAAAATGGAGGAACACTTGAATTGTCAATGTTATTATCTGCATTCCTCTTTTCAGAGTAAGCAATGTAAAATTAAATGGGTTTTGCCATCTGATCAAGTTATTTCCTATCCTATAACTTGCCCAGATGGGAAAACACCTTTAAACTGGTCAATGGTCGATTGAATGGCTAGCTAAATGGTCAGAACTTTGTGTTTTAATTCATACATTACAAAACGCCTTTGTCATTCTAAAACAACTGAAGAGGCAATTCACTAAAGCGAAAATAATAAAATGGGCATGGTAAACACAAGCTCCTGTCTACACCTGTCAGGCAGGGAGGTAATAAATGGGAAAGACTCTTCCTGACTGTACCTCCCATCCATGGAGTCATCCTCCCTGCTTTTTTTCTGCTTATATACCTTTCACTTCGGAAAAATAAAAAAAATAAAAAATTTAAATATACAAGGAAAAGAGCACCATTTCACAATGTAAGTGTTATTTATAGAAATGATAGTAATACCGCAATTTGGAAGAAAATAGAAAAAAAAATTAAAAATCTAAATAAAAAGAAAAAAATGTTTAATGGGCTGTCTTACTATGACAACCCCTTTCCATATTAAAAGTATAAAAAGGTGGCATATTACTTTATTATTAGTCTGGACATTGCAGAACTGAAGAATGCAGGGGACACAGTACTCATTTAGCACTGCATCTTCTTCGCCGTTTTTCTACAATAATGATTGATACAAGTGACTGGGTCCAGCTACTGTTCTCAGCATAGGTAGGTAGCAGAGAGCACTGCTGCTAAATCATTGGTGCACTCTCTTCATTCTTATGATCCATGTAAGATCTACAGGCTGCCCCCCAGATCATAAAGTGATTGCATATACTAGTGATATATTTATAAGATGCTAAATAAATCTTTAAAACAGGAGTCTAAGACACAACTGATTAACATAAGAAGCCAATATACATGCTCTGAATTGCACAGAAACTTAAATTATAAATTCTATTACCTTTTATTAATTTACAATATATGATAAAGGCATCTTATGAAATAAACTGTATAGCAATGCCAGTGCTCTACAAAACAAATCTTATATGCAGTAAAAAAATAACAAAAATAAAATGGAATATAAAGCCCAATTAAACTTGCAAATCACAAAATATAAACAAACAATTTCAGGATTGTCGATTAGAAAGTTTATCACAATTTAAGCTATAATAATTTCTAGTTCAGCTCTGCTGCTGCCATATATTTTATAAATCTCAGGATACCAGTGCTTATACAACACTTCTGCAGAATTACTAATACACTGGTATATTGTGATCACCCCTAAATAATGTTAAAGGGAATCTACCTTCCTGTGTCAAAATGTAATCTTGCTATTGAGAAACTCAACTTTTACTCCATAGGCAAATAAACGCCATACACTTCCTCTATGGTTGCCACCCAATTCCACCCCCCAAAACAGAAAGGCTTACATATTCCATGTACAGCAATAATTTACAGCAACCACCAAAGAAGATGCTGCTACAGTTGTGGCCCTGCTCAAAGTGCACCAAACAGCTTATTTGCATATTAAATAAAAAGGTGAATTTCTCAGCATCAAGCCTGCACTTTGACACAAGAAAGGTATTTTCACTATGGCAGCAGATTTGGAGGATTTGCGATTCCAAACTAAATGTAAGCTATCTATACTATACAACAGGTCCTTGCAAACTTTTTTGACTACAAGCTCCATCATCTAGTACATGCCTAGCTTTGACCAGTGTTTGAAGACTATATCAAATGTAAAAAAAATGTATTTGATCTTTTATTTGCACCAGGAATAAGAAGTACATTATGTACTACTCTGCCTGCCATCTTACAATGTCAGATATAACATAGATGATGTGGACACATACCATAGCATAGGGGATAACTTGCACATTGGTGCGAGGCCGACTGCTCAGATTACCACTCTTTAGAAGAATAGGTGAGTTTTGTACCCTATTCCGAAAGTGGCGCATCACTTCATTCATTTCAATGGTAGTGCCAGAGACAGCATTTTACTTCTGCACTCTCACTGAAATCAATGGAGCTGTGTGCACACTGCACAACCACCACAAAAATCCACTGTTCTCCGGATCAGTGGGAGGGCGGAGTGGTCAGACCCCTCTCCCCAACCTGCAAGTTATCCCCTATCCTATGGATAGGGGAAAACTTACTGAGATGGGAAAACCCCTCTAATGAATATATGGGCCTCCCAATGGCAATGTCTGGAGGAGTCTCTTGGATTTCAACATATCCAATCCTTATTTGTTAGGGGAGATAAACCATTGCTACAAGCTTGTGGTAGTACACGTCTTCCCTCTCTCCATAAAGAGCACATGTTCATCTGGCTACGTCATGTGTACATGAGTAAAGGGGCAGGGCAAGGGGAAAAAAATGTGTTATTTGAACAAGTGTTTGCTCAACATCTATATAAAGAGAATTGCCAGCCTAAAACCATTTACAAGTGCTAGTATCCTTTCCTTCAGAGCATCAGTTGGGGTCTCAGCTTATAGACACACATAGATGATATTGTAGCATAACCAAGTAATATGTAAGAAGATTTAAACATATTTTTGTCCATTCAAATCAACTGGTAACTGAATAAGACAAAGACATGGAAATAAACATAAATTGTCACTTTTGCATGCAACATGCAGGAAGTACCGAATATCAACATGATGATGTCATCATACAGGGGTAAGCAGTACATGGGTAGAAAACTAAAATTGTACTATACCACGCTTTATCAGAGAAGTAATGGACTAACTCCTCAACTCCTTTTCCAAAGGCAAGTGTGAAAGCAGCGACAGGGAGACAAGGACAAATGGCATCAGAGAAGCACATAGAGCAGAGACCATTTCAGACAACAACAGTACAGAAATTCCTGTATTCAAATCCATTTCTCAAAACTGTTTCATCTTTTGTATACTCCTCAGGGAAATCACAGCAGAGGACTGCTGGAAAAACAACATATGTAACAAAAGCGCTACTAAACCTAAAGCGCTATTCTTTGAAGAAAAGTCATAAACTGTTCACCTGAACTGCGGAGGGAGGAAAAATCTAGGTCACAAAGAATATCTAATTGTTTATGCAATAATCAAAGCTATGAGCCATCCCAAAGAGGCGCGCACAAGTTCAAGCGCACAAAACGGATTCTAATTAAACATAAATCCAAGTTTTCAAATTGTTTGCCAAGAAAATATGGCCCTTGAGCACTGAACAAATACGCTCATATTACACTCCTAATAGGGAACTTAATAACACTGAAGTAGATGGGTCTGTTTAGATGTGTACTAAAGTAATGGTGAGGAAATGCCTTCTGACAATTTAATGTAGACTGTTGAGTTGTTTTTATATATATATATATATATATATATATATATATATATATATATATACACACTATTATCTTATTATTGTATACTATTATTATTAATATTAAATATAAAATATGATTAAAAAGTTGACTACAGCTTTTAGATGGATCAGATTTAGCATGAGTCTGCTCTCTATTGATAGAATATATAGTGAGTCTATAGATTCGCTACATATATAGTGTGCAGAGGCGTAACTTTAAGCTCTTGGGCACTAATGCAAAATCTGTAATGGGGCCCCTACCCACACTGTGGCATTTACAATAGTGGTATTTTGATGTGGTAAAGGCCCCCCTCAAGGTTAACGAACTGGTGGCAACTGCTACCTCTGCATCTCCTAACTTTGCCTTGACCCAGGTTATTCAGATTCAAGGCTAAGTTATTAGTTGGCACTGGATGTATAGCTCAAAACCTGATGAATGATGTACTGCCATAGGGGCTGCAGCTGTGACTGAACCCAAAAACCAAGGGAGCGCATAGGTCACCCTCAACACACAAAGGTGGGATAAAATTCTTTCATCTACTTTCTGATTTCCTTTGATGGCAGGTGCATCATAAATTGATGACCCCTGCCCTCTGATGCACTGCAGTGAGATTTATGATACACAGTCTTCTATTGTTAAAAACAAGGAAATTAACTCTCTCATGGCTCAAATAGCAGTTGTTCTGTAGCAAGAAGTCAAGGATGTATTCTGACTGTGGCACAAAAGGGAGGATAAATACTAAGTAGAGGACACAGACATATGGCAAGGGAAGCTTGTAGCCTTCATGGAGGTCTATGCCCAGACAGTGAAGGAAAGGAAAATGTAAATGTCGCTAAAATGTATGGAAGGGCCATGTGTGACAAGTGTGGAGAGAAGCTGTGCAAGGAGGCCCAAACCAAGCTTTTGCACCAGGGATAGTGAGCCTTAAGTTTGGCCCATGGCATGATGCATAGTTTAAATACCTGCTGCCATTCTTTTTAATGATTCTGGTGCAGTTAATCAGATTTCTACTCCCCCTCTTCATTTCTCAGTCTACTCGATGGACACTGTGCTTTAACAGGAGACACTCCCCTCTGCTGTTGGATGCTTTATCCAAGAACGAGAAGAGTATGTAAGACTTCCAAAGAAAAATATCAGGTGTTTTAATTATGCAATTATTTTAGCATTTTTATTGTGAAAAAGATTCAGTCTTCAAAGGCAGTCTGGCTAAGCTTTACATTCCTTGTGGGATTAGTTAGTCATGTCTGTTCCAAATGGATTGGATACCTACAGCCAAAAACATAGCTGAAGAAGAAGAAGACGTCTACTATGCATGTGCCAGACCCAGTGCCAACTAACTACATTGCCTTGGGCTGGGTATTTAGATACAGGTTTAGGGCAGTAAAATTAATCTTTGGCTGGGATTATTAAAATGGAACACTACATTAAGTCAACTTGTTTTACCTGTAATATTCTTTTTTTTTTTTTTTTTTTTTTAAGTGCCAGATTTATAAAGTATGAGAATGAGTAAAAGATCACTTTCAGGAAGAAACTGATAGCCAATAGTTTATTTGCCACCATGTTAAATGAACGGTTTATGCAATTTTGAGTGTTGGTAAACTAATAGAGTTCTAAGATCTTTTATGCAGAGAACTAGTCATGGCTGGATCATAAACAGTTTGTCCCAAACAGTGACAGTGACAGAGTTTTCATAATTTACCTCTGTACACCCGCATAATAGATATTTAACAACTCCATCAATATATGACTGAAGTGAAGGCTCTCAACTTTAATTCACAGAAGTTAAGTATTGCATTAACATTTTACAAATTTCAAACATTAGTACATAGCCCTGCCATTTTTACAAGCTCAGAAATAATCTGCCAGTTGACTGACAAGCAATTTCTTGGTCAGATGTTGCCTGTCCACTTGTATTTTATTATAAAGTAGGAGATAAAATGTCTGGAGTGGATTCCAAGACTATGTATTTTATAGCATTACATTAGAACTCACAATAATGTGGTCCAAATAGGTGTCAATTCAAGTGAAGGAAACCATCAACACACAGAAAAAAGAAGCTAAATTATGAAAATGTTGTCACTGTCTAAATACTTTGGGACCCAAGATATACTCGAACCTTGAGCCAGTATTTGCTCAAGTGTGCAAAAAAAAAAAAAAACTGAGGAAAACGGATAATACACGCATTCCAATATTTTCACGAGGGGTCAGGATTTTTTTTTCCTTTGTCCAGTGTTGACAGTTTTGCCATTGGAAACTGCTCTGAGATGGACAGAAAATGCTGCATTTAATAGAGTGGTGAACAGACAGTACAACTTTTGTCATTAGCTGTATTCAGTTTAGCTATAAAAACCATCTAGACACAAGTCATATATGTAATTTGTTATTTTATAATGAAGTAAGCAATCTGCCGGTATGTGTTCACAGATTATGCCTTAGCACGCAGACTGTTCCTACATCAACTGACAGCAGAAGAGTGTTGGCCTGATAATATGTTGGTTAAACTATAATACTGGAGTGCTTAAAGAAGCACCGACCATTATATTTCATAGGTCGTTCAGTGGACTAATTTAATGGTTAAGCTTCCTAGTTGCAATATCCAGCAAATATTGTACCCAATGCTGATCCATATGACCTGCTTCTGAATTGCCATAGGTCACTGACATATTCAGCGAACCAGAACTCTGGCTCTCAATCATTACTATGAGAGCCTTGTTCTGGGTTCCAAAGTAATACATTGGGAGCCACTAAATTAGACAATGAAGCAGAAGCATATTGTATAGGGCAGCCCCATTATCTGCTGGATAATGCGAGAAGCAACTTTAATCCATACACTACTCCAATGAACCACCAAATTAGCAAGAGGAGGGGTGGGTGCAATAAAAAAAAAAGTGGACAGCTCCTTTAATATAAGAACTATGCTTTTTAGAATGCATACACATGGAAGAGGCATTCATTACTAGAAGGTAAGTTTTAAAAGGAGCATATATCCATAATTTGACCAAATATGGCACAATTTTCATTATTCTCAGATTTACTATGGATCAGATAGAAATGACATTTTAAAGAGGACCTTTCAAGTCCTCATGGATATGCAGTTTTACATACCGCTAGAAAGCTGACAGCGCGCTGAATTCAGCGCACTGCCGGCTTTCCCGTTATATGCCCCGGGGCTGGAGATATCGGGGGTCTAAATTTCACCGTTCACTGTCAGAAGGGTGTTCCTGACAGTCTAGCTGCACTGTATGGAACGGCCTCCCTGACAGTATTCCTCCATAGACTTGTACTGCCCCCCCAGTACAAGTCATCACTGGGCTGTAAGGAACGCCCCCTCTGACAGTACCCGGCTATGGATGAGGACAGAGAGAGGGGGCGTTCCTTACCGCCCAATGATGACGCTGAGCTGCGAGGAAGGCCCCCCCCAGATCAGGTCTATGGACGAGCACAGTCAGGGAGGGCGTTCTTCACAGCCCAGCTAGACTGTCAGGAACGCCCTTCTGACAGTGAACGGTGAAATTTAGACCCCCGATATCTCTAGCCCTGAGGCATGTAACGGAAAAGCCAACAGCACGCTGAATTCAGCGCGCTGTCAGCTTTCTAGTGGTATATAAAACCGCATATACATGAGGACGTGAAAGGTCCTCTTTAAATGCGCTTTTCTCACGGAGACTCAAAGCACAGGGGGTGTTGTGTAGTAGGGGAATTAGTGACTGCCACACAGTTGCTCATATCCAACACTCACAAGGGTTAGTTGTATTTACAGGAAGCCAATTTACCTATCAGTATATTTTTGGCATATGGGAGAAAACCCACGCAAACACGGGGAGTATATACAAATTCCAAGCAGATGTTGTCCTTAGTCGGATTAAAACCCAGGAACCTCACGCAGCAAGGCAACAGTGCTAACCACTGTATGCTTCTAAATAAAACAGTAAACATTCAGATGTTTAGTAAGGCCTATAATCCTCAATGGGTGCTGTATTACAGCTACTTACAACACAGTATTATAGCCATGAACATGGGACTTTAGACAAATAGCAAAAATTAAACTGGAGGATAGTTATGGGAAATAAAAGTTTTATTTTAATATTGTGTTGAGGGGAGTTTTGGGGACATTTTTGCAATATATTATATATTATTGCATTTACAGTTCTTAATCCCATTTGCTCAACAAACTCAATTTCTATTGCATCATTTTGTAAAACATATAGCTTACAAGTTAAATTTTATTAATGCTTTTCTAGTGAGATGTAAAAGTCACTTCTTTTACATTATAAATTTAGTTTCATTCACTGTACAGCTAACTTTATTCTGCAGTTCAGTACAATTACTGCAAAACCAAATTTATATAGGTTTTTTGTACAATAACTTATCTGTCAAAATCAATGGTCTTAGTATCACCCTATTCTGAGACCCATTCATTTTTAGATTTTTTCATCAATGGAGCTGTGTGTGGGCTTTCTTTTTGTGGGTTAAGCTTTAGTTTCTATTAATACCGTTTTGGATTATATGAGATGTTTAGATTTTTTTTTTTTTATTCAGTTTTAACAGAAAATAGCAATTCTGTAGAGTTTTTTTTTAATGGCATTCAAGGTGTGGGATAAATAATGTTCTATTTTTAGAACATGGATCGATTTTAGGACACATCAATGACAAATGTTTACTTTTTTGCTCTTAATTTTCTTGAGCAACAACAATTTGGGGAAATGGTCAAAGTTTTTAACACTACAAAACATCTCCAAAACTCCTCCCAACTCAATATTAAAAGGAGGGACATTGATGAGCTACAGAAACAGATACATTTTTTTTACACTTTTAGAATTTTAATTTTTTTACACGCAGTTTTAAAGGGAGTCTGTCGCCAAAACCCTGCATATCAACTCATCCCACAGAATGATAAGTTAGGGTAGCCTGAATCGAACAGTTTTTTTTTTTCAATATACAAATTAACTCTTTGGAGCAACAAGGAAGTTGCCATTGTTCCAAAGAGGCAAGTGGTAGTCCAAGGTTCGAATGCAACCAAAGACAACATCTGCATGGAGTTTGTATGTTCTCCCTGTGTTAGCACAGGTTTCCTCTGGGTATTTCAGTTTCCTCCCACACTCCAAAGACATACTGATAGGGAATTTAGAATATGAGCCGTATAGGGGAAAGTGATTGACAATGTCTATAAAGTTCTGCGAAATAAATACTACTGTGCCTGTTTTTTCTATGAGAAATTAGAAAAATTCATCAATTTTCTTGTTGCATATGGAAATATTTAAGATTCGATCGCAGCTATCTGGAATATACTCTGTATTACCTTAGGAAAGAACGCTGCTGCAGTTTATTACAGAATTCTGATAGGATAGTATTTCCAGAGATTATCTTTCAGAGGAAATGGAGGATATTTATTTTTGTGGCCAATATGAGTATGATGACAGATCAATTACACAAACCATCTAGGCAGGGGGTTTTAAATGATAAATCTCAGCTAGAAGAATTCATCTCCTTCGAATGTTTGCATTAAGGGCAGCACACTCATAAAAAGGCCATTCTCATCACCTCCACTCTTTTCTATATTAAAGAATTATTATTTTTTTGAACAATTTTTCTCGATAATAACTAGGCACAGTTTTGCACAGTCCTCGCAGGTTTCAAAGCTATATATCTTATTCAGCTATTCAAACAATTATTGAGTCTTTTTTCTATGATACATAGCACTTTACTTCAATGACAGTTTTATTTATGTTATATCAGGGGACATGTTAGGAAAAAAAATTGACTGTTTTTCGTTACAATATGATTTTCTATTGTGTCGCCCTTTTTGTAATTTTTTTATTGTTTTTTTTATAGGAGAAGTGTAATTTTGGGTCATTGACGTGGGGCTAATGTTGCAGTCTGGAATTTAGAAACATCCCTGCACAGTTATATGTGGCCCACAATGACCTCACTATCAGCAATGGGTTAACATTGGATTATAACTCAAAGTGGAATTAAAAAGAATCTGTATTGTTTCCAAGAATGTTATAGAATATCTTTATAAAAAGTCCTATTCTCTTTCAGAAATGTTAAGCATTAGCTGAAGTCAGCTTAAAGGGTTATCTGAGTTATATTGCAAACATATATTATACACTTTCGGATCAGTGAAGGTTTGACCTATAGGAACCCCACAATCCTGAGAATGAAAAGGTCACAGGGCTGACAGAGCATTCCTTTTACTATTTTATCTTGAATAGCGGCAATCATGGCCACCCGCTGTGCAGGAAACTATGACATGGTCCTATTCAAGAGAAAGGAGCCATGCTGCAGTTCCTTCGAGCTTAGACAGGGCTAGTGTCAGCACCCAGCAAACCCAGGCAAGTGCTGGGGCCCCATGGTTCTGGGGGGGATCCACTTGGATTCCAGGTCCTGACTTCTTTACTTTGCACAGGCACAGACTGCACAGGCCAACAGATTACACTAGACTGTGACTGGCCAATGTAATCTACCCTTGACTTAATCTATCCAGTTTTATACCTACAGGTACATGTTAAGTCTTCTGGGTATCTATGTATCTATCTACCTACACACACAGCTTTATATACAGCTTCCACAGATGCTGTACATACATACAGATAGCACATGTGCAGCTCCACTGAGTTTTTGCAATGAGCACTTCAATACAGATGGAAGTGTTCATTGCACTGTTAGGGCCTGTTCATATTACAGAAAATAAAGAGGAATTGAGAAGGACTTCTGTCTCAGATTCCGTCTAGCTCGCTGCTGCTCAGATGAATGGGCCTACTCAGAAGGATGTCTCGCACCGAGGACTCTGTGGCTCAATCAGTCGTGGAATCTACGGCAAGATCGAGCAAGAAACTTATTTTTTTTTAGCATCCTACTTTGATCTCTGCCTCCCCTTGAAAATAATAGGAGGCAGATTCAGGTCGGACTCTGGTGCTGATTTTAAGACAGAATCTGCCTCAAAATCAGCACCAAATTCCATCATGTGAACATATTCTAAATAGTGCTGAGCGGTCAGTGCAGATTTTATTGTCACTTAATACTTTTAGCTCCTCAGTCCCCTGTCCCTTCCCTGTTCCAGCACTGACAAGGCCAAGTGCACTGTTGCTGGAGCAGGGAAAGGGTAGGGGGCTAAGAGGAGTAAGTGAGAATGAAATCTGAAACTGACTGCTCAGCACTGCTTGCTCCCCGCCAAGTACTGTAAAACAGGGTGTGGGGGTAGGCATAAGGGGGCATCATACTTTACATATCGGGACTGTTATAATATATGGGGGCATAAGGGGGTGATTATACGGTGTGGGGCATAATAAGTGGTCATAATATGGGTCCATCATACTGTGTTGGGGTATTAGGAGGTAACTGTACGTGTGGGAGTGAGGGGCACGTCAATTATAGTTACAGATGTCACCCACAGTTTTTAGTCTTTTAAATGCAGAGGTTGAAAGTTAAGAAAGAAATACAGGCATTCCAGCAGTTCTGCCACAGCAAAAACACCCAGTTTTGGATGCTGTTTGTCAAGGCAGCTTTTAGAAGAAAACACTGCCAGTTGTGCCGCAAAGGGACTCACTGATGCTCTGTCGCCAAAGAGCCTACACAAACCTGGAGCAGTGAAGAAAAGTGAAGCAGCAGCACTAAATATGGCGTCCCCTTCACTCTCAGGATAATGGGAGTCCCAGAGGTCGATTCTGCAGTAAATAGGCCCCCCCTGAGAGATAGGTTACCATTTTTAAATATGGGAATAATAGTTTAATGTATAAATCATGTTTTTCTTATTTCTGTAATTATTTAAGATCAAATTGGTCATAAAATATATAAGGGTTAAGAGTTGCCTTCCTCCTATATGGAGTATGAATGGGTACTCATTATTGGCTAATAAAAGCAATATACAGTCATATGAAAAAGTTTGGGCACCCCTATTAATCTTAATCATTTTTAGTTCTAAATATTTGGGTGTTTGCAACAGCCATTTCAATTTGATATATCTAATAACTGATGGACACAGTAACATTTCAGGATTGAAATGAGGTTTATTGTACTAACAGAAAATGTGCAATATGCATTAAACCAAAATTTGACCGGTGCAAAAATTTGGGTACCCTTATCATTTTATTGATTTGAATACTCCTAACTACTTTTTACTGACTTACTGAAGCACAAAATTGGTTTTGTAACCTCACTGAGCTTTGAACTTCATAGCCAGGTGTATCCAATCATGAGAAAATGTATTTAAGGTGGCCAATTGCAAGTTGTTCTCCTATTTGAATCTCCTCTGAAGAGTGGCATCAAGGGCTCCTCAAAACAACTCTCAAATGATCTGAAAACAAAGATTGTTCAACATAGTTGTTCAGGGGAAGGATACAAAAAGTTGTCTCAGAGATTTAACCTGTCAGTTTCCACTGTGAGGAACATAGTAAGGAAATGGAAGACCACAGGGACAGTTCTTGTTAAGCCCAGAAGTGGCAGGCCAAGAAAAATATCAGAAAGGCAGAGAAGAAGAATGGTGAGAACAGTCAAGGACAATCCACAGACCACCTCCAAAGAGCTGCAGCATCATCTTGCTGCAGATGGTGTCACTGTGCATCGGTCAACAATACAGCACACTTTGCACAAGGAGAAGCTGTATGGGAGAGTGATGCGAAAGAAGCCGTTTCTGAAAGCACGCCACAAACAGAGTCGCCTGAGGTATGCAAAAACACATTTGGACAAGCCAGCTTCATTTTGGAAGAAGGTCCTGTGGACTGATGAAACAAAGATTGAGTTGTTTGGTCATACAAAAAGGCGTTATGCATGGCGTCAAAAAAACACAGCATTCCAAGAAAAACACTTGCTACCCACTGTAAAATTTGGTGGAGGTTCCATCATGCTTTGGGGCTGTGTGGCCAATGCCGGCACCGGGAATCTTGTTAAAGTTGAGGGTCGCATGGATTCAACTCAGTATCAGCAGATTCTTGAGAATAATGTACAAGAATCAGTGACGAATTTGAAGTTACGCCGGGGATGGATATTTCAGCAAGACAATGATCCAAAACACAGCTCCAAATCTACTCAGGCATTCATGCAAAGGAACAATTACAATGTTCTGGAATGGCCATCCCAGTCCCCAGACCTGAATATAATTGAACATCTGTGGGATAATTTGAAGCGGGCTGTCCATGCTCGGCGACCATCAAACTTAACTGAACTGGAATTGTTTTGTAAAGAGGAATGGTCAAAAATACCTTCATCCAGGATCCAGGAACTGATTAAAAGCTACAGGAAGCGACTAGAGGCTGTTATTTTTGCAAAAGGAGGATCTACTAAATATTAATGTCACTTTTCTGTTGAGGTGCCCATACTTTTGCACCGGTCAAATTTTGGTTTAATGCATATTGCACATTTTCTGTTAGTACAATAAACCTCATTTCAATCCTGAAATATTACTGTGTCCATCAGTTATTAGATATATCAAATTGAAATGGCTGTTGCAAACACCCAAATATTTAGAACTAAAAATGATTAAGATTAATAGGGGTGCCCAAACTTTTTCATATGACTGTATGTAAATGATAGCAGGCTATAATACAGCCTGCTGTAAATCTGCCATAAACATAAGACACCTTATAGACAAAAGGCAAATAGTTATCTTCTCCAGTCTCCCTACAGAATATTTTACCATATTTCAGCGGGTTAAGAGAGACAAGCTGCTACCACAAATCTTTGGTAATGCCACAAATCTTTCTGTGGCGCAACAAAGGATTCATACTGAAAAGTCAGGATCCACCAACATTATTAGGTTTTTGGGATCTAATATAATGCGTATAGGTAGCTTAAAGCAGGTCTTCTATTTTTAGATGGAGATTAGTTCTACATGAGAACTGTCAACGGGTGCTGTAAAATGATACTCTTACGAGAATGCGGAGGTTAAAATTTAGCTATTTACAGCAAATAATTTAATTTACTAACTGTAAAAAAACTGAAAATTCAAAAACACTCAAAACCTAAGACCCTTTGATTTTTCTCTTACACTTGGACAACAATCGTTCCACATATTTTTTATTTTGATGCATTCTTATGGGTAATATGTGGTTCTGTATACTAAACTGGTGCCACTGCTGAGCTGTATTTAAAGAGAACTTACCACCACCAAAATCTTATAACCCACGTATTTGCTGTTGTAGAGTCTGTTAGTGACATGGTGAACAATACCTTTTATTGTGTCAAAGTGCAATCTTGATGCCAAGAAAAGCAACTTTCAACTCAAATGCAAATGAGCTGTTCAGTGCACCCAGGGTGTGACTGTGCCTGCCAGCCACACCCTGGGTGCACTGAACAGCTCATTTGCATTTGAGTTGAAAGTACAGCTCATTTTCATATTAATTATAAATTGACTTTCTCTGCAGCAAGACCACACTCTGCCAATTGCTACTAACTGCCCTTATAACAGCATATAGGGTATATTCATAAAGTGGAATTTTTGCAGCGAAATCCGCCACAAAGATTCTATCCTGCCATTAATTTCAATGGGAGGCAGGCACTTCTATTTCTGCTAGCGGAAATCAGAAGTGTCCTGTCCTATCTTTGGGTGAATGGGAGCAGAAAATTGTTCTCCCGACCAAAGGCAGTTTTTGAATGGTGGGTCCAGCTACAAAATGCAGCCTGAACTTACTCATAAGTGGTTAAGAAGTGATTTTGGCGGTGGTAAACTCAATTTAGGCATGAGGTGGAAATTTAGTACGTATCAAATAAATTCCATAAACTGAACACATGTTGACTGGAAACCAGGGAAGTCATTATTCTACAAAATATTTGTAATGATCTGAGAAATCTGCAAATAAAAATTTTCCAATTCCTTAGAAGTCATACTCTAGAAACCATAAAGTTCATTAGAACACTTCAAAACCCTGAGAAAATGTGTTCTTGGAATCAAATTATTATTTAAGGCTGCAATATCATGTTAATGTGCAGATTTTATTGCCTTATTGCTGGCCTTGTTTTAAATGCACGTTTCATCTAAGTGGCAATTCTTTTTAAATTTCCCAGCGGTGAATTGCTAATTTGTTTTTCAACATTTCAACCTGGACTGGGACTTTTAATGATCTTGCAGTATAATATATGTTTATCTCAATTTGTGTTTGGTATATAAGTGTCCTCAAGGGACCCTGTCAGCTAGAGCTAATAAACATGAAATCCTCGTCACAGACCTTAAGGTGGGTAAATCAATTCTAGAAGTACAATCTGTTTGTCTTTCACAAGTGATTTGTATAGTTACATATCTACTTACCATTCCGACATGGGGAAATGAAAACACACACTGCTTGGAGGATAAAATAAAGAAAAAATGCAGACCACAAAATTCAGGCATGCCATTAAAACGTACAAAGGCTGTTAGCACAAGCCAGAGGTGACACATGCTCCAGATGTTACAGTAAAAATAAAATGTAAATCAGAAAAACGGGGAAAGGGAAACAAGCCATTCCATTTATCAATTTCTTCTTTATAGCTCTTCCTTTTAAGGGGCCTTGGGCAATGATGATCACATTAAAGGCCTGAAACCGACATGAAGATGCAGCAGAGCGGAAATACTTCTGCAAACACTGAGGGGTTGTCTCCTAAGAACAACTTACCATCTATCCATATCATAGTAAGTGTGTAAATGTTTGGACCTCCACCGATTGTTTAGAACAACAGGGAGTATAAACAGAGGACACAGGACCCCTGTTAAAGTATACGGTGGGACCATCAGCCATCAGACACTTATAGCTTATTTATGTGTGTAGCCAGCTTTGGCAGGATGTCTACATTAAACGTATGCCATACGGGTGCAAGTCTCAACCATAGGGTGCTTGTAAAAAGATATATATAAATATATTTAGTGTACTAGATATTATTTATGCATTACCAAAGTCAACTACGATATTCTTTACCTTTTTGGGGTATATGGATTTATAGTGGTTAGACATAAAATGAAAAGATACTCTTAACTTCCACCGAACTAATGTAAACCTATGGACACATTTAGCATGTACGTCAGGAGTTTTACTGGCTTATATACTAAACATACATTTGTAATGTGATATAAACCCAGCCATAGTTTAAAGGAATTTTGGAATAAATTTGCATAATATATATTCTGGCCCACGTTTACTGCTAGTGTCTTTAACTAGATCCTACAGTCACAAGATGTGCCAAATGAGGGACTCCCATTCTCATGACCTCTGGGACCTCCACTGATCACTTATCTCCTATCCAGTGGACTGGGGAAAACGTTAAAATACTGGAATGAGTTAAAACTACTTAAAATTATATGTTTTTATAGTACAGGAAGAATTATTACAGGCCAATAAAAGGAAGAACGATATTAGAAAATTAAGAAACTGAGAATAAAATGGCTAAGGTGTTCGGGGCAAGTGCTGGGTACAAATCCTGTTCTGTAAAGGTAGATGCATTGTTTTAGCTGGGGTAACAAAGCACTTTTGTTAGAACCAACTGGTGTGTCTTTCCACCATTCATCATGTGGGCAGGGATGCTAGTGAGGAGACGGTGCATGCACAGCATTTTACAAGCAGACATAGAGGGTCAGGAGGGATGAGTGAGAGGAGCACAGACTCACTCTGTCTGCGGTGCGGTGGACCAGTCCGAGGACTCCCCTGGTATGGGCCCTGCCAGGGAGAGAAGGAGGGAGCAGAATACCCACTCTGTGCAGAAAAAAGAGGGGAAATTGGATAATAAAAAGTAGGAAAGGTGGAGGAAAAAGCGTCACAAAAGCCACAATACACAGCACTGGCTTATAGTTCACTTAATGGAGCAATGTTTAACCAGAACATAACACTTACTGTGACCGCAGAAATTTAACAATAGTAGAAGATGAACTCCAGACAAGAATTATGATGCACAACAAATGTAATGTTAAAAGGGCAACGCACAAACAACAAAATTCATCTTCAGCTGTAAAAAGCAAACACTGAAATAACAAAGCTGTCCCCACACAGGCTCATTAGGTTCTGTTACATTAGGATTAATCTAATAATAAATCAATAGGTTACAAAACAGAAATATTGTATCTTTTATGGATCCTTCAAAACTGAAATCAGCCTGTGTGAACAGAGCCTTATTATTATTATTATAAAAATAAACAACTGGGTTGTGGAGAGAATTAGAGAGGGCTTTTCACGTCCTCATGCACCTGCGGTTTTATATACCGATAGAAAGCCGACAGTGTGCTGAATTCAGCGCACTGTCGGCTTTCCTGTTATGCGCCCCAGGGCTGGAGATATCGGTGCCGTTAGTTTTGGTCGTCAGAAGGGCGTTCCTGACAGTCTAGCTGGGCTGTGAGGAATGCCCCCCTCCCTGACAGTACTCTTCCATAGACTTGTACTGGGGGGGCGTTCCTCACAGCTCAGTGTCATCGCTGCACGGTGACAAACGCCCCTTCTGACAGTGCAAGGCTATGGACGGGTACTGTCAGGGGGAGCGTTCCTCACAGTCCAGCTAGACTGTCAGGAATGCCATCCAGTCCCGGGGCACATAACGGGGAAGCCGACAGTGCGCTGAATTCAGCGCACTGTCGGCTTTCTAAGGGTATATAAAACCGCATGTACAGGAGGACATGAAAAGCCCTCTCTAAGATATTTTTCCAAAGGTCCTCTATATATTTATATGCCAATGCTACAACTGCTGTGGTGCAGGGTTTGCTTTAACCTGTCATCTCTCCTAACTTGTCTATTTTAGTTAATACTTGTATTTCCCATGAAATAACAGTTCTGAAGCATCTTTCGTTATTCCTCCTGAATGTTTAGCTAAATGGAAATGAATGGACACTCCATATAGAGTTTGAGTTGGTCAGGACTAACAGGACAACATCAAACTGTGTAGGGACACACCTGAACTGGTAATACCTAGCTGTCAATTTATTCATAAAAGTGGAGAGTCTCCCACTAAGGTTCACATCTGTGTTGGAGACTCCGTTGGAGACTCCGCCGCAGATTCCCTCTAAAATCGGCGGAGAGAAAAGTCCTGCATCGAGGACTTTTCTCTCAGCTGATTTCAGTATAAAACCAGCGTAAACCTGGCAGACCCCACTGGGGCCCGCAGGTAAACGCTTTTTTAGAGGACAGACTCTCCATCTTTCGGGTCCCCATGTGGACACAAACGACGGAGAGACGAACGCTAGTGTGAACCTAGCAAAAGCCTACTCAGTTGTAAAAACTGCCAAGTTCTCTTAATTGTAGGACTGCTGATGCCCACTGATAGAGATTATTCTGTTTCCCAGGAGTTCCCCAGTTGAGAAATCCCTCATAAATAGTTTAATTCTGGAAGGCCCATAATATAGATGAAACAGGTTAGAAAACTCCTTTAACAATTTGATAGAAGATATTAATTCAAGAACTAAGCTGACAAAGAAATGATCCATAATGAATACACTATGTAGAACTCAAAGGTCACTGTTATATGAAATTTATTTAATGGGGTTGTACCTCGCCATCTGTCTAATCGGTGAGGATCCATCCACTAGAACAACTCACCAAGCACAAGAACTGGGTTCCCGTGTTCCATGATTAAATGTAGTGGTGGTTGAGCATGTGCTGGCACTAAATACAGGCTAGCTACAGATAACCCACATGGCGGAATCTGGCGCTGACTTTGAGGTGGATTCTGCCCCAAAATCAGCAGCAAAATTGGCCTTGATACTGCTTCCCATTGTATTCAACGGGAGGCAGAGATCAGAGAAGGATACTGAAAAAAATAAGTGTCCTGCTCCTTTCTGCCAAGGATTCCACAGCTGATTCAGCTGCAGAGTCCCCGAGTCAAGGCATCCTTCTGATTAGGCTCAATCATCTGGGCCTAATCAGTATCGGAAAGCCACAGCATAAGTCTGCCTCAAATTCATTTTCCGCCATCTGAACACACATGGTAAAGTGTAAATTCCAGTTTAATAATAGGGAGTTACAGCAGATGATAATATTTAGTATTTGTATGTTACAGAAGAGCTGTCGTACTGCTCATGAAATAACAATTATGGGATATCTTTTCTTATAACTCAGCATTGTGCTGTTCCCCTCTTACGCCTTCCAGAATTTTATGAATAAATGGACAACGGGTATCAGAAGTATGTGCCCCTATACAGTCCAGTCTGACGCTGTTGACAGCACATAAAATGCAGCAGCCAATGATTGGCTGCAGCAGTATTTCTGCTGTCAATGTGACGTCAGTGGTGCAGCCCTGTAAACAAGAACCAGCATGAAGGACCATAACAAAGGCACTAGAACATTAAGTAAGAACAGGTAAGAAATGCTTATTTTGCAATTGTGCGCCATCCCCTGGTCCTTGAGTTATCTTCCATTAATTTGTTAAAAATTGTATTAAACATTCTGAGTTTTATTAGTGCTATGAAAAGCAGAGTGACAACCAATTTACTGCTTCCATAAGGGATAACACCTATCTTTGATAGAATCTAAACGGGCAAAATCTGCCTAGCTAGCAAAGGTGGACTATGCAAGTCTGCAGTATTTTTTTCCTTTAAGATGAAAAACTCTCTAAAGGTTTGTATTACTAAATTTGCCATCATTGATAACAATATTAAAAGCAAGGTAACTAGTACATATTTTACTTCCCATTCAACCTAGCAGGAGTAACGGGTTGCTTTATGTTTAAGTCCAAAGTCTACTATGTTTCTTAGAGAGTGTACACTATAGACTAGCACATGAACAGTCAGCTATGGACTCAGTTGCCCTTTCCCTCTAATCTAGTTGTCCGTTGATTGACAAGCAGGATCCTATCATGGGGCATCATGGGAATGCGGTCTGGCATGTCTAGTTGCCAGCATACTCCAGCTGTTGGACAGAGATATAAATAATGCAATACTCCACACCAGTGTTCCCACAATAAGAGCAATTACGAATGGATATACAAGAAAACAGAGAACCTCTTTCCTATAGGGATATTCTCATACCCCAGCCACTCGCTGTGCAGTGAATTTCAGCACAGCCCTATTTAAGAGAAAAGGGCCAGCTTTGGTCACCAGCAGAGCTAGGGTGGCTGGAAAAGTCACTGTTCAGAGAAAAAAGCCTAGGGCTAAGGAGGCTTTCTAGCAATATGCAATGACTTTACAAGATGGGAAAATCTCTTTAAGCCCTGAAACAAAAATATCACAAAAGAAAATAGCATAATGATATAAAGAAGACTTTGCAATGTTTATGAACTAAACTATAGCTATGAAAAGTTGTAAGCAAGTGGAAAAGCTGAAACATTTCTGAATGACTCACAATGCATGACTTATTGTGTTTTATGCTTAGAAGAATTTTAAGACGCTTGCAGCATGTTAGCAAAAACACATTAATACAAAGGAAAAAAAAGAGTGATAAAAGCATTAAGTGTGGTGATGTTAATGTGGTAAGGCAGTAGTGACAGTTATAAGGAGTCTGTCATTAATGGGAATTTCCAACCATATAAAAATGGGTGTCAGTGGGCTGCAAAAGGATTAAAAAATAAGTGAGCTTATAACTTACCGCACCCTAAGGCTGCCATTCCGACAAGGTCCCGGCTGTATGCCATTTCCTAATCTTGTCCCAACACTACAGGAAATGACTGTGAATACCCACTCAGGCCGTAGTGGTGGCACGCATCATTTTTATATGGCTGGAAATACCTTTAATGTCAAGTGCTGAAAGTCCTATCTACCAAAACAAAACCTTTTCTATATAGCTTTAATAAAGTAACACTAGATAGGAGACTTGTCATACTAAAGATCCTTAATAACAACTGATCCACAGCCCCTATTATCATTCAAGGGTCCTGCATGATTGTAACTTGTAAGTAATGGAAGAAATAATTCTAAATAAATAAGTTAATAAAATATTAAAAGAGTTACCCCATAAATCTGTTTTGCAAGTCCTGGCTGTTTACAGTAATTCTTTATAGCATTAAATACCCTTTTCATTCTTTTTTGCTTGATGTCTTGGTGCTGCTGATAAGTAGGCTCTGGACAGAACCAGTCTCCTGGATCAGCTTTGACAACTGATAATACAGACCTCTTTAATTGCTTTGCAGAAAGAGAGTCTTCTCAGCTATACTGCTATGTTGCTGTGGACAATCTGACAGGCAGAGAAGCTAGAAGCTAGCTCTGTTGTCAGCTCTACAGTGAACAGAGGATCACTATGCAGAAACTTGGCTGTGGGGAGAACAACTGAGCAAGTGTGTCCACCAATACCACCAGCTCATTAAGTGGCTGTGCACACTGCTACAGTCATATGAAAAAGTTTGGGCACCCCTATTAATCTTAATCATTTTTAGTTCTAAATATTTTGGTGTTTGCAACAGCCATTTCAGTTTGATATATCTAATAACTGATGGACACAGTAATATTTCAGGATTGAAATGAGGTTTATTGTACTAACAGAAAATGTGCAATATGCATTAAACCAAAATTTGACCGATGCAAAAATTTGGGTACCCTTATCATTTTATTGATTTGAATACTCCTTTTTTACTGACTTACTGAAGCACAAAATTGGTTTTGTAACCTCACTGAGCTTTGAACTTCATAGCCAGGTGTATCCAATCATGAGAAAAGGTATTTAAGGTGGCCAATTGCAAGTTGTTTTCCTATTTGAATCTCCTCTGAAGAGTGGCATCATGGGCTCCTCAAAACAACTCTCAAATGATCTGAAAACAAAGATTGTTCAACATAGTTGTTCAGGGGAAGGATACAAAAAGTTGTCTCAGAGATTTAACCTGTCATTTTCCACTGTGAGGAACATAGTAAGGAAATGGAAGACCACAGGGACAGTTCTTGTTAAGCCCAGAAGTGGCAGGCCAAGAAAAATATCAGAAAGGCAGAGAAGAAGAATGGTGAGAACAGTCAAGGACAATCCACAGACCACCTCCAAAGAGCTGCAGCATCATCTTGCTGCAGATGGTGTCACTGTGCATCGGTCAACAATACAGCACACTTTGCACAAGGAGAAGCTGTATGGGAGAGTGATGCGAAAGAAGCCGTTTCTGAAAGCACGCCACAAACAGAGTCGCCTGAGGTATGCAAAAGCACATTTGGACAAGCCAGCTTCATTTTGGAAGAAGGTCCTGTGGACTGATGAAACAAAGATTGAGTTGTTTGGTCATACAAAAAGGCGTTATGCATGGCGTCAAAAAAACACAGCATTCCAAGAAAAACACTTGCTACCCACTGTAAAATTTGGTGGAGGTTCCATCATGCTTTGGCGCTGTGTGGCCAATGCCGGCACCGGGAATCTTGTTAAAGTTGAGGGTCGCATGGATTCAACTCAGTATCAGCAGATTCTTGAGAATAATGTACAAGAATCAGTGACGAATTTGAAGTTACTTCGGGGATGGATATTTCAGCAAGACAATGATCCAAAACACAGCTCCAAATCTACTCAGGCATTCATGCAGAGGAACAATTACAATGTTCTGGAATGGCCATCCCAGTCCCCAGACCTGAATATCATTGAACATCTGTGGGATAATTTGAAGCGGGCTGTCCATGCTCGGCGACCATCAAACTTAACTGAACTGGAATTGTTTTGTAAAGAGGAATGGTCAAAAATACCTTCATCCAGGATCCAGGAACTGATTAAAAGCTACAGGAAGCGACTAGAGGCTGTTATTTTTGCAAAAGGAGGATCTACTAAATATTAATGTCACTTTCTGTTGAGGTGCCCATACTTTTGCACCGGTCAAATTTTGGTTTAATGCATATTGCACATTTTCTGTTAGTACAATAAACCTCATTTCAATCCTGAAATATTACTGTGTCCATCAGTTATTAGATATATCAAATTGAAATGGCTGTTGCAAACACCCAAATATTTAGAACTAAAAATGATTACGATTAATAGGGGTGCCCAAACTTTTTCATATGACTGTATATACTCTAAACACCAGGTGGTGCTGTACTACTGAAGTAAATGTAAATCAGCGTGCGAATCATTAGCACTGTTAATTTTTTATTCTACATGCAATGAGCATGATATTTAATGGTGGGAAAACCCCTTCAATTTAACCTAGATATATTGGTGATACAGTACTTTCTCCATAATGCTTTTCAATGCATGTCTCTACATCGTACTCGACAGTTAAAGAGGTTGTGCAGGACTTTGAAAACATTGCAACTTTCTTCTTCTCAGGAAGTGATCTCATGTCCGTTAGTCACAGAGCAACACCACATCTATCCCATTAAATAACAAGAGACTGAGCTGCAGAATGGCCATGTGATCAATGGAAATAATGTCACTACCTGAGAAGAATAAAGCAGTCATGTTTTTGAAGTCCTGCACCACCCCTTTAATGGGGTTCTCCAGGAACACTTAAGTTCCTCTGTGGTTCTTTTTAGGATGAACCACCGGTTTCCCCGGGCTGGTTCAAACCCCCACTCATGTGACTGGAACCAATAAGAGAACCCTGTCTCTCTCCACCTCCTCCCTCCTCTCATGTCCACTGCTAGTTACCTGTACTATAAGGGTTGGCTTTACTATCATATCATACAGGTAACTAGTGGTGAGCATGGAGGAGGAGGAGGGAACAACTCAAGGGACGAGAGCTAATTCCAATCTGGTGACTGGGAGTCGGAACCAACCCAGAAAACTATAGTTTGTCCAAAAATTAACCACAGAGGAGGTGAAGTGTTAAAACACTCCCTGAAAACTGTCTTTTAAATATTTCTAATACTGACATCTTTGAACTAAATACATGTCTACACACTAAGATATTTTACATCGTGGGGTAAAGACAAGAATTTGGAGTATGATTACAACAAATTCTTATAATTTCTTACAGTGCCTTTAACAACCACTTACTAATCTTACAACTGATCATAGAAGGTTATAGGCAGCTTCAGATAACCATGAAAACATTCATAACCATAAGTATTATGATAGATTAAAATAATTAAATATGCTTTGTTGTTTTACAATGTGGCAGTAACATTAGAAAGAAACAGATGGTGGGCCTGGTTTACAAAATCTAAGTGTATAACTCCTCTTGTAAGAAGAGATCTTGCTGCACTGTAACAGCAGCAAAAACGTATTAGCATGTTATATGGATATTTTTCCATAGAAAAGCTGATATTATCATACAATATTATAGCACCTACAGACACTCATCTATAAAGAAATGTATAACTGAATAGCGCTGTAATTTTAAAGACTAACTTCTGTTCTTCCACTTTTGTTTGTGAATGGACTAGATGCTACAATAGCTTACGACCTACCATGTCAATTACACTATACCATGCAGTCTACCAGTAATATAACACCTTAAAGAGGACTTGTCACCAAGTCTGAAGAGCCTAATAAATCATCTTGAGTATTTTGGTGTTTTGTTTACCCAAAGCCATTCAGCCATTCTAAAGATATAAGCCCTCTTAGCGTTGATGGTTGATGCAAATTAGGGTATACTTGCCAAGTAGGCGATAACCCTTTCTTGGGGCGGGGTCTCTGTATGTTATATGTCATGCAGTGTTACTACCCACTTGGCTAGTATATATTTGCATCAATACTAAAAGGGCTTATATCTTTGGAAAAAGCTGAATGGATATGGATAAACAAAACACCAAATGCTCAGGGTGAAGGCACCATCAGATGAGATATGTCAGTAGGTTTTTCAGACCTGGTGATTAGTTAACGAAAACCCTCACTCCCTGCATATTAGGAGGAGAAGTGCGTACTATGGTAGAAGAAGCAAGCCTTACTGCTGGGAATCCCCTTCTGGGATGAAAGAACTTTCTGAGCATGCCTCAGAAATGGAGAGGGGGTTGTATCCAATCAGTAGAAGGAAGAAGCCCAGAACATGTGCTCTGGTATACAATAGGTCTGACTCTTCCCCTTGGAGAAGTGCCCAATAAGAATTTTACTGGTAGCACATGATGGGCCAGGCATCACTATTTAACAAGTTCTTTGAGGAGGGCTAAATTTATGAGGATCTGAGCCACAGTGGGTTCATGAGGTGGTCATCCACCATCTGGTGGAGCATCACACATTAAAGGATTGTAGATTTTGTACAAAGCAGTAGACCACATGCTATAGTAGCTCCTGTCCTTTACCTACTTCTCCCTTATCAATCTACTGCTCTGAACATGTTCTGCTACTACTGGCCATATCTTCATTAAAGAATGCAATGAATTCCCTTACCAAAAAGGAAGTCCCACTACAATTTGTATACAATGCTACAAGATTCTTATTAGGAATCCAGACAAATTACTTGGAGGTGTTGCACAAGGAGCACTTGTCTTTTCCTTGGTTTGACAAAATCTTCAAGATTACAAACTATCTGCAGTATATTTCACATTTTAACACGGCAACCATAGATCACTAAATCCCATATAATCTGCTGAAAGCTACAACACTATACAATAATCAGCACAACTAGTTCGTTCTCCAACCAAGCTCATTCAATGAATGAATGAAAGATTTATATGCTAATATACTACACACAGGAGAATAATAAATCTTTAAAAAGTAACGCGTCAGGTGGTTTTCCCCATAAACTAGCCCCATCAGGTGCAGGATCAAGTAGTCACGGTGGGCAGGAGCAGCTTCAGCCTAGTTACACTGTCTTCTTGTGCTCTTGCCTCCTGGATATGATTGACATCTCCCTTGTGACATCAGAGAACAAGGGGACTGTGGGGGACTTGTCAATCCTGCCCAGGAGGTGTGACTAGCAAGGGCACAGTGTGACTAGGCTGAAACGTCCCCCCGCCCACCATGACTACGTAGTGTAATTTCCATATGACTTTTTATGCTTTCAAACATTTATAACTTCACTTTGCTGCAACAGAAAGATCACAGAGGAACAGCAATGGAAAGGAAAGTACTTCTTCCTGCACATGATAGGGCCATTTTGTGGCGTAAAAAAACACCTTCAAAAGGGACAGTAAATGTGTGTAATATCTCTCTTTCTAATATACACATACATATACAGACACACACACATACTACACATACCTATCACATGTACAGTATATACGTGAATTAAAAAAAAAATACAAAAAAATATAAGAAACAGAAGACCAAAATCTCAATATCCTCATAGTATTCTTTGGTGTATCAAGATGATTGTTTCAGAAGTAAACTGAATATAAATGAATCTCAGAAGTCTTGTGATATTGACTGCTGCCTCAGACTATCTGATAAGACTTGGAAAATTGCAGCTAGAGCTGATTAAGTGACAGTGACTGATACGTGAAGCCCCATCTGTATTCTATTCCTGTTCCTCCAACTCCCACATGCTGTATTTAAAGCAGAGAGATTGCTAGCACTCAACTCCTAGGACACAGTTACTGCAGTGACTTTTCCGCTAGTTCATTAAAATCCAGTGCAATGCAGTAATATCTGAGAAGAAGTGACAATCCATGGGTTTTATAACTGCTTTCAGGTGCATCTATGAAGTACCAATAAACAGTACTAGAAATATGTGGAGAGAACTGGGGCTATCAAAATTAATGGTTGCACTTATATTGGTTTTATAAAAATTCAGGGTGTGACACCCAGTAGCCTCACGTCATGTCAGCCGAACATGCTGCCTTCTGTCAGGGCAGTTTATTACAGTTACAGGTCCATAGTCACAGTCACTCATAGTAGAACGTCCACCATATATCACCATGCAGATGGGCAAGCTGGAGATTATCGGGGAAAGGCCATATTTTGCTTATGTTAGTTTAAGGAATAGTTCACTCCAGGATACAGAAAGGCCGATGTGGTGAATGATGGAGATTGCACAGGTACAAAATATTGATCTATATCCACTCACACACCTACAATCCATGAGGGGGGTGGATGTCTAGTATTCCAAATGCACAGGGATAAGTCTCATATAAAGTGCTAGTCACATGATATTGTGAGCTGTATTATGCTGGGTTATAGCCTCTTACGCTAGGTTCACACTAGAGCTGTGCTCTCCATCGTTTGGCAGGGGAACCAATACAGTGGTTACACACAGACACTGGCGGACCCCACTGACTATAATGGAGTCTGCCAGGTGTCCGCGGTTTCAAAACGGAAAGCCGCGGATAGAAAAGTCTTCCGTGAAGGACTTTTCTCTCTGATAATTTTCGACAGTATCTGCAGATCTGAACCCAGCCTTAGCGATGCCCCAACTTTTAGATCAGATGACTATCCAGCACTTGTATACGTACACCCCATAAATACCAGCACCGCATGTTTCCGCAACAAACATAACATACAGCCTACAACAGGGGTGTCAAACTCATTTTTGTTGAGTGCCATACCAGCCATATGGTTGTCTCCTAGAGGTGGCAACGAAAACAAGCCTGGACAGGAGCGTGGATGAGTGAGTAAATTATTGGCCTCTAACTATTGCAATAATCCAATAGGTAGTGACAAATTAAAAAACACTGCCGATCTCCCCAGTTCATGCCGTGAACTGTCACCTGAGGCTATCACCTTAGGTCGCTTCATTGCAGATGCACCCCTGGGCTGCGGGCCAAATCCGGCTTGTGGCCTTTTGTTTTGTGGCTCATGTTTGACACCAATGGTCTACAACATATAGAACTGGGGCTGTTTGCATCCTGCAGTTAACCAATGCTTCACCTAACCAAGTAAATATGGCCTCCTTCTGAATGATATGATTTATAATGATGCTTCTTTCAGTGAAGCAGAAAAGGGTAGATGCTGCACCCATGAATGCAATGGACTCCTTACGTGGCTGCTGTCTTCAAGAAAGAGTGCCACTCTTTTCTATGGGCTGTGTGTGGTACAGTGCAGCTGTATTGTCGATAATAATAAGCCTACAGTCAGCTTTGTAAAGAGAGTAAAAAATTAAAATGCTAAAATTTAAAATGACTGTGGTGGAAAAGGGTTAAAGAGTATATGTTAGCTCACCTGTTTTAGCAAATACTTCTGGCCCCAATGAATTGCCAATTTTGGCTGCCACCATTCATGTTACTACACAGTCTAACAAAGTCAGCACTGTTTAAATAATGTCAGACTGTGTAGGAACATATACCCAACCGGTAACAACAATTTATTCATACATTTCTGGTAACAATAACAGAGATACAGAAATATAAGAAAAGGTGTTCTAGAACTGAGATTTTATGGGGAAAACAAGCATTTACTAAAAGTCAGGAGAGGTGACAGGTTCTCTTCATAAATGCCAACTCTCCCAGAATGTCCAGGTGCTCCCGAAAAGAGTTTTGACCTCCCAGACTCTGAATGAATGGTCACACTGAGCTTGAATAGGCAACTTGAAAAGTGGGAGCATACAAGGTGTTCATGTCACAAAAAAAGGGTGTGTCGAGAAGCAAAAGGGGATATGGATCCACCCATAATAGTGTGTGGAATCACCCTGTGCACCTTTCTCCTTTCCAGAACTCACTCACCTATGAGCATGCTTTAAGTTAAATGGCATTAACTAACCCATCATGTATTATACAGGGTGAAGACAAATTCAGATGGCAATGTGTAGTAGGACGCATTTCCCAGACCACCTGTGGCACAGCTGAATGAAATTCAATACATCATAGTAATCTATGATGTTGAGAGTTCCAGGCCAAATGCAGATCTACTTTCCTGTGCTCACAGCATGCTTATAGTGCAGGGTAGCAGACTAGCAGCAGGGCTGGAAATCAAAATGAATCATACTATGATCAAGTGAAGCATGAGCAGTCCAGGAATGTGGATGTCACATAGGTATTAACTTGACACACAGGTAAATTGTCCCTTAGTGGGTTGAGAAAAAAACTAAGTCCATAAAGTTCTAAAGGGTCCATTAAAAAATATAAATAAAACCTGCTGATTGGTTGTTCTGCCCTTTTCCCCCATGCACTAGTGTCCATAAATATTCCCACTGCGGTCTAATCCCACTACTCAAAGAGACTCAGAATACAATAGACATGAATTAGATACAAGCTGTTGGTGGTCACATAACCTGGTTTGTTAAGACACATGGATTAAGAACAACTCAAAGCATGCAAGAAAAGTTACTAAAGCAAGACACAAAAGGCAAAGACAAAATGATGCAAGTTTTGTATTTGTCTTTTACACTTTTGGATTGTTAAAGAAAAAAAAAAATTAAGTAATCCAAAGACTGTTGTTATTGTGAAATGGCGTGATCAGAGGTGAAGCCGCTATCTTGTGAACCAATATAGTGCCGTATATTATACACAGACACTGAACACTTTACTCACTGAACTTCTCCTCCAGGTGGTCTGAGTATACTTGTCGTGCTGTTTTGGCTTTACCACCTTGGAATCCTGGCTTTCTTTCTGACATTTGCATGGTGTTTTCTTGAGGTGGGAGAAAAAGATAAAAAAAAAATTATAAAAGACTTGAATATAAACTATATTTGTTTTACTTAAAGAGATATTGCTCTGTTCTGGTACAGCCATATTGGTCAACAATTTTATGAGTTTCTCAGAGACAGATAACCAAAATTATTAACAAATTCTAAAATAATTTGAGTAATTTAAGTGATATTCTGTGCACTGCGACTCCACCATCAACCCCACAATTACTTGCAGAATTATTGTTCACAAATCTACGGCTCATCAAAATGCTTGGTAATATGTCTGTCATGGAGTTATTATGTCCTACTACATTATCTATCTCTAGGTAGACCCATTTTTTTAGGGGAGTATATAAAATTCCTACTGGACACTAGGAGCTTTTCCCCGCCCATTAGGCTAAGAGTACAGATGCAGTGGGTTGCAGGATAGGGTGTAGTTTGCTGATCGGTGGGTGTCAAACAGTTTTTCCACCTATTAAAAGAAGAAAGTCCCATTTACCCATCCGAATGGAGTGGAAAGTTGGAACTGCCGGAGATAGCTGAATCCCAGAAAATGAATGGGGCAGCAGCTTGCATGCTGAACCTATCACTACATTCAGACAGAGAAAAAGGTTCTGTGGAGCTTGTTATAACTGGACGACCCCTTTAACCTCAAACTACTTTAACACCCTTTAGGCACCATTTACATCTGCATTGTTTGTTTGCATTGTTCTGCCACAGGAACACAACAATAAAAACTGACATTAGTGGTGGATCCATCACATGATGGGCATTAATGGCAACTGACAGACTAGACTGACTGTACTAAGCCCATTGGGTTATTGTCATAACGTCCATCATTTCACATGCTCAACTTTGGCTGCCATTCTTTACTAAACCTGACTACGCAAAGCCTTCAACACAGGTGTGAACACGCATGAAACATACATGTGAGGAGTAGTGGCTATAAACAGACATGTAATTTTATGAAGCGTTCTGGATACACTGAGATACGGTATGGCGTGAGAACAGGATATACCGTACAAGCATAGTTAGAAACCATGATAATATATGGAGGGCTATGACAACAATGAGCACTGGTAAAATTAAACTAGGGGATAAGGAATATAATGAAAGGAATATAAAAGACAGTCACAAAAAAACAAACCTATAGCTTTAAATCAAGCAAGCTGCAGATAATGTGAATTTAGAGCTGTCTAAGAAAGTGGAAAGGGGTGAAAAATGTCGACATCTTTACGTTTGTAAAGTGAGGCAGATGGAAGCATGGAGTCGACAGAAGACTTTCACAAAGGAAATACTTAAGTGTATCAGTCAGCAAAACAGTTTTGTTCTGCAAGACAAGCAATCTGGAACTGTCGAGCTTTATAGATGAGACCCAGCAAAAAAAAAAAAAAAAAGAAGGAGAAAAAAAAAAAGAAAGGTCTTCTGACAAAACGACCCATAAAATAAATAGTACTCCTCCGTACTTAGTAAATAGTACTTCTGGTTGGGGAATTAGATATGGAGACTTTCTTGATAAATTAAAATATCACGGTGTAAAATATTCTAGGCACTGGAGTGCATCTTTAAACCGCTCTATATATTATCAAGTCCTAAAGTCATTTAGCAAGGAAAAGTTAAAGTAAAATGTAGTAAAACAGTAGTTTATCAAGACGCCCACACTCTTCATCATATGCCTAGATTTACCATTGCCATTTTATCAGTCACTAAAATACCGTCTACCCTTAGTCTGCTGACATATTAAGTGGACCTGTCTCTGAAATATACTTATTACACAATACTAATAATGTGCACAGGATGTAATTCAATAAATATTTCCTCCTCACTAAAAAAAGGCAAGTACAAGGAGCTGTAGTAAAACCAACAGAGAAAAATGGGCAGAAGAGGATTAAAGAAGCTGTCTCATGAAGACAACCCCAGCCCACCTAGCCTGTTAAGGCATCGGAAAATATTAGATGAGATCCCCTTTATGGTAAACTCATCTAAATGGCTGCCATGTAACAGTAATAGGGAACACATAGATGTGTATAGCATTTTAATTTTCCTCCTTACCGACATTTATATATTGATTTTCACCAAAAACTATTGCTACAGAAGTCTCTGTGGCCCTATCATACTTTGTGGGTCACTCTACAGACTCCTGGACACTGCGCTGTGTGTATGAGGTCTAAGTCAACCTTATATGGAGGAAATGAACTCAGGTTTGCTCACCAGTTGTTGCTGTAAATGCTTAATTGTCTCATCCTTCTTCTTTGACTCTTCCTTGAGCTGTTGGATCTCTTTCAGAAGCTCTTCAGTCTTGAGGGTAAAAAAAAAGAGAAAAACAAATTCATTTGATCATTTTTAAAATGGAGCATAGAAAAATAAACCTTTCCTGATCACAAGATCAAAATAGAACAAAATCCCCAATAACAGCAATATCAACTGATGGGCTTATCTGCATGGGATCTCCCAAATGTCCCAGACATGTTGGGTTCAGAGTACCTGACAAGTCACTGCTGCAAGGGTCTGGTAGTGGCTTATTCCCCCTCCACTGAATAAACATGCAAGGTTGACAGAGGTTTAATGGTTAAGTCAGGTGAAACAGCTGTTGGTGGAAACATACACTTTGCCTTAAGCTGACAATATATTACTATATCAGCTATTTAAATGTATGGTCAATCACTAATGCCTGGATGTGGTGGGAACCACAGTACTTTCTCTGCTCTGGGATCCTAAGTGGTCTTCATGGGACAATTCCTTTAATGGGACACTAAACCAAAAACATAAAAATGAAAATCCCAGCACTTCCTCTTTATCTTCTTTCTCTTAATTCTACCTTATCTCATATCGCAATTAAAACTATGAAATCTATACACTCATTGACAAAAACATAACACATAGAAAAGATGTTGGAATCGAAGGAAGCGTTATGTGTGTGAATATGACAATATATGTAAGGGATTACGATACTAGAACGAAACAATAAGATAATTGTGGAAAACTGTACTGTTGAAAGGAGCATCTAGTATACTGCTGGATCACCTCTAGCCTGGATACAAGATAAAATATGGTTGGGCATGGAGACATTTGTATGATATCCTGCAACACAGTTCTGAACTTATTTTGCAGCTGGGTTTGTAGACCCTGCACATTTGTAGGTTGCCAAAGCTGGTATCCCAGCTGGTCCCATAAATATTCAATTTGGTCCGGGAAGACCCTTGCTGTGCGTGGTGAACGTTATCCTGCTGAAAAAAATGCCATTTGGAAGCCCTGCCATGAGATACAACACAAGTGGCCACGGGATGTCCTGCATGTATTGCTAAGCTGTTAGTGTCTTCGTATCACTAGGAATGACCATCTGTCATATGTGACAGATCATCACACGAGCAGTTGGGGCAGTGTGTCGCTCCATAGAAAAGTGCCCACAATGAGGCCTCCAAACTCGAACGAACCCGACCGTTGTTGGATCCCAAACAGAACCTGGATTCATAGCTAATGATATGGTTTCAGTCAATAGCAGTCCAGGTTTCACAGCACTACTGCAAATGAAGGCAATGATGGCTGGCTGGCAATTTGTCATTAGTTCAATGATGCGCCCTCTCTCCAATTCTGGTCTGTCAGCACACAAAAATTTCTTTGAGTGTATCATAGAGGCCTATCTAGCAGTCAACAATCTCTTTCCCAGAGGTACACTGCCCAAAAGTAGCCACTGAGAGTCTTTTACCTTAGTACAGGTAACGGAGTAGCATATCAGAGTGATTCATACTGGTAGCTAGGGATTTTTAGGAGAAAACAGTGCACCAGTATCTCTCTCTCTCTTAACAAAAAAAAATGATTGGCGAAAAACATTTTACCCTAAGGCATCCGATAAGTAAATTATCTTGACTTGTCTATCCTGTTTAGTGTCCTATCTCAACTACTGCATTTACAGAACTAATATACTCACTACAGCTTTTTAGTCTTTTAGTTGCTTTTAGACTAAAGATTCTTCTCGGAGAAATTATTGCCAGAGAAGAACCCTTTAATGGACACTAAGGTCATGAATAATAGCATGATAAGCTTCCAAGTCACCCTCTGGCTATTAAGTTCTACATACTTATCTCTTCCAATGAAATAGATGCATCTATTACTAGAAAACAGCAATGGATTACTTGAACAATGGCACAGAGCAAGACATTATTCCAGGCAGTAATAAGGGGAGTCTAAATGTAAGCCTAATTTGCAGCCAATTTATGGGAATCCAACAGCATGGGGTGCTGTGTATTATTATCTATTAGAGACTAACTATAAAAGCCTTGGTCATAAGGCATGGAATGTCTGACCTAAGAGGACAAGATGTACCGAATTATCTATGTAATGACTGTACGGTCCAACGATTAGAACTGGTAAGTTCATCACTTCCTATTCATGTGAAATAAAGAGTTAGTCTGCAGCTTAAAACTCTTATGTTACATTGTACCATATAATAACACAAATCGCTTCAATATGGTAATCTACAATACAAAAGGACAATGCCAATATAGTGCTAGGAAATATTAAAACATATACTTTATGTGCCATATTTAGGCTCATTTTATGCTGCTGTTAAATGTTTCTGATGCTGGATGGATTCGTTCTTAAAAATGGAACAAATCTTTTTGATTTTCTCTTTTTTTTTTACGGTAAGAAGCTACAGACTATGCTTTACTTGGCGTCTAAGGTAAAGAAAAAAAAAAGGTAATGCGAATGGAGCCTCAAACTGTTACAATTTAAATCCATGCACACGATCATAATGCAACTATTCAGTACTCTTATTTAGGTGGTCATACATATTAGATGTATTTTAGCAAAATCCACAGATTCCGGTTGGTCTGCTCATAGATAGATTGTGAACCCCTACAGTAGATTTGGGGATTTCAACACTACCACATGGGTCTGTCTGGAAGTGGTTTTCTTCCGAGAACATATGTATAATTGGCTTTGAGTTGAGCACATGTGTATGGTGGGGGGGGTGAAATTCAGAATGCACAACAGTTAGTAAAAAGGTATCTTATGTGTATGGACAGCCTCAGTTGCTAACATTGCTCACGTAACATTCTTGTAATGGATGTGTGCAATCCATTTTTCACAGATTATAAAGGGGATTATGCATGGCACATAAAGGCGACAACTTCAGTTTTTTTTTTTCTTTTTGCATATTCAAAAAAGATTGGTTAACAGACACCATTTGAAGAAAATGAACAGAGACAAAAAAAAAAAAAAAAAAAAAAAAGACCACCACTCTGATATACAATCGTTAGTTTTTTTATATTATGTAAAAAGGGATCATTTGTGCAAAACCAGCCTCAAAGAGATGAGTTGTTTCACTGCAAGAAAAGTCTAATTATGCTGTAAATATAGCAGCTCAACATTTCTACAGGCAACTATGTGCAACAATCGCCCCATGTCAAGCATGCCTATAATGAAATACATCCACGGTGCATTACAAAATGTAATATGTTTGTATCCCCAGTGCTATAGACTGCAGACACACTGAAAGCACAGACAAAATCCAATTAATCTTGAAAGACACCTTTATCAGGTTAGTTGGCGTCTTTATTAGATTTCTGTACTTTCCAATGTATTTTCAACCAAAACAACCGTCTGCTGACCTATGGCTCGGACATAAAGAACAGGCAAGACACCACTTCTTTGCAAATTGTAAGGATAACTCATTTCTGTAAAGAATTATTTAGCCCTTAATAACAATATATTATTAAATACAGATTATTGTTTTTAATTAAAACAACTTTTGAGAAATGTATGTAAATGTAAGTAAAGTATTAGTTTACTTATCCACAGACACATTTTTAAAGGGAATCCGTCAGGGCGATTTGGGACACTAAAGCACCCACGGGTCCTTTATGGACCGGGGGATTAGTGTCCCAAATTGCCCTGTTACAAAGCCATCCGTGCCCGCAATAAAAATAAAAAAGCTTTATGCTTACCCTGCTGCAGTACTCCTCACGCCAACGCAGTTCTTCAATGAAGTCAGAGGAGTACACCTTGGCTTCAGTGCGAATGCCCCATATCTTCGGCACTTGCGCAGTGAAGCTGGGGTGTACATCTTCGGCTTCACTAAAGAACTGCGCAGGAGCTGGAAGCATCAGAGATGAGTCTGATGAGACTCATCGGACTAATCTCTAGGTAAGTAAAAAGGTTTATTTTTAAAAAATGGGAGTAAGGATGGATTTAAACAGGAAGATATGAGACATTAAAACCCCGCTCTATAAGGACCTGTAAGTGGTTTATTGTCCCAAATTGTCCTGAACTATTGATGAACTAGCTTTAGGATAGATTAACAAAAGCAGATTGGCATGGGAGGGTCTCCCGACAGGCTTGTTGATCGGTTGTCTGCAGTGGCTGCAATGTAATGAAACTAGCACAGATTTGTACACTGTGTAGCGGCCAGGAAAGGTATATCCTTTAATCTGTTTTGATTTTCTGATAGCAGAATTTTATTCGATTGTCTGAGCATGATGCACCTTGCAGCAGGCTCGTGGCCATAGTCAGCAACAGACTGAGATGACTGAGGATTATGGGAGAGCAGATAAACTGTGACATCATCTATTGTCAGTAGTGAATGCAATGATAGCTCAGTGGGGTTATATACAGAAGTGTTATCTTCTGTTGTAATCCTGTCTATGATGTAAATAAGAGGACTGCTGCAAAAAAATCTCCACAGTATTAGCATGTGTCTATCTATTAACAATAGTGGCCAGAATGAAAATTGCAGCACCTAGTTCTTTTCAATAATATAAAAAGAAAATCTAAAAAAAAAAAAACTCTTGAAAAATGTTTCCCATGAAAACTTGGCTTAAAAATAGGTAATCGAGAGACCTAATTTTGGACTATAAAATAAAAGGGAATGTAAAATAAAAGTAGTTTACACAACACAAAATCAGCTGCAAATATAGAGTTCTCTGGTGGTTAAGATTGGCAAAGTGGTTAGTGTTCACTTCCTTGATGGTTCAGGATAGTAGAAAGTAGGACAGTAAAAAGGTTAACATTTGCTTATCTGGTGGTATAAAGTAGTGCTATGTTACTATTTGCTGGTACAGTGTATAAGAAGGGTTATTGATGTCCATTTTCCAATAGTCTAGGCCAGTGATGGCGAACCTTTTAGAGACCGAATGCCCAAACTGCAAACTAAAACCCACTAATTTACTGCAAAGTGCCAACACAGTAATTTAACTTTAATACTGTTGTTTGAATGGGGCTTTACAGAGCTTTCAAATGATACAAACAGCTTTGTACTGAAAGGTAAAAGTTTGCATTTGGTATACTTTTATACATTTACAATTAATGTTCACTATTTACATTGCAAAGGATCTGTTTTATAGTGACCGTGCAATGTTATAGCCTGTAATAATATGACGTCTGCTATAAAATAGATAAATAGTGAAGGGCTCCCACACAGTCTAATCTGCTACACGGTGGCCCCTACATAGTCCAATGCGCTCCACGGTGGCCCCAATACAGTCAAATGTGCTCCACGGTGGTCCCCACACAGTCCATTGTGCCCCACAGTGGCCTCCACACAGTATATTATGCTCCCAACACAGTATAATAAGCTCCACAGTGGCACCCCAACACAGTATAATGTGCACCACAGTGGCCCCAAACACAGTATATTATGCTCCGCAGTGGCCCCCACACAGTATGTTATGCTCCCAACACAGTATAATGTATTCCACAGTAGCACCCCAACACAATATAATGTGCTCCACAGTGCCCCACACACAGTATAATGTGCTCCACAGTGGCCCCCGACACAGTATAATATATTCCACAGTGGCCTCCAACACAGTATAATATACTCCACAGTGCCCCCCCAACACAGTATAATATACTCCACAGTGGCCCCCAGCACAGTATAATATACTCCTCAGTGGACCCCCCGAAACAGTATAATATACTCCACAGTGGCCCCTAACACAGTATAATATACTCCACAGTGGCCCCTAACACAGTATAATATACTCCAGAGTGGCCCCCAAGACAGGCTATACTCCACAGTGGCTCCCACACAGTATTATATGCTCCTGTACTTACCTGCACTCCCACGAAGAGCCACATCCTACACTGACAGTTTTCAGGAGCATGTGCAATACTCCTGAAAGAAGCGCTCACCGAGGGATCTGGGACAGTTGTCCCGGACTCCTTGTTAGCGAGCGATGCAGGAGCCTGGCTGGGGCGATGGTGTGTGTGCCCACAGAGAGGGCTCTCTCTGGCACGAGTGCCATAGGTTCACCACCACTGGTCTAGGCTAGTGTAAGGATTAATGTCTGGTATCCAGTGGTTAGCTCAACTCCTTAGCGCCCTACAATATCTCCTGTGCCCTGTCTCTCTTATACCTGGAAACAATTCCCCCTTCAGATTCCCCTTCTTCCCCTCTACTGTTTCTACAAAGGATAGAGAGCACTCTGTTTAACCAGTTCATGTAACACAGACTTTCAGGACCAGACAGCAGGTAACAGTGCAGCTTCCCATCACAACATTATTGTCCTGTGAGAATGCATCCTAATGGATGAATATAAGGATTATGACATTTCACAACATTTACCTTTAAGATTGCGTCAGTGTCTTGTGGTTCAGGTGTAGTAGGAACAGACTGCTGGACTTCTTGCAACAGTGATTCAGGGTCATCCTAGGGAAAAATGAACACGATTAGCCATCTGACAACTCAGTAAATTAATTTTATACAAGTATTCACTAACTTTGCAAATCTTTTTTTGCAACACTGCATGTTATATCTACTAGGGCTGGGCGATTATGACCCAAATTAAAATTGTAATTAATTGAACATTTTATCTCAATTACAATTAACGGACAATTATTTTGGGACACTCCCGTTTTTACATGCCACACCATGCCATTTAATTTTGGCTTCAGTTATTCACTTATCAGCAATCCTGATTGGATAGTATACAGTTAGTGACCCAACAGAGATCCTGATTGGATAGTATACAGTTAGTGACCCAACAGAGATCCTGATTGGATAGTATACAGTTAGTGACATATCAGCGATCCTGATTGGATAGTGTACAGTTAGTGACGCATCAGCAATCCTGATTGGATAGTGTACAGTTCGTGACCCATCAGAGATCCTGATTGGATAGTATACAATTAGTGACATATCAGAGATCCTGATTGGATAGTATACAGTTAGTGACATATCAGTGATCCTGATTGGATAGTGTACAGTTAGTGACGCATCAGAAATCCTGATTGGATAGTATACAGTTAGTGACACATCAGCAATCCTGATTGGATAGTATACAGTTAGTGACATATCAGAGATCCCGATTGGATAGTATACTGTTAGCGACATATCAGAGATCCTAATTGGATAGTGTACAGTTAGTGACATATCCTTTAGCCAATGGCAGTGTGAGACAGGATGACATGGATGCAAAGTAAATAATAGTAGAAATAGAAATAGTTGATGTGACCAAGTTCACATCCATTAATGGAGCTGACTTTCAATTTCGGTTATTTGCCCAGCCCTAATATCTACTATAAATACCCGTAAGTGCATTTGTAAAACTTTGCACATACAGTAAGTCTATGTGCTGTCAATTTGCACTGCGTGATTCTGACCTTCCTTGTACGGATACAAGTCTGCTTTTAGCCATTTAAAAGCATTCCTGTGCACAACATACATTTCTGAAGGATAGGAAATGACATTGATGTTTTACAGCTAAAAGTTTTAAAACTACACAATAATGTACTTTATTGGAAAATTATTCTTGGTAGTATTAATATTAAGTACCTAAGCAGTAAAATCATGGTCAGATGCAGCTCATACACATCCCCAGCTATGCGGATAGATCTCAATGTACTATAGCATATAAAAACAGCAAATATTTCCCCACAGTCTTGGCACTTGAAGACCAAACTTTGTAAATGAGAGGTAAAATACACCCTATTGAACGATAAGTACAGCCATTGATCTTGTGACAGACTCCCTTTGGGACATTACATGAAAAAACAGGTATGCACTAAATAATTCCTTGCTTTATGCTACCAAGCTGCAGCTGACGCCCAAGTTTTCCATTACAATAGGTAAGAGCTATCATGTGCCACCCAGAGGTTTGTATACACCCACTGCTACTACTGTTGATGACACATGTGGGATAGTGGAAGAGTGCCCCTGTGCAATGCATGTTACAAAGTGTGTGTAATATATCTGGTACAACTGACTAGGCATGTTAAACAATGTTCTTTATATGTTGGCAAACATTTACATCAATAAATGACCAAAAACTGGTGCTTTTCAAAATTGAGGCTGCTCTTTGACAATGCCAATATTACAGTGGGACATGAACACTGATGCGCAGCAGAATTTCTCTTGAATTAAAGAGTCTATCCTCTGAGGCTTTAGCTATGTAGTTAAAGGAATCTTACCATGAACATAACTATATTTAAATTTGTAGACAATTAAAAGTAAAACATTTTTAAAAATATAAATAATTAAACATTTTGCAGTGTTTTAAAGATTTTCTCTAACCATCTTAGTGGTGACAATCTGTTGTCCTGATCAGTTGCCAAAAGATGCGACTGCAAATGCAGGAATTTTATATACTATGAAACCCAGTCAAGATTTCCTTATTGTTGCCGGATTATCTTTTTGATGGACTTACAACACGCATGTTACAGGTGACACACCAAGACATTTTAGGTGGCACATCTTCAGCTACTTATTGTATTATTGTAATAAGTAGCTGCCAATAATTTTTACTCACCTGTCCACGATCCTGTCATGGCTGCCCTCTGCGTCTCCTCTAGGCTTCGCTACACTGACATCACAACACTGAAGAACACTGAGACGCTATGTACAGTGTCGCTACTCTGTGTGGGGATAAAAGGGGGGTCATATACTGTGGGTGGGTTTTAAAAAAGGGGTCATATAATGTGTGGGGGGTATAAAAGGGGGTCATAAACTGTGTGGGGGCCATAAATAGGGGGATCATATGCTGTGTGGAGGGTGTTAAAAAAAAGGGGGTCATATACTGTGGGGGCAAAAAAGGGGATCATATACTGTGTGGGAGGATAAAAAAAAAAAAAAAAAAAAAGGATGTCATATACCATGTGATGGGCTAGAAAAAGGGGGTCATATACCATATATATATATATATATATATATATATATATATATATATATACAGTACAGACCAAAAGTTTGGACACACCTTCTCATTCCAAGAGTTTTCTGTATTTTCATGACTATAAAAATTGTAGATTCACACTGAAGGCATCAAAACTATGAATTAACACATGTGGAATTATATACTTAACAAAAAAGTGTGAAACAACTGAAAATATGTCTTATATTCTAGGTTCTTCAAAGTAGCCACCTTTTGCTTTGATTACTGCTTTGCACACTCTTGGCATTCTCTTGATGAACTTCAAGAGGTAGTCACCTGAAATGGTTTTCACTTCACAGGTGTGCCCTGTCAGGTTTAATAAGTGGGATTTCTTGCCTTATAAATGGAGTTGGGACCATCAGTTGTGTTGTTCAGAAGTCAGGTGGATACACAGCTGATAGTCCTACTGAATGGAGTGTTAGAATTTGTATTATGGCAAGAAAAAAGCAGCTAAGTAAAGAAAAACGAGTGGCCATCATTACTTTAAGAAATGAAGGTCAGTCAGTGCGAAAAATTGGGAAAACTTTGAAAGTGTCCCCAAGTGTAGTGGCCAAAACCATCAAGCGCTACAAAGAAACTGGCTCACATGAGGACCTCCCCAGGAAAGGAAGACCAAGAGTTACCTCTGCTGCGGAGGATAAGTTCATCCGAGTCACCAGCCTCAGAAATTGCAGGTTAACAGCAGCTCAGATTAGAGACCAGGTCAATGCCACACAGAGTTCTAGCAGCAGACACATCTCTACAACAACTGATAAGAGGAGACTGTGTGCAGCAGGCCTTCATGGTAAAATAGCTGCTAGGAAACCACTGCTAAGGACAGGCAACAAGCAGAAGAGACTTGTTTGGGCTAAAGAACACAAGGAATGGACATTACACCTGTGGAAATCTGTGCTTTGGTCTGATGAGTCCAAATTTGAGATCTTTGGTTCCAACCACCGTGTCTTTGTGTGACGCAGAAAAGGTGAACGAATGGACATGCCTGGTTCCCACCGTGAAGCATGGAGGAGGAGGTGTGATGGTGTGGGGGTGCTTTGCTGGTGACACTGTGGGGGATTTATTCAAAATTGAAGGAATACTGAACCAGCACGGTTACCACAGCATCTCGCAGCGGCATGCTATTCCATCCGGTTTGCGTTTAGTTGGACCATCATTTATTTTTCAACAGGACAATGACCCCAAACACACCTCCAGACTGTGTAAGGGCTATTTGAACAAGAAGGAGAGTGATGGGGTGCTACGCCAGATGACCTGGCCTCCACAGTCACCAGACCTCAACCCAATCGAGATGGTTTGGGGTGAGCTGAACCGCAGAGTGAAGGCAAAAGGGCCAACAAGTGCTAAGCATCTCTGGGAACTCCTTCAAGACTGTTGGAAGACCGTTTCAGGTGACTACCTCTTGAAGCTCATCAAGAGAATGCCAAGAGTGTCTAAAGCAGTAATCAAAGGAAAAGGTGGCTACTTTGAAGAACCTAGAATATAAGACATATTTTCAGTTGTTTCACACTTTTTTGTTAAGTATATAATTCCACATGTGTTAATTCATAGTTTTGATGCCTTCAGTGTGAATCTACAATTTTTATAGTCATGAAAATACAGAAAACTCTTGGAATGAGAAGGTGTGTCCAAACTTTTGGTCTGTACTGTATATATATATATATATATATATATATATATATATATATACACATACATATAGATATATATATCTATATATCTATATATACATATAGATATATATATATATATATATATATATATCTCAAAAAATAAAATTTTTACTAAAACGACAAATATCACAAAATTATGGATATTTCTAGATTTGACACCTGAGTTATGCTAGGTTTTTTTTTTTTTTTTTTACGAATTTTGACACACTGAGCTCAAAAGGTTAACCATTACTGTTCTAGTACATATACTGTGGCTGCCTGATAAACCAGCCACATCAAGAAAACCGTGGCAAGGTTTCAGACACATGCCAGACCATAGAAATTTCCTGTGTTCATGGTTGTATCCATTGCCAACTGATCAAGACAAAAGACTATCACTACTAAGATGGTTAGAGAAAATCTTTAAAACTAAAAAAAAAAACTCTCGTTCCTCTGTCTCCCTTGCAGCCGCTCTGACTCTGACTGAGGTCACCAACTTCCCTCTACTTGTGACAAACGCCTGTAGAGTAGAATGGAGTTGGTCACATGACCTAGAGTTGGAGCTTCAGCAGTGGAGACCGCAATGACAGTTTCGGCTTCCTCAACTTCAGGGCTCTGGGGGACTAAAGGTGTATATTAGTAATATAACTTAACCAGTGCAGGGTATGCACTGGCATGCTCTATTAATCCCCCAAATATATTCTATATAGTATATCCAAAGGGACCTGTTCCTGTACCCAGATCCCAGACCCACTTGGCAATGCGGTGGCTGGGCACAGTGTCCAGGAGGAGTGAATGACGCCCCTCATGTGTGTGTCTTTCGCCATTTATTCTACTAGAGTTAAGGAAATCTTGTCTATTTAAGTGACTTCCATAGCTATGAATAGAGAGAGACATGCACATGTGCGGCCACCTCTCCATTCATTCTCTGCCCAGCTGCAGTGGCTGGCAGCCATCTAACCAAGCAGGATGGGATTGGGAACAACCCTGTACTGTAGATAGGAGCAGGTCTTAGAGTTGGAACTACCATTTATCACACATTTTTGAAAATGCTATAATAGGAGTTGAGAATACCTTTTAAAGAGAGCACTGAAAATATGGCAGCATAAAAAAACACAACTCTAAATTTCATAACCCAGGCTAAAAAAAAGTGTGGAGTCATTGTGCAATTATAGAGGTCTCAGATGAGTCTGACACCGTGATCAGATCACGATGCCATTATTCCTGTGCTGGAAAGCAGGATCTGAAGGCTTATGCTGCCCACACAGAGCCAGTTAATACAACGGCAATCAAAAGCCCGATTGTTTGTCTCCAAGGCAGCCGCGCTGGTTGCATCATCCGGGAATAACTTAAAGAAGCAGCGCTTATTAGCTTCATGCAATTCTTTCCATGTCAACAGAGACAAGCAAAGTGCTAGACAGTATGTCCGCTGGCCATAGTTCTCCTCTCATGAGGGAGTTATGTTACTGAAGCAATGAAGCAGCAAAAGATTTAATATAAGAGGACGCTTGGCACTTGTAAACTATGAAAATGAAAGCCAGAAAAAAGAAAAATAAAATTGCTCCTGCTTGGTCAGGTCAGCAGGATTTTAGTTTACGGAATATAGTTAAATCCATTTGTAGACCTTGTCATAATGTAATTTATTATAAGGCATCTCTTGGAATAGTAGATTATAATAAGACTGTGCAGTCTAATAAAACGTGCTGCTGCCACATATCCTACAGTACATCTACAGCTATGACAGGCCTCATGCATACAGCTCCATACAACCTCTAAACTAAACGGAGCCAATGAACTGTATGGGGCCATACTGTACCTTCATATACCTCAGATTTCATTAAAAATTACATAAAGTATGGGTCTGCCAGAAAAAAAAATGATGGCACGCTCCATCAGAAGCCATATTACGCAGATAATAAAATATTTGTCACCAGTATAAATCCATTACTTTGTTGAGAAACAGACTGGATTCTCAGCTGGATTAACCCAAACACCTTCCTTTGGCAATATCGTCTGGTTCCCGTGACAGTACCTGGAGGTAGTGCATTTATTCTATTTTTCTTTTCCTGGCAGATAAATGACAGACACTTTAACATAAAAAGCTAAGAGGTCAAATCTGCCTGAAAGGAGCCAACTTCCTTAAGTCCTCCGAGGAAAGATAATATCCCTTGCATCCAAAATTCATGGTAGAACTCAAAAGTGGGGCGACAAAGAGCATGGGAATCCAAAAGAATACATTATATTCTATGTATTCTATATATTCCATGAATATATAGAGAAATGCAAAAACTAATCATTTAAAGCAAGCCTGAGAGAGAGGAACTGAGCTCTCTTCGATATAGAAGTAAAAAGCAGAGTAAATCCAGACAGGACTCCTAGGAAAGAGAGTTAGGAGTCCAGCTTAGCCCATGCACACACAGTCTTCTTCCTCTCTATTATACCCTGCTCTGAGATAGGGGAGAAATCTGTTAGGTGGAGAAATAAGCATTTTTCTCTAATAATGTTTCTTATACTCACTTGCACTATTGATTTATGCAAAGTATGTAAAAACTGCATGACCATTTATGCAAATATAAAAATAATCTTAAAATGAAAATGTCCTATGGCTTTCCATGGTAATAGACAACCTGAAAGCCTTGTTCAGTCTACTTCTGTAGTCATATTGCCATCCATCTGGCCCCCACATTTTGCTTAAAAGGATTAATATTTCAGTTTCACACAAATATTGAGAGCCAAATGTTATTGTTTGTAAAATGAAAAAAGTTTACGTTTTTCTAATATACTTTTTGTATCAGTGCCTCATGGTTTTCTAAACCATCTCACATGGTCATGTGATACACATCCATGGTCATGTGATGGACACAGAGGTGCACAGCTTGTAACTAGGCAGATGTCTGATTACTGTGCTGTGACCAAAACGAGCTGTACACCCAGGGGCGTAACTACCGGGGTAGCCGTGATAGCAGCTGCCACAGGGCCCGAAACATTACGGGGCCCCGCTGGTCCCCGATGCTTTTTTTTAATAGGCCATTACCTGCTAGAGTAACCCCAGCAGGTAACGGGCCCTATATATAGTGCCTTGCGAAAGTATTCGGCCCCCTTGAACTTTTCAACCTTTTGCCACATTTCAGGCTTCAAACATAAGGATATAAAATTTTTATTTTTTGGTGAAGAATCAACAACAAGTGGGACACAATCGTGAAGTGGAACGAAATTTATTGGATATTTTAAACTTTTGTAAAAAATAAAAAACCGAAAAGTGGGGCGTGCCAAATTATTCGGCCCCCTTAAGTTAATACTTTGTAGTGCCACCTTTTGCTGCGATTACAGCTGCAAGTCGCTTGGGGTGTGTCTCTATCAGTTTTGCACATCGAGAGACTGAAATTCTTGCCCATTCTTCCTTGGAAAACAGCTGGAGCTCAGTGAGGTTGGATGGAGAGCGTTTGTGAACAGCAGTTTTCAGCTCTTTCCACAGATTCTCGATTGGATTCAGGTCTGGACTTTGACTTGGCCATTCTAACAACTGGATACGTTTATTTGTGAACCATTCTATTGTAGATTTTGCTTTATGTTTGGGATCAGTGTCTTGTTGGAAGATAAATCTCCGTCCCAGTCTCAGGTCTTTTGCAGACTCCAACAGGTTTTCTTCCAGAATGGTCCTGTATTTGGCTCCATCCATCTTCCCATCAATTTTAACCATCTTCCCTGTCCCTGCTGAAGAAAAGCAGGCCCAAATCATGATGCTGCCACCACCATGTTTGACAGTGGGGATGGTGTGTTCAGGGTGATGAGCTGTGTTGCTTTTACGCCAAACATATCGTTTTGCATTTCGGCCAAAAAGTTCGATTTTGGTTTCATCTGACCAGAGCACCTTCTTCCACATGTTTGGTGTGTCTCCCAGGTGGCTTGTGGCAAACTTTAAACGAGACTTTTTATGGATATGTTTGAGAAATGGCTTTCTTCTTGCCACTCTTCCATAAAGGCCAGATTTGTGCAGTGTACGACTGATTGTTATCCTATGGACAGACTCTCCCACCTCAGCTGTAGATCTCTGCAGTTCATCCAGAGTGATCATGGGCCTCTTGGCTGCATCTCTGATCAGTCTTCTCCTTGTTTGAGATGAAAGTTTAGAGGGACGGCCAGGTCTTGGTAGATCTGCAGTGGTCTGATACTCCTTCCATTTCAATATGATCGCTTGCACAGTGCTCTTTGGGATGTTTAAAGTTTGGGAAATCTTTTTGTATCCAAATCCGGCTTTAAACTTCTCCACAACAGTATCACGGACCTGCCTGGTGTGTTCCTTGGTCTTCATGATGCTCTCTGCGCTTTAAACAGAACCCTGAGACTATCACAGAGCAGGTGCATTTATACGGAGACTTGATTACACACAGGTGGATTATATTTTTCATCATCAGTCATTTAGGACAACATTGGATCATTCAGAGATCCTCACTGAACTTCTGGAGTGAGTTTGCTGAACTGAAAGTAAAGGGGCCGAATAATATTGCACGCTCCACTTTTCAGTTTTTTATTTTTTACAAAAGTTTAAAATAACCAATAAATTTCGTTCCACTTCACAATTGTGTCCCACTTGTTGATTCTTCACCAAAAAATTAGAATTTTATATCCTTATGTTTGAAGCCTTAAATGTGGCAAAAGGTTGAAAAGTTCAAGGGGGCCGAATACTTTCGGAAGGCACTGTACTTACCGTTCCCCGGGATCCTGCTCATGGCTCCCTGAGCTTCCGATTCTGCGGAGGCGGCTGTGCGCAGTAGCGGGGATCGGTAGGTAAGGCCGCGGGCCGAACCCCACAAACACTGCTATCATTATACTCCGGGGTCTTTTCAGACCCCAGAGTATAATAATCGGAGGCCCAGGGGAGGTGAGGGAACATAAAAATCAATGTACTTGCCTCTCCTACGCTTCTCCAGAGCATAATAATTGTTCATGGATGGTCCACAATGGGGCATAATACTGTGTGCAGGGGCCACTATCGGGAATAATACTGTGTGCAGGGGCCAATATGCTGCATAATACTGTGTGCAGGGGTCACTATGGGACATAATACTGTGTGCAGGGGTCACTATGGTTCATAATATTGTGTGCAGGGGCCACTATGGTTCATAATACTGTGTGCAGGGGCCACTATGGGGCATAATACTGTGTGCAGGGGCCACTATGGTTCATAATACTGTGTGCAGGGGCCACTATGGGGCATAATACTGTGTGCAGGGGCCACTATGGCACATAATAGTGTGCGCAGGAATGCGGTTTTTTGGGGGGGTTGGAGGGGGCAGTCGGGGGGGGGGCGGTTGGGGGCAGTGGTTCGGGGGGGGGGGAGCCCTATGTCAAATGTTCGCCTTGGGGCCCAGCCATTCCTAGTTACGCCACTGTGTACACCTGTGTATCCATCACATGACCATGGACTGTATATCACATGACCATGGACTGATTTTTATCCACTGGAAGTAAACGGTGAATGACAGCAAGCAGAGATGTAGAAAACCACGAGGAATTGAAACAAAATATATTGGAAAATTGTAGCCCTTTTTATTATACAAACATTAACATTTGTCTCTCAATACTTGTCTGTAACTGGACAACAAAGTGCATATTAGTAAAAATTTTGGGGTCACTGAAGGGAAGGTAACTGTGAGATCTGCACAAAGTTTGAAACCATGGAAACACTTAGATCTGTATAGGAACTTATGTCCCAAAACAAGACATTTTTGAACAGTTTGTCCAATGTATTTGATAAGCCAATCTTTAGGATGAACGGAAGCAGAGCTGCAGTACCTAGGTATGTTCCATACACAGTGAACGGAGCCATCTGCTTCTGACTCCATACACTGTCTAGTTCCAGGGCTGGAGGCTGCTGCACACAGCTGACCAGTTGGGGTGCCAGCTGTCAGTCCCCCACTGATACTGAAAACCTATAATAAGGAAAGCTGTATAACCCCTTTAAGATGACATGTAAAGTTGCAGTTTTTTTTCTCCGTGGGAGACTCCACCTCAGAATCCACTGAAAATCGGCAGAGAGAAAAGCCCTGCAAGGAGGACTTTTCTCTCCGCCAGTTTCAGTATAAAACGGGCAGAACCCATTTTAGTCGAGTCCTTTTAAGCAGACAGGGTCTCCATCTTTCGGTTCCACATGCAGACCCGAACAACGGAAACCTGAACGTTAGTGTGAACCTAGCATAATTTAGATGCAATGTAGAAATAACAAAAAGCATTAAAATGTGTACATAGCCAGTGCCCATAGGTTTTAAAAACACAGCATTTTAGTTACAGAAGCTGAACTTTGGGTGGAATTCTTCTTTACCCTATAACTTAAAACAATATTTTTTACACAAATCTGCCTACAAAGTTATTTTATTAGTGGGACTTTAACAACATGTAAAGCATCTCAAAGGACTTCTCTATGTAGATATTTTAGGCTAAAAGATATTACATTGGCTTGACAGATATGCAGATGGCTTCAATTACATATAACATTCATAATGGTAAATGAGCGAGTATTGCAGAAATCACTTTCTAGACCGCTGGTAGACTCTTTGCTTTGTTGGTAGTGTTTTATGTTATTGTATGTAGCAAATATGTTCTAACCCACAAATGATCTTGATCTCTGCAACCTCAATCTTTGTTGTGCACCTCTCCTCTTAAAGCTGCCCTTTAACCCCTCACCACTTAGTGTTCCTTTTCACTTTTTTTTTTTTTTAATGGATAACTCCAAATGTACATTAAAGGGACAAAGCATTCTTACATTAGGGACATCCTGAGTGCCTTTCTTTTCTTCCCTTGGGTCACTATCATAATAAGCTACACAATATTGGGATTAAAGCTATATATTTTATCAAACGGAGAAAAAAAAAAGGATTTTTCAAAGGGTTTTCAAGACACAATGGCCTTGATTTTGATTCATGTAGCGGACCCTAGAAATCAGGGCAGTAAAGAAATGACTGACTCTCAGTTTTCCCAACCTATTTTCTCGAGAACTTGAAAGGAAAGGTGGCTTTTCTTCAATGTTAAATGTGTATAATAATCCATGTGTCCAATTAAATAGAATGTTTTTCTATATAATATACTCTAGAGAATAGATAGACTTTAGCCACATTATTACTAATAAATGAACTGATAAAATAAAATCAAATAAATATTGCAAAAACACCTCAAATTATATCACACAATGTGACCCAAGTGCCCTACCACTCCCTTTCCAGTTTAGGAGGGAAAAAATGGATATACTATAGAACTAATATATATTATAGATGGTTCAAATGGTAATAATATATGTTGGAAATATCTGACTATAATTTGGCTGGGTTTCTGCTGTTGTTTGCAGTAAGAAACTACCGCTGATTAGTCCTATTCAGTCAGAAAGGGGCCACACGCTGTGGTTTCTGCGTTGTTTTCATAAATATAGTGCAGGACGCTTAGTTTTTCAGCTTCAGTGATTTAGAATCCCTACGTTTTAGATTATTATAATAGGCATTGCAAGACAAAAAAGAGGCGTTTTCCATGCTTATTTTGGGTTGAAAAACACATCAAAATTACCATGCAAAAAATACCATGTGAACATACCCTTATGTTTACAAAGACACCAAGTTTGTAATTTTATATTTAGTTTTGATTTTTACAGGTTCAGTTGACCATATATATATATATATATATATATATATATATATTGAGCGCCAACATATTCTGTAGCATTTTACAGATCCGGGGGAAATTTACCAAAATAGGCACAGGACAGGGGCATGAACACTGTGGCCCAACAGCTCATACCAGAAATCTGCCTTAAGTTACAACTGAAACCTACACCAGTATCTGGCGAAAAGCCACACAAATATGGGGAGAACATACAAACTCCATGTAGATGTTGTCCCTGGTCAGAGACGAAACCAAGACTTCAAAGCTGCATGGCAACAGATGTCAGCGAGGTTAAAAGGGGTTGTGCAGGATTAGAAAATATAGCCGATTTCTATTTTGCAGTTAGTGACATCATGTCCGTAGGTCACATGGCTGTGCTGCAGTTCAGTCTTGTTCATTTTAATGGGGAGTGAACTGTAGCATTGCCATATGCCCAAGGGATGTCAGGTCACATCCTGACCAAAATAAAACAACCGTTTCTAATCCTACACAACCCCTTTTTCTCTAGCCCACACTGTTACCCAGAAATCAATGCTATTAGTTTTGGTGCTTGATATGCTATTTAGGCTCTGTACTGTCAGGTCGGTGGTCTCAGACAGGAGCAAATAAGGGGAGTAACACAGAGTTCTGACTCTGATTGGAGCTCTGAATTGCACCCCCTGCCTCACGCTGTTCTTCTGACATTACAGAGTCTAAATAGCACATCAGGCACCAAAACTAACTGCACCTGTTACTCAGGAACAGTAGAGACTAGAGAAAAAAAAATCCAACTGTGCTGGAATCAGTGGACCGGTGACTATTAACGAACTTGAATTGATAGAGGTGATGAAAGGTCCTCTTTAAGGATTAAGCACTTGTATTATAAATAGTCAATCATTTTGTTCTTGAAGAAATAAGCCACTATATGTATATGGTGGAGTCTGGCATGATAGCAGTCAGCCAACAGTTATCTAAAGTGTTTGGTGCAACAGTCATAGATAGGGGCTACGCGGTGGTCACAATGTGCAATGGGATATCTCCACCCTTGCTTATAGTCCTTAGATGCTGTAATCCTAGTTGATTGTAGTATCAGAATGGTTAAAGGGGTTGTCCGAGATAAATGGAAATCCCTACATTAATCTAAACACCCTCTCCCCTCCTACTTTCTAAATAACATAATTAATAAAAAATGTTTATTTAACCATATCCCTGGAGCGGACATGTGACCGCCCCAGGGACATTTTCTGATTATCCGGTGACGATCCGTTTCCCCATTTCCGGAAACGGATCGTCATTACTACTCCCACCCCCATCCACTCCATTATACTTACCTTCCACGGCTTCTTATTGCGGGACGGCTCCTCCTTCTTTTCTGACTGCTGTCGCTTCTCCCAGTGCTGCTCTGCGAACTGCAGCTGATAATCCACCTCTACTGCGCAGCTCCCAAGCATGCGCAGTAGAGGTGAATCGTCACTGCAGGGCACAGAGCAGCGCTGGGAGAAGAGTGCGCGCCTGCAGAATCAGTAAAGAAGGAGGGGCATCCTGCAGGAAGAAGGATGGAAGGAAGGAAGAGAGGTAAGTATATAATGGGGTCGGTGGTTGGGCTGAGTAGGTTGGGAAAAGCTACTAGTGGGCGGGATAGCTAGAGAGACAGGGAGGGGGTGTTTGGGAGGGAGGGAGAGAGAGAAAGAGAGAGAGAGGGAAGGTGAGAGAGAGGAAGGGGGGGAGTGAGGTGAGAGGGAGTTAGTGTGGAAGTTACATAGCAGAAAGCTGAACCATGTAAACAAATGCAGAAGATGCCAGGAGCTACCAGAGACACCCAGAATCACTCAAAACACTGCTAAAGGTATATGGTTGCATTTATTAACCTATTAATATTACTAACAGACATTTTTTGCTTGGAAAACCCCTTTAAGCTGTAATTTGTCCATAAATTGAAACAATGGTTCCCATGGGTGATCTTGGAGTTAAAGAGCATGACAAAGGTCTTTATTTCAGAGCATACATAAGATGTCCTTGCCAAAAAGAAGATAGTGGTAATGGTGAAGGGGGAAATTACCTGTGTATCATGTAAATGCAAGTAACAGTCTTTAAATGTTATTGTATTATACTAGGAAACTAAGTGCTTAGGACAGTGCTGGTCTCAAAAAGTAACTCAAACATAGCAATACATTTCATCCCTGTATACATACAAGGTTTCGTGTAAAGTGAAACGCGTTGCTCTGTTTACTGCACTGAGCAGGTTACATGACAACTTACTTGCTGCAGTAGACGTTTCAGCTTCAGAAGTTGTGTCTTCACTGTTGTGCAGTCTTGAACCATGTGGCAGAGAGTCATTTCATCAAGTATCACTGTATTGTCTCGAAAAGCCGTCATCTGGGAGGATCGTGGCGATTGTGAGTAAAAGTTGGGACTCCCATAGCTTTCTCTATGGTCGGTGGGAGACTCTAGGTAGGAGGATCCTCTGAAATACAACATTTTCATTAATACTATTGGTACATCTGTCATCAGCTCGTAGACAAAAAAAAATGGAATTACAGAACTATCCAATTATAAACATGGAGAGCGTGTTCTCAAGGTGTTTGACTATGCTGTTTATGGCTTTTAGTTTCAATGTCTGCATTGGGCAATAACGGACCATAAATCTCTCTTAGATATTTATTAGGATTAGGAGATGTGTTCAGGATTAGGATTCATTTTATTTTACACATTCTCTTCATATTTTTGTATCATTTTGGTCCTGCATTTATTAAGATTTAGGAAATGTGTACAAATTAAATTATTTTATACATTGAATTAAAGGGTTAATGCCATAAAAAGGTGGGGGTCTGACTGCTGAGGCCCCACCGACCCAAACAAGGTACATTTCAATGTCCACCTTCATTTCATTCATTTAATGAGAGAACCAGAGATAGCAAAGTGCTGTACATTGACTATTTCTGTCGCTCCCACTGAAACGAATAGAACGGGAGAGCGCATTCTGTGTCCACTGTTACATCCTGAATGGGGATAAACTGCCCCTATTCTCGGAATTGCTGGGTGTCTCAGTGTCACATAACCCCTTTAAAGTTATAGGCTGCAGTTTGTTTGCATCATTTAAGTCTCTTATTAAGGTTAGGATCAGGAAACATGTACAGATTTATTTTTTTATACACTGCCTTTACATTTTAGGCTGCCATTTGGTGAAAGGGATACTTGAGGGTACTTTAATTTTTTTTTCTAACCTCAATCTTCCTGCTCTTGTTTAACACTTTAATCACTAAGACTAAGAGGCCTGCTGAACACACATAAGCCTGCTCTGTGAAAGTAGCAGGGTGCTTTAAATGAAATAAAGAAGTGCATTTTAGCCTCAAAGGTGCATTCTTTTTTGCTACAATTAATATAATGTAATATAATAATAATATAATAATAAGATAGGTGGAGTTAAGACACCAGGCACCTCCACTGATCAGCTGCTGTCAGCACAGTGTAAACATCCAGCAGCAGACAGCTCTGTACACTGGGTAGTGACTATTTTTTGCTATGCTTTGAATGGGAGTTGAAGTGCAATAGCAAGGCAAGGTGACAACATAAGTCTACAGAGTTATATGCAACTGGCTCCCTACACTGTGCAGAGAACAGCTGATAAGTGGGAGTCTGGGTATTGGACCCCCAATGATCTGATATCCCTGAACTATCCTATCCAGAGGAAGTTATATTGAAACACTCCCTAAAGGACCCCTTAATATCTGATCTTGGACAACCCCTTTAACTTTCTAGACAACATTCTGACAACTAACTGACTCTCAATGCAGGAAATATGTATTATTATTAATTATTATTATTGATGATGATGATGATGATGATGATGATGATGATGATGATGATAATAATAATAATAATACATTTTATCTATATAGTGCCAACATATTCTGCAGCACTTTACAAAATGTAGGGTTCAAGTACAGACAAAAAGATACATTACAGAGAAATAGTCAATTCACACAATTGGACTGAGGGCCCTGCTCGCAAGAGCTTACAATCTAAAAAAACCAAAGGAGCAAAATATGTTTCTTAAGGCAATGACTATTGTGATGCCTATGATATAAAGCATAGAATTGCCCCAAATCTACACTATTAAAAAATGATGCTCCACCACAGTATATTAGGGCGACACACTATTCAGGGCCAACACATAGATGGGAACAATAACAATTAAATAGCAAAGTGGAACATTTCTTCCGCAGTCAATAGGAGAAAAGCAGTTATACAGTATAAAAGGTTATTTAAGCGACCGTCACTGAGCCCTTGATCAATGGTTGCCTTTGTTGCATGAATCATTCCAGTACCAAGGTTTTTCATTTTGTCTGTGAAAAATTGATGAATATTTCCTCTTATCTTCAAGGTTAACTTTCAAGATCGGGATCAATAGAAAACAATATTCATGCAAATTGAGATATATACAGTACAGACCAAAAGTTTGGACACACCTTCTCATTCCAAGAGTTTTCTGTATTTTCATGACTATAAAAATTGTAGATTCACACTGAAGGCATCAAAACTATGAATTAACACGTGTAATTATATACTTAACAAAAAAGTGTGAAACAACTGAAAATATGTCTTATATTCTAGGTTCTTCAAAGTAGCCACCTTTTGCTTTGATTACTGCTTTGCACACTCTTGGCATTCTCTTGATGAGCTTCAAGAGGTAGTCACCTGAAATGGTCTTCCAACAGTCTTGAAGGAGTTCCCAGAGATGCTTAGCACTTGTTGGCCCTTTTGCCTTCACTCTGCGGTCCAGCTCACCCCAAACCATCTCGATTGGGTTCAGGTCTGGTGACTGTGGAGGCCAGGTCATCTGGCGTAGCACCCCATCACTCTCCTTCTTGGTCAAATAGCCCTTACACAGTCTGGAGGTGTGTTTGGGGTCATTGTCCTGTTGAAAAATAAATGATGGTCCAACTAAATGCAAACCGGATGGAATAGCATGCCGCTGCAAGATGCTGTGGTAACCATGCTGGTTCAGTATTACTTCAATTTTGAATAAATCCCCAACAGTGTCACCAGCAAAGCACCATCACACCTCCTCCTCCATGCTTCACGGTGGGAACCAGGCATGTAGAGTCCATTCGTTCACCTTTTCTGCGTCGCACAACGACACGGTGGTTGGAACCAAAGATCTCAAATTTGGACTCATCAGACCAAAGCACAGACTTCCACAGGTCTAATGTCCATTCCTTGTGTTCTTTAGCCCAAACAAGTCTCTTCTGCTTGTTGCCTGTCCTTAGCAGTGGTTTCCTAGCAGCTATTTTACCATGAAGGCCTTCTGCACACAGTCTCCTCTTAACAGTTGTTGTAGAGATGTGTCTGCTACTAGAACTCTGTGGTGCATTGTCCTGGTCTCTAATCTGAGCTGCTGTTAACCTGCGATTTCTGAGGCTCGGGTGAACTTATCCTCCGCAGCAGAGGTGACTCTTGGTCTTCCTTTCCTGGGGCGGTCCTCATGTGAGCCAGTTTCTTTGTAGCGCTTGATGGTTTTGGCCACTGCACTTGGGGACACTTTCAAAGTTTTCCCAATTTTTCGGACTGACTGACCTTCATTTCTTAAAGTAATCATGGCTACTCGTTTTTCTTTACTTAGCTGCTTTTTTCTTGCCATAATACAAATTCTAACACTCCATTCAGTAGGACTATCAGCTGTGTATCCACCTGACTTCTGAACAACACAACTGATGGTCCCAACCCCATTTATAAGGCAAGAAATCCCACTTATTAAACCTGACAGGGCACACCTGTGAAGTGAAAACCATTTCAGGTGACTACCTCTTGAAGCTCATCAAGAGAATGCCAAGCGTGTGCAAAGCAGTAATCAAAGCAAAAGGTGACTACTTTGAAGAACCTAGAATATAAGACATATTTTCAGTTGTTTCACACTTTTTTGTTAAGTATATAATTCCACATGTGTTAATTCATAGTTTTGATGCCTTCAGTGTGAATCTACAATTTTTATAGTCATGAAAATACAGAAAACTCTTGGAATGAGAAGGTGTGTCCAAACTTTTGGTCTGTACTGTATATATATATATATATATATATATATATATATATATATATTAAAAAGGTTAATAGAGAGGAGAAAATAATACTGCAGTGTATAAGAATAAAAGATAATAAATCACAGGTAATGAGTGATGGTGGGCACTAATAGACAATTACTTTAATGTGGTTCTGGCAGTTATCCTGGCTTATCTGAGTGCAGCATAGGATAAAGTGAGGTTGCTGAGCTCAGGGTTATATAGTTGTCTAATAAATAAATATATGGCCAATAAATACCAATACCCCTCGCAAGGAGCTCAGTGACAGACAGAGCTGGATTTAGTACATGGCATCAGTTTCTAAAACAGTAAAAGTGACACGTTATATAGTATTTATAGGATATTACCAAGCAGCCAGACAATTAGGAGATATATAATATACTAGCAGAAGGACCCGACTTCGCACGGGTATATTTCATTTTTTGTTTGTGTAGTGACCCCATAAGAATTGGCCAGTTTTGCACTTGACATCCAGTATGGCAGTCCAGTATAGGTACAGTCTATTTATGGCTGTGTTGCTATGGAAACCTGGTAAATGAAATGTGAACTTATATTGGCTGATACACGTCATATGACTGAATATTTAAAGACCTGCGAACTGCTATTGACTCATACAGGTCATAAATAGCTTGGTTGCTATGGAAACCTGGTGTAAAGCTGTGTGTATGTCAAGACTGAAGAACCTGCGATTTTCCATTGGTCCATAAGTGTCATGTAATCATGTGTATCTCAGTTTGGATATCAGTTAAAGACCTGCGATCGGTTGTTATGGAAAACCTGGAGTAAAGCTGTGTGTATGTGACATTTTGTAACAGTGTCATCCACAGCGCCCTGCCCCTTTAAAGCTGGCCTACAGCAGTGAAGAAAAATGGCTGGGTTGTTATGGAAACATGGAGTGCAGCTGTGTGCATGTGGCTGACAATGCCTTGTCACATTGGAGACGGGCTTGGTTCTGCTGGGTTGTTTCAGCAGCTCGCTGTTGTCTGTGACATACCTTTTCAGATTGGAGACGGGCTTGGGTCTGCTGAGAGTTTTCATTAGCTCGAGCAGCAGCCATGCGTTTTGCTGCAGGGGGCAAGAGTAGTTTAAAAACGTTTCAATTTATAAGAATGCTGAAATCCAGTATGGCAGTCCAGTCAGTGGCGTAAATACCGGGGTAGCAGTGGTAGTGGCTGCCACAGGGCCAGGCACATTAGGGGTCCCGGCAGGCCCCTGATGTTTTTTTTGTTTTTTTTTATAGGCCATTACTTGCTGGTGTAACACCAGCAGGTAACGTGCCCTATTTACTTACCCATCCCCGCTCCTGCTCACGGCCGCCTGCGCTTCACCTTCTGCGGAGGCGACTGTGAGCAGGAGCGGGGAACGGTAAGTAAGGCCTGCGGGCCGTGAACCCCACAAACACTGCTATCATTATACTCTGGGGTCTTTTCAGACCCCAGAGTATAATGATTGGAGGACCCGAGGAGTTGAGGGAACATAAAAAACACTGTTACTTACCTCTCCTGCGCTCCAGCAGGCTTAGGGCCTACTTGGTGACGTCCCAGACATCGGTAGGCCAGTCCAACGTCATTATGCGTCGTGATGCATGCCTGGCTCACTTGACATCTGGTCCAACATTGAAGAGGTAGCGCGAATTGCACATAATACTATATGAAGGGGCCACTATGGGACATAATACTGTGTGCAGAGGCCACTATGGGGCAGAATACTGTGTGCAAGGGCCACTATGGGGCATAATAGTGTGTGCAGGAATGCAATTTGTGTGGGGGGGGGGGCGGTTGCCAGGGGGGGTCCCATGTCAAATGTTCGCCTTGGGACCCAGCCATTCCTAGTTACGCCACTGGGTCCAGTATAGGTACAGTCTATTTATGGCTGTGTTGTTATGGAAACCTGGTAAATTAAATGTGAACTTATATTGGCTGATACATGTGATATGACTGAATATTTAAGGATCTGCGAACTACTATTGACTAATACAGGTCATAAATAGCTTGGTTGCTATGGAAACCTATGTGCCTAAGGAGACTAAGTGCCTGCGAGCTTCTATTGGCTGATAAGGGAAATGTGACCATGTGTATGGCAGTTGGAATATGAGTGAAAGACTTGGAGGCTTGTATTAGCTAATGCTTGTCATTTTTTGGAAATACTGTATCTCAGGAATGGTACATCCTTTAGAGCTGAGACCCAGTCTAAAATATTTCCGGACACCTGAAGTACATGTGTGCCAAATTTGGTGAGGATCGGTCCAGTCGTTTGGTTGCGCATAAAGAACAGACAGACAGACAGAAACTCATTTTTATATATGTAAGAGATAAAAGAGATGACTTTCTATATTGTATGAAGCTGTGCTTATTTGTTACAGAATTAAAAAACGAAATTAAAAAATCATATTTTCCCACATAGTATTACATATATTGGGGGAATATATTAAATTGTTTACAGCAGGGGTCGGTAACCCCCAGCACGTGTGCCAAGAGTGGCACGCCAGGCTTATTTCCCTGGCACGGCAGCGGTGTGTTCACATATGTCCGGCGCAGCTATCTGTTTCCCTCCAGTGTGGTGCACACAAGCTGGAGGGGAAACTGATGCCAGGACGGATCCCATAGTTTTCTATGGGATCGGTTCTGGCACAAGAGGCATCAGTTCTGGCGCCGGATCTGTGCCTCAGCCGGATGGAAAAACGTTACCTGCAGCGTTTTCCATCCGGCTTCCTTAAAATTTCATTAGCGCCGGGTGAAGATGGATGCGGCATCACCGGCGTCTGCACAGTCTATGTACAGTAGTGAAGCCGGTAATTGCCGGCTTCACTACTGTACCTGAGCGAATTGCTCAGGATTGGTTAAAGCTATAAAGAAACACTTGGATTCATTTTAAAGATGAGAATCTCCTCTTTAAAATGATACCAAGATCACCATGATCGTCCTTAAACATCCTGAGCGATTCGCTGGTGAAAACGATGTTCGGCATTGAAATCCCAATGCAGATCTCAAGGTCAATCATGGAGATCTTGGTATCTTTTTAAAGATGAGATTTTCATCTTTAAAATGAATCCAGTTGCATCTTTGTGGCCCTAATAGATCCTTAGAAATGGGGCTCTAAATGTGTGTCCCCTCCTCCTGCCTCAGGCAGCATCTTAGAGCTAAGGAAGGAGGGGGGAGGAGGAGCTGCAGAGACAATGTTAACTCATCATTGTCTGTGCATAAGCTGCAGATGACGGGGGTTGGGGGTAGCAGAGACTTCCATCCTTATCCCTTCTCCTATCAGAGAGCATACTGTACTTTTGCTCTCTGATAGTCACATAGAGGGATAATGTAATACCCCTCTGAGCCTAATCACATAACCAGGAAGTTTATTGGTGCTGTGACCCAGACATTTACCATCGTCCAGGTCGCAGCGCCAGAAGTGTCGCACCAAACACTTACACAACACATGCACAAAGTCACCAATAAAGTTTACATTTTTTCACTGTCTCTGTCCTGTCCATACCTGATCTTTATAGAGTAAAATACGCCGCCCGCCTCTCTAGTGATATCTGTTACACACTAAAATAATAGTAATAGCAATTATCACTAGTATTATCACCATAATACCGTGTGCAGGGGCCGCTATGTGACATAATACCGTGTGCAGGGGTTGTCAGACTTACAATTATTGACCGGCACTCTGAGTACCTCAACTTTGATTTTTTTAATCGAAATCGGCACGCCGAACAAAAAAGGTTGCCTACCCCTGGTTTACAGTATTGTTAACAAAAAAAGCAGGGGTTAACTGAGAGGTGTGGCCTCAATAACAACTCATTTACTATCATTTATAGCAGAAACTGGTGTAAAAAACTACACCAGCTTCGTACATCTCACTCCGGCGCTCTGTTATTCAGTCTTAAATTCCCCACATTGGGTCACATTTACTAATAGTTACACAATGTAAACTTAGACAGTCTGAAAATGCATCAGATTTATCACAGTGACTGATGACAGTGATAAATCTGTTTTATCTTTAGACTGTTTTGTCTAAGTTTATACAACATATAGGTTGTTTTACTTCAAGCCAGAACTTCAAAAAAAATTTTGGCGTATATTGTTGCACCTTAAAGGGGTGGTCCACCATTTTTTTTTTCTTGTTTTGGCCTATACTTTGAGTAGGCCGTAAATAGCTGATTTTTGGGGAGCTGGCAGCTGGGCTCGGTGAGGATCAGCTGTTCGGAGGTGCCTCCAATCTGTGTACTACAGAGTACATGTAGCCAGAAGCAGTTGGCTCTGATGCCTGTATAGTGGTCAGGGGCAAGTATTGTAGCTCAGCTCCCACTGAAGTCTACAGGAGCTGAGCTGCAGGATAGAGAGACTGGTGTGGGGCCAAGGTGAGTATTATTTCCTTTATTATTTTACTAAGTATTTGATTTTTTAATCTGGTCTGGACGACCCCTTAATTCTGGGGAAGATGTGAGTAACCTACCTGCCATTGTGGTAATGATCAGGATTGCTCAAGTGGTACTGCTCTTGTCCATTTAGGCGAGGAGGTGCCCTTTTCCAAAATGCTTGCTGTTGTTGCCGCAAACTCCGATCAGTTCTCTCAAAGTGGCTCATATTTTCAACTTTCCCTGAAATAGACAAAGTTAACATAAGTTAGTTCCCATATTAATAAAAAAGAAATGATTATTTTCTAAAGTTTTAATAAATACTGACTCCATATGAAACTGGCATGTGCGTAGGCGGAAGGTTGACGTCAGAATTTTGTTTGCTTTACCTTTTTCTATACACCACTGTATATTGTAAGCAGCTCTACTGACCGCCTGCAATGCACAAGCTTATGAATTAGGGCACGTCTCTGCATGACATCTCACTACTGTAGAGGTATCCAAAACACAAACCATCTACAAATGAGTATATCTGTATTGTATATGATCATCAAAATAAACCTAAATACTCACATACACTGAAGTTTTGGTTTTTTTTTTTTTTAAGTGCTTTACCAACACGGGAACTCTGAAGAGCAACATTTGCTTAAAAAAAAGACAATTTTGTGTCGAGTTCGAGTCAGAAAAAAAGTTACCTACTCCGGCTTCAAAATAAAATTATTTATATTTTTTTAATTATATTAAACAATTATTGGTATTGTATAATTAATTAGATGCATAGTCTGTTGCATATTTCCTTTTATAGGAAGTCAATCACTAGCTTTTTAAGGAATTAGAGGTGATTTATTGCTTCTGACTGACCATGACAGTCAGGAGTCAGAATGTGTAAAAAATAGAGTTTAAGTCAAAGTTGGTGGTTTGGCCTACCGAATCCACAGCCCTGGTACTTTTCATCAAAAATTGATGCAAGTCATCTAAACCTCAGATGTAGAAGAGGGGTACTAGATGTAGCGTGGGGCAAGATAGGTGATAGGCAGTTGAAGCAGAGATGTGCTGACCAGTTGCAGCAGAGTGGTGCAGGATCACCTGCCAGCTGCAATGGAAAGATGCTCACCAGTTTCAGCTCAGGAACATTAGGCAGAGTTAACAGACGGGTGCTTGTCAGGTCTAACAAAGGAACACTACATTAAATGTAGCAGAGAAGCTCTGGTCAGGGGCAGCAGCAGGGAGGGTTGTCAAGGGCAGCAGTAGCAGGGGGGGACTGTCAGGGGCAGCAGGAGCAGGGGGGACTGTCAGGGGCAGCAGGAGCAGGGGGGACTGTCAGGGGCAGCAGGAGCAGGGGGGACTGTCAGGGGCAGCAGGAGCAGGGGGGACTGTCAGGGGCAGCAGGAGCAGGGGGGACCGTCAGGGGCAGCAGGAGCAGGGGGGACTGTCAGGGGCAGCAGGAGCAGGGTGGACTGTCAGGGGCAGCAGGAGCAGGGTGGACTGTCGGGGGCAACAGCAGCAGCAGGGAGGACTGTTAGGGGCAGCAACAGAAAGGAGACTGTCAGGTGTGGGAAAGAGGAACCTCTCAGGTATAGCAGAGGGGAGACTGCCAGGTGAAGTCAAAATGACAGCTAGGAATTGCAAAGTGATTCTTGTCACCTGTCGCAGCTCACAGAAATATCAGAATGTGCTATTGTTAGTTTTATCCATTACTGCGAGTATGCTTCCCATGGAAGATTGGAATGTTAAATACACAAACAAGAGCACTAAGTGATATGTTTAACTCTGCTAAATCCATCTATGGCTTCCACTGAGTTTCAGCAGTCTGTGCCAAACAACAACTTTAACAGTAACCATATAGATTATTATAGATTCTGCAACTGCAAACCAGCATCAAGTAAATAAAAGTTTCTAAAAATACAAAGTAAAACTGTTTCTTCATGAAGAATGCCTTGCTTCAGCAGATGTTCCCTCCTCACAGGGTTAGAAATATTTTATGCTGCTACTCACAGCTTATGCCAGCTATATGCCAGTCTGCTGTATATACCAAGACTAGTACTAAAACCTCTCGTTCTATGAGGTCATAAACAGCCACGTAGATCTGGACATTAATAAGAACAGAAGAAACAACAACAAAAACAGCAACAAAATAAGGTTAGCAAGTCTGTGCAGAGCATTCCACCCATAACCAGCAGCTACTTACCCAAACACAAGCGCCACACAAGGGAAACATTGTGTCATTCTTCAGCCGACTCTTGCACTATTGCATACAAGACATTAAAACAAACAGGCCTTCCTTCCTACTGAATTCCCACCCTTCGTGTGGCTGGGAATACGGCCCAGTTTTGTCCTGTGACTTGGAAAAAAAAAAACCCAGCCCTAACTAACCACTTGCATACTTAGCAAACTAGACTTGAGTCTTTAAATAGCTGCCTGTCTGACACTGAAGGCAAACTCTATGCGGGAAGGCCTCTACAGCACGATATTTACTTTTACCTAGAAAATTCCTAGACGGCCATGACAGACATCAAGATAAACCCAACACGAGTTAATATTTATCCTGCTCTGCATGAAAATGAAGTCTGCTGGGATCATCTGCACTGAGCTCATTCCTGAACGGGAGAGCCCCAGTACATAACAGGTTAAAGAAGCGAAGCGGACTCTTCATGTAAAGTCATGCAGCGGGTGCTTAGAACAAGCCGAAAATATTCATTAATTAGCTTCTGTGCAGCTACAAAGGCTTAACAAGACGTGTCGAGATAAATAGGGATGCACTCATGTGATCACTGTGGCATGTTCAATCTCATAGACTATGGCCAAACTAATCATTACCAGTAAAGTAGCAAGATCAAGCCATATGGCAGGGGATAGACTGTGTGTGCAGAAAACACTTACCATCTATCAAACTATGACCAGTAATAAATCTGCATCTTCTATCCACAAAGTCTCGCTCTAGTACAGAGCCACTAGAAAGATTACATTAGGGATCGGAACAAAAAGCAATAATGTAGCTCTAAGAAGAGCTCCGCATACATGCCTACAAACCTCTGATAGTGATGTAGCAGAGCTAAACTCAACTTCTGCGATTGGTTAAACTGCTGCAGCGTGATATCTTATCATAGAGGACAAGGAAAAACAATGTGAAGTCATTGAAAAATGTTTTTCCAACTAATTTTCATTGGTTTTGTTGTTTTCGATGATAAGATATCACACTACAGCAGTTTAACCAATTGCACAGGTTCGGGTTAACTCTGCTACATCTGTAGGTGGTGTTACTCGGCACACATTCACTCACTATCAGCTCTCTGATCTAATAGAGGGGAATCCACGTTGAGACCCCCAACCCCTTAAAGCCCATATGCCTTAATATGAGATATGAACAATGGGTTGTTCTAACACAAAGTCCCCTTTAAAAGGAACATTAAACCTAGACAGGGATAATACAAGTAAAAAATAAAGCAGTATTTTCTGAATTACGAAAACAGTATAAAAATCCTGCAGAAAACAATGGGGCTATCTTGGAGACTGATGAAGTGGGGCTTAGACAACAGCCAGGGTTTAATTCTTTATGTCCTACTGTAAAAGGGAGGGAGGCTCTGCTCCAGCCAGTTGTCTCACAGCCAGACACAAGACAGCAAGGAAGACCTGGGACACACTGTGCTCCTGAGATGCATAAAGAAGATTACTTTGTATATTTCTCAGGTTTAATTGCAATAGAATGCAAAATAGGGTCAAGGTAATGAAGATGTCAAACTTTCTTTAGCATTTTTTTTGGATGTTTAGTGTTCCTACCATATAATGATGGTCATAGACAGGGTAGATGGGATATACCCATCCAACAAGAAGTGATCAGATCATTCTTTTCTGGGACAGTGATAAATGACCATTTCACTCACGAAATCACGTGATATTGGGCCTTTTCTATCAAGAGTGAAGATGAACTTACATGTATGCAATAGGGAATTACATCCCACTGGTGGACGGGAAAGGTGGAAAATAAAAAAGAAGCCATACTCCCCTACTCCCTGGGCTCCGTTCCTGTGTCATGACTCCCTGTTTTCTCTACTGTTTGTCCCGAACAGACCAGAAGAGATGAATCTCCTGTGACCACTCCAGCCACTTTTGGTCCAGCCAGGACTGACTCACAGAAGAGGGAAAGGGAGATACAATGCTGGAACAGAGAACTAAGCCCAAGTGAGAATGTATTTTATACCTCTCCTGGCCACCAGTAACTGCTTCTTCAGTCCGGAAAACTCCTTTAATACACACACAGCAAATTTGTTGCAGAAATTTCTGTGACTAAAAATCAGACCCATTCATCAGAATGCACAAAGATTTCTGTAAATGTCATTTGAATGATTGGTACATTCTGAAACCAATCAGCCATGTGTGAATATATCCTAAGGAGTAGAATACAGGCCACAGTTTATAGCAATGTGAATTCTACATAACAGAACAAGTTAAAGAAAAGCTGCAAGATATCTGGTTTTGGTTTGCTGCCCTTTAACCACATCAATCCGATTTAGGCTACATCCACACAAAAGAGCCCTGCACTCTGCCGAAAAAAAATAGTATTTTTTCATGGCTGAATGCACACTCAACGGTAATCTGTTTTGACGGATCCCTCACAGATAGGAGTCTATTGAGGGAATCTGTGAACTCGGCCTAAGAAATAGCAAGTCTTATTTTACTTGGATCGTTCACACAGCTGGTGAACCCTGTCGTGCAAATGAGCCCTTAGAACATCAGGGATTCCAATAATATAAGTAGATAACAAAAATGCAATATACACATGTAGGTTCATCACTATATTTTAACCACTTCCCACCACAACCATTTTTCGATTTTTGATTTTTACTCCCTGCCTTTTAAAAGGCATAACTTTATAATTTTTTACAAAGCCATATGAGGGCTTATATTTTGCCGGAGAAATTGTACTTTGTAATGGTACCATTTAATACTCCGTACGATGTACTAGAAAGGCGGAAAAAAAATTCAGAATGGAGTGGAATTAGAAAAAAAACTGTGTTTGCATGACTTTAGCTTTGTTTTTTACTGCATTCATTTTACAGCCAAAATAACATGTTACCTGAATTCTATGGGTCTGCACGATTACTTGGAGTCAATTTCTTGGCGTCACCATATTATGACACCCATAACTATTTTTTATTTTTCTGTATACAAGGCTGCATAAGGCATCTTTTTTTGTGGGGCCAGATTTACTTTTAGTTATACCATTTTAGGGAATGTCTGATATTTAAATTTTATGGGAGGCAAAACAGTGAAAAAATACTGGTTCGCTCTTGTGATTTTTTTTTCCTGCTCAGTCGTTCGCAGTATGGGAAAATTACTTTTATAAGTTTGTAGAATGGGCAATTTCGTACATAGAGATACTAAATGTGTATGTGTTTTACACTGTTTATTTTTTAGACCTGTTCTAGGAAAAGGAGGGGGGGGGGGTGAACTTTTATTATTTTATTTAACTGTTATATTTAGACCCCCTAGGGGTCTTGATCCCCAGGAGGTCTGATCACTAATTGTATTGCAATGTATTGAGAAATCCCTATAGTTCTATTACAGCCTGTTCTAATACACCCTTCAATAGGCTCCCGGCTTCATACCAGCGATCCACCTCAAAATGGCGGCACCCACGCGCTGCCGGAAAAATTGTGCCTCAGTCATATCTGAGGCTTTAGCAGGTATAATACCCATGGCTCCTGGGTGGCCACCATTATTTAAAGACCCAACATCCACTGTACTATTACAGCAGATGTTGGAAAAGGGTTAAATGGAGTCTGTCAGGGTGAATCATATTAAACCAGTAACACAGTTAGATAGGTCAGGCTTTCCTCAATATAAAATTGTGCCTCCATTGGAAAGATATTCATTTACTTCCCAATATGCAAATGAACAGTCTGGAGCACAGAGGACGGGTCCCTTATTCCAAACTGCTACACCCTACATTGCACTAATACGCTCTCTTTACCCCCCTCTCTTCTTTGAGTGACAGGGCCAAATAGGATTTTGACTTAGCATCATGGCCTTGTCACTGAAATAAGAGGGAATTGAGGGGGGCAGGGCATTTTGCAGCAATGTGGGGTGTAGCAGTTTGGAGCAATGGACCTGTCCTTGGTGCTCAAATACATATTCTAAAATATTTTTTGTAGCACTTAAGTATTGCTGTGAAAGAAACACTGGAGATGAGTTCTAGCTTTTATAGCCTTTGAATCATGGAAGTCGCCTCTGACTCTTAATATACAGTAAGTTGCGACACAACCAAACGATATACAGTACTATCTATTACTAGGATAGGAAAGCCAACTTAGGCGGAATTCACACACAGACAGATGTCTGATTACTGTGCTGTGACTATAACGAGCTGTGCACCTGTGTGTCCATCACATGGACCGTAAATCACATGACCGTGGACGGAATACCACATGACCATGGACTAATTTTTATCCACTAGAAGTAAATAGAATGAATGACAGTAAGCAGATCTAGACCGAAAGGAATTGATACAGAAAGTATATTGGAAAATTGTACAACTTTTCATTAGATAAACAATAACATTTGTCTATCAATATTGGTGTGAGACTGGACAAGTAAAACAGGTGTTAAAGTCAAAGAACCAGAGACAGATACAATAATTTACAGTGTACATACAAAAGAAAAATGTTAACAAACCCATGTCACATGTAGGGTCTTCTGGTAAATCCACATCCAGCATAAGATCATCATCTTCTAAATCACAGGAATCAAGATTATTGAGGATGTCCTATATATAAATACAATGAAAACAGTGTATCAGTGATGTACACCAATATCCTCTCAAAGGGAACTTTTCATGTTGACAATGGGGTCTAATCTGCAGGCAGTGTGTTATAGGGCAGGATATATTATAATATACACACATTATATTTTATACATACATACATATATGCCAGATTAAAACAACTCAAGCAAAGTGAATAGGCTTGTGATGATGAGAGACCCCAGTTATGTATTTTCCTTTGATATGTATTGTTCTATATACAAATTCCCTAATCCTGTTAGTCCTATGTATACAAGGGGAGATTGCCCTTTCTGGCCAGCCAGTTTTATTACCCCTGGACAAACAGATGTCAAGGGAGGGAGAGAGGGCTAATGACCCTGAGCTCAATCCAGACACAGCTTTCCTTCAACCAGGAAAGCATCCTTCTTTCTCAGGATCCTGCAGTGGGGGTAAGAGGAGGGGGCTCCCAGCAGGAGGTGGGACTAGACATTGGTTTTAACTGAGACTGAGACCTACATTCTTTGTCACATCTGTGGAAGCAACTAAGAGAGCTGGGTGTGTCCACTTCACTACAGAAGATAGGCCAAGCTTCCTGGAACCAAAGACTTTTTAAGTATTATTCTGCTTTATTCCTTTTTCTTTTATAGCTGTTTGTATTGTGAGTTATTTGTTATCTCTCTATATCTGTAGCACTGAACCATCTTGGTATTTAAGGTTACTTTGTGTATGCTCTATGAACCCATTACCTTTTTAAAGTGTATATGTGCGCAAGGTGTCTGCTGGACCTTGGATCAGCAGTGGTGATGGTGTGTAATTGGGGTGCACGGGCTGTGCTGGGGTGCGACTTACGCTCAATCTGCAGCCTGAGTGAAGAGTGAGTGCGAGATTGAGTGAGCTGAGTTGAGTCGATTTCTGACACTCGCACCCGCTTCACGTGCTAGGAAGGCCCGTACTTGACAAGGCTGGTTAAGGCCATCCCCAAAAAGCACAAGGTAAGGCTGGGGCTACACAGCGATTTTAGATTTTGACCCACAACCATCACAAATAATGGCAGCACGGTGGCTCAGTGGTTAGCACTGCAGCCTTGTAGTGCTGGAGTCCTGGGTTCGAATCCTGCCAAGGACAACATCTGCAAGGAGTTTGTATGTTCTCCCCGTGTTTGCGTGGGTTTCCTCCGGGTACTCCGGTTTCCTCCCACACTCCAAAGACATACTGATAGGGAATGTAGATTGTGAGCCCTATATGGGACAGTGACTGACAATGTCTGTAAAGCGCTGCAGAATATGATGGCTCTATATAAGTAAGCATAATACATAAATAATAATAATAGGGGTGCATTGTGGTTTGAACACTCAGCTGTAAAACAAACAAACAAATCTTATTTATCAGTGCTTGCTGTTTTTGAAAGTGAGAACTGCAAAATTGCAATCGCTTATATTGCTTGTGATGCTGCATGGAGTCATGGTAATCTTTGGGCAGTGCGACCTGGTCTCATAACCAAAACAGCTTTGTAGACCAGAGGCGTAACTTGAAGCTTGTAATAGGGCCCCAATCTACCTTGGGACATTCAGAATAGTGGCATACGTCATGTGTCAGAGGGACCTTAGGGACCAGGGCTCAGTAGCAAATACCACAGCTGTACCCCTTATAGCAATGTCCCTGGTGTAACTCCAGCCTAAGTGCAAATTAGCTGTAACCTAAGAGGAAAAAGGCTGCCTTCTTAGTGTCATCTATTGCAGGCACAGCTGTCTTCCTCCGAGATGACAGCTTATTTGCATACCCTTTCCCAGGTAGCACTGCCTGGCTTATAAGACTCCCCTTGCCAACTGGTAGTCTCCACGAGGAAAAAACACAGTAAAACACGTCTACTTATAGCGGCAGACAGATTTACAGATCAATTTGCTTTCAGTGCAGTGGAAATCTCTCAAGTTACAAATGAATAAGCAGATGTGGATTTGCAAGGCAGACATTTGATTTGGAGCTAATAAAATAAATGTTTCTCGGCGGGCGTTTTGCACACACTTATGTAACATGTTCAGCGGCCGTTTGTGCGGTAGTCAGGATCCATTTGAAGTGAATCACTCCAAAGTACACACAATGCTGCAAATCATTAAGAACCTAATTTAACTAGTCTGTTCTGCAATGGCTTCTGACTCCGTACAATAGTCACTCTTATACACACAAGACGCTGAATAATAGAACGAGGCAGGCAATTGTCTCTCCACTTCCAAGAAAGAAATACAATTGAAAGGACAGAGAAATTGGAAGGTAAATTTTGTCCTGGTCTCCATTTGTGATACAGGTCTCTTTACAGAGCTCTTTAGACCTTTCTAGCTGTAACATGGACAGGGTAATATATTGTACATCAAGCGAATACAACAATATTAGGCCACCCTATGGACAGAGGACCTATCACCTCTCCTGTCATGTCCGTTTTAGAAAATGCTTGCATTTCCCATGAAATAATTCCAGAGCAACATTGCACTGTTGCTCTGTTATTCCAGAATTTTTATGAATAAAATGAAAACTGGCCATTCCCTTTGTCAAAGGGTATATCGTCTGTACAGTCTCACTCTGCTAGCATTGACTGCAGTCAGACTGTATAGGGACAGTCCCTTAAATGGGTCTTCTAACCACAAATCGAATGTACATACTGATGACCTAGCAACAGAATAGGTCATCAGTATGTGATATGTTGTGAACCGACATCAGATCTGAAGCTTCTAGTGGACAGGCGGTGCATGCAGCATCGCACCTACTCATGAAATAGGAGGGGTGTGACAGCCCTGTCCACTGCATAATGGTGATTCCAGGGAACTGCAGCACCGCTCCTATTACTTGAATAAGAGCAGTACTGCGTGCGTTGCTCACCCACTAGCTTTAAACTCCCACATGGTGCTGGAACAGATGATCCGTGTGCGGTCGGCGTGTGGGACCCCCACAGATCACATATTGATGATCAATCTATGCATTCATGCATTTGTGAGAATAACAAACCATAAAATATTGTGGTATAAAAAAAGATAATTCTTAAAGGGGTTTTCCAGGATAAACAGAAAAACCTAGAGGAGGCACTCCATCTCTACTGTGCAGACGTCAGAGGCACCTCCGACCTGTGCACGCACCGGCAGAGGTACCATCTCTACTGCACAGGCATCGGAGGCACCTCCAGCCTGCACACAAGCCGGCAGAGTCAAGGAAGAGGAAGAGCCTTCCCAGAAGGGAAGTCTGGAGAGGAAGGCATGTAAGTATGATGGGGTAGGTTACTGGTAGTTAGTTAGTTGGGAAAGGCTAGTAGTGGGCGGGATAGCTAGGGAGACAGGGAGGGGGTGTGAGGGAGGGAGAGAGGAAGGGGGGGGGGGGTGAGAGGGAGGTAGTGTTAGTCAGCCTACAACTACCATGATTCATTGCATTAGCTAAGGCAGCAGGAAGCTACACCATGTAAACAAATGCAGAGGATGCCAGGAGCTCCCAGAGAAACCCAGAAATCACTCAATATATTGCTAAAGGTATTTGGTTTCACTTATTAACCCATTAATAGTACTAACAGACCTTTTTATAAAAAAAATATTTTTTTTTTGCCCGGAAAACCCCTTTAAGGGGTGGGGAGTGTTGCTGGATTTCCTGTTTATCTTGGAAAAAAAACCCTTTAATTGTTATTTCATGGGGAATATGAAGACAAAAACATTGACACACTCCCGTTAAAGGGAATGTGTCACCCAAAATTGACCTATTTATTTTATACAAATGGCATTAAAAAGGGATATTTGGGTCACTAAACCCTTGATCCATAAGGTCGGTGGTAGGTGGTTTATTTTCCCAAATCGCCCTGACAGGTTACCCCTAAGAACCCCTGTTTTTGCACGTGAGACAGGTTTTCTCTACCTCTTCAGAGAGCCACCATGGCTACATTTTCCTTTCTACTTCATTTCTTTCTTAGGTTATCTGTGTCGCTAAACCTCTTTTTGCTGTAATCTCACTTCTAAATAAATTTTCATCTACTTTTATCCAACTGAGTGTCTGTTTCTCTATAAAAGTTTTCTATAACAGGGAGGATGAACTCCCACTGCACAGTGTGGAGCAAGCAGGAGATTTTAAAGGGATTCTATAATTAAAAAACACGTTTTGAACTAAGAGCACGTAGGAATAGCCTTTACAAAGGTGATGCATCTCTTACCTTTATCTTGAAGGTCAGCTCTAAAGTTTTTGAATTTTTATTCATTCTTCATTGTGCTGAGCCTTTCTTCTGCTCTGTGGCCATTCACCTCCTCTTCACTCCTCTTCTTACAGGAGACCACCGTAAATGGCCGACGGAAAAGCCTACTGTGCGTGTCCGTCGGCTATTTTGTGGTGTTCTCCTGTAAGAGGAGGAGGAGAATGGCCAGAGCAGAAGAAAGGCGGCTCTGGATTGGATGACAACGCCCCCTGTGCTTTCTCAGCACAATGAAGAATGAATAAAAATTCAAAATGGCAGTGCGGACCTTCAAGATAAAGGTAAGAGATGAATTGCCTTTATAAAGGCTATTCCTATGTGCTCTTAGTTTAAAACGTGTTTTTTAATGATAGAATCCCTTTAAGGGTGAAAATGCTGCTCCAGGAAGCTGAAGGCCCGCCCAGAGTGCACCAACTGCCTCATGTATATGTACAGACATATATAACAAAAGGTATGTTGTTTATCACTGTAATATTCTCTGCAACATGAGGGTAGCAGTTGATTATGCTTGGGGAAGGTGGTAGACTTTCTTTAAAGCATAAGACACCCCCAACTGTTTTATCATAGAGTAAGTGACTTTGCCAGAACCTTCTATTTTAACTTCTTTCTTCAGTGTCTATAGCATACTACGGCTTTATCAGTCCCTGATCACCTACTAAACTGGGGTCTCGGGCACTTTAGCTGCCAGTACAGCTAATAAATCAGCAGGCTAAGCTTCCTGCTTTCTATCCTTGACTCATCTAATTTCTTGTAAACCCGGGCAGCATACGAATTGGAATAACGCATCAAAGGGAACATTTTAATACCTGGCATATGCCATGGTAAGCCATCATTTGTTTTGTTAATAGCTGTAAGAGAAAAATCTGCAAACTTCATTTCTCCACTGACTCAGCGCAAGCGTATGTTCATCGAAAAACTTAATTAATGATTAGGAATCCATTTCTTTCATTCTGCATGCTCTACTTAGCTGACACAAAGCCTGCATGCTACTCTCTGATATAATGGGAGAACATTTGGTAATGCTGTCTCCTTCACACTATTTTTGCAGGGTTTTAAAATGATTATAAAAAACATCATTTGTCTCAATCAATTTTTTTTTTTTTTTTTTAACAAACATTTTTGTTACATTTGTACCATGCATTTTTTTCTGGCCACATGTCGAAAAAGGAAAAAAGACTCTTAGACCAGATGACAGCACCCATCAGAAAGTGTGGCTACTATAGAATGTCTTCTATTACTCTCCCTCTTTTCAGACCTCTTTTTACACTCCTTCTACTAGGACCTCTTGCTCGCCTTAATGCTCATTCCTTTCCCCTATATACTTTATAATGGTTATACTATTCTAATGTTATTGTTGTGTATATTATACTTGTTGCCCTGCTGCGTCAGGAGCGCTCGCCTACCCCCTCCTCACCTGTTTTTACCCTCAACTCCCCTGGACTCTCCTTCTGTTATCTCCCTGACAATACTTAAATCTACCCCACCCCCCCTCCTGGACGGATCTTCCAGTGACAGTTCTGGTTTGTGTTGTAATGTTCTTTCTCTGAAAAACTTAATAAAAATTTTCTAATGGAAAAAAGAAAAAAAAAACTACTACTAAATGCTGTGTGCGAAAACAGACCAATTATTGGACTTTTGTGATGTTGTGTCTTATCATAAAGCCAGTTATATAATACAACTTGTACAATGTACACCAGAACAGGCTTGTTTTTTATCGAACAAGCTGTACTTCCCAATGAGACTATTTAATAATCTGTCTTTGGAAACTGGAAATATACAATAATAACACAATGTCTTTGGAAACTGGAAAAAGAATCAGAATGGGGTGGAATTAGAAAAAAAAAGCACTGTTTTCTTATAGGTTTTGATTTTACAGTATGTATTAAGTGATAAAATGAAATACTGCCTTTATTTTCAATACGACCATGACAATACATAAATTGCATTGTAGTTGTTATGTGTGAGAAGGTGACAGGCAGGGTACTGGAGTCTCGCTATATTAGCCCCCGGTTTTTAACATATGTCTGGTCCAGGGCAGGTTTTGAGTAGGCCTCAGCCCAGGTGTAAGTCCTAGGTCTCATTACTGGCCCATAAAAGCCTACAGAGCCTGCACTTCAGGGCAGACCCTGGAAGTGAGTGGAGGCGCCTGGGTCTGTCTGGAGCCAAGAGTCTGGTGAGACCTTTACCTTATTGCTATTTTGTTTTGTTCGTGTGGCTGGAGCAAGCCACACGTATAGCTAGGACTATTTCTGTTCAGTTAGAAGCTCAGACGAGCAGGATTTTGTTTTCTTATTTGCCTGAAGTTAAGGCTGTGTTTTGCTTTGCCTGTTTTACCTGACGTAAGGTTTATTTATTTTTTGCCATTTTTTTTTTTTAAATAAACCTGTTGCACCAGAGCTTTGTGTCCCTGTCTCTGACTGTTTGGGTCCATACCTGTGCTGCTACCGAGCTACCTCCCTCACATATGTTTTAAAACCTATAAAAAATAGAAAACTTCAAGAAAATAAAAATTCTATGCATTACCATATTCTTTCATATTTCCATGTACATATCTATGTAAGGACTTTTTTTTTGTAGGACAAGTTGAGTTTTTATTGATACCATTTTAAAGAATGTATGATGTTTTAATTACTTTCATTACATTTTTTGAGGGAGATGAAGCTGCAAAAATTGATGAGTTCCCAAATGGGATAAACATCTTTTCTACTCTAATACTCTGAGCATGTTTAGATAAGTCGAAACCTAATGTTTTTATTTTACCTTGTTCGCTTATTTATATATAATCTAGGGAAAGGGGGATTATTTGATTTTTTATATTTTTTGTGTTTCCTATAAATTTATATTACTATTGAGTCCTGCATCCCGTTGTACATGTTTTGCACATGTTAGTAAGGGCTTAAAGAGGTGTTCCCATTTCAAGGATCATATTGAGACTTGTAACTGAAGCTAACTGCAGTATTTTAACCAAGTGTTTTACTTTGCTTTATGTAAATTTCTCTTCTCATTGTTTAAAGCTGGTTGTCTAGTTAACAGTCCTGCTCACAGGTCAGGATGATGCCTCCTGGCTGTCTATATTCTCATCTGGTGAAAGAGTGAAGAAATCAGGCGATACCTTTTAGAGGCTAACTGAAGAAGAGAGCTAGCACTCTTGAAAGCTTACTATCAAATATACTCAGACATGGTGTAATACTAGAGGAATATATTACTATTAAATGACTATATTCTCATCTCTCACTCTCACTGCATATGACTTGAAGCTTTCAAGCATTGATAAGGGCTGGATAAGTTTCTTTCGCAGTGTTTTTGTTATCAGTGTATGGAAATCCAGAGATAACTGTGCAGTTTAGAGCATGCAAGAGCTCTGTGTAAGAATGAGCTCAAATACAGAAAGTGGAGAGGAGACAGAAGGACAACTGAAATCCTAAAATGAGAAAACCTCTTTAGGCTGAGGCCCCACGTTGCGGAAATGCAGCTTTTTTGTTGCGGTTTTTTTGAGCCAAAGCCAAGAATGGCTACAAAAGAAATGGGGAATATATAGGAAGCTCTTATACGCCTAACTTTTGCTCAATCCACTCCTGGCTTTGGTTCAAAAAACCGCAGCAAAATCTGCGCAACAAAAAAAAGCTGTGTTTCTGCAATGTGGGGCTTTAGCCTTACGCTCACTTCACACTAGCATTCGGGGACTCCGTCCCCCATTCCGCTTAAAATACTTTTTAAAAAGACTTCTCTCTGCCGATTTTCTACTGAAACCGGGAGGCAATCTGGCAGACCCCATTACAGTCTATGGGGTCCGCAGGTAACCACATTTTAAGCGCATAGGTTCTCAGTTTTTCGGGTCCCCAAGCAGACCTGAAAAACGGAAACCCGAACGCTAGTGTGAACCTAGCGTTAAGCAACTTTCTAATACATACATATATATATATATATATATATATATATATATATATATATATATACACATGCAGCAAACATAATCAAGTAAATCTACGTACAGATATAGTAGCAAGAAAGTACGATTTTTGTCACTTGAGGAGGTCTACAGTCACTAATTACAGCATACAACAAATGTTAAGCTAACACCCAAGTAAATGTCTCATGAGTGTAAATGAACAATGCGACTGTAGATTTACGTTATCTTCTTTGTATCGGATTTGTTCTGCGCACAATTGGCATGTGTCAAGCTCTATTGTTACTTACTGTTGATCGGCAATTATATAAGATATAATAATTATATTAATAAAAGCAGCACGTGCTATGGGTGCTGAACTGAAAAAAATATAATAGTAAAATACAATGGAAGCGATTAGTGGGAAGGAAGAGAACACATGAATAAATCATGAAGAATATGACATCTAACAGAAGCCACAAACAAGGGAGGCTGAGTGATCTTTTAGGAAGATGTCAAGAAGTCAATCGTGCTGCTCGACTCTCTAATTTACTGTTACTCTTTCTACTAGTGCACAGGATACAGCAAGGGCAGTATCCATAGCAAAGGCTTTACAGTGTCTGCCTCCCAGGTCTACCTTTGCATATATACATATTAGATCGCTGAATCTAGTAATGTACATTGTAAGATTCTGCACCGTGTTGTCTCTGCTCCCCATAAATACAATAGAAACTATTCACTGGAGAATAGACAGAACTTGCTCGTTCTTCTACGGCTGGGATAAAACAATCTGTTACGTAAGGTACAAGAAAAATCTGGTGTTCTATTGTCTGGTTTACTATTGTCCTTTCATATATTCTCATAGCAGCTCTTAGGGCATGTTCAGATGATTTTTAAGGCTGAACCCCATATTTCTGCCACTGATTTAGGCTAGGGCTATCAACTACTTTGACCACGACTCTTATCACATGACCAAAGGTCATCTAGTTGACCCTTGGTTCTTCACCAAGGTAAGTGAATGTATTTGCTCTGTGGTTTGAGGGTGTTGCACACTATGACCATATGTCGTGGTCGCAATATCCCTAGGTCATAACACAACTCCATTCACTTACAATAATGGAGAAGTCACAGGGCAATACGGAGATCTTTGGTCCTGTGACAAGATTCACCGCCAAAGTTGCCATGTTTCCTTAGTCTTATAAGTCTATAGCTACCTGGGGAGTTTCCACGTCAAAACCACCTCAGGAATTGATATGTCTGTTCCATTTTTTTCTGCCATGCAGATTTCATATCTACATATGGTAAAATCTGTGTTGTAGGGTTAAAAGCAATGGGAGTCAGAATATACAGTTTTCAGCGCAGAAAACAAGCCGACATCCAATTTGAAAATGAGCCAAGAGAACATATCAGTAAAGGAAATCTGTCACCAGACCCAGCATATCAACCAAATAGATGGGTTAGGAACACCTCAAACTGTTTTCCCCCTTGAGAATTCATGCCTCTGTTGCCGAGATATCACTTCTGTCAATATGCAAACGAGCTATTTTACGCCACGAGGCTGTTGCCCTTGCTCCAAAGAGGTGAAGCGACACCTTCAGTGCTCCAAAAATCTCATTTGCATACTGACAACGATAACGATATCTCAGCAAAAGAGATACCGTATCACTGTTTGATTCAGGTGACGCTAACCTATCTATCTGATATGCTGGGTTCTGGTGACTCCCTGTAAGGTGTATTCAGACACTGCATTTGAGGCATGGCGATAACAGAGTAAAAAAAAAAAAATGCATGCAGTTTTAACGTTGCTTTCAATATGGTAGCAGTTTATACAGATGAAACATGTTAAATAAGTGTTTCACCTCATTAAAATCCATGGAAAGCAATGGTAAAACTCCTGAAAACATACTTATAAAGCAGGATTCCAAGGCCAGTGCATTTGACCCATTCACTCTAACAAAGTCTCCATCTGTAAGAAGTGATCAAGCAGTACCCTCCTCAGTATCAGGAATGGAGCGGGTCAAAGCGAATGAACCCCATCAAACAGAGATAGCCTTATCTGTCTATCAATCCAATGACTATAGTATCTGTAGTCTGAACTAAAATTTGTAACTTGGGAAAAGATTTGCATGCTGCGATAGAAAGCTTCATTTCTTTCTCATGTAAAGGGCACGGGGAGAGCAGGATGCAAATGAACTCTACTATATGCCTGTATTTTTGGTGCAGAAATCAGAGATTATAGAGCAGCACAGTAAACACTAGACTGCTACTGCCACCTCCTGGCTTTACGCCTAAATGCTTTCTAACAGTAAATACTGTACACGGAAGTTAACCGTCTTTTAAAAAAAAAAAAAAAAAAAAAGCAGAATGCAGGGACCGTGTTAACCACATTTTGAGCTATTTGGGGATTTTTGCAGCACAACATCTCTGACATTTTGTTTTTTCTGATACAATACTATTAAAGGGGTTATTAAATTTACTTCAAAAGACCCTATTTGGGAATTCTGTGTTCCTGCTTTACACACACATAATTTCAGTGAGTACTGAGTAATGTTTTGCTTCTCCTGTGGAGGCGCTGCAGGGCCACTGAATATGTAGGATCATTGGGTTCACATGGGTGAGATTTCCCTGTGGAGTCCAGTCTGGATTTGTGGAGAAAACTGCAGGGAAAGCACTAGGGGGGGAAAAAAAATATATATCGCACCAACCCGGCATCTCTGGTAACCCGGGCCAATCTATGCTCTTCTGACGCCAGTGATGACATGTCAACACAGTACTGAAGCCTGTGACTTCAATGGTCACGTGTTGGCATGATATGTCAAATGAAAGGGGTTAGCAAACTAAGACCTTCAGGGGGTCAGGGAAACCTTGCCATAGGAGTGTCAGAAGACTGTGAAGGTGAATATACTGTTTTTGGTTTGCTTTTTTATTATTATTAATTATTATTATAATGTAAAAATCTTTGTACCTTCCTATCTACAGGTAATTTACAGCAAAATTCATAACAAGTATTTTAATTCGCCATCGAAGTCAAATAAAGAAATTTATAACAAATTTTTGCTCGTGCTAAGAATTTAAAAGCCTGGCCCAAATGGCAAATTCCATGTAGAAAATTTCTGCTGCATGCTGTTCAAAGCTCAGCTACTTTGTTGCTGCTGTATTCTGCTACAGACATATTCTTGATCTCAGGATTACCGTAGATTATAGCTGATGATAAGGGTCCAAACATAGGATCACTCATTGGGATCTGGCTGTAAAGCAGCCAGGTTAAACTGGCCATACATATGAGATATTTATCTGCAGATTATTAGCAGATCCAATTTATTTTAGTAGCAGCTGATGTATGACCACCATAGACATGAGAATCTTGGCAGATTTATCCAAATTAGCTGGATATGAAAATATATTATATGTATGGCTAGCTACGAACATATTGTTCGTCACCTTGCATTACCATCACCATGAATTTGTAAGAAAAAAACAATAAGTGGCGAATAATTTCTAAAAAGGAAAATCCAATCTGAAAAGGGGGAGTACTCTGGTGTCTACAAATTTGTTTTTTTTCCCCATTTTCCACTATACTTTCTGAATCAATTCCTCTTCTTTTTAAGAACTCTACTTGCAGTCATTCAATAAAAAAACCTCTTTGTTTACTTGCTTTAAATAAAACTGTGTCCTGGTCACGTGATGGTCACACAGATGCATGGTTTGCCATAGCTCCGATTCTTCTACTGTTCTGGATCCTGCATCTGTGCATCTATCACAGTACATATCTGTATCCACTGAAAGTCACTATAGACTAAGAGCAAGCAGGAATCCTGAAAACTGTGCAGATGTGATACACAAAGTATATAGGAAAGTTGTAAAGCTCACAAAGTAAACTTTTATTTGCTGAAACCAGATGGCTGAATGATTTCTAAGTAAGTCACAGAAGACGGTAATTCCAGAACATGGAAGCAAATGGAAAACATCATTATTTCTAATGCTGAGTTCACATCTACGCTGTAATTTCCGACCTTCTGACAGCGTACCTAATCCATCACATTATGGACATCAACGCCACTAAACGAACTCCAATGATTTATCACATTATCAAGGTGTCAATTTGATGGTAAGAAAATGGCTGCATGACACCCTATCCTTCCCATCAAATATGACAATCTGTAAATGCAGTCTAACTTATACGCTGAGTAAATAGCAGCTTACTGTACATGGTGGCATATAAAAAATACATAAAATATAGTTCCAGCTCTTCTCAACGGATTCACATTTAGGTTAAAGGGGTTTCCCTGCTGGTTTCCATACAAGTGCATCTCAGGAAATTAGAATATCATCAGCAAGTTATTTATTTTTTTAAGTAATTCAATTGAAAATGTGAAACACATATATTATATTGAGTCATTACAGAGTGAACTTTTACAAGTGTTTATTTATGTTAATGTTGATGATTATGACTTACAGCCAAGGAAAACCCAAAAGTCATTATCTCAGAAAATTTGAATATTATATAAGACCAACTGTAAAAAAATTATTTAACACAGAAATGATGGCCAAATGAAAAGTATGTACAGTAAATGCACTCAATACTTGGTCGGGGCTCCTTTGGCATGAATGACTGCATCAATGCGGCTTGGCATGGAGGCGATCAGCCTGTGGCACTGCAGAGGTGTTATGGAAGCCAAGGTTGCTTTGATAGCGGCCTTCAGCTCGTCTGCATTGTTGGGTCTGGTGTCTCTCATCTTCCTCTTGACAATGCCCCATAGATTCTCTATGGGGTTAAGATCAGGCGAGTTTGCTGGCCAATCAAGCACAGTGATACTGTGGTAATTAAACCAGGTATTGGTACCTTTGGCAGTGTGGACAGGTGCCAAGTCCTGTTGGAAAATGAAAATTCCATCTCCAAAAAGCTTGTCGGCAGAGGGAAGCATGAAGTGCTCTAGAATTTCCTGGTAGACGGCTGCGCTGAGTTTGGTCTTGATAAAACACAGTTGACCTACAACAGCAGATGACATGGTTCCCCAAACCATCACTGATTGTGGAAACTTCACACTAGACCTCAAGCGGCTTGGATTGTGGCCTCTCCATTCTTCCTCCAGACTCTGGGACCTTGATTTCCAAATGAAATGCAAAATTTACTTTCATCTGAAAACAACACCTTTGACCACTGAGCAACAGTCCAGTTCTTTCTCTCCTTGGCCCAGGTAAGACGCTTCTGGCGTTGTCTATTGGTCATGAGTTTCTTGACATATCGAATGCGACACTTGTAGCCCATGTCCTGGAAACGTCTATGTGTGGTAGCTCTTGAAGCACTGACTCCAGCAGCAGTCCACTCCTTGTGAACCTCCCTCAAATTTTTGAATGGCCTTTTTTTTAACAATCCTATCAAGGCTGCGGTTATCCTGGTTGTTTGTGCACCTTTTTCTACCACACTTTTTCCTCAACTTTCCATTAATATGCTTTGATACAGCACTCTGTGAACAGCCAGCTTCTTTAGCAATGACCTTCTGTGGCTTACCCTCCTTGTGGAGGGTGTCAATGACTGCCTTTTGGACATATGTTAAGTAAGCAGTCTTCCCCATGATTGTGTCGCCTACTGAACCAGACTAAGGGACCTTTTTAAATTCTTAGGAAGCCTTTGCAGCTGTTTTGGGTTAATTATTCTAATTTTCTGAGATAATGACTTTTGGGTTTTCCTTGGCTGTAACCCATAATCATCAACATCAACATAAATAAACACTTGAAAAAGTTAACTCTGTAATGACTCCATATAATATATGTGTTTCACTTTTTCAATTGAATTACTAAAAAAAAAAAAAAATAATAACTTTTTGATGATATTCGAATTTATTGAGATGCACTTGTATATTCTGGTCACAGGAAATGACTGCTCAGCAAAGAACTGCTTGCAGCCCCCATCCCATTCAGTAACTGTGTGTCATAGTTAAAGGGGTTTTACCATCTAAAGGTTTCACCTGCTCTCCTCTCCCGAGACAGGGTGCTTGTTCTAAACTGTAGACCAGACTGCCCAGTAAGACTCTGCACATATTTCACCTTTTTATAAAAACTCAGGTACCCTTTATGGCAAGGCCCCATGTTGTGAAAATGCAGAGCTTTTAACCTTTGCGGAAATGCTGCGTTTTACATTACCTGCAAAGTGGATGGGATTCTGGCTAATCCCGTCCATGCATAGCAGAAAAAAAAAACTGCAGCGTAAAAGCTGCTTTTTGAAAATAGCAGCATGTCAATTATATCTATGGAAACGCTGCCGTTTTCCGAATTGGTATTATAGTGGCAGAAAGTCCGCAGAAGAAAACTCTGCGGACTTTCTGTAAAAAACGCAATGCATTTACGCCACTTTCTTTTCCTCAGCATTTTTTGGCTGCAACTCGCTACGTGGGGCCTTAGCCTTAAGATGTCAGAAATATGTATGATGTTGGTCTTGTTGGTGCAGAGTACGAATCTGCCTATAATGTACAAGAAGGTACTAGAAGGAATCTTCACTGTTGCACAAAATAGGCCAAGTCAGAAAATCCCCCAGCAGTGGGCACCTGTATTGAGTGTATATACACCTGATCTGCACTACAGTGCCTGCACGATGTACCTCCATTAAGTATGTGTACCTGAGTCATGCACTATCACTGCTTGCCTCAAGCAAAATTGCCAAGTTCCAGTTCAATCAAATTGTTGTATCCTCCATAATTCTCAGCTTTACTACAACAGGGAACCAGGCAGTGTCAGAATAAAATCGGTGGATGATAAATATGATAATTAAGGGAAGAATTTCTTTTTTCGTTTTTTTTTTTAACCTGCCGTACTTAATTCTTTTTTCCTTGCTGGAAAACCCCTTTAATTCCATTTTCTCAACAGTAGTAATAAATAAAATCATAAAAAATACAAAATGAATCAATACAAATTCCCATAAACCAGATGTAAAATTAACTATCCCAGCAAACCTTCCACATCGCAAAATGTAAATTCTTCTGTTATTAACTGCGGACAGAAGAATAAATGGCATTACCGAAAATCAAAAGTGATAATAGATTATTGCTTTGTATTAATAAAATATGTAATGCTGCGCACAGCGTGTCTGCGGATATTCTTCTTACTCTATAATATAAATTCTGGGTAATAATCCGGCTCTAGACAAAACTGTGCAGATGTATAATCAAGTCCTGTCAGCTGCTACTGGTAGACAACAGATGAGTAATGCGGTAATAAAATCCGCTGCCATAAGGAACAAACTGGGAGGGGGTGTAATTAGCCGAGACAGGTCATGAGTGCTCGCTCACCATTTTCGATATTAATGCACTCTCTTGAGTTACTATTTGAATGTGAAAAAAATATCTGGCACACTAGCAAGTCCATAATATGGATGTGCACGAGGGCTTATGTTGTTAAGATCTGTGGCTCAGACAATGGTCTTGGCTGTTTCCATAACTTTCATAGAGTGTAAGTGTAAATTCACACAGGACAGATTCGCTGCAGACAATTTTAGTAACAAATATGCAAAAATACATAAGGAAATCTACAGCAACAAATTTGCATTAGTTTGTGTAGATTTTTTAAGGGAGTCTGTCACTAGAAACCAGAATATCAACCCAGCCCCCCGAATACAGACTGGTTAGGGTCTGAATCCCTTAGTGAATTGGGGCCTCCTTTATTGAGATATCACTATTTTTGTCAATATGCAAATGAGCTCTCAATGAGGGCGTTGCTGCTGCAACGCCCTCATTGCTCCAAAGAGCTCATTTGCATATTGATAAAAACAGCAATATCGCAGCAACGCAGGCACAGATTAAGGAAAATGCTGTTTGATTCAGGTGACCCTAACCTATTTATATGCAGGGCTGGGTTCTGATGAAAGACTCCCTTAAATGCAGAATTTTTACAGATTTACTGCAGTGGATTTATCTAGGGATTCTGAAAAGTAGTAAAAAACTTAAAGGTCTTTGAAATCTGCAATAGCAGATTTGCCGCTGCCAATTTTTAATGCAGATTCTGAAAAGTAGGGAAAAAAAGGCAAAGGGTTTAAAATCCGCGATGGGATTTGCTGCAGCTCTGCGGGTAGCCCACCGCAAAATCTGCAACAATACAATTCATAGTGGAACTGTTCCAAATTTTGACTCAGCAATATAATATGATGTGCTGCTGATTTAATCCCCACATGAAAATTTCCACAGTATGGAAATGAGATATGGCAAAATCTGCTTACATGCTACTTTATACAGCTGTGATTTTCCCTGAGCAAATTTGCAGTAACAATTTGCAGCAAAGCTGTGTGCCTGTTATCCTCTAAGTAAATGCACACGCAAACACACACACGAATCATTGTGGATTTTATGTCCAGATTTGTGGGAAGGAAACTCCCAGTAAAGTGGTTGAGATGTGTAATAAATGTCATTCACACAAAAAGGAAATAATCTGTGCGACAACTGATCCGCAGCGATCTGCAAAATCTGCAACAAAATCTGATTCTGCAGCAAACTTTGTGGAGAAATATGAGCCAGATTTTAAGAAATATGAAACAGGACGCCCGGAAATCTTATCGTTCTGTATTATTTCTAACAGCTTTAAAGTAGCTAACCAAGGAAACACATTCAGATCTCATTCATCAGTCGGCCACGAAAGCTCAAAATTCATGTGACTAGGAACAGCTTTTCTTCTATGTCGAAGGACCAAACAGTGCCTGGAGGTAACACGGTCATCTGACAGCTAACACTCAAAAACAATCATCCAAACTATCTAGAAATAGCAAGGAGCTGTCAATATGAAGATATCCGGGCATATCACAACACACTTACCTCCGTACAGCTGGCAGGATTCTCACTTGGCCTGAAGATTAGATCAATCATCTTATCACTAAAATAATCTGTAATATCTCATTAGTCACTTAGGGGCAGCCATGATGAAGCCTTAACCTACTGAAAAGATTTCCTCTTGATCCGCTCTCGCTTAGTCGTATCTGTCATCTAATCTGGGAAAGTAGGCCATGGAAGTCATTGTCCTCGATAGTTGGAAAACCTTGCAAATGGTGAATGGTATTGACTAAGAAAGGGGTGGTCTGCGCACTGAGGGTAGCAAAGGACACGTGAGAGCCATATGCCAAACCTAGCTCATATTCCTGTGTAATAGAATACACTAAGACCCTGGAGGCCCCATGGAGTAAATGGAAACAACAGCCCAAAAATGACCTTTCAGGCATGTTTTAATGTAGCAAAGAATGACAGTATGCCAAAGTCATTACAATGGGCAAATTACTGTATACATGCAGGAACACAACTCAATAAGAATAATATCACCAGACATCTTAAAGGGGTTGTCCAGTTCATATATGTATTCCTTAACAGAGCCGCTACTGGGGACATAAACATAACAAGTGTAATGGGTACTAACCTATATCTCTGCTTCCAGAAGCAGCAGCTCAGTTGGCCTGTATACGGGCCCCCCGGCTAATATCAACAAAGACACCCCGTTTGTGCAAGGTAACTTCTGCAGCCAATCATAGGCTTCAGTGGTGACCTCTTCACAAACAGCATGGGACTGCTGTGACATACTTTATGTGAAGAGGTGACTGCAGAAATCTGCGATTGGTAGTAGCAAGCACCCAGAACAAACAGTCAGGGGACCTGTATACAGGCCAAAGGAGATGCTGCCGCTGGACACGGTGGCTTGCTGAGAGACAAGAACTCGTTAGTTATGTTTTTCGCCTCACTAGCAGCACTATTACATAACAAGTAAATGAACTGGACAACTCCTTTAAGTTGAGAAAATCTACATAAGGCCATGTTCACAAAAGTTTCTAACATATACCTCCAATTAATGGCTTTGATGTATCCCAATGTATAGGTACAGTGCCTTGCTAAAGTATTTGGCCCCCTTGAACTTTTCAACCTTTTGCCACATTTCAGGCTTCAAACATAAGGATATAAAATTTTTATTTTTTGGTGAAGAATCAACAACAAGTGGGACACAATCGTGAAGTGGAACGAAATTTATTGGATATTTTAAACTTTTGTAAAAAATAAAAAACTGAAAAGGTTGAAAAGTTCAAGGGGGCCGAATACTTTCGCAAGGCACTGTATATGCAGTGGATCCAAACTATATGCTTCTATATAAAAGAATAGTCTACTACATTTTGCAGACCTCTTTTTTTGTGGTATATTGACATATACTGGCTTAACATAGATCAAAGATTACTCTTTTGGCCTTCAGTGGGTGAAGGAGCCCAATGCTTCAAAATTCCAGTCACAAATTAAAAGGGATTTCGAGGAATTGATAATTGATGTCCTAGCACCCGGGACCCACATGGATCAGCTGTATGAAGCCCCCGAGCACCGCTTCTACTTCACAGGCCATGTGATATTCACAGTTGCAATACCAAGTACAGCAGCTATACAAATGTATGGTATTGTGCCTGGTATTGTGCCCCATGAATGCTGCAATTTCTTCAAACAGCTGACTGTCAGGGGTCCCAAGTGTGAGACCCCACCAACTGTCAATAGCTGACCAGTACTAAAAATAGGTCATCAAATAATAGGCCTGGAAAACCACTTTAAAAGGTGAAAATGCCCTTTAAATACAAGTGTTTAGATGTAAAGGGATTATCAGAACTATATTTTTCTGCCCTTTAATCCACTATACACAGCAACTTTGCAATTTACTCCAAAATTTCTGTAGAATTTTAGTTCTTCGCTCCACCAGTGCTGAAATGTGGCCTGTGACGTCACCATTGCTTCCTCCATAGTGAGATTTCACATACCGACTACATAGGTTGATAAGTTACAATAAGTTACTGGATAAGGAAAGGTGTTGGATGCAACAGCTAGCTAGTAGATGGAGCAACAAGGATCTTACCATCTGCTGCTTACAGCATGCAAGGCTTTAAGTGAAGTGTAGTCTGAGAATGAAGCAGAGTGAGCAAACAGGCCCTGCAATTGCAGGAAGGCAACAAAAACAAATGGCACATGCCAGGTTCTTTACTCTGCAGGCTCGCAAAGAAGGCACAGCAAAAAAAGTCACTTTTTTATAGTTTCCATATACTCTCTAACCCTCGATATACCATGCCATAGAATGTCAGGCAAGATTTGGGGGGGGGGGGGGCACAGCAAAGCAGATGCTTGTCTTTACAGAGGCATCCCTATGTTTAAAAAAAAAAACGAAAAAAACAAACAAACAACTTCTTTACCATTATATGTTCTTGTCATAAAATGCCAGACTAGTACCCCTCCGCCAGCAAACAACTGTCCACAAAGTGTGGCACATAAGGAGTTAAAGAAATCTATTGGACTAGCTAATTCCGCTTATTTTGTTAAGTTGCTTTACTGCTACAGCACATTCTAATTAAAGGTAATTATGAGAAAGTCAACAGGGCCACCGCTTCATGGCGCAAAGCGAGAAGCTCGTGGAAGGATCATTAAATTCAATGCTTATGATATTAAGCACTGACATGGTGTGCAGGGAGCTTCTGCCAAGTATCATTATTCTCACAAAAATCAATAGAACGCAGCAAAAACACAAAATGAAAAATCACGGATATTGTCCTGTGCACACTAGACGATGGCCATCTGAAATTAAGTGAAATGAAAAGGCCACTGGTCCAGATGGAGGAGTATGGTAAATTCATAATGTCACATTTCTGGACTGAAGAATAGGTGCCTCCTGACCGCAACATATTACTTACCTGACGTCCCAAGATGGAGAGGTTCCAGGTCGTCTTCACAGCCCAACTCATTCATAAATGACTGACAACCATGGTCAGACAGAAGCAGCCAAACTCCTCTAATACAGGTTAAAAGCCAGTGATTGACTTTCCATAAAAGTAGAGCTGTGGAGTCATGGAGTTGGGGTTAGTTTTGGGTGGAGTTGGAGTCGTACTCCGGCTTCAACATGAAATTATTATTTTTAAGTATATTATATAATTATTAATATTATATAACTAATTACATGCATCTATTATGACATATTTACTTTCATAAATATATAAATATATATATATATATATATATATATATATATATATATATATATGAATTAGAAGATCTTTACTGTCAGCCATTTAAGAAGTGTGAGCAGGAGTTGGAGTCCGGATGTGGAAAAGAAAAGATTTGAAGTCAATGGTTTGGCCTACCCACTAGATAGCCCTGTATGAAAGTAAATATGCAACAAGCCATGAATCTTTTTCCTGACTCCAACTCCATCCAAAACTAGCTATGACTCCAACTCCTCAGTGTTGCATCCACGGATATATTTCCTGTTGCTTACATAGCACTAACATGTTGTGTAGTGCAGCACTTCAGTCCCTGTACACTTGGAGAACATAAAGCTTCATACAGGAGTTGAATACGGGAAGTCACGGCTGCAATTTGTAACCAGAGACACATTGTTAGCACGTCAAGCAGACTGCAATAACGTAAAGCCAAGCTCACAGGTGGTGGAACTGATAAGGCTTTCTAGTGTGATCCACACTGAAAATCTGCCGCCATTTACTGTACAATATATGGGAAGGGGCTATTTTATATACGCTTAGTAGAACTTTCACTCTGGATCGTGCAAATCCGAACCATGCTTGCTTTGGTTGTGAAAACATTTAGGATTGTATATACAGAGAAATCAGCCACAAATCCACAAAGCTGGACTGGTTTATCAGGCCATTGCTTTTCATCCAGAGATATCTTTAGGGGAACTGTTCTCTTCTTCTGATATGTCTGTGTTAGTAAATACTTGTATTCACCAAAACACAACAATTCTGGAGCATATTTCTTTAATATTCTACTTTGTGCTTTTCTCTATTGGACCTTTCAACCCTCCCCAAAGACGAAAGATCTAGCTGAGCATAGTGAAACAGAGAAGACACAGTAGCCATGTGGCTATAACTTCTCAGTTCTCTCTACCCCCTCCCTGTATACATGTCTATGATCCGGAAGCTTGGCCACCAGTGTTCAGTTACCTGTTACAGCTTGGACAATGTAGCCTATAGAGCAGAGTAACCCACTGGACCTCAGGCATAAATATTAACTCCTTCATTGACTAAGGCCACCAGGGTTTCTAACATTAACCTCTTCACTGCAATAGGGCCACCAGGAGTCCTGACATTGAACACCAGATATTTTCACTACACTGCTGTTCAGCACTGCCAGCTTAGGTCTGGATCACATCACAAGAGCCTTCCATTAGAGGAATATGTCTCGGAGTGGGACAATTTCATCCTGACATATACTTATGAAGCAGGGCTCCGACTTATATTTCACTGTAAAGGCATATTAAAAAATAAAACAAAATAAGAAAATAACAGGAAAAATATGTGCGAGGATCTTTTTCCCCTGAAATACCGTGAAGGCAGTGTAATGTGAACACACCCTTAGTGGATTGCAAGCTCAGATCCCCAGCTGCCCTGTTCACCAGCTACAAAGGCTTAGAGGCAACAAGACTTTACTGCGAGACTTTATACATTTTTAATTCCACCTGTAAATTCCTAGAAATGACTTTACAAGGCAGCGCCTCTCACTCTGAACCAGCCAGATAAGACAAAAGTTTCCTAAAGACTAATAATTACTGCGCTCGTAACAACTTTATTTCTGCCGACTTCAGCAGTATTGCGACTCCCACATGGCATACAGACACCCAATTAAACCGCATCCAAGTCATGCATTATTGATGGAGCTTGTCTTACAAAGACTGTCAATGCCGTACACAAGTAGAAAAACTGTGCTAAAAGTACAGAAAGACAATTTCAGCAAATCGCGTTGAAACAGATACGTTCAGGATGATTTCTCTAATGAATACAAGCTACAGGTAGAAGCAAATGCTAATACATAAGATCTATGCTGTGAATTTATTAAAGATCCCTGAAACGGCTACTGCTGAAAAACCCATTAATAGTAATCTAATCCCATCTAGTGGCAGCACTAAATATCCCTCCAAACACATACCCTACGTAAACACTAAAAAAAAAAAAAAAAAAAACTAAAAAATCACTGTCCTCTTGTGTTGACTTCTCCAGTGCTTTTAACACCATACAGCCCAGGTTATTGAGGGACAAGCTGGGCCTTGCTGGAGTGGACCACCACCTCTCCAACTGGATCCTAGACTACCTCACAAATCGACCTCAATACGTGAGAGCCCGAGACTGTGTGTCAGGTACCGTGATCTGTAATACGGGGGCACCTCAGGGTACGGTTCTCGCCCCTTTCCTCTTCACACTGTACACTGCAGATTTTAGGTGCAACTCATCCAGCTGCTACCTACAGAAGTATTCTGACGACTCTGCAATAGTGGGTCTCATCACAGATGATGATGACAGGGAGTACAGAGAACTGAACCAGCATTTTGTGGACTGGTGCCACTGGAACCACCTGAAGATTAATGCGGGGAAGACCAAGGAGATGGTGGTGGACTTCCGCAAAGGCAGAAGTCCTCCTAAACCAGTGGACATCCTGGGGACGGGCATTGAGATTGTGAACACCTATAAGTACCTGGGTTTGCTCCTTAATAATAAGCTGGACTGGGCAGATCATATGGAGGCCCTGTACAGGAAGGGCCACAGCAGGCTCTACCTGCTTAGGAAGCTGAGAGCCTTTGGAATCTGGGGGGCACTTCTTAGAACTTTCTTCAACTCGGTAGTGGCATCAGCCATCTTCTTTGGAGTGGCCTGCTGGGGGAGCAGTATATCAACCAGGGACAGAAATAAACTTGACAAGCTGATTAGAAGGGCCAGCTCTGTCCTGGGGAGCCCACTGGACCCAGTGCAGGTGGTGGGTGACAGAAGGATACTGTCCGTGGTGAGCTCCATGCAGAAGAAGTCCCATCCCATGCATGAGACTGTGATCGCGCTGAGCAGTACTGTCAGTGACCGACTGCTCCACCCTAGGTGTGAGAAGGAGCGCTATCGGAAGTCTTTCCTCCCCACCGCGGTTAGGTTGTACAACCAACACCGACCTAAGCGGAGATCATTACACACAGAGAACTGAAATATCTCTCTGCCTGTTATATCCCCCCCCCCTCTGCTACGTCCTACCTGTCTGTCTGCTATTAATGTAATGCCTCTTACCTTGGAACATTCCTGTACATGTTGTATTTGTATTTGTATCTGCTTATCTTTGCTGCTGTAACACACTGAATTTCCCCATTGTGGGACTATTAAAGGACTATTATTATTATTATTATTATTACATTTGGTTTCTAAATAGCAAAATGACAAAGGTTCTTTCTACAGACTGCCACTAGATGTCACTAGTAAACTAATGCAATAAAGGGGAAGGTACTGCAGAAATGAGAATGCAGAGCAGGGAGATTTGCTGCATACAGGATAACTAGATATCTGATACATTGCTAGTCATTTTTCATGTCATGTAAAGCGATTTTCTTCTAAAATCTCACGGTTAATGGGTCACCATCATCTCACAGTGCTAGAATGATGATAATTTGCTGCATGTAATGGGGTTCACTGTATGTGCCAATGCCTGACCTTAGCGGAAACCACAATGCCCCCAGAGATACAGTGAACCAGATACAACAGGGAATGCTTTATAAAGCTGGTACTGAAATAGCTTGAAGCTCATACAATTACTATTGCTGCTAAGGATATTTTATTGTGTAGTGCTATTATCTAGGTTCTTTTCTAAGCATTAAGTCCTCCTCTCAATTACAACTTAGAGCCCAAATAAGTCTAAAATAACATAACATCATGCAAAAAATTACCCCTAAGATTTAGAAGGTTCTTTTCATCCTGCACTTTGCAGTATCTGAGGTATATGTGCACCTCTGATGGATGCCACTGTATAGGCATAACGTAGCATCTATAGCCCATAGGCATCAATGTTAATAAAAACTAATGTATACAGAGTGCTGAGTTTTTATTTTTTACTGTATGCCTCTGTATGGTGCAGTATGCTGTGCTATTCTATACAGCAGACAAACTATTCGCCTCTGTATAGGGGCAGGTCTGGGATTTCTCCCGGTTTTGCCACCTCGCCTGTTACAAATACTGCCCTACCACTTTCCAGCTTGTATGCCGCAAGCCACCTTAGGCCTGTGGCCTACAAGATATGGGGCATTAGTATTACAGGGGTTTCCCTACAAAGAGAAAACTGCAGGACCTTTCTCCCGCTCCACATTCAGCGCAGGACTGGTGGTGGTTGGCGCTCTCATTCACTTCAATGGCAGCTCCGGAGTTCAGCACTCGGCTAACTTTGGCACTCTCTTTTAAGTGAATGGAAGCGCCAGAGATAGCTGAAGTACAGCACTCTTATCTCTGGCGCTCCCATTGAAGTCTTGCCCACATTCAGCACTCAGGCTGAATCTGTAGCGGGAGGTCCTGCAGTTTTCTTTTTTGTGGGAAAATCCCTTTAATTATGAGTTCTTAACTCCCCTTTCTACTCTCCGGCCCTACCTGCTCCTGATCCAGGTGCACATGACACATGACAGCAATGCGCACCTGGAACAGAGATAGAGCGGGGCCGGGAAGCACAGCGGTGACTAATGAACCGATACTTAAAACTGGGGGCACTGATGGAGATTGCTATCCTGTCAAGGCCAATGAGGGGAGCATTACCCTGTGTGGGACATTAAGGGGTGATATTAAAAGTGTCTTCTACTTTTGTAAGGATAGATCATCAATATTAGATCTTCCAAAAACCTTTGAAAAACAGCTGTTCTGAGACAGTGGGACTCCCCATAATGTTTAGATGCCACAAGCCTACTGGTCACTTGATGCACGATGTATAGCAGTGGATTTAGGTACTGCAGAAGTGTTCCATGGGAAGACAGCTGCAGTACCTAAATCCGCCACTACACACTGTATGGTGAGTGAACAACAAGGTTCCTGACATGTAAACAGCTGAGCTGCGCTATTCTGAAAAAGCTGATCTGTGGAGGTTCTACCTGACTGACACAGCAGATCTAATATTGATGGCCTATCCTAAGGCTAGGAATATAAGAAAGGTGAATAACCTATTTAATATAAGGGGATATAATATATCTAAGGGAAACATTATTGTGGAGGCAGGAGACACTGCATAACAGGAGGCATAATACTGTGTGCAGGGGCCACCATGGGGCATAATACTGTGTGCAGGGGCCACTATGCGGTATAATACTGTGTGCAGGCGCCACTATGGAGGCATAAAACTGTGTGCAGGGGCCACTATGGGGCATGATACTGTGTGCAGGGGCCACTATGGGGCATAATACTGTGTGCAGGGGCCACTATGGAGCATAATAATGTGTGCAGGGGCCACTATGGGGTATAATACTGTGTGCAGGCGCCACTATGGGGCATAATACTGTGTGCAGGGGCCACTATGGGGCATAATACTGTGTGCAGGGGCCACTATGGGGCATAATACTGTGTGCAGGTGCCACTATGGGGCATAATACTGTGTGCAGGGGCCACTATGGGGCATAATATTGTGCGCAGGAATGCAGTTTGTGCCCGGGAGGGGGCGGCGGGTCAAATGTTCACCTTGGGGCCCAGCCATTACTAGTCACGCCACTGGCAAAATGGGTTTGAAAATGTTCACGTCTGTTGACGGATCTCTTATGGCTTTTCACTGAAGATACTGTGTGTGCTGTAAACAATGATTTTTTTTTAGTTTTTATTTTTTTTTTTTAATGGAATGAACAAGTCAGGTGCCAGCAGCAGATTTATATCACATTCAGCCCTGTATGATGCATTCAGCCCTCTCTGCCCTCGCTTCTCTGGGATCATCATTGTGGCTATCTGAGAATCAAGACTAAGGTAAGGCGACAGAACCAAAGTGTTCCATAAGAAACAATATGTAGTAAACTTGTACAGGGATTCCAGAAATACAGCTCACTATATGCACACAGGTTTATAAGCGTCAGCAGATCTGTCTAGCCAGCACACAGGCGCCAATCCTTCCATCCACTGCCACATGCTTATTAGATACACACATCCACCTTTACGATTTGCACTACACTTAAAGAATCCCACTACTGGCTTAAGACTTGTACAAAGAGACTACTCTGAAGAAGATCACATCTTCCACCAAAGGCAATTCAATGAATTATTAATAGAATTCACAAATGAGGTTTCTGTAGTTTTTATTAGCCAGAAAACCTCAAAGGAAAGAAAACATGAAAGTTATGGCTTCTACTTCTTTGTACCTAACCAAGACCTGCATTTATGAATCCAACTTAAAGGTGTTGTCCATGGTTTTAGAAAGATTTACTAAAAGCAGGGAATATGGTAAAAAAAAACAACAACTTGTACTTACCTGTTAAATCCACCATCGTAACATTGCTGCTTTTATGGTCCCCATTGGTCTCTGACTGCTGCACTGTATATAGCACAAGACTGCTAAGGTCATGTGCACTTTTAGGACATGTCATCATTGCAGGACAAGCAAAACATGGGACCACAAGACTAATGTCACTGGATTTACCAGGCGAGTATAAGTTATTTTTTTATGACTTATTTCACCACATTCCCTACCACCTTGTTGACCAGTGCCAAATGACAGCTAGTAGACCTCTAAAACATCTCTCTGCATGGAAGGTGAAATGCTGAGCTTGGGGATATAAAGCTTTCTATGATTTGATTTAGTATTTTAATGTAAAAGATGTTTACGTGTGCTGCCAGTCCTCATAGGGAAACCCTGGGAGTCCTGCTCCCTCCATGTACACACAGTGACCGACTCTTCTTGTATGAATCTGCATGTAAGTGAGAGCTGTCAAACAAAGTGTGTGGGCAGGGAGGGCTCTCTCTAAGAGTGTTAGCAGAATTTTAATGAATTTTAGGCTAGGGCTACAAAGGGTGCACAAGCAGTGGGATAGCCACTTCGGACTTCCTGACAGCTAATCTGCTGTGATATACTATACCAACGTAATAGATAAGAATCCTGCGAGTGCCCCGCTGCTAAAATCACCCAATTTCATGTGTCTCACACAGAGGCAGCTTTTAGAAAAACATGCTGCTGAATTTCGATGAGGAAAATTTAGCAGCATGTACATTATAAATGACCGTGGCCTTAAATGGGTTTTCTAGGACTTGCATAATGTATTTATGGTCTATCCATTATGTGATCAGTGATTTGGGTCCCCACCAATCAGTTGTTTAATAGGACGTGGCGCACACTTCATGTTCATCGGTCACAAGGTATAGCAGTAGCTCAGTCCAATTCAAGCAAATTTTCTTGGTATTTAGGGAAGAGGACGCAGCACTCAATCAAATTTTTTAACCAGTTGATTGATGGGGGGAGATCCAGATGTTGACCCTCACCAATCACATACTGATAACCTATCTTAAGAATAGGTCATGGATATATGTATGTCCCAGAAAACCTTATGGCTTATAGATCTTAATCCTTAATCCTTTACCATGAAAATACGAAAACTGTTATAAATGCAAGTTTTGATTTTTAAAGGAGGAAAACTTGACAGGTCACGGATGACCAGTTCCCAAAATCGTTCACAACGTTCTGCTGCACTTTTTGGTTGGCTGCCTGTAGAGATGACTTTGCCTGACAAATGAAACAAAATCCTCTGTTCTTTTGTCACTGGGCAAGAGGCCCAAGAATAGCCACCAGAAACAATGGATTCGCTAAATTCTTAATCCTTAAATGAAAGTGTAAACTGTAAAACAAAGGCCAAAAACACATGTATAACCTGCTTTGAACATACCAGGCTGTTCATTTCTGAAGAATCATAGCTTCCACAGGGATGGACGTTTCCGATAGGTTCCATTCCTTCTTCATCCCACATGTAAGTTCCGTCAGAGCTGTCAGATGGAGAAAGTTCAAGAGATGATGGATCTCGATAATCCATATCTGGAGAAATCCTGTTCTCCCCAAGAGGGCTGCTGCTTGCTTCTGCTTCACTTTGCACTAGAGAGGTTCAATAAAAGAAAAATGTCCTGAATGCAACAAATAATATGTGCACAAGTCAAGTCTAGGGGTTTACAAATGACTACAATGAATATACAGTCTGCCGGGATTGTATGGGAATGAAGTAAGGGTCTGCTGACATTTTTTTTTGGAAGCTTAGTTTGGAGACCACTATGGACCCCAAATACAATATTGTGGGCTGCAAATTCCTGCCCATGTGAACTAAAAATGGAAAAGGATGGGCAGTGGTGCAGTTACCCGACATACCATTTCTATATCCTATCACATTCTGCAGGCTCAGTGCACAAGGTTATTTAGGGTCCATGTAAAAAAAGCTGTCTTTTTTATAACCCTCAAAAAGATCTAATACTTTAACTTTGTTCACTTTCTTAGAGGAACTTTTTGATACTGATAGTAATTGGGTTGAAAAAAAACATAAATGTGCAAGGTCCATACGTGTTTCTACCACCTTCAACTCATTGTATCACTCAGTAGGTAACGCTCCACGGATTCTGATAAAGTTTGATTTTTTTTTCTCTAGCCCCCATTCTTCCCAAGCAATCATTGTTGTTAGTTGCACCATAATTATGCTACTGTCAGGTGGGCGGCCCCTGTCTTTCTGCTCCAGTCCAGGACCGCCCACCTGACAACAGAGCACACAATTGTGCTGAAACTAACAGAAATTATTGCTCAGGGACACTGAGGGCTAGAGAAAAGTCCAGCTGTGTCAGAATCAGTGGTGCAGCACATGCTGAAGGATGCAATGAGTTGTAGTAGGTGAAGGTGGTGAAAGATCCTATTTAAAGTAGCACTTTACAAAAATGTTATTCCCTGGTCTGTAAGAATGGTACATAATGTATACTGCAGTGAATGTACTCTTTCTAATGTTGGCTGTATTTGAGAGCAATCCACTCCCTTCAGGTCCTCAGCTGCATCATGGGACCAGTAATAAGACTCTACAACTGACACAGTGTCTCATATGTGGCCTAGAAGTCAGCTTCTCTATTTTTTCTTTTGAGAAGCTCTATGTGGGTCTCATAGGAATTACCACAGAGCCTAAATTCCTGTCCACATGAAATACTGTGTTAGTCAGAGAGTTGAAAAGAAAGGATATAGACCTATTCATTTCTATGGCCCCTTGCACACGGTCATATAATTTACAGATCCACGTGGAGGCTGTTGGACCAAGCCGTAAAATATGGTACAGGTCCTATGTCTGTCAATTTTTGCAGATCAGACTTGTGTATTATATTGGTACGGTCTGTTGAAAACACAGTCTGCACATAGATGCCATCTGTTCTCCATCAGGTCTTTTTTCCTTCGACCTGCACATGACTAACAAATACAGCCATCAGAAAGAAGATTACCTACAATTTACATTACCTTTCCAATGGGCAGCAGAATACCCACTGCACTACAGCAACAAGCGGTTTTGTGATGCGTTTTTTGGCACTTTTTTGACGCTTTTTTTTTACTCCAGCACACTGTATGGACCTGGAAACCGCATCAAAAAACTGTGTTGCATTTTTTCCACTTCCCATTGATTTCTATAAGTTTTTCAAGGTGGAATCTGCCTGAAGATAGGTCATGTCACTTTTTTTTTCCCCTTTAGCTGAAAAAAATCAGCTAGAGCAAAATATCTACTACAGACTCCCATTAAAATGAATCAGTTTTTTGAGGCAGATTTTGAGGTGGACTACGCCTCAAAATCCTCCTGAAAAAAAAAGTCTGTGCGAACTCATCCTTACTGTGGTAAGAATACAGCCATGATTTGCGAATCCTGGCCAATACCTTTATAGGAGTTTGACTACCTGTGCGGTGCCACTCCATTCAAGGTCTACAGGACTGACTGAGATAGCTGGACGTGTTTTCGTTGCGGTTTTTGCGGCGGTTTTTTTGCTCCAGCACACTGTATGGACCTGGAAACTCCTCTTTAAAAAAACTCTAGTGGTTTTTGATGCAATTTTAGCAAAAACCGTGTCAGAAACCATGTCACAGAAATGCTAGCGGTTTTTCCGCCTCCCATTGATTTCAATGGGTTTTTCAAGGCCGGAATCCATCTGATGATAGATCATGTCACTTTTTTTTTCCTTTAGCTGAAAAAATCAGCTTGAGGAAAAAAACTGCTACTGTCTCCCATTGAAATGAATGGGAGGTGTTTTTTGAGGCGGATTTTGAGGTGGATTCCGCCTCAAAATCAGCCTGCAAAAAACTCTGTGTGAACAATCCCTAACATCTCCTCACTGCACAACCACAGTGAGAAGGAGTTTGACTGGAGTGGCAATAAAGCAATGAGGAGGAAAAGGAAACAACAGACCCCCATTTCTAGTGATAACCAGAGGTCTCTGCAGTGGGGTCCCCTGAGATCAAGCATTTTTTTTTAACCATGGGAATCAATTAAAACTATTTAGTCTTTCCCTTTCTTCTCTATTGAGAGCTGTACCCTGCTTCTCACTGTGTACGGTGTACAGGCTTATGTGTAATGCAGAGTGAGACACAGCATATACAGTCATATGAAAAAGTTTGGGCACCCCTATTAATCTTAATCATTTTTAGTTCTAAATATTTGGGTGTTTGCAACAGCCATTTCAATTTGATATATCTAATAACTGATGGACACAGTAATATTTCAGGATTGAAATGAGGTTTATTGTACTAACAGAAAATGTGCAATATGCATTAAACCAAAATTTGACCAGTGCAAAAGTATGGGCACCTCAACAGAAAAGTGACATTAATATTTAGTAGATCCTCCTTTTGCAAAAATAACAGCCTCTAGTCGCTTCCTGTAGCTTTTAATCAGTTCCTGGATCCTGGATGAAGGTATTTTTGACCATTCCTCTTTACAAAACAATTCCAGTTCAGTTAAGTTTGATGGTCGCCGAGCATGGAAAGCCCGCTTCAAATTATCCCACAGATGTTCAATGATATTCAGGTCTGGGGACTGGGATGGCCATTCCAGAACATTGTAATTGTTCCTCTGCATGAATGCCTGAGTAGATTTGGAGCTGTGTTTTGGATCATTGTCTTGCTGAAATATCCATCCCCAGCGTAACTTCAAATTCGTCACTGATTCTTGTACATTATTCTCAAGAATCTGCTGATACTGAGTTGAATCCATGCGACCCTCAACTTTAACAAGATTCCCGGTGCCGGCATTGACCACACAGCCCCAAAGCATGATGGAACCTCCACCAAATTTTACAGTGGGTAGCAAGTGTTTTTCTTGGAATGCTGTGTTTTTTTGACGCCATGCATAACGCCTTTTTGTATGACCAAACAACTCAATCTTTGTTTCATCAGTCCACAGGACCTTCTTCCAAAATGAAGCTGGCTTGTCCAAATGTGCTTTTGCATACCTCAGGCGACTCTGTTTGTGGTGTGCTTTCAGAAATGGCTTCTTTCGCATCACTCTCCCATACAGCTTCTCCTTGTGCAAAGTGTGCTGTATTGTTGACCGATGCACAGTGACACCATCTGCAGCAAGATGATGCTGCAGCTCTTTGGAGGTGGTCTGTGGATTGTCCTTGACTGTTCTCACCATTCTTCTTCTCTGCCTTTCTGATATTTTTCTTGGCCTGCCACTTCTGGGCTTAACAAGAACTGTCCCTGTGGTCTTCCATTTCCTTACTATGTTCCTCACAGTGGAAACTGACAGGTTAAATCTCTGAGACAACTTTTTGTATCCTTCCCCTGAACAACTATGTTGAACAATCTTTGTTTTCAGATCATTTGAGAGTTGTTTTGAGGAGCCCATGATGCCACTCTTCAGAGGAGATTCAAATAGGAGAACAACTTGCAATTGGCCACCTTAAATACCTTTTCTCATGATTGGAAACACCTGGCTATGAAGTTCAAAGCTCAGTGAGGTTACAAAACCAATTTTGTGCTTCAGTAAGTCAGTAAAAAGTAGTTAGGAGTATTCAAATCAATAAAATGATAAGGGTACCCAAATTTTTGCACCGGTCAAATTTTGGTTTAATGCATATTGCACATTTTCTGTTAGTACAATAAACCTCATTTCAATCCTGAAATATTACTGTGTCCATCAGTTATTAGATATATCAAATTGAAATGGCTGTTGCAAACACCCAAATATTTAGAACTAAAAATGATTAAGATTAATAGGGGTGCCCAAACTTTTTCATATGACTGTAGTTATCACTAAAGAAGCAAGGGAAAAAATGAAGAAAAGCAGGATTTCACAGAAAGAAGCCAAAATGTGTTAATAAAGTGCATTACAAAATTTATAAATGACACAAATGTCGCCAGAAAATCAAAAGTTGTTTGAAAGTTTAGAGACATTATACAATACAATATATGTAGAGAAAACTGTAAACACATCTAAACTGTCCCTCCAAGACGTCTAGATGTTTACCAGACGTCACTGGCACATACTATACCAACACTTGGGAACTGAAGACAATAAGACTAAAACAATAAAATAAATTTGGATTTACCTGAAATATTCACACCTATCCATTCATCTGAATGACTGATAGATGTTTGCTTTTCGTCCTGTAATTCTGCCAGTAAGTGCTCTGATGGTTTTTCTGCCACTTTGTTCTCAGATTCTACATCAACAACAATCTTATTCCCATCTTCCAGATCTATGAAATCATCGCTAAAATCTTCACTAAAGTCATTCTTGTCAGAAGATGACAAGGAAGAAATGGACAGCTCATCCACATCCTCGCTGTAATAACTATCTTTGCAATTTTCTTTATCCAAGTTCTCACAAGAGGAACAATTATCCACATCCAAATCTTCTTCCACGTCCTTGCTTAGTCTACTTGTTGCTTGGCAAGTTGCGTTTGGTTCTAGCTTGTCCAACACAGGAGCAGCAGTTGGACCTTTACTATCTCTACAGATGTTCTCCCTGGTCAATTGTAATCTGTTTGTTTTCTGTAGAGATGGACGGCTCATTCTGTAACCCAATGGAATAGATGCGGTGGGACTATTGGATAAGCCAGGTTTCTTTACACCGAGGGAGGACCCTAAAGGATATGTCCTTGTAAAATTAGACTTCATTGGTGGGTCATTACCATTAGACAGTCCATATTGTTTCAAGGTCCGTGTTAGTGTAGTCTGTCTCAGAGCTGTTTGAATGGGTAAATGCTGTGACTGGTAAGGCCTGGTTGGATCTACCTCTTTATTAAATGAATGAGACCTAGTCAAAGGTGCATTCGGAAGCAAAGAATTCTGTACTGAATGAGAAAAACTCTGTGATCTTCTAACACTGGAGAAAGGTTTACTCTCCATGGACAAAGCTTTACTTGGAAAATTTCTACTTGTAGCAGAATTAGCTCTCGGTCTATATATACCTGTTGGGGGCTTGCTTATGTAAAAACCGTTAACCTGAGTTTTACAGCCATTGAGCCCAGAGTATGGAGCCCTTCCAAACGGTGTACCTTTCGAAAATTTATTGGAAGTTGACAGTAAGTTTTCATTCAGGTCATCTTTCTGTGACAACAACATGTTGGTTTGCTTCCCTGGTTTTTGTGGGTCCACTGCTATCTGGTACTGAGAAAACCTTTTGTCTTGGACAGCATTAGGAAGCTCTCTAGAAATCTGATCATTTTGTTGACATTTTAGTTTTTTCCAGTTTAATGAAAATCCTGATGTCCTGTCATTGTCACTGTGCTTCTCTCCAACACAGTTTGATTTACTTAACAATGTAGAATGTGTGCCATTGGGTGCCCGCTGAATGAAGCTTCCTGAGGACTTGGGCCCACCAAATTTAGGTAATTTTGAACCTAAAGAGGCTCGAATTTGTAATTTCTCTTCCATTAGATGGCCTTCAGAGATTGATTTGATCTAAAATGAAAGAGGAACAAGTTTTACACTCATGAAGTCTCTGAGAAAATAGTCCTTCATTTAGATCTGTGACCAAACAAAAGAAAACTTACAAAATGAAACAAAATATCCAAGTAAATCCTTCTCCTTTCATCGGTTTTAATTTTATTTTACATTAAGCTAAAACAGAAATGCATTAAAACATCTTTTCTATCTGTCTCAGTAGCTCAGTCATGTGCCCCCCCCCCCCACCTCTTACTCACTGGTTTGTGTCTGCTTTTAAGACAACTGGCTGGAGCAGGCATCTCCTTATAGTACCATGTATGCATTAAGACACAAAGATCATTAAGCCCCGTCCAATAGTCTCTCTGCAGCCAAATAGAGAGCAGCTATGCAGGAGATTATTTGTGTATCAGGATCACTTAGAAAATGCTGCAGACTTGCAGTGAGGGCAACTATAGGTTTTGTTTGTCCAGGTTTAGCGTTCCTTTACCAAAAGTCATTCATCATACTACATACACAGTGTAAACTCTATATAAAGGGCTGTGTGTACCCTAGCTATCATCTAACAGCTATGTGGCTAAGCAAATATGCATGTAATAGGTCCTTTAGGCTCTGCTTACATCTCAATCAGAAGTCTCTGTTACACATTTTGTCATATTTGATGGGAAGAACGTAGTATTCTTTCCGGTCAAAACGCAGATACCACAAAAGAATGTCAACTGACCCCACAGTAGTAAAGTATTTAATTCTATTCTCTTTCTATACTACTGTACTAGAAGGTCACATGTCCAAAACAGTTCAGTTGATTGGTCATCATAGATGATACCCAGTTACATTAAGTAGGCACTTTCTGCAGTGGAGAACACACTACACAGCACTCCAATTGATTGAGTAGAGAGGAGTTGAACAAAAGTGAGTTGAGCCAGTACTATGTAGTGGAAAAGTGCCTATAGATACTCTATGAATACCATATCTTTGTAACACACAGTGAGAGAGTCATGATTTTAAGTGCAAGAACTACATAAATAAGGCATAAGTGCTAAACCACCTCAAAAAAGTCCAAAATAAGGCAAAATGATATCCAAAGTCATCAAGATATCTATGTTGTTCAATCTTCAAACACACACAGCAGAGTATCAAGTGCATGGGACACCCAAGAGCTGTGGTCCCTTAACCCATTAGTGACCGATGTATAGCCTTGCTACGTCGGTCACTATTCTGACACACTTGACTTTCTATGTCACTTGCGTTGAAATAATGCAGGGTATCCCACATGCTTAGACGCAGGTGCCAACTGTGTATTCAATAGCGACTGCAGCATCTATGGGGTTTTGGGGGGGGGGGGGTGGCATCAGCAGCCCTGCAAATGAGACTGCACAGGTCCAATGCCTTTACATGCCAGTAGGGAGCCTAATGAAGGCCCTCATGGCTGCCTTAGTAAGTTTTAAACTAAACCACCGCAGTAAAAACCTAAAATATATTAATCCCCATCCTAAAATATTTTATAAAAAAAAAAAAAATAACACACATATTGGGCATTGCCATGTTCGTAAGGACCTGATCAATATAACTAATATTATTTTACCTGCAAACACATAAAAAAAAAAAATATTGACAGAATTGCCATTATTTTTATCTAAAACCACACGTAGTGAAATGCAGCTAAAAAATGCTGAATGAAAAAAACGCTGCAGAAACATAATGGAAAAAAAAAAGTAAAAACGCTTGAATTCGTCACTTTTTTTTCTACAGTTTTTCATTTGTGCCTCCTCCCATACATTTCTGAAAACTAAGTTTTTGGTTTTTTTTTATCTGCAACATGTGGATAAGATTAAACAAAGTCTCACTTACTTTGTTGGGACTGTAGCATGCGGAGTATTCTGCAACAGACAAAAATGCTGCATTTCCACAATGTGTGGCCTCGGCCTAAGAGCTCACATGACAAGGCTGTGTGTTCATCCATGAAAAAGTACATGCGAGTATAATCTGATTTCACGAATCCCTCACAGACTTGGGGGAGCCATAAGTCCATTGGGGATTCATGAAAATAGTCAGAGAAATGGCATGTTCTATCATCATAGAAAGAATCGGGACCGATAAAAAAAAAAAAATGTTCACGTGAATAGGTCCATTATTTTATATGGAGCAGTGTGCTGGCTTTTAAAAATGGCTAGCACAAGGCATGAAACCCTTACATGTGAATAAGCACTAAGTGTGTTTACAAGCAATGAAAAACTACAGGACATAAATGTTTTTCAAAACCCTTCATAGCAGATGGCATATGTTGGCACATGAGTGTACAAGCCTACCTAAAAAAGATCTAGGGGAACGGGTGTACTCAATACACTGTAGCACAACAGCAGCTCATGTGTCTCACTGACCTTGAAGATAGTAAATCAATATCGGTCAAAGTGAAGTCAGAATTAATGAGTGACACATGAGTGCTCTTGTAGTCACACAATACAAGGGCGGCAGAGAACTCGGACTGAAGTGTGTCCCAAATTTATGACTGACAACACTAAATCATGAGACAAGTGCTCTTCATAAGATTAAAAGAACCCACAAATAGGGAAGTCCAGTGGCGAGTTGGTGGCACTACCAGTATGCATGGAAATGGAGGGTAATCATTAATGATACAATGACAATTCATATGAATTATCAATGGGCATTTAAAGGGGTTTTTCATCTCACAATCATTTTTCCATACGGATAACCTAAACGAAGGATAGGTATTCTGTATGTGACCCTGCACACATCAGATGTTGCAGTAGCCTCCAGGTGCTGGAAGCTGCTAGTGGACGGGAACTTTACTGCAGTTCCCCAGAAAGACTGCTATGCAGTCGACGAGGTTACTGCACCGCTCCTATTACTGGTATAAGAGTGATGCTGCATGCGCTCCCTGTCAAGTAGCAGTTTCCGGTATCACACAGCTGTTCTGTGTGGGGTCCAGGTTTTAGACCCTCTCATATCACATGATAACCTATCCTGTGCCCTTTCCAGCCAGGCTGAATGTAGACGTGATTGATGGTGGATAGAGCTCCCATTCACTTTAATTTGAGTGCCAGAGACAGCTAAAGTAAAGCACTTTTACTATCCAAATTAACCACCTGGCTCCAGAGTTTTGTCTAGCGCTGCCTTACAGATACTCTTAAAGAGAAACTTCCACTCCCTCCGTCAAGTCCAGCTATTTGCATCATTTAATAGTCTCTGCTCCACTGATTCTGGCACAGTTGGAATTTTTTCTCTAGCCACCACTGTTTCCAAGCAATAAGAGCTGTTAATTTTGATGCCTGATATACTATTTAAGCTCTGAACTGTCAGAAAGCGGTGTCAGGCAGGAGCAGGTAAGGGGTGTGATTCTGAGCTCTGACACTGGCTGCCTCTGATTGGAGATCTGAATAAGACACATGTACCTGACACTGCCCTTCTGAAATTACAGAACCTAAATAACACATCAGGCACCAAAACTAACAGCGCTTGAAGCTCGGTAACAGTGTGAACTAGAGAAAAAATTTCAACTGTGCTGGAACCAGCAGAGCAGCATCTATTAACAGATGCTAAGAAGTGGAGCTGGCAGAAGTGGTGAAAAGTCTTTTTTAAAGTTTACATTACAAGTTTCACAATAAATGCCTAATCTATAACTAAAATTCCTGATAACTTCCTTTTTTAAACTTTGTATCACAGTTACAGTTACTATGCATAAAGCATTTATTGTAAAAATTTTCATTATGAATGTAGGGGCACCTTAATTTACAACTTGGTTTCATTTAATATATCATGTGATTCTGGACCAAAATGTAATGTACTTTATTAAAAAATGTTGTTTTCTGCCTGAAAAACCTCTTGAAACTTGCTGCCATTAGGCGTCTCCCTTCTAGCTAATTTGCTGTTCACTCTCTGTTACCAGGGAAGTTCCATACAAAGATACCATTAAAAAAGCAACATGGGTACTCCGGTTTCCTCCCACACTCCAAAGACATACTGATAGGGAATGTAGATTGTGAGCCCTATATGGGACAGTGACTGTCAATGTCTGTAAAGCGCTGCGGAATATGATGGCGCTATACAAGTAAGCATAATAAATAAATAAATAATAATAAGTAAACATGAGTTCATAGTGAGAGGAAAGAGGAGGGACTGGTCTCTTTACACAGAGAATGCAGAGAGGAGGGGCTGTTTTCCTCACAGGTCTACAAACTGTTTTCTCTGCACAATGGACTGAGTGCATTCTATAATTTCCCACAGCTTACAATGTAAGAAGTTTACTATGTACTTGTACCTACTTCTGACTGTTTGCATTATTGCTGATAGAATATTAGTCATATACAGCAAGCAGCTTTTCTTATTGTACTCAGATCTTTTTTCTCTCTTTAGCTGCATCATGCCCTGTATTTGTAGTTCAGTGTCCCTGAATTTCCTGTATTATGTTTCCCTGGGCTTTTCTCAGGTATGCATTTGCTAATTTACAGTTACTCCTGGTAGAATTACACACCAAGAAACCAGCAGTAGCATACCTCCCAACTTTCAAAGAACACAGAGGGACAGAAAGTGCGGCGTGACGCAGCAAATTTAGCCACACCCACTTCTACTTTGACTCCACCCATTCCCATCCATTTCTCTTGTACCCCCACACAGTATAATGCCCCTACAGTCACCCCCATATTATGTCGTCATCCTCCTGGTACTTCCACAGTTTACTGCCCCCCTCCATCTGCCCCAGTTTAATGTCCCTCTTCATCATCCCTCAGTTTAATGTTTCTCTTCATCTGAACCCCCAGTTTAATGTCCCCCTCATCTGCCCCCCCCCCCAGTTTTATGTCCCCTTCATCTGCCCCCACAGTTTAAGGTCTTCCTGCTGGTAACAAAGATAAAAAACACTCACAGTTTAATGTCCCCCTCATCTGGCCCCCAGTTTAATGCCCCCCTCATCTGGCCCCCCAGGTTAATTTCCCCCTAATCTGCCCCCCCCCAGTTTAATTGCCCCCTCATCTGGCCCCACAGTTTAAGGTCCTGCTGGTAACAAACATAAAAAAAACACTGATACCGCTCTGCGCTCCCCTGCTGCTCTGACTCTTCTCTCGGAGTTTTCATGGAGCAGCAGGCGCAATGTGAGTGATGTCATCACATCGCGCCAACAGCTCCCAGGGTCGGAGCGCACAGGGGACAGAGCGGTGAGGCAGGGGTTGTCCGTGGACGGCTCCTGCTTCACTGCTGTATTCAACTCACCGGTGTCCGAGGAGGACGCAAATGAATTGAAGCCGGGGCATACCTCCCGCCGACCGGGACAGGACCGGGCTGTGCCACTGAATCAGGGACAGTTGGGAGGTATGCAGTAGTGGTAGTAGTAGTAGTAGTAGTAATAGATTGGGGAGGGGGAGAAGACTGCTCTTTATTGTACACACAACCAGCCTGATAGGGAAATGTAAAATGCGCTGAAGTCATAATGGGGATATTAGCAGCAAAAAAAAAAATCATAGGATACCATGTATACAGTCATAGAACAGACTGCCCAGCAAGACCCTGCATATATTTCAACTTTTCAGGTACACTTTAAGAAAACCTGTTGTATGCAACTCCATTTTTCCACTTTCATAGGAGTGCTGGAGATAGCTGTGTGCTGTACTTCAACTATCTCCGTGCGATTGTGCCCTGTCTAGCAGTGGGCAACCCTAGATTCACAATGGGGATAACACTCCCGTTTTCAGGATCGATGTAGGTATCAGTGGTCAGACTCCCACTGTTCAGCTATTTAACCTCTATCCTATGCATAGAAGATCAATATTATTTGTGGCATAACCCTTTAAAGTGATGTTACATCAATGTTAAGGAGAAAATAATCAAGGTCATTAAAAGGGTATTCCTCATTAAAAAGATTTAAGGCATATTCAGGACTTGCAATATATGCTAGGCAGTTGCAGGGCTCAATCATTGATACTTGCATTACTCTCATTAACATGAGTTGAGGAAGTGCACATAACTATGTCTACTTCAATTCCATGGGTAGAGGGACCTACATTCTTCAAATTGAGAAAGATCGTAGGGGTGGGATCCACACTTGTGAAGCATTTGTAGCATATAGAGATGGAATTATAGATAGATGTAAATATAGACTATCAGAGTGCATGCAGACAAGAAGGTTGCCACCCTGGTCTCCAATGGAGCGTGGAGATCTGACATCATCACCTGCTTCCTGCTACTAAATATATTCAAGGCGGTATAAGAAAGACACTGCATAACAAAATGTACTCATGATGATGTCTAAAGGAGTTCATAATGATTCATTGCAATGGAAAATTTTTATTTGAGTCGTCTTTAAATCTTCCTTAATAACATGTATAAGACCCTTTGAATGATAACAGGTTCGCCTTCATAATACCTTTTAATTTTAATGGCACTATTTAGGGCATCATAATTTACTATGCTACACCTCCAATACTTAATTACACTTCTAAGTGCTGAAATTATTCTAATTACATCTGCATGCATTATCCAGGATTGCTATTCCATTGGGCGGAACATACAGTATCAGCACAACTTCTCTCTAGACTGGTTAATAATCATATAACCTTATGCAAAACATTTTTGCAATTAAAAAATGCGTCACAAATATATGCTCTTAATAGTAATTTAAGAATGTAAAAGCTGTCTTCAAGGCCTCATGTGTATGGGCTTTATGGTGGCCCTTCCTGTCTGGTGCAATATGTCTGATATATTCTCCTTTCGCAACAGGAAAGAGGGGAGAAAGGCAAGTGAATAGATTATGTGAAGCTTTTGTCCTGAAAGTTTGGTTGTTTGTGCTGAGCTTTCTTTCTACTGTAATTCATTAACAAGAAGTTATTACAGTCTGCCATGATACAGATACAGTGGAGCTGCATACTGGTCATTGTTTCTACAACTCTGCTAGAATACTTTACCCTTTTTACCACTCCCTTTCCCTGTTAATAACACCGCAGATGGAGACTGCCTGCTTGAATCAGTGCAGAGGCTGCTAAAATCACAGAACTCTAGTAAGTACAAAGTTCTCTCTACAAACATACTCAAAGCAGAAGTCCCACAAAACAGTTTATTATCTGGCCCTGTAGAATGATATAAGTTTTAGTGAAAGTAATCTTCTTAATGGTGGCAGTATTTTTGAGTTATCAACTGTTTTCTGGTCCTCAACTGTGTCATGTTATTGGAACTCTGACTCTCAAACTATTAAAGCTTATGTATGGACAAAAAGTCTGTATCTCCTTTCATTCCCAAAAGACTTTCTAAAGGGCCAAAATAAAAAAAGGTTTGTGGCAGTTCTACTTTAAGTTACTTTCTCTCTCTATCTGATGCTTTTTACTTACAAACATTGAGGGCTCATATTTGGATTACCAGTTATTGTTTAATAGCCACTACAAACTTGTAAATGGCTTAGAATCAACAAACTGACTACACAATTTCTTTGGAAAAATGCACTATTGCTAAAAAAGTAGTACCATTACCAACACTTGTCCCCTATGCAGCGGATCAGGGATATGCATCTGAACTCTTGGGGTTATAGCACTGGGAACCTGAGGAACACACTAGAACAGGAGTCCCCAAGTGTACCATGTGAATGGAGTAGTAGTCACAAATGCATACAGCAGGGTGCTCTAGTCACATGGTGCAGCTGGGAATTCCCGTTCTGGTGATCACTGGAGCTTCCAGTGATCAGTCCTGCACTAATCCCATAACGATAAGTGTTAGTAGTGCAAAAACCCCTTTAAGGGCCTATTACAACATCAGAAAATGAAGAGGAGTTTGAGGCAGACATCTGTCTCGGATTACTCTTCATTTTTCGCCTTCAATCTCCACTTAATGGGTCAATCAATGGACAGTCTCGAGACGCAGATTCCGCGGATGAATCAGCTGTGGAATTCAATTCGATCTCTATCTTATATTGAAAACAATGGAAGGTAGAATCAGGGTGGAATCTGCTGCTGATGTTCGAGTGGAAACTACCGCAAAATTATCATGAGATTCCACCATGTGAACTGGACCTAAGGGTATCTTCGCACAGCTGAATTTGGGGTGGATTCATTAATTTCAATGGAAGGCAGTTATACATAATTCCCAGAAAAATTCCACCTGGCTGGTCAGGATATTTGCAAATTCTGCAACAGATTCTACTTATATAGATATAGACTTATATAGGGCAAGGGAAAAGAATGCAAAACGCAGCAGAAAGCAGTAAAAAAATACAAGTGGTTTATGTTTTTACAATGCATTTTTTTCCCACTATTTTAGCTGTTCTTTGATACGTGTGGCCTTAGTCTTCAGGGCTTGTCCTATCAGAGATATTCTCTTTGAAACATATGGATGCCAATGCCTTACACCTGAAGTCCACCATAGCAGGAAGCACTCATACAATGTAGCTCTCCTTTCTAGCTCAAAAAGGGGGATCTTCCCCAAAATAGGCCAGATTGGCAGGTTGTCTTCATGACACAATCCCTTTAAGTTAAAGAGATCTATCTGTGTGTTTACAGGTTCTCTTATATCAATTCAAGTGGTTCCTGTTTGGCCATTTATTTAGGTTCACATGAAATGATCTAGAACTTATAGTCTGTTCATTCTACACAAAGAGACACATTTACAGAGGATTCCACGGCTCAAATGATTATCCCAGTACAAAGAGCGTTTCAGCACCAGGCAGCATGAAGCCCATTCAGACAAAAGCAGTGATTATTGGTGCATTATTTATATATAAAGTCCCAGTTAATATCCCTTCAGCAACCACTCCAACTACTCAACAACCAGCAGGCCAACACAGACGCTTGAGGTGAGACAACTGATTCATGGAACAAAACACAGCAGATTAATGCTGGTGGATCAGTCAACAATCGGATGTGTATATGGAGCAAACCGAGCAGCCCTCAACACCAGCTGGGCATCTGGACTTCAACTTGGTTTAACCCTTTGAAATATGAACTGCAAAAATCTCTGCCAGAGGTGTCCAGCAACCTCTGTTCCCAGTGAAATAAACATCCACACCTATCTGTGCACTGATGGTCACTGTGTATATATGCAAATACATAATAGGGGATGTTCATTCTACCGTTGTAAATGTCTGTTGCTCTCATCCGCCATTAACAGCAGCAAAGTAAACAGACATTGATGGATGTAAAAGGAAGAAAAAAAAGTCCTGCAAGCACAACTTTTTCTTCTGCCAAAAATAAAGTACATGAAAGAAGAAAGCTTTGGGGTGAATGCAGATGGACACCAGAAGGAGGTGGCTCCATCTGCATCTGACATTTAAACAGAAGTGTGAACCTGCCCTTACAAAAGTATACAAATATGACGGATATCATGTTGTTTACTTTAGTGTCAATGGGAATGGACACAGACGGAGGGGGATCCATCCGTGTCCGTTTACTTTGCTGCAATTAACGTCCGTTGCTGTCATCCTATGACCAATGAGAGCAATGGACATTAACAACGGTAGTATGAATATCCTCTTGCTCAGCTGGTGGTGAGAAGGGAGAGGAAAGGCAGCGCTCTGATCTGTATTCTAGGCCATCAGTGCAAATTTCACAATCACAACTGGATAGCTGATAAGTGTCTGGACACTGTGATCCAACCTCTAGGACTCCTACCATCTCATGAAGAGTTGTCTTATGTCTCCACTGGAACAGAGAGATGAACATGTGCACAGTCGCTCCATTCATAGTCAGACTGACAGACAATTGAGTGCTGTACTCAGATATCTCCAACCGCCCCATAGAGATTGAATGGAGCAGGCATACATGACTATCAATCCATTGAAACGTGGGACATGGGACCCTTACTACTATGACTGGCGCGGGTCCAAGCCATCAAACACTTATCACCTACAATGTGGATAGGTAGTAAGTTGTCTGGAACAGATTCTTTATATTTACTTAGCACCACTAACTTTGTACTTCTGCAAGATTAATTTAATATATAGTCCAGAGCAAATCCAAAGCAGAGTCGGTACAGGCACACAGACATGTCCCCTTCAAATGACTTATATCGCTGTTTGTTCAGAAAGCAAGAGCTCACAATGGGTCAATGGACAAATACAATTGCAGCACAATATCCAAATGGCAAAATGAACACAGGACAAATTTCACAAAATGAAAAGAAAGGAAAGAATAAAAATAACTATAGAATTAAAGATCAAAGGATATTTAACAAAAGCAATGGTGGACAATATAAATGGATTCATTTATACAGTATGCAATCTCTCAGTGTTCATTATATTTCAATGGAAAAGAAAATGCATCTGCAACAATTCATTACTTAGCAAACAGTCAACAATAGGTGTATTACTAAACCATCACAACTCTATAGGAGCACAATTTGCAGACAATCGTAACCCTGAGGATTAGAAAGCAAATATGTGCCCCATACATTACAGGATCTCGTCACAAAAGGTGTAGACAATGGTTTAATTCTACGCCTGTACCGACAAGACAAAAAAAAACCAAAAACGTATCACATGCTAAACATTATCAGAAAAGTATTAAAGGTCAGCTCTGCCCTTTTGCAAGGCTTTAAAGTGCTTCTATTATAAGATACTCTTTAAGTACCAAAGTCTGTAAGACGATGTCAAAGGACTTATAAACTATTTGCATTGATAAAAACATCTGGCCCCTACAACCATATTATTATTGTATGACGAATTATGATTAAGCTTGTCAGACATGTTCACATTAGTGTTCATTGTGACTGTTGGGGTCTTTAAATGGCTTTCCCTTATTTCTGCCTGCAAGAAAAGTGCAGTCGGTAGCGCCATTCTTCTCTAAAGCACCAAACGAGCATGTACTACTGGAATATCATCTACTCACTGATCAGCCACACAATTCAGATATCGTACACCTGAACAATACAACAGTAAGTATTTTTGTACAATTCTTTCCTGACTCTGTATTGCAGCACTTATTAGGCCATTTACAGTTATAGTCAGATTTACAGCGGTCTGTCTTCTTAGAGGTTACCCCTCTATCAATAACCAAGGCTATCGAGTCAGCAGGCCAAGCCACCTCCCATACTCCTCATTAATGATCCTCTAATTCACAAAAAAAGCTGGTGATTGAATTCCCATAAAAGTAAACATGCAACAACCTATGCATCTAACTAATTATACAATATTAATAATTGTATAATATAATGAAATTAATAATTTTATGTTGAAGCTAGAGTCGAAATTGAGTTTTTTCAGATTCCATAGTCGTGCCAATAAGTATACGCAATGACCATCAAAGTGAGCTCTTTAGGCACTGCCGAGTGATCAAGAATAGAGAGTAGAGTGATATATAGATGGTTGTTCTCAATCCAGTGAAGATCCAGGATCCTCATGTAAACTCTGCCCTTCCCATGGCACCAAGCTTCTTCAGAATCCAGAAAAAGTTGTCAAAGATGACAACGCAAAAATAGCTTCCAGATAAATGTCTATACTTTAGCTTATGAAAAGTGAAAAAGGGACATTTATGGTCCAATGAATGGTGAGAAAGGGCAGGAAGTTTGTCATTGGTTCATAGGCAACACCAGATACTGCACAATGCACTTTGATCTTGGATGAAGATAAAACAAAAACTCCTGAAAAATGGGACAATGTAATGAATAACAAACATGTAGAGGAAACAGACAACTCTACATATAATCAAATAAGACAATAGACATTTATAAAAGATGTACTTTGTAAGGAGTGCAGAAACAGTGCACAATGCACCCTCTACCAGTGGCTCAACATTCCCATTATTCCTATCAACGCCACCCAGATCCTCCAAAGACATCCAGACTATATAAAATAGCAACACACCAGTGAAAAAGCGTCTTAGACATGTTCAACCTTCCAACCTTCCTTGATCTTGTTAGAAACTACCTTGGTTAGAAGCTGCAGGGATGGGCAGGAGCACATGTATAATGACTGAGGGAGTTTCCATTGCTCTCTACAACAGTAGTCACCATGTGATTCATAAAGTCATTAGCTACTGGCAAAACTCTATAAGAAATACAAGTAATAAAATCAAATTGGGAAACTGCATGCTATAGAGAAGAGGCCATGGAGATCCGTCTCACGTTCATCCCATGTATACAGAATTATAAGAGAAGACACACCTCTGAATAAAGCGCAATATAAAGAAATAATAGGCAGCATAGTCACTGCATTATACACATGCCTCCATAGTCACCAGACTGCATTTCTAGACAATTATACAGACTCACAGGTAACATCTTACTCAGCTACTTGGTTAACAAGCTGACAATATAAAACTACCAGGAATTGTATCCATTACAACTAAACTTAAAGGGGTTGTCTGGGGAGTTAGAATTACCATAATTAAACAAGCGGATTCTTGATGATGGACACGGGGGTTCCGGCCTGGTTCCAACCCCCCCAGGACACATGATCAGAACCAGCCCCGACCCCAGGTCGCTCTACCCCCCTCCCTCCTCCCCTGATCTCACAGATGCTATGGGGCTGGCTGACTATAGTAATGCCAGACCCCATAGCACAGGTAATTACCTATGACATCAGGGGAGGAGGGGGAGTGGATCGAGCCAGGTTGGGTACTGGTTCAGATAACGTGACTTGGGTCTTTAAAAGGGTTGTCCAGCAATTGGACCAACTCCTGTGGAGGCCCGTGAGATATAAAATAAAAATAAAAAAAAGCAAACTGACCTCCAGGATTTGAGCGGTCAGTTGGGTTGCAGGACATCCAGCATCCAGGCCCTGGAGTAATACCAAACAGACACTCTCAGCAGACAATGGCGTGCCAGGGACAGGAGAATATGCTTTTTTTCTTGTCATAAAGTTAGGTAGCTGTTGACTGGACGCTTGTTTAGCTCTCTCTCTCCCAACTCCAATACACATGGATGCTCACTTGCTGAGCAAACATATGTTTTATATAAGGAGAGGGGAGAAAGCGGATGTCAGACATCTCTGAAGACAGTATTACTTTGCAGAGAATGGAAGCTGGTCATATACAAATTGACTAATGTCAGCTGCACCCAGTAATTTCAACCACATCGGCTGATCATCTAACTTGTATGGTGACCGATTGACTTTCCCTGATGATAAATGTCACAGGATTAAGGATCAGGCTGTTACATTTGTTTGCAGGGAAGATAAGCTGTCACTGGAGGAGTCTAGCAGCGGCATTAATCCCTCTCTCCACTCAGAGCACATGCAGACTTTGTTAAGCTGAGCTTGCACGTGGATGGGGGAAGGGCTGTTGGCAGGGACAGAATATTCAGTATTATTCTTTCACACGTATACTTTAGATAGTTAAATGAGTGTTTGGTGACAGCTAAATTGTATTATAAGCAAGTTACCAGTAAGAAATATAGAGCAGGAGGAGTTGAACAGATATAGATATATATAGATATATATCTATATATATAGATATATATAAAATTTTGTGGGAAAAGATTCAGCATAACTTGTCATTTATCCATTGAAATTTCTGATCTTTCTATGTTGAGAAGTCAAGAAGGTGGTCCTAACAGTGATTGACAGCAGTCTTTGTATGTTCAATTATGAAGGGAGGGCTGTCAATCACTGATAGGACCGCCTCCTTGACTTTTGAGCATAAAAAGAGCAGAGATTTCAATAGATACATGACAAGTTATGCTGAATCTTTTCCAACAAAATTATATATCAATCTTCTCAGCTCCTTTTGTTCTATAACATGCTGCCTGCAGATTAAGCAGCATTTAATACTAAATAAAGATATGTAAAAATACAAATGATTCACAGTCTTGGGTGGACAAAAAGGGTCACTGATTATTAAGTAGTAAGCAGTACGGTCAAGGTCGACTAGGAGCATTCTCCAAAACAAAAAGTCACAATAGATCATAAGAATCTTTGAGAAATGGAGGCTTCTACAAGAACAATCCACATCTGAATATTTTACATTTCACTGGGGTTTCCAAACACAAACCTAGTACAACTAATATAGAAAAAATACATAACAATAAATCATCTAAAAGACAACACGTTCCTACTACTAATGTGTCTACAAGATTATATAATATGTTCACTTTACAGAGCATGGAACAGAGAAAAATATGAAGCATCATTATTAGATAGGTGTGGCCAGACCAAGACAAAGCTGAGCACACGAAGGGCTGGAGGGTAATACTTAATGACGACTTACCAAAATAAACACTAAACCCAAGTGGCTGTGGAGTCATTAATTGCTGGAAATTAACTGATACAATTAATACATTCTAACGCACTGCAACAGAAAGCAGAGGCCAATAGACTGGGGAAGATTAGATTATGTGCCCAACCTCATCATGGACTCAAGACTAAAGGCATAGATTACCTTGTCAGCATTGTGATAGGGGCCCCAAAGCATGGTATGTAAAAGCAAAGGCTATGAAGTCTAAAGTCTATCACTGCTGTATGATAAATAGCAGAGTGCGGAAATTCTTCTACGATGAAATCAAGAACATCTGTCTGCAAAATGTGCATTGTATGGAGAAGTGTGTGTAACATTGAGTTTCAGCCATCCCATTATAAAACAGCCTAACTGCTAGGGCAAAACAAACATGGCAGATATATTGTATTGTTTAAGTCAATTAAAGTTGAGCTGCAGTAACATTACACCACCACTCTGTTTATAATCCATTATCTATATAGTACCATGTATGTAGAAGACCCAGACAGTTGATCGGTGCAGGGGCTGGGTATGGGCCCCGCACCAATCAGATACTGAGGGCCTATCCTGAGGACAAAACCATTAAAGAGAACAAAACAAAACAAAAAAAAAAATCCTTGAGGCGAAGGCCACACAGTGAAATGTGACTCCCCACCCCACATATATCTATGGGAAAAATGCAGCATTTCAACATGTAAAATTAACAGGCTGCATTTTTGTTTTTTTTTTTCAGTAAAGTGGGGATGAGATTACATAAAATCTAATTCACTTTGCTGGTAATGTAAAACACAACATTTTTTTGGTAAGAAATCTGGATGGATATGCAAAGAACCATACAAAGGTTCAAAGGACAAGCATATTAAAGCGACCCTGAGAACTGCAACAAGTAGTGAATCAATAAATCTGCAGAAATGTGAGTGTAACACTAAAGCTATAAATTTGGTAGCAAAACTCTGTATTACAGTACATTCACCCATATTATTTGTGGTCCATATTGCCTCGATTTTCCTACTTTCACTGGAATAAAATATATCTCAAATCCTAAAAGTTAAATGTACGGCCTCACTATAGCAACATCAATACGTTCTTCTCTAGGACACTGATATTAAAGAATACAATTAATGGGAAGTTCAGGCTCCAATAAACCTTGATGATTTGTCGGTAATATTCTGTTTCCCATAAAACAATCCATTAATACAGATTTGAAGCCATGCGTTCATTTTCAGAATTGCCTAACAGTAGACAGTTTTTTTTGCCAGAGCATCCATTATTTTTCACTAAATGGATTTTCTAGATAAAGTATTCCAACAAGAAGTTACAGAATCCTGCACTAAATGCTCCACTATGGAAATAATTGCAAACCATTAACTGGAACAGCAAAGTCAGAACCACAGGCGACCAGAGTACAGGAAACCTGAGCACAATGGAATTTAACCTCATCATAAAAGAGAGTGAAACCTTGATCTATCACCATATATATAATGCAAAATGCTACAGGTATTCAGTATGGAATAGGAGTAGGAATCCAAGCAGCCAGGTAATGAAGGTCTAGATTTGCTAATTTAAAGGGACCACAGCACTTGGACAAGCACTGGGGCCTCTTTACTGTTTATCATCAGCATGCCATACACTTATTAATGGCTGTTCTGGGTACTGCAGCTTTATACTGAGCACCACAGTCTCCTCAAACAGATAACTGGCAGGGGTGCCCAGAGTTATGCACCCATTGATCTGATATTTATAAGCTTTACTAAGGATAGACTATCAATATTGCAATTGTGAAAAACTACTATAGCACATCAAAATTCACGAACATTGTCCCATTGTTTCCATTCATGTGAATGGAGAAAGCTGCACATGGGCAGCCAAAAGATGGGGTCGGGAAACCCCACTCCCATGGTAGAAGTGGATCCCAAAAGGTGTGACCTGCATCTACTAGACATGTATGACATCTATGAATATGCCATAAATTTCCCAGACGGAATTATTACTTTCAAGACAATCGGTTGCAAACACAGAACCCTATAACAGACACGTTAAAAGGGTTGTCCATATCCCTCTTCTTCCCTTTTTCCCTCCCCCCTCCTCCATATTCAGTTATGATTTCTGTTGTTTTTCCTTTTATGCAAAACTTTAATAAAAACTTTAATGAAAAAATGGGGTTGTCCAGTCATCAAAAATAAAAGTTAACTCTCACTATGGGCAGGATTAAAAAAACGTACACATAGGAGTCCATTTTAATTTTTTGCCAAGGAGAACTGCATTGCATCCCAGTTAAGCAACTGGGATAATGTGTCCCATCTTCTGATCACATGGATCCGACTAGCCCCACCCTCTGAGACGGACTGTCATCTTTGATCATCTAAGCTGGATGACAGTTTCTCCATGTTAGCAAGGAGGTCGGTGTTGGGGGAGAAGTAAAGAAACAAGAGTGTCAATGTTGCTGCATTTACACCATACTGGATGAGTATTCAGTGAGTACTTGAAAGGGTATTTCAGAATTACAGAAAAAAAAAAGTAAAAGCAGGGAATGTGTTAAAACAAAATAAAACAATGCAAAAAAAAAAATCAACTAGTACTCAACCGGTAAATGCCTCGCCACTCCAACAGTGCCAGTTTTAGCTCGCTTGTCCTGCACTGATGTGACCACATGGACATGACCATTGCTTCCAATCTATCCTCAGCCGTGTTGCCTGCATGTATAGCACACTCCCAGCATTTACTTAAAGGTGTACTCCACAAACCATAAGAAACTCAGGGTAGACTCCATTGTACAGTCATGGTCCCCTCTGGTGCTTGGACTTGCCAGGCTGGTGAGGGACCGATAATGTCACTCAGATATCAGATACATCACCGATTCCTCACCAGTGACTGCTGGTCCGTGTGAACTGTCCCCGGTATGGGAGGGAAAGGGGACCAGGACTGTACAATGGAGCATCAGAAATAGGGTAGTATGAGTTATACCACCCTGGCCACCCCTGTGTTTCCTATGATTCCTGGAGAACCCCTTTAATTTTGGAAAACTTGGAAACCCCTTTAAATTAGGATAAGAAACTAGACATTTACAGTCTGGTAAAGAAACTTGAAAAAAAAAATCTAGTAAGGAAGCAGTTAAATTCATAATGGCTTCTATTGTTACTCTAGAATTGTATCAGTCAACATGGACATCAGTAAGAGAGTGAAGCACTTCCCAATGTAACTGAGTAATAAACTACAGGAATAGTAATGAAAACCTATCACAAGAAATCCGAGAAAGCAGAACAAGCGAGTGATGGACACAGAGACTATTAGAGGGAAGTACAAGCGCTCATGAATATTTCAAGCTAAATTCACAGTAAAAAAAAAATGCATTTGTAACAGAATATACTAAAACGTAATCTACATACTGTACAGCTTCAACAGACATGCCCCTAGCAGCACCAACTCAACCCTTTAGCAAATGCTTTGATCACAAATTTATTTACTACCTGTTGCTTACAGTATAAAGCACCAACATATTCCATAGAAATGTAAGCAATGTACTGCACAGAGACTGCTGTCACTCCTATCTGTCCCTGTTCACAATGGGGTCCGCAATCTATGTTCCCTATCTTAAAGAAGCACGTCTACAAAAATGTTATTTTCTTTCAGTCTCAGGTGGAGAGCAAGCGAGTTTCTCTATTCATTCTGATGAGACTAAGAGTGAATATAAAATCACTCAAGAAACTGAGTTCTTGCCCACACAAAGAATACTAAGAGGGGAGGGGGATTTATTAAAACTGGCATTTCCTCCGCCAGTCTTAAGCTATATTCAACCTTGCATTATGGTTTCCACATGGAATCAGTTTATTTGATCTGTCTAAAGATCATAGAAAACTGATTTGGAACAGGTAGTTAAAAAAACCATTCATTTCAGTGGGGTTTTAAGACAGTCCGCAGGTGTGCGTTTTGAGCATTTCTGTCGTGTATCTTCTCTTTTTGCCGGAGACAAAAGTCGGACTTGCAACACTTTCGCTCCATCCAAAAAATAAGGATACACGACGAACCGCAACAAATCCGTTTTTTTTTTTTTTTTGTTTGTTTTTAACATTGAGGTCTATGGAATGCGGACAAAAACGGATTCCCAAAGGATAGTAATTGGTTTGTGTCCAGTTTTCAATTCGTTTTTCCCTCTCTTCATTATTCTCTGCGCATGCTCAAAATAAAGAAGGGAGAAAAAAAACAAAAAAAAAACGTATGTGTCAAAAACGTATACAAAGATATAGTTTTTTTGACGGACACCAATTCTCTAACCCGTCAAAAAAGATGGACTACGGTAAGCACTGTGTAACAGTTTGTGAACACTTTTTTGTTGAATCCTTTGCTTTTTCAATACGGATTCGCAACATGCAGATACCGGGCACAGATGTGAACATAGCCTTAATCAATTCCCCCGCTGGTACAAGATTGAAATTGAATTATTAAGATACATCAACCCCTTAATTCTGGCACACTCCTGTGCAACACACTTGAAAGGTATGCTACTCAAAGACAAGTCAGTTTTCTGGCATGAGTTTTAATAAATTTGTTGGGCCAAGATGTCCCCACCCTGGACTGCCTTGGTCTTCATCCAAGCGTCGAGTGAGGTACAGAACAGACAATGTAGAGCAACTGGTGCAAAAAAAGGGCCGTGCGCCCATTATACACCACATTTATACCCATGTATGCCAGAAAACTGGAGTAGATGGATTAGTAAATTCCCCCCACTGTGACAGCTTCAGAGTCTTACTGTTGGTCATGTGAAACAGCTGAGGACCGGAAGTGGATAGCTCACAAATACAGCTACCAGTCATAAGACTTCTGCCAATACAATTTACATAATATACCTTTCTAACAGCCCAGTGAACAAATTCTTTGTGGGAGTTTCTCTTTAAGGCACTAATTCAAAACAGTGGGACCGAGCTTGCAGTAACTTTCCTGGCTGCTACAGAGTGTACAGAGCTGTATTAGTTCTGGTACATTGTGGCCATAGATTTTCTTTGTCACCTTCATTACAGAGGTTATACAAGAGTTCATATGACCCTTCTATACATGTGAGACTGATGGAAGTCTGACACCTGGCACCCTCAATGAGCAGCAGTTCACTCCATACACTAGGTAGAGGTTTCGGCGACACTATTATAACTCAGCTCTTATTCAAGTGAATGGGATATGAGCGCCAAAGGCCGCAGCACGGCCACTGAATCATGTACAGAGCCCTCTGCTTTGTACACTGTGTGTATACCAGCTGACTGAGGGTGCCAGGTGTTAGACTCATATAAATCTCCTATTAATGGCCTATCAAAGGGTCATCAAAATAAACTCTTGGTCAACATCAATAATGTGGTCTGCCATGGTAACAAAGAAGAACACAGCTGTCCTGGTAGTGCCTAGCACTGAAGCTTATCCCCAAATAAATGGGGATAGACTGCAGCATAAGACAGAACCTATGTACCAAAGTGTGGAGCTGTTTTTCAGAAATTTTAAAAAGAAAAAACACCAGTCTCCCAGCAAGCTAAATTTTAAAAAAGTAAATGTATCACAATATATGATAGCATGGCTTCACCCTGAAGATTTCTGATGATTCTGCTTTTTAATAGAATTGTCTAATTAGATTTTTCCTGACATTCACCGTAACTGCTAGTACTTTAAATTTGGTGTCTGCTTATGAGATCAGCGGGCGTCTTAGCGTCAGGGTCTCTACTGTTTCACACAACAGAGACCCAGCAGCAGTGCCTGCGATCACAGACATCTAAAGGGTTCCATTGCGTGCACTTTCCTCCCTTCTCAACAGTCTCCTCATGGAAAGATTCTGAGAGTACTTTGGTTCCTATGGCAGCTGGAACCATCTGAAGGCTCCCAGGCCCGCCTTAGTAATATAACTACACCAGGCTTCAACAGTTATACAGGGATTTTACCATATACTGCAATCTATGATAGAAACGATCTAACGATCACAGATTGAAGCTAAAGTTTTTAAAAATTTATTTAAAAAAATTCAAATCATCCTTTCTTTCGTTAGAATACATATATAATACATTTATTAAATAAATAAATAAATAAATAAATAAATAAAAACACATTAGGCATCCCTGGATCATGAAATGCCCAGATTAGAAAAATTAAAAATGGATATAAAAATAAACTGACCATAGCAGCAGGGAAGAAAAAAAAATTGAAGGGGCTACTACATGGCACCATTTAAGTCCAGTCACGCGCCCTCCATCAGAGCAGTAGTCCACAGCCCAGCCAGTGATATATTCTACGCAGGCTTTCTCCTCTTACCACCAGCTATGATTGACAGTTACTTCACTGTGGTCAATATTTGGGTGGTAGGACAAGGAAGCTGCATCAAATGGATCGGACTCCTCCTGGTGCCAGCTCACTCAACTTTATTTTTTTTTTTTCTTTTCTTTTTAAACAAAAACAAGAAAATTGAGATCAAAATTGAAAATCACCCATAAACTTAAAAAAAAAAAAATTCTAGATTTTTATTTTTGCAGCAAAATTATCCAGCCCTAGTAACATGTATTGGATAATGGGTATCAGTATCAGTGTATGTAGACAACCAAACAAACCAAATACAAAACTACTCCCATGAACAATAAACTCCCACCATCCAGGAGAACAAGCGCGCTGTACTTTATGACTCTGCATCCTATGTACCAGAGGCTGAAACATTCTGAGAATCCAGACTCCTACATTGCCCACATTCTATACATGCTTCTGTTTCCATATATTATACTGCACACTATGCTACAACTCAGGAAGTCTTTTCATATTGTAGTACTAAGAAAGTTTAGCTAGACCATATGTACAAGTGTATACACACTGGAAAATGTAGAAATAGTATTACTTCTTCACTACAGAAAATCTCTAAGAGTATGTAAAATAAGCCATATACATTACTGTTACCTTGCAATATATAGAGTTGTTAAAGGGAAGATCTTCATCTTCCTCCTAGCCTTCAGCATCTAGCTGTATTTTGTTCATGAAAAATGTATTCCCTCCCAGAAAAACGTGAGCCAGAAAAGAGCAGAGTCATCTTCCTGATAATAAATAGTTAATGCAGAGCACAGGTTGAAGGCGACTCCTTGGTGAGCTTATGTTTTGCAATGACACATCCTCAGGCCTATGAGGCTTCTGCAGATGCTGCAGCATCATGCACGTCAGAATCATCAAAAGGATGCCAAGCCCTGTATGTCCCAGCCCTCTTGTAACAGGGCAGGATAGACTCATTGGGTTATATTACTGGCTGTACAGTCACGCCACAATAGGCTGGAATCATTATGAAATCACGAGATGTGGAATCTTTTTAATCATCAGTATAAAAAAAAAAAAAAAGCCGGTCTGCTGCGGTGACAGCACAACCACATGCATACTGGGTGCTGTAAAAATGGAGAGCAAGGAAAAACAAAAAACTATTGAGAGGCAAGGGGGAAAAAAAAAAAAAAAAGTAAAAATTCTTACCTGCTATAGTCAAGAATAAGGTCAGGTCTTTCCTATAGGTCACAAAATGTAGTATTTCATCTCCCAATATAATATATATTAGGGTGTGGGCCATATAAGATCTTGCAAGTCACACTAAAGCTAAGTTCATGTTAGAGATGCATGCTTAGTGTGTACACTGAAAAGATTCCAAAATTCATACTGAACATGCCCCTAGGGTTACATTAGCCCTGTGAAGGCCAAAAGTGTATGATTTTGGCCTTCATCTGGACAATATATATCAGTATAGCACAAGAAAAGCTGTATGGTATAGAGTAGTAGACATATACATTAAACATATATTTCTTTTTCCTTTCCATTGGGACCCTATGGATGATGGACGCCACCAATCTGTCAGAGGTATCTGTTTAACAGATGCGTCCCGGAGCAGAGGTTAAAGGAATGTGAACAGAGCCTTAGCCCAGTTGCAACAAGACCAGAAGAAACATGACGGATGAGAGCAACAGACTGTAGTACAAACCTACCCTAAAACACAGCAAGCAACAAGGCTGCAGTGTAAGTTTGCTAATGGGGAGTAGAACATGTGTCCATATGTAGCCCAAGTCACTCATAAACCTAAATAATATATTGATATTGATGATACAGTATATACAGTAATACTGTGTGTGTGTATGTATTATATATATATATATATATATATTTACACACACGTACGTGTATTGTATACAGTAATTCTGTAAGTAACATAAAAGAAGCTGTGTACATATACTGTCAAGACGGGTTATATCCATCAAAGCATGACAAGAACATTGAATTTACAAAGACCTGCCGTAATTTACGTCTGCTTCTACTACCAGTTACAAGAGTTGTGTATCCCCCACTGAAACCAAACTGATCACTAGTCTCTCCATTACTGCAATACATTACACTCCAGTCTCTGTAGTTCCTGAAAATTTGACTACTGAGCTAATCCCTGGTTGTAGACCCCAATTCTTTTTTTTTTATTTTGCTAAAGCATTTTTAGTAATAGGTACGTAAGTATTCTACTTAACTTTCATAGCCAATGACAGAACAAAACTACTGCTACATACTTGCCATATTTTGTGATTGGTGGGCTTTGCCTGAGACTGCTGCAAGTAAAATTTACACTAAAAGCAGGAAAGATTTCAGAGCTCTATTCTTCTTTAAAGAACATTTTTAGAATGAAAGAGTGATATCTAGTGTCATCTAAGAGATAGCTACTAAAAGAACAATCAAGGTACCACCTATTATCTAGTACAAATAGCACAGTCTACACACACACACAACACACACCTAAAGAGAGATGCAAAAATACATAAGACAACAAAGCACAAGGTCAAAAGATTCACTGCACACCTGAACAGCAAAGGCATACTTGTGGTTGCTTTAGGCTAAAGCCCCACGTTGCGGAAACGCAGCTTTTTGTTGTTGCAGATTTCTCTGTGTTTTTTTGAGCCAAAGCCAGGAGTGGATTGAGCCAAAAGTAGAAGTATAAGAGCTTCCTATATATTCCCCATTTATTTTGTAGCCATTCTTGTCTTTGGCTCAAAAAACCGCAACAAAATCTGAAACAAAATAAGCTGAGTTTCTGCAATGTGGGGCCTTAGCCTAAAGTGGTTTTCCCTTTACCATAACCAGGCTTAAATTTGCAAATATAATTAAAAATTTTGCATTGTTTTAAAAATTTTCTCTAATCATCTTAGTGGTCACAGTCTCTTGTCTAGACTGGACACCAATAGATACGACCATGAATGTAGGAGCTTTCTATTCTTTGAGAACGTGCCTGATAACCTGTCCACTACAAAGAAATTGTGTCTTGGTTTCTGACAAGCACCAAAAAAGTAAAAATATAGCAAAGAAATGTAACTTTAAAAAGCCATGAAAAAAGTTGGTGGTGAACTTCTGCTTACGTGTCAAAAGTCATAGTCAGGATGATTTAGTTGAATTTTTTTATTTTTATTTAAAATGTTTCCGATCCTTATGTGTTTTGGCATTTGCATTGCCGGGTTCTGATGTTTCCGGGAATTTTTGTCATGTGATTGATTTCAAGGTTGTGCTTGGCTTTTAAATACCGTGAGACAGCAGTGTAACTATATACCATAACTATATACCAAGAAACGATTAGCCTCAAAACGCAGAAATTCACCACTAGCCTTCTTCATGGCTTTTTAATATAAGGATTAAAAGTTACATTTTATTGCTACATTTATATTTTTTGGTGCTGGATTCCACACGTTTTAGTTTTTTGCACCCTTATATGGATAAATATATATAATGATATGAGGGTGTGCTGTATTTTTCTTCTTTGGTTTATCAGTTTTCTGACAAGTCCCAGACCATAGAAAGTTCATGGCTACATTCATGGCTGTATCCGATCAAGACAAAAGATTGTCACCGCCTGGATGGTTAGTGAAAATCTTTAAAACTCAGCAAAATTTTTAATAATTTATATTTGCAAAAATGTTAAACTTTAAATTGTCTACAAATCTGAATATGGCTATATTTGTCGGCAACCCCCTTTTTTGTAATGGAATTATATATGCAGTGATTCTGTAAATTCTCCCATATTCGGTATATCTGGTAGTAGGGGAACGGAGCCACCATAAATGAAATTCCTTGGTGGCTGACCTCAATTGTTATACCAACAGAATACAGGTGAGGAGGCTGTCAGTAAATCAGAAAGCTCCCAGAACACTGGACCTATACATGGCACAGGTATTCAGATGGTGCTGATAAGGCTGGATTCACACCAGCGCTTGCTTTCTGGGGATTCCATACCCCAATGCACTTGAAAAATGTGGAGAGAAAAGTCCTGCAAGCAGGAATTTTTTTCTCCGCATTTTTAAGGCGGAAACCTGACGAACCCCATTATAGTCTATGGGGTCCACGGGTAACTGGTTTTTAAGCAGATTGGGTTTCCATTTTTCAGGACCCCAAGCGGACCCGAAGAATGGAAACCCGAGCGCAGGTATGAACCTAGCGTAAAAGACGATGTGAAACAGATGATTTACAAGTACTGCTAATTATTGATCTCTTTTAATGATGACCTATCAGATTTCCTGAAAAGTCAGTTTATTTGCACTGGCCATAAAATAGCAGTCGGCCATCTTTTCTTACTAATGTGTTGTGACATTTCTGTTATTCCATCTATAAACGAATGGATAAATTGACAACTGGCTTTAACAAATCTGAAACAGACATTACAGGAAAGCTGCTAGTCAGTTCCCTAAGGCTGGGTTCACATGTGACATATTTTGTTGTAGACAATTCTGAAACTGAAAATCCATTCCATTCATCTGATAGGGCTTATTGTAACAGCAAGCACAGGGATTTCTCACTACAACCAATGTTTCCAACCACTTCTGTATTTAGGAAGACAATAACATTTGTTATGAATATATTTATTTTGTAGAATGTATTCATGTTTTATATCTATTTGATATATTTATACATTACATATAAAGTTCCACAATACTAAACTCTGGAATTTTCCTATACATTTTTCTGCTATAGTATGTAATTTTTACAGAAAAACCCAGGCAAAAGTTTCAGTTCACATTTCTACAAACTGACTTATAATATATTGAATATAATTTGATTTATGGTATGGTATATTAGCCTTTATAATAAACACCAAGAATCCCACAGAACCTGTTTCAAAGAGGAAGCAGGCGCTTGACATGAAAGAGGTTCTGCAGTAACTGGGATTGTGTAAGGTTTACCTTTAACAAATAAAATGCCCTTCTTAGGCCCCATGCACAAGGAAAGAATCCAGATTAGTTCAAACTCAGTCTGGTGACCTGGACTCTGTGTACATAGACCAGGACAGTAAAGCTGCAGGCAGAGGCAAGGACTCCTAGTGTCACAGATCACTATGATGCAATGAATCCTGCCTTCATAACTGGGGTTGGGCAGGGAAATCTGTCCAGATTACCCAAATCCATGCGGCCTATGGCAATGAACGGTACTGCAGTTCAAGTCCATTCAAATTAAAGAGGTTCACCTAGAACTGTTTAAACATTTACTTCCTCTGTGATTCTATTTGGAATGAACCACGGATTTCCGGGCTAAATCAACCCTAGGTCACATGATCAGACCAGCATGCTGAATCGGAGTCACTCTGCCTCCTCCCTCCTCACCCATGTTCACTATAGGATCTGACTTTACTATTATAATGATCTATTCTGCCAGAGGGAAGAGGCGGAGCGACTCAGGTGCTGGTTCCGATCAGGTGACCCAAACAGAACCAAGGAGAAATAAGTATCACATGACTATGGACTTATATTTTACACTGGAAATAAGCACAATGAAGGAGATCTGGAAAAAAATTGAGGAATCGATACAGAATGTATACTGGAAAATTGTATAACTTTTCATTATACAAACAGCAACATTGGTCTTTCAATATACAGTCATGGCCAAAAGTTTTGAGAATGACACAAATATTATATTTTCACATGATCTGCTGCCCTCTGGTTTTTATGTGTGTTTGTCAGATGTTTTTATCACATACAGAAATATAATTGCATTCATATTATGAGTAACAGAAGCTTATATTGACAGTTAGAATGAGTTAATGCAGCAAGTCAATATTTGCAGTGTTGACCCTTCTTCTTCAGGACCTCTGCAATTCTCCCTGGCATGCTCTCAATCAACTTCTGGACCAAATCCTGACTGATAGCAGTCCATTCTTGCAGAATCAATGCTTTAATTTTGTCTGAATTTGTTGGTTTTTGTTTGTCCACCCGTCTCTTGATGATTGACCACAAGTTCTCAATGGGATTAAGATCTGGGGAGTTTCCAGGCCATGGACCCAAAATCTCTATGTTTTGTTCCCTGAGCCATTTAGTTATCACCTTTGCTTTATGGCAAGGTGCTCCATCATGCTGGAAAAGGCATTGTTGAGCGCCAAACTGCTCTTGGACGGTTGGGAGAAGTTGCTCTTGGAGGACATTCTGGTACCATTCTTTATTCATGGCTGTGTTTTTAGGCAAGACTGTGAGAGAGTCGATTCCCTTGGCTGAGAAACAACCCCACACATGAATGGTTTCAGGATGCTTAACAGTTGGCATGAGACAAGACTGGTGGTAGCGCTCACCTCTTCTTCTCCGAATAAGCTGTTTTCCAGATGTTCCAAACAATCGAAAAGGGGATTCATCAGAGAAAATGACTTTACCCCAGTCCTCAGCAGTCTACTCCCTGTACCTTTTGCAGAATATCAGTCTGTCCCTGATGTTTTTTCTGGAGAGAAGTGGCTTCTTTGCTGCCCTCCTTGAGACCAGGCCTTGCTCCAAGAGTCTCCGCCTCACAGTGCGTGCAGATGCACTCACACCTGCCTGCTGCCATTCCTCAGCAAGCTCTGCACTGCTGGTAGCCCGATCCCGCAGCTGAAACACTTTTAAGAGACGGTCCTGCCGCTTGCTGGTCTTTCTTGGGCGCCCTGGAGCCTTTTTGGCACCAATGGAACCTCTCTCCTTGAAGTTCTTGATGATGCGATAGATTGTTGACTGAGGTGCAATCTTTCTAGCTGCAATACTCTTCCCAGTTAGGCCATTTTTGTGCAGTGCAATGATGACTGCACGTGTTTCTTTAGAGATAACCATGGTTAACAGAAGAGAAACAATGATGGCAAGCACCAGCCTCCTTTTAAAGTGTCCAGTGGTGTCATTCTTACTTAATCATGACAGATTGATCTCCAGCCCTGTCCTCATCAACACCCACACCTGTGTTAATGGAGCAATCACTGAAACGATGTTAGGTGGTCCTTTTAAGGCAGGGCTGCAATGATGTTGAAATGTGTTTTGGGGGACAAAGTTCATTTTCTAGGCAAATATTGACTTTGCAAGTAATTGCTGTTAAGCTGATCACTCTTTATAACATGCTGGAGTATATGCAAATTGCCATTAGAAAAACTGAAGCAGTAGACTTTGTAAAAATTAATATTTGTATCATTCTCAAAACTTTTGGCCATGACTGTATATGTGAAACTGGACAACTCCTTTAAAAAGAGGTTCTGCAGATACCCATAAGGGTTGCCTACAGAAGACTTCACATGAAGCTGCAAAACCTCTTTATGAAGAAGAATATTTATGTCAATCATATTTTAATTATCAAAGGAGTGTGAAATAACAAAGGTGCCTCAGTAACACTCCATCAGCTCTGTATTGTCTTCATGATGTGACAGATACTACCAGTTTGAAAACCATATACAGTGAAACCTCTCCAAAAGACCACCCTCTTACCCAGGCCACACTTTCTGTGACGAATTTTCAGTTTTCTATACTGGCTATCTTCTTTGAGAAGACCACGCCCCTAGAAGACCAATTTATAAATGGAGTCTGTCAGCATGAAAACCAGCTTCAAACTAATGACAGTACATTGTACGGTGGCTTCTACTCTTTCCAAAGATGTATTTTTTATTCAGCATTGCAGCTCCATCTTCACAAAAATCAACATTTTATTCTTATGAAAATTAGCTGAAAAGGTCTTTAGGCGCATTTCTTCTCCTCCTGGGACTGCACTCTCTGCTCTAGATAACCATCCCTAACTGATGCTCAGCTCTGCCCCTCACTGTTTGAGTGATGTCTTCCACTTTTGTCTGTAGTTAGGGGCCATTATCTAGAGCGGAGAGCGAAGCCCTTGCAGGAGAAGACACTTCCCTAAAGCTAATTTGCATAAAATAAAACACCTGATTTTCATGAAAATAAAGCTGCAATGCATAATAAGAAATACATATCTGGAAAGTGTAGAAGTCGCTCTACAAGGTACTGTCATTAGTTTCATACAAATATTCCTGCTGACAGACTCCCTTTAATGCAATTTTAGGTGGTCCTCTTAAAGAAGATTTACTGTACTATACAGATGTCAAGATGACCACTTCCAGAATAATGGAAGACGACAATACTATTTAAGCTCTGCAATACTGTTCAAGACTAGGACAAAGGTTATAGACTAAGAACTCATGCCCACAAGAATATAACAGCACCATAAAACCTACAAAGTTTATCGAGCCTATAGTGCCCAGCCAATACCTTGCAGCCTTGGTTGGTCATATCTGTATTGGGGGATAACCAAAATCATGGCCACTGCAGTTTTCATCATGCTTATAAATAAGTTCTACAGAAATACATGCAACACTGCTCTAATAGTCCCAACTCACAAAGTGATGGCATCAGCGCTTTACCAAAAACTGATACGAAAGTGAATAGACCAAAAAACATTATTTGCCTTTTCTAATGCTTAGAAATCCTTACTTCTTGCTAACCTACATTAGGTAGATCTTAAGTAGAGGACAGATGGAGAAGAACAGGACATCATAATCAGACTACTCAAAGGTTGTTCGTAGTCTGTTACCATAGAGACACATAGGAGCTGTAGATGCAGTGGTAGGATATTTTTAATTATAATCCTGTGCAAACTTGCCTAATTTGTTATTTTAGCTGCACTGGAGCTATAAAAGAAAAAAATAATGCAAAAGTGGACATTGCCTTTAAGCCTTATTCCCTGACAGAATAACAATACTAAGCAGTGGTAAGGTGAAAGTGGACAGAGATCCCATAGATGTTAAATGCTGCTGTCACCCTTTATAGCAGTTTCATGTTCTTGCTAATAAAGTTAAAATGTTCTAATACAAAGATAACTCCTTTAAGGGTTCCGAGTTTAGGTGTAGACTGGATGGCTACTTTTGCCATATGATATGTGGCAGAAGAATTTTTCCACCCTCCTCAAATATCATTCTAATACAAGTCAATATACATGTTGCTTATTTATGACTGTCTTACAAAAGGCACATTAGTTTCTACTGGAAATTGGGGCCCATAAATACAGATGGAATCCATCGCCAGGGTGTTTTTTGTTAGTTTTTTTATGAAAATATTCAATACCTTTAAAGGGTCACCAGGACAGTACCTATTAGGACAGTCAGATAGCTGGGTTTCTAGTGAATATAACACATTTTTTGGTTTCCTGATCGGTGCCTCTGTTGCTGAGATTTTAGCTTATTTCCTAATATACTAAATGAGCTGTTTGGTACAACGGGGGCGTCACCATTGCTCTCATCGAACCAAACAGCTACCTCCCTGCTATGATTAACAGAACCAGGCAGTGTACATGTCAATCATAACATGGAGGGATGGAAAGATGGGTGGGTGTTAAAAGCATAGCTCTTTGGTGCAATGGTGATGCCCTCATTGCACCAAACAGCAAAAATCAGTAGGCAAAAAAAAGAGTTTACTCACGTGAACTCGGCTAACCGACTGTGCTTTACAGCTCAACAGGGACTGTTCTGACTCCCTTTAAAGGGCTTACCCCATTCATTGCATATACCATGTATACATTTACTGGAGCATATGGATAGCATAGAAGGGGTCCCCAGTTCAGAGAGTTGCATTTGCTCCGGGCAGACCCAATCCATTCGTGCGCTACATTCACAATGAATCAAATAACTGCCTTGTAATGTTACACCCTTTCCACCCTGAGCTGAAGACATGCATCAGTCCATCCATATGCATATGGATTCTTTCCTCATAGTACTTTTCTCCTACATATCTCTAAAACGTGGATATATGTGAGCATTCTGATACAGATTCCAATACAATGGATGAAATCTGAGGCATTCCTTGTACAGCACACTGCGGGTGTGCACATGTTTTCATTTGGATAGTAACATTAACTGAAGATGATCTCTCATCTTACTGCCCATCTGTTTTCTCTTTTGTTAAGAGTACTCTTTGTCCACCCAGACTTATTATACACATACAGTGGGTACGGAAATTATTCAGACCCCTTTAAATGTTTCACTCTTTGTTTCTTTGCAGCCATTTGCTAAAAGCTAAAAAGTTCATTTTATTTCTCATTAACGTACACTCAGCACCCCATCTTGACAGAAAAAAAAACAGAAATGTAGATATTTTTGCAAATTAATTAAAAAAGAAAAACTGAAATATCACATGGTCATAAGTATTCAGACCCTTTGCTGTGACACTCATATTTAACTCACACGCTGTCCATTTCCTTCTGATCCTCCTTGAGATGGTTCTACTCCTTCATTGGAGTCCAGCTGTGTTTAATTAAACTGATTGGCCTCGATTAGGAAAGGCACACACCTGTCTATATAAGACCTCACAGCTCACAGTGCATGTCAGAGCAAATGAGAATCATGTGGTCAAAGGAACTGCCCAAGGAGCTCAGAGACAGAATTGTGGCAAGACACAGATCTGGCCAAGGTTACAAAAGAATTTCTGCATCACTCAAGGTTCTTAAGAGCACAGTGGTCTCCATAATCCTTAAATGGAAGAAGTTTGGGATGACCAGAACTCTTCCTAGACCTGGCCGTTCAGCCAAACTGAGCAATCGTAGGAGAAGAGCCTTGGTGAGAGAGGTAAAGAAGAACCCAAAGATCACTGTGGCTGAGCTCCAGAGATGCAGTAGGGAGATGGGAGAAAGTTCCACAAAGTCATCTATCACTGCAGCCCTCCACCAGTCGGGGCTTTATGGCAGAGTGGCCCGAAGGAAGCCTCTCCTCAGTGCAACACATATGAAAGCCCGCATAGAGTTTGCCAAAAAACACAAGAAGGACTCCAAGACTATGAGAAATAAGATTCTCTGGTCTGATGAGATGAAGATTGAACTTTTTGGCATTAATTCTAAGCGGTATGTGTGGAGAAAACCAGGCACTGCTCATCACCTGCCTAATACAATCCCAACAGTGAAACATGGTGGTGGCAGCATCATGGTATGGAGGTGTTTTTCAGCTTTAGGGACAGAGCGACTGGTTGCAATTGAAGGAAAGATGAATGCGGCCAAGTACAGAGATATCCTGGAAGAAAACCTCTTCCAGAGTGCTCTGGAGCTCTGAGACAGGGCCGAAGGTTCATCTTCCAACAAGACAATGACCCTAAGCACACAGCTAAAATAACAAAGGAGTGGCTTCAGAACAACTCTGTGACCATTCTTGAGTGGCCCAGCCAGAGCCCTGACCTCAACCCAATTGAGCATCTCTGGAGAGACCTGAAAATGGCTGTCCACCAACGTTCACCATCCAACCTGTCGCAACTGGAGAGGATCTGCAAGGAAGAATGACAGAGGATCCCCAAATCCAGATGTGAGAAACTTGTTGCATCATTCCCAAGAAGACTCATGGCTATACTAGCTCAAAAGGGGCTTCTACTCAATACTGAGCAAAGGGTCTGAATACTTATGACCATGAGATATTTCAGTTTTTCTTTTTTAATAAATTTGCAAAAGTATCTACATTTCTGTTTTTTTTCTGTCAAGATGAGGTGCTGAGTGTACATTAATGAGAAATAAAATGAACTTTTTTGCTTTTAGCAAATGGCTGCAATGAAACAAAGAGTGAAAAATTTAAAAGGGTCTGAATACTTTCCGTACCCACTTTAAGTATCTATAGACTTTTTTATATGGAAGTATTTGCTGTCTAACTCCATCCATATGTATTTCTGTCAAAAATATGTGCATTAGGCCTAATAAAATTGCCACTTCTGCAGCAATTATGTCATGTACAGTATATAATTCATGTAACTGCTGCAGCCAACCACTGGTCTCAGTGGTGGTTTGCCTATACGGCATGTGACTTCTAAGGTCCGAGGATTGGCTACAGTGATCACATGAATGAAGTAGATGACATCAGTATTATAGGATCCCCTTCCCTCAGTTACGGTCAAACATATTTTTGCGCCCGTACTGCAGATGAGTGTACTGGACCAACTGGAGGACTTCTGAACTTAACTCACTATGGGCCCAAAAATGCTCCCGTAACATACTTGTCTGCAACTGCCCTCTTACTGGGTCTACCAATAAATTCCTTGTGTTTATAACTACAGATCATCTATGGCTTACACTACTGTTATTTGCCCACTCCTGAACAGCTGTATGGTGACTGCTATTGTCAGCATGGACAAAGTGTGGACAGCACCTGTCAGTAACAACAAGTGGGCTGGGATGCCACATGTCCTTATGCGATAGTTAGGGGGTAACAGCAATTTGTCACAGATGAGCTTTTAAACCATTAGTTCACGAATGTAACGAAGTGGTAATGTATGCTAGTAACCAGGCCGTGTCATCACAGTGACAAATCGCTGATGACATCATATTAGTTAACCCATAGGACAGCTGGGTAACATGTGCTGTTGAGCAGTATGTGTCATTACAGTGACATGTCGTTCATGACATCACATTCGTTCACTCATATGACAGTGTGGTAATGTGTAGTGATGACCAGGATGTGACATCACAGTGAAGTATCATTTATGACATAGCATTAATTCATTCATATGAATGAGCGGTACATGTCATCACTGTATCATTGATGACATCACATGTATCACTGATGACATCACTACAACAGGATAGAGTAACCAATAACTGGCCCCGATGATCGTTCCATCTGTTTACCAATATGAGTCAAATCAATTATATACAAGACAAACAGACGATCAGCCCGATCAACCATCCATATGAAATGATCATGGCAGAAGCCAATATCTGCAGATCACTCCGAGGTTTCCATGATCAGGTCATGATGATGATGATGTTATTGAATCTGCTGGGACTGATACGAGTCAAGGCAGCAGTCCTGAAGGTGAGATGCAGGCTACACACAATCATCATTACCATTCGCTCCTCCCCGCAGCCCCCCGCCCCTACAGCTGACGCATACTACCTACCTTTGGGCTGGCGGTGCCCGTTAGCCTCTTCCTGTGTCTGATTCACATCTCTCCTTCAACGTAAGAGACTACAGAAAGCAGAGCGGCTGACGGACAGCCATCCCCGGCCGCGGCCGACTCTTGCTATCCCGAGGTGTCCCGGTGACTCTGCCCTGTCAGGACACCGGGCACTGGCCAATGTTCGCCCTGGTGCTCGGGCACGTGTGTGACGTTGAGTTCTCAGAACGCGCATGCGCGTTTCGGGGCAGCCTGTGTTCTCGAAGCGCAGGCACGTTGTGGTTGCGTCACTGTGTACGGCGGCGCTGCCGGGAGCCGGAGGGGTGGAGGGGGAAGTGCTTCATTCATGGCCGCTGTCTCATTGACTCATCCCGGGGCTATGTCTGCGTTTCAAAGCATTCTTTCATGATTTGTGTCAGTGGAGTAGGGGCGTGCACAGATTTCATGGCAGACTGCCCCCGTGCACAGTATACACTGCCAGTTATTATGTGGACATAAAGCATGCAGTACATTGGGGCGCTGCCAGTGTTAGTGCATGGTTGCAGATGTAGGTCACCAATGTTGGAGTACTGTATAGGACTTTATCTCAGCTTGCATCAGCTGAATCTACTAAAAAGAAAGGGGTTTTCCATTTTCCTTTAAGAATTTCCTAAATACTGTATACTTACATCCAGGAGCGTAGCTATAGGGGGTGCAGCAGTTGAAGTAGTTACTGGACCCTGAGGGGGCCCTAAAGTTCATTTACCATATAAAATATACCACTCTTTAAAATGGAACAAGGTAGTCAGGGGCCCCATTACAAATTCTTCATGAAGTTGGCTGTTCGTACTATGCCACAGTCTAAAAACATAGATTTCGGGCAAAATATAACAGTTGATAATGGTGTAAGATAAGTAAAGCCGGCCATGCACATTAGTTTTTTCCTGTCTGAAATGGACTATTGACCATGAAAATACTGCAAACGTTTATTTACTGGAAGAGTGAAGAAATCAGGCGATAACATACAACGTTTATTTACGACAGCAGACTTTGGTGTGCCAGAAATAGTTAATTTGTGCTGGATAGATTAGCCAAGGGTGGGCTGTAAATAACAGTGTTTGGCATGATTGTCCGCTTTTAGGCAATCATCAGCGACTTTATTCACTGATCAGAACTGTTAGACTAAGGCTCCATGTAGCGGGCTGCAGCAAAAAAATTGTGTTTTTTTTTTTCTCGCAGTGCTTTTCACAGAAAGACTTTCTGCTTCCATTATACCTTTAGAGAAACCGCCGGCATTTCCTTAGGTATAATTGACATACTGCAATTTGCAAAACCACAACAGTTGTATCCACTGTGCATTTTTTTTTCTGCTACATTTACTCTGCGGCCAAACCATGGCATTTACACCACATTGGGCCCCGGCCTTAAACGGTTTTCCTACAAAAAACTATTAAAACTTTTAGACAAAAGTTAAATATTATTGTAAATATAAGTAATTAAAAAGTTTGCAAAGTCTTAAAGATTTTTTTTCTAACAACCTTGAATGCAGGATCTTTTTGTGGTCTGGCACTTGTCAGTAACACAGTCATGATTTCCTTACTGTGCTGAGTTATCTTCTTATGTAGTGTCCCTGCCTGATAACTCGGCCCACAGTAAGGAAGTCGTAGCTGGCTTTCTGATGAGTGTCAGACCACAGAAAGTTCCTGCATTCAGGGTCGTATCCATTAGGAATCAAGACAAAACACTGCAAAATTTCTAATTATTTTTGTTTGCAAAAAATGTTTAACTTAGGCTAGGTTCACATCTACGCAGCGGACTCGAATGACGGCGAGCCCGACTGTCAAAACAGCGGTTATTCATGGACACCGTCAGACCCCATAGATTATAATGGGGTCCATTGTGTATCCGCCATTTTTATACTAAAACCAGTGGAGAGAAAAGTCCTATATACAGGACTTTTTTTCTCCACTGATTTCTGGCAGTTTCTGCGGAAAGAGACTCTGGCACAGACGTAAACTTAGGCTTATAATTGTTTGCAAATTGAAATATGGTGATGTTCATGGGAAATCCCTTTAATGTTTATTTTGCAAACTTGCGGTAGTAACATTCATACAAGTCAGCAAGTTCAACCAACTTGTGCAAACAAATAGAGTTTAGACATAAATTCAGGAAAAAAGGACACAGTGGGCAAAATCGCCACAAAATTCCAAAGTGGCTAATTCACAGCATTTTATAGATGGTGGATGGGATGTAAACAAATCTCATCCACATGCTGTGACAGAAAGTGACATACGGCAGGTAAATTATTGATATGGATTTCAACCTTTTTATTGCAGGGAAACTGCAGTTACTTTGGGTGGTTTTTACCTCAGAGATTTTTTGTGGAAAACACTGCTAAATGTCCGTGCCAACATTCTGTAGTATTTTCGCTGTCTGAAGCCTTAAGTTGGCCATGCACAATTTTCATCAGCTATGAAAATACCACAAAGGTTTGTTTGTGATGGCTAAGCATAAGAGATTTTTGTTGGGTGAAATAGGCAATCCGATATAAAAATACAGCAAACATTCGTTCACAACGCCAGACTGTGATGGATATTTGGATGTCTGAAAATAGTGTTTGGTATGATCATCTGCTTTCGGCTGATCAACAGCCGACTTGTGCAGACTCGTATTTTTACATGTGAGTTATAATGAATTTATCAAAACAGAGCCAATAAATACATCAGTACAAATATAAATGCCATGAAGAAAAAAAAAATTGTCTATAGAGGAAATTTTATACATTTTCTAGGCCCCAATGAAAAATCTGTGACAGGGCCGCCTACATATAAACCTGTACAGGTTGTTGAGGCTATACTGTTCTTGGGGGCACCAGCTGTAGAATTTATGCAGACATTGTACTGTATTTCGGGGGAGTTTAATTCTAAATTCTTCTAATTTAACCCCAATTTAAAGATGTGGTATCAGCAGTAAAAGCAGACCAGAATCTTAGAGGAAGGCCTAAAAAGAAGGCCCAAAATGTCATACTCATACACAGTATTGACAGAAGATAAAGATGGCATATGCCACACATAGTAGTCAAAAATGAAGTCCAGAGTTGCCTTCGGAGACCTGTACCATAGGAACATATCAATCTAATTAATCTCTGCCATGTTGCCAAGGAATGTTATTACAATTTTGGCATTCAAGTTTCTGGAAAAAATTGCAGTAAAGGGTAGCATTTATACCACTTACTAACTGACACAGGGAGAAAAGGATGATATGTAACTGGAGTTTCCTTGGAAGCGCATGGAGCCTCCTACCCTTTGCTATGTAAATAGGGTGGGGGGGGCAGTACTAATAGTCCTAACATAATAGTTTAGGGGCACCTTTCTCCTGCCCCTGGTGCCTGTCCCTTTAAGGAATTAAAAAAAATAGAAAAAAGTAAAATTTTCCTTTCACTCTAGTTTATGCTTATCTTATTTATTTTTCTATACAAGTTTGTCATTCAACAGAGCCCAAATATTTTTGCTATATTATCTTCACTGACTGCTAAGTTTCCTTTAGACTAGAATTACACATAACACATATACTGCCCTCATAGATAGCATAGTAATGAATTTCCTTTTCATGGGTTTCCTGTAGTTTCTTGCCTGTGATTGTGGTTCTACGTAATCCCGCCAAATCCCTGACACTCCTCTACATCTTTACCGCTGCATCCTTCCTTGAAGCCCAACAATCGGCAGAGGAAGACAAAAGCAGGATAAGCAAGCAATGTACAAAGTTCTCCCTTTACTGTCATATTTGCTGTGTCTGAGGCTCCCATCTACATGCCACTTTCAGGTCTATAACATATGCACCATGTAGTTGTGGGGTGTGCCCTTGATCTTGTAGTTTGGTTTTGTTCAGCTTTTGGCCATGTGTTGTGGTAAAGTATCTGTGACTGGTGATGAGACTATGCATTTGGGATTGATCACAAAATGTAGTTCTTTTCCTCCTCTTCAACTGACTTTTACTCAGAAATCTCTGCTGAAGGTTATGTTGCAGCTCAGATTAGAAGTCTTTGGAGGGGAGAAGTGAGAAGGGAACTAGTGAGAGAGGAGAGACAGGTATAAGAGACTGCAAGCAGCTAAATATTAATTTTCTGTCTCACCCAAGCGCTTGAGTCAAATCAGTCCAGGTCAATACTTTTCAGTAATGTCCTAAATTATCCCATTACAGCTTCTGTGGCTTGCAATGTATTGGGGAATATAAAGGAAGCACTTATACTTCTCCCTTCAGCAGCAAAATGTCAGCTTTTCCAAAATGTGTGGCCAGAGGCTAAGGGCACAAGTTCCTGCAAGGCAGAATTTTTTGATTGATGCGGAAACGCAGCAGAAAAACACTGCGTTTACAGTACCATCCAAGTGAATGAGATTTCGTGTAATGTCATCCACACATTACATAAAAAATGTTTTTTTTTTTGTTTTTGCTTTTGCTCCCACAGACTTACACACATGGACAAAATTGTTGGCACCCCTCGTTTAATGAAAAAAAAAAACCACAATGGTCACAGAAATAACTTGAATCTGACAAAAGTAATAATATATAAAATTCTATGAAAATGAACAAATGAAAGTCATACATTGCTTTTCAACCATGCTTCAACAGAATTAAAAAAAAAAAGAAAACTCATGAAACAGGCCTGGACAGAAATGATGGTACCCTTAACTTAATATTTTGTTGCACAACCTTTTGAGGCAATCTCTGCAATCAAACGATTCCTGTAACTGTCAATGAGACTTCTGCACCTCTCAGCAGGTATTTTGGCCCACTCCTCATGAGCAAACTGCTCCAGTTGTCTCAGGTTTGAAGGGTGCCTTTTCCAGAAGGCATGTTTCAGCTCCTTCCAAAGATGCTCAATAGGATTTAGGTCAGGGCTCATAGAAGGCCATTTCAGAATAGTCCAATGTTTTCCTCTTAGCCATTCTTGGGTGTTTTTAGCTGTGTGTTTTGGGTCATTATCCTGTTGCAAGACCCATGACCTGCGACTGAGACCAAGCTTTCTGACACTGGGCAGCACATTTCTCTCTAGAATCCCTTGATAGTTTTGATATTTCATTGTACCCTGCACAGATTCAAGACACCCTGTGCCAGATGCAGCAAAGCAGCCCCAGAACATAACAGAGCCTCCTCCATGTTTCACAGTAGGGACAGTGTTCTTTTCAAGATATGCTTCATTTTTCTGTCTGTGAACATAGAGCTGATGTGCCTTGCCAAAAATTTCGATTTTTGTCTCATCTGTCCATAGGACATTCTCCCAGAAGCTTTGTGGCTTTTCAACATGTAGTTTGGCAAATTCCAGTCTGGCTTTTTTTAACTTATTTCTGTGACCATTGTGGGTTTTTCTTTCATTAAACGAGGGGTACCAACAATTTTGTCCATGTGTGTATATGGGGTTGGGAAATCAAAAAGGCAGCAGAAAAGAAACATTGCTGCATTTGAACAAAGACTTTGGTTCATTTTCCTGAAATTCTGTGCCCTTTTTTCTTCAAACATACCTTTGATCATTGTGGCGAAAGAGTTCTATTTTAACCTCATTGGTCCACAGGACTTGTGCATCAGGCTTGTTTAGATGTTCTTTTGCAAACTTCTGACGGAGAATTTTATGGTGTTGACGCAGGAGAGGTTTTCTTCTGATGATTCTTCCATGAAGGCCATATTTGTGCAGTTATCACTGAACAGTAGAACAATCTACCACAGCTCCAGAGACTGCTAAATCTTCCTGAAGGTCTTTTGCAGTCAAACGGGGTTCTGATTTGCCACTCTGGCAATCCTACAAGCAGCTGTCTCTGAAATTTTTCTTGGTCTTCCAGACCTTATCTTGATCTCCACTGTTCCTGGTAACTGCCATTTCTTAATTACATTTGGAACTGAGGAAAGGGCAACTTGAAAACGCTTTGCTATCATCTTATAGCCTTCTGCTTTGTTGGGCTCCACCATTTTCCTTTTCAGAGTGCTAGGCAGCTGCTTAGAAAAAAACCCATGGCTGCTGTTTTTTGCACAAGGTTAGAGGAGGCTGAGTATTTATAAAGCTGTAAAATTTGCATCAATTGGCCTTTCCTAACAATGCTAGTGAACAAGCATAACCCTAACTGGCTAATTAAAGTCTGAGTCCTTGGTCAAGTTATCTGAGCACACAAATCTACAAGGGTTCCCAAACTTTTGCAAGGTACTCCTTTCCCTTTTCCACTAAAATTGTACTCAAACATAATAATACACTGATATTGCTTAAAATTATAGACAAGTGTGTTTAATCTTTAACTTTATGCCTTTTAAAGATCATTTCATCTTCAACTTGCTTAACTGTTCACAATAACAGTCATTTTGACCAGGGGTGTACAAACTATTGCATACCACTGTATATATCGTTCTGAGTCCTGGAGTAGGGCTTATTTCTTGAACCATGTATCCCTTATCCTAGAGTGAGTGTCTGTGTCCTCGGTTCCACTGTTCCTGGTATAGTCTTGGCTCACTGTTATATACTCTTGTTAGTTCATGACTCTGCTTCCTGTCCTGATGACCCAGCTTCTTTAACCTGTTTGCCCTGACCTGTTACTGATTCGGTACCTCTCTTACCAGTCCTGTATTTGTGCATTCTCCATACAAGTGTGCTGTCTCTCTGATTTTAGTATGTTTTCATCCTATGCATTTGCCTGATTCTTTGGTACACTGCAACATAGTATCTGACCTGGATGATCAGCTGTTTCCAACCACAGGGCCACTTCCACAGATAGGCAGATGGTGGTTTTCCTTCAATGAAGTCTAGACCCCTACAGCGGTTAAATGGTAAATAACAGGGTTGAAAAATAGACAACACTTTGAGGTGTTGGAACACTTCTAGCTTGGATACAATATGAAATATGTTTGGACATGGAGACATACAGGTGTGTATGGTATGCATTTTCCTACAGATGTTGCTGCTAGACCTGTAGATCTTGCACACTCATAGATTGCCAAAACATGCATCCTGGATAGTACCATAAATGCTCGATTAGTGATAAATCTTTTGATCATGTAGGGCAAGGAAGAGTCGCAATCTGGAAAAGATGTTCCTGGGAAATCTATGCTGTGTGGGGTTATAAATTATCTTACTTAAAAATGCCAGTTGGAAGCCCTGCCATGATAGGCAACATGTGGCCATAGGATGTCTTGCATATATCACTGAGCTGTTATTAAGAGTCCATCATATCACTTCTAGGGTTGACTAACTGTTGTGTGTGATGGTTCCGGCAGATCATCACTCCAGCAGTTGAGGCAGTGTGTCACCCCATAGCAAAGGCAGGAATGAAGCACTTACCACAAAGCCACTATACTCGAACATGTCGTCAAATTCCAAGAAACTTGGATCTGTTGCTAAAGATAATACAGTTCCAGTCCATAGCAGTCCAGATTTGTCATTCACGACACCACTGCAAACTAAGGTTACGATGACTGGCTGTCTATAGAACAACAAGTAATAGGTGCGGTGACACCAAATTTACCCCTGCTGAGCGCTTGGAAATTCCAGGCAGAGACAGGGAAGTGCAGTGAAGTTACCACCTGTGTCTGGATGATGGACAAGGAAATCAAGGGTGCTCCTTGTGCTTGATGGTGGATCAAGCAATCCTCTCTACCTTAGTATGTGTTTGGACCAATGATTACGTGGGCTCAGACAGACCACCAGTTGAGAGGATTGCAGATGACCGTGTGTATTTTGCGATCAGCAAACTAGTAATTAGTGTTCAGTTTTTGCAGACAGAGTGTACTTCAGTGTTTCTTCAGCATCAGTGAAGTAGGTCTGCAAAAACGGACAGAGTATCTTCAGTGTGCCATCAGTGTGTGATTCTAGTTTGCGAATCCACCATAAAAAAAACACAGGAGACATCTAATTATATCCCTAGCTTGTCCGCAAATAACGGACGGCACACTTATGTCACACTGAGTACATCAGTGTGCCGTCCTAGGTTTTTAGTCTTCCATAGCTTTCTATGGGCGAGTCCGTTCCGCAAAAACTGAATAGAACAGGACATGTTCTATGTGATGTGGCATGGAATCACGGCTCGCACACTGATAAGTGAAAAACATGGTCATGTGCATATTCCCATACAAATGAATGGGTCATTGTGCTATCCGTGAAAAACACGATAGCACACGTATCTCGCCCACGGTCGTCTGCAAGAGGCCTAACAGCTAGATTAAAACAACTTAGGTGGGTGGGTAGGCAATTCTTCAAAATCTAAATGTATACATCTAGAGAAAAATAATCTGCATGCAACATATGTCCTGGAGGGGGTAAACATGGGAGAGTCACTGGTAGAAAAGGACTTGGGTGTATTTGTCGATCATAGATTAAATCACAGCATGCAATGTCAATCAACTGCTTCTAAGGCCAGCAGGATACTGTCTTGTAAAAGGAGTTTGAACTCAAGGGACAGGGATGTAATGTTACCACTTTATAAATCATTGGTGCAGCCCTATCTGGATTATGTAGTTCAGTTCTGGGCACCAATTAATAGAAAGGATGTTCTGGAGTTGGAAAAGGTTCAACGGAGGGCCACAAAACTGATAAGGGGCATGGAGGACCTCAGTTATGAGGAGATATTAAAGGAGTTAAATTTGTTTAGTTTGGAGAAGAGGCATTTAAGGGGAGATGTGATAAACCTGTATAAATATACAGTATAAATGGCTCATACAAGAAATTTGGGGAAAAGCTGTTCCATGTAAATTCCCTAAAAAAACAAGGGGGCAATCCCTCCGTCTGGAGAAAAAAAGGTTTAATCTAAAGAGCCGACAAGGCTTCTTCAAAGTAAGGACGGTAAATCTGTGGATTACCTTACCCCAGGAGCTGGTCACAGCTGATAGCTTCAAAAAAGGATTAGATGCCTTGTTAGAGCAAAATAGCATTGATGGTTATGGAAATGTATAGACTGTCATGACGTTTCCCATCACTTGGTTGAACTCGAAGGACATATGTCTTTTTTTCAACCATAATAACTATGTAACCATCCTGCTTCTCTCATTGCAATGATGCTGCTCAACTGGGAAAAATGCTTCCAATGCGTCATAGAGGCATGTCTAGCAGTCGGCAATCTCTCAACATGAGATACGATACGCAAATGTAGTTAAGATGTTTTTTTTTTGTTTGTTTTTTTACAGAAAACAGTAACACAGACAATTCGTGAAACAATAAAAAATAAAATAATAATAGTAGTAATAGTAAAACAATGAGGCATAAAACAAGACACTAAAACAATACTATATATATAGGGGGGAAGGGAGTGTCAAGAGGCAGGTGTTGTTGGCATGGTCCTTTGGGGGGAGAGTTTGGAGGGGGGGATCAGCAGGATAAATTTCACAACACAAGAAGCACATACTGCTAAAGGTCAGAGAAGTACAAACGTGTGTGGTGTTTAACGGGTGCCCCTGTCGCCACGACCCACTCCCGTATTCAATCCAGTAGCCATACCAGTGTAGGCCAACCATGGTGACCAGGGCTTAAGGTACTTATCGCGTTTATGGGAAACCCAGTTAAAGAGTTCATTGAATCTACAAATTTCATAAATTTTGGCAAGCCATTCCGCCCCTAGTAGGCGGGTCAGACTGAAGCCACTTCAGAGGGATCAGTTATTTTGCTGCAGACAGCATATGTGTTGTAAGATCGTCTCTGGAAGGCTTAAAAGACTGTTCCGATAAGCTAAGAGCTACCTGAGAAAGCGTAAGCTGGAAAGGCAAACCAGTGACATCTCGGATCACAGACTCCACCATGGTCCAAAAAGGCGTCAATACCAGGCAGTGCCACCAGATATGAGAGAAAGACCCAACCATTTTATATCTCCAATACATATTCGATGTTGCCAGCTTATGTGCATACAAGAACTCTGGTGTTTTATACCACCTAGTGAGCAGTTTGTAATGATTCTCTTGCAGTCACACGTACTGGGAAAAGCCATGAGAAGATGTGAGAACAGAAGCCAACTCATCGTCATACAAGGTTATTCCCAATTCAGTTTCCCAAGACAGGAGCTAGGCTGGCTTCGAAAGACCTCGTTTTACAACATACAGATGGTACAAGTTTGATATCTTTCTCAGTTTAGGGTGTGGGGCTAAGATGAGTTTCTCAAAATCGGTGCAGTTTGCTCTCAGGGAGTACCGGGAGGCAAAGAGAGTGCACATGTGAGTAAAATGTAGTTGATGCAGGAGATTGAGACTTTTCAAACCCGTCACACTACAAACTTGATCAGCAGCTAAGGGGATTGGTAATCTGAATAAAGATTTAAGCCTCAAGGACTCTAGTTTGGACCAGAAATGAGCAGGGGCGTCCCCCAGAAAGTGGGGTAAGAGTGAGGCAGGCATCGCAGTAGAGGTGCCAAGGTGGCATTCAAACTCCCTCAAACCTTAGCAGGTGCCGCAAGGACTGGGCTTACAGATTTGAGGAAGACACTGGCAGATTTTGGCAACCAAAGATCCTTCAAAAAAGGACCGTGCAAAGCTCGAAGAAAATTGGAAACATGGGCATCTGGACGGTTTGACCAACTCTAACCAGCGGTTCTACTGTATGGCCATATAGTATGCGTGTACATCGGGCAATCCCATACCCCCCAGCCATTTTCCACGTGTCAACAGAGTTTGGGCAAGCCGAGGGCGTCTGCACTTCCATACATATTGTGTGAAAATGCCACGCACTTCTTTGATAAAGGCGTTAGGTAACATAAGGGGAACCATTTGCATGGTGTATAATACCTTTGGCAGTATATAGGTTTTGAGCAGATTTACCCGTCCCATCCACGACAATAAAGGGATATCATAGTCAGCAAGAAGCCTTTTAATTTCCTGTAAAAAGGGGTAAATAGTTGGCCCGGTACAAGTCACCCAGCTGGGAAGTGATTGAGACAATTTAATGGGTCCAGTGGTCCAGGAGAAGGGGATCAGGGGTTTGTCGAGAATTCGATAGGGTTATGTTAAGTATTTCGGACTTACTACAGTTCACTATAAAGTTCAAAAGGGAGCCAAAATAGTCAAGCTGGCGGGTCAGCGCAGGGAGTCCCTCACTGGAATTGGTGATCAGGAAGAGTAGATCATCTGCAAATGCTGTAGCTTGCAAGGACTCAGAGCCCACTGTCAACCCCTGGATCTTACAGTCTTGATGGACACTCTGTAATAAGGTCTCAACGACCAGGATAAGTAGAGGGAGAAAGGGGGCACCCTTGCCTGGTTCCATTAGAGATCTCAAAGGGAGATGACAACGTCCCGTCTAAGGGCATTTTTATAGTGCCCTGGGGGAAACATTTTTATACCCACTTGTGGCAAGATCCAGTCTTTAATAACACCACACCTGTAATCATTTACTTAGCTGAAAGACATAACTGCTTGCCAAATTTTGCTGCTGTCTACCATTTCTATCTAGGTGCGTTATTGTTTTGGCAATGAGTGTATTAGTAAATGTGAGCCATAGAGTGCCTCGGGAAGCTTAGTGGTTGTGGAACAGAATTGGGAGTACTAAAGATTGCAGAGCCAATGTGATAATCAGTATTGGATTGAGGTGACTAGGACCCACCAGTAAAATTCATTTTGGGGACCACTGTACAGCTACTTACACATGTCACCTGAAACTCATTCACAAATTGCTAAAGCTTGGTGTGAGTTTTCTAGGAAATCTACTCCAGTTCCTAACTTGTGTAGATTTCTATTCACAGTCGCCTGATTTATTAAGGGTTCGGAGCCTCTTGATAATTTAGGTGTGCCTTAAGCCAGTCGGGGCCTTTATTAAAACTGGCGTAGGGAGCGCCAATCTTAATAAATTCTCACCATTGTATACAGAATACACAAATACCATAGTGTATACACATTATTTACATGGAATATGCACAGAATATAGTATGCAGTCTAGGAAGGTGCTGGATGTTAGGTGCGCACCACTAAGACTGCTACTCTTGGTGACATAAACTCCAGAGAAAACTGATTATAGAGTCCAGTGACTGGAGTGTAAGTAAAATAGCCACTCCTATAACCCAATCCAGGATTTTGCTCTGTTGGACTTGGATTCCAGGTGGGGGTTCATGATTTACTTAATAGAAGACCAATTGCCTTGTGCAGTTAGAGACAATGTTGTGCGTGAGTGCCATGAAGATGAAGGGCTTAAATCATTGCCATAAACTGAACTATTACGAGTTGAGCAAACAAACTGAACTTTGTGTAACAAGGCTTTTGATAATTTTATGTTTTTGCTGAAGAAAGCACATCTATTTTCTTTGAATGTTTTCTGGTGCTGAGAAATAAAACCTCTTCTATAATAATTCTCGCTTGTGGCCTACCTCTTTGATGCTGAGCATAGCAAGACATGTATAATATATAGAAAGAGAGAGTTCTGTGTATACATTTTAGGCTGCTGTGGACAAAAATGCTACAAAGTAAGAATGCTTTCAAGAATGAACAAACGAGAAATCTAAATCTCATCAATATTTGGTGTGACCGCCCTATGCCTTCAAAACAACATCACTTCTTCTAGGTATACATCTACACAGTGTTTGAAGGAATTTTGCAGGTAGGTTGTTCCAAACATCTTGGACAACTTTAGCACATATCTGTGGATATACTGTAGTCTTGTTCCAATGGTTCTGCCTTTTCATGTAATCCCAGACAGACTGGATGATCTTGAGATCCAGGACTCTTTGGCGGTCATATCATCACTTTCAGGACTCCTCATACAGACTGGATGATCTTGAGATCAAGACTCTTTGGCAGCCATATCATCACTTTCAGGACTCCTCCTCCAAAGGGCAGTCACACCAAAATAGATGTGTTTGGCTGTATGATGTATGATGATCAGTGGTTCTATTCTGACCAAGGACAACATCTGCATGGAGTTTGTATGCTCTGCCTGTGTTTGCGTGGGTTTACAACCACATGCCAAAAATATACTGATATGGCAGCCACTAACCCCACCCCACTACACTACCTGTGCTTTGAGTCCCCTGGTGAGAAAAACGCATTAAAAATCTTTGTCATTCTCATTAATTTATATCTTTTTTGTTTGTTCACTTCATTTTGTTAGCTGACAAAAATAAACATTTATTTTTTTATATAGCATTTATTTGCAGCATGTCTAAACCTTTTGCACAGTACTATATCTGCAAGATATAGTAGGGAAAAAAAAGAGAAAAATATTCAACACGTTTATGTCACCAATTCAGTTCTGTTTGAGGGATTTTGGAATTTGGTCTTGAAGTAAATATGACTTAAAGCGATGTAGCTCTCCTAACTCCTAAGAAACTAATCCACTCTATAGTAAAGTAAACAATTGCTTGCCTGTAAGCTTACCACAAACATGATGCTTCCCTGACAAAAGTGTTGGCCTCATTAACAGTCTATAGGCATGCTGCTTGCTATAACAAGCTCTAGTGTCTGACATCTGGAAGGACAGCTACTTATTACTGATGTTCTACTTAGTTATTTATAGTATGCTTTTATATGATTCTCTCTCTGCTTTACTTTTTAGTGTGTTTTTTACAGCTACAGTACTACTGATATATTATTCTAGATGTGTTTACCTTTTATACTTATGTGAGTGAAAGTGAATGGTCCAGATCCCTTATCCATTCCACCCTTGTTTGTGCCTCCTCATAGATCATGAAATGGAGAAAATCTATATTTCCAAGGACAGCTTTATAGCCGGGCAGCAGCTGTGTGACCTTTTTTTTTGTAACACTAAAGCATAAAGAAGCAATTGAGAGGCATGAATACCCAAGACAGCTTTTTCAACAACTACAGCTGTTATATTTTCTTCTGTGAAATCTCAAATTCTTCTCTTGCATCTCATAATCAACCCTACAAGTTTTTTACCATCCAATGTTTTATCTTTAGCAATAACTTGTTTCTCATAGTTTATATGTTGTCCAAAAAAAGCTCCATCTGATGAACAATAACCAATATTTTTCTTTTTTTATAGAAACAGCATAGTATGGGTACGTTGATAAGCACTTAAGATGTGTACATCTATTTGCTTGCTTTTCCTAGTTCAAGATACAAGACACATTTTGTGTTTTTTGGAACCTGCAGTGTTGAAAGTTTTTTTTTGGTTGGTTGTTTTTTTCTTCATTTTGGTTATTGAAGTAACTTTTATTGCTTTGGACTTTATTTTATTTTGAATTGTTTTTTTATTTTGCTTCAATATCTGGGAAAGTGTAATAATTTCTCATGTAACTAGGGCAGATATATTAACCCTAGACACAAGGAGAATACAATTTCCTAAAGACTCACTGCAGAGCTGATCTGGGTCAGATACCCAGCACCTAGCAATCACATGGTAGAGGAAATGCCATCTTTATACATCATTCAGGAAGGCAGTGAGTCCAGCTGTCACTGATGCAATCTCTGTGAGGCTGATTAATATATATATATATATATATATATATATATTGTGACAACTTGGGGAATTTGTCTCAAAATGGCGGCAGACTCCTGGTCCGGACAGCGGTGGTTCGTGGTACTGGGCGCCGGAAAGATAGCTTTCAGACGGTCCAAGTGTAAAATAAAAGTGGCTTTATTCAGCTTAACTGCAACATAGCAAAACAACAAAAAACCTAGACCACAGTTAGGGTCCTAACTCACTCCTTGAGCCCCTAACTGTCCTGACTATTGCTCAGCTCCAGCAACAGTCCCCTGTGGACCCCAGCCCTTCTGGGACAGAGCCTCTCTCTCTGTCCTTAGCTGGTCCACCATTTCCTGCTTCCTGCAGGATACTCCAGCCCCTCTGGAGTTACGCGCCACCCCAAAGGTGTGGCTGAGGGCCTTTTTAGGGCTGGCCTGGGTCGCTCCCTAGCGCCCTCTAGGTTCACATACTCACAATATATATATATATTAAATGCAGTGTGCTCTGAGTATGGTGTTTTCTTATGGCATTCACCCTATAGACTTCTCAAATGGACACTAGAAAGAAGCACATTTTGCATGTTATAAAATAAAACTACTTGAAATGTTTGAAAGCATTAAAAAACCACTGCAAAAATGGTGTGAAGGAGGCCTTAGATAATTTTGATAGTTTTGTATTATGTAAAGCGACTGTGAGTTTGGCATTGGTAGCATTTTCAACATTGAAACTACATGAAAACAAAATGTGGTGTCAGTGTGAACAGAGCTTTTCTTTAACAAATAATCCTAACAAATATTTTGAATTTAAAAACAAAACATTAAAAAAATGCATTGCCTACAGGTCTACAAGTATCATTACCCATGAGATTCCATATATACAGAATGTATTAAAGCTGTACCGATATGTGTACTTTATGTAAACAATGGACAGCTGACATTCTTTCTGCTTTACATCACGCTCTCTCTTCTTGGTCACTAGTTCAAGTTCCTCTACGGTTGTTCGCGTCATTCCACAATGATGTGTTAAATATGTCACTTGACTGCGATGACTGAGTGTACTCACATGTCTCCATTCTCCAAAGCTGCAATAAACCATTCTCAATATGTTTTGCAAGAATTTCAGATGTACAACAAAACTGTCTGTTCTTGCTTGAAGAAAGGCCCTGCATTTTGAAATGTTGCCTTTATAAGCTTCTCTGCCTACGCTAATGCAATAAAGTTATACTTTAAAGTCAACCTGTGTTGTGTTTTACCCCACAAATTGTTGCCATGGCTGAATAAGTGAAAAGATGCTGTTTCATAATATGAATTTTATCTCTGATCTCATTTGCCTTCATTGCTAGTCAACCTGCCAAATATCCAAGCTTGCTTTGTGTAACTTCTAAGCATAGATACATATTAGACTAAGGCCCCACGTTGCAAAAAGCAAGCAGATTTTGCTGCGTTATTTTGAGCTAAAGTCAGGAGTGGCTTGTAAAGGAATGTAAAATATAGAGGAAGCTCTTAGACTTTTTCCTCTGTCAAACCACTCCTGACTTTGGCTCAAAAAAACGCAGCAAAATCTGCAGCAAAAAACACTGCATTTCCGCAACGTGGGACCTTAGCATTAAGGCTATGGCCCCATGTAACGGGCCGCAGCTAAAAAGTGCTGCGGGAAAAACTGCAATGGAAACAATTTGGGTTTTTTTCCGCAGCGGTTTTCACAAAAAGTCTGTAGAGTTTTCCTCTGTTGACTTTCTACTTCTATTATAACTATTTGGAAACTGCCAGCATTTCCGTAGGTGTAATTGACATACTGCAATTTGCAAAAACGTGAGCGTTTTTCAAATCACAGCATTTCCACCCCAGATTATCGTCTGCAATGTGTGGATGGGAGTAGCCAGAATCCCATCCATTTTGCAGGGACTTTAAAACCGCAGCGTTTACACTGTGTGTGGTCTGGACTAAAGAGGATTCCTAAGTGCTTCAGCACATAGTCCCTTTGCGGGAGAATGCCAGTGAGTACCAAAATAAAAATAACATTTATTATTTCTTTATTATGCTTACTTGTATAGCACCATCATATTCTGCAGCGCTTTACATACATTGATAGTCACTGTCCCATATAGGGCTCACAATCTACATTCCCTATCAGTATGTCTTTGAAGTGTGGGAGGAAACCGGAGGAAACCCACGCAAACACGGGGAGAACATACAAACTTCTTGCAGATGTTGTCCTTGCCAGAATTCGAACCCAGGACTCCAGCACAATATACCAAATCAGCATTAAGCATCCTTTACAGTGGTTTGGGAAGTGTAAAATGGCAGCTTACCTTTAATGAAGCCTAGTGCCTCAGTACCCAATATTGTTTTTTGAGGTAGGGTAATTTTTCTGTTCATCAATTTCCTTTCCTTTCATGTTAGAAGTAAAGGTAGTTGATATCTGTATCCACCAGCATAGCCTAACATGGGGTGAGGCAAAGTCACTCACTTACAGAAATTGTCCAGTTTCAGCAAATACATGTTATTTGTTTGTATAATGAAAAGTTATACAATTTTCCAATATACGGTACTTTCTGTATCCATTCCTCAAGATTTTCTAGATCTCTGCTTTCTATCATTCCTTGCTTCTAGTTGATAAAAATCAGTTCCTGTTCATGTGATATACAGTCTATGGTCATTTAATACACAGAGGTGCACAACTTGTTACCAGATCACCATGGACTGATTTGAAATTATATTGGAAAATTGTGTACCTTTTCAATTACATTTTTTTGCTGAAAGTAGACAACCCCTTTAAGCCAACCATAGACATTAGAGTTTGGAATCCAAGTAACCATGCACCAGATGATGGGATGTTCATATGAACAATGCCACCATAAACATTAACAACTAGACTGGCTGATCGGAGGGAGGGGGGAAGGGGTGTAGGGGCAGTTTAGTTGTTAAAAGAAAACAAAGAGCAGCGAGTCTTCACAAGTTGGCTGCTAATGCCAAATTTGACTGATCATGCCAAATACTGATATTTTTGGCCACCTACTGAATATGTCAAATGATAAATAGCAGAATAAAGTCAGCCATCATGAAAAAACACTCATTGTATTTTCATGGCCAATTATTGGCCAAAATCAGGGACAAAGTTAGTATCCCAGTCCTATCCAAAAATCACAGAGATTAATAAAACAACCGGCACTACTGACATATGCACTGCACGAATACTTCAATCAGGATCCGGACGCTTTCAGACCAGGAGGTGAAGGATCAAGCCCAAGGTTGCTCAGCCAAAGTTAATCTCTCATATGGTATATTCATTCCATTCAAGTAAAAAGCGAGGGCGGCACTGATCGGTGTAAAAGTATAAGATTCTTATAGTGAGAAACGGACCATTATCTTGTGGTGTCGGCGTCCTGCCATAGATGTTTGTATTGATGCACTAAATATAAGATCTTTTACTTTTACACCGGTGAGTACTGCCCTCGTTTTTCCTTGCATGTTATGCAGACCAGTATACTCATAGAAGCTGACACTGCTTCATCTTTGCTTATTAACCAGATTATCTTTCAAATTTCACCAAGTTACCTTAACACTGCTGTGTCAATCATTTTATTTCCTTAGATTATAGCTGTATTATTATGAAGGTACTGTATTTCCTATTATGGTTATACATCTTTATACTTTCTCTGCACACTATGCCTAAGAAATTAGCACAATTCATTTGTGATTGTGTCTAGACGCATGCATGGTAAGATGATGGGGGAACTGTATGAACATCATATAAACTCATGTGTTGGATATACGGAGATCACTACAAAGGGACAATAGTGCAAGATCCCTACAGGTGAACATTTCATGTATGTATGATATTGAAATGAAATACTGGCTAATCATTTTCCCATGTGGGCTCCGTGTGCTTTTTATTATGTAGTCAGTAAAGAAAAATGTAATTTCATAGCACTGTCTGGTGTATTTGGAAATTATTTATTGGATTCATACACAACATTTTAACCCATAATTCAGTGGCATTTTTCATTCAAAAAGTTCAAAAATGTTGCAACCAGATGATACTTTTAATGTCTACTGCAAAATATGTTAAAGTCTATGTACACAGTGGCCCAGATTTACTAACAGTTAGTGCAAATTGAGGCAGTCTGAATATATAGCAAAATTTATAGCAGTGGCTGATGCTGGATGATAAATCTGACGTATCTTTAGACAGTCCAGTCTACATTTAGTCCACCTTTTAATTGACTTAGGTGGCGTTCACACTACTGTTGGATGTCCGTTCTGATCAGTTAAAAAAAAAAAATACACATTAGCATCAGTTAGTGTCCGTTATTTTCCGTTTTTATATTGTCCTCTTTTTGCTTTCTTTTTGTTCTGATTTCTGGGCTCACGCAGAAAAAAAAAGGACAATACTAATGGACAGTATAAGGGACAACCTTTACTGTTAGCCATAAAATAATGGATGCTTAACGTTTGTCATAAGTCCGTTATTTTGAATGGACCCAAAAATTCTGCACCCCGCGTTATTATGTCCTCTAAACAGACAGATTTGGTGAAAACGGACACTAACGGACAACAGATCAAATCCCATTGAAATCAATGGGATTTTTAATGGATTTATGACGGATCTGTTAGTGTCCGTTGTTAACATTTTGTAATGAATGCTAGCAACAGACACCTGCTGGAGTCCTGGGTTCGAATCCTGCCAAGGACAACATCTGCAAGGAGTTTGTATGTTCTCTCCGTGTTTGCGTGGGTTTCCTCCGGTTTCCTCCCACACTCCAAAGACATACTGATAGGGAAATGTACAAGTGCATCTCGATAAATTAGAATATTTTTGAAACGTTCATTCATTTCAGTAATTCAATTCATAATCAGCAGTCTTCCATGATTGTGTGTCCTACTAGCAGACTGAGGGACCATTTAAAGGCTTAGGAAACCTTGGCAGGTGACACACTGAATTTACAATACTGAACTTTTTCGCAATATTCTAATTTTCTTAGATTTGGGTTTTCATTAGCTGTAATCCATAATCAACATTTACAGAAATAAAACACTTGAAACAGAAACTCTGTGTGTAAAGAATCTAGAAAATACAGGAGGTCACTTTTTTAATTTAATTACTGAAATAAATAAACATTTCAAAGATATTATAATTTATTGAGATGCACCTGTAGATAACTATAATGCTAGGAGTCCCTCTCCCTGCACACTGTTCAGATCAGGAAATCTGGCCAAAATACTGACGTGTGATTCTAGGCTTAGAAGTTTGAAGTAAGGGATGTTGTAGGTGCAGCATCAGAGAAGTTCCTTTCTTTATAGGAGTGTACACCGAAACTGTGTGTGCAGGAATGAGGGAGAGTAATATGTTGGGATATGCAACTTTTTGCAACAAAATCATCCAGCAATTTCCTAGCCAAAAATCCCCAAATTAAAAAAAAGTGTACCAGTCTATTTCCCTTACATGCAGCCATGCCATTGATATTGCAGTAGCATTATCAGCCTTTATTCCTTTGTTCCAGGACAGACAAATGTTTGCAGCTGACAGAACAATTAGTTGAATTCCAAATATGTTAGCTTTGACTGGCTTCTGGTTCTTGCAGGGTACAACTTTTTGTCAGGAAGGATAAGGCACGGGAGAGGTTTCCTTGCACTAAAAATAACCATTAATTCAAGTAGCAAATTCATTAAAAAGTAGCAATGCCAAAAAATAAGAGAAAAATTAGATTTTTGGTTAATAAAAAAAAACACAGCTTGAAGATTCTAAGGTGAAAAAAAAGAGAATGTTAACAATATATATTGTGCGCATTCTTTTTAAATTGTAAAATATTCTGAAATTCTTATCATACTATCCACTATTTTATTACCTGCTATCTAACCATGTCATGTGTAGTATATCACAATTAAGAGATACTAAAAACTGTACTTTCAGATAATCACTAATATAGTTTATAACAAAAATACTAATGGCATATTTTTGAAAAAAAATAGGTTTTATTGTTAAAAGGGTTATCTTGGGTATGAAAGAGAGCAGCAGTAAATGTGTTAAAATAACAAAAAAGCAACATTCCACTTTTCCACTGATCCAGCCAACTGCTCCAGCATTCCCCCTGGAGTTTGTTTACAAGTGCCAGCACGTGACCCCTGCAGCCAGTCAGGGCCTCAGCAATCATGTCCTGTATTACTATAGTATAGTATAGTATAACATAAAAGGTATTGCCTGATTTCTTCACTCTTCCACTGTATTACTATAGACAACCCCTACAGACGTGGACAAAATTGTTGGTACCCCTTGTTTAATGAAAGAAAAATCCACAATGGTCACAGAAATAATTTTAATCTGACAAAAGTAATTTGCTAAACTACATGTTGACAAGCCAAAAAGCTTCTGGGAGAATGTCCTATGGACAGATGAGATAAAAATCGAAATTTTTGGCAATTCACATCAGCTCTATGTTCATAGGCGGAAAAATGAAGCATATCTTGAAAAGAACACTGTCCCTACTTTGAAACATGGAGGAGGCTCTGTTATGTTCTGAGGCTACTTTGCTGCATCTGTCACAGGGTGCCTTGAATCTGTGCAGGGTACAATGAAATCTCAAGACTATCAAGGGATTCTAGAGAGAAATGTGCTGCCCAGTGTCAGAAAGCTTGGTCTCAGTCACAGGTCATGGGTCTTGCAACAGGATAGTGACCCAAAACACACTGCTAAAACACTCAAGAATGGCTTAGAGGAAAACATTGGACTATTCTGAAATGGCCTTCTATGAGCCCTGACCTAAATCCTATTGAGCATCTTTGGAAGTTGCTGAAACAATACACACAGAGAACTGAAATATTTTTCGGCCTGTTAAATCCTCCCCCCCCCCCCCCTTATCTGCTACTTCCTATCTGTCTGTCTACTATCAATGTAATGCCTCTCACCTTGGAACATTCCTGTACATGTTGTATTTGTATTTGAATCTGCTTATCTTATCTTTGCTGCTGCTGTAACACACTGAATTTCCCCATTGTGGGACTATTAAAGGACTATTATTATTATTATTATTATTATTATTAATAAACATGCCGTCTGGAAAAGGCACCCTTCAAACCCGAGACAACTGGAGCAGCTTGCTCATGAGGAGTGGCCCAAAATACCTTTTGAGAGGTGCAGAAGTCTCATTGACAGTTACAGGAATTGTTTGATTGCAGTGATTGCCTCAAAAGGTTGTGCAACAAAATATTAAGTTAAGGGTACCATCATTTCTGTCCAGGCCTGTTTCATGAGTTTTCTTTTTTTTTAAATTCTGTTGAAGCATGGTTGAAAAGCAATGTCTGACTTTCATTTGTTCATTTTAATTGAATTTTTATATATTTTTACTTTTGTCAGATTCAAGTTATTTTTGTGACCATAGTGGGTTTTTCTTTCATTAAACAAGGGATACCAACAATTTTGTCCACGTGTGTATTCCCCCCAACACTGTTGACTGACTCACTGGCACAGATGCAGAACAGAACATTGCTTACAGAGAAATTGTGTTGCACCAAGTGACATCATTGCAGAGAAGAGAGAATGTAGCAACATTTTAAAAGATATGCTGGAAGACCCCTTTAATGTCTGGTACAAATGGCAGAAGGTGAAGAGAAATTTAGGGCTAATGCCCCATGTAGCGAGCCACAGCAAAAAACGCTGTGGAAAAGACCACGGCGGAAACGCATCTGTTTTTTTTTTCTGCAGCGTTTTTCACATAGTTTTCCTCTGCGAATTTTCTGCCCCTATTATACCTATATGGAAGACACAAGTATTTCTGCAGATATACAGTGCCTTGCGAAAGTATTCGGCCCCCTTGAACTTTTCAACCTTTTGCCACATTTCAGGCTTCAAACATAAGGATATAAAATTTTAATTTTTTGGTGAAGAATCAACAACAAGTGGGACACAATTGTGAAGTGGAACAAAATTTATTGGTTATTTTAAACTTTTGTAACAAATAAAAAACTGAAAAGTGGGGCGTGCAATATTATTCGGCCCCTTTACTTTCAGAGCAGCAAACTCACTGCAAAAGTTCAGTGAGGATCTCTGAATGATCCAATGTTGTCCTAAATGACTGATGATGATAAATATAATCCACCTGTGTGTAATCAAGTCTCCGTATAAATGCACCTGCTCTGTGATAGTCTCAGGGTTCTGTTTAAAGCGCAGAGAGCATCATGAAGACCAAGGAACACACCAGGCAGGTCCGTGATACTGTTGTGGAGAAGTTTAAAGCCGGATTTGGATACAAAAAGATTTCCCAAACTTTAAACATCCCAAAGAGCACTGTGCAAGCGATCATATTGAAATGGAAGGAGTATCAGACCACTGCAGATCTACCAAGACCTGGCCGTCCCTCTAAACTTTCATCTCAAACAAGGAGAAGACTGATCAGAGATGCAGCCAAGAGGCCCATGATCACTCTGGATGAACTGCAGAGATCTACAGCTGAGGTGGGAGAGTCTGTCCATAGGACAACAATCAGTCGTACACTGCACAAATCTGGCCTTTATGGAAGAGTGGCAAGAAGAAAGCCATTTCTCAAACATATCCATAAAAAGTCTCGTTTAAAGTTTGCCACAAGCCACCTGGGAGACACACCAGACATATGGAAGAAAGTGCTCTGGTCAGATGAAACCAAAGTCGAACTTTTTGGCCACAATGCAAAACGATATGTTTGGCGTAAAAGCAACACAGCTCATCACCCTGAACACACCATCCCCACTGTCAAACATGGTGGTGGCAGCATCATGGTTTGGGCCTGCTTTTCTTCAGCAGGGACAGGGAAGATGGTTAAAATTGATGGGAAGATGGATGGAGCCAAATACAGGACCATTCTGGAAGAAAATCTGTTAGAGTTTGCAAAAGACCTGAGACTGGGACGGAGATTTATCTTCCAACAAGACAATGATCCCAAACATAAAGCAAAATCTACAATGGAATAGTTCACAAATAAACGTATCCAGGTGTTAGAATGGCCAAGTAAAAGTCCAGACCTGAATCCAATCGAGAATCTGTGGAAAGAGCTGAAAACTGCTGTTCACAAACGCTCTCCATCCAACCTCACTGAGCTCCAGCTGTTTTCCAAGGAAGAATGGGCAAGAATTTCAGTCTCTCGATGTGCAAAACTGATAGAGACATACCCCAAGCGACTTGCAGCTGTAATCCCAGCAAAAGGTGGCGCTACAAAGTATTAACTTAAGGGGGCCGTATAATTTGGCTTGCCCCACTTTTCAGTTTTTTATTTTTTACAAAAGATTAAAATATCCAATAAATTTCGTTCCACTTCACGATTGTGTCCCACTTGTTGTTGATTCTTCACCAAAAAATTAAAATTTTATATCCTTATGTTTGAAGCCTGAAATGTGGCAAAAGGTTGAAAAGTTCAAGGGGGCCGAATACTTTCGCAAGGCACTGTAATTGACATGCTGCAATTTTCTGAAGCAAAAATGTTTTTGAAATTGCAGGTTTTCCACTGCGGATTCTTTTCTGTAATCCTTGGATGATAATGTAAAACGCAACGTTTTTGCAACATAGGGCCCCGGCCTAGGAAGTTTTGTACTCAATTTCTGACCCTGTGCTTTCCACCATGGCTTTACTTGCTGATAATCCTAAGACACAATGGTACTGATCAAAAGTAGTGTCACAGCGTGGATTCTGTGGCTGAATCAGACACTAAATCTGCATCAAGATTGAGCAAGACGCTGACCTAAAGGTCTTTATTATTTGAAATAATAAGATTGAATCATTATATTTAAGATATAAGTTTACATATACATGAGCTAATACCAGTTGTGGTAATGTGACTGCTAGAGTAGCATATTTGTGCCACTGGAGGCATTGCACTTGAGGGGCACTCATTGTGACGGATCCCCACAGAGAGTATGGGGTGGTCCATGAAAATGGACAAAAATAGGACATGACCTATTTCCGGTCCTTTACAACAGATCTTCCAAATAAATGGTCATGTGAATAGCCCCAATTAACTTGAATTAAATTTAATGCTGCCATGTGACATCCGTTTAAAAAAATGGACATCACAAGTCCATTGTTCACTGTTGTGTGAATATAGCCTTACATTGCTAATAAATGCAGTGACATCCAGGGAAGTGTGTGTTTATTAGGGCTCTGTAACCACCATAACCAGTATTACATGGCAGCCAAAGAAATGGTTGTCAACGTAATACATGGATGGACTGTTTCCATCTTGTCAGATCTGGCTCATAGAGGGTGATCCTGAGCAGGAGACCCTTTTATTATTTTTTGAGGGTGCTGGACAGGGTGGTTGTGGGCATTCATATCTATGGCTGGTTTGTAATTTGTTATGCTTACTTTTGGATTGCTTTATATTTGGATTGCGTATTTATTACCTGGCTCTAAATTAATTTTGGTTATATGGGTTTATTTGTATACTGATGAATATTGGATTTTCATTTTTTTGTATTTCTTTTGGGGACCTATATATATGTTTTATATTGTTTTGGGGATTATATATATTTTGTACCAGTTTATTAATTATTTATGGTATTTACATAATGTATTATTAATGGAGTTGAGCGAACCCGTTCTGCACAGTTCGGGTCCTTGCTGAACTTTGTGAGTTTGGGTACCCGAACCCGAACGGCAGCGCTGAAGTTCGGGATCGGGTTTGAGTTTGGCTCATCCCTAAAGCTGGTTGATTGATTGCTGAGCAGCTGTGAGTAGCCAGGTGGGACATGTAACTCCTCTGTATAAGAGGCAGGGTCACAGGTCCTGTCACCATTCCAGCTAGTTAGGCAAGATAGGGAAAGGCTGCAGCTGGAGATAGGGACAGTCAGGGCCTTAGCTGAGTTTAATAATTGTCCTTTTTAGGGCAGCGCAGCTAGGTTAGGAGAGGAGCCTGATACTGTAAGGGACAGTTAGCCTATAAATAATAATTGCCCTTTTCAGGGCAGTGACTATAAGCTGTGTGTGTACCCATACTGTCTCCTAGCGCAGTAAATTTAACTGCGTGTGTACCCATACTGTCTCCTAGCGCAGTAAAATTAACTGCGTGTGTACCCATATTGTCTCCTAGCGCAGCAACAATAACTGCGTGTATATACGCATACCGTCTTCTAGCGCAGTGAAAATAACTGTGTAAAAATTAAAAAAGCAGGAAATAAAAGAAAGGGACATGGCCGTGGTGCTGCTGCTGCTGGTGGTGATGGAGTTGGTGGTGCAGGGAGATGATGTGTTACATCTGTGCCTGCTACACTTTCCTCTGGTGCAAGCAGGCACCAGGGTTTTCAAAGTATTCTTGTAGGCCACAATAGTGCTGTCAGAATGGAGAGGCCAGATGAAGTTGAGGCATTCGTAGATTGCGTCGCAAACAGTGCCTCAAGTTTCATCAGATTGTCTTCCACCCGATCCACTTCTGCTGAAAGTGCAGAGCCCTCCACCTCACCCCCCTTCAAAACAGCAAGGCCATCCCAGCCACAAGTCATGGAGCAGTCACTAATGCTCTATGATGACTCGCCTAGCTGGGATTCCATGGGTCATCCACCTGCCCCTTCCCCAGTTGCAGACATAGAGTTCCCAGATGCCCAACAACTTGAGTTGGTGGATAAGGATGTGGACAGCTGACCATCGCAGGACTTCTACCATGAGGTTGAAACCCAAGTGCCATCTGCTGCAGCTTTCTGTCTGGAGGCTGACAAGGAGGGCAGCGGTGAGGGGTTGGTGGAAGACGATCCGAGGGGTGATGACGAGGTTATAGACCCAACATCAATTGAAGGCAATGATAGTTCAGAGGAAGAGGTGGTGGCCATGCAGCCCCAGATAGCCAGCATAAGACGGAGAAGGGTGCAAAGGTGCAGCTGTCAGCCCATAGCCATGATATCGCCTGCTACTGCCCACCACAACCAGAGACTGAGCACACAAAAGCTGGCTCAGAGGATTTCCCCGGCGTGGCATTTTTTTAAGCAGTGTGCAGAAGACAAAACACAGGTCATTTGCACGGTGTGCCACCAGTCCCTGAAGCGAGGGAAAAGTATGAATAATCTCAGCCCCTCGTGTATGACCAGGCACCTGCAAACAAAACATGAGCTGCAGTGGATGTAAAAGCGCTGCGGAATATGATGGTTCTATACAAGTAAGCTAAATAAATAAATAATAATAAACACAAAAAAACACATGGAAACAGCTGTGGCTCCCTCTGCTGCTTCGGTTGTCTCAGTCTCTACCACCAGCCTCCCGAGCGACAAGGCCACCTGTCTCCCCTCAAAGGGAGGATGTGACACCACCAGCACCACCATGAGGAACATTTGTTCCGTGCTGCAGTGCTTCCAATACGCCACCAATATGGTCAGCTCTGATGACGCCACGTCAGCGCTACCATTCCCATCCTTTGCCTTCTAGAGAAAACACTTCAGGCCATGACGGAGGATGTAATGGTGGCACAGGAGATAGAGGAACGCCCATTTGCACAGGTGTCAGGCCAGTCCACACATGGTTCACAGGGTGGGTTGCTGGACCAACATCAGTCAGGTACTCCACTGTCCAGCCAGGGGACAGTTTTGGAGGAGGAAGAGTTTTCCTCACAGCAGGGGGGCACCCAGCATGGCTCACGGGCGTCACTGAAGCGTGGCTGGGGGGATGCGGAGGAGGAGGAGACACCTCCCACTGAGGACAGCTTGTCTTTGCCTCTGGGCAGCCTGCCTCACATGAGCTACTATATGCTCCAGTACCTGCGTAATGACCGCCGAGTTGCCCGCATAATCAACAGTGCCGATTACTGGATGGCCACCCTGCTGGATCCCCGCTATAAGGATAACATAACATCCTTGATTCCACCACTGGAGCATGATAGAAAAATTAGAGAATACAAGCGCACTCTGGTGGAGGCACTACTGGCGGAGTTCCCATGTGACAGTGAGGGCTCAGTGGCAGCACGAGGAGGAGGAAGTCGCCAGCACAGCATGGGCACCAGCACCATCTCAGAAAGGAGGGTCAGCATGGCCACAATGTGGAACACCTTGTTCAATTCTCCGCAACATCCACCACCATTGGATACGGTCCATAGTACCAGGAGGCAGACTTTGACTTACATGGTGGATGAGTATCGGTCAACATATGTCCTGGTACTGAGCGATAGGTCCATTTCTGGGTTGGTAAATTTGACACGTGGCCAGAGCTTGCCCTCTATGCCTTGGAGGTGCTGGCCTGCCCTGCAGCAAGTGCCCTATAAGAGAATACCACCTTGTGATGATTCCGCTTAAATATGGCTATAACTAAAAGCTGTATTTTGATCTCTGGGTATAGTATCTCCCTTCTTACTTGCATTTATTCATAATGTGCACAGCCTACTCATAGGTATATGGCCAATAGTGGCCGGACTGGAACAATAGGGCTTTGTATCCATCCCAGCAGGGCTCCATTGAATTCATACACAGCCCTGAGTGATCAAAGAAACCTGCATTGTCCAGCCTGCACTGGTAGATCAGACATGGTTGATAACATTGTATCATTTCACTTGGTCTCAGCTCTTTACAAAGAATCTGGACTTGAGTGCGTTAATCAGACTTGCCATCGCTGGTGACCTCATTCTGGGTGGTGGCATAAAGGGTATAAAAGATGAGGTAAGAGGTCAGTGAGAGTTTTTACAGACAGACAGACCACTGTGAAGAGCATGCAGGCTGGATTGTTGTGTTGATGCCACATGCTAAGAAGCCTCCACTGGTTATTCACACATGACAGAGCATGTGTGAGTGTTGGATTATAGAGCCACATCAAGGAGATGCATGGTAATTATTTTAATTTTAGTCCCTTTTATTTTATTGTACTGTATCTTGTAACTAGTAACTGTTAATGCTTGTATATATCTACATATCTGTTCTGAACTGCATGTGTTAGATGTTAATACTGACCCATTTAGGGGTTAATAAATATATAAAATTTAGAAAGATTGTCTTGTATTTATCTTGTGAACCCAGCACTCACTGGCGGTGAGTGTGGTTTTTTATGAAAGAAGACTCAGGTGTGAGCCAAAGCGGTGTTGGCGCACTGAGGATCTTTCACACACCTGTTTCAAAATTATTATTTTGTTTTTCTTTTCTTTTTTCATTTTTTATTTATTCTGTTTTTTTATTTTATGTTATTATTTTAAGTACTTTGCCTAACACATTTTCTGCCGGGGCACTTGCCCTGTTATTACCCCCATTTTCCAGCCCTCTACCCCTTACTATCCCCATTTTACAGCCATTTTTGGGTTACCAATGGGGTTCAGGTTCGACGAGCTCGCTCAACACTAATTACTAATGATTGGTTGCCCATTTGTACCACACTGTCTTTTGTGTTTTTCAGTTATTTTGCTTTTAATTGCATCTTGCAACTGTTTGTGCTATAGATTAATTTAATAAAGATTGATTTATATTGAATTATTGATTATTGCACCGATTTCCAGAACCGTTGTTGTTTTGGAAATCGCAGCATGTCAGTTATATCTATAGAAACGCCGGCAGTTTCCCTACAGGTATAATGGAAGCAGAAAGTCCGCAGAGGAAACCTCTGTGGACTTTCTGTGAAAAGCAATGCGGGAAAAACTGCGATGCGTTGCCGCGGTTTTTCCTGCAGCGCTTTTTTGCTGCGAGGAGCTACTGTATGTGGGGCTAGTCGAAATATTCTTTTTAAAAAAAATCTGTTATCCTTTAATGTGCTTCACTCTGGCTGCCTTCAATGGGTAGTAAAATGTAATAAAATTTCCTGTAACTAAGCCAGAGTTTCATAGGATCATGTGAAATAACACTTAGTCAGTATTATTATTTCAAGTGTTATTTAATGAAGCATATAATGTTGTATCAGAATGCTTCAAGCACATTAAGCCTCTGTCGAACCCTACAATATGGATAGAGTGCTATTGAATATTAATCTGGTACATGCTCTGCACACTGACATTTTCAGTAAAATGTCTGAGATTAACGTCACTTGCTTTAAAACTTGTTCCCCATTGATATTTTTTTTGTTCCGTAGAATTATTCATTGGGGCTATTGTATTCGTGTAATATCAGCTGCCTGCAATGAATTATTCACATAAGAAAGGTGCACAGAAGATTTTTATAAAGGTGAAGATTTATAGGAACTAATTGACACGCGGCATTGTTCCCTTAAGTACTATTTCTACCAGTGCTGTGATTTGTACAGGTCACTGGTAGGCCATTTTATTTCCATTGTTGTTTTTTATTCCTTTTTGGCTTTGTATCATGTCTTTTTCAATTAGTGCTAGAGACAGAACTATGAAAATGCAAAATGACTTAATGTCTGTATATGAAGGAGATCAGATTGTTTATATTGGCTGCAAGAGAGGAAATTGTGTCACATGTTATGATGTGCAAATACCATCAAAGCTATTTGATGAAAGTGGCTGATGGCTCCTGTTAACAGTTGTGACAAGTTATGGTGTTGATGGTGCTTCTAAACCTTTGTCTTCAGATAGTGAGTCTGTGCCAATTTCACTTTACCAAATTTGGGTTTCTTTTCTGGTGTCAAATATTCAGATGACAAATCAAGTTTCTCACTTAAAGGAACACTCCAGGCAAAGCTGATTTACTGTGTTATACTTGATATAAAGCATTGGGAGAAGATGAAGCTTGACAATGGAATTCAAAGAACACCAAAGAGAATCCCTGTGTCACTCTTTGTCCCTCATGCAAATCAGAATCAGCTTTGCACAGGGCCATTTTAACAAATTAGTGGACCCCATTTAAAAGTTTCATAAGTGCTCCCACACACACATCACTTCAATAGGTCCACACAATAAAGTGTCCCTACATAATGCCTCCTGTCCCTTTAGCAACCATTCAATTAATTTAATACTCACCTAATCCCATTCTCTTGGAGCTGCCTGCAGACTTCATCTGTAGTGATGTTTTCGACTCAGTGCACATTGTGCCTCGCTGGAAAGAAGCTATAGTCTGAATGGTTAAGCACTGTTAGCTCCATGCTAGCTCATTGTATTCATATTTACCTGAGTCCTAAAAACACAGAGTTGAATTTGCTGGCTGCCACGCAGAACAGCGGGCAAGATCGAGTTTGGTTGAGGGGACTCACACTACCATGGGGTATGGGGCAGGTGCACCGTTTGTCCTGTGGTTAAAGTGTACCATTTGGATTGCCTGGATTGTTAATTTTAAAACAACACTCTGCTAATTCTTTTTTATTTTATGATAGGCCATCAGTAGCCGATCAGTAGGGGTTCAACACCCAGACCTCGAACCCATGAGCTGATCTGACCATTTCCTGGTGGTGTGTGATACTGCACAGGAAGGGGCAGGAACCAGCTGTGCTCCTATTCAAGTAATAGGCACAGAGCTGTAGTACCCTGGTGCCACTGCTATAGATATGAAACATATGACAGTGCAGCTACCCTAACTATATACTTATAGCCTCTTAGGAGAATATAGAGATCACGACAATTACGTTTTGCTTTAGTAGGCAGAGATGGTATTGTCTCTAGCTGTCCATGCTATGCTGAGGCATAGTAGAACAAAAGAAATCTATAAGTCAAGTTCATAGTTGACAGAAAGCTGGACTGCAGGGATATGAATTTGATATGCATACAATAAGTTAAGATGCGATAGACAATGTGGTAAGGGGTATAGAAAAATACTCTACACTGATCCAACTCCTATATACAACAATGAGTATAAGATCCTGATTGAAGAGCAGATGCTCATGGCATATTGAGTAAGAAAGAAAAATATTTTTTTGACAGTTACAAACCCAAGACCAGCACTATATTACCACCTCCCCAAAGTTCAAAAAGATGAAAAAAAAAAAAACCCAGGCCATCCAATTATCTCAATTATGGAATAAATTCTCTAACAAGCAACCTTTCGGAATATATAGATCACCATTTACCAAAATTTGTCAGAACCCTTCCATCTTATTTGAAAGACTCTTCTTCACTCAATACCAAAGTAAAAGGACTTGATTGATGCAAAGACTACATCTGGGTTACCCTAGATGTAAGTGCCCTTTATTCAAATATACCCCATGACAAGGGGATATGGACCATCTCCAACTTCTTGGATACAGACAGTGATATGCCTAATATACAGACAGAATTTTTACTTTTTAACATTTGCTTTATTTTACAACATAACATATCTTCTTTTGAAGGCACCATACAGTGCCTTGCGAAAGTATTCGGCCCCCTTGAACTTTTCAACCTTTTGCCACATTTCAGGCTTCAAACATAAGGATATAAAATTTTAATTTTTTGGTGAAGAATCAACAACAAGTGGGACACAATCGTGAAGTGGAACGAAATTTATTGGATATTTTAAACTTTTGTAAAAAATAAAAAACTGAAAAGGGGGCGTGCCAAATTATTCGGCCACCTTAAGTTAATACTTTGTAGCGCCACCTTTTGTTGCGATTACAGCTGCAAGTCGCTTGGGGTATGTCTCTATCAGTTTTGCACATCGAGAGACTGAAATTCTTGCCCATTCTTCTTTGGAAAACAGCTCGAGCTCAGTGAGGTTGGATGGAGTGCGTTTGTGAACAGCAGTTTTCAGCTCTTTCCACAGATTCTCGATTGGATTCAGGTCTGGACTTTGACTTGGCCATTCTAACACCTGGATACGTTTATTTGTGAACCATTCCATTGTAGATTTTGCTTTATGTTTGGGATCATTGTCTTGTTGGAAGTGAAATATCCGTCCCAGTCTCAGGCCTTTTGCAGACTCCAACAGGTTTTCTTCCAGAATGGTCCTGTATTTGGCCCCATCCATCTTCCCATCAATTTTAACCATCTTCCCTGTCCCTGCTGAAGAAAAGCAGGCCCAAACCATGACGCTGCCACCACCATGTTTGACAGTGGGGATGGTGTGTTCAGGGTGATGAGCTGTGTTGCTTTTACGCCAAACATATCGTTTTGCATTGTGGCCAAAAAGTTCAATTTTGGTTTCATATGACCAGAGCACCTTCTTCCACATGTTTGATGTGTCTCCCAGGTGGCTTGTGGCAAACTTTAAACGAGACTTTTTCTGGATATGTTTGAGAAATGGCTTTCTTCTTGCCACTCTTCCATAAAGGTCAGATTTGTGCAGTGTACGACTGATTGTTGTCCTGTTTACAGAATCTCCCACCTCAGCTGTAGATCTCTGCAGTTCATCCACAGTGATCATGGGCCTCTTGGCTGCATCTCTGATCAGTCTTCTCCTTGTTTAAGATGAAAGTTTAGAGGGACGGCCGGGTCTTGGTACATTTGCAGTGGTCTGATATTCCTTCCATTTCAATATGATTGCTTGCACAGTGCTCCTTGGGATGTTTAAAGTTTGGGAAATCTTTTTGTATCCAAATCCGGCTTTAAACTTCTCCACAACAGTATCACGGACCTGCCTGGTGTGTTCCTTGGTCTTCATGATGCTCTCTGCGCTTTAAACAGAACCCTGAGACTGTCACAGAGCAGGTGCATTTATACGGAGACTTGATTACACACAGGTGGATTATATTTATCATCATCAGTCATTTAGGACAACATTGGATCATTCAGAGATCCTCACTGAACTTTTGGAGTGAGTTTGCTGCTCTGAAAGTAAAGGGGCCGAATAATATTGCACGCCCCACTTTTCAGTTTTTTATTTGTTACAAAAGTTTAAAATAACCAATAAATTTCGTTCCACTTCACAATTGTGTCCCACTTGTTGATTCTTCACCAAAAAATTAAAATTTTATATCCTTATGTTTGAAGCCTGAAATGTGGCAAAAGGTTGAAAAGTTCAAGGGGCCGAATACTTTCGCAAGGCACTGTAAATATGCTGAAAATTTGAGGGGACCGCTGTGGGCACCAAATTTGCACCTAGCTTTGCTAAGTTATACATGGGCAGGTTCGAAGACATATACATCTTTCAAAAACAAAAATGGCTTAACACATATTGCTTTATATACCAGATCTATTGATCACCTACTGTTTATTTGGAAAGGATCGGTTGAATATTTTAACAACTTTATCCTGCATCTAAACTCGAAAAATTTTAATTTGGTTTCAAGCGCAGGAGAACTAAAAATTTTAACAAAGACTTTGGATGGCAATAACCTGTTGAACTTCAAAAGTAATCATTATAAAAAATGAAGTTGAACATTCCTTTTAGCCAGTTTAAACAGCTAAGAAAGAATTGCACCCTCAATTCAAACCTCAAACTCCAAAGTAAAGTAATGTCTAAACGCTTCCTGGAAAAGAAATATCCAAAAAAATTAATGCAATCTGTGTTCAAACGAGCAGGGGCGCTATCTCAGACAGAATGTCTAATACCCAGAACATTGGTAAATGCAAACAAAAAATGTCAATTTAGCTTTTTAACCATCTATAATCAGGAACACAATAAGGTGAGAAATATCTTAAGCGATCATTGGTACATCCTGTTGAATGATCCTGTTTTACATGATTGTCTTCCTCCTGCACCAAATATTACCTTCAGGCGAGCAAAAACCATCAAAAATATTGTAGCGTGAATAAACTTCGTACAGTCCATCCTAACACTGAAAAATCCTCTACATTTGCCACTGAGAAGGGCATTTACAAATGCAACAGACCAAGATGAAAATGCTGTTCAACCTCTTCATCCATAAGCCATGGGGCCACACATTTTGAAAGCAGAACCACAGAAGAAAAAAAAAATTACCAGACGTTTTCAACTGTGAATCTGATTGTATGGTGTACTTAAAGGGAGTCTATCATTTGAAAAATAATTTTTTAAGTAAGCCCACGTTGTAATAGCCTTTATAACACCCCCATGCTCCGAGCACAGCAGCATCATAGTGTGAATCCATCCTCCTGGCTCTTTTCTTCACGCCCCTTTCACTTGCTCGTATTGATCTTTGCAGCGTCAGCAGCTGCAAGTCTCTTCAGCAAGATCAAAATTCCGCACATGCGTTGTACGCTCGGCTACTTCGGGTTCGAACCAAGTGTACAACCCATGCTCCGCCAACCATCCTTACTGTCTTCATCAACAAGCATACTGTACATGCGCGGGGTTTCGATCTCGCAGATGCTCACGCTGCGAAGATCATAACAAGCCCCCTGTGCTCCGTGAGCTTCATTTGCATATGTGAAAAGAAGAAATATTTCAAAAACGGCTGGTAGTTGGCAAAAGCCAAAAGGTAGAACTAGAATAGCCTTTAGAAAAGCTATTCCAACATGGGTTTACTTAAAAGATGATTTTTCAAATCATAGAATCCCTTTAATATACAGTAATGCACATGCAGCCTACATTATGTAAACTGTACTACACTCCCCTTTCAAGTTCGCCTCAACAACTATAGATCTAATTTGTCTAAGGGCTATGTTAAACACAGTGTTTCAAGACATGCTCTCCCGACACGTAATTGTGATTTTTCAGTCTTCAAAGTGATGCCTATATCGGATCTCAGAAACTATCATTATTAGGCCTGAACGAAGCCACTGAGACTGTTACATAGTTTCATTTTGTTTCCAGTTTTATGTAATTACGCATATGGTTTTAAACTTCGGTTTTTATTTTATTATTTGAAATTATGTAGATTGTATGAAATCGTTGTTAGGGATTTTACTGTGGTTTATATGTTAATTGTTTGGACTTCACTACTTTTATATATACCGTATTTTTCAGACTATAAGACGTACTTTATTACCCCAAATTTGGGAGGAAAATGGGGGGGGTTCGTCTTATAGTCCGAATGTGGGGATGCGGAGGACTCTGTGTCTGTAAAGATAATGGCAGCCGCTCTGCTGCAGAGCAGTCGCCATAGCTATCAGGTCTCTGCTGTAATGTACAGCAGAGACCCAGAGCTAATGCCTGCGATCAGAATCCACTCTAATCGCGGGCATTACTACCTCTAAGCCCCCCTCCCCCAAAGATATTAAAATTGTCCCCGGGCCCGGTGAGTACCTTATACGTTGCAGGCCGGCTCCTGCGCGGTGAGATCACAGGAGCCGGCCTGTTCCTGTGACAGCCAGGAGCCTAATGAAGGCTCCCAGGCTTGTCATAGTAATGTACAGTTATATTGCAGTCTATGGGACTTGCATTTAAATTATTGCAGGTTCAAGCCCCCTAGGGGGGGGGCTAATAGAACAGTGAAAAAAAAAAAGTTAAAAAAAAAATATAAAAATAAAAAACTGAAAGTTCTATATCATCCCCTTTCCCTAAAATACATATAAAAGTAGAAAATTACTCTGAAACACATACACATTAGATATCCCTGTGTCCGAAAATGCCCAGTCTACAAACTTCTGAAATTATTTTTCCCGTAGGGTGAACGTCGTAGTGGGAAAAAAAAAATCAAAAGTGCCAAACTGCTTTTTTTTTCGCTGTTTCGCCTCTGATTTGAATAAAAAGTGATCAAAGCAATTGACATTCCCCAAAATGGAATAACTATAAAAAGTACACCTGACCCCGCAAAAAAAAGATACTCTATGCATGTGGCCTTGCAGCTGTTGCAAAAACACAACTCCCATATGTTATTAAATATTTTACTACATTTATTGCTTCAAAAATTTTTTCCCTATTTTCCTTCGAAAAATACGGTATTATCTTGGTTTTAATTTTTATAATTACTACTATTTTACATTATCTGAAACTAATATAGGGTTGAGCACTATGTGTATAATTCCATCTACACACACATATATCAATACTGTTCTTCCCTTTGTTGTACAAACAATGTAGACTAAATAAATTTATAGATCAATACAATCCCTTTTTGTGAACAAATAATATAGTTTAAAATTCAGTACAACTAATAGTTCATTTTTTTTTTATAAATATGCTCGGAGCATGGGGGTGTTATAAAGGCTATTACAAAGTGGGCTTACTTAAAAAATTATTTTTCAAATGATAGACTCCCTTTAAGTACACCATACAATCAGATTCACAATTGAAAACGTCTGGTAATTTTTTTTTCTTCTGCGGTTCTGCTTTCAAAATGTGTGGCCCCATGGCATATGGATGAAGAGGTTGAACAGCATTTTCATCTTGGTTTGTTGCATTTGTAAATGCCCTTCTCAGTGGCAAATGTAGAGGATTTTTCAGTGTTAGCATGGACTGTACGAAGTTTATTCACGCTACAATATTTTTGATGGTATTTGGTGCAGGAGGAAGACAATCATATAAAACAGGATCATTCAACAGGATGTACCAATGATCGCTTAAGATATTTCTCATCTTATTGTGTTCCTGATTATAGATGGTTAAAAAGTTAAATTGACATTTTTTGCTTGCATTTACCAATGCTCTGGGTATTAGACATTCTGTCTGAGATAGCGCCTCTGCTCGTTTGAACACAGATTGCATCAGTTTTTTTTGGATATTTCTTTTCCAGGAAGCGTTTAGACATTACTTTACTTTGGAGTTTGAGGTTTGAATTGAGGGTGCAATTCTTTCTTAGCTGTTTAAACTGGCTAAAAGGAATGTTCAACTTCATTTTTTATAATGATTACTTTTGAAGTTCAACAGGTTTGAGGGAGAATTAGAGACAGACTCAGGTGGAACTGGAATTGGATTTGGCGGAATATGTACCGCAGCAATAAACAAGCTCTGGGGGTTTTACAAAGGGTCCATGTTGGGGATAAAAGCCATGTACGTTCTACACCTGGATCTGCTCTAGCTCCCGAAGAACTCTCTAGTGTTGAATACTTTGTTATCCACAACCTCCCTCCTCTGCTAAAAGCAGGCTGTTTAGATTTATTTTTCGAGCATTGGGAGAATGAAGAGAATCCTGAGGATTTTCGAACTAGCTGCCTATTGTCTTACCTGTTTCATGGACTTGTTAATAGCTCTTCAGGGCTGGATGCAATTACCAAGAAGAGTGGCTTGTCTGCGAATTATACTGAGGTTAACTTAGTGAAGATGGACAAAGATCCCGGCTCTGTGGTTCATCACTGTAGTTCGCAGAGGAGGCGGAGAAACTGCTCTTCAGGCTTATTTTGAGGGACATCTCAAAAGATTAGCATGCGAATCTCATTTCTTACTTGACCGAGCCAAAGGTAAGCTAGCTGAAAATGAAATTGTCGATAGAGTGTGTCATTATTGGCTTTGTGTTGCGAAGGCAGTTACTAATCCTACCCAAGCAGCCGCGGCATATACAAACCGACTGGCCAGGGCTATCCAAAACTTAGGTGTGACTAAAGACAATACCTTAAAAACCGAGGAAATAAATGTCTGTAATTATTTGCGGACTGGAGTATCCTTGAGGAGGGTCATTGTAGAAGTGCTTATCCAGTTAAAAAGAGGAGAACCAAGCTCATATAAGCTAAGAAAAGTAATCCAAATGATGGATTCATATATCCTGAATCAAGGATTAACTGCATTTCACATCACATCACAGTTTGGAGCATTTTCAGGATCACCGATGCTTGCCACTGGGGAACTGTATAGAGACATGCTTGTCATGATTCAATGTGCCGAAATCTACGAACAAAATGAACCGTATTCTGGATACTTCCATTTTTATGGAGATCCCAAAGCAGATCAGTTCGCACCCGCACGGTATCAGGACTTGTACAGCTTTGCCTTGGGCTATGGTGTGACAAGCAGTCCGTCATTAGGAGGACTTAATTATAACCAGAATGGTGTAAATTCTTATTGGTTTGGAGTAGGGAAAACAGTAAGTGAGAACAAAGCCCTGACAGCCCATGATAAGGCACTTGAAGATCTTGAAATAACAAGGGAGGCACTAGAAAAGACAATAGCAGCATTGCCAGAGGAGATCAAGAACCAAAGGCCCACCACCAGGATAGGCCAGAAGGCAAGAGAACAGCTGGCAGAGTTTTTCAAGCCTGAAGAACCAGAAACTCCTGAGCCTGAAGCCTCGCCAAGTCCTCATTCAAAACCAGAAGGACCCGCCAAAAAGAAGGGCAAAACGCCGACAAAGGAGTCAACAAAGCCGGAGTACAAATCACTTGTCCAGGACCTCGAAGGGATCATAGGAAGCTAACTTCAGCGTCAAGTCAATTTTATATTAAAGGGATTCTATCATTTGAAAAATCATCTTTTAAGTAAACCCATGTTGGAATAGCTTTTATAAAGGCTATTCTAGTTCTACCTTTTAGCTTTTGCCTACTCCCAGCCGTTTTTGAAATATTTCTTCTTTTCACATATGTAAATGAAGCTCACGGAGCACAAGGGGCTTGTTATGATCTTCGCAGCGTGAGCATCTGCAAGTCTCTTCAGCGAGATCGAAACCCCGCGCATGTGCAGTATGCTCGTTGATGAAGACAGTAAGGATGGTTGGCGGAGCATAGCCGAGCGTACAACGCATGTGCGGAATTTTGATCTCGCTGAAGAGACTTGCAGCTGCTGACGCTGCAAAGATCAATACGAGCAAGTGAAAGGGGCGTGAAGAAAAGAGCCAGGAGGCTGGATTCACACTATATGGAAATTTTATTTGATTTTTTGTTTTATTAGTTATTTAATTTATTTATTATCCATTTATCCACTATGTATAAACTATTTAATTATTTTAGCTTTTAATAATTAGCTATTATATCTATTTATATTAGCTTAGCTATTATATCTATTTATGATTTCCTTCTTATTTATATACACTTCAAATAAACTCAACTAGATTATTCCTTTTTTTCACCTACAAATAAATTTGATCAGATTATCCCCATTTTTTCATTTAGCAAATGCTTAATTTCTATTGAAAAGAGATCCCCAATATTTATGGCACAACTAAAATCTTTGGCTATAGCGGCAGTCAGGGGAGCTTTAAGTTCCTTTCTTTGAGTTGTTAACTCACATCTACATGTATTCGTTCCCTCCTGGCCATTGTATTCACGCCCCTTCCAATGATGAGCTCCCTTGTTTTTCCTGTTCTTCTGCTGCGCATGTGCTATCGGCTCTGCCACTTTGGGTTTGGTCAGAGCCAACTGTGCATGCTCCGTCAGCCATCGTGGTTTTCATCCTACATGAACATGTAGTTCTTCTTAGGATGAAAATCAAGATGGCTCAGTGATCTTCATTTGCATACTTCCAAAGAACAATTTTATGCAAAAACCACTGCCTTTATAAAGGCTATTCCAACGTGGGTTTGGTGAAAACTGTGTTTACTGAATGATAGACTCCCTTTAAATATGATCTTGGATATGGGAACACCCCTTAAATGTAATCGACATGATTCACACCAACCTTTCTCTAGCTGTAAGGTGCAGTCACATGCTACAGATTTTATTGCAGAAAATTCTACAACTGAAAATAAGATCCATTCATCTGAACAGAGCTGTCTTCAAGACCAGCATATGGATTTTTGCAAGCCCCAATAAGATGTGCGGAGCTGATTTCTAGCCTCAGAAATTTCTGCAATTTCACGCCACATGCGAAAAAACGCCCCAAGACAATTAGCTGCAATAGGAGACAACACTCTCTGTCCTGTTGGCAAACAGAGAACACTAATCTGTGCCCCCTTAGCTTATTCCCACCCTCTCATCATCTGTCATCTGGCAACTAAATTTATCTGGATGAAATTAACTCTTGTGTTCTATGCAAGATTTCAAGAGAAACTGTATGTGATTGCATCTTTTTGATCTCAGTGTTGCTGTACATCATCTACTTTATGTGACCTCACCCTAGGACTGTATGTTCTAGTAGCATGTAAATCTTGCAGAGTGAGTAACCATGTGAGAAACTTTAATTCAGTTATACGCTTAGAGTACATGCATGCATGGATATTAGCAGGTCTGCAGGATAACTAGCAGAACTTGCATTTCTGGCCCAGAGTTACTGTTGTGGTTACAACTAGACACTGGTATAAATATGGTGCATTTTAGCACAACTTGTCACATGTAGTGTGAGCTAAAAGGCGCTATAAACTTTAGACTAGACAGTCTAAAGATAAACCAAATTTATAATCCAGCACCAACCACTGTAATAGATCTGGCACATTTTCAGATTGTCTTAGGCTACATGCACATGCATGTATGGTTCAGTGAAAAGATGGCACATAGATGATATCCATATACCATACCTGTATGTGCTTTCCACAGAACCTTACATTTCAATGAATGATCGTGGACCTCAAACGAAACCTGTTCTGAGTTTTGGATAATACACCTAGCTATTAGTTATTATTATTAACTATTTTTGAGCAATTTGTATATGGATTGTAAATACAGTTGCTTTAAGGGAATGTCTGGTGGTTTTATCTCCCTGAACTGGCCAGTGGCCCTCACTAAGCCTTCTGCATCTAGTCATGCATTTATTGTGTTAAATCCCACCCTGTGAGGTCAGCAGGTAGGTAGAATATCAGGCTGACATCAGACAGTGAGGGACAAGTCAGTCATGTTGCACAGGGTGTGATTTAGTACAATGACGGCATGACTAGATGATTCAATTTATACACTTTATAAAGAGAGGCTCCCACCCTGAAACAAGTTGTGTTTGTAGATTTCAATAAAGATCAACTTCCTGAACCATCTGGGTAAATGCAGATTTCCTTTCTTCTCCTCGATGATTGTCCTGTTGACCCATCAATATTTGATGACTAGTTGATGCCAGTTACTCTCCACTACTGCAGTAGAGATCCTACAGCAGGGGTTGGCAACCCCTGGCACGCGTGCCAAGAGCGGCACATTTCCCTGGCACGGCGACCCGAGTCCTCACCCAGCAGTTTCAATCGGACCAAACACGGCCGAAATGAAACCCTTGAAGAGACCCCACAGTATAATTATAGTTAGTGAGTGGCGAAAATTATAAAAGTTAGAATGTTATACCATGTGCAGGGGCCGCTATGAGAAATAATACGGTGTGCAGAGACCACTATAGGGCATAATACTGTGTGCAGGGGCCACTATGGGACATAATATCGTGTGCAGGGGCCACTATGGGACATAATACAGTGTGCAGGGGCCGCTATGGGACATAATACCATGTGCAGGGGCCGCTATGGGATATAATACGGTGTGCAGGGGCCACTATGGGACATAATACCGTGTGAAGGGGCCGCTATGGGACATAATACCTTGTGCAGGGGCCGCTATGGGACATAATACCATGTAACATAATACCGTGTGCAGGGGCCGCTATGGGACATAATACTGTGTGCAGGGGCTGCTATGGGGCATAATACGGTGTGCAGGGGCCGCTATGGGGCATAATACTGTGTGCAGGGGCCGCACCATGTGAACGCAGATTTACATCAAGCTAAAAGTTCTAGTGGCCTAAGAATATAGCTGCATCCAGATACATAGTGTGTTTTCACCATGAGACTGCTGTCATACGGTGCTCCTGGACACATACATTTACCACTAATTGGCAGCTGCACATTCATTGCTTCTAATTGGAAAGTACAGGAGCGTCCCAGGAAATAGCAGTAAACGCATGTGTCCTAAATCATCTGGTGGCAGCACTTCTATATTATGGTTTGTGGTATATGACTTTAGTTTAGGGGTCGTCAGACTTACAATTATTGACCGGAACTCCGAGTACCTCATCTTTGATTTTTTAATTAAAATCGGCACGCTGAACAAAAAAGGTTGCCTACCCCTGTCCTACAGCTTGATGGTCCTTCTCCTTGATGTTTGACCTGTTGACCCATCAATAGTTAATAACTTAAAGGGGTTGTCCAGGATCTGAACATTTTTATACTGATGTTTTATCCATACAACAAAATATAGTAGAGGCCAGCTTACCCCAGATTCTTCTTATGATTCTTTCCATGCACGGAAAAAGAAGTTGGTGTGCTCCCCCCGTAGGTAAATTTCAATTCAAAAACAATCACTTCCAGCATGGAGCGTTTTCCATATAAAATTTCGCCTTTATTCACACCATTAAAATGACATCAGTAAGGAATTGATTACGTGTTTCAGCGGAACAGCCTTTGTCATAGCATCGACAAGTATATAGCAGGAATCAGCACTGCTCCTATTCAAGTTAATAGGAGTTCCAGGTGCCACTGCTACAGTGTACAGATCCTGTCCAATACAGAAAGCTTAGTGAGAGGCACCATAAGAGAGGTCATGACTTGATGTTGTTGGGGCCAGTTTAGTAGGGAAAAACCACCTGACAGGTTCCCTGCAAGCAATAACTTCAATAACAGTCCTATAAATTTAATAGCCCTAGAGTTTTATGTGTTGTCTACAGTTTTAATTAAAGACAAACATATATACTGTACGTTAATCAAGAATAGGCAGACCTCTGGCGAATGACAGGTCTGGCCAATAAAGGAATGAATAAATGCAACATAGCAAATAAAAATTTTTGCTATTAATACATTGTTTCTGCTACCAACTAATCTTGGCTAATCTGTTGAAATTGTTAAAACATTATGTAATATACATGATAAAATTTAACATTTGTCTAAGCATAATGAGAATAAGGTTAAAATGATATTGAGTTGGATAAACCTTAGGCTAGTTGCAGACGACCGTGTGTATTTTGCGGTCAGCAAACTAGTAATTAGTCTTCAGTTTTTGTGGACGGAGTGTGTTCAGTGTGTCTTCAGCATCAGTGAAGTAGGTCTGCAAAAACTGACAGTGTCTTCAGTGTGCCATCAGTGTGTGATCCTAGTTTGCGGATCCACCATAAAATAACACAGGTGACATCTAATTATATCCCTAGCTTGTCCACGAAAACGGACGGCACACTGATGACACACTGAGTACATCAGTGTGCTGTCCTAGGTTTTCAGTCCCCATAGGCTTCTATGAGCGAGTCCGTTCCGCAAAACTGAACAGAATAGGGCATGTTCTATCTGATGTGGCACGGGATCACGGCTCACACACTGATCAGTGAAAAATATGGTCGTTTGCATGTACCCATAGAAATGAATAGGTCAGTGTGCAATCTGCAAAGGATAGCACATGCATCTCGCCCACAGTCGCCTGCAACAGGCCTTAGAGTGCTGTTTCCCAACCAGGACTCCCTAGAAGGCACAGCAGCAGTGTTTAAAGTTTCTACCATACAATGACAAAAAATTTCAGCGTGCCCTAGCATTGAAACAAAATTGACAAAAAGTCATGGTTACAATATTAAATGCTAGATTTGAGGTGAAATTTGGACAGGGGATGCTGGGTAAGGGCTTTTACAGATTCTACCAATTTCCACTGTTCACTAGTAAAATCATGGTCATTGCCAATGGAATATTTTATCAAGGGCTAAAGCTAAATCACTAATTCATATGAAGTCTGCTAAAACACAGGCGGTACAAAATGAGAGGCAAGGAGGCAAAGACTGCACTTGTTCCAGTATTTGTAAGGTCAATCAATAACTAGAACGGACAAAGTCGAGACATCTCATGTCCATGCACCATTTAAAGTTTCAAGTGATGAGAAATGTACTACACAATCTACCTCTGGGACTGGAGTCATTTTACTCCTTTGTGTCCACTCTATTTCTTCACTTGGCAGCTTTTCTATACATGTACATACACAGGGACACCTTCAGCTTCACACTTGTTTTTCATTTCAGTATATAATTAAACAGGGAAAAATTGGAGTGTGGTGTTATAGAAATAAGCTGAATTGTTTTCAACCACCAGAAATCTTTATGCAATATCAACTGGAATATTAAATATGTCATGAAAGCCAGATTGTGGTGTTCCAACCACATCCTGTTCTATTTTTATCTTGTTCTAAATCTGTTTTGAGACCCTCTGTTTTAATCAAAGGAACACTAATCACAGAAAATGTACAAAAAAGAAATGATCTGAAAGAAAAAAATGATCTCATATTAAGTTTAAATGAATAACTACTGTATATAAAGAAATCTTTTCTGCATGTCGCAGGAGCTCAGCCATGTTCCCATCCTTCTATTCTTAGATGCTGTCTATACCTATGTCTGTGTACTAAGTCTTCACAAAATTAACAAAATTTAAGAGGCAAAAATATGAATTTATACTGAACTTATATGACTTTTTTTTTAAATGCATAAAATTTTTATATACACAAAACATGGCAGAGACAATATATTAAGAGTGACAGTTTTTGCACCCATCTTAATCCATTTCTGCGTAGCGGCAAGATGTGCTAGAATTTTTAAGAGGCTCCGGCCTCTTAATATTTCTGGGGCATCACTGGATGCTTTTTGGTTTTCAGTGACGAGACCACAGGACTCACCCAAATGCTGCTGTCTTCTCAAACACTTGACCGCCAGGGGTCCTGGATGTTGGACCCTCGCTGATCTTCAATTGATGACCAATCCTCAATCTATAAGCCTCATTCATCTGTAAGCCTTGAAAACTGCTTTAACCCTTTACGACATCCAAGGCGCCATTTTCCCGGTGGCGCTTGGTGCCACCATTTTGGGGAGGATCACTGGTCCACGAATGAGATTCGAGGCTGGAGATCCATTTCCATGACAGTTAGGAGAATATTGAAGGCTCCCAGGCTTATCTGGCATTATGTTCTATTACAGGCTGCTCTATGTAGCCTGTAATAGAACTGCCACCGTATTGCAATGCAATATGGGTTCTACTAATTACAGCAAAAAAAAAAAAAAGTAAAAAAAAATGTGAAAGAATTATAAATTCAAATCAGCCCCCTTTGCTACCGCCGCTCCCTCCTCTTGTATTCTCTCATCATCCCACCTGACAGGCTCACCATGCAGATGTATCCTGGAAGCCTTCTGTCTCTTCCACTACCCACTTTCTGTGTACCAGTTTTCAGTATCTATTCACGTGTGTGTGGTGTAAGCGGCCAGGGCTTTGGTGCTATGCCCAGGCTGTGGAGCAGTGACACTGGGGTAACATTGTCTCCCGGCAAAAGTGCATTGAAGGGAGGAAAGGATTGAAACTCGCAGCTCCAAATTAACACTTCATATCACATCCTGCTGTCCACTGTTGCCAATTCAAGGAGTAGAGTAAAAACTAGATAACTGAAAAATACAGGCTCAAAATGAGGCCAGTAAAAATTAAATACTGGTACTGGCTTGTTGGTAAAATTACCAGACAGTCTGGCCAAGTGATAACCCTAACCCTAATCGATATTTGTTGTTTTTTTTTAAAGAATAATATATAATTTAATCTAGTACATACTATTGGACTTTCCTCTAACTGCTTAGGTTGACACAAGACATAGTGATAGGGAATGTAGATTGTGAACCTTATTTGGGACAGTGACTGACAATATCTGTAAAGCGCTGCGGAATATGATGGGGCTATACACATAAACTAAATAAATAAGCTAAATAAGTAAAATACAGGATAGTGTAATGCCCATCCCATTACCTAGTGGAGACCTTTTGACTGTGACTATAGGCTTCCTCATGGGCAACACCATCTTTGCATAGATTCAGAATGTGCTACAAGTAATCTAATATTGCATGTTTTCTGAAGGCTGAAAATTCTCCTTACATTCTACTACAAAATTAGAAAATTGTGGCTGAAGCTACTATGTTTTTGGACTTTTTATGGGCTTTTCAAGCCAGGGCATGAAAGTCATGTCATTGGCAAGCACAGTCATTTACTATTGGGAATTGAACCTTAAGCATTAAGATAAAAACTTTAAGGGATATTAATCATGAGGAGAGTTCATGAAAGTCAGCTTTGCTGGAATCTGCATTGCCATAATTTGTGCCAAATTTACCAAATGTACAGTATTTGATATATTTGGCTGATATATTAATCTAAGTCGAGAGGTTACTCCTCTTTCTACATCAACCACTTGTGGCGTGACAATAATATTTGCAACTTTATTAAATGTTGCACATGAAAAATCTGTTGCATCGAAAGCTAGACATGATGCCCATGCCCACTTTCCCTCCCACTGTCGACTTCAGCAATAATGCACGCCAGCTTTCTTCAATAAATCCGAAGGGCCGAGACGTCCCTGTCCAGCCCTGCTTTGAACTCACTGTATTAAAAAGTGGCGAACAGGGTGGAAAAGGAACAAAAATAGACATCTTTGGTGCAAATCAGGGCCACATGCCAAAAATGCGCCACTTTTATGCCAGTTTTGTAGATAAATTTCCGCATTGTTCCCGTATCTGGATTATATTTTATTACCATGCACAGGCTGCTACAGTTTTTTTTTTTACAAACCACAGGTCTTTATAAGAAATTTTGTAGTGAATCATCATGTGAAATGAGGCAATAAAAATAACAGCAGCATAGACACAAATGTAAGACTTTGATGAATGAACATCCACAAGTTTCAGCCTTCAAAAATTTGCATGATTTCAAATATTGTGTATCATGCTCCTGTTTGGGTGCAATGGAGACATTAATCCTCATTATAAAGCTTTGTCATTTTCACCATTACCCATATGCATTTTCCCCGGATGTGCAGTTTCACTAAATGTTTTATATGCATCTTTAGAATTTAGATTTATATTTGCATGCCGTTTTGCCTAACTTAGAAATAAATAATGTCCAATTGGTTTATCTGTTCATTTCTATTGCTCATTGATCTAGTCTGGAGCTTCCTTTCTTGCTTTTAGATTACCATATGCCTTCTAAATTCACGCCTAACGGAAGATAATGGATTCAAAGTACATTATGGTTATTTTTGTGAGTACTGAATAAACTGGGTTTCTGCATGTCTCAGGTTGTCTCATGAAGCCAGATCCAGGTCAGGGCTCTGGCTGGGCCAGTCAAGAATGGTCACAGAGTTGTTCCGAAGCCACTCCTTTGTTATTTTAACTGTGTGCTTAGGGTCATTGTCTTCTTGGAAGGTGAACCTTCGGCCCAGTCTGAGGTCCAGAGCACTCTGGAAGAGGTTTTCTTCCAGGATATGTCTGTACTTGGCCGCATTCATCTTTCCTTCAATTGCAACCAGTCATCCTGTCCCTGCAGCTGAAAAACACCCCCATAGCATGATGCTGCCACCACCATATTTCACTGTTGGGATTGTATTTGGCAGGTGATGAGCAGTGCCTGGTTTTCTCCACACATACCGCTTAGAATTAACAACAAAAAGTTAAATCTTCGTCTCATCAGACCAGAGAATCTTATTTCTCATAGTCTTGGAGTCCTTCATTTTTTTTTGGCAAACTCTATGCGGGCTTTCATATGTGTTGCACTGAGGAGAGGCTTCCTTCGGGCCACTCTACCATAAATCCCCGACTGGTGGAGGGCTGCAGTGATAGTTGACTTTGTGGAACTTTCTCCCATCTCCCTACTGCATCTCTGGAGCCACAGTGATTTTTGGGTTCTTATTTACCTCTCTTTCTATAGCCTATGCATATGGACATGGATTTCATGAGCCTTTGCTCTTGAACATTCAAATAACAGCGACTCCAATAATATTTCTCATTTCACAATGTTTACTTATTTTATTGAAGCCTTAGAAAATAGAGTTATAATGGCATCCAACATCCTATAGATGATATGGAACTATAAAACTGAATAAAACGTAAAACAATATAATAGAAGAATATATGATAGGTCTACAGTAAAACACAGATGTGTTTTTTTTTTTTTTTTTTTAAATGCTCTTTAGAAACCACTTTCAAACCCAGATTTCTTGTAACTACAAACAGGAACGAAAAAGCCATTATTTTGTTTTTAGTGGTGTGTGTCTAAACTGTATAGTTAAGTGTTATAATGTTTACCGCCCTCATATACTGCTTCCATGTAGATTCAATTAAATGGTTCAAAGCTTTAATTTTCATTTGCACTGTGAGGATTCATTGATGTTATAGTTCTCCATGTGATTTAAAGTGACTGAGTTTTACAAGAACATGCTAATTTCCTACTGTAGGTACAAAGGGAAAGCTGATAGAGAATACCGTATTGTGTTACCATGATAATTACACCAATTCATTACTTTTTCTGCGCAAATCTATGTGACTACTATAGAAAAATATTGATTCTGTGATATCCCATACTTGTGCTTCCTATTGACGTTGAGCACACAGCCCACATCTCCAACAATCAATTGTTACCTTCAAAGAAAAGCCTGAATATCAATTCCAAACAGGTAAGTCAATTATAAAGTGCCAGGCATATACCGCAGAGAATCTGTTTCTGCTTTACTTGTCGTTAAAATTGTATACATTTGTAAATTGCTTCATTTTCCTCAATCAGGGCCAAATAAGACATTTTTAAGTAAATTCTGTTCCAGTGTACCTAATCTTTAAGGTGAATTTTTAGGACAAGCTGCCATATGTTTGTACATAACACTTTTTGTGTCTATTCTATGACTTGTTTTCTACATATTTATCAATTTTCCGCTCAGCAGGTATGTCTAATTTTTTTGTTTTTCTGTGTGGAGACTAGCTGCTATGGTATCCCATGGATGACACATGGAGAAAACAGAAGATTCTGCCTCTTAACTCTAAATCACTCTAAAGCAGTGTACAGGACATGTGAATAAAGCACTTGGGATGAGATAGAAAACTTAATAATATCTGCAACACCATGCCAGTGTGTCTCTCTGCTTCTCTGTCACTTGGCTCCTCCTCCTTTAATAGAATAAAGTGTTGCTGCCTGCTTCCCCACTGATCAACCCCTATGGCCAAGTGGTACTGCATTGGTTGAATAATAGTATTAGCAACAGTCCAGGCCACTAGGAGGCAAAATTCGAGATTAAATGTTAAGTGAAAAGTGACATTGTAGTCAGATAGGAGGGGCCCTATAAGTTATTGATGGAAAGAGTTTTTCCACAAAGAACTGTAGTGTAGAATGATGCCTTCTCCTCTGGGGGATGGACCTCAAGGAATAGGACTAAGCCCAGTATTAGGACATGGCAAGTGTGGGCTAGTGGCAGCCAAAACCATGTAATAGAGAGACAGTCCACATAACACGACACAAAGACAGACACCATAATGGAAACTCAATGTACACCATAATAGTCAATGAGATCCACCGGAACTTGTTTGTGTACATCATATGATAGATCCATCCCTGTCTAGCTTTCCATGTTTCTATTCCTATAATAGAATGTCTAACAGGGATATAACCACAGTCTAAAGAAGATCTGAAAGAAAAGTTTTGTCAGGTAGGTAAAATGTTTCATGGCAGCACCTGCCAATCTCTGATTCTACAGCCTGAATGAGAGTAAGGCTAAAGCCCCACATAGTGAAAGGCAGCTAAAAAACACTGCAGAAAAAAATGCAGCGAAACGCATCGCGTTTTTATCCACTGCATTTTTCATTCCATTTTTTGCTGAGCTTTTCACAACAGATTTTCTTCACTTATTGAACCTATAGGGAAAATGCGGGTGTTTCCGCAGGTATAATTGACATGCTGCGATTTTCAAAAACACAGGTGTTTTTTAAAACGCAGCTTTTTCACAACAGGGTTTTTTCTGCAATGGATGTGATTAGCCAGAATCTCACTCACTTTGCAGGTACTGTAAAACACTGAATTTTTTTTCCGCTGCGTTTCAGCAACATGGGGCTTCAGCCTCAATGTGATGGGATAAATTTCTAGGCACAGCCACACAAGCAGATGAGGCAAAAAGACTGGGACACTACTAGCTTTGGCTCAAAAAAACGCTGCAGAATCTGCAACAAAAAAAGCTGCATTTCCGCAACGTGGGGCCTTAGCCTAAGGCTTCCGTGATACATAACTTTATCGTGTTTTTTTTTTGCTTACAGTATTGCTGCATTGCTTAGTGCTTTTTTATTTTATTTTATTTTTTTTATTTTTGCAGTTTTGGGTATTTTTTACCATATCATTTTTCTACTTACGCCACTTTTCATTTCAGACTGAAAACATACTGCAAATGCTAAAAATGTTTTAAAAAAATGCAATGTATGTAGGGCTTTTTATACTTTCCTATTGAGTAACCTGTTGTCCCCCACATTTACCGCAGTGTTTTTTAACATGAAAACAGATCACAACATGAAAAAAAGTTACATTTATTTTTTTTTTTTCATTGCATGCATGCCAACACAATACTTTTTGCACTGCCATTCCTGCATTACATTTCTTTAGAATATTTGCACTTTTCCAGGCTGATGAGTTATATAACATGATAAATCAGAAGGATGAATACAAAGATGGACAGGAAAACCTTGACATGTGTCAAGAAATCCCCATGAGGTGGAACAGTACTGATGAGGTCAGGGCATAGACAGTCACTGCCAGAACACTGTGGCTTCTGGGAATGTAAGAAGGGTAGAAGCAGGAAACAGATATTCAATAAGCTGCAGGGGAGTATGAATGTGTTGTGATTTCCTTATCGTGCTTAAAATCAGTTGTGACACGCAAAGTCATTCCCTGACAGTCATGATGGAAGAAAAATAGACATTTGCCTTGAAAATTTGGTTTTGTTAATTCAAACGCAGAGCAAGTTGGCATGAAGCTTATTAATCCTATGCAACATCTTGTGAAATCGTGTAAATTGTCAAGCCGAGGACTGTCGAGGTGACATCAAGATTAGAAATTAGTGTTTGATAGCAAATTCAATACCCTTAGGAGACCAACCTGTACAGAAAGCATCAGAAAGAGATCAAAAAGGTTAGACAAGCTTACATGAAAAGAACATGTAGACTGTGTAAGTATTGGTTTTCAATGAGGTGGATGTGACTGAAGAATTATTACTGAGACTTTTTTTTTCTTTTAATAATATGAAACTGGATGACTTCCATTTGATCGCTGAAGACATTTGTCGTAATAGAAATTCATGTAGTTTTGTTTGCTTTGTGTTGCATTGCCATCTGGTGGTAAAAGAGAATATAGTCTGCTCTAAGTTCTTCATTTTTACTTAATATTTCATTGTCTTTGTGTTCTTTATTTATACATGATTGTAGAAAACTTACGTAATTAGGTGCTTGTTCACATGATTGTCTTGTAGGCTCAAAGCACCAGTACAAGAGTGCAGAACTTTCAAGAAGCAGTGACCTGATCTCATGTGTTTCTTTGCCATGTCTCCTTTTATTTCCTCTAAAAAATGAACATATAGCATGCATATCAAAATGATGACCATCCATCACATACATATAAGACATCGTATATTCAAACATAATTTATTAAAAGTAAAGTAAAGGAACCTTGCTTTTATTGTTTTTTTTATCCCCTTTCACCTGCTCTGTGATTGGGGTCAATGGAAACTGAGTTGTATCAATATATCACCGTAATCGTGATATGATTTTAAGTTATTGTAGATATTTGTTCCTTTCTACAAAAAATGTGGCGATGTTCCCACCTAAGTCTAAGGCCTCACGTAGCGGGTTGCAGCAATAAAGCACTGCGGGAAAAACAGGGCAAAAGGTAGGTAAAATGCAGTACATGTCAATTCACAGGCCACTTTGAAAGGGGTTGTCTTATAAGGACAACCTTTTTCTATTTTTCCCATTATGGATGCTTAAAGGGAGTCTTCAACACAAAAATGATGGAACCAGCCCTAGTACCCAGCAAAGAAAGTCTAACAAGCACTCTCATACCTTTATGTTTGCAAATGTTGGCTTAATTTTTACAAAAATTTAATTTTCCTTGAAAAGCAAATTAAAATGAAGTGCTTTGGGGGCGTGGCAGATCCAATTCTGCCTCTCTGCAGAAAAATCCTGCCCAGCTCTCTCCTCCAGTTGATCCTCTTATTTTGATGATTGCATCACTATATTCCTGCTGATAGACACCCTTTAAATTAATGGTCTTAGAATTGTATGACATATGTTGTTGTATATGGTGCATCATTTGTTATCCATAGTCTGGGCACTCAGATCTTGCACCGTTGATCCTAAATGTCAGGTAGTTATCCCTTTCCTTCATGTTACTTTGCCCTAGTGTTTTGTCCCATCTTGCTCCTTTTTCTAGTTGTCCATCATGCTTAGGAGCAGCAGGAAGGTGTAGGTGGAGAGCAATCCAGATGTTGCTTAGTGACAGTGGGAAACGATTGCTACACAAGTACTTCCACTGATGTGCTGCTTGGTGGCCTATTTGGCTGTACATGCAGACAAGAAGCATGAGGGTGACCTCCAGTGTTCTCAAATTTGAAGGATAGAGTAGGAAGATGAGGATGTTCAGGCACCAAGCAGAGTATGCATGGTGTGATTTACTGAGAGAGTTCTCCAAGAGCACTTGGTTTTATTTCCCTCTGGGTCTGGCACCAAGCATTTTGAGATGTTTCTTGATAATGGAAGAGGTGTAGTGAACATCCTGTAATAGTATAATTCTACTCCTGTTAACTGGGTATAGTTTCAGGAGCCCATGCTTGTGAGTTAGAGGTATGCACTCCCATTTTACATCTTCTGCAACGTCCTGTGTAATATTTGTAAAAGCTACCGTACAAAAACATGTAAAGAAAGAACATGTAAACTAATAAGTATTGGGTTTCAATGAGGTGGATTTCACTGAAGAATTACTACCGCGCCACTATTTAGCATTTTTGCGCTTTTAATAGCATGAAACTGGATGACTTCCATGTGATCATTGAAGACATTTGTCCTGCCAACCTCCTGTGTTATATTGAGAAGATCTACCATACAGCGTGTTGAGAATTTAAAAAGTTCTCCCGTAGTTGCTGCTGACAAATGTTTAGTTGATGGACTGTCCATTGTGCTGAATGTAACTTTACTACTTTTTCTACCATGTGCTGAGTGATTTCTTTATCAGGAGATTATTTTACTAGTACTGTTCCAAGTTAAATGAACCACAGTAATCTATTCTGGGAGTGTAAAGTTGGCAAGTTACCTGCTGCCATCAGACGAGTGGCCAACTACTGCCACGACCTGCAGCACGTGCTTTCTGGGGTGTCATTTCAGTTCACTATGACTGATTTCTACATGTTAGAGGGTGGACCCTTCAGGACCCATAGGGGAACAAAGTGTTTGATAGAACATTTGCATAAGCATGTGCCCATTTATTGGGATTTCGTACAGCAGTTGAGATCCCCGAGTCCTAGAGAGGTCACTTAGCGATATTAGGCTTGATTACTGTTGGCATCATAATAGTGGTATAAAGAAACTACAGGCCCTTGGTTCAGATTAGTCCCACTTACACACGGCAGCTGTTTGGCATATGGGCACTCTATGGGATGGTTAATCATACACTGTACCATTATGTTATTGGGCACAAAAAGGAATTAACGCATCAACAGAAGATGCTGAACTGTGCACTATCGAACCCAAAGCTAGCCCTAGCTACATATCATAGTCAAAGTGATGGTTTGAAGAGTAATGCAGCATACACTGATTAGAGTGGACACTCAAAGCTTCCGTTAGTCAGGGTTTTAGCTATAGGACTAAAATGGTCATTGTAGGACCTGCATTCAGATGGAACTAACCCTTAAGGCCCCATGCACATGGGGCAGTCCATAAATTGGCAGGATTTCTTGATCTGAACTTAATCAAGAGACGGGACTTCCTACATATGGACATAGTGGAGCTATGGGGAGGCAGGGACTCCCAGCATCATTGATCACTATGCTGCAAGGCGTCCCGCCCCTTGAATAGCTTTGGACTGTGAAATCGAGCCTTATGCTTTATTTAAAATGTGAGGACCTAAATCTATGTAAAGACATAATAAAATAGGAACAGGATACTCTGTCTGAGAAGAGAGGGAGGAGAAACAGAATGAATAGAAATGTATGTATATACTGTATATATATATATATATATATATATATATATATATACAGTACAGACCAAAAGTTTGGACACACCTTCTCATTCCAAGAGTTTTCTGTATTTTCATGACTATAAAAATTGTAGATTCACACTGAAGGCATCAAAACTATGAATTAACACATGTGGAATTATATACTTAACAAAAAAGTGTGAAACAACTGAAAATATGTCTTATATTCTAGGTTCTTCAAAGTAGCCACCTTTTGCTTTGATTACTACTTTGCACACTCTTGGCATTCTCTTGATGAGCTTCAAGAGGTAGTCACCTGAAATGGTTTTCACTTCACAGGTGTGCCCTGTCAGGTTTAATAAGTGGGATTTCTTGCATTATAAATGGGGTTGGGACCATCAGTTGTGTTGTTCAGAAGTCAGGTGGATACACAACTGATAGTCCTACTGAATGGAGTGTTAGAATTTGTATTATGACAAGAAAAAAGCAACTAAGTAAAGAAAAACGAGTGGCCATCATTACTTTAAGAAATGAAGGTCAGTCAGTCCGAAAAATTGGGAAAACTTTGAAAGTGTCCCCAAGTGCAGTGGCCAAAACCATCAAGCGCTACAAAGAAACTGTCTCACATGAGGACTGCTCCAGGAAAGGAAGACCAAGAGTCACCTCTGCTGCGGAGGATAAGTTCATCCGAGTCACCAGCCTCAGAAATCGCAGGTTAACAGCAGCTCAGATTAGAGACCAGGTCAATGCCACACAGAGTTCTAGCAGCAGACACATCTCTACAACAACTGTTAAGAGGAGACTGTGTGCAGCAGGCCTTCATGGTAAAATAGCTGCGAGGAAACCAGTGCTAAGGACAGGCAACAAGCAGAAGAGACTTGTTTGGGCTAAAGAACACAAGGAATGGACATTAGACCTGTGGATATCTGTGCTTTGGTCTGATGAGTCCAAATTTGAGATCTTTGGTTCCAACCACCGTGTCTTTGTGCGACGCAGAAAAGGTGAACGAATGGACTCTACGTGCCTGGTTCCCACCGTGAAGCATGGAGGAGGAGGTGTGATGGTGTGGGGGTGCTTTGCTGGTGACACTGTTGGGGATTTATTCAAAATTGAAGGAATACTGAACCAGCATGGTTACCATAGCATCTTGCAGCGGCATGCTATTCCATCCGGTTTGCGTTTAGTTGGATCATCATTTATTTTTCAACAGGACAATGACCCCAAACACACCTCCAGACTGTGTAAGGGCTATTTGACCAAGAAGGAGAGTGATGGGGTGCTATGCCAGATGACCTGGCCTCCACAGTCACCAGACCTGAACCCAATCAAGATGGTTTGGGGTGAGCTGGACCGCAGAGTGAAGGCAAAAGGGCCAACAAGTGCTAAGCATCTCTGGGAACTCCTTCAAGACTGTTGGAAGACCATTTCAGGTGACTACCTCTTGAAGCTCATCAAGAGAATGCCAAGAGTGTGCAAAGCAGTAATCAAAGCAAAAGGTGGCTACTTTGAAGAACCTAGAATATAAGACATATTTTCAGTTGTTTCACACTTTTTTGTTAAGTATATAATTCCACATGTGTTAATTCATAGTTTTGATGCCTTCAGTATGAATCTACAATTTTTATAGTCATGAAAATACAGAAAACTCTTGGAATGAGAAGGTGTGTCCAAACTTTTGGTCTGTACTGTATATATTTGGCCATACACTGGACATTTTTGACAGCACCACGTACAGTCAAAGGGGCATGGTGACCTTGGATTTCCCCAACATCAGCTCTTGGAGAGAGCTGAGCAGTCGCCATACACATTAGATGAATAAGGTCTGGCAGTTGGATTCCAACATGCCCTATATGCCCTATCCTTTTGTTCTGAAATGCAGATAAGTTGTTGTCAGTGAGGTGAGACAGCAGCTTCCTCCGTACGTTCCATCCAGAACATACAGGATGTACTTTTGGCCAAACTGAGCATGCATGTATATCTGGAGTCATGAAAGATAACTGTTGACTGATCTCTTATTTGGAGAGCTTTATTCTCTATGAATAGGGGATTAGCTTGGAAATCAATATTTGCTAATCTGTGAATTCTCTCTATTCAATTAGATGTGACTACAGTGCACACAGTTTATAGGGAAAAAGCTGAGCTATAAACTTGTAGTGGAAATTATACAGTGTTTCTAATTTGCCATATTGGTCCATTAAGATTATCTGAAACACTTTCCTAGACACAGGAACAAAGTAATTGGTGTTACAGCCTCTGAATATCTCTGTGAAGATATCTATATAGGAATAGTGTATCACCTGCTCAAGCTTAATCCACATTTTTCCACAATGAATCCACAGTTGTATCCCCTTCCACCTGCTCTGTGATTAGGGTCAATGGAAACTGAGATGTATGAATATATCACCATCATCATGATATGACTTTAAGTTATTGTAGATGTTTTGTTCCTTTCTACAAAAAATGTGGGGATGTTCCCACCTAATTCTAAGGCCCCACGTAGCGGGCTGTAGCAAAAAAGTGCTGTGGGAAAAACCGCGACAGCACTGCATTGCGGTTTTTCCCGCAGTGTTTTCACAGAAATTCAGTAGAGAAAACCTTTCTGCTTCCATTATGCCTATAGGCAAACCGCCGGTGTTTCCATAGGTATAATTGACATGCTGCAATTTTTTTTTTTTAATTCTTAGAAAGTTTGAAAAAGGTAAAGAAAATGTGTTTGACTTTATTCAGTAACTGCTTACTTTAAAGAAACATTGCATTGCATTGAAACGTTGCGCAGTGACTGTATGGTTATTGCTCAAAATATAGTGCCTCTTACTTTTATTATACTCTGCTTAAAGTATATATATATACATAACACTAGGGCTACATGGCAGTAAGGGAGTTTTCAAAGCTTGCAAACAAAAGATAAAACCCATTGTAACACAGTGTATTGTATACAGAGGTCTCCACCATTACCTTAGCTTGTAGTTGATTAATTACTCCACTTTCTTATGAAACCAATTCAATACCATTTCATGAGATGATAACAAAACCCTTGACAGTCATTGTTATTCGCAACAAAACTGTAATTTGCAGTTCGTATCGAACCAATTTGTCACCTAACCAGTTTGACTGTATTTACTTACTGAGAGCACTGGTTTTCACGCCGTAACTCCTATAATGGGATCTGGTCTTAACTGCACCAGGTCACTACATCTAGGAGTAGTCCTAAAGTAGGTGACTGCTTACCCAGGCAGATCAAGAAGAACAGGTTAGAGTGTAGTCAAAGTACTGGCCGAGGTCATAGTAGGCAGAGTTTGTACATAATATAAATCAGGCAGTGTTCAGGGCAGCACAGAATCAGTAATACAAGCAGAGGTCAGTACATGTGGCGTGGGGTGAGAGTCAAAAAACAGGCAGAGGTCAAACATGGATAAACTGCAAGACACAACAACAGGTATACTAGCAGGTAGAAAGCAGAAACTAGCAAGCTAGGAACCTATATTGCTCAGACACCTTACATTGGTACACTGTGGATATATTAAACTGTACGGGAGTACACAACAGTTTAGGTTGACAGGAGGAGCGAGACTGTCTGCATTATAACAACAATTGGCTGCTCATAGACATAGATATCTTGCAAATGAGTGTCACAAAATTATGTATGTTTGACAAAGCTGGTCATTTTGCACCACACATTGCGAGATATTTTGAGCCAAGAGGAACAGTAGGGAAATACACATCTGTAGTCATATTTTTTCAGAGTTTTCTCTTATGTTTGTAAATTACATAATTCCTTATTTACACCACTTAAGCTAATTTAATGTAAGTAGTCAGTGACTATCCAACTATCAGTAGATTCTTGGTTTGTTCTGCAGATAATCAATATCACATGTGTGCAACGTTTCTATACTTTGAGCCAGCAATGGAAAACTATGATAAGAATTTCTATTCCCACACTGTCCACCATCCAAGTTCTGACCTTAGACAGCAGCTAGCAAAGAAATCGCATTCATGTATGGTGCATATCAATTTCATTGTCTGTTTATCTACTTATGTAGTTGAGATTAGAGCTCTACGTATTTATCTGTGAATTATCCAAGCTTGCATGATTACTGCAACCTTACTGGTTGTCTATGTTTCCCTAGTGACCTTGGGACCATCTCAAAAAAACTGATATTTGGATGTTGTGCTTGTGGTAGTGCTACAATTGTAGGTGATGCTGTTATGTAGTAGATCTCTATGCTTTCCATTATCAACAATTACTAAATGTGTGAATTCATGCAGAATGTTTTTCAAATTGAATGCAGGAAGAAGCACTTTTATGGCTACATAACCGCACAGCTATTAACAATAAAAATTCATTTACCTGCAGTCGCTTCGAAATCCACTAGCCTGAGAATCTGTTCTATATTCTTAAACCTACCTTAATAAAGATCAGTATTCCATTCTTGGAACTATTTTGTCGATGAGAACATTCTCTTGTGTACATTTGGTCTTCAGATCAGATTGTACATAGGATCTTATGAGCTGTCTTCCTACCATTTCTTATGTTTGAAGTTCCCCCCCCTTACTCCTCAGTTTCTACAGTTCAGTGATGTTTTCTCCAAGCTCCATGCAAAGTATTTGCTGCCTCAGCGGCCCTTTAAATATGCTATTGATCTTCCTCAAGATTGTATGCGACCTAATGGGCAGTTGTATCCCCTTTCATTCTCAGTTACTGTGCAGTACAGTTGATAAAAGAGAACCTCAAGGGGGACTTAAATCCTTTTCTAGTAGCTGTTTTTTGTTTAGTTTTTTTTGTTTTGTGCAAAAGAAAACTGCAAGGGTGAAAGATGACCATTACAACCATTCTTAGGCTAGGTTCACATCTGACCCGAACGACATAGAGCCAGATCACTAAAACAACAGTTATACCCAGACACCAGCAGAGCCCATTGATGATAATGGGGTCCACCTGTTGTCCGCCATTTTCAAACTGAAATCAGCAGAGAGAAAAGTCCAAAATGGAACTGCTATTATACTACTCTAGGGTCTCTTTAAACCCCAGAGCATAATGCGTGGAATCCCAGAGCTGTTGAATAAACAGTGTTATTCACCTCTCCTGGGCTCCGGCAACAGGACATTATACTATATGGAGGCCACTAAGGGACATTATACTGTGTGAAGGGGCCACTGTGGGACATTATATTGTGTGAAAGGACCACTATGGAACATAAGACTATGCACTATGGAACATAATTCTTAAAGAGGTTGTCCAGGAATTGGACAAACTCCATAGGGGTCTAGGGAAGATGGCAGCTCAAAGTCACTAGCAGTTACTATATAGGGGCCAGTAAAGGGGGTACTTACTGCATAACAGGATACTTTGTGTGGGGGTCAGTAAAGGAGGCATCAACTTGTAAGGGGGCCAATAAGGAGGCAATATGCAGTGGGGAAAAAAAGTATTTAGTCAGCCACCAATTGTGCAAGTTCTCCCACTTAAAAAGATGAGAAAGGCCTGTACAACTTGCACAATTGGTGGCTGACTAAATACTTTTTTCCCCCACTGTACAGTGTGGGAGGTAAAGGGGCTTTATACTGTGTAGGGACAGAAAAGGGTGCATTATACCATGTGGGGGTCAGTAAAGTGTCATTCTACCATCTGGGGGCCAGGAAAAGGGGAACTGTACCATGTGGGGGGCGGTGCTGTCAAAAGTTTGCTATAGAGCCCAGTCTTTGGTAGTTGCACTCCTGGCCACTAGTCCTGGACGTTATTATCAGTATCTGTCCTGATTCAGTTGGATGAAAATCTCACTATCTACCCTTATTCTGTGTATATGGATAGTGCACAGTAGCCCTTTTTGTCCAGTATGCCGTGTGTAATTCTCAATATCTGCTCCTATTCTGTATATATGGATGTTGCAAAGTACCAATTTTCATACACTGTATGCTGGATATATTTATCAGTATCTTCATTTATTCCCCTGCTGCCATAAAAAGGGCTCCCAGAGGCTACCTTTATGTAATTCACCTTTTGGTGAGAGATTTTTGACTGCTAGACATATTTCTACATTTATGGCCTAATGCATTAACTGAACACTTGCGATGCCATAAACATACAGAATAGTGCAAAAATGGGTTAGGCTACAACTGGGTCTCTTAAGTGACTCAATTCAGCAATGACAGCCTGGGATGTTGCTAAAGCAGGGTCAAAAAGATGGGTATTCAGAAGTAGGTGACCTCAACCCTGAAGGCAAGAAGGAGGGACTCACCATCAACTATGGAGACTCAGACTGCATTCTCCCAGGACTGCAAGGGGTGTATAATTGACAGCGGGCTGTGAACCTACTATGGTGCAGTGCAGAGATTGGGAAGGGAGCATGCCTATCCTATTGGCAGGCCCAACAGCATCAGGAAGTACATGTGCATTGCAGCATGGAGGAGAAGGGAAGGAACAGTCTAAAGAAAGGGTAACTTGGTGGCATGCCTGCTGGAAAAGGTAGTACACCTTGCCTTCACAGAACGCTAGCATTACAGGTGATAAGTTAGCCTATCATCCTTGCGTTTCTACACAGCCCTGTTTATATCTGTGTATTTGGGGACAACAACACAATGCAGTGACCCTCATGTACACTGATGTATGCAGGAGCCTCCCGTCTTTAGCACATCATAAGACCAAAAGGTTTTCAAGTACAGCAATATTAAGACTACAGACAGGAAAAGAAGCTTGAGCAAGTTAAGTGGTTTGTGTGTGTTTTTGTAAAAGTGTAAATCTGTGATAATTACAGTCATATGAAAAAGTTTGGGCACCCCTATTAATCTTAATCATTTTTAGTTCTAAATATTTGGGTGTTTGCAACAGCCATTTCAATTTGATATATCTAATAACTGATGGACACAGTAATATTTCAGGATTGAAATGAGGTTTATTGTACTAACAGAAAATGTGCAATATGCATTAAACCAAAATTTGACCGGTGCAAAAGTATGGGCACCTCAACAGAAAAGTGACATTAATATTTAGTCGATCCTCCTTTTGCAAAAATTAACAGCCTCTAGTCGCTTCCTGTAGCTTTTAATCAGTCCCTGGATCCTGGATGAAGGTATTTTTGACCATTCCTCTTTACAAAACAATTCCAGTTCAGTTAAGTTTGATGGTCGCCGAGCATGGACAGCCCGCTTCAAATTATCCCACAGATGTTCAATGATATTCAGGTCTGGGGACTGGGATGGCCATTCCAGAACATTGTAATTGTTCCTCTGCATAAATGCCTGAGTAGATTTGGAGCTGTGTTTTGGATCATTGTCTTGCTGAAATATCCATCCCCGGCGTAACTTCAAATTCGTCACTGATTCTTGTACATTATTCTCAAGAATCTGCTGATACTGAGTTGAATCCATGCGACCCTCAACTTTAACAAGATTCCCGGTGCCAGCATTGGCCACACAGCCCCAAAGCATGATGGAACCTCCACCAAATTTTACAGTGGGTAGCAAGTGTTTTTCTTGGAATGCTGTGTTTTTTGGACGCCATGCATAACGCCTTTTTGTATGACCAAACAACTCAATCTTTGTTTCATCAGTCCACAGGACCTTCTTCCAAAATGAAGCTGGCTTGTCCAAATGTGCTTTTGCATACCTCAGGCGACTCTGTGGCGTGCTTCTTTCGCATCACTCTCCCATACAGCTTCTCCTTGTGCAAAGTGTGCTGTATTGTTGACCGATGCACAGTGACACCATCTGCAGCAAGATGATGCTGCAGCTCTTTGGAGGTGGTCTGTGGATTGTCCTTGACTGTTCTCACCATTCTTCTTCTCTGCCTTTCTGATATTTTTCTTGGCCTGCCACTTCTGGGCTTAACAAGAACTGTCCCTGTGGTCTTCCATTTCCTTACTATGTTCCTCACAGTGGAAACTGACAGGTTAAATCTCTGAGACAACTTTTTGTATCCTTCCCCTGAACAACTATGTTGAACAATCTTTGTTTTCAGATCATTTGAGAGTTGTTTTGAGGAGCCCATGATGCCACTCTTCAGAAGAGATTCAAATAGGAGAACAACTTGCAATTGGCCACCTTAAATACCTTTTCTCATTATTGGATACACCTGGCTATGAAGTTCAAAGCTCAGTGAGGTTACAAAACCAATTTTGTGCTTCAGTAAGTCAGTAAAAAGTAGTTAGGAGTATTCAAATCAATAAAATGGTAAGGGTACCCAAATTTTTGCACCGGTCAAATTTTGGTTTAATGCATATTGCACATTTTCTGTTAGTACAATAAACCTCATTTCAATCCTGAAATATTACTGTGTCCATCAGTTATTAGATATATCAAATTGAAATGGCTGTTGCAAACACCCAAATATTTAGAACTAAAAATGATTAAGATTAATAGGGGTGCCCAAACTTTTTCATATGACTGTATTTACTCCTGTATAACCTCTTCTGTAATCTTGTACATACAGTATGAAGACTTCAAAGTATAATTTCTCTAATCTGTATCTATGCAGTAACTAGGATTAGGTTAATATAGCTATGCAGTTAACATCAGATAATTTCAAAAACTTTACAATTGTTGTTGGGTGTTGGGCACAATCTTTATATAGTCAGGGCCCATGGAAGTCATTATCTGCCCCTAGGGAGGTTTTAAAATATTAAGGTACACATATACTATCAATAGTGGTCAGCTGAACTCTCCCTTACATATACATATAGAAGGAGTTGGAGAAAACCATTGCTAGACTTCTCTGATGGTGGATTATCACAATATCCGATCATGTCTTCTGCCGACATATGTTGAATAAGTCTTGGACTATTTCATATAATTTAGCTTGTTGGCAAATTCTGCCAAAATGACTAGGTTTGGCGGACCTGAGTCTAATGTATAGTGGCATAATAAGAAAGTGATATTAGAGTATTTGTCATTAAATAATACTTAATTTCCCATTGCATTTGCAGATTTGAGTATAAATGATGCATTTTATATATAATTATGAGAATCATTTAATGGGATCTGATTAAATTCATGAATGTATGCCCTCTGTACATATAATATGTGAATTCACTTTTAGCTGCATGAATTAAAATAATGTATTCGACTTACAATAATATAATTAACCCTCAAGTTTCCTGTTTAAGTCTCTTCACAAATGATCTCCTTTAACCAGTACAATCCAGTACAATAGGTCTACAGACTGGTCTTCCATAAGAAAGCAAATACCATTTCATCACAATCATATGGTCTCTATTTGAGAGTTCAAACTCACAATCCCTTTAGTAGATGCATTTTCATATTGAGAACAATGACTCAGTGTGTAAGGTTCATGCTTAACAAGTAAACCTGTGATATGATTGATATCTTTGGTGGAATTTGCAAATGGAAAAAAATCTGGTTCTTGTTTGACTTTAACGTATGCCATTTATTTGGTATCAGATAAGACCAAAGTTATTTCCCATTTGTTTCACAGGAATTCGACTGAATTGTATCTGGGATTATTTTATGGCCTATATCTTGCATGTCATGCAACAAATAGTATGGTATTTGTAAGAAAACTTAAAAGTAATATCAAATATTAAAGTTGTAAGAAAAAGCCTGACTATTCTAGTAACAACTACTCTTGCTTGATCATCTTCTGTTTCAGTATTTATATTTCCAGAAGGCATTTGTTTCATGTCCTTCTCTTGCTGCTTTCTAAATACAGACTAAATGAGCAGTTACTTTGGAATAAGGGGCAGGGCATAGTCTTCCTCTGCTAATCTGACTGCAACTGGCACCAAACACCTATATTAAACAGAGGGGGCAACCAAATAACTATACTGTTTGTGATACCTGCTTAAAGAGGACAAAAATAGGCCAAAAATAGCTGGATATTTGGCGAGACATAATGGCAACTTAGTGTGTTGTGCGCCAACAAGAAGTTCCAGTATTTCTCCAGAGCTACAAGTACAGAGCTAAGGAACTGACCAATTGGAATGCTCTCAGTTAGATGCTTTGGATGTAACTTGACAGATTCTACGTACCTGACCCAAATCTGATAGGAAAGTCTTCCTTTACTTCAGACCTAGGAAGAGATTTGCAAATGTGGACACACAAACCATCCCAATGCAATCCCCTTGAGCTGCAGAAGAACTTCATAAAAAAGTTATAGGATAGGGCAAACTCCAAATGTTCAAGGAGAAACCTACATTGACCTATGTGTCATATTGAGGTATGGAATATGCAAATAAGTCCTCCTTGGTGAAAAAAGGTAGTTGTTCTAGTGTCACCTTTTTCAAGGTAGTTCCCTATAGATTTGTGCCTGGTTTCCTTGAAACCTGATCATGTTGGATTAAAACCAAGTCAGAGTAACTCTTCCAAAAGGAAAAGGAACCCATCTCTAGATATCTGTTTTTAGGTTATTGCCTCTCATTATCGTGACGGAGTGTGCTGGCTGGCTTGGTTCTGAGGCAACGTCTCCTTAATGAGACATAGTAACCCTTCTCACCCAGTATAGATTCTATTTTGTACATCAGAAACATGTCTGACTCTTATTGGATCCCATTAGGTTTCTGAAAGATGTCATGGGTGTCCTTCAGATAAGAGAACTGTGTCACTAGGAGGCTGAGAAAATAATTACTAAATTTGCAGGGAGACACATATTTTTTGACCCATGACACAATAAATTTTTGGCAGTAGATATAGTGCTACAACCATTGTGTTCTCCAATGTAAGGCTCTTAAAGTATTTTTTTGGAGATAATTTAACTGTACAGTGCCCACTGTAGTATCACCAACAATAGTATCTTAAACATGATCGGCAAGTTAAAGGAAGTTTTTGACAACATGTATGGTATCTCATTTGTCTTAATGCTTTTTCTTACGTTTCTGTTGATCAGATGACAACGTTGTCAGAGGATTCTATTACATCTGACATCTGTCTCAGTTCTCTAATGGAAGGTCTATGATCCCAAATACAGTTGTCCTATTGAATAGAAGATAAAATCATTTTTAGCCCAGTAGCTTGACCAAAAAATAAGATGCTATGGTGGAGTCAGTATGAAGAAAACCATTTAGAAGATGGTTGTTCATCCAGAAGTTCTTGAAATATATTACTCTGCCCAGGTAAGTTAAAGACTTGTAGGTATCATCTTTATGGCAATTTTTTTAAACTCTACATTAGTCATCAATTAGTGTCAATAATACCTGTAAAACCCTGTTAACGATGGAAAAAGTGTAATAAAATATATTTTTATAAGCACTAGAATATTAGATTTTTGATGTTCCACATGTATAGAGTACAGAAATGAAAAATGTCAGGTATAACAAAAATTCCTAGGCTTCATGAATACGGCAGCCTGTAGAAAGAGTCTCTGAGAATATATCCATAACACTGTTCCTGATAGAAAATGACACAATTTTTCGTGTCTGATTCCATATAAATCCAAGAGAGAAAAAAACTCTGCCTCTGATGAAACTGCAATACCCAATATATTGGTTGTCCCCATAAACAAACACTGACACAACATATCTATTTTATTTTAACGCAGAGTATCAAGACACGACTCTTGAGCATAAATGACAAATGGAACCTGATCTCATCGATCATATACCTCTGTAAAAGCCATTACCGCTTTACTTTATTGAAAAAGAGGAAGCCCTGATGGCCTGAAGTAAACAATCAAATGCACTTTTTGAAGAGATACTATTCATCATTATTGCTTTATCATCCTTATCTTTTCTATTCTTTCTCTTATTCCTTCAGTATAATAAACAATACACTCACATAACAATACAACAACCTATTTTCTGTTTTGTCACAGCAATTTGTAGTACTTCTTTTCTCCTACCTCTGTTCCCCTGTTCAAGATACCAAAGCAACCAGGGGATGCATTTAGGAGGAGATAAATTGAAGATTGGGCCACCTGCAAAGTATACATGGCTCTTTCCTTTTTAATCTTTGGAAGTTATGATAAAAAACAGTTAATCGTGTCTCTTTCGATTGCTGAACAGGAATCAGAGACCCTTGATTTCCCAGGAGGTGGGCCTTCCAGAGGTAGGAGACAGTCTATTACTCTTTTGTGAAATATTCTTTTATCTGTTAAAGGGGTTTCTGGCGATATCACAACCTCTGGGTCCATCTTCACCGATCCCCAGGACTGGGTAATTTACTACTCCCTAGACAACCCCTTTAAGGCTAAGGCCCCACATAGCGAGCTGCAGCCAAAAGCATTGTGGAAAAGACTGCGTCAGCCACACGTCACATTTTTTCCCACAACGCCGTTTTTCACAGAAAGTCCACAGAGGTTTCCTCTGCGGACTTTCTCATTTAATTATACCTATAGGGAAACTGCTGGGGTTTCCGTAGGTATAATTGACATGCTGCAATTTCCAAAACCGCATCTGGAGACAGCCAAATCTTTGTGGGATGTTGAACCCCCAAGGGCCCATGGAGAGGCTAAAAATGAAGTGGGGATAAACATGGTGGTGTTGAGTGCCACAATGCCAGATATAGAGGCCAGGGGGAGAGCCTTCAAGTTCCACAAGAGCCTTCTCAGTGTTTAAGCAGAGGAGGACTGAGTACAGTCACCGAGGAGGTTTGCAGTAGGTAGTGGTGGGGACCCTGTATAGCCAATTGAGAGTGTGAGTTGAAGACTGGGACCTAGAGAACCCAATGCACTGGAGAGGTACTACACAGTGAGACCTGGGTATTGTCACTGAGGAAGAGAATCTGCTTCAGTTTGGAAACCATTGCTTGGTCAATGGCTGTATAGACACAAGCCCTGAGGTGCAGAGAGGCCACTGGACAAAGAGAGAGATTGGCTGCCCAATCTCTAGTAAGAAGCCTGTTAGTTCCAGTCTTGTAGTTTGAATGAAACCAAGAAAAAGTCACAGGCTAAGGAGCTCTTGAATATAATGTAAGTGTTGGAGCATATCCTTCCCCCATGTCAAGTAAAGTTCAAATGTAGCACTGTATACTGCAAGTATATTAACCAATGTGAAGTTGGCCTGTGTGACGTACTGCTGTTGTTACTGTTGTGTAGCTTAATGGGTACAGTTCTTAAAGAGACAATACAGCTTTCTAGAGATTAGAGTTTTTTTTCAAATCCTGCCAAGAACAACATCTGCAAGGAGTTTGTATGTTTTCCCCGTGTTTGCATGGGTTTCCTCCGGTTTCTTCCCACAATCCAAAGACACACTGAATGTAGATTGTGAGCCCTATATGGGGCAGTGACTGTCAATGTCTGTAAAGCGCTGTGGAATATGATGGAGCTATATAAGTAAGCATAATAAATAGAGTTCCAACTTTCTTTGACTCCAATTGCCATTCTGCGGCCCTACTCTGGTGTTCACAGAGCATTTTGTAGCTCTCACAGCTGTACGCTGGTAGAGCGGTTAGTGAAATGTAGTTACATATTAGCCATAAGGACCCAGCAGGACATACAGTAACTACAAAAGGTAGTGCAACCCTGCATATTATTTTTAAGTGATGCAGAAGCATCATAGGATATAGCAAAAGCCAACGGTCAAGTTGGGTGCAACCCAACTGGAGTGGACCTGTTGGAGTTCCTCATGGTCTCAGGCCCTGGTCAAAAAGTAGTTTAAACTGGTTGTGCTGTTAGTTTGCTCTGCAGCCTTAAAGTGAATCTTGTCACTACATGTATTCTGCAACTACCAAGCATACTTTGCCACTGTAGTGAAGAGAATAAAATGCTATTTTCCATGAGATTTTTATGTATAGAGGAATCTGGAGCATTGATTTTAGGAGAAAAGTATTCGGTACATATTCCACAGAACCTGTATGTCAGCACATGGATGCAGTGTTTCTCCATACTACGACATTGGCACACTACTGCACAGGGTCTTTGTTCTGTTGTTTAGGCTCTGTGCACATGCCTTGGTTATGTGCATGACCCCTACGTGCGAGCAACCATTGGATTGTATTCCAATCTTTAAAATATACTTCCTGTAAATATATGTTGACACAACCAATATATCTTATGTTATAGTCCTGGAAAGACCCTTAATTTATCATCCCTTCTGGGTTATAGAGTGTTAACATTGGTGATTGATTGGTGGACGGATTTTCCATTCTCATCTGAGTAGAAATCCTTTGGCACTAAACTTTCTGACAGTTCTGAATGAAACAGCTCGTTCTTGGAGGCAGGTTAGGAAACAAAAGAAAGTATGCTGCAGTAAATCAGTCATCACCTCATCTTTTTAACAATGCCACCAAAAATGAAATGTATGACCTCATTGTTTCAAATTCTTCCTTTATACATTTTTCCTTTCAGATATTAGATACATTGATGTTGTATATAGCTCTATATAATATTCTCGACAAAAAAAAAAAGTACCTAGAAGGAACTGTTGGAATCAAATGAAACTTTATATGTGTGAATGTAATGATGAAATATATCAGTGACTACAATATTAGAGCAAACAGAGAGGTTTATTGGGGAAAACTGGGCAGTTGAAAGGAGGATCTAATACCCTGTTGGGCTGTCTCCAGCCTGGATACAAGATGAGATATGGTTGGGCAATGAGGCATGCAGGTTCCAAATGGTATCTTGAAGCACATTTGCCCACAGATGTATTTAGGCTTAGAGATCCTGCACATTCATAGGTTGCTAAAGTTGGCATCCCAGTTGATATCATAAATGCATTATTGGTAATAAATCTGTCAACAAGGTAGGCCATGTCTGTTTTGTAATCTGGTGAAGACATTCCTGGCAAACCCTTGCTGTGGGTGGGGGAGAGCATTATCCTGATGAAAAATGCCAGTGGGGACAACTTCAGAGGTGGGATTCAAATTTCTTAAAAACAGGTGCTGGGGGGTGGTGGTGATACTTATCCTTAGGATAGGCAATCAGTTTTACACCTGTGGGTGTTTGACAGCCAGGACCCCTGAAATCAGCTGTGGCTACAGTGTGGCTACCCATAATGTTATTAAGCAGGGAACTGCACACCCACCTACTGAATGGTTCCACTACCAGCAGATAGCCCATTTTATAACCCCTTTGTTTGGGGAGGATATGCCGAGCTGGCACTTCCACAAGGGGCCTGATTTCAGATATATATCGATTACTTTCCTTTCTGGAGGGTTGGACCCCTTTGGCCCACAAATACAAGTGGACTGAGACACTGGGCAGACAGATCTCACCCACTCAATGGCAGATCATATGGTCCTGTGCAGCTAAGTCATCCATGTGCATAACATTTTGTGAGACCCAATATAAAATCTTAATGCACTGGTACCATACCCCAGTCCTGCTGCATACTCTTAACCCCCGGTGTCTGTCCTACCTGCTGGAGGTGCCTCTCAGCAGTGGGTAAATTGTGTTTTGTCTTCTGGGACTGTCCTTTAATCCGCTCTTTTTGGACAGAAGTTAAAGTTTTGACTGATGCGCTGCTAGATCCACTCATTTATCTGCTTTCCTTGCCACCCCGGCACCTAGGTAAAAAGACGTCTAAGCTGTTCTTATACCTTTGCACTGCTGCAGAAACGCTGTGGCTCTCCACTGGAATAGCATGCACCCTCCTATGGGCCCTGCCCTTTTTGCTCATATTAAAGATGTACATAGCTTGAAATACCTCACTGTCACGCTTTGCAGTTGATTTGGTCCCCATGGGACACATATTATATCCTTCATGGTATCTGATCTCTCCTCCTCTCTGTACCATCCCTTCTTGTTGTCTTCCTTTTGTCTATTGTGTTTGTCTAATGCTCTTGTATTCCCATATCTGTGATTGTTCTTGATTGACATATGTTTTGTTTTCATTACTCCGTGTGAATTTTTTTTCTTGCTATTTTGTTAAAATTCATAAAATTTAATAAAAATAAATTTTAAAAAAATGGTACCATTACAAAGTACAATTTGTCTTGCAAATATTAATCTCTCATGTGGCTCTGTGAATGGAAAAATAAAAAGTTATGAGGTTTGCAAGATGAAGAAAACAAAAATCGAAAAATTCCTGCGGCAGGAAGGTATTAATAAGATATATTACAGTGTTTCTTATATTCACCTGTACTATTAATTTATGAAAAGTTGTTTATAAATGGAAGTACACTTTAAGGGGTGTATGTAGTTACATGGAAAATATAATGTATAATGAATGATTCTAGCGAATCTCATCCACACAGTGCAAAAAAATATGCGAAGAGAATATACTGTGATTTCCAAAACCGTTGCAGTTTTGGAAATCGCAGTATGTCAATTATACTTACGGAAATGGCAGCAGTTTCCCTCTAGATATAATGGAAGCAGAAAGTCTGCAGAGGAAACCTCTGTGGACTTTCTGTGAAAAGCGCTGCGGGAAAAATGTGAGTGTTGCTACTGTGTTTTTTCCTGCATCGCTTTTTTGCGGCATCCCGCTACGTGGGGCCTTAGTTTTAAAGTTAAACCGAAGGATATTATTGAATAACTGCTACTTTATCTTTACCCTTTTTTTCATATTAAATATCCCCAAAAAGGTTCATGTTATAATGTAACCTTATGTCATCTATTTACAATATCTGTATCATAATATTATTATAATAATCTTTGTTGGGACTTTTTATCTTTATTTGTGGAATTCCACTTGGAAATTCCACTTATATGTGGGTCAAGTATGATTTCCTTTCCTATGTGATTCCACTCAAAAAGGGAAATGTAAAGTGTGCTTTTATGAAACAAGAATGCTGGAGCCTTAGTTCTTTTTTCATATGTGGGAATAAGTGACAGTACAGGTGGCAGTATAAAAGGAGACCTAGACAGCAAAGAGACTTAGTGATGAGATGAATCCATTTCAAAGCCTAACTGCTAAAAATAATCTGACAATTGAGGAATAATGTATAAATACAGGTATAGACTTGTGAATGATTAGTAAGGGCTGTTTTTTTGTACAAACTGCAAGTATTCTGCTGTTTTATAGTTAATATACAGTATTTGATAACATGGATAGACCTTTTTATGTTTACACAGAAGTGGGTTTCTCAGCAGAGGTGTAACTTGAATCTCCTTGGCCCCAATGCAGATTTTGTAATGGGGCCCCTACCTACCATGTGCCATTCAGAATAGTGGTATATTTTATACAGCAGAGTAACCTTCAGGGTCCAGGGTCGGGTATAAGCAACACTGCTTTAGTTCAGTGCAAGTGATTACTGTAAGGCTACATGCACACAACTGTGGTTTTTAATGTTCTCAAAAACAGATCCATGTGCAAAAAACATGTCTATATTGCATCTGTAATCACGAATCTGTCAAAAGAGTTGTACGATTCCATACAATTATATAGGCAAATTTGTCCCAAAAACATTGCCCTGAGTAAAACCAGCACCATATTTTGCAGATGGTTTCTATCGCCTTGGCATTGATATGTTAAACCTACAGAAGTGTTTATGGTGCCATATACTATCTGTAATTGCAGATAATATGCAAAAAACAACTACGATTGTGTGCATGGGGCAAGAGCTTGTAGGTTCTTTATGATTTTGACACAAACATGGCTGTTAAAGGGATATTGCTATCTCAGCCGAATATGGTTTTGGTGTCCCATCTACCAGCTTTTCTATACTGTTTATGTAATTCCCATAGAACTAATCAGAAACTACGTATCCAGTGTACCAGAGAGCTATACAGTTTCCATAATTTCAAGAGTTAAGGAAACAGCATAGTTCACTGTGCTATACTTTCATCTGTTTCCTTAACTCTTGCCCACCTCAGGGAAGCAGAGACAAGGCGATTCCCATTTCAATCATGAAAGGCTGATGTGGGAATAACCCTTTAAAGAGGGCCTTTCACCACCTCCAGCAAGTCCAGCTCTTTGCATCATTTAATAGCTGCCGCGCCACTGATTCTGGCACAACATCAATAATGTTAGTTTTGGTACCTGATATACTGTTTAGACTTGTACTGTCAGGAGGGCGGTGTCAGGTAGTAGCAAACCACCGGTGTGATTCTAAGCTCGGACACTGGCTGCCTCTGATTGGAGCTCTGAATCACACACCCCTGCCTGACATTGCCCTTCTGACATTACAGAGCTTAAATTGCACATCAGGCACCAAAACTAACTGCACTTGTTGCTGGGGAATGGTGAGGGCTAGAGAAAAAATTACAACTGTGCTGGAATAAGTGGAGCAGGGCCTATTAACAGATGCTAAGAACTTGTATTGGTGGAGGTGGTAAAAGGTCTTCTTTAATGGTTCAAAAGTTAGCGCTTGTTTGGAATCCCAAGTTCTTTCTCTTACATTTGACATGTCATAGGCTTGAAAAAAAGAGTGTAAGATGAAAATCGACGTAGACCAGCCATTCTTTCCTACAGTACTTAGGAAAGGCTTTATTGATATCATATCCTGTTATAAATCTATAGTTTCTGCATCAAACTTAAATGTCTGGTGTGTAATACTAAGGCTTTCTGCACACGATCGTAGTGGTTTTTACTGTCTGCAAATACTTATCTGCAATTCGCAAAAAACATGCCAGTATGTCATCTGCAATAACGGATCCGCAAAAAGACTTGTATGATCCTCTATTCTTGTCTGTGCTGTAAATGCGGCCAAGAATAGGACATTCCTCAAAATTTGAGATCCTTGTATATGGCACAGACACACAGCCGCAAAAAATGCGGTCATGTGTATGGGCCCATAGAAATGAATGGGTCCAAATTTTTTTCAACAATTATGGAGAAAAACTACAGTCGTGTACATGAGACCTAATACTTCATTTTTTCTTGCAGAGTGTTAGCGAGAGCCTCAGAAGCCAGAGTCATAGTGATTTAACTGTCTTGTATTCTTTGTGACAATACATGGCACCTTCATTACATGAACTATGTGGGTATCATAGTAATGCCTTGCCTCTAGCTTCAGTTGACCCACATTTGGTATGCTAGATTTCCAAAAAGAAATCAGTTAGCCATTTCTTATATTTAGTGGTAGAATAAAAACCACAAAGGATGATATACTGTGTGATAAATACAATTGTCTGTTTCTTCTTGTAGTCAGTTTAATGTTACAGATGATAAAAGGAAGGCAATGTCATAAATGTTTTGTTCACAAATAAACACAAGCATAAGTGTCTACACGGACTAAGAGCACCGAGGGCTTTCATTGCTGTCTGATAGTATATATATAAAACTCATGATGATAAAACCTGACTGAAGGAGCAGCTTCCATCTGTCACTATATGAAGCATCTCACTGTAGGAGCATAGAAAACATTGGTGCATATGTCTTCATTACTTACGTTTCCAAATCTATCACCACAACCCATTCTAAAGCTGGAGTAAATAGTAATTGTAACAGGACACAACAGTACTTCTTCACCAAATTCTGATTGTAACTGCTACCTCTCCAGGGCCACTATGTAGCAGAAGCTTTACTGCCAGCGTCTTTCTGAATGAATGGAAATGGCACTTTAGAACTTCTCTAATATCATCAGGACTTTCCATCTGTGGTTGCCATCTGTTGTTCCAAGCAGTCATACTTCTATATATCTATTAAGTTATATACAGGGTCTCTTTACAACATGTGTTACTTTCTTAAATTCTGCTTCTGTGGTCATTTTTTTATGTATTCTTTTATGTGGTTTATTATACTGTTATTCTCTGTAAACTTTACGCATTTTACCTACACAAGGCAAATATAACAAAAGAAGTGGGATAATACACCGAAGTAGACATTAAAGAAAAATCCACACTGATATAAAATATATAAAGATTTATTAGTATCCAATAAAAAACATAAATACGGACACAAAAATAGCAAGTAATAGTAATAATATGCACAATATGGAAAAAGACTTGTAAAGTCAGACACAGTACCAGTAATACCTAATAATATGCGTGGTAACAATGGGATAGCAGTATAATGATACAGATATCATAAAAGTATCGCAGAAATAATACTCACAGGTATTTATTATAACAAGGTGAAGACATGAGTTCTACCTCAAACGAAATTACCCAAAACAGAGAGAGACTGCCAGTTGGATGTAGCCACAAAGGGGACCCACAACTTGGAATATATGATATACAGACATGACAGATTACCTATTCACAACCATGTTGACGCCCGACGCTCGTTTTGCCTATAACCAAGGCTTCATCCCTGGACTATCTGTCATTTTGTTAAACTCTTGTGTGTATAGCTTTCACACTACTGATTGTCCTTTTAATGTCATTGCTCCCTTTCCCAAGTAGGACTCACAATCTGTGGAGGTCTGACACCTGGGACCCCTACACATCTACTATTGATGGCTTATCCTAAGTATAGCCCATCAATATAAAAACTGGATCAACCCTTTAACATTTGTCAATTCTAAACATAGTAAGTAAAAGTGTTAGTTTGGTGGTGGTCTGATCACCGGACCTCCACCAGCATATCTACAGAGTAAGCACACTTGCTGTTTCCATGCCTCTCATAAAGTAGCATGGAACGACAAAGAGTATTCTCAGCCACTGACCCATAACAGTACATGCTACAGCATATACACTTGATGGAAAATAGTGTTCCACATGTATATGATTTTAACATTAATTACATATACATTCTTGGAAACTGAAAAAAATATTCCCTGAATTTACTTGGTTTATAGAAGTTCAGGTTAACAATAGCCAAAAGTGTAAAAAGATGTGTGTCTGTGTCTGGTGCAGGCAGAGGTTAAAAATGTCAGTTATGGCTAAAGGCAGCACTGTAGCTCAGTGGTTAGTTCTGTTGCCTTGCAGTGCTGAAGTGGAGTTTGTATGTCCTCCCAGTCTTTTCGTGATAGAGAATGAAGATTGCGAGCCCTACTTGGAAAAGTGAGAAATGACACTGTGTGTACAGCGCTGCGGAATATGCTGCTGCTATATAAGCAAGCAAAATGGAATAAATAAAGTGGAGGCATTGGGTGATCCATTGGGTGATGCTTGCAGTTCTTTGTATACAAATCGGCCCACCCTTGATGCACTTGCAAGAAAAAGATAATTATCTCTATTACTTCATCAGTTTGTGGCCATGAAGTAATATGCTCATATTAAAGGCAGCTACATGGTACTACTATTGGTTTGGGAGACATTTTGAACCTTGACTCATATTTTTTAAATAGTAAAGAGCCCTCTTCTTAGAATGCTTTGATATCACTGCCAGTGGTGATACAGCTATGTCTATAAGGTAAAAGTAATTAACGTAGCTTAAAATTCTCTGGGTACTAATCCATCTGTGTATATATAGCGGGATACACAAGGTTACACAAGGAATGTGATGAAATATGGCGGTATTTTGGAGGGGTAACTTTTACAATGATGAGGTTAATCAGTAACACAGATGTGAGCAGCAGAGAAGAGTTTGTATTGCAGCACAGTCAGCTTAAATTCTTTAAAAAACATAAACATTTTTGGTCAGGAGCCTAAAAAATCTTGAAAATATCTAGTCAATCTTCTTGACTAATTCTGCATATATATTCACTTAGCAAGGAAAACATTATTACCAGATGTAAGCTGTTGACATGTCAAACTTAGGTTTCCTTACCCTGATGTCTGTTCATTGTAAACTCATCCTGATGGTAATATAGATACAATTGTAGTTCTGTTTTATGCCACTCGTCGGCAGATTATGCATTTATGACCCGTATTCAGAATTACCAGGGCATAGCTTGTGTCAAAGTAATTTATACTTCATAACACATGAAATCTGTTGAAGGTCATGTATTCACCTTTCTATTCCCTTTCACCCAGAGCATAATACATAATATAATGGTAAGTTTTCATTTAGTGGTTTCACATGTTTTTATTAATAGGTATTCTGGCTCTCCTTTAGGTTTCCATAAATGAGGCTCTTTATAGAGGTTTCATGTTATATTCCTCCCTTATGTTTAATGATGTGTGCTGCAATGTTATATGTACAGTACTTTCTATGCTGCACATTTGTTTTATGCACCTTAGTTTGTCCTTGTATGTGGAGAGTTGGGGTGGGCCCGAGAAAGCCGTTATAAAGGGAGTATTGTGGCGCATAAAGTTCATTTTTGTAGGATCGGAGTAGGTTAGCATGAGAACAGCCTCCAAGGTATGCGTCAATGGACTACCACCATGAGACAGATCATGTAAGCTGAGGACAGGGACAGGTGTTGCATAGTGAAACATTAGTGTTGTTGGGAGGAAACCAGTAGAGACCGAGACTGTCTCTGTTAGCAAATCATCAAGTCAATGTGAGCTGTGTATGTGCCAGTCTAGAGGTGGCGAGTGAGTAGTGGGCACGGGATTAGCTGCCCTGCGGCCTAGTGTGAGGCCTGAATGATCCAATCCTGTGGTCTGAGTGGACTTGTGAAGTGTACAAGTTAAGGCCAGGACCCTACATAGTGTAAACACCGCAATTTTGCCACATTTTTTTTTACAGCACTTGCAAAGTGGATGGGATTCTGGCTAATCCCATCCACTTATTTCAAAAACTGTTGCTTTTTTGTAAATCGCAGCATGTGAATTATACTTATGGAAACATTGACAGTTTCCGTATAAGTATAATAGAAACAGAAAGTCTGCAGAGGAAAACTCTGTGGACTTTCTGTGAAAGTTCTGTGGAAAGAACCACAATGCATTTCCACTCCAGTTTTTCCTGCAGTGCTTGTTGCCTGCGGCTCACTACATGAGCCCTTAGCATAAGATGGGCTACCAATCTACTTCCTTGGACTCTAATGGTAAGTTGATTCTTATGCTTGCCCATTTTTCCTGCATACAGTACTTCTGTCTGTTCATTTACTGTCTAGATATGTCTAAGTATAATCTCTACTATTCACTTCAACACTCAGTGGTTTTAATGTTATGGCTGAGTGTTATATATTAAACCAAATAATATATATATATATCAGTTGATGTATAATTACCAAATTCTACCACATTGTATTAAAGTGTATGGTAAATATCTATAATGTTAATAGAGCAGAGCTTGAAGGAAATGGAAATCATGAAGACCAAGCTATTCTGTCAGATAAATGCCATTTGGAGGACAAGTTAAACAATACAGTTTTGCTATCCAGTAGAGATTATCTCAAGCACTATAAAACATGGATGAGATCAGTGGAGCTGAGAGGATATAGCATGCCACTATGGTTTAATCTCCTAATGTTTCCCAGCTGTAAATCTGGCTATCCTTCCGTGTCCATGTATATTTTAACCATGGACACTCTCATTAATCAAAATAATGCTGCTCCATTTGCCAATAGCACATCATGTCATTCAGGATTAGGCCCTATTTCATTGTCCTCTGCTTTACTAAATCCAGATTTGCATCCATTGAGTTACCCATTTTATAAAAGAAGGATAATCTCCATACATATGTACGGGGGTAAATAATAATTCATCAAGCACTTGCAGATTACACAGAAGCGAATATAGCAGATCAGGTCAAAGCCAAACAGGGGTTAGGGTAAGATCACTGCTCCAGTGGTTTACTGAATTCAGGAGTTTTAGTGCTACAGTATCACATATAGATTAGGTCATTGGTGCCTCAGATGTTGTTTTATATGGCGGCTCTATCTGTAAAGTGGACCTCCTGGATCTATGTCACCTTATTTGTTTGGTAGTTATCAGATAATTTTTCTCTATGATCTTTCACCAGAGATATTATGACTCTTCTCGTGATAAATAATGTTATGTTCACGCTAGGTGTGATGAATTCACTAGGCGACTGTCTGAGGAAGTAGGACATATGGAGTAGACATGGATAGATAGCGGTAGCATAGCAGTTTTGGTGAGTAGGGTAGATTAGGCAAATACTGGGTTAGCAGTGCTGATCTAGTGGTGTAGGATACACCCAAGCTGAACTGGTAAACTAGAATAGCATGGTGGAGGTTGATGTTGATGTAGCAGAGCTGATGCAAAAGGACTTGTTGTAGCTGTGTAAATATAGAAGAGCTGATGCAGCAGTTGGTTGTAGCTGAGTAAATGTAGCAGAGCTGATGCAGCAGTACTAGTTGTAACTGTACAGATGCAGTAGAGGTAATACAACAAGGTTGGTTGTAGCGAAGTATATACAGCAGAGCTGATAAAGGAAGGGCTGGTTGTAGCTGAGCAGATGTAGCAGTGCTGTTGTAGCTGAGGAGATGTAGCAGAGTTGATGCAGGAGAGGAGGACTGCGGAAGAGAATGTAAAGGAGGATGTAGAAGAGAAGTAAAGTGCCCAGGACCATAACTAAATCTCTATATTCAGGTGGCAGCCTGCTGACTTTACTTGGTTGAATAACCTATTCAAGTGATATTGTGGGAGCACCAGATTGTCCCAGCAAAACAATTCCCTAAGAGAGATGTAGAATGGACCCGAAAGGAGTGAGGCAGCACACAACACTTGTTCTGGGACAGGAGGTAATAGTATAATGTTGTACCGTGTTAGCCATAGAAAGTAGTGGAAGAGTGAAGAAATCAGGCAATATCTTTTAGAGGCTAACTGAGTATATTTGATAGTAAACTTTCGAGAGTCTATCTCTCTTCTTCAGACATACCCTGGGACTGGGACAGGAGGGTAACACTTAGAGAAGCAAAAATGCAGAACAAAGAATTTACCTCACATACTTTGATGAGAACAAAGGTGGATTTTAGACTCCCATGGACTCTCTCTGAATACATAAGTTTTCCTTAGAGACATGTATTGCAGAGGAAATGGCAATCTAATTCCTGATTTTTACAACTACAAATGTTGAGTCTGGTTATGTGGTAGTCACAGACAAGAGAACAACTGAAAAGTGGCCAAAGATCTAATCCTGAGTGAGCATTTCTTAACAATGGGGTGTGGTTTATCAGGAAATGGGTGTGGCCTAAGATGTACTATACATCAAAACTGTGATAACATGACGCATCTTTGGACTGCCTGGTCTAAGTTATGCTATAATATTAGACAGGATTAGTAAATCTCCCCTGGAGTGTAGAAATACATTTTAGTGTATGTATATACAGTGGGGAAAAAAAGTATTTAGTCAGCCACCAATTGTGCAAGTTCTCCCACTTAAAAAGATGAGGCCGGCCTGTAATTGTCATCATAGGTAGACCTCAACTATGAGAGACAAAATGAGAAAACATATCTAGAAAATCACATTGTCTGATTTTTAAAGAATTTATTTGCAAATTATGGTGGAAAATAAGTATTTGGTCACCTAAAAACAAGCAAGATTTCTGGCTCTCACAGACCTGTAACTTCTTCTTTAAGAGGCTCCTCTGTCCTCCACTCATTACCTGTAGTAATGGCTCCTGTTTGACATTGTTATCAGTATAAAAGACACCTGTTCACAACCTCAAACAGTCACACTCCAAACTCCACTATGGTGAAGACCAAAGAGCTGTGGAAGGACACCAGAAACAAAATTGTAGACCTGCACCAGGCTGGGAAGACTGAATCTGCAATAGGCAAGCAGCTTGGTGTGAAGAAATCAACTCTGGAAGCAATAATTAGAAAATGGAAGACATACAAGACCACTGATAATCTCCCTCGATCAGGGGCTCCACACAAGATCTCACCCTGTGGGGTCAAAATGACCACAAGAACGGTGAGCAAAAATCCCAGAACCACACAGGGGGGACCTAGTGAATGACCTCCAGAAAGCTGGGACTAACGTAACAAAGGCTACCGTCAGTAACTCACTGCGCCGCCAGGGACTCAGATCCTGCAGTGTCAGACGTGCCCCCTGCTTAAGCCAGTACATATCCGGGCCCGTCTGAAGTTTGCTAGAGAGCATTCAGATGTTCCAGAAGAGTATTGGGAGAATGTCATATGGTCAGATGAAACCGAAGTAGAACTGTTTGGTAGAAACACAACTCGTCGTGTTTGGAGGAGAGTGAATGCTGAGTTGCATCCAAAGAACACCATACCTACTGTGAAGCATGGGGGTGGCAACATCATGCTTTAGGGCTGTTTATCTGCAAAGGGACCAGGAAGACTGATCCGTGTACATGAAAGAATGAATGGGGCCATGTATCGTGAGATTTTTAGAGCAAACCTCCTTCCATCAGCAAGGGCATTGAAGATGAAATGTGGCTGGGTCTTTCAGCATGACAATGATCCCAAGCACACCGCCAGGGCAACGAAGGAGTGGCTTCGTAAGAAGCATTTCAAGGTCCTGGAGTGGCCTAGCCAGTCTCCAGATCTCAACCCCATGGAAAACCTTTGGAGGGAGTTAAATCCGTGTTGCCCAGCGACAGCCCCAAAACATCACTGCTCTAGAGGAGATCTGCATGGAGGAATGGGCCAACATACCAGCAACAGTGAGTGCCAACCTTGTGAAGACTTACAGAAAACGTTTGACTTCTGTCATTGCCAACAAAGGATATATAACAAAGTATTGAGATGAACTTTTGTTATTGACCAAATACTTATTGTCCACCATTATTTGCAAATAAATTCTTTAAAAATCAGACAATGTGATTTTCTGGATTTGTTTTCTCATTTTGTCTCTCATAGTTGAGGTCTACCTATGATGTCAATTACAGGCCGGCCTCATCTTTTTAAGTGGGAGAACTTGCACAATTGGTGGCTGACTAAATACTTTTTTTCCCCACTGTAAATATGTGTGTATAAGCATAAAATTGTTTTCCAACATATTTTGTTGTAGAGATGTAGTCTTTTTTTAAAAAGCGTTGTTCAGGAATTGGAGCAACCCATGTGGAGGCCAGGGGAGGTATAAATTAAAAAAAAAAACAAATATGAGAATGAACTCATACAAGAAGGAACATCTCACATGAATGCAATTAGACTTTATTTACAATGATAAATCATCAAACTCGATTGTCACATTTGCACAAAGGTATTTGGAGCAGGGGAAAGGCACTTAGCCACTAACAAAGGGTCCTAGCAAAAGTGCCAGTCTAGTCTGATGACAATATTGTGTACCAAAATGTCACTCATAACTCTATCTGTGGATATTACAAATAAACAAATATTTTCATTCATCTCTAGCACCCAGAATCTGACAGTACACAGAGTGCTGTACACATCTGTTCTCTTAAAAAAAAGCATACTCACCTGTCTGTTGTCTGGTATCTGTTCAGTCTTACGCTGGCTTCTTGTTACCATATGATGTCATATGCAAGGATGCATGTACTATAAGACAGCCTATACCTAGCTCTGCATGCTCTATGGCCTTTATAAATCTAAATTCCCTATAATAAGAGTTTGTCCAGAATTCTAAAAAAAATAGCAAAAAATATGACAAAGTGTATAAAGCAAAATAAAAAGAAACAAGAAATAATCACTTGATAATTTCTCCGTTGCTCAAGCTCCAAACCCCAGTGGTCCCAGCCAGTATTTTTTACTTTCCTGCAGCAATGATACTTGCACATGACCACTGCAGCCAATCTCTGGTCTGAGCAGGATCCTAGCATGTAAGGCTTGAGACCACTGAGACCATCGAATGACTGTCGTGATTACATAGATGTGATGTCATCACTGCGAAACAAGTGAACAGAAATTGAGGGGGCCACCTAAGCAGCAGAGCTGCATCGAGAGGGTATTGAATAGGCAAGCAGTGTTTTGTGCAACACACTCTAGAGTCTAGACCCTCCATTCCTAACATAAGTGAGTATGAGGGCATGTACTAGTATCAAGATGTGTTCCTTCTATACTATATGTACTTCCGGCCTAAGCTACTATTCCTATATTTTTATGTGCACATTATAGGCACTTTTATTAAGAACTTGAGGTCACATTTACAGCAGGTGTTATGCATCTCTACTATGTAAGATTATTGATGAGAATGTATACTTCAGTGACTGTTATGGTGCATTCACATAATGTTACACCTATCGAATGTGGGGTTAACTGTTGAACAGGAAAACATTCAATTGCTCCCTTTGCTATTCTTTGTAATAATCCTATGTATCAGTTACCGGTTACAGAATATATTAAGAGAAGAAAAATAAAGCCTATTTTTCACATATCAAATAACACTTATTTTTAATGTTTCCTGTCAGATTAAATAGTTATAGGTTTATTGGCCTGTGAACACTTTTCATGGGAAGTTGTAAAATACACTTGGTATCAGATCTGTGTCTCAGATATACATATAAGTATAATTATTGGGAATGACGGAAGTGCTCATACATGAAATATATAGCATGTAAAAATCTTGGTCTGCTCAAGTGTGAGGTTATGTGAATCTGGTGGGATTAGAAGTGCTTTACCTAAAATGTCAAATAGTGATCAAATTTCCTACGAGACCTTCCAAATGTCCAAATTACCATAGCGCTCAGTGACTAATTAAAATCCTGTCTCATATTTTTGCGGTAATTTCATTCTGGGAATTTCTTTGAAGTCCAGATAGGCCACTTAATGTTTTGCTGCTGGGTGGGATGTATGACTTCCACGGTTAGAACGACTATGTATTTCCTTCTGGTTCAATGAGCATCAGTCTCCTTTGGAACATTGTCGCAGGTCATGCTTCCCATTAATATGTAACTGGCAACATTTCTTTCTCAAAGTGCCTATGGCATCAAGGAGCTTTTCAGGCTAATTTCTTGTGCTAAGAGATTGATACGAGCTGTGGCTGTCACAATAGGTTTTGCTACTCGCTTCCTTTTTTTTGTTTTCATTAGTCTTTCCTCTACAGTGGAAATAGTGAAACGTAAGGAAATTAATTAGCGGTGGAGCCGTCCTCTACTCGTCAGCTCCCAGTTAATTGGTCTTGGTGAAAACTACAATAGAATGCTGACACTTTTGATATTGGGAAAGAATACACAAAGCATTTGTAGTGTTTGATGAGTAACTCAATATTCAATGACATCAAGATATGCCAACCACTCAGTGTATGCCAAAATAGTTTAGACCTCATCAAACTCCATCACCAATATACCACCAGTTTGGTGAATAAATCATACCTTAGAGTTCTCCGAGAGTTGATATTTATCAGTTAAATGGGGGTTCAATACCCAGAACCCAAGTCAATCAGCTCCTCAGCCACCATGTAGAGAGTTGGAAACAGACAGTTCTGTACAATATGTATTAGCCATGTAGTAGCTTTTGCTCAGCTCTCATTCAAGTACCAGGTGTCAGAGCCCCATCAATCCCAGATTCTTCACCTATCCTAAGGATCGGTCAAATATAAACTTCTGGTCAACTTCTTTAGGGCCCATTACTCATAAGAGAAAAGTTGGCCAATCCCACTGATTTTCTGAAAGTAAAGCACTGCTCTGCATCACACTAAAGTCTAGAAATTGATATAGACAGAAGATATAAGGATATTCCATAAATGTATATTGCTAAATTACCCTTTTATAAAATCTAGATGGGGTGTAAATTTTGGTAAACAGTATGTTTCCAATCTGGTTCAATCTGTGCACTATTTGTGGTATTATGGAGGACTGGAGCAATGAAACTGTATTATAGAATGTTTTTTAAAGGGAGTCTACAACCACAAAATCTCTTCCAAACCACTTATATGCTGTTTACATGTAGAATTACATGGGTTTTCCAGTCTAAAGATAATGATGACCTATCCTAAAGAAAAGTTATCAATATTAGTTTGCTGAGGATCTGACACCCAGCACCCCCACCAGTCAGTTTATGGATTGGGATTAAAGCAGGAAGTACAATCTTCTCCAAGACTTCTCCTGTGCATCTCCCATACTCTGGAACTCATTACCAAGACACATAAGACTGACCCCCACAATCACAAGCTTCAGAAAGGCCCTGAAGACTCACCTATTCAGGAAGGCCTACAACCTCCAATAACGCTATTGTCACCACACCACAACCTGTACAGCCTCTACCCCCACCTTCTGTCTCTATCCCTCTTCCCTCATAGATTGTAAGGGCCCTCTATCCCACTGTACCAGTTGGTCACTGTTAGTATTATCTGTTTTGTGTACCCTATGTAAATCCTCAAATGTAAAGCACCATGGAATTAATGGTGCTCTATATATAAATAAATAAATAATAATAAGTAGACAGCTCTGTTCTCTGTGCAGAGGTCAGAAAAGGTAAAAGCAGATCTGCTCTCATTCACTTTAGTAACCTGCTTCAGCCACTACAGAGGGAACAGAGCTGTATGCTTACTACTCCATTCTTTGTGTATAAACTACTGAGAACAGCTGATTTATAAGGGTGCCGGGTGTCAGACCCTCACCGAAATGATACTGATGACCTATCTTTATGATGGCACTGTAGAAGTAAGCATAATAAATAAATAATACTTATCCTGAGTTACAGCTTGCTCTACAGTCCATAGCACAATTCTGTTATCTCTGTAGCCTCCAACAATTCTTTCATGGGAAATCACCAGAGTAGGTCTGTGCAGACTGAACAGCAAAAATCTGTTCGGTCTGTACAGATTTTCTCTAGCGATTTCCAATGAAAGAATTGTTGTCTTTACATCAGGCTTTGTACAGCCAACAGAATTGTGAACTGAGTGGTTTCACAGGAGCATTATGCACAGGAGCATCAACAGAAATTACCACACAGATTAAATTATCAGACAACCTGAATCCAGCTCCACAAACAGCTATGGTGCACTAGGCTGATAACAAAGCACTTACACTATTTACTGTATGTAGTACATCATTCATGCACTTAGTATTAGAATAGCAGTGTTACATTATTATCGCGGAGTGCCGTGGTACGCTATATTACAGGGTTTGGCCCAAGTTTTGACGTTACACTCTATCCACATTCATTCTCTATGGTACTGCTCTGTATGGTTGAATACAATACTTAGCTATAACTGGTAGAGTCATAGAGAATAAATGGAGTGGTGTTGCACATTTTTAGTCTTCCTCTCCATTTGGATGAGGGAACGGGATTCCCATTCTTGTGATCAATTGGACCCTATTGGCCAACCCCTTTGTTTGCATTTTGCCGGTTATCTGTGTAGTGCTCACTACATCTATATCCATACCCTTTATGAAACTACAGCTTAGGGAACACTGAGAATCACAGCAAACTGAGCCTACAGATTGTAAATCATACAAATTTTTCCATGAATATATATATGAAGTATTTTTATTTGCCAGGGTAAGAAAATCCAAGAAAATATTTGTTTCCATCCAAATACTATCTTAGCAATTTACACAAATGGAAACCAGTGCCGAAATAACATTTTCTGACTGCTGCTGTGCAGGCTGCTTCTTCTATGATGGCAAAATGTTTCATGTTAAGTCAAGTACACATTTTTTTCAGAATAATGTGTAAATCATTGAAATGCCAGTAAATTTCATGCAGGTTATACACCCCCCCCCCCCCCAATATATAATAAAGAAAAAGGCAGCATTCAAAAGAAAAAGGTGGAATTTATTTCCCTCCACTATAGATATTTCTTCATTAAACACAGTAGGTTGAGTTTATCAACCTTGAGAAATTTTTCCGCATGTTAATGACATGTCTAAAATTGCACAAAATTCATCAAAAAGATTTCCATTGCATGATAAATTTTGTGCTAATTATTCATCAACTTGTCCTTCCACAGCTCTTCTATATTTTTTTATTATAAATGTATTAACATTTTTTTATATATCTATAAAAAATATTTTATTTTTTTATTTTTAAATACATAAAACAATCAATCCCGTTTAAGTTACACCGACTCTCACAGACAGAAATGCTAAATCATGAGCAATGTGCAAACAGAAGATAAATCTGGGGGATACTTGGAAATAGTTCAAAAAGGTGCAGATTACCCTTAAAAATTGTGGAATTGACTTGATAAATTCCCCCCTGGACTGACATCCCTTGGTGTGTCTATATTACATGGGTAATAATACTACTTTGAAAATGAGAATATATCATTTTTTATGGAGAGGGAACATTCTTCTTAAACTGAATTGATATAAAGCATAAATCATGATGTTCCCACTGGGGCAGAAAGCAATTGTAACGGGAAAAGGGGTAAAAGTTTAGATATCAATTTTCATAAACTGAATAAAATATTACAGCTGCCAAGACGATCAGAATGAGAACTCTATAAATACTTGTGACTTTTGCTTTTTTACAGATACAGACAGTTTGTGTTTGGCGTTATGTTAAATCGCTCCTTTTAGAATAACTGGGGAATCAAATCCAAGTTATGCATTTCCTATGAGATTTTAATGCCAGCCAATATTGATTTAGGACGAGCCCAACTGGTTATTATGATTTCATGAAAAATAAATGCATCCAATAAGGGAGCTATTAAATATGAGCTGAGGCAGATAACACTGGGTACATCGGTTTTCTGCCATTTTGATAAACAGAGCTCACATATACATAATTTATAGCACTGAGAAAGCTATTTTCTTCCAACTATTGATAGAGCATTTACAATAACATTTCCGGAAAAGAACTTGATTCTTTTAGGATATAAGAACATTGGACCTTCTGAAATAAATCCCTTGTTTCCTAAAAGTTGAAGCAGGAAAGTAAAATCTAGTCACTGGTCAGCCATAACATTAAAACCACTGACAGGTGAAGTGAATAACACAGATCATCTCATGACAATGGTTCCTGTCCTGGTTTGGAATAAATTCGGATATGTTTACACTTTCAGGTTTTCAGTTTCAGTTTTTGAAGCCAAAACCAGGTGTAGACTATAAAGGAGGCAAAAGTTTAGAGGATATGTGCTAATTCATTAGATAGGGGCATAGCTATAGGGGATACAGGTGTAGCAATCACTACCGGGCCCTGGAGCCTGCAGGGGGCCAAAAGGCCTCTCTGATACATAACAAAACACCAGTATTATAGACGACATATGGTAAGTGGGGGCCCCATAGATTATTTTACCCTGGAATCTTCATTAGGTCTACTCCATCCTTGGTTTGAACTTAAAAACTACATCTGGAAACCCAAGTATGTAAACACCCTGCAGCAGCAAGCAACTTGAAATTGATGTACTGAAAGCAGGAAAAAAGTGCAAATGTACAAATCTGAGCAATATTAACAATGACCAAATTCTGGTTGAACGATTTAGAGCTTCTGCGTCAACTGAAAAATGGATTAATCCTACTTCATAATGCACAGTCCAATAAAAATGTTACTTTACTGGACCTGAATTATTTTGGTGGCGTATTTCAAGACCGAGATTTTTTTCTTTTCTTTACACCATCTCCAAAATGGCATGTCTTGTTGGTGTTTCCCGTTTGTAGTGGTTAATGCCTACCAAAACTGGCACAAGGAAGGACAACCAATGAACCAGCAAGTGTCATGGATGCTAAAGTCTCATTTCACCGTGGGCGTGAGGGCTCGACTATCTGGTCTAATCCCATAAAAGAACTATTATAGGAGTCAATACACACAGTATAAGGGCCACATGGCCATTGTTTTTTTGAAGGTTTGGTGGCCTCCCAGAGACACTGCACAGTCTTACATTATATTCTGTGATCTAAAATCTGTTAATTATCAATAACTAGTTAACAGTTTACCCAATTTCTGAGAAGTTAATACAAAGTTGTAAAACTGTAGGTTGTATTTCCCATTGTTACTTTTGCTACATTTAGTGATTAGTCTAACTATACATTATATAACATATGCTAAAGATATCAGGCGGTTGTTATTTTTCAAGGTTGCTTTTCTGGACAACACTATATATTAAAATAAACATTTATGATTGATCTGTGTCTTGATCTAGAACCACGGATATGCTTGATGTGTCGCAAAAATATTTCACATATTACCAATGTCTATATCTGATGGGGCCAGAAAAAAAATCAAACACGTCAAATTGAATTTTCTTTTTTTACAGATAGTTTCAGTTGGTATGAAACATGTTCTTTCATGTCAAAGAAAATCCTAACCATCAGGAATAATAAGGTGAAATCTATAGATTCAGATGACAAAAACTGAATATATGGCCAATTTACAGAACGAAAACCTAGAAATGGTGATTAAAGTAAAGAGGAAATAATATGTTCTTACTGTTAATAAGTCTGTAGCATTTTTTGCATGTTCCTGAAACACAAATTCTTGTTGAAATCCTACAGAAAACACAGGAGTTAATGTACTGATTCTTTCCATTTCTAATAGGTGACAGGTTGAGGGGCATAGCCAGAGAGGCAGGGCTTAATAATCCTTTTGTCCAACTGCAGACAGGGCACATAGAGAAGGCTCCTGATCCAGCCAGTTGTCTCACAACTAGTCACAGGATTGGGAAGAGGAGGAGGGAAGACATGACTAATCTCCTGGGACACATAGATAATATTTATTTATATTTATCTTCATTTTAATTGAGATACGAGATGAAATATAATTAAAGAAAAAGAGGACATTAAAGGGTTTTCCGATTGTATGTCCTGGACACCAATCACCTATCCACAGGACTGTTCATTCCACTGCTCCATTTATATGGGGCTCTCAGGGGAACTTACAGACCTCCATTCTTATGATTGCTGGGGGGCCTCAGTGGTCAGACCCCCCCAGCAATCAGACATTTATCCTCTATAGTTCTCATAAGGAATAAATATAATATTAGTGGGAAAATCCCTTTAAAGTAGTGATTCTTTAACTTTCATCCCTTGATCTCAGACCTATCTTTTAGCTTGGCATGATTCTTGAACATTTGTACTGTACTAATATAATTTATTAGTAAGATAATAAGACTGTCCATGTCCTTTTATATATATATATATATATATATATATATATATATATATACAGTACAGACCAAAAGTTTGGACACACCTTCTCATTTCAAGAGTTTTCTGTATTTTCATGACTATAAAAATTGTAGATTCACACTGAAGGCATCAAAACTATGAATTAACACATGTGGAATTATATACTTAACAAAAAAGTGTGAAACAACTGAAAATATGTCTTATATTCTAGGTTCTTCAAAGTAGCCACCTTTTGCTTTGATTACTGCTTTGCACACTCTTGGCATTCTCTTGATGAGCTTCAAGAGGTAGTCACCTGAAATGGTCTTCCAACAGTCTTGAAGGAGTTCCCAGAGATGCTTAGCACTTGTTGGCCCTTTTGCCTTCACTCTGCGGTCCAGCTCACCACAAACCATCTCAATTGGGTTCAGGTCTGGTGACTGTGGAGGCCGGGTCATCTGGCGTAGCACCCCATCACTCTCCTTCTTGGTGAAATAGCCCTTACACAGTCTGGAGGTGTGTTTGGGGTCACTGTACTGTTGAAAAATAAATGATGGTCCAACTAAACACAAACTGGATGGAATAGCATGCCCCTGCAAGATGCTGTGGTAACCATGCTGGTTCAGTATTCCTTCAATTTTGAATAAATCCCCAACAGTGTCACCAGCAAAGCACCCCCACACCATCACACCTCCTCCTCCATGCTTCACGGTGGAAACCAGGCACGTAGAGTCCATTCGTTCACCTTTTCTGTGGCGCACAAAGACATGGTTGGAACCAAAGATCTCAAATTTGGACTCATCAGACCAAAGCACAGATTTCCACAGGTCTAATGTCCATTCCTTGTGTTCTTTAGCCAAAACAAGTCTCTTCTGCTTGTTGCCTGTCCTTAGCAGTGGTTTCCTAGCAGCTATTTTACCATGAAGGCCTGCTGCACACAGTCTCCTCTTAACAGTTGTTGTACAGATGTGTCTGCTGCTAGAACTCTGTGTGGCATTGACCTGGTCTCTAATCTGAGCTGCTGTTAACATGCGATTTCTGAGGCTGGTGACCCGGATGAACTTATCCTCCGCAGCAGAGGTGACTCTTGGTCTTCCTTTCCTGGGGCGGTCCTCATGTGAGCCAGTTTCTTTGTAGCGCTTGATGGTTTTGGCCACTGTACTTGGGGACACTTTCAAAGTTTTCCAAATTTTTCAGACTGACTGACCTTCATTTCTTAAAGTAATGATGGCCACTCGTTTTTCTTTACTTAGCTGCTTTTTTCTTGCCATAATACAAATTCTAACACTCCATTCAGTAGGACTATCAGCTGTGTATTCACCTGACTTCTGAACAACACGACTGATGGTCCCAACCCCATTTATAAGGCAAGAAATCCCACTTATTAAACCTGACAGGGCACACCTGTGAAGTGAAAACCATTTCAGGTGACTACCTCTTGAAGCTCATCAAGAGAATGCCAAGAGTGTGCAAAGCAGTAATCAAAGCAAAAGGTGGCTACTTTGAAGAACCTAGAATATAAGACATATTTTCAGTTGTTTCACACTTTTTTGTTAAGTATATAATTCCACATGTGTTAATTCATATTTTTGATGCCTTCAGTGTGAATCTACAATTTTTATAGTCATAAAAATACAGAAAACTCTTGGAATGAGAAGGTGTGTCCAAACTTTTGGTCTGTACTGTATATATATATATATATATATATATATATATATATATATATAACATATATGGTATTTTGTGTCACAATCTTGGGTTTCCTCTCCTTTTTGATTTTGTTTTAGGCTTCAATGTATAAATAATGTACAGTACCATTGTACTGTAAGCCGCTATGTAGTTGTATAATTGTATAATACATCCTTTTCTGCAAACATGTTAGACAAAGAAGATTTTATTTTATTTTCTTCTGTAATCTGGAAATGATTTACATTTGAAAGAGGTGTAGCCATGTTTTTCTATATGCATAAGGTTTTATCAGGTTATGCCAGCGAAGGGGATTATATTTCCAATCAGCTAATGTTTTCTCTTCACATGTGGCCAACAATCTACTTACCATTGTTATAACTCGGGGGTATTATACATTCTCCCCAAGAGGTTTTCAGAAAAATTGAAAAAAAAAAAATGTGTAGCAGATGGAATAACAATTTCTTAGATTTAGTAAGAATGAATGACATGACAGTACTGAACTCATTTATTTTCTTTCTAGTATAGAATTGAAGAAAAATTGTTGAAGTGTATTAAGTATCAATATTCTTCTTATTACACAGAATTAAATTTAAGGTTTGTCAGTCTATTTTTAAAATGAGAACCAAAATCTAAGAATGAAATATTAGTAGTTTAGTTGTCTTTATCAGTGTTTTTCTCTTTAGCCCTGTGATCATACACAGCGCTTAAAGACAGTATGGCTACCATTAGAGAAATGGCATTGTATCCTCGGGATATGATAAGGCTATGGTCATTATGTGCAGTTGTGAGTGGATAACCACTCGGACAACCATTTAAAAATGTAAAAATAGTGCCACTCTTGTCTGTTGACTGTGCCTGGTATTACAGCTCTACCATATGCAGGTCAATGAGCTGTAATGCTAGATATACTGTAATTCATGGCCAATTATTATTTTTTTAGGAAAAAAAAAGACAATTTTTTTTCTAATCTTGTTAAACCTTTTTAATTATAGACAGTCATATACTACTTAGGCTCTGTTTGTATGTTTTAGTATTGTTTTTTTTTTTTCCTTCTGATAAAGGAATATTTTAGGGGTATTCTGCAATGTACTCCTCTGATGGAAGGCTACGGTGTATACCACTGTATTGGCATATACACTAAATGCACGTCGCCTACTGTTATTTAAATGAAAAATAATAATAATAACAAGATTGTGTAGTTCCTCTTGTAGCATTAGATAGCTCTGATTCCGCAAGGCATAGAGTCCACAATGCCTCTGAAGGTGCCATGTGGTAGCTGGCACCAAGATGTTATTAGGAGATCCTTTAAGCCCTTTGTACCTTGAAATTTGCAAGGTACAGCCTTCATGTATCCCACTTTTTTTCTGCCACATTCCACAGATGCATATTGATCGATAATATTGAGGTCTGGGAAAATTAAAGGCCAAGTAAAAAAAAATAAGTCTTTTCTTGTCTCTCAGATCGTTCCTAAATTATATTTGCAGTGTGGTGAGGAATATTATTCTGCTTAAAAAGACCACTGCCGTTGGAGAATACCACTGTCATGAAGGGATGTGTACGTGGTCTGCAGTGATTGGGTAGGTGGTATGCAGTGGCGTAACTAGGAATGACTGGGCCCCAAGGCGAACATTTGACATGGCCCCCCCCACACAAACTGCATTATTCCTGCACACAGTATTATGCCCCATAGTGGCCCCTGCACAGTATTATGCCCTATAGTGGCCCCTGCACACAATATTATGCCCCATAGTGGCCTCTGCACACAGTATTATGCCCCATTGTGGACCACCCATGAACAATTATTATACTCTTAGACCCCATTATACTTTCAGACCCCAGAGAATAATGATCGGAGACCCAGGGGAGGATAAAAACATAAAAAAACAATGTTACTCAACTCCCTGGCTCCGGTGCACTCCCCACCTTTTTCAATGTTGCACCAGAGGTCATGTGAGCTAGGCATGTGTTGTGACATATAACGACGTTGGCCTGCACATCACCAAGGAGGCCCGAAGCCTGCAGAGCGCAGGAGAGTTAAGTAACAGTGTCTTTTATGTTCCCTTACCTCCCCCAGGCCTCTGATCATTATAGTCTGGGATCAGAAAAGACCCCAGAGTATAATGATAACAGTGTTTGTGGGGTTAACGGCCCACGGCCTTACTTACTGATCCCAGAATGGGAAGCGCAGGCGACCGTGAGCAGGAGCGGGGATCAGTAAGTAAATAGGGCTTGTTACCTGCTGCTGTCACACCAGCAGGTAATGGCCTATTAAAAAATGTCCTAATGTCCTGGGCCCTGTGGCAGCCGCTGCCAGTGCTACCCCGGTATTTATGCCCCTGGTGATACTGTATGTATCAAAGAAATATCTTCTTGACTGCCAAGATACAAAGTTTCCCATAGTGTATCTTATGGCAGCCTGTATTCCCACAGTGTATCTAGTGCACCTGGCCATCCACATGATGTAAAATGACTTGATCAGACCATGCTACTTTTTTGCTTCATGGTCCAGTTCCAATGTTCATATGCTCATTATAGGATCTATGATTGGCAGGGGTCAGCATTGGCACTCTACTGCACAGCACCACCATACATAGTGCACTGCAATGCACTGTGTGTTCTGACACTCTTCTATTCGAGAAAGTATTACCTGTGCTACAGTAGCTGTTCTGTGGGTTCGGACCAAATAGGCTAGCCTTTCCTCCCCACACATACCAATGACCCTTGGATGTCCACTTACATAAGGTGATAAGGTAGCTCCAAGTTTGAGCTTCACTTTGCATGTAAGAGCCCATAAATATAAAACTGAATAAAAGAAAGTGCTCATTACCATTGTATTAACCCACAACTCTTTATGCTTATATCTGCAATCAAATAATTCATTGCCATATTCCATCTTAAGGTCAACTCAAAACTCTGCCACTGAAAGCACCATATGACTCAAATGTCAGCTCACTAAAAGGCATCCTGACCTGCAGGTACAATGTACGCTTTATGAAATCAATACATCTATAATTTCTCAAGGAGTAGTAGACACTATAAGCATCTTTGGCATTAAATACATTACAAAAAGGAATGCTCCAGCTTGCAGAATATAAGGATTCTTTACCTTGTCATGCAAAACATTAACCCTTTAGCTGTCCTGAAGGGAAATATTTTCTGAGTTGCTAGACTAACCCATCTTCATCGGGTTTACATGGGATAACCTGTGGGATTCCACCAACATAAATTGTAATGACACTTCATTGGGAATGCTTTTCATTTAATGTAAATATATTCTACGCTCCTCTTCTGGCAGGAACCACTTGCTTAAATGTATTCAGCCAACACATTCCTTTTTAGATATCACATGTTTTAATGAGATTGCAAAAGAGGGGAGGAGGGTCAGTCTCAGCACTCTAGGGTATTAAACATGATCTACTATGTCTTACTGCACTCACAGTAATACCAGATTATTGATATTATGGGGCAGGGTACCCTCCATATCTATTGTGTAGAGCTCTAGAAGAGTTAAGTGGGTGCCCCCCTTCTCTCCCTCTCTGTCTCTCATTCAAGCCCTTATCCATCTGCAAATCTGCCAACAAGCAACTCTTTAATACAGTGGAGAGGAGGGAAGCTAGTCGCTAACTAACAGGGGATACTGAGTCTTAGACCACAGGGGAATCTCAGAAGCCATTCATGCTCTAGGCACAAAGCTTGATATCTAGGAAGAGACATCTTTCAAACTGAAGGAGTCTTAAAGTGCTATCATCATGAAAAGGTGGCTGTCTTATAGACTGTTCCATGTGACCTACTCCTAGAAGAATGAGCAGGTCTGAATGTAGTGAGGAGCAAACCACAGACTGAGAGGTAGTCCACAATGGGAGGTAGGTACAATATTCTATAATATTATGAGAAGTGATGATAATGTATATGTGTTGACTACTTATAGCAAGATGAAATCCCTGAGGATCTGACATTTCCATAAATGCAGCTGTGCATTGTTTATGTACAGAAGTGTCATCAGTAAGAAGATGTAGTAGCTGAGTTTGTTAGATGAAGCAGAGCTGAGTTTTTCATTTGGGACAGCTCATTGTGACTTCTGTATGCATGTGTTTTCTGTGGCTTTACAGATAAACTTTGCAAATGTTCATGTCTTTGAAGGATTCTCGGAATGCTTCTGTCCCAAAGGTTCTAATCAGTTTAGCATTGCTACATTGTTATATATCTATATATAGAGAGAGAGAGAGTTTACCTGCTGTAATATTAATATCCCTTTACATAGTATAGTGTAGACTTTATTTAAAGCCTTATACATTCTACCTTTAGTGGGCTATAAATTATAAGTCTATGTGCTAAAAGTTTTCATGTTGCTTTCATTAGTCATATGCATGAACACATTGCTGTACAGGAATAACATCAGTAACAAGTGATAACTACATATAAAAGCACCAGCATATTCAATGGCGCTGTTTACTAAGTATACTATCAGTTTTTCTCTCTGTCTTTTTAATATTGAGTACAGTATATATCTTCTGCTAAAAGGTACAGTAACAATGTGACCTACAAGAATACTCAGTACATAGGTGTGATCTATAGTGTGTGCATCTGAGATGCAATTTTTTTTTTCTTTACTCAGCTAGATTGAATTTTATGAGATTTGTAGACAACTTTTTTCTTCAGAGGATAATGTAAACCTTTCATGTGCTGGGATTTTTACAGCAACATTTCATGTAGTGGATAAAAATTAAATGGAAAAGTTGCACATGGTTGTATAAGTCGGTTGTATAATACAACAACAGTATGTGAGACATATGTCCTGTGAGTGCCTGCTAGGGTTAGTGCTTTGTAGTCTTAACCTAAATGTGTCCTATATGTTTTTTTCCATTTGTCTCATTGTTTTTATGCAGCTAAACAATATCTACATTCATTAAATGTCTGTGTTTGTCATGCAGAATCCTTCTCCAAAACCAATCTGTGATCTACACATTGATTCATTTCTTACCTAATGTAAAGTTAGAAGTTAGAAAAGCAAAAAAGTTTCAGAAAGTAATAGGTACACAAATATAACAATAACATACAAATTATTACATAGCATGGGGTCCTGAAGATTGCATAAAGGGAGTCTGTCACTAGATCCCAACATCTCACCCAAGTACCGTAGATATATGTTAGGGTCAAACAGTCAAACAGTGTTTTTTTTCTTGTGCCTCCATTGCCAAGATATCACAGTTTTTGTGAATAGGAAAATGAGCTATTTGAGGCAATGAGGATGTTGCTATTTATTAAAAAAATATATTGCTTTATTCAGGTAACCCTAAGCTAGCTGTCTGCAGGGCTGGGTTGATATTGGTGGGTTCAAGTGACTCCCTTTAAGATCATGTTGCTTTGAAAAACATAGTTTATTTATCCCCTTTACCCACAAGACTTTATTGGCACTACAACTTTCCAATGTTGAAATGAATGTGTATAGATTGTCTGCAATAAATCAGTAGTCAAAGCATTTATTGCCAATGTTGCCTAAGACAGGTGCATTGTTGTAAGTATAGGGTATTCAAAGACTTTGGTTTCTAACAGGCCCTGGAGTTTAAGAGGGCCCAAAATTTACCCCTGTCCCATATGAAGAGACCAGTGTGTCTGGTGTGTAAAAAAAAAAACAGACAAAGAACTTCAAGTAAAACTGACCTTACATATTGACTGATAGTTGGCCAACCTCAATTATTTTGCTCAACCAGCTAATGTGCATCGGGCTATCGTGACTCTCCCCCAGTGTTGGAGGAAAAAGTGCCAAGCATGTTGATTTAGAATATGCCAGATCCATATGTTCTTTAGAGATAAGTGGTGTATTGGCCCACCAGAATACCAGATGTTCCTCTAATGGACCCATGCTGTAACACAATAATGGTCCAGCAGAACATGCCCACATTTGAAGGGTGCTATGTTCTACTTTTTAGGGATTGTTAGAGGGTGCATCTTCAAGATCATTTTGTCTGGTGGTGCCAAGGAACCTCAGCACAATACTGATTAGAGTTGTTGGGCAGCAGCTGATTCCCCTTTTCCCACTGAAAACACCTGCATTTTTGACCATTGGGAGTCTGGCCAGGAGAAATAGCTGTTGGGTGACATCTAATATGGCCAGACTCACACCTCTAGGAACAATGTACAAGCCATAATTAAATTTATCCAGTCCTGTTGTAGAGTTGTAGACTTATTGACCAATGCTAAGCCTATAGCAAGAACTACTAGCTCTTCCATTCACTCTCAGAAAATAAGACATGGGTGTTCTATGGATCAGTGAACTCTCTGTTAGATGAAAGTTTGAAAGGCTTCTAATGTAAGGAAATAGATTATTTGGAGTCCTTAATGTAAATAGAACATTTCCTCAAAAAATTAGGCATTCATAACAACTCCCAAATCCACGGTTATTACACTTCTGCCACTGTTATGAAACTGCTATTTCATCTTCATCAATAAAGTGACAAATTATGTTATAGTCTTAAGGTTGTATTACAAAAACACATCTGATACAGGCAAACAATGCTATTCCTGGAGAATACAATCTCTGACAGATGGGAAAGTAGGAACAGAGACAGATGAAATGCAATAGAATGTAAACAGGAACATGTGTCCTGGAAACACCACAACAATGGACTGTAAATTACATTGACCTAGGTCTTGTTAACCTTTTCTAACAGAGCTGCTATTAAAAATTGGATTGGAAGTATTGTAGTCAGACTAACGATTACTTTATCCAGGAAAGGTCATACGTCCTCGTGTAGGAAAGGACATTCTAGATGGAAAGCCAAGAATGATGAGAACAGTGGAAACAGATACTTAAGAACACACATTTAGATCTCTACTATGTATACACAATCAATATAAAAGAATGAGGTTAAAACTTGTGATATTCCATTTCATTGTCAGGATGATATATGCATTCAGATCTCCTCAATGTCAAACTTGACTTAAATATTTCTATGTATTTACTGTACTGTGCAGAATGTGGAAAAAATGCTGTAAAGTAAGAATGCTTTCAGAAATAGAAGTATTAAAGGGATTGTCCAGGATCTGTAGAGGCAGGGACAGGTATAACAAACAAAAAGCAAACTCATCTGTCCCCGATGCTCAGTTGTCCATCGTCAGTGTCCATGTGGTCTCATAATGTGCCCTTGTGACTGGAAGTCCTGCGCCCCACGTGACCACTGAGATCAATCAGCATTCCCAGTGGTCAATGGTAAGGAACCAGTGATGTACATCAATGATGTAAACGGTCTCCCTTTTTTGTCAATTAACAAAATTAAGTGAATGTATGAAAAAGAAATCTAGGTCAAATCAATTTATTTATGTGACCATCCTTTGCTTATAGCACAGCATCAATTCTAGGTACACTTGCCACAGTTTTACAGGAACATGACAGGAAGGTTGTTCCCTTTTGTGGATGTAGGCTTGCTCAAATTCTTCTTTCTTTTCATGTAATCCCAGATTGATGCTGTTGAGATCAGGGCTCTGTGGTGGTCATAACATTACTTCCAGGACTCCTCCTCCAAAGGGTGGTCATAACAAATGATTTGGTTATGATTATATTATTTCTTCCCCCAATTTTTGAGCTGTATCATAGCTGTAGCAAGACTTTCCTTCATGAAGGGCAAAGACTCCGTACACTGCCTTCTAAATACACTGGCCTAGGCAAAGTAGTTTGTTGGCGCCAACCCTTTCCACTGGCACCCAGGCCTCCAGGGCACATGTTTTGTTTTCTCTCCCCTCCCAGCTACACTTGCCTTATTGAGGAGACCCTATCAAATTTATACAGATCTATCTTGTTACTGAATCTTGATACCAAATTATTGTTTAAGGTCCTCTTGACCAGGTTAAATAAGGTGGTAGTTGTGCTGTCTTATAATTCGAGGAATTTTATTAGAATTTACAAGTTTATTTCTGCATTATGGGAAACTGCTCAATGCCTTCACTTGATGTCTCAAATAATTTAATGCTATTGGTTTAGTTGGGGAAGTTTGGTTTTCTGTACATGATTATGGGAGCTGCTATCTTGCCAGAGCTACTCCTTTACTTTGTTACCAGCAATTAAGTAATATGCTTTACAACAGTCTCATGGCCTTAGGCAGCAATAGATTGGAGCCAACTTATTGAGATCTAGTTCCCTGTGCAGGAAGGGAGAGTAGAGAAGCTGTGACATCATCTATTGTCAGTAGTGGATGCGGTTATTGGTCAGCAGAGGTGTCATCTGTATAGAAGTGTTATCTTCTATTGTAATCCTGCCTGTGATGTAAATGAGGTGACTGCTACAAAAGAAAACCCCTACAGAATAGACAAGCCTTTTTTTTTTTTTAGATTAATTATAGATAGTGGCATGGAAAGTTAAATGGAGAGATATCTTCTCCCTTTGGTTTCAGCAGACTTGGTTGCCCCGTCTCCTATTTATTTAAATGGCCTACAAGCTTGAGCATTGGAATAGTGAAGGAGTTTACAGTATTGACAAGTTGAAGGTAATATTTTTCCCTATGCAAATCATTTGCCTGATTTCTAAAGTAATTTGGAAGTTACCTAGGACTCTCCTATGATCAACATCCAAAAGTGAAGAAGAACTGACTGATTTATTATTATATGGCTGCACAAGTTAAATATTTTTACCATTGGTAATTCAGGAACCTGTTCACCAATTTGTCCAACATCTCATCAAGTTGGGGTTAATTTTGATTTGTCTAAACCATTGGAAGGGGGCAGGATAGGATATGGTTAAAGGTCAAGAATATTCAAGAGATCAAGTGCACACAAACCAAACATCTCTTTGGGGTAATAGAAACCTGAAACACTAGGAATAAACGCCTGGAATGGTTGTTTATATATTGGAGTAAGTTGTGGATCCCAATGGTATTAAATCATTTAGAGCTTTTAAGAGATCATTTGGTTTATCTCTGCACTCTATTTATGTTATGTTCAATTCAGACAGGCTTAAGTGAAGATTTCTATTTCTATTTTTGAAAATGTATAATATTTTTGAGAATGTAGCTTAAAATGTCTCTGAGAATAATGGTATAAGATGACCAGCTTTGAAGAAAAAAGCTTTGTACTGGGTTTCCTTCAAATATAGGGGCAGATACATTTAGACTGGTATTACGTACCCCAGTCTTTATAAAGGTTCTGACTGGCACAAAGCACCTGAATCATCAAGTGGCTCCAGCCTCTTAATAAATCAAGTACATGCCTGTGCACCCGAATCAAAGTTTACGCCAGTCAGGTACTAGCACAGCATAGAATTGCTGTATAACTCATGCCAGAAAACTGGCATGAGTTGTAATAAATGTGTTGGGCTAAGGTGTCCCAACCGAGCTATCTGCAAATATTACCTCTGAACACAAGGCAAGTGCAAAAAAAGCCACAAAGCACTTTGCTATTGACTTACTTGTAACAGAGTCACAAAAACCATGACAGATATGGTGAGTTCTTTTTATGAAGCTGGTCATCTCATCCACTAAATGTTAGGATATCTCAAGGCAAGAGAAAAGACAATGATCAAATCTTTGTTGTATTTTGTGCATATTTTACACTCTCTTACTGAACCTATATTTATATCCTCTTGGATTTCTCCTTTAAAAAGTATTTAGTGTAGAACTGATTCACACCATGTCCATGATATAATCTTGCTATATATATGCCAGGAAAATCTCCCAAGATATAAACTGTAGAACCCATATATATTAAAGGTCAGTTGTATGCCAAAAGAATCAGGATTGTACAGCACCATCTGTATGGAAAAGTCCAGTCATCTGCACTTTTTAGTAAAAATGTTTTGGTTTTTTTCACATTTTTTTTTGTTTACATTAAGAAACAGACAATTCCATTTTGACCAGATAATCTTACTAAATCTCATATTTCCAATAGGTGTAAAAGTATACAAGTTCCTGTGGGGTGTTCATCTCGCTGTTCTTCTTGCTGGATGCATGTCTCATTCCAACTTTCCACCATCTGATGATTATCGAAAGCTTTATTTCAACCCTTATCATTCGCTTGTACTACCAGATGGCAGAGAAACCACAATCTACCTGCTGAAGGATATAACAAAGAGGTAAGAGGACCTAGTGTTCACAAGCTCAGCTGTAATTTCAATATATGGTTTCAGAAAACATTCTGTCCAATTTTACTTTAAAGTGGATTAAAATAAGGAGTATATACCAGTTTGCCAACATACACTGCACCAGATTGTAGTTCTGGCCTTGGTCTTCAGGAATGACCCATTTCATGCTGCTACATGGAATTAATAAAGGTGAAAGAAGTTGCACGGCAAATCTCAAATTTCACAACTATTGGAAGAGTTATAAATTTGATGTATTTGCATTGGAGCTTCAACAACTGGCTTTTGTTGAAGATAGTGTGACACTACTGTGTGACATGTTGTTGTCAAAGTTGCCAAGTAACCCTTAAATGTATTGACAAACTGCTAGCTGCAAATGCACATAGATGGAAAAATGTTTAATTTGATGGGGGTGGATCCCATTCACTAGTGTACGATAACTTTTAGGCCGGGAACCCATGTTGCGCAAATGCCGCGATTTGGGCACAGGTTTTTACAGTACCTGCAAAGAGGATGGGACGCCCATCCACATGCTGCAGAAAAATATCCTCAGCGGAAATGCTGCAATTTCAAAAACATTTGCGTTTTTGTAAATCACTGCATGTCAATTATACTTACTGAAACGCTGGTGTTTTCGATATAGGTATAATAGGGACAGAAAGTCCACAGAGGAAAACTATGTGGACTTTCTGTGAAAAGCGCTGCAGAAAAAAAAAGTGATGCGTTTCCGACACGGTCTTTTCCGTGGCGCTTTTTGGCTGTGGCTCACTACGTGGGGCCTTAGACTGGTTTTAGAAATGACAGGGCCAGCCTTGTATGTAATTCTATAGTAGTACTATTTAGACTACTTTATATGTGGAGCTATTATTCCTTTATTGTATGTAGCATTTACTCCTTTACTTGGTAGTATTTGTATATTATATTTTTATACAGTGTATGGTGGTTGGCATTGTTATTTGACCAACATGTTGTACACATAGCATGCCAAGGCACTAACTCTATGTATGGTTATTTGTGCACTGCAACAATACACCCAAATTGGGTCAGGGAGCTTACAAAGTATCACATGGTCCTTTCAATGGTCATTATAACTCTACAGCTAATTTTTCTGTAACACTACACACATCATTTCAGTCTTCAACCTTCTCTTTGTTGTGTCGCCTATACGTTTTAAGTTTTTACTGTACTCTACCTTTGAGACTTGACATATCCAGTGCCCCACTTAACCCTCTCCTCTCACTATAATGCTGTATCCATTAGCATTTTAACGAAAAGCAGAACATCTTAGCCATCAGACTGAGTTATAATTGATAAGTTTCAGATGTTAAAAAGTCATGTTTTAATAGAGTTGACATAGTGTTCCCCAAATTTAGAGACTTAGTTAACAATATTAGCTCTATGGATTGATTTTTTTCAAAAACTCTTATAATATTTGTAAGAGAGAAGATTTTTATGTAGCTGTTTTGTGTTACTCTTCTTGGCATTCTGTTATTCCCCCTGAAAGAGTGAACCTGGCCCTTCTTATTTCTCATTTATCAGTGTATCATATTAACGGGGACATACACTTTCCACTAAATATGGAACCAATTCATGTGAAATTCAGCTTGAGAGAAAAAACAGACCCCTGGATAACTAAGATACATCCATTGTTTGATGCTGTCTACATTTATCACAAGTGGGTCGAATGTGAGGTAGAAATTGTTGAAAGAGCTTTCAGAAATGTATGGACATTGTCAACATAGAAGACTTTCCACTATATTAGAAACAGCATCTGACGGAGTTTGTCCGTATATAGAAAATGTTCTGGATTAACAAAGTAAATATTCCCCGCTGTGTCCTTACCCTTGAAGGTGTTTTTATTACAGATCCATCAGTACCAGCTTCTTCTGGGGTTGCTTGGTCTCTTTTCTTATATTCTATTTCTTACAATGTGATTTTTTTTTTTATCCCTGTGATGGTTACTTTAGGAGTGTGGAAACTGAAGCTGCTCTTTGTTCTACAGTCATGGCCAAAAGTTTTGAGAATGACACAAATATTATATTTTCACATGATCTGCTGCCCTCTGGTTTTTATGTGTGTTTGTCAGATGTTTTTATCACATACAGAAATATAATTGCATTCATATTATGAGTAACAGAAGCTTATATTGACAGTTAGAATGAGTTAATGCAGCAAGTCAATATTTGCAGTGTTGACCCTTCTTCTTCAGGACCTCTGCAATTCTCCCTGGCATGCTCTCAATCAACTTCTGGACCAAATCCTGACTGATAGCAGTCCATTCTTGCAGAATCAATGCTTTAATTTTGTCTGAATTTGTTGGTTTTTGTTTGTCCACCCGTCTCTTGATGATTGACCACAAGTTCTCAATGGGATTAAGATCTGGGGAGTTTCCAGGCCATGGACCCAAAATCTCTATGTTTTGTTCCCTGAGCCATTTAGTTATCACCTTTGCTTTATGGCAAGGTGCTCCATCATGCTGGAAAAGGCATTGTTGAGCGCCAAACTGCTCTTGGACGGTTGGGAGAAGTTGCTCTTGGAGGACATTCTGGTACCATTCTTTATTCATGCCTGTGTTTTTAGGCAAGACTGTGAGAGAGCCGATTCCCTTGGCTGAGAAGCAACCCCACACATGAATGGTTTCAGGATGCTTTACAGTTGGCATGAGACAAGACTGGTGGTAGCGCTCACCTCTTCTTCTCCGAATAAGCTGTTTTCCAGATGTTCCAAACAATCGAAAAGGGGATTCATCAGAGAAAATGACTTTACCCCAGTCCTCAGCAGTCCACTCCCTGTACCTTTTGCAGAATATCAGTCTGTCCCTGATGTTTTTTCTGGAGAGAAGTGGCTTCTTTGCTGCCCTCCTTGAGACCAGGCCTTGCTCCAAGAGTCTCCGCCTCACAGTGCGTGCAGATGCACTCACACCTGCCTGCTGCCATTCCTCAGCAAGCTCTGCACTGCTGGTAGCCCGATCCCGCAGCTGAAACACTTTTAAGAGACGGTCCTGCCACTTGCTGGTCTTTCTTGGGCGCCCTGGAGCCTTTTTGGCACCAATGGAACCTCTCTCCTTGAAGTTCTTGATGATGCGATAGATTGTTGACTGAGGTGCAATCTTTCTAGCTGCAATACTCTTCCCAGTTAGGCCATTTTTGTGCAGTGCAATGATGACTGCACGTGTTTCTTTAGAGATAACCATGGTTAACAGAAGAGAAACAATGATGGCAAGCACCAGCCTCCTTTTAAAGTGTCCAGTGGTGTCATTCTTACTTAATCATGACAGATTGATCTCCAGCCCTGTCCTCATCAACACCCACACCTGTGTTAATGGAGCAATCACTGAAACGATGTTAGGTGGTCCTTTTAAGGCAGGGCTGCAATGATGTTGAAATGTGTTTTGGGGGATAAAGTTCATTTTCTAGGCAAATATTGACTTTGCAAGTAATTGCTGTTAAGCTGATCACTCTTTATAACATTCTGGAGTATATGAAAATTGCCATTAGAAAAACTGAAGCAGTAGACTTTGTAAAAATTAATATTTGTATCATTCTCAAAACTTTTGGCCATGACTGTAGATTTCCATTCAGTGGAATGGATACCCAGTTTGTAAGGCTTGTAAATACACTTTAGTCTAAATGCAGTTTAAATAGGAATATTGCAGTAGAAAACGGATAAAATAAGATGATGCCAAAAATGTGGTGTAAAAAAAAATTGGGCATTGACTATGATGATAATAAAATATAAAAAATCATTTTAATGAAAGTATTATATAAGCGAGAATGCTGTAGTGGTCCATGGTATTCATTGTTCTGTATTGTCCTCTTTTGTAATACAGGATCCATAATAGTGTGTAGTCCTGTACTGTATTTTTCTGTGCATCACACATAAAAAAAACCTTGTGGCTTGCTCCACTTGGATATTGTATTAGGTAGGTATTCTTACCTCAAGTTTTCTTTCTCGAAGAGAATATATCTATAATACAGCACTTGACAGAGACCTCATAAAACTCACAAGGGGTTATTTATCAAATGCGCCTCTTTTCAGCTAAGTTTTGCTCAGTTGCGCCTTTTGTGCTCCCTTTCAATTTCTGGCGTGATTTACTAATCAGACGCAAGCTGTTGATAAATTCCATGCACATGTCCTCGCCATGTGTGTTGCGCCTTTTTTTACAGGTGTTCGCAATGCGCCAAATCTATCAAAAAGGTGCCACTACATAATAAATGCAGACACAAAACAGAATGGTATTGAAAGAAGCAGAAAAACTGACTTCTCGGGATCTGCAAAGATGCCTTCAAAGCCATTCAGCTTGTCCAATGAAGAGAGCTCCTCTGATTTTTCAGTCTCAGAGCAAACTTTGCCCACATAATCCAAAAATAAAATCTTAAAAGAAGAATGTGGCCTGGTCCGCCACACCCTCTGCTCCCCTCTAGCTATGCATCTGCTCAGCATTCTTGATGCAGCCTGCAGCCATGCACTTGAATCGGCAATGCATTTTAGGATTTTACACAAGTAATTGAATATGATAAATGATGTAAATGTTAAGTCTGCTCACTTTGCATAGTTTTATGTGCACACTATCTTATGCTTATACAATTGTGTACTGTAGTCTGCAATGTTTTGTACGTGACTCCCAGAGTGGAGTGACTTTGCGACTTTTTATGCGCCTTTTTTAAAAAGACGCAAATAATAAATCCGGCAAACACATTTTCTGCCGAGCAGCCACACCCACTTTTCTCGCCAAAATTACAAAGTGGCAGATAGGGAAATTTCACGTAGAAACGTAACGGTATGTCACGACAAAAGAGGAGCAAGAAAGATACAGAACACACCAAAATCAGGCGGAAACATGTTGATAAATGTGCCCCACAGAGTACTTGCAGCTCCATAGTGCTCCTATTACTCCATAAAACTCTGTGTTCTATCAAATAAACTTTGGGTACACAAGTCTGACTAGATCTGGCTGTACATATTAGATAAATGTTGGCCATACCTAACAATTTTGGAGTTACTGGCCATCCAATATATATGGGGGCCTCCGGATGCTCCACCTAGTGGCAGATGTTGGGGGAGAGATGGTTTGGGCTGTTGGATTTTAACCTATGCAGTCATTTTGTTCTCAGGGTAGATAAGCCAGACAAGTCTGGCAGTGGCTGACTCCCTCTCCCCATTCTGATCACATGTATGCTCAGTCAGACCATACCAGGGTAAGATGTTTACTATGGTGTTTAAACATTTTCTCTCCTTTTATTATTTCAGAAAGTTGAGGAAGTTATCCTAAGTCCACCAGAAGAAGCAAACTCTGGGATCTGTGCCAGTCTCGAGCAATGCTTTCAGCAATTTTTGCTTTACAGCCAGTTCAATTAACCATTAAACTACATCTGCATATATTTAATTTTTATATAGCGGCATACAATCCAGTGATGTCATTCCTTTAGACTGTACTTCATATTGTAGCCTCATTCAGACTTTCCAGTATTGTAATATTCATTCATAAACTGTGTGAGATTAAGATTTCCATCTGCTAAATATTCAGGTGCTAAACCTGAATAAAGCAGCTAAAAGAGGTTGCCTAAACATTTACACGTTTTAAAAAAAAAAATGGCTCAGAATGATGTAAAATACGTGACTGCTCAGCAAATTATCCTATCGGCAGTTTTCACCCCTCTCAGTGTAGTACGCTCTCCAGCCAGTAATTGGCACATATATTGGGGAGAAAGGTTGGAAAAACAAAGTACATTGCGCTTTTCTATCCTAAAGTGTCCAGCAAAAGAAAATATACATTAAATGTATACATTTTTTTATAATGAAGCTCTATGGTAAAATGCCACTGCAAAGGATCAGAAAGGACTTTTTGACTTGCCACACTGAATCATTTTAGACCACTTACCTTATTAAGCCTCATGTACGTAGAAAACAGAATCCCATGGAGCCATAGGTGTGCTGCATAAGTGCCGCATCTACATGCCTATGCACCTAAAATCAGATTCCATATGAATCTAAGAGAAGAAACCAATATAAATCCTGTATAAAACTGAAGGCATATTGAAGTACAGTGTGGCCTCACTCACCTTGCTGGCACTAGATATACCATATTTACTACTTCATGTATAGTATATGTATTCAACTATGTATTTCATCTCTGTACAACAATGTACCTGAGGCCTTAATGTTAGAAATGCCTTAAAGGGGTATTCCCTTCTCAAGGATCCCATCTATACTGCTAGATTATTCAAATTCAAGAAGCTTCCCTAATACATTGTTTTGGAAAAACTGCTTTGTTTGCCAGCCCTATGTGAAAGTATTCCTCCCATTATTTACACAGCGTTTCCTTATTCCCTGTCCTGTATAACAGGTCAGGGGAGGTTGGGTCACTGCTTTCAGGAAGAGGTGGCTGAGTGCTCTCCTGTTATGTACAGCACTGCCAGCAGAACAATCAGTTCAGCTAATAGCAGTTTGCTGGTAAAGACTCAGACAGTATAGGTTATTTCTCTATGCAAACACAAAGATAATATTGAATTTACTGAAAGTGACACTGCAGCATGTGAGTTTGTTTTTTCTCTTCAAACATGTGTAATGTAATATGCATTTACTGTGCATCTTTTTTGATCTGCATTTCTATTAGATATCTAGTAATGATAATAAATTATTTTTCATGGTAAAGGAAATGTCTATATATATAGAGGTACTTCATAGTGTCCTGTCCATCAAACAGTAAAAGCCTAAGCCACCAGCTTGTTAAAGAATACAGGAAGTGAGAAGAAGAGACAACAGACAAACTGGTGAGAGAGGAAGATGGGAACTCTTTGCTCACTTTCCTAGAAAAGCATTTGAGATGCTCTTCTTCTCCCCTCTATGTATAGCATCCACCCCTAAACCACATCTACTCTCATCAGTTATTTCTCCTCTGCTGGCTATGCTTTCAGCTTCTTAAAGGGAGACTAGAACCTCCCCAAAGCTAAGTCAATTTCCACCAACAAGTCACAGAGCACATTACAGTGATAAACAACATACCTTTGTTTCATATGTCACTTTTGTAGATTTTTAGAAAAATAACTTTGAAATGTTATAAAAATGGTGCTGTAACATCTTTGTCTATTCACCCCTCTGCGCCATCCTCTGGTCGCACGCTTCGGTGCAGGAGGCGTGTTCATTTGTGATCCTTTGAACCTGTTGTTGTAGCTGAGGATCCGTTACTGTGTGTCAGTCCAGCCAGTGCTTTAGTTCCTTTGGCTTCTAGGGAGTTAAGTTAGTGATTTTGATTGACATTCCTCCTGACCAATCAAGTCTAGAGTGGATTCCTTTATATACCTTTCCAGCCCGCTGCCTGTTGCTTGCTATTGCCTTTGGTGCATGCTGGCTTTATACTGTTTGCTTTCTGTATACATATTTCTGACCTTGGCTATCTCCTCTGACTACTCTTTAGGATTCTGACTCTGTACTTTGCTGCTTGACCGATTCCGACCCCTTGGCTAGCTAGCCTCCTGTTTGTTGTTGTTTGTCCAGTCTGTGTTCTGTGTTAGCACTTACATCATAAGGAGGGACTGTCGCCCAGTTGTCCTCTACTGCCTAGGGTAGGTGAGGCAAGTAGGCAGGGACTGGGGACGGGTTCAGCTTTAGGACTCGCTGTCTTGTCGTTCCCATTCCTCCCAGGTTTCTACCCATCTGACTAGAATCTCTGCCCATTTTCCACAAATAAATGTCTTTGGTTCATCCACATGTAAACTTTTGCTAATGGAAACTACTTAGGTGTAGTGGCCTGGGGGTTTCGTACAGGAAAGTGAGACATATTTTTGGCTCTGCACAAATCTCTAGTCAAATTACATATGGATATTGTGTACAACATTAGATACTTGTATATAAGGAAGACATATCTATACTAGAGTATGTGCAAAGGATAGCAACAAGGGTAGATAAAGGAATGGGAGGATTGCAGTTTTAATGACAGATTGTCAAACATGGGGTTATCCGGTCTTGGAAAGAGATAGCTACAGGGCTATCAAATTATAATATATGAATGGACAATACAGAGAGGTTCACAATACTGTTATTAATGTCCTATAGTCTCATCCTTCATAAGATGAGAGCAATGAACATTAACCATATAATGCAGATGGAGCACTATCTGTCTAGTGTTTGTCTACATTCACTATCATGTTAAAAACCATGATTGAATCTTTCTTCCGTCATATTTTTTACTTTTATAATGGAAGTATAAGGCCTGTCATGACTGCTCAATAGACAATCATGACAGAAGACAGTGTCCACCATTTTGTTTGCATTATATTCAATGGGAACAGAAGTAGAGGGCTTTATCTGTGTCCATCACTCTATCACTATTAAAGTCCGTTGCTCTAATCCTATGACGGATGAAAGAAACACACATTCCCAACAGTACTGTGAACATCCCCTTAACTATGACAAGGGAGCATCCTCTACATGTAGAAGAGAAACAATTTCACCACCATAGATGGGAATTCTTTACTGAAAGTGCAGTGTGACTATGGAACTCACTGTCACAAGATCTTGTGATGGCTAATTCATTAAACAAGTTCAATAGGAGCCTGACAAAATCTAATATTACAAGTTATAGGCCTTAGATCTAAGGTTGTTGCTCCTAATATATATTGTAATTGCCATATATGGAGTTGGGAATAAAATATTCCTATAATACGGGGTAATTGGCCTCCATCTCATAGGGGGTTTTGCTCTCCTCTGGATCAAAACTATAAGATTACTAGTTAGACTTGATGGACCTGTTTTTTTTTCAACCTTATCAATTATGTACTATATTATAATTATGAACTGTGTGAAGTCTATACCTCCCCAGGGTTACAGGGTGAAGACCTCACAATCTCTTAGGCTCCACTCCATGTATTAGCCAAATGCAAAATCCATAGCAAACCAGTGGGTCCACAGGATCTCCAGTAAGTCTTGTGATACTTAATTCCCCCTATCTGCAGCTAAACTGATTTTATCCTCAAATATATTATTTGAGCAATGCTAAACTTTTAAGAGTATAGAAGAGTTGCATACTGCATTTTTGGGTACAGTTATTGTATTTCTCATACAACCTGCGGATTAAATAATTGTAACATAAAGTTTGTTCCTTCCCTAAAAACATGCTTATATCTAACCCAAACATGCATGGTCATCTCTATGACAGAGAAGAGAGAAATGAATTCAGTGGCTGCAGACAACCCGGACAACAATTTTAGTGGCTTTGGTAGGAAAAGTGCTTTATTGAGAGCATCCTTTGTTCTTTACTGTAACCTGCAATATGTACAGTATAAATTATAAACTTTATGGCATTTAGAAGTCCACACAGACGCTAAAATACAGCTGCATTACAACATATGGAGCTGGTCTAAAGTGTGCATTCATTTCTGCAATTCTACAGTCTTTAGGCTGAATTACAACTAGTTGTTTTCTACACAACCGATTATAGCACTGCTCCTTTACAGCAAACGTGTTTCATATAGGAAATATATAAATTCTTACTTTATTAGAATGATGAGGTTATTATATAATATTACACTATTATATAGATGGAAAACATTTTAGTACTAGACATCAAGGTAAAAGCTCCTGTTACTTTAGAAGTTGGATATTTATTGTTTCATATACAATAAATGCTGCCACATGTCTTTCCAACCAGATGTCTTTTCACAATATGTAATGAAACTCACATCCATCATATCATTTTCACTGTTACTTTTCACTTGTATGCCTTTAAAGTAAAAATCAGGTACCTTTTGACTTCAGCCATGTATACAGTATATAAACTTTGGTTTAGAATTACAGTATGAGAACTTTTTATTCTGCATAGGGGTATAAATGACCCCTCTGTTTAATCACTACAGGTTTGTGATCTGCATTAATTGCTTGATGTGATAAATTTTGACCGTAAAATTTTGTGGTTTTGGCCTTTGCCGAAATGCAGAGAGAAAAAACTATGCCAGTAAAGTGAATGAGATTTCATTTTATCTCATTTCCACACTGTAGAAAAATATTGCTGCAGAAAACAGAGTTTTTGAAAAATGTTGCATGTTAACTTATCCTGTGAAAATGCTGTTTTTCCCATAGACTTATATGGGTGGAGATGGCAAAGATGAAAAACACTAACAATCACAGTATTATAATACAAGAATACCACACACAATGATGTCACAGCACAGTATTAATCAACAGTACTACAAAGATAATGCACACAGTGTCCCACATTATTATTTTGGTTACGGCTAGACACTGGCATGAACATGGTGCACCTTGGGCACAGTTTTGGTGCAATCTGACACGTATTTGGCACATCTAGATTGGGATAAAATTTTTCAACATGTATTTGTGGATTCTCATAAATAGGAGGCATGACTTAAATATACAGTGGGGAAAAAAAAGTATTTACTCAGCCACCAATAGTGCAAGTTCTCCCACTTAAAAAGATGAGGCCGGCCTGTAATTGTCATCATAGGTAGACCTCAACTATGAGAGACAAAATGAGAAAACAAATCCAGAAAATCACATTGTCTGATTTTTAAAGAATTTATTTGCAAATTATGGTGGAAAATAAGTATTTGGTCAATAACAAAAGTTCATCTCAATACTTTGTTATATATCCTTTTTTGGCAATGACATTGGTCAAATGTTTTCTGTAAGTCTTCACAAGGTTGGCACACACTGTTGCTGGTATGTTGGCCCATTCCTCCATGCAGATCTCCTCTAGAGCTGTGATGTTTTGGGGCTGTCGCTGGGCAGCACGGACTTTCAACTCCCTCCAAAGATTTTCTAGCCAGTCTCCAGATCTCAACCCCAGTCACTGTGTAAGGAATAAGCACTGATATTCCCTTATATAGCTGAAGGACCCTCCAGAATAGGAGAGGATACTCATGGGATTTGAGAGGATCCTTCAAGGGTTTGAGATTATAATGTGAACCAAAAGTCTACATTGAGGCTAATCATATCACTAAGGTCTGCCTTTTCATATGAGTTTATTTTGCAAATAGCCTGTTACACTTTATGGATTATATGCAAAAATTATTAATGCATATACACTGGATATGCAAATGTTCTGCATAGATAAGTGGTTCTCAACCTGTGGTATGCGTACCCCATATGGTATGCCTGGTAGTCCCTGGGGGTACATGCCTTTCATAGCAGTTACTGGCGCCCCAGGGCTGAGTGGTAAGCTACTTTCATCACTCACCACTTTGCTCCCCACTCCAGGCGCTGAGTGCTGATGTCAGAGCAGGCCCCAGAACAGACTAGAAGCATGAAGCAGAGTGGTGAGTGATGAATCCAGCTTACCACTTGCTACTCCAGGCACCAGTAACTGCAGTAAGCACCTCCATCAGTTATGATGGGAGTGTTCATTGAACTTTTAAATTAAGACCATGCATGGGAGTCCGTCTTAAGAAGGGGAAGACCTACAGGCAGTGCAGCATGTAATATAGAAATCTCTGGGTGTGAAGGTATTGTGGGGCCATTATGATACATGTGAAGGCACTGAGGGGGCCATTATGTTACATGTGGGGGCCATTAAATTACAAGTGGGAGCACTGTGGGATCTTTTATGCTACATGTGGGGGCACTGTGGAAGCCATTATGTTACACGAGCGGAACTGTGGGTGCCATTATGTTGCATGTGGTAGCCATTATGTTACATGGGAGAACACTGTGGGCACCATTATGTTATATGTGGGGGTACTCTGGTGGTCACTATGTTTCACGTAGAGCTATTGTGGGGGTCATTATGTTACACGTGAGGGCACTGTTGAGGCCATTATGTTTTACATGAAGATGCTTTGAGTGCCATTATGTTACACGTGGGGGCACTATAGGGGTCATTATGTTAAACATGGGGGCACTGTGGGGCCATTGCGTAAGTCATTTTTAAGAGTTTGCTACTTATCGGGTTAGGACTTTTTCTCTCTAGGAGGTATTTCACTTGAATAGGTTAAGAAACACTGGTATAGATGGGGGATGAACCTATAGAACACTATTACAATACTGTGTATTGTGACCATAGAGGGTGCTTATGCAATACTCTTGTATACTATATTTTCTTTAGAGTGTTGTGATTAATGGTTTCTATGTTTTTTTCAGGTACTATTTTACACTGGGAGAAAATTCTAGTCCTCATTTCTCAGTTACTGTGACGCCCTGTGACGTTCCAATTGAATGGAGCATTTTACACTACAAAGCATCACATGCATTCCATGGCAAAACAGCAGGTAACAATATGCCATTTTACCCTTGTAATATGTGAGATACAGTGTACAAGGTAGTGCTTTTAGGTAGATATTGCACTATTATGACATTTTTTTCAAGATCATATTTTCACAGAATTCTATTTTCCTTTGGCTAGACTATATATGTTATAATGGTAGTTTTTATTACCCATGTCGCAATATTGCAAACCATAAATGGAGATAAGCAGTGAAGTTGTCACTATGAACTCACAGACATGGAGGTTTAAAAAATGTAAAGATATTTTCCAAGTTCAAGCAAAAGTCTTCCAAATAGTGAAGTGACATATAATAATACAATAATCATTACTTACCTGTTATATCCTGCATTGTTGCACCACTGCTTGTCCAGTCCATTTCCCCCTGTGGGTGGCATTGGAGCATAGACTCTGGAAGAGCAGGAGATTTTCTAATTTTATGTCATTTCCCCTCTCACCGGCAGATTTTTGTCTGAAGAATTAGGATACATTCATATGACTGTAGGTGAAAATGGCTGTGAAAAATGTCCTTTTTTCATGGACATTTTGCAACCAAGGGGTGTCCGTTTTCATGGATCCCTCATACATTACATTGTATCGGGAGCTCCGTGAATATGGACAGAAATAGAGCATGACCTATATTTTGACGGCCTGTTACAACGAACCATCAAAATATAGGTCATGTGAATAGCCCCCATTCACAGATAGTGAAATTGCTTGCACAGCAGATGTAAACTGTCGTGTAAATATAGGGATATAGGGTAACAGAGGAGCTCAATGGTTGCTCTATTGCATGTCTTCCAGCTGCCACTGACTTCAAATAGCTGAAATTGTGTAATGGTTGCTACTGAATGGCACTGATATGGAAATCGTATGCCCAGTGGCCTCCACCAACCTTGACCATCCCTGCTGACATTAGACAACGGCCCACATACTTTCCATCCATTCTCCTAACACCACTGAAGATAAATATTACAAGTAACTCCCAATACTTTTTTGTCAGTTTTGCATAGTTTAATAACCTTTTTAATTCCTATGTTAATATTTTTCAGCAAAATATCGACACTTTGATAACTTCAAGTCCCAGTCCTACTACAAGACTGTCTCTACACTTTTCCACTACAAAGGAAATTCTGTAGAAAACTATGTTGGAACTTTTTCATATTCTTCACTCTTTGTCCTTGAATTTTTATCAACTGAGAGAGACACTCACATCTCAGTATACCTCACAACTGACTTAACACACGGAAATCTTTTCCCAGAACTTCCAGGAGATCCTCGGATTGATGTCACAGCAGTCAACCATAACTCTGTTTCATTGGTCTGGAAACCAAGTCCATCAGCAGTGAAGCAGAAAGACCACATAGAATATTGTATTCTAGTAAATGAAAAGCATAATTATAAAAGTATGTGTGCCGCTGATACTGCTGTTCGATCTGCGGGCAGGAAATGGCCGAAATTATCAAGTTTTCCAATTTCAAAGTATCTTGATGAAAATCAACGCGTTATGCTCCTTTCGAACAGTGATTTAAATATCATCCACAAAACCAGCAATATAGAGGTTAGACAGATATGCATCGGTGACAAAAATACCTACACAGTGTCAAATTTGAGTTCAAACACCCAATATTACTTTGATGTATTTGTGGTTAACCTCTTAACCAATGCTAGTGCTGCCTACACTGGCACCTTTGCAAGGACATGGTTGGAACCTAAACCCAAAGACATACCCCTAAAGGATGGCAAAATAGTGCAAATTAAATTTGATGGTAAACGACCAAAAGCATATAGCTTTCAATATCAGGCGCTACATAAAAAGGTCCACTTTACAATACAAGTATGCCGAGGACAACTGCGAGCTCTGATATCAAAAAAAGGCAAATTATTGATTTCAGAAACTATTCAAGGTTTAAGACATATTACTCTTAAAGGTAAATTCATGGAAAAATACTTGGCTGTTTTTAAGCCAGCAGAACCAGCAGCAATTACATCTGCTATGATTCAGGCGTCATCCCACATGCACAAATCTGTATTCCCTTTTTTTCCAAATAGTCTAAAAATCAAGTCTTTCAACAAACTGAGAACATGTAACTCAATAACAATCGCCTGGCTTGGTACCCAAGAAAGGAACATGTACTGTGTCTACAAGAAGAAACTTGAAGAAGACCAAGTTTGGAGAGAAATGTCCAGTATTGACAATTGCTCCGGACCAGAATCCCGGCCAAAATCAGAGAAAGTATTGTGCAAATATTTCCATGAAATCAATGTGCAGAGAGCAGTGACTACAGAAACAATTGGCGGGTTAGAACGAGGCACGTCCTACCTGTTTGACATATATCTTATTGGGTCTTCAGGAATGCTGGTTAGGTACCAGAGTAAAGTCGTGAAAACGAGAAAAACATGTTGAAAACTGAATTTGTTCTTTTCAGATCTACAATTAGAGGAAAATTCTAAATGCTTAAAATGAATGTCCACCAGTTTTGTTGATTTCTTAATATATCTTTATAATGGGTAAAGCTTTCTTTTCCTGACAGACACCTCCAAGTCGTGTATATTGGTGTAACCACCAGTGGTGAAACCTTGGCCATGTGCTGTGTGATTATGGGATAGTACATCCACAATATTTTCCAGTTTCTTATGTACATACATGCACTACATAAATTGTATAGTGCATATAAGCATTTCAACACTGTAAACAGTGACTTCAGGCAGCAAAGGGGCAGTCAGGCACAGAAAAAGAGAGGTGCAGTGCACGGATTACAAAAAAGAGCCTGAGCAATTTCTGCTACTAAACAGTCACCTCTAGAGGCAGCACTGTCTTATTATTGATTTCATTGTATTATAGTATCCAGTTAGCTCCTTATCTCCTTCTAGTGGTGGCTTCAGGTAGCCACAATGCTGTGGCTACAGTTAGCCATACATGGCTATGTAATGGTTCAGAGAGATGTATTAAGAAATCATTTTGAAAAACCTTGGTATTCCAATGTGGACATTCACTTTAAGGAGAAGAAACCAAACTCATTTCTCCAAGCCAGATCAATCCTTTCACTTTTGTATGAGACAGACTGTAATATTTTTTGTATATGTTATAAAATCAATTGAGGATTTGGAGGATGCCTATGATACGCTTACAATGTTTAGCAAGTTTTTTCCCTAGTAGAAGTTTTTTTTTTACAAGTGCGTTTTTGTCCGATATATTTATAGTTAAAAGGGAATCATTACATCGTAATATGTAAGAGGAATCATTCATGCAAATTGCCGAATTGATATCCCATCATTTTGTTGGCGTATAATACAAGTGCGTTTTTGTCTGATATATTTATAGTTAAAAGGGAATCATTATATCATAATATGTAAGAGGAATCGTTCACACAAATTGCCGAATTGATATCCCATCATTTTGTTGGCGTATAATATAAATGTTTCTTATGAATGTGTACAGTTTTCATTTTGTAGAGATTTGTGCCTGCTCATAGTCTCCAGTTTGTCTCTCGATATTGCTGATTTAATTAAGAAACTTTGTCATAAGTGAATTTAGGAATTTGAAGCTTAGCAGAAGACAAAAGGCGCGCTAGTGTCTATACAGATATATTAAGGAAATGAATCCGCACATAGAGTGCATTATGGGTAGATTATTTCATTGATTACAGTAAAAAAGAAAAAAGCTAATTTTATCGATTTAATGGATATTCTATTATTGCATTATTTTTTTCTTTATTCTTCTATTTATTTTGTCATATGTTATGTATATGATTCCATTATGTGGAAATTTTGTTGTAATTTCATATGCCAGGTATGTACTTTTACATTGTCTTTTTTAAATTACATTAGCTTATCAATAGTATAAAATCTAGCAGCATGTAGTTTATCTGTGTCAACAGAAGGCACATACCTGCGTAGATATGTATGTCATCACAAAACCACTTTCAGATTATACAACATATAATTTTCATCTTTATTGTTCTGTTTTCTGATACCAATGATTCTGATGCTCTACTAGTAAGGCCCACAATCAGTTCTTTGGAGTATGGAGGAGAAGCTTGTTGGATACAGATGGAACTTCCTGCAACCATTGCAGTAAGCCTAGGTTCACATCTGTGCTTGCATTCCATTTGGGGATTCAGTCCCCCATTCTGCAAGCAGGACTTTTCTCTTCGCATTTTTTGGGCGGAAACCCGACGGACCCCATTATAGGCTATGCGTTTTTGGGTCCCCAAGTGGACCTGAAGAACGGAAACCCGAGCTCAGGTGTGAACCTAGCGTAAAGGTAGCTATGTGTATGCAAATGGTTTGCAGGCAACCTGATACTGCAATCTGCAGAGTATGATAAAGTGGGAAGGGACTGCAAGAAGATAAATAAACATGCAGTTACTGCTAAGGTGCCCAGCCACATAAAAGTAAAAAATTTTTGGATTTACGAGCTAACTGTGTATTGTGGAATCTCAACCAAAAAAAAGTGTTGGACATGTTGAATTTCAACATGCCTGATCCTTTGTTCTCATTGGCTTATACCACTATCTTCATTAAGAGCTCATGTTCGCTCTTTCTATATAGAAGCGTTCAGTAATCATTTGTTGAAAATGTATAACTAGTTTTTGACTTAAGATGCTCATACACTTTCAATAGCTGTCAACCAAATACTAATTCAGATGACAATTGCTCCTCTTACCTTCCCCCCATGCACATACACAAACTTGATTTCAGTGTGCATGTGTTGTTAATACAAGAGGGGAGTAAACTATATAGCCATATACAGTACAGACCAAAAGTTTGGACACACCTTCTCATTCCAAGAGTTTTCTGTATTTTCATGACTATAAAAATTGTAGATTCACACTGAAGGCATCAAAACTATGAATTAACATATGTGGAATTATATACTTAACAAAAAAGTGTGAAACAACTGAAAATATGTCTTATATTCTAGGTTCTTCAAAGTAGTCACCTTTTGCTTTGATTACTGCTTTGCACACTCTTGGCATTCTCTTGATGAGCTTCAAGAGGTAGTCACCTGAAATGGTCTTCCAACAGTCTAGAAGGAGTTCCCAGAGATGCTTAGCACTTGTTGGCCCTTTTGCCTTCACTCTGCGGTCCAGCTCACCCCAAACCATCTCGATTGGGTTCAGGTCTGGTAACTGTGGAGGCCAGGTCATCTGGCGTAGCACCCCATCACCCCATCTTCTTGGTCAAATAGCCCTTACACAGTCTGGAGCTGTGTTTGGGGTCATTGTCCTGTTGAACAATAAATGATGGTCCAGCTAAACGCAAACCAGATGGAATAGCATGCCGCTGCAAGATGCTGTGGTAACCATGCTGGTTCAGTATTCCTTCAATTTTGAATAAATCCCCAACATTTTCACCAGCAAAGCACCCCCACACCATCACACCTCCTCCTCCATGCTTCACGGTGGGAACCAGGCATGTAGAGTCCATTCGTTCACCTTTTCTGCGTCGCACAAATACACGGTGGATGGAACCAAGGATCTCAAATTTGGACTCATCAGACCAAAGCACAGATTTCCACAGGTCTGATGTCCATTCCTTGTGTTCTTTAGCCCAAACAAGTCTCTTCTGCCTATTGCCTGTCCTTAGCAATGGTTTCCTAGCAGCTATTTTACCATGAAGGCCTGCTGCACACAGTCTCCTCTTAACAGTTGTTGTACAGATGTGTCTGCTGCTAGAACTCTGTGTGGCATTGACCTGGTCTCTAATCTGAGCTGCTGTTAACCTGCGATTTCTGAGGCTGGTGACTCGGATGAACTTATCCTCCGCAGCAGAGGTGACTCTTGGTCTTCCTTTCCTGGGGCGGTCCTCATGTGAGCCAGTTTCTTTGTAGCGCTTGATGGTTTTGGCCACTGCACTTGGGGACACTTTCAAAGTTTTCCCAATTTTTCGGACTGACTGACCTTCATTTCTTAAAGTAATGATGGCCACTCGTTTTTCTTTACTTAGCTGATTTTTTCTTGCCATAATACAAATTCTAACACTCCATTCAGTAGGACTATCAGCTGTGTATGCACCTGACTTCTGAACAACACAACTGATGGTCTCAACCCCATTTATAAGGCAAGAAATCCCACTTATTAAAACTGACAGGGCACACCTGTGAAGTGAAAACCATTTCAGGTGATTACCTCTTGAAGCTCATCAAGAGAATGCCAAGAGTGTGCAAAGCAGTAATCAAAGCAAAAGGTGACTACTTTGAAGAACCTAGAATATAAGACATAGTTTCAGTTGTTTCACACTTTTTTTGTTACGTATATAATTCCACATGTGTTAATTCATAGTTTTGATGCCTTCAGTGTGAATCTACAATTTTTATAGTCATGAAAATACAGAAAACTCTTGGAATGAGAAGGTGTGTCCAAACTTTTGGTCTGTACTGTACCTCTGGTAGAGGCTTATCAACCATGAAAACAATGGACCAAACATGTGGAAATTCAACATGCCTGACCCTCTATTAGGCAAAGGCCCCACGTTGCGGAAACACAGCATTTTTTGTTGCAGATTTTGCTGCGGTTTTTTGAGCCAAAGCCAAGAATGACTACAAAATGAATGGAAAATATAAAAGAAGTTCTTATACTTCTACCTTCTACTCAATCCACTCCTGGCTTTGGCTCAAAAAAAGTAGCAAAATCTGCAACAAAAAAAAGCTGCTTTGCCGCAACCCGGGGCCTTAGCATCACCTTGACATCGTTCGTCAAGGAGTGTCATTAGGTTCCCATGCACATAAAATAGTCATCTAGTTCCAGACTTGCCCTTACGTGTCGGAACACCGTTACTAAAGTTTATGCCCAACCTTTAACAATTTTACATGGATAGATAAAAAAAATGTTAGGTAGTTTTGAAAATATATTGCACTGCTTATCTTGCATTGTCCCTGACATATAGCTTACATTGTTGCTGCATTCACAATTCATTTGAATTCAGAGCTGAATTCTCTATGGACTTTCTCTGCTGATTTGCATTCTGAGAGCTGACATCTTTACATTAGAGACTATACAGTAATCTGATGTAGAGAAATCTATTTTAAATAACAACTAGCAGAATAGTAAATGCAGCTCCGGGCTATAATACAGTATATATCTCAGTGTAAAATAAGTATAGCAATGTATATACAGTGTAATAACTTTATCTAAATTATACAGATGTATAAGCTGTAAAATGGTGCCCATGAGTGGACAAACCATTTAAAGTCATTAGCACTAAAGCAATTCACCAAAGATTTAATAGATACAAAGTTAGTACTGTAGTTACTATAGTAGGTTTTTGCATATGTGGTGTTTAAAGTATGTGAAAGGTTAGGTAGTTTACAGTGAACGACAGAGCACCAGATATGTCTTTTACTATGGCCGTTTATTGTAGAGTGTGATATGTATCACTAGAGTCAGATATTTTCTTTCTTTTTGCAGTATTTCCTATTTTATTCTGAATAGCATCTATGAACAAAGATACATCATTAACTTCTGAATGAACACTAGCAATGGATATGTTATATATGGTGTATGTTGTACGTCTGTGAAGGTTTTCTATTAAAATTCTATATTCCCAATGTGACTCCTATTGAGTACAATGATGAAGAAATAGAATTCTTTCAGTGCTGTGGTCTGACATTGAGCTCTTTACATCAGAGGACAACTATTTTAATGTGATGGAAAAACAAAGCCCATACCGTGTTATTATCGTTGTGAGCACAGTTAGTATCTAATAATACAGACAGAACAGAGTATGCATGTATTCTTAGTAGATAGTTGGCTTCAATGATACTTGTAGGACAGCATTGAGTTACCTTGTAAAAAAATGTCTATTAAATAAAGGTTCTACAGAAGTTCAGGTAAGTAAGGTCATTTAGCCTTTCATTAGCATATCCCAATTTACAGTACTATGCAAAAGTGTTAGGCAAGTGTGATAAAAATGCTGCAAAGTAAGAATGCTTTCATAAATACAAGTGGTAATAGTTTATTTTTGTCAATTAACAAAATGAAGTGAATGAGCAAAAGACAAATCTAAATAACTTCAATATTTGGTGTGACTAGCCTTTGGAAGAAGAGTCCTGGGAGTAATGATATGACCCCAGAGAGTATTCCTCTGCGGACTTCCTGCTTCAATTACACCTATACAGAAACCGCTAGCGTTTCTGTATAGGTATAATTGACATGCTGCGATTTCCAAAAACGTGATGGTTTTGGAAATCGCAGCATTTCCGCTGCGGGTATTTTTTTGCAATGTGTGGATGGGATTCTCTAGAATCCTTTCCACTTTGCAGAGACAGCAAAACTGCAAATGCGTTTATGCCACTTGGGGATTCAGACTAACTCTTCTATTTCTGAAAGCATTCTTTCTTTACAGCATTTTTTTCACTCCTGCCTAAAACTTTAGTACTGTATAGCTGTAAATGTGAAGTCTAGTACATTAACCCCTTAAGGATCGGGTCATTTTTCTTTTTTGCAATTTCGTTTTTCCCTCCCCACATTCCAAGGAGGGACGAAAAAAGAAGGTGTGGAGAATTCGTGATCAGAAGCCATTGAAAACGCAGTACATGTCCCAAGGGGTCCAAATAGCTAGAAAGGCATCTACAGTGTTATTAAGACTCGCAGTTAAAAACTCAAGGCTACGAACATCCTTCATTCTAGCAACTCAAGGAGCGAGGAGCCACATTCCTCCAGTTCATGGCAATAAGGGTCTTAGCTGCCGTGCATAGATACAGAAAAAGTCTGGACATTTTCTTGTCCAGGTGTCTGGGAGGGAGGTTCAGGAGGTATGTAAGTGGGTATAGAGAAACTCTCTGGAGGAAGAGCGTATCCGTCATTGTGCTGACCTCTCCCGAGGAAACCCAGGATCAGGGGGCATTCCCAAAATATTTGGTACAGCATGCCCGTCACATTACGACAGCGTAACCACTCCGAGGGAATGATCGGGTTCAAAGTATGCAGCAGAGCAAGGGTGTGACTCCAGTGCATTAGCAGCTTATATTGGGTTTCCCTGAAGGTCACACACTGGGAGGACTTCATAGCCCCTCACCACACAATCTGCCGCTGTCTTGGGGAGATAGGTTGGCCCACCGAACATATATCTATGAGTAGGAGGTGAGCTACCATTGGGAGAGGAGAGGAGTTGGTAGATAGATGAGATAAGACCCCTAGTAGAGGTCCCTGCTCGACAAATCTCATAGGTAGTGGGGAGTAATAGAGTTAATGAACAAAGTGAACCATCTGTTGATAATGGACCCATTCTGTGGTAGGGAGATTCATGGTAGAAGTGAGGTAGTCAAAGGACCTGAGCTCCAACATTGCAGGATAGACCATGTCTGCAAACCGAAACAGGCCTGCCCTGGACCACACATTAACCACAGGGGATAATAGGCCGTCAGGCAAAAGAGGGTAAAATAAGATAGAGACCACTGAGGAGCACTTAGATGCCAGAGGAAACAAGGACTGGCATAGAGACCAAATAGTTCTAGTGAAGCGAATGGGGCCAAGTAAGGGAATGAAGAGGGGCGTAGGGGGGAACCAACCCACAACAACGCATTGGGATGCATACATGCAAGCTAGAGTTTCTTCATTTCCACTCATTTAGTATAGGCAGACAAGGATGCCCAAAACGGGATGCAACGCAGGTGGATCGCCCAATAATAATGCAGAAAGTGTGGGACAGCCAATACCGCATGCTCTCTCCCCGCCAGCATCACAGAGTGAGTAATACGATGACACTTAGCATGCCATATGAACTGAAAGATGGCCTTCTGCAGATTTTGGAGGTCTGCTCAAGGAACAACTACCAGAAGCATCTCAAAGTAATAAAGTAACTTAGGAAGGAGAGTCATCTTGACCGCAGTAATTCTCCCCAATAGAGAGATAGGTAGGGAGAGATGGCAACCCTGCCTAGTGCCGTTGAGGATAGAGAAAGGAGCTGAGGAAGAGTGAGGAAGGTTGACTGCCCTGTGGTGGGAGAGGAGTAAAGAGACTGTATTGCCTTAAGGAAAGCTCCTGAGAACACAAAGGCCTCCAGTATGCCTGACATAAAGGACCAATCCAGGCGGTCAAAAGCTTTCTCAGCATCCAGACTCAGAAGAAGGGCAGGGGTGGAATGATGGTTGGTAACCTCAATCAAGTCCACAGTCCTAGTGTTGTCACTCCCCTAGCGACAGGGGACGAAACCCACTTGGTCCTTATGGACAATGGAGGGGAACCAAGCATTCAGTCTGTTGGCCAGGATTTTAGTGAAGAGCTTCAGGTCAGTGTTCAATAAAGCAATGGTGTGGTAATTAGTACAGTCCTGCAGGTCTTTACCTGGTTAATATGGACGGTGTAAGAAAGGAATTGAAGAGGTCCAAAAGATGATTAGCCAGTTCACTTTGGAAGGTTTTATAATAAAGAGGGGTGAAGTCATCTGGGCCAGAGGCTTTACCATTGGGGAGATCCTTCAAGACCCCCTCCAACTCCTTGGCAGTGATCGGGGCATTAAGAGTGGTCAGGGGCCAATCTAGGTGATCCACCAGCTGGTAGTATCCATCAGGGGAGTGTAATGCCAAGGGAGAGGACAAATTATAAAATTTAGAGTAATAACAATGAAAGGCCAACGCAATAACGTCTGGGTGGTATTGTAGAAATCACGGTGTGGGGTGTAGAAGTCACGTGGTGATCCCTGTGGGTTGTCGCCAAGAGGGTATGTGCTTTGTTGCCCTGCTCATAGTAGCGTTGGTGCGTGTACAGGAGAAGTCACTGTACAAGGTAAGTTTGAAGATCGTGGAGATCCGCACGAACTAGAACTAGTCAGTGGAGGACCCCCAGGGAAAGCATGCCATCCGCGTGGAAATGAGGAACCTAATGCTGGCCTGCAGCAATTGCATCTGTGATTGTCTATCTTTTTTAAGCTTAGTGGTCACCACAATACAATGTCTCCGTATGACAGCCTTATGGGCTTCCTACAAAACCGCAGTAGTTGCGAGGGAGCCAAGATTATCATGGCAGTACGCCGTGAGGTGGTATCGCAGTGCAGATATTGTGGAGGGATTGTTGAGTAAGGATTCGTTTAGATTCCAGTGACAGCGTCTCGTGGCCATCAGGTGTGAGGACATGGTCACCACCACCGGCGCATGGTCAGACCAGGAAAGGGGACCAAAATCAGTGTCAATAAGCAATCTAAGGGTAGGAACATTCCCAAAGAAATAGTCAATGCGTGTATGGGTATTGTGAGGATGGGAAAAGGAAGTGTAGGAGCGCGCCGTAGGGTTATCTACCCGCCAGAGGTCATACAGAGCATGGGCATGAATTAAATGCCGGAACTCTTTAGATAACTGGATTTGTGTGTGATGCAGGGGCCTCTGAGGCACTGACAGGTGATCAGCATGTTCAGAGGACACCATATTGAAATTGGCACCCAGCAACCAAGTCGGAGATGGATGAGAGCGCAAACGAAGTAGGACCCGACACAGTAAGGAAATCTGAGAAAAGTTAGGGGCATACATGTTACAGACAACAATAAGACTACTGTGGAGAAGGTCCTCTGGGATGATGTAACGGCCCTGTGGGTCGATGTCAAAAGCCATGACTGAGATTGGACAGGAACAGGAAAGGAGAATAGCTACCCCCGCCCTGCGATGATCGGGAAAGGCAGAGGAGGCAGTAGGGAAGTAGTGTTTGGCAAAAGTAATCGTCCCTGTGTGGCGAAGTTGGTTTCCTGCAAGAATGCAACATCAGCGCTCAATAAGCGAAGCTCCCTGAGAACTAGTCGTCACTTAATGTTGCAGATAAAAACTATGGCCATATGCATGAGGCTTAACCAGTATATAGGAGAACACATACAGCTGACTGTGTGCAGGGAGAGGAGAAAATTATTTTATTATTCTCCTGTCCCTGCCTGTCACTACAGATGATCCCAGGGGAAGGTCCCCTGGGTTAATTATCTATCAGAAATCATGCTTGCCATTTAACCCCTTATTTGCTGTGGTCAATGCTGACCGCAGCACCTAAGTTGTTTTACAGAAAAAAAAGTAAAAATAGACTTTTTTCCCCGTTGTTAATGAAAAAACAAAACACACATCACCACATCCATAACAAATCCTAATTCTACACCATAAACCTTAAAATTCAGATGTCAGAATTGATGTTTTCTGTTCATCTCACCTCTCAAAAACAAAAAGTAATAAAAACTGATCAAAAAGTCTCATGCACCCACAAAATATGATATCTTGCAAAGCTACTGTACATTGAAATACAGTAAATTCTAAAAAGTTATGAAAACAGGAATGCAGAGAGGGATAAAACGTTACTGATTTAAGGCTAAAATGTGATAGATCACTAAAGGGTTAAAATGCACATAAGGCACCAGAGATATGTGCCAGCAATATGTATTTGAGTCATAAATTCATAGTCTGAAAAAAAAAGTAAATAAAAAGGGACATTATCCAGAGGGTTTTTGATGTTTTTTTCAATGTGACTGTCAGGGGGTTGAGGATCAGTATTATGCATTAATATAAATACCCATTCCCGTTCTGAGTGGAATTTCTTAAAAGAACAGTATTATGTTTTAATATATAGTATAACACTTGCATATAATAACACAATAATTCACACAATCACAAACAATGGATAAACAATGTAAATTGTATTTCCAAACAAGGACAAGAGTCATTTGGATTCTCGGCAATAATGAAAGCAATGAAAGACTTCTTAAGTACTTGCAAGCCCTTTATGGACATGCCGTTTCATGGCACTGTCCTCTAGTCAAAACAAAATTAGGACAATGGAGTCTATGATTTTAAGTGACTTTCAATCTAGAATTACACAGTTATGAAATGTCAAGGTCTGCACACTTAAAAAACCAAAACATAATTTATGGTATACAATACATATCTAAAATAGTGGGACTCTACAAGCAGCTGCAATGCAGAGCAAATGGCAGAACTGACACTTGCCATGTTATTACAGTTGCCAATGGATACATATGTCTCAGAGTATGAGTCAGCAATGCCAAAGATTAAAAATGTCAAATTTTGAGTAGAAAACTTTGTACATTACATCAACACAGCCGTTCTCTTCCTTCACCCGAAGTGTTTATTATGTAAGTCAGGGTCAGGCAAGCTGTTCAAATGTCAGTACTAATTTAATGAGTACATTAAAGTAAACTATCATGACAGACTGATCTGAACCCAGATTCCAAGGAGATGAATTTCATCGGGAAAAAAACAAGCTTATATGAGAAGTAGCATCTATTATTTCATGTCACTCATCATAGGATTACATTTACTTATACTATTCCATAATAACTATTATAACAATTTATTACTACTAAATTGTAGTCTGATTGTTATCTAATTTACAATTATAGACAATCTCAATCCAACTAAACTAATAACACATAGTTGAATGGTTTACATTTTTTATTTACTACTGTGAGCAGACATCCACAATGCAAAGAACAAAAAGTAAGTGAACCTTTCCATTAATGATTTTGCAGAGAGATGACTTAGTTAAAGAGATGAGATTACTGTGAGCTTCAATGTTGCTTTGCCTATTAAATAAAGGCACACAAAGCCTGGTTACAGACAAATCCGATCTTTTCGAGAAAAATTGGTGAGTGTGAACTATGTCTCCATGTAAACAACTTTCAAAAGGCCTCAGAAGTGTTATATACAAGATTAAACAACAAATCACTGAAGGCTAAATTTAACTAACAAAAACATACTTCATTGCAACCAGTGGAATATACACATCCAAATTTACTTATTTTACATATACATTAAAACCAATTCTGAATAAATGGGAATATAAGATACTCAGGCCCCAACATCAGTTTACTAGATATGGAGGGATATGTCAACGTGACCAGGGAAAACTACAACTAGACAGCAGATCAGATGAGAATACTGATCGATAATTATAAACACAGTTGCCACTTAACAGTCTTCCCCTTAGGCCGGTTGCAGACGACTGTGCTGCAACCAGCCTGCCGTGAATTAAAAGCACGGGCTGTACACAGGGGACACGAAATAGGAGCCACGGAAGCATGGGCCACAAAATAGACAGGAATAGGACCTGTCTGTAACGTCCTTGCCTGTCCGGGCTTTGGCGCCGTCCTCCGGGCGCACGCTGCGGCGCAGGAGGCGTGCCCGGTTGTAATTCTTTCCTTGGGTTTTTCTTGTATTGTCTGAACACTGTCCTATTCCCTCACCTCCTTAATTGATTTTCCACCACGCCCTTCTCCTTCACCTTGCTTTCCCCCTGCTCCACTAAAAGTTAACTTTAGTCCTGCTTTTGTGATTGACAGCCTGTCCTCCTATCAAGTCTGGGGCGGGTTCTTTCTCCCTATTTATTGTTTGCTCACTTTCCCATTGGTGCCTGCTATTGCATTTCGCTTACTGGCTATACTCCTTGTTCCTTGTTGCCTGCTCTTCTGATTTTCTGACCACTGGCTTTGACTTTGACTATTCTCTTGGATTTTGATTCTGTACTGCATTGCTCGATTGTTACCGACCCCTTGGCTAGCTGACCTCCCTTTGTTGTTTGTGCGTCCTGTCTGCGTTCTGTGTTGTCACTTATTCAGAGTAGGGACTGGCTCCAAGTTGTTCCTGTCATTAGGACAGTGAGACAAGTAGGTAGGGACAGGGTCTGGGTCAACTTTAGGGCTCACTGTCTGTATTCCCTTCCTCTCAGGTTTTTGCAGCAGCACTGGAGAATTGCTCAACTGGCAATTCCCTTACAGAATAGCAGGCCGTAAAAAATAAAAAAAAATGTAGCCCTTCTACTGGCATGGCTTCTATTCAGGACCTTGTGACTCGAATGCTGTCATTTCCCTTCCCAGGGTTAAAATGTTACTCCCGGATAGGTTTTCAGGGGACCGAAGTAAATTTGAGACGTTCAGGGAATCATATCTATTGTATTTTCGTGTCAACCCTCATGCTTTGCAGTCTCAGATGGTGGGGGTGGTCATTTCCCTCTTACAGGGGGATCCACAGACTTGGACCCTTAAACTCCTCCCTGAGGCAGAGGAGTGGACAGATCTGGAAAAAATTTTTAAGTCTTTGGGGGCCATTTATGCTGAGCCTGATCAAATTGGACTTGCCGAGTCCCAACTTCTTACGCTCCGGCAAGGTAAACTATCCGCTGAAACTTACTGCTCTGAGTTTCGGAAGTTGAGTATAACAGCAGGTTGGTGTGACTCCGCTTTGAAAGCTCTTTTTAAACAGGGCCTGAATGATTCAGTGAAGGATGTCTGGGTAGGTCACCCTGATCCCCCTACCTTAGAAAAGGCCATGACCTTAGCCGTCCGCATTGACAGGAGACTCTAGGACAGACGTAAAGAGAGGGTGGAGAATGGTCCCACTAAGTCTTCTGTCTATCCCTCTCTTTCTGTTAAAAAATCTGTTTCTCCTTCTGTCACGCCTGGAGATGAGCCTATGCAGTTGGGAGCACTGGATACCAAGGCTAGACGAGAATATCATCTCCGGAATCATCTCTGCCTGTATTGCGGCAAACCGGGTCACCTCATCTGAGACTGTTCCATCAAACCACGTACACCAGCGGAAAACTTCAGGGCTTGAGTGGTATTCAGAAGAACCACTCAGGCGGTCAGGTATCTTCTGAAAAATCTCACAAATTGATGTTACCTGTGTCTCTGTCCTTTGGGGGCAGATCTCTTTCTGGGCAGGCCCTAGTAGATTCTGGGGCTGCCACTAACTTTGTTAAATTTTCGTTTGTTTCTGCTTTACGTATTGAACTTGTATCATTAGATACTCCTCTGTTGGTTACTGGGGCGGATTTTACTCCACTGGCCAGGGGTAAAATCCGTTTTAAAACCCCTTTACTCTCTTTGCAAGTGGGCTCAATAAATACGGAGCTCATGAGTTTTTTTGTTATGGAGGATCTCTCGTCTGATATTATTTTAGGGCTTCCCTGGCTAGACCTCCATAACCCTACCTTTGATTGGCCCAAAAAACAGTTAGTGAAATGGGGGAATCGGTGCTCCTCCCATTGTATTGCTTTGCATGCCTCCGATTGTCTCAGTGAGGAGACACTTCTTCCTGAATTTCAGTCTGATTTTCATGATGTTTTTGATCCTAAAGCTGCTGAAGTTTTACCGCCGCATAGACCTTACGATTGTGCGATTGAACTCCTTCCCGACTCCTAATACCCTAAGGGAAGGATCTTCAATCTTTCTGCTCCAGAACGAGAGGCTATGCGGGATTACACTCAGGATAGTCTTCTTAAAGGTCACATCCATCCGTCTCAGTCTACCATGGGAGCTGGGTTCTTTTTTGTTAAAAAGAAAGATGGCGGACTGCGACCATGTATTGACTACCGAGAATTAAATAAAATTACGGTTAAAAATCAGTACCCTCTTTCCCTGATCCCTGATCTTTTCAATCAGATTGTGGGTGCCCGCTGGTTTTCTAAAATTGACCTCCGTGGGGCATACATTCTGATCCGGATTAGAGAAGGAGATGAATGGAAAACTGCGTTCAACACCCCGGAAGGTCACTTTGAATATTTGGTAATGCCTTTCGGGTTATGTAATGCACCCGCAGTATTTCAACACTTTATTAACGATATCTTTAGAGACTTTGCTCGGTCGTTATGTGGTTGTCTACCTGGATGATATTCTAGTGTTCTCTCCTGATTGGGCCACACATATTGAGCATGTTAGGAGTGTTTTGCTACTGTTGCGTCAAAACTCTCTCTTTGCCAAACTGTCCAAATGCCTGTTCGGAGTCCAAAGGGTCACCTTCCTCGGTTACGTTATTACTCCCGATTCTTTTTGTATGGATCCACTAAAAGTCATGGCTATTAAAAACTGGGAACGCCCCTCCAACCTTAAAGCCCTACAACTTTTTTGGGGGTTCTCCAACTATTATCGAAAATTTATTAAGAATTTCTCTTCTATAGTGAAGCCATTGACGGATCTCACAAAGAAAGGTGCCGATGTGACCAAATGGACTCTGGAAGCGGAAGAGGCTTTTGTACATCTCAAGAAATGTTTTCTTGAGGCTCCGATATTAGTTCCACCAGACTATGATCACCCATTTATTATTGAGGTTGATGCCTCTGAAGTGGGGGTTGGTGCCGTGTTGTCTCAGGGCTCTGAAAATTTTACGTGTTTGAAACCTGTAGCCTTCTTCTCGAGGAAATTATCTCCTACACAGCGCAACTATGACGTTGGTAATCGAGAACTCCTAGCCATTAAATGGGCATTCGAGGAGTGGAGACATTTCCTAGAGGGGGCCAAACACCAGATCACAGTATTCACCGATCATAAGAACCTACTATATCTGGATAGCGCTAAGCGACTGTCTCCTAGGCAGGCCCGCTGGGCGCTATTCTTCACACGTTTTAATTTTGTGAAGACTTATCGTCCAGGCTCTAAAAATGTATGGGCTAATGCCCTATCTCGCAGTTTTGGTCCCAGCGGTGCCCCTAAGGATGTCCCAGATAAAATCTTGTCTCCCGGAGTGGTTCTCGCCATTATTACTCCTTTAGTGGTTAATTCACAAGATCCTGCTCCCAGTAATACTCCCACTGGGAAACTATTTGTACCTCCAAATCTTCGTCTTCGTGTTTTGGAGGAAATTCATTGTTCTACCTTAACGGGACATCCCAGCTTCGCTGGGACTAAATACCTTCTCTCCCGCTCTTACTGGTGGCCGTCCTGGTCTCAAGACGTATGTGAATTTGTTGCTGCCTGTGAGACATGTGCTAAGATGAAGATTCCTAGGAGATTACCCGAGGGCCTTCTTCATCCCCTTCCTATACCTAAGAGACCATGGTCCCATTTGTCAATGGACTTCATTACTGATTTGCCTTGTTCCCAAGGGAAGACTGTGATTTGGGTTGTTGTGGATAGATTCTCCAAAATGTGTCATTTTGTACCCCTAAAGAAAATTCCTAGTGCTCCACGTCTAGCCTCGTTCTTTATTAATCACATACTCCGCTTGCATGGTGTACCGGAAAATATTGTATCTGATCGGGATGTACAATTTGTCTCTAGATTCTGGAAGGAATTTTGTGGTCGTCTGGGGGTCTCTCTGTCTTTCTCTTTCGCGTTCCACCCTGAGACCAATGGCCAGACAGAGAGATTCAACCAAACTTTGGAACAGTACTTAAGGTGTTTTGTGTCTGATGCTCAAGAAAAATGGAGAACCTTTCTTCCTCTAGCAGAGTTTGCAATAAACAACAGGGTTAACGTCACCACTAAAATGTCTCCATTTTATTGCAACTATGGTTTTAACCCCAGGTACTCCTCTCTCCGTAGCACCGAGTCTGTTAATCCCACTGCCAAACAGACTTATCAGCGACTGTGCACAGTCTGGGCCCAGGCTCGTCTGAGCCTGGTTAAAGCCCAAGAATATAAAAAACGGCAGGCAAATAAAAGACGCTTACCTGGCCCTGAATACAGAGTGGGAGATCGAGTCTGGCTGTCCACTAGGAATCTGCGTCTTAGAGTTCCTTCGGGGAAATTTGCACCATGTTACATTGGGCCCTATGTCATTTCTGAAGTCATAAACCCAGTATCTTTTAAATTACAACTTCCAAGTTCTTTTCGTATCCACAACGTCTTCCACAAGTCGCTTTTGAAGAAGTATATCTCCCCTGTCCTTACTTCTTCCAGTCCAGCTGCGCCGGTGGTGGTCCAAGGGGAACTAGAATATGAAGTAGAAAAAATTCTGGATTCCCGTCGGGTGCAGAATGCTGTTCAGTACCTTGTGCACTGCAAGGGTTATGGCCCGGAAGAGCGAACGTGGGTTTCTGGTAGGGACCTACATGCGCCACGTTTAATTAATCTCTTTCATCGCCAGAACCCTTCGAAACCTGGTCCATCTGGCAAGGGTCCAGAGGCCCCTCGTAAAAGGGGGGTACTGTAACGTCCTTGCCTGTCCGGGCTTTGGCGCCGTCCTCCGGGCGCACGCTGCGGCGCAGGAGGCGTGCCCGGTTGTAATTATTTCCTTGGGTTTTTCTTGTATTGTCTGAACACTGTCCTATTCCCTCACCTCCTTAATTGATTTTCCACCAAGCCCTTCTCCTTCACCTTGCTTTCCCCCTGCTCCACTAAGAGTTAACTTTAGTCCTGCTTTTGTGATTGACAGCCTGTCCTCCTATCAAGTCTGGGGGAGGTTCTTTCTCCCTATTTATTGTTTGCTCACTTTCCCATTGGTGCCTGCTATTGCATTTCGCTTACTGGCTATACTCCTTGTTACCTGCTCTTCTGATTTTCTGACCACTGGCTTTGACTTTGACTATTCTCTTGGATTTTGATTCTGTACTGCATTGCTCGATTGTTACCGACCCCTTGGCTAGCTGACCTCCCTTTGTTGTTTGTGCGTCCTGTCTGCGTTCTGTGTTGTCACTTATTCAGAGTAGGGACCGGCTCCAAGTTGTTCCTGTCATTAGGACAGTGAGACAAGTAGGTAGGGACAGGGTCTGGGTCAACGTTAGGGCTCACTGTCTCTGTATTCCCTTCCTCTCAGGTTTTTGCAGCAGCACTGGAGAATTGCTCAACTGGCAATTCCCTTACACTGTCCTAAAAGAACTAGGAGTGCTGCAATTCATAGTAAGAAAAAGGAAAATATTTATCAACTCATCTATGCCAGTTTTCTGGAGTAGATGTGTGATAATATGGCATATATTTGGCACAAAGCCATTTCTTGTGCCAAACATGCACCACATCTCCTGTTCTGCATCTCATTTGCAACTTTCCACGACTGCGAGCAGGGACACTTCAGCCTAACATATTTGTTATAACTCACACCAGTTGTCGAGCATTTTACAGTCACTGTAAAGTGGAGGGATGGTAGCGAATCCCATCCACACATTGCAGAAAAATACATTCAGTGGACATGCTGCGATTTCCAAAACCGTTGCAACTTTCCTCGGAGTGCTCACTTCAAGAGCACAATGGGCAGTCATGAAAGAGGTAATATATTGTCTGGCAAGTGTCTATATATTTTGTTGCTATAATTATATACAATTTATTTGCAATGGAATGGGCATTGTTGATCTGTAAAATACTGTATGTGAGAAAAACACAGTTAAGTAAAAACTTCAAAGAGACTCAAAAATTACTTTCAGTAAACATTAATGTTTAATACTTTTAATAATTATTCCATAACATGATTCTCTCAGATCAAACAAAATATAATGACAAGTGAAAAGAACATGTTGACATATATAGACTTCTTTACTTGGGAATGCACCTAGCTTTAATTTGATCTGATCTATTTCATAGATATTAAAATGGCTGTCTCATGAGAGATAACCTCTTAAAATATGGCTGCTGTGGCTCTAGCTCCTGTTCCTGGGACCCCCTGTAAACTGCTGATTTTGCAGAGGGAAGCCAAGGCCAGCCAAGTATTTGTATTAGAGTACTCACTAGGAAGCACTTAGGGTAAGCAGAGCACTGGTTGTCCTAATCTACACCATTGGGTTAGCTATAATGACAGGGGTGGTACTACAATTTCTCATTATAAATTGGTGTAGTTAGCAGGATTACCAAGAAAAGTGAAGGAAACATGGTAGGAGACGGATGGTGTCTTTCCCTGTCCTGGAGATTGGAAAATAGGTGGCCATGGATGGGAAGAGGGGTAGTACTGAGGAAAGCAGACAGGTCATGAATCAGCCTAGGAAGGAATAAAGTTTCCTGGAGTGGATGGATTCCACCACACAGGAGAAATGAAAGATCCTTGCCAGAAATCCAACTGTGAGGGATTTATGTGCATCAGTGAGGTGATGGTGCTATATTCTGGAAATATACTATACATACGCAAGGTCCATGGTCCAGAGAGGACATTTTTCAGATCCCTGGAAAAGATGTCCTGTACCAGGTGATGACAGTAAAGGAAAAAACAGAGCAGTCTGGACCGAGTATTCGGCGGTTAGGCACACCATGTCGGGTGATGACGTCCAGGAAGGAGAATGCATCCACTATGTGAACATAAATGCAGCTGCTATCTCAGCAGGCATTGAGTGCTGTTTACCATAACAGTTTTTGGTGACATTTTGTTATGCCTTTTTTGCTGGCAGTTTTGAAGCTGTATAGAGAAGCATGTGAACAAAAAGGCTAAGCCTAGAGTATACTAAGTTTCGCAATAAAAACATTACTGACCTCAAAAACACTGTAAGGCCAGGGCCCCGTGTAGTGTAAACGCCGTGATTTTGCCACAGCAAAAAACACTGCGTTTCACAGTACCTGCAAAATGGATGGGATTCTGGCTAATCCCATCCACACATTGCAGAAAAATATCTGCAGCGGACTTGCTGTGATTTCAAAAATCGTCACGTTTTTGTAAATTGCAGCATGTCAATTATACTTACAGGAACAATGGCATTTTCCATACAGGTGTAATTGAAGCAGAAAGTCCGCAGAGGAAAACTTAATTATTTAAAAATTCTAAACTCAAATATTGCAAAAATTTCGGGTTCAGTAGAGGGGGTACACCACTCACAAACTATATACTATTATACTTTTCAGACCCCAGAGTATAATGATTAGAGGCCCGTGGAAGGTGACAAACATAAAAACCAGTGTTACTCACCTCTCCTGCGCTCCGCTGCGACTCCCTGCTGTTTTCAGTCCTCTTCAGTGACATCGTGACACCAGCCTGACCCACATGACGTCACTACAGAGGCTGAAGACAGCATGGAGCTGTGCCGGGGAGGTGAGTAATCCTGGTTTTTATCTTCACTCACCTCCCCTGGACCTCCAAACATTATATTCTGGGGTCTGAAGAGACCTCTGAGTATAATGATAGCAGTATTTGTTGGGGTTTGCCTTGCTGCGGGTCCACAGCCTTTTTACTGATCCACGATCCTGCTCACGGCCACTTCCGCTTACCCTTCTTCCCTCCAGGGGGCCTACTCCAGCAGATAATGGCCTATTAAAAAAAAAAAATGATTTTCTTTTGGGAAAGGAAATCGTAAAACAAAAAAAAAAAGTTAAAAAAGTTAAAAATAAAGAATAAACAAATAATATAAAGTTAAAAAAACATTTTAATTAAAAAAAAACAATGTAAACAATAAAATAAGCAAACTATTTAGGTTTCCTCATGTGCATAAAAGACGGCAGTATCTATACTAGCAATAAAAAGTGATGAAAAAGTCATACATTCCAATAAAAAATACAACTAGCCTCACATATAAAGAGCCTTTACATATCTCCATCAACAAAACGGTAAAAACGCTGAATATGTGTAACCCAGGAAAATAGTTCATTTTTGAAAAATGACGTTTTATTAGTAAACGTGGTAAAATATGATAAAATCAATATAGGTATCGACACAATCGAAATAACCCACCAAAGTAGCCATTTAATTTTTAATGCAGATTGAACCTTGTAGGAAAAAATGATAAAATTGAAGTTTTTTTTCACATAGACCCCCAAAAAAACGTTAATAAAAGCTAATCAAAACATTATATGTACCCCAAAATGGAGCCAGATTAAAGTACAACTCATCACACAAAGACTAAGCCCTCACATAGCTATGTTGACAGAAAAATCTAAAAGTTATGGATTTTGTAAGGTGGGGAAGGAAAATAAGAAAGCATTAACGTCCAAGCTAACCTGTGACCATAAAGGTTTGATGCCCATCTGTGGTTCTTCAGGATTGCCCACACTCACTTCCATGGAGCTAAGCAGTTTTCCAGACACAACCCATGGACAGGTGGGGTCCAGTTCCTAGAAAGCAGACGTGTTTTATAGTTCTGTACAATCCTTCGTTTTCCTTGTAGTGGTGATAGACTGCTCCAACAATAAAGGTTAGCAAGACATTTTTTCAGCATTTATTGTTCAGAAATAACATTTTCAAACAAAGGCCACCCGGTCGTAGTGTCATGTTCAGTTTTATTTTGTAGCATCCATTTAGAGATCCTGAGCCTTAGAAAAGGACCACGTATAAAAGATTGAAAACTCTCTTGGCCTTCATACTTTAAATAAGTTAAGATAGAGGTTTTTTGTGTGACATTGAGTTAATGGATTGTAGAGAAGATGCACTTTGATGTTACATCAATGAGGCGTGTGATTGCTTTGGTGAATAAGATAAGCCTGAACTATAAAATAGGCCATGAAACTAGATAAATTGAAAAAAATTTTTTTTGAAAATTCAGCAGTTTCTCTAAACATGTGAGCTCATCATTTTTTATCTCACATTATGCTTTACAAAAGACTTTCTGACATGCATATCATATCATTTTCCATCATGACTACAACTTTAACATCCCTTTATTTGTGCTGCAAATATATAGAGCTGTAAAGGGGCTTTAATGGAGATGCATGGGATATTCTCCCCTAAAAGCATTACCTCTGTACAGACAGCACATGACAGCTCGTGTATAGTAAGCTCGTGTATAGTAAGCAGTACTAAGAAGCTATACACTGTCCATGTAGTGCCTAACAGGCTCCATGTGCATGAGCCCTTATTATATGGGGTTGATTATAAATGGCAATAAAAACAAATCACTAGCTGAAAATGTAATTCCCCTTTGGGCCGGGGCCCCATGTAGTGTAAAATTCGCAATTTTGCCACGGCAGAAACGTCGCATCAAAGACCACATCATTTTATAGACCTTGCAAAGTGGATGAGATTCTGGCTAATCCCTTCCACATATTGTAGAAAATAATCCCCAGCGGAAATTCTGCGATTTGAAAAACTTGGGTTTTTGCAAATCACAGCATGTCAATGATACCTATGGAAACTATGACGGTTTCTGTATAGATATAATGGAAGCAGAAAGTCCGCAGAGGAAAACTCTATGGACTTTCTGTGAAAAGCGCTGTGGGAATAACTGCAGTGTGTTAACGTCGCAGTTTTTCCTGCGGTGCTTTTTCGCTGCTGCCTGCTATGTGGAGCCTTAACATTAATGGGGTTTTCTGAGATTTTGATATTGATGACTTCTCCTTCGGATAGGTCATCAATATAAAATCAGTGGGTGTGACATCTGGCACCACTAGTGATCAGCATTGCAAAAGGCTCCATCCTTTAAGTAGTGGCCATGTTGAGTTACTTTAGCTCACTTGAATGGGAGCCGATCTGCAGTAACCTGATATACACACTACACAGTGTAAGGAAACATATGATTCTGATTCCACCCACTGGCATATGTTGACCTGCTGGATGTCGAACCCCATCAATTTGATATGGATGGCCTGAGAAAAAAAAAAAGCCAAATTGTTCAGGGGTATAGTGGCATTCAAATGATGTATGCCATTTAGCATATTGTATTTGGTGACTGGTCCTCTTATAAGATAATAAGTGCACATGCAGTAGAGAGAACAGAACCAGTTATCTAATGGTGGACTGATGGGATAAAGAACAAGTCAAACAAGAGTGTATGGAGTTGCCAGAAACATTACCAGAAAAGAGTCAGAGTCCAAGTCATAGTCAAGTCCAGCAGGTCACAGCAATGGTCACATCAGAAGAAAAAGGGTAAACCAGAATAGCAAACCAGAAATCGGCACCAGGAGATCAGCAGTAACAGGGAGTATTCACAGGAAAAGCAAAGAGCCCAGCTGCAGAAAACAATTGCCAGCAATGACTGATCTACAGCATACCCCACCTTAATCCTAGATTAGAGGATGAAGCAGGATTCTCATTGGGTCTACATCTTAATATTCTGAGACTGAGCAAAGCTTGACTAGTGGTCATTGCTGCAAGCAGGAACTGGGATGGTGAGACTCCTGACGGATAGGCACAATGTCAGAAGTGTGTCCACATTGATATCAGCGGCATGATGGAACAAGCATGTTCGAAGCTTTATAGATTCGTCCCCTCTATGCAGCGGCTGGGTAGTTCCCACTGAACAATCAGCGATCAAAGTATCAGCACTGACTTCCATGCCCTTTGTGCCAACTGGGAGCTCCCTCAACACCCACCAGTCATTTAACTCTGGAGGTAAAGAATACTCGGTGTAGTTTGGGTAACCAAGGCGTATGCTAGCCATCGTGCCCAGCCATCGCTTCTGCACCTGTCCCAATATCATCCTTATTGCACATAACCCAAATTGAGCATCACAAAAGGACCAGTGAGGCTAAGTATTCTTCCAACAGGAGCTGATATAATAACCGGCTTACTGCCATATAGTGTACATATGATCGGAGGCATGCATAACTGCAGAGTAGCAGGCAAGATGCTGACAAATAATAAAGGGGTAAATGAGCAAATAGTAAATAAAAAATAAAGAACCTAAAATTGTGAGACTCCTTCAGTACTGAACTGGAGTCCTAGGTTCGAATCCAGCCAAGGACAACATCTGCAAGGAGTTTGTATATTTTCTCTGTGTTTGGGTGGGTTTCCTCCTGTTTCCTCTCACACTCCAAAGACATCCTGATAGAGAACTTAGATTGTAAGCCCTATATGAGACACTGTTCACAATATCTGTGTAACGTGCTGCAGAATATGATGGCGCTATATAAGTAAAATAAATAAATAAATAAATAAATAATAGATACTGCTAGGAAAATGATAGTTTAAAGACATCCCCTAATGATCATATATGGACCATGTGGCAGATAAGATTAAATAAAACTAGTTATCACATCACGGGTAGAGGATGGGATAGGTGGTCATCCTAGAAAAATCAAGATTTTTTTTCAAACAATTCTCTAAGTTCCCAGTACATGCTAATAGGGAGGACTCCAAGAATCCAGCTCTGAGTATAAACTACAAATTTATCCAATTATGTATTATCTCTGGAAAGGTTTTTCTTTTGTTAGGTTTGATTCCTTCATGTGGGTGTAGGATCTTCATTTATTCACATGCAAATTAAGTTTTTCAGACATAACAATGGCATGTGTCACACAGAGGCATGTGTCTAGTCTTGGGTTATGGAGAAGAGGACATGGTGGGTTTGGAAATTTTGTAGAAATTGAGGGAAGAGTCCAATTAAACTCCAGGGTTGGGGTCTTTTACTAACCTGAAGCCATTAGGGGAATATTTTCATATTGATTTATTTGTGGACCTGGCATTTGAGGAATTAAGGTGGTTGGACGATCGATCAGTCCTGATGTCTAATAATTTATCAAATGAGAGGCACTGGTGAAGCTGAAAAAGAGAAGGGTCATTCTGAAGGCATCTGATAAGGGGGGCAATATTGTATTTATGGATGATGTTGGGAAATGTGTAAAAGTGACATCTGGGTGCAATGGCTGGTATGTGTCTTGGTTTACCTGGATTATGATGAATTTTCTTTACCAACATGTTAATGTTGACATTCTGATTGGTATATATATATACCAATTTCTTGTAACAGGGTCCAGCCTTTTGCATCATTTTACAGACAACACAATAAATGTACCAAATTCCAAGGTTGTACAAAATCTAACAAATGAACAAACAGGTCACTATGTTAGCTTATTTGACAAATAGAAAGGTTCTTTGACATAATACTATTGTTTTACCCTTCATTAAAATTGTACAGTGCTGCGGAATATGTTGGCGCTATATAAATAAAATGTATTATTATTATTATTATTATTGTCATTAACAGTGCTTATAAATAGTACTTCAAAATATGTTAATACAATGGCTCCCCCTACAGGGATTCTGGGAATTACAGAAATCTGGGACCTGCAATACTGACTTCTCTTGAAACGTAATTTGCATAAGCTTGTATCCATAATACAAGGAGAGAATATAGTCTGCATTATATACAGTTTTATACTACAGATTTCTATAGACTTATTATTGATGGGACTGCTGGGTACACAGTGATGAATGACAGTCTTTCTATGATAGCTGTGTAGCTTTGGTTGAAGCCACTTTTAATATATAATTATTATTCAATATATAACTAGATTGCTGGTTAAATAAACCCTTAATGCAATAAAACATTATTCACTTGGCTCCATTTTCAAGTAGAAGTGATCTAAAAACTAATAGGGATGTGACACATTCTCGTGTAAGCAATTTTTGTCCATCATTTCAAGGTTATGTTGACATCGGCTATCGCAATGGTTGTCAGTATGTCACTGTATTCTGTGTCAAGTTCTGAAAAGTTACTGCTACTAACTGTTACTTCTAAATGACTCTGATTTACCTAGACAGGTTCTGATATTTGACAGTATTCTGATATACCCATCCTGAAAGGTATTGAGAGTTTGGAGGAAAGTAAGGGGGTTGCCCAGTATAAAAAATATATATGGTAGCTTTCTTCCAGAAATAGTGCCACAATTGCCCGTAGGTTGTGAGTGGTATTGCAGCCCATGTTCATTCACTTCAATGGAGTTGATCTGCAATATCATAAAAAAAACCCACAAACAGGTATGTTTCTCCAAGAAGCAGTCACCAGGCAGAAAAGAAGGACCTCTATGGACGTCTATGTCATCAATAATGTTAATTTATTTGTGTCTATTAAAACAACGCATTTTGCACTGCCTTTTTTTTTCTTTTCTTATTGCACAATGCTGTTTCTAGAAGAAAGCAGCCATGTTTTTATAATTCTAGACAACCCATTTAATGACACTGAAAGTGCCAGTACATCTCTATGTCGTTATGGATCCTTCTAGTTATGGCTTAGGCTAGGTACACACTAGCGCTCGGTTTCCGTTCGGGGATTCTGTCCCCCATTCCGCTTGAAAAATTCAGAGAGAAAAGTCCTTCTTGATTTTCGATGGAAACCGGGCAGAAATCTGGCGGTAACTTTTTAAGCAGATTAGGTTTCCGTTTTTTGGGTTCCCAAGCGGACCCGAAGAACAGAAACCCAAATGCTAGTGTGAACCTAGCGTAAGTTTACATTGCAAAATGACAGCAAGCAGAGATCTAGAAAAATGTGAGGAATTAATACAGAAAGTATATTGGAAAATTGTATAGGTTTTCATTGTACAACATTTAACATTAAGAGTTATCTGAAACTGGACAACCCCTTTAAGTTTAGAGGAGAAATTAGAACCTCTGTGCAAATGTGCCATCACAATGGACCCATCATTGGTCTCTGTTTTGCCTAATGCTCTTTGCACACATCTGTGTTCAGAGTACGGGTCAGTAAAAACAGATTGGTAACCATATGTCATCCGTGATTTTCACTGACCCACACCTTTGAATGAATTGACCAAGCTGCAAATACGGACAGGTATATGACCTGCTCTATATTTTGTATCTCCTTTCTAAGGCCCGGACACATATCTGTAGAAACAACGGATATTTGTATAGAGCCATAGAAATTAATGGGTCCGTACTTTTATCCGCAATTGCAGATAAGAATACAGTTGAGTGAATAGAGCATAGAAGTTAACTATCAATTTGTAAAACTTAGAAGCTATGATCATCAGGGGTCCAGGTGAACAAACGCAAAAACAATAGAGTAGAAGCATTCAGCTCTACTTGAAGAATCAAGTGTGCAGTATATGGATCCACAAAAACCACCAGTCTGTACACTGCACACTCCAAGGAGAGCTGAGCAGTGAGCCCCTTTGGCTTTTATTAGATCTGCTCAGCTCTCCTTGGAGTGTGCAGTGTACAGACTGGTGGTTTTTGTGGATCCATATACTGCACACTTGATTCTTCAAGTAGAGCTGAACACTTCTACCCTATTGTTTTTGCATATTGTTTCAGCACTTTTGCCCCTTTGTTTTAGCAATTGGTGAGGGTCATGGTACCTGGACTCTCACTGAATATGACTCCTAACATGTCACTATGGCACGTCATAAGTTACAATAGTTACAAATAATAGTTCCAGTATAAGGCCAGAAAGCAATCTACTCCTGCTCCAATGGATATATGCTCAGTATACCATCAATGACTACCTATCCAGTTCAGGCTAGCAGATGTTTTCTCTTGCTGACAGATGTCTCCTCAGATGTTTAATAAAGTCGACTTGTGACTGTGACAGAGCTTGGTCAGTCACAGACTGTGGTATCCAGCCCTATGGAAAAAAAAAACATTTAGAGAAAAAGGTTTAGAGGTTGTATGTTATCTGCTATTCATGGGTGACACTATAATACATTTCCCATCATTTCTACAGGGTAAGTTGTAGATGTCAGATGTAGGACATATTTGTTGTGGGCTCATGCATCCTAAGACAGGTCTTGTTTCCTTAGGTAAGCTGAGACAATTCTCATATTCTTGTATTTACCCAACATATATATCAGAAATTCTAAGATCTAACACTATATATTTATAAAACCATATCATAGATGTTATGGCAATATCTGAGTCATAGCATTGTGAAGCTGTGTATTTACAGGGATATGTCTATAATAGTGGAGCTGGTTACCAATTTTGGTGCCTGGTGCATGAAGAATGTCATAAAAAGCAAGAGTAGTGTTGGGCGGCAACAGAATGGGAAGTATCATCTCATTATTCTTTTTATTCCATTCTTATACTATCCAGCTGCAGTACATGTTGCGGAAACACAGCTTTTTATGTTGCAGATTTTGCTGCAGTTTTGTGGCCAAAGCCAAGAATGGCTACAAAAGGAATGGGAAATATATAGGAAATTCTTATACTTCTACCTTCTGATCAACCCACTCCTGGGTTTGTCTCAAAAAAACGCAGCAAAATCTGCAACAAAAAAAAGCTGCGTTTCCACAACGTAGTGCCCTGGTCTAAATGAGTTTTCTGTGATTTATATATTAATGACCTATCCTTATGACAGGTTTATGGGATTTCCACAGATCAGCTGTGTCAAGAGGGGCAGCACTCAGCATCACTGCAGTCTCTTCTCTGTACCAAAGAATGACGTTCACCGGTCATATGGTACAGGAGAGACTCAATGGGGCTGAACTGCAATATCAAGCAAGATATGCAGAGAAGAGGCTGCAGCGCTCACCAGAACATTGTGGCATCTTCAACCAGCTGATCTGTGGGGATCCTGTGAGGTGGACGCCCACCAATAATATACTGATGACTTATTCTATGGACTGGTCATCAATATGTAAGTCCCGGAAACCTCTTGAAGTTTTAAATGAAATGTTTCAATTCTTCATAAGTTACCACTTAGGTAGAGCTATGTACTAGGGAGCTGTGAACTTGGAAACTATACTGTGAAATATATCAATAATAACTAACCTTAAAGTCCAGGCTTAGAAGCCATGTGAAATGGGTTTTTCCACTGTCTCCATCAATAGGCCTGAGAACAATACAGGTGAGACCAACTTCTGCCCTACAACAAAATATATATATATGTACATATTAGTGCTTTACAACAGCAGACTAATACTGGTAATAATGCCTCCTATAGATGTGTTGATAATTTGACAGATTGTAGCAAGTGACCAGATAACTCTGATTTGTGGTTAAATGTCTGTTTTGTCTCAGTTATCTGAGAATTTTCCATTTATGGCAATGCAAATCAATTTCTTTGAGAGGTTTCCACTTAGCCGATGTTTTACTTGTACAATACATTGGTGCATGTTGTATAAGTAATTTATGGAATGTGAAAGAGCAACCAAAGAGAAAGAAAATCCCCCATGTACAATCCCTTTGCATAATCAACAGACTGCTATGAGGAGAGCTGTAGCAGTGATAGTTGCTTCTCTGCACCGAGACAGTCTTATCCCACATTCACATGACCGAGTTTCAGCCGTGACTCGGTCCATGTGTTGGCCAGATTTACCAGCCTGAACCGTATGCTGGGAGATCCAATCAATAGTGGGTGTATGCGGCACTCTGTAATATAGTTCAATCTGGGTGCTGTTTGTAGGGTCCCAATTCAATATATAATAAGAATTTCAACAGAACAAGTAGTATTATTTGGTACAATTCACACAAAGCACAAGAATTAAGAGTGATGTTTAAGCCAATCAAGTCTTCATCAGACTCAAGAAATCAAAAGTATAAAATCAATGTACATTGCAGTGTAGAAACACATATATGCACATGACGATGATTCATTTATATCTATCTATATATATATATATATATAGATATATATATATATATAGATATATATATATATCTTACTCTGGGCCTCAGGTAAACCAACCTATGGTATAGATGTTATAAATCTATATTACAATATCACATGGTATAAAACACACCTAGAAGAATATTTAATAATAGTGTATCAAGGAGGACATCCAGTAATAAAATAAATCTTGTGATAGTCCTAAGGAAAATGAGTCAGGTTACCGCCCAGTTAATGGCACGGTAATTGGCCATAAGTGACCCCTATTTCATTTCAATAATATACCATGTTTGCTGTCCCATTTAATACCATAAACTCTGATACTTGTATTCCACATCCTATAATTCCTGTCCTAAAGACACTGCATGACGCAATATTATTTCTTATGCCATACTCTTATGCAGCATACTATAATTCTATGCTACTATGACTCTATATACTAAGAGACATATGGGATACTTTAATGCATGTGTTATATGTCATCCTTTATAACACCACTGTCTACTTACCCCACTGGGTTATTGCTACTCTATCTCTACCTTTACTATACTTTGGTTGTTCAACAAGGGATTTATATCTTTGGATTGCGCTCCAACTATGCTGTAACCTTGACTCCTTTTCCTTTTTATGCCACATGATATTGTTTTATATCATGTGATATTGTAATATAGATTCATAACGTCTATACCATGGGTTGTTTTACCTGAGGCCCACAGTAAGTGAGATATATATATCTATATATATCTATATATATATCTATATATAGATATATATATATATATATGAATAATTGTCACATTTATATATGTGTTTATACACCACAGTGTACAATGATTTATACTTTTATTTCTTATACAGTCTTATGAAGGCTTGTTGGCCGAAACGTTACTCTTAATTCTTGTGCTGTCTGTGGATTATAGAAGAAGTGCCCTGCTCAATCTTGCTGTGGATTGTGGCTCAGACTCATTAGCCCAACATGTCAGGGGCTAATTACAGAGAAAAGCTGTGGCAGAAAGTCAAAGCTCTGCTTCAGCTTTCCACTGCTGCTACAGGGCCTGAACTTGGCAAGTAACCTGAGGTCGAAGACCTCAGTGTACTGTACTTGGATTATATCTAGGAGGAATAACAGATTAACAACACAATGCAGAGTTATAAGAAAAGCTGCTTCAAAATAGGTTTTTTAATGGTGAACACAACTATTTTTTTTTAAACTGAAAAGGTGACAAATCCCCTTTATAATGGGTTTTATGAGATTAAAAAATTGTCATTGCATTCTTCCAGAAACAGTGCCACATTTGTCCAATATTTAAAAAACCCTTAGTATTTTTAAGGGTTCAGATGTGCCTACCTTATCATTCCTTTCTGAGGAGGCATCAATTGAGAATCCGTGGCAGTTCCAATAAGATAGAGCGATGATCCTTTTCGGTAGCAGTGTCGCACACTCACAAAGTCTCTCTGGCTGACCATATTTGTGGAATTCTGTGCTGTGATTTCTCTCGTCAATAGAGTATTTCTTCCAATCCTTTGTAGAATCTGGGATAAATGGATAATTCATAACAATGCTACCACAATTAAGAGACATAAAAGTGTAGAACCTCATAGAAATATGAACCTCATTCTAAGTATAGGGCAGGTGAAAATTTTATGATCAACATATTCATAACCCCCAAAACCACTTCTTAGGCTTTTGATATACCCATATTAATGTATTTGTCATATTCATCAGATACAGTATTTGACTTATCAATTGCTGAACAAAAGGATGGGGAATATTTAACTCCGACAGCTTTATCGCTCTCTCTCCAACATCTGTGAAGAGGCCACCATACATATTAATTATTTATCTAGCCCCACCAAAACAGGTAGGTATGGCAAAAATTTATATATTTGGCCAATTTAAAGAGGACCTGTTACAAGGCCAATACAGTACATCATGCTAGCTATATGGGCGGTAATACTGAGTTTTCTCTAGGGGCAGAGTCTCTGTGTGCTGTATGTCATGCAGTGTTACCGCCCACTTGTTTAGTATACGCTAATTTATACGCTAATTTGGAACTGATGGATTTGGATAAAAAAAAACACCAAAACGCTCAGGGTGACAGTGACATGAGATGATGTCATTGGGCTTTTCAGACCTGGTAACAAGTCCTCTTTCAGACTAACCTGTGTTGTTTTTAGAGGGGCCTCAATTATGGTCCATAAATATTTAAAAATGGGTCAACTGCAATTCCCCAATAAATTTGTTAATTGCAGATTTATATAAATTCATTTGATAGTGGGGGCCTATCTAATGGTATCCTATGGGGCTGCAGGCAATGCTGGATTCTTGGATTCTTGATTGCAGGAATCCGTAACTGATTACATGATGACTCCAATATATTTCCTATGGACATTTCTATTCATGTAATTTCCATTTTCTATACTGGTTACACAGGAATGTTCCCGCCCATAAGTATTATCTTTATTACCTGAACTTTACTGATGCTTGGGTTCCACTGATCCATCTGTTCAAGTTTTTCAAAAAGTTGACTATAGATGTGTTCTGGTGGTGAGTCAATAACAGCTTCCGCTCTAAATACCTTTCCTATCCTTGGGAATGTTTTGCTGAGAATCCAGTCACCGTTCTCCTGCAGATAATAACAATTACAATAATTGAGAAGTGATATATGTAAATAGTCATGTGTGCACCTACAGTATGAGTTAGAATGCTGATGCCCCTACCTGGTGTTTTTCAGCCTGCCAGCCATCTTGTTGGAGCATACGTATTGCATTGTGAAGGGCGTCCTCAGCTTGGGAAAAATAAAACAAGTCTTGGCTGGAAAGCATTGTGGTTTCTTTGATGTCAGGAGTTTCATTAATTCCTGTGAAATGTAGCATGTGAGTTTCTTATTAGGATATGCACAAATGTATTTTTTTTCCATACAAATTTATGGTATGTACAGTTTAGGTCATCCGCAAGAAGCCTTAAATAATACAGACCTTTCTGTTCACAGGTGTCAAGGGGTCATTCCACCTCAAACATGTATGGTAGATCTACATGACATGTGGGGGTCCCACCTGTGTGGGACCCTTACCAATCCCCAGAACAGGTTCGAAGGGTTCCTGACCCTTATGCCACTTGATACTGTGACCACTGTCTGGTACAATCACAAGAAGAATGAACACGTATCCCATGGATATTCCTTAAAAAGGACCTTTCACCACCTAACCAATTCTAGTTCTTAGCATCTATTAATACGTGCTGCTCCATTGATTCCAGCACAGTTGCTTGGGAACAGTGGGGGCTAGAGGAAAAATTCCAACTGCACCAGAATCAGTGGAGCAGTACCTAATAATTGATATAAAGAGCTGGACTTTTTGGAGGTGGTGAAAGGTCCTCTTTAAATGTCTAAGCTGGGAATATCCCTTAGGCTAAGGCCCCACGTTGCGGAAACGCAGCTTTTTTTTTGTTGCAGATTTTGTTGCAGTGTTTTGAGCCAAAGCCAAGAATGGCTACAATAGGAAGTTCTTATACTTCTACCTCCTGCTCAATCCACTCTGGGCTTTGGCACAAAAAACCGCAGCAAAATCTGCAACAAAAAAAGCTGCGTTTCCGCAACGTGGGGCCTCAGCCTTAAACAGTAAATCCATATGTGGCAGATTTCTCACAACCTATTCATCTGCATGAGTCTTGCAGAAAACCATGCACTGCTGCATGCAACATCATTCAGTTGTAAATTATTTTTCAATCACAAAAAATTTTGCAACAAATTTATTGTGTGAACATATCCAAACAATTACTATTTGAGTTTACAGCAAAAATTCAGGAGTGGATTCAGGAAAGAAAAACTGTATAATGTTTCTATTTTCTATCGTGTCGCTTAAAAAAAAATTATTAAAAATACTGATCACGTACTATGTGTGAATGAAGTCTAAATAAAGTAATATCACCCAGTAAATCCAGAGACAGCTGCAAGTCCCTGGGCCTCGATTGTGACCTTTTCTCTGCTAATTTTTGAGCTTTCCAAACAATGTTACCATTATTTATGATGTTACAGTTACTTGTCATCTGTTCACAATACTATGACAATATATCTGCATTGTTTTTTCTGCAAGATGAACGGATGTCTCTTTCATTATGCATATTCAGTTCAATAACAGTTTTTCTTTCATAGTCCTCCATATGGCTAACTTCCATAAATACATATTTATAGATACAATGTATAGACAAGATGTCAGTATCCCAACCCCCATTTTCTGTCAGCTACTGGCTATATTATAGTATCTCAAGGTTAACATTTACATGTTCTCTATTTAATGGTATATATAAGGTCAGGAATTTATAGTATCACTACATATTGAATTGACAGTGCTTAGCCTATGCATTTATTAAAAATGATGTTAAAGGGGTTGTTTCAAATTTACAAAAATATGGCTATAAGAAGAGGGTATGAGGGACACTCCAGTCCCTGACAGTCTCTACTTCATGTGACCATTACAACCAATCACTGTCCTCAGCGGTTATGGCAACATGTAAGGCCAGTGAATGACTGTAGCAGTCATGTGTACATGTTTGGCAAGTCATTGGTACAGGAAGGAATCAGAAATTATTGGGACCACCAAAGTGGCAATGCTGGAGCAGTGGATACATGAAAGAGGGGACTATATTTTTTCCTAATTCCTCACTCTTGTGCACATTCTTGTTACCCCAGACAACTTAATGGACTAACTTACCTAATTTTGTGCATATCATTTTCTGAAGAGATGCTGGTATATTTGGAAAGCCACTTTCTGTCTTCAAAATAAATTTTGACATTTCTTTTCCAAAAGCAACAATAGCAGGCCGTTGTAGTCCTAAAAACACATAAGAGATCCTGTCATAACAAATTCTTCATCAGCATATATGCATGACAAAAACAAAGTAGTTAGTGACAATTTCCGTAAAATAACCCTAATGCAGATACCTAATAAAATAAACTCTACAACCTCATTTTAAATATCAAGACAACACTGTGAAAAACTATGTCATTAGGCATCTGTACAGGTATATAATGATCTCCAGATGGTATATTCTAGGATCATCTTACAAAAATGTCAACCACATAGACACTTTTGCAAATCCCTATCCATGGTGCTGACAAAAGTCATGGCTGTAAGCATGGTTGATGTATTCCACTCTGTCACTTTTATAATGATGTACTGTATGTATGTGTGTGCAACCTGAAGATGAGAATATGCAATCGACTATTGAAAATGTTCTAAGGTAATGAGACAGAAGGAGAAAATGCTCTGCTCGCTAGAAATAACAAACTATTTTGTGAGATTTTGTTATTTGAAGGAGCAACAAGAAGTTTTAATGTAATATAGTACAGTCCAAAATTGCAAATTAATACCTATCAACAGGATATCCTATCCATTGAAATGACTACTACTGGGACCCCTGTTCTCATGGTTAATGGGGGTCCCAGTAATAGGACCCCTATCAATCAGGGATGTAAAGCTACAGTCTTAGGAAAACTCTTTTCAAGTTCATTTTTATAGAGCTTTCTGGATTCATGTGAGCAAAGTGTAAACATTGTAATAATTCTAATAATTTGAGATTGTTTACAAGACCTCTTTACTGACAGTGAATGGATTGATTCTAGCATTTATATAGAACCAAAAACCTTTAGTGTATATTCACATATGACAGTTATGTTGCATAAATTTTTGTGACTGCAAATTTATTCTGTGCATGTGAATGGGATTGTTTTTTGCAGCAGGCACAAGTCTCTTTAGATGAATGAGACAGAAATTTCTGCAACAAATAGACTGCATGTTTATATACCCTTAGAGGCATCTTAGTTCTCACAGCTGATGGGTTGCTACAACTTATATCTCAGCATTGGTTGTGAGAAGCTTTATATTCTATACAGGTTTTCAGCTTCACAAGTAGAAAAAATGAGAAACTGATACACAAAATATAAATGTGTTCCAGAACTTACATTACTTATGTGGTTCTGATGTCAGCAGGGCAGAAGTCAGTCTTTGCTGCTTTAGGGCACGTGCATGCATCCTGAATGCTCTCATTTATCCATACTGTCTGAAAAAAAGCTGGTCTTGTCACCCATGGCAACCAGTCACATCTCAGATTTGACGTTTTGAATCCTATATGGTTGCTATGGTCAATAAGGTCAGTTTTTTCAGTATAGTAAGTTAGGCCAAAGGGGCTTTGCATTCCACTGTATTGTTATAGATATAATGATATACATAGATACACACTGGCATTGAATTCTATACAGTTTACTGGACAGTACAGTGGCTCATGTGCATGAGGCTTTACTATACACCTAAAAATCAGAATGACTTCAGTTTCTGTCCATTTTTTAAGGACACAGAAATCTTCAAACCATCAAAAAAGGAGAAATAGATCTTTTTTTAACATTGATATCTATGTTTGCATCAATTTTTTGCATTCATTAAACATATCTGCTAAACAGATGTAAAAAAAAAACTTGATGTGACTGTACCTTTAGTTTGTTATAGCTGCTGTTGTGTTGATCACACATAGCACACAGTCCCTATAACTCTTAATGGGCAATGCTGAAAGGAGGCTTGCTCTATTTTAGTCTATTTTTCAGACCAAAGATGCCCACTAAAGTCTACAATGGAAGGCATGAAGATGCCATCCATATACTGTCAATTTTCCAATAGCCCAAAAACATAGAAAAATATAGAAATTACTTTGTATGTGAAAACTGGATCATCCATGGACACAAAAGCCAAAGAATTATATACTGTCTGTGATCTACATGCCCTAAGACTGCAGAGTTCCATAAAAACATGTTCCATAGAGTTCCATAAAAACATGCAAGACATAAATTTTAAATACAAGTGTAATGTCTTTTCCTAGCTACATTAGGTTTCCGTAAGTTAGATTTACTAAGCTAAATATGCCAGATTTCTACTTCAATGTGTTCCAGAAAACTGGTGTACATGTTTTATGACAGATGTATTGCGTTTCAGATACGTTTTGAGCCTCCCTAGAATGTTTTGTCAAATGTCTAGGAAAGGGAACATGACTTAGAGTTAGATGAATCTCACATATGGGTGTAAATTATGCCAACCCAGAAATAGAACAGTGTCCAACATCTCTAGCAAGGTGCACCAAATCTGTCACATAGTGTGAGCCATTGTGATAAATTTGTTGCATCTTCTGCCTGTCTGGTCTAGGTTTAAGAAGTCTAAATTTAGGATACCTAGTAGTATATTTCCCCCAGTATCTGTGTGTGCACTGTACTTAGGATCTATGTACACATCGCTGTGCAGACCACATGATAGTTGCAGGGTCAATTTTCATTTTATTATTTTTGATGTGACAATGTAATAGCCATCATGTATCCACAAAGAGTATACAGTACATGATTCCCAAATACATGTAAAACTGTTTACAGCTGCACCCCCCAAAAGTCATTTATAATGATCCTTCCATATGAATGTAAAATATAGTGCACAATATACAATGTTAATATAAAAAAGAATCATTCAGATCCCCACTAAAACCTATTGCTCCATTTTACAGGAATATATATACAGTATATACACATTTCAGTTTTCATTCTGTGTCTTTATATGAATGCACCATGCATTTGCATGAAGCTTTTAGATATTAGTTTTAGTAATCTCATGACAATTTATAAAACACATGAATCATATATGTAGGTTAGATACAGAAATAAGTTACTATACAGTTTGTGTGCTATAATAGTATGATGTAAGGATGGATTAACTTAATACAAGCAATGCATTTTTATTGCTGGATTTAGATAACAGGGAATTCTGGGATATCTGACTCTCCCTAAACTGTAAAAGAATTGCTACATACTGTAAGCAATTAAAAGTGAACAGATAGACCTAACCTGTACATTAACATTATAGCTATAATACAACATATCAAAAAGCACAGAAAATATTGTTCCAAAAACAATATGTACTGCAAAATGGGATATACTGTACCAGTGAGCTTCCGGAGATGTTGGTGGGAAATGCCACAGCACAGTTTGAGAGTTGCAGGAAGCATGGTGTTATGTATGTGCAGGACGGCCTCCCTTGCTGGAGAGGCTGTGCATACTTCAGTGTCCTATCTTTATAGTTATCCTGAAGGCCAGCACCTGATGATAGGCAGCAAAGCTTCTAGATAGAAAGGCAAATGGATGGAGTCCAAGGACAGTGAAAGCCCAAAGGGAGGGGAGAGACAGGAAGGAAAAAGTTATCAGTCACAAGTTCACAAGCAAATATCTTTCATCTTTACTGTACACATCTGCATATGAAGTGCTATCTGTCTTGAGATTTGCATGGGCTTCCTCCAAGAGGCCTTGAATGAGAGAGACGCAAGTCTTTTTCTTAAAGGCATTAATACTGAAATGGAGGACATTTTAAGTCTTTACATCTAGATATGATCATGAAGGATCACCAAATGGCAGTTTGCCAACAATTGACACTAAACTTCATTTAGATAATATACTGGCTCCATATACAATAGGTCTCAACTATGAAGTATGTTTTGTACAGATATATAAAATGTCATATTTCTATATGTAGAAGAGTCAGGATGATCTATGGAAATGCCCCATATTCCTTCCCATAGTCAGTGAAGCCTGAAAATATGAATATGTTTGAATGAGTTTCATGTTTTATTTTCATGTACTTGCAAGGAGCACTTTAAATGTAACACAGCAAGATGGAAGACATGTACAGTATGTACATATCTGTCATGAACATTAGATGTTGCTGTTTCATCATCCTTTATCTATTACTTTGTTGTTGGAGTACTTGCTGGGGAATGGCATCACAGCTGAAGCCATCAATGTGTTCACATAACTGCTGATAAAAGTCTCTGTATAATGTTGGCGGCTTGTCACCACCGTGGTACTTCCAATGGTCACAGCTCTCTGCATGCTGCTACTCTGCTCCTGCTCATTCACATCAGGCTTTCTCCTCCTTCTCTTGCTCTGAGTCCTTAGGGTGTGCATGCTGACTCTCTCTGCTACTTGAAGGAATGACACACACTAGATTTTCCTTGCCCATCTTGACCACATTGTGCTATTTAAATCCTCCACGCACATACCTTGCTAACTTCTGAAAAGGTTTTCTGCTTTTGTATTTGTTGACCTTCTCCATTTCTGACTCTGATCTTGTCTGCTGATCTCCCATGTTTGACTTTGGCTTGCCTTTCACTTTTTGTACCTGTGCAACATGCCCTCACCTTTTGCCTATTACAGTTGTGAAGGGAATCTACCTGCTCATGAACTTGGTCCATATTTGACTACCCCTGGTGCTTCATGCCACTCCAAGAGGTAATGGGACAACTCCAAGAAGTAATGACCTGGTAGTCTCCCCACAGCAAACAGTTTAGGTGGCATAGTGGGTCCAAAAGCCGCTGTCTGTTGCACTCTTACTTGTTTCCGGACACTTACTTGATTGGTTATAACTCTTTTAAAGTCCCACGATGCGGAAACGCAGCATTTTTTGTTGCAGATTTTGCTGCGGTTTTTTGAACCAAAGTCAGGAGTGACTTGAAAAGGAATGGAAAATATAAAGAAAGCACTTAGAAGTTTCCCTTTTGTTAAATATACACCTGACTTTGGCTCAAGAAAACGCATCAACATCTGCTACAAAAAACACTGCATTTCTGCAACGTTGGGCCATAGCCTCAAAGTTTCTGGTATCTTGCACTGTGCTGGTGATAGAGTTTGTTATGCGAGTTTAATCCAGTAATTCTCTATATGCTTCCAATCTTTTGTTTCTGTCTAGCTAGTGAGCCTTTCCCAGGCGTTACCTGTCTATTTATATCTGTTCTGCCCTCAGCATGGAGCCTGAGCACTTTGGTCCATAGCTTTGCTAAGTCCTGTCAACGCTATTGCTTGCTTGTCCTGCATATTTACAGATTACCTACAGATTACCTATTTACAGATTGTATTGACCTTTGGCTTTGTTCATCACTCTGCATATGTCTTGTCTTCCTGATACCTAATACTTGACTCTGTATCTGTCTGCTCATTCTGATCTGCCTGTTACCTGATACTGACTTTGGCATGTCCTGACTCTGCTCATGTCGGTTCATCCAGATCCACCTAATACCAAGTACTGACTCCCTGGTCTGTACTTTACCATATTTTGTCTGTCTCTCTTTACCCTGGTTAGCTGCCATCTATACTGGGACCACTCTGAGAGGTAGCAACCTGGTAGCCTCCCCACAGCAAAGTCCACATCCCTGGGGTTTAAGGATGAATTATGGGCAGGTTACTTAGATGACACCCTATGGAATGGCCCAATGCACAATGAATTAGGTGGCACATTTGTTTCACAATCCACTATCTGTTACACATACCATCATCTTGGAACTTATCCAGAATCTTCTTCAGTTATGCTGCCCTAGGAATGTTAGCAAGACCAGCCCGAAAGGGTTACTATATGGACAGTCAGATGCAGGGAGATATTTCATCAATGACTGATATGAAGACAAGGGTGGTCATTAGTGAATAAATAACTGGGTCAGTTTTGTGTGTGCTTCTTGATCCTAACATGGGACCCCATTTCAGAATGTTGTAACAATGAGATACATATAATACATTTCGGCACAATAAAACTTTACTCCAACAGAATGTGCAGGACAAAAGGGCAATGTGATTGATAGTTACAGTCACAAATAGATAATAGTCTTGGTGGTTGCAGTCACAAATGGGTACAGAGCTTAGCAGTTTCAGTTTTTGGTAGGTTCATGGTTAGTGCTTACACTTTCAAAAAGGCTTACAGAGCAACCTAGTTACAAGTTTTAGCAGGGCCACAGTAGTTTGGTACACTTCCACAACAGAGGTTCTCATCTAGGAAGTGTATTGTAACCACTTGCAAGTTCCACAGGGACACTTCTGGCTAAGGAGAATTTTGGCCTCAGCAGTCCCTAATAAAGGGACAATCAAGTACAGGTTAAGATGCTAGAAGTAGCTGTTCACCATTCAGTAGTATCTCAGGCTTAACAGCATTTCTTTTGGCTGGACCCCACTTAACTCATAGACCGGGCCTGTACTTTGCTGTACAGTAGATCTTAGCAGTTCCATGTGAGGTCTCAATGCTGCACCTGACTCTCTCACTCATAGACCGGGCCTGTACTTTGCTGTACAGTAGATCTTAGCAGTTCCATGTGAGGTCTCAATGCTGCACCTGACTCTCTCACTTCAACAACAACATGAGGTCTTACATACATAGCCCAGCTTGGCCTTTGTATGGACCAAGAGACCCCTTCAAAGCTGAGGCCACAAGTGGAACAATTGTGTTTTTTTTTGTTACAGATTTTGCTGCATTTTTGCGAGCCAAAGTCATGGTGTACTTTTTAGAAGGGAAAAGTATAAGTGCTTCCTCTATGGCTTTGGCTAAAAAAAACAAAAAAACATAGCTATATATACTATTTATTTAGTTTAATCCATGGAAAAACAGACAGAATACAGATGACTTCCGTATGTTGTCCATTTTGTTCACAAACTCATAGGCTTAATGGACATCTGTGATCTGTAAAACAGACCAAAATAGAGCAGGTCTTAATTTTTATTTTTACGCATTCATGGTCTGTAAATAAAAGCTGACATGAGATTGAATTCAATGTACCTGTGTTCTGCCCCTACAAATATATGGATGGAACACATTCATATAGATTCATATAACTTCATGAAGGTCAGGTCGGGAATCCGGGGAACACACAGATCAAATTTCACGGGTGAAACTCACTTGTGTGAATCTATCCTAAAGCCCAAAAGGTACAGTACAGTATTGCAGGTGGTCAACCAAATATGGTTCTACATAAAGATATAAGTCTGTACATTATATTAAATATGTATTATCCAGCTGCATTGTGGCCACTGTGGTAATACTTAATCCAGCTATTCACAATGCATTTTTTTCAGACGAAATGAAAGATTTGGCCACTTTGTCTAACAAATGGCAATCAATTGAACATGTTGATGCTGTGAATGGTTGTTCATGGCTGGCAGAGGGCAGACTTTATTCTGCCAAAAACAGATTGGCCATGTTGAATATTTTCATCTGGCTGTCGGTAAAAATACCAATGTTTGGCATTGGTGGCCCTGATTGGCCAGTTTAGTAGTCAATATCTAAAGTGGAAGCCCAATGTACTTTTCAATTTTTGTTTCAGAGTTATACATTGTGTCTACCTCTATGGACTAGACAACTAATTTAGGTTGAGTTCACACATAGCAATTGCAATGTGTCTAAGATTCAGTTGATCTCATGCTTATGTGTAGATTTGTGCAGTTTTTGATTGCAGCTAAAAGCAGCTTCCTAATGGCTGAGCGGTAATATATCATTGAAATAACGTATTAGTGGCCAATAGGCTGTTACCTAGCATGGTGCATGTGTGACTGGCACCATATAGAGGTCACATTTGTATACATTTAGAATACTAGACAACCACCCCTCCTCATGGATGGTAGGTGTGTGAGTGGATGTTCATCAGTATTCTGCACCTGTGCAGTCTCTATCAGCTCCCATTGGGTTTTTGCTGCATCCTGCTGGGAACTGGAGCCTATGTATGTATCAGTAAGTGTGGCTTATTTTTTAAAGTTATATTTTCCTTTCACACCCTTAAACATGGAACAGAGATCTTTGGTCATGCAGCTAGTGTTGTGGCCCAAATTGCTGAATATGGCCAGCCTTAAACTGCCATTTAGCTGTAAAAGCGCACAATTGAATTTCTTTTAGCGGGAATCAGTTAGAAAACCGCACCTCATCCATCTTGTGGCTGCAGTGCGTACAAAAAGCCAGAAAGATATATTATCAGGTAAGATTTTTAAAGAAAATAAAATCAAGAAGAGCTAGCAAAGTATTATTGGCCTGAAATGTCAGTTCAAAAAAAAAAATAATAATTATCTCTGCTTGACAGATTTGTAAATGTCTGTAAGAAAAAGAAAAAATTATTTTAAAAAAATACATCTTTTTAATTATTTATTTATATATCTTTGCTTACTTACATTGTGCCATCATATTCCACAGTGTTTTAAATTGTACTATTGAAGTCACTGTCACTGAGAATCCCCTTCCCCATTTATAATCTTTTTTTGCAATAATTGCATTTCTTTACTAATGACAGATTAAAGCTCTATTGAAATCACGTTTATTACATCTGTTTAATGTATGCAAAAAACGCATCATTTCTCTATTTGCATTGTACCTATTGCTGAGTCCATGTCTGCCTTTGGCTCAAAAAACTGCATCAATAACTTTAGCGACATTCATCCAAAAAATGCCATGTGTGAAACTACCCTCAAGCTGGGTTCAAATTTAGCAGCATGTTTTCCTGAAAGACACAGCAGCAAAAACCATATGAGGCTGAGACCCCACGTTGTGGAAACGCAGCTTTTTTTGTTGCAGATTGTGCTGCAGTTTTTTGAACCAGACCTAAGAATGGCTACAAAAGGTATAGGAAATGTAAAGGAAGTTCTTATATTTCTACCTTCTGCTCAATCCACTCCTGGCTTTTGCCAAAAAAAAAAACGCAGCAAAATCTGAAACAAAAAAAATCTGCGTTTCCGCAACATGGGCTGATTCTTGTGATAGCACATCTGCTAGAATCACCGCAGGTCTCCTTATGTTTTTAACCTTTACATAAGGCTTATTCACATGTCCACATATCACGTACATGTGCCTCCTCGCAGACAGCATATGTATGCATTAATCACTGCTTTAGTCAGACGACTGTATTTTTTTTTCCTTTTGTGGATTGTATGTCCATATAAAAACATTGGAGGCATTTAATTTTTCCTCCTGTATGCTGATGCATCACACCAATGAAAGTATATGGGTCAGTGAAAAAAAACAAACAATGACATCCTTGTGTTATCCTTTTTTCACAGACCCCGAGACATACAAAGCATAGAAAATGGAACAAAAAAAATTATCCATTTTTCACATCTGTGATACCAAATGCAAATGAGCAAATCCCATCCACACACAGACACGCAGAAAAATAACCACAGCGGAAATGCTGCAATTTTCTAAACTTTCTATTTTTGGAAATCGCAGAATTTCAATTATACCTATGGAAACGCTGCCACTACTCCACATTGCTCCACAGTAAGCCGGGTTCACCTACATCAGAGACTCCATTGCAGTGAGGGCTGAAAATTTCCGGATGATAAAGTGCCCAGTGTAACCTCCGCCACAAGCAGACTGGCGTATAAAATGAATAATTCCCAATTTGCTCATGAGAAAAGAATTTATATGTGTTACCTATTGTCTTATGATCTATGTTATGCCTGTGCAGTAGGTTCAGTTATTGTACTAACAGAAAATGTGCAATATGCATTAAACCAAAATTTGACCGGTGCAAAAGTATGGGCACCTCAACAGAAAAGTGACATTAATATTTAGTAGATCCTCCTTTTGCAAAAATAACAGCCTCTAGTCGCTTCCTGTAGCTTTTAATCAGTTCCTGGATCCTGGATGAAGGTATTTTTGACCATTCCTCTTTACAAAACAATTCCAGTTCAGTTAAGTTTGATGGTCGCCGAGCATGGACAGCCCGCTTCAAATTATCCCACAGATGTTCAATGATATTCAAGTCCCCCATGTTCCCCCATGCTACATGTCCCCCTCACCCCCCACCCCCCCCCCCCGTGGCGAGATCTTCTGCAAACTGGGGTCTGGCCAGTGACCCCAGGCTGCTAGTAGCCCCCAGTACCTGGTTGATCTTGCCCAGAAGTATATGTGAGATACATTCCCACGCTGTGCTATGTACGTTCCTCACAAATCAATGACTGTTACATGTATGTTGCTTGGATATATTGGTAATTGCTATACTATCTTGTGAACATTTATAATATTTTTTTATATTTATTTATGGATGAAATTTATTTATCTATATTATATGAATTGGATTTTGTAATACTCTGGGCAGCAAAAAGACTTTTGTATAGTGAAACCGGACATCTCTATTTCCTATTTCTTATTTATGTGGATGAACCTTGGGTGTCGCCATGACCTCTACCTCTTATGAATTTGAATAATTTTTTATCAAATAGTGCAGATAACATGAATTATTCGTACTATATATGTGTTTTTCATTTCTGTATTTGATCTGTAATTAGACTCTTGTGGGTATTCAGTTTAGAGTAATGAGAGTAGTACGGTTGTCATTATTGTATCTTAGTAGAATTCGGGATTTGTTTGTCAATATTAAGCTGGCTTTGGCTCATGTGTAAGGGGCATCCTGTGCAGTTGTGCTAAAAAAAAATCCTTATTATATGCTGACATCATCGGTAACTATTATTAAAGAAAATCTACTATATAGATTGATAAAAATGTTCTTTTCATTTTGCTTCCTAGCTTACAATACTCTTTTGATAAAGATATAGCAGCAAACTCAGTACGCTAGTAAAGAATAAAGGTCGCTCTTAACTTGGCAATCAGAATAATTTTTTTTTATCTCTAGTGAAAATATACTTCATCGTATCACATCCACATTTCCAATATTCATTTGTGCGGTTACGTCAGTGGAAGTAATGTGTTATGTCTACCCAGCTCAAACAAGCCAGGGACACATGGTGTGAGATGAGGGAAATGGTTGAGTGTAAGTGTACAGAGTTGGTACGGTTCCAGACTAAGTCATAGATTCAGACGCGTGGGATACTTTTGCCAGGATTAAACTCTGACCATGAGACCTTTGCAGGAGGCATATCGGGACTGACACTATTGTTTGGTATACAATTATGTTATTCTACTTATTTAAATGATTCAAAGAAATTTCTCATAGGTAATAAAGATATAATGTGCTTGGGGTTTTATTTTTATTTTTCACACATAAGACATTCAGAGGTAATGCTGGCCTGCCTCCCTCCTGGCTTCACGGATATCCCAAAACTTAGGTATGTCATCAAAAGCTACATCTGGCACAAAAGCAAAGAAGTGGCATACTGGTCTCGGCTTCATCTGTGTACTGCCCTTATGCCTGATGCTGCTGGAGGTGGCTTGTGATGGCATATCCAGTCTGTGGCATATCAAGTAAGCCAGGAGGGGGGCTGGCTAGCATGACTTCTACCAAGAGTAGATACATCCTATGACTCTATACAGCCATAGTAGTATAATGTTGTACCGTGTTAGCCATAGAAAGTAGTGTAAGAGTGAAGAAATCAGGAGATACCTTTTAGAGGCTGAGTATATTTGATAGTAAGTTTTCGAGAGTACTAGCTCTCTTCTTCAGACATACAAGAAACTGAAAATTCACACACTCTTTATACACACAAGACCTGGATCTTCAAAGGGTCTTAGAATCTTTAAAGAAAATCAAAATGCAATATAAGTAGAGAAGTTATTTACAACAGGTCAGAAATAAACGATCTGGAAACTTGTGGGGCGTGACTGAGGGATCACTAATTCTTGCTATCTGCTATCAGGTGGTGATTTGTGACTCTCACAGTTCATACATAGTGTGACATGAAACTGGCATGAATATTAAGTCCAAATTGCAGAGTTTGAAATTTTTGCATTAAATTATATTCCCATTCCTTTCTCTCCCTCTGAGTCTTAAAATGTTCCATTAAAACCACAACTCGCAAATCTTCAATAGAGTGGTCTTCTCCGAAGAAATGTGTGGCCACTTTTCAGTTTCTTGTATGTCTGAAGAAGAGAGCTAGACTCTTGAAAGCTTACTATCAAATATACTCAGTTAGCCTCTAAAAGGTATCGCTTGATTTCTATACAGGCATGGCATACAAAGTAGAAGAGCATCACTAGGATCCTATTACCATCCTGGATAAGAGGTTGGTAGTTTGGGGCCTAATTCCTCAAGACAGGTTCCTATTAAATCAATATACCCTCAAGGTACAGACCTCTGCTTTAAGTATCTTTTGCTCCTCTGTTAGCTGCTCACAAGTGGATTAAGTTGGTTGGCTTTTGCTGAAGCTTATCTGCAGGCATAACTTCACGCCATAGGTGAAACCTGCAGCAATAGCACAGCCAAGTCACTTCACAGTTACGGCACTGCAGGCTTCACAGCATGTGGATGAGTTTGTGGTGGTTAACATATTGCAATAACTCCATGTGTGTCCTCAGCATAAGACAATCTCTTAGAAAAATTGTTCCTTCCTGTAACATAAATCTAGTCCTGTTGGGTCTCTCTGCTGCTTCATTTGAACGCTCACACTCAGCAGACTTAGGCCGGGGGAACAGAGGAAAACTCATTTCTCTAAAAGTAGTTTTTGATAGCTAGAAGGGACTGTGGAATGCAAGCTTTTTCTATCTATGAACCGTATGAGAGAATCTTAAATGATACAGTCATTCTAAGATTAGATTCCTCTTGCCCTCTGAGTCTAAGGCCCTACATAGCGGGCCACACCAAAAAAGTGCTGCTGGTAAAACCACGGCAACAGCGCATCACGTTTTTTTTCCACAGCGCTTTCACAGAAAGTCCGCAGAGGTTTCCTCTGCGGACTTTCTGCTTCAGTTATACCTATAGGGAAACTGACGGCTTTTCCATAGGTATAATGGACGCAACGGTTTTGGAAATCGTAGTGTGTCTGCTGCACGTATTTTTCCACAGTGTGTGGATGTTTTCCATAGGATCCCATCCACTATGCAAGGACTGTAAAACGCTGTGTTTTTTTTTCTGCGGCATTTCAGCCACAGCAAAACCGCAGCGTTTATGTCATGTGGGGCCCCATTCTTGAAGAGTCTTCTTCATTTGATAGAAACCAGGATATTGTTCTTTGTACATTCTGCTGTATTCCTGAGAACAACCAAGAATTATTCCATTCTCTTCTCCAATATACTGAGATCACAAAATCTCAGGGAATTGATACCAATGTGTTCATACAGTTTGTGCTAAAGAAGAAAGGAAAGAAAGCTTCTATAGGTTGCATAAAGTAGTGGAAGAGTGAAGAAATCAGGCGATACCTTTTAGAGGCTAACTGAGTATATTTATAAGTAAGCTTTCAGGAGTACTAGCTCCCTTCATCAGACATGGTGTTATACAAGAACTGAAAATTCACAGATTTTTGAATTTTCAGTTCTTGTATAACACCATGTCTGATGAAGGGAGCTAGTACTGCTGAAAGCTTACTTATAAATATACTCAATTAGCCTCTAAAAGGTATCGCCTGATTTCTTCACTCTTCCACTACTTTCAATGGCTAACACGGTACAACATTATACTACTATAGGTTGCATAAAATCATCCTTCCAAAAAGCTTCAAAACTGCTAGATATAACTTATTCTACTAATACTGTGTAAGTGTCTTGGCCTGGAAGAGCTGACGCATCACTTGATCAGATTTGCAGAGCTGCACCTTGGTCAAATATCTATGCCTTCTCCAAGGTTTGCAGGCTTGATATACTTTCTAACGAAGTCTGTCTTGGACATGTAGTCCTTCAAGCTATTATCCTTTCCTGTGCTTATTTATTCTATACTGCTCCTTTGGCACTGTCATGAAAGACAACTTTTAAAATGGAAGTTACTTCCCAATGGTAATTCAATTTCCTTGAGTCAACCCAGAGGTCAAGAAGTCAACCACTTATGGTGCTGAAGGAGTCACTGTAGCTCATCTACTTGTAGGAACTAATTTACTATATTTTTTTTGCCTCTATAGGGTTTTCCTATTTGAACCCTTTCAATATTCCTATTGGAGCATATGGATATATATTATGTATTATCGCTTTTTTGGAACCCTGTATATAATTTAGATGTACAAAACAATGGAATTTTTTTTTCATTGTTAAAAGTCTTATTCACATGTCAGTGTTTTGGACATTAACCAAAACCATTAGTGGACACCACACAGAAATAAGATATAATGGAAAGATTTCTGCCTGTTCTCTGTTCTGTCTCTCTCTCTTGGTTTGAGGTTACAAACACTGATGCAAAACACTGACATGTGAATAAGGCCTTAGACATATCTAAAAAGAATACTGATTCAGTTGGGGGCCTCACATAAACTTTCATAGTGAAGCAGCTGCAATTGTAATGCTTGCTGTTTCTGAATGGAAATTCTATATTTTAGCAGTCATATTACAGTTGCAATGCCTGAACCTCTCAGTGCTCTACAAACCTGGACTTCTATCATTATAAGATGCAATACACTGTAATTCAGTTTCAGTAAAACTTATTTTACGGCATATAAAAAAATAACCTAATACACAGCTTTTTTTTTTCTTTTTGGCCATGTCTCTTAAAATTTACATAAAAATGTTTTCACTCTAAACAATTTCGATGTATTTTCTGCACAACGGGACCGCTCAGTGCATGAGCGCTCCTTGCCTTTCACCCTCTGCTTTTGGAACATAAACATTTTTGTGACAGTCGGCATGCACCAGGAGGATCTGCATGATGAAGCACACTAGCAAAGACTGATTTCCCTTCTAAATTGATTTTATTGACCTCCTCAGATTACATAGTCATCCTGCTGTCGTGTGACAAGCTGAGTCCACAGCTCTGGTAATTAGTATGGCTCCTTAGAATGGAGATGTAATAGAGGCCCGCTGCTGTCAGACTACATCGCTTACATCCTCAGCAGCCTTCAATGTCCTACACATTTCAGAGTTTGCATTATGAAAGGGAAAATCTCGCCCCCACTGAGTAGATGTTCTTCTTTTCCTTACAATACGTGATGTGTTGCTTGCTGGAAAAGTTTCTGTAAGAATATAGGTTTCTCTGCCAAAGAAAAAAAAATATATAAAAACAAGTCAGATAACACAATATGGATTATTTATTTATTTCATGATAAATACTCTCCCCATATCTAATAGCATATGGCATCGCTGTAGATCTGCAGGTAATAGACCTGCAGCACAGCCCATTCATGTGATCTGGGTTGTGATTTGGTATTGTCTCATGGCTGGTTTACAAAGAAGCCTAAATCCTAAACCACCATGCACATTATCCTGCATTTATTTTTTTTTATATTCAAAGTTTATTGATCAAGAAGCACATACTTGGCATCCAGTATAGATTAAGAGCATCTCACAGAATACAAAATATGTTCACAATAGGTAATACATGCGTATAGAAGTGAGCTACATTCAACAAACCATTTAGTGGAGTTTTTTATATATATTTATGATGTCATGCTTTATTATTTTTGTGCTGTGAAATTAACGTGGTTCTTAGCCTTCATCTCTTACATCACTATATTTGTTCACTATTTCTTTCCTGTGACATCACTTTTGTGACAGGGTGACATCACTGGGTGCAAAAATCAGGCATTTGATATTGATGGCCTAGAAACCCCCCTAAATGGTCACTTTACTCATTGTTTACTCATTGAAATATTTACATTAAATGTCTGACGTTTGTTTCTTGTGCTCTCAGTTTAGGCTAGGGCTACATAAAGGTTTTGGTTGTGGCTCCTGTCACACAACCAAAGATCACTGTGTCACCCTGCAACTCATTCACTAATGTAAGTGAATGGAGTCGCGCTCTGACCCTGAGGGTGCTGTGAGTTCTAGTACCAAAAAAAAAAGAACATTGCTATATATATATATATATTTTACAACTAGAGCTTGCAGTTGCAGCACTCCCAGGGCCGCAATGTCCATTTGCTTATATTAGTGAAGGCAACAGGTTGATTTTTAGTAATGAGATGTAGCCCAAGTCACAAGGTAGCTCTAGCCTCATATTTAGTGCATATTACTAAACATGTACCTGCACTGAAAAAGAGTAACAAAATCTTAGCATTCCTTAATGGCAGGCCCATAAGTACATATATTTTTGTATGTGGTTTTTGAGGTTGATATGAAAAACCTATGTCAAGACAAAATTCAAAGGGCTAAAATATGATATGGTTTAAGGCTCCATGCAAAATCTGTAACAGGACCCCTATGTGTATTTGCAATTTATGGCACTGTTTGTCTTTGATGTGGCCAAGAAACCATTGGTCCATGTTATGCTCCAATTCCCAATTTACAACTGCAAACTGTGAAAATGCACACAAAAGTAATCCCTAAGGCCCCCCCTTACTCAGGCTCATTTCCTTCAGTATATGTATAGCAGATATCTAAGAATTATCTCTTTCTCACTGGTGGTTTAGTAATCTGTATTTTATAACCATTGTATCCTGATATCGGCTCTTCCTACACTGACTGAGGAAGGAATCTGAGGAAGCCGAACAGTGATGAGAGAGATTGGAGCAGCCTAAACCAGTGATATGGCAGGAGGTGTGTTTTAGACTACCTCATTCTCCCTGAAGGCATTTTAGCTAAATTCAAGTCACAGATCATGGCTGTTCCCTAATAAAGCTGAGATATATAACAACCAAGATTCAAGCACTGAAGCAAATAAATATCTGGTTATTAATTAGATGGTGCTATTTAGGCATTTTTCTATCACTGTTATTTGGGAAATGTTCGAGCATAATATGGTACACTATAAGGTACTGCACAGGGCAACAATAAACTTAAGGTTACATTCACACGACCGAGGTGCAAAGTGGCTATGAAAAATGGACATTTGTAGATCGATCTATATTGGTCATTTGTATATTCGATTATATCAGTCATGGGAATAGCCTACATTCACATACATTGAATTTAATGTAGCCATGTAATGGCTGTTAAAAAAAAAAAGTCCATCATATGGCCAGTATTCACTATCATGTGAATATACTGTAACTTAAAGGGGTTGTCCACGAATTTCAGGACCCAAGGAGGAGGTCAGGGAAGGGGAAAACCCAAACTCTTTTGCCCCACGGCGCTTCAGTGTCCAATGCCACTATCCAGTCCAGCATGTGCTGTGGAGTCGCCACAAGAAGTTCTGCGCCGCACATGAATGCTGAGTCCAATCAGCAGCCCCAGTGACCACAGGAAAGGAACGGGTTCCTTACCTGTGGCTGCTGAATGGCTTCAGTGGACACATGTGGTGCAGGACTTCCACAAGCGACTGCTCGGCGCGCCCCGGACCCGACGGCGGTGGCGGCAGACACTGGAGTACAGGGGATAGGCGAGTATGTTTTTTTTTTGTTTTTGTTTGGCTGTGGCAGAAACAAATGCAGCGTTTTTACAGTCACTGCAAGGTGGATGGGATTCTAGCGAATCCCATCCCCACCTTGCGGAAAAATACGCACAGTGGACACTCTGCAATCTCCAAAACTGTCATGGTTTTGGAAATCGCAGCATGTTAATTATACCTACGGAAACACCAGCGGACTTTCTGTAAAAAGCGCTACCTAAAAAAACGCAGTTTTTCCCTCTGCGCTTTTTGGCTGCGACTCGCTACGTGGGGCCTTAGCCTTAAAGTCTGGAACTAACATTATAGATAACAAACTGATACTATGGACCCTTGTACCTGAAGTTGTAACATAACAAGTAAAATTAGACATGTCATATTTTTCATATACAATCTATTTCACCTCCAGTATAAGACATGGATCTGTATATCATATTTTACCGTTGAACCCTTAGATGTACTGGCTCTAGAAAGCGGAGATATGTGATTCCCTTTAAACATGAACAGATCTTGACAGCTGTGATAAACCAATCTTTTGGTAAACTACAGTCATCTCAGCTGTGTGTTATCTGCAGTCTAATAGGAAAAGGAGTCATATTTTGTCTGGGAGATATAACTCTTGGTGGCTATTACAACAGAGAAACTGGGGGACTGGTAAATAATGCAGAAGATAAAAGTGGCCTTTTGTGCTATGATTCAAGGCGTTCAGTACAAATATTATTATTTAATATCCATTATCTACAAAGGGGCTGTAATACAGGGGACATGGAGGGGAATGCAGTTACGTGTGGAGCACTAAAGAGATGAATTTTTAGATGTGGTATTATAACCAGAGTATGCTGTTAAAAACAGCAAAAATCTTTCAAAAGCATAAGATTTATTTCTATTTATAAGGTGACTATTAAAAAAGGGGTCACCATTTTTGTAACAAAAAGAATACTTACATTTTCCTATACGAAAGGCTGTACATTATATGTTCTTTTTTACAATGCAACCCTAGAGGTGATGGATGCCACTGTGCAGGATCTGTCACAGGCTTCCATAGGATATATATACCTTGAGCATATACCTTCGATGGAAGCCATGAGCACTATGTGCACTGAGAATAAGCCATATGCAGGAGGCAGTTTGGCAGCACATGAAGACCAACAGTAACATATTACAGAGGTCTTCTTTGTCTCTAAAGCATGCCTTCATAGCATGACATTGGAGAGGACAAGCCACAAATGTATTTTCCATTGCATGACATTTAAGTACAGTGGTGCAGATGCAGACCTTGGACAGGGAAGGGTTAAACCTGTCTCACACTGTTAGCCAAGCAAGTGAGCCAAAACTTGGCATGGTAAGGTTTATTGGTCATGTTGTGACATGTTACGATGTACTTGCAGTATGGTGGATGATGTGTCGATGCTTTAAGTAGTACATTTCATCACGTGGTCAATGTTTTGGAGTTTTTTAGAATCTGTATCACACAATGGTTCCTTATACGCCCAAGAGTTGTGCAGTGGGAGAAGTTGTGTGTTGCTCTCCCATGGTGCGAACTATGACACAATCTAAAAAGTTTCCATGATTCAGAGGTGCCATATGGCCCCATAGTTTGCTATGAGAGCTGTATCATGGTTCAACCACATGCAAGATTGAATGGAGGACGGGGTTGTCAACAGTTAGTAAATTTATGAACAGCCGATATATATTAGGCCACTTTTTTCTAATGTCTATAAAAAAAAATGCATTGATGGATTTCTTGAACGACTGCAATCGCAATACCTACCGTTTTACAGCTCACATGAAGTGCTGCTAATGTGTTCAGATCACTATGTTATTCTATGGACATAAATTACTTATTTTATCAATGTGTCTGTAAAATGTTGCTTGTCTGTGATTTTTGGATAGGTAGCCCTATATAGAGAACTGGTTAGCTAACAATCCTGATGGAGCCTTAGATAAATGGCTAATTTCTTTGTGTTTGGTATCTGCGAAAAGATTGTTTTATAGACTAGCCATGGATGTAAACAATTGGTGTAAGACTCATTACGAGATCTGTGCTTTATCGAGCACATCAACGTAAAGTAGATGCATGTAAAATAAAATATATTTGTTCACTGACAGCAAGCAAAGACCTTGAAAAAATGGAGAAAGAAGAACATGAAGTGTGTTACTATGTTAGACTAAAATACAGCGGGACAGTGTGGTGCAGGACTTATTTTAAAAATATTTTTGAATATTATGCTGACTTAGGTCGGGCCCCACGTGGCGTAAATGCCATGGCAAAAACTGCGGCGTTTTACAGTCCCTGCAAAGTGGATGTGATTCTAGCGAATACCATCCACACATTGCAGAAAAATATGCCCAGCGGAAATGCTGCGATTTCCAAAACCATTGCGATTTTGGATATCGCAGCATGTCAATTATACCTACGGAAACGCCGGCGGTTTCCCTATAGGCATAATTAAAACAGAAAGTCTGCAGAGGAAAACTGCGTTTCTACCGTGATATTTCCCACAGCGCTTTTTCACTGCGGCCCGCTATGTGGGGCCTTAGCCTTAAAGGGAATGTGCCACCAGAAACTTACGTATTTTTAAAACCAAGTTCATGGTAAACATATTTTTGATTATATTTTAAAGATTTTGTTTATGTCACTATCTATATTTATAATAAGTACTATATCCTTCAATTTTCACTTGGGCTATTAAGACTAATAATAGTCTGACATTTGCTAATTCTGTAGGGGGTTTTCTTTGTATCACAGACAGAATTACACTAAAAGATAACACCTCTCTACTACTGACCCATCATTGCATGCACTGCTGACAATAGATGATGTCACAATTTAACTACTCTCCCTCACTGAATAGAGCAGGGGTCTCAAACTTGGCTGGGTAAATGGGCCCCACATAGAAAAAATGTGTAGTTGATGGGCCGCATTCCATTCAAATTTGATACAATACAAAATTATTTTAATCAATTATTTATTTGTAGTATAGTATTATAGCAATACTACAGTACTACTGGAAACTTACTAGAAATATAGAGCCCCCATAGAAATATAGTGACTGTACCCTTATATACAGTCTGCTGCCCCCATAGAATTACAGTGCCCCAACAAACATGTGGTCATGTAAGGTCTGTGCCATTCACGGTCATCATCCCACCCTGCTCTGTTGTGGGTTGTTTCCATTTCTATACTTTGTATGCCTCTGGGTCTGTGAAAAATGGATGACACATGGGTGGTGTCATTAACAGACCCATAGACTTTTATTGCTGTGATGCATCAGTTTAGTGAAAAATAAGAACATGTCTACAACTGAATAAACACAATAAGATGAGCAGGTACGCCACACATACGAGATATGTGGACCTGACAATGAGGTCTAACCGGTATATGGTAATTTTTTTTTTATTTCCATGTAAACCTGTACATAGATGTAATACATTTCATGGGAATTTCCTCAGCTTTTCATATCTGCTTATTCTATAATATTCTAATAATACTACTAATAATAATTAATAGAATTAGTTTATTAATATTAAGCTCTTGCAATCTTGTACTGTTTTCTGCATGCAGAATTCTACCAGGCAATAGCATCATATTTTATTCGTCTTAAAATGACTAAATGATGCATATTTACACGTCATTCATGGAAATCACAAGATACTAGTACCTGTAAGGCATGTTATCGTGTTGTAGCTCAAGACACATCTGTATTGGAGATCCTGTAAGTTGCAGCATTGAGTCCAAATTTACAGAGGTTTCTGCATCAGCCTCAGACTTTATGAATACATGAAAGAAGGAGGTGTCAATATCTGTCATGAAGTCTAGGACAAGGCCAGCTCTAGGATGGAATGAGAAGGAAATTGATCACAATAAAAGAGTCGCTAGGGTAAGAACTGTTGTATGTGCCTGATATGTCACCCACAGTGGCCAATGACTGCATAATTTTGTGGGTAAGACTAAGGTATCATCTTCAAAATGGTGTGGTTTTTGGCCAGCACAGCACTGAATATGATGCAGATCTTTTAGTACTGAAGATTTTCCAAAACAAATTGCTTTATTGATGCTTCTGTAAACCTCTGTTGTAGAGGTATTCCATTGCTTAGATGATAAATGCTAGAATCTTTGAGGCTTCACTGGTCCCATTGGTTGGTGTCCTATTTTCTCTAGCTACATGACTGTCGGGGGATTTATTAAGTTGTTCAGAAGTAGCGCATCTTTGGCTCACATCCACTATTTTCACTAAGTCTGAAACACTTGGTCCCTTTTCCACCTTGCTCACCACTTTTTAAGACTGGGCCGAGTAGGGATTAAGGTGACCCAGGGTCACATCTTGGCCAGTCAGATTTACTGTAGCTCACATAGAAACTGGCATGATGTATAGCTGAAATCTATGCCAGCCAGGGATGACCTGAGATGCTCAAGAATTATTAAGGGGCCAAAGAATCTTAATTGTGGTACAAGACACCAAAGGGGGAATTGATTAGGGCTAGCATAGGAAATACAAGTCTTAATATATTTTCCCCTGTCTCGATATGGAGTTTTAATAGCATGGATCGTGGTGGTCAGGCAACTTGGTTCTGTTGATCGGTAAGGTTCATGGTGGTCAGACCCACAATGATATATCATTTATTACTTATATAGCAAAGAGATGATAAATGGTTTTGTCTGGAATTCCCATTTAGTTGCTATATCCCATTGGATGGACAACAGCATGTCATTGTGACTGGTAATTGTCGATCCATATCCATATACTCACAAATCGAGACAGTGCTCAAATACTGAAATTCAATTATTGGTATTTTATTCATCTTGCCATAAAACATGGAAATAGCAAATTGTCAGGCAATTACAACACTTTAGGTAGAGTATTAGTAATAGTGTCTGTGGAGACTGGAGAATGTGCCATAGTTGTTTTGTAACCAGGATTTCATGCTGCCTGTAAATTTCCTGGCAAATTTCCTTCTTATTTATCTAACAGTTATTGTGCACCATATAAATATTACAAATCCCAAGAAAACTTTACTACAGGCATTAATACTAGGCTAAATATATTGAACAATATAAAAAGCATGATATGCTGTAACAGGATTCACGGTGTAAACTTACAATTTATCCAGAAGTTGAAAGTTAGACATTTTTCCATTTCACTTGAAAAAATTATTTAATAAATTCCTTTAGAAATTGGTGGCAGCAACACATCTCAAAAAAATTAACAAAAGACTGAAATACTAAAGGATGCTAATGAAAAACAAGTTAAGGGTCTATTTTCTAATAAGTCAAATGACTGTGTACAAAAAGAGCATATTACATGGGTAGAGTCTCTCAGAAGCAAAGATTGCCAGAGGTTCACCAGTCTGTGATAAATTATGTCTAACAATTGTGGAACAATTTCAGAAAAATGTACCTAAACATAAAATTGCAAAGACTTCCTGTCATCTATAGCACATAATATGATCAAAACATCCAGAGAATTTGGAGAAATGTGCACAAAGGACAAGGCTGACTGTCAGTACTGGATGCTCATGATCTACGGGCCCTCAGGCAGCACAAGATTTAAAACAGGAATAAATCAGTAATGCATATCACTGCATGGACTCAGGAATACCTCTGTGAACACAGTTTGCAGTGTAATCCACAAATGCAAGTTAAAACTGTATCATGCAAAGAAGAAGCCATATATCAACATAATCCAGAAAAGTCAAAGCCTTCTTTGAGTCATAGCTCATTTAAAATGGACTGAGGCAAAATGGAAAACTGTTCTAAGGTCAGATGAATCAAAATTTTAAATTCTTTATGGAAACCATGGTGGACGCTGTGTCCCGTGGCTCTAGATGATAAGGACCACCCAGCTTGTTATGAGCACACCGTCCAAAAGCCTGCATCTCTGATGGTATGGGGTTGCATTAGTGCCTATGGCGTGGGCGGTTTGCACATATTAAAATTCACTATCAAGGCTGAGCACTATAAAGAGGTTTTAGAACAACATATGCTCCCATCCAGAAAATGTCTCTTTCAGGGAAGGCCTTGCATATTTCAGTAAGACTATGCTAAACCATATACAGTATCCGTCACAACAGCATGGCTTTGCAGAAGAAGAATGCTGAACTGGCTGGCCTGCACTCCAGACCTTTCATCAATAGAATATATTTCGCACATTATGAATTGAAAAATTTGGCAAAGAAGACCCAGGACTGTAGAGCAGCTCCCAGACAAGAATGGGACAACATTCCTCCCCAAAACTCCAGCAATTGGTCTCCTCACTTCCTAGACATTTACAGACTGTTGTACATAGAATAGGAGATGCTACACAATAGTAAACCCAGCCCTGTCACACCTTTTTTGTGATATGTTGCTGCCATCAATTTCTAAATGAGTTCATTTTGAGTTACAGATCTGTCTGAAACAGTAGAGAGAGAAGTAAACTATGAGAGAGATTTATCAAGACTAGCATCTCACACGCCAGTCTTGATCACCTGGGTGCTGGAGTAAAAGCATGCCTCATTCATTAAGATATCACAAGGCATTATGGGAAAGGAGCTGGGAGCTCATGCGCCCTCTGTTTCATAAATGAAATTGGCTTGGCTAAAATCCCTTTTGCTGTCTCAAGACTCGGTGAGTCAAAAGCAAATTGAGGATCTGTTACATCCAACAGAGGGCGCATGAGCTCCCAGCTCCTTTCCCATAATGTCTTGTGATATGTAGATGCTTAGTAGAGGGCGAAAGGCAATTTAAAACTCTACACACCTTCACTGGTGCTCTCCACAAGGAGAGATGTCCCTGTCCATAACTCATTCATTAAGAGGCATACACCTCTTAAGGCTGGGGGCTCCACATAGCATAAATGCCGCGGTTTGCCCACGGTGTTTTACAGTCACTAGTGAATCCCACCCCCACTTTGCGGTAAAATATAGCAGCGGACATGCTGCAATTTTTAAAACCGTCACAAAAATCGCAGCATGTCAGTTATACCTATGGAAGCGCTGGCAGTTTCCCTATAAGTATAATTGAAGCAGACCGCTCTTTCCGAATCACAGGCTATCTGACATCACATGCCCTGATCACAGCCCCGTACCATTCAAATGAATGGACTGAGCTGCAAAACCAAGCACATCTGCTTTGTATATGGTGGTGTGCTTGGTAAGTACTAAGGAGGCTACAAAGCTCACTTGAATGCTGCAACCTCTTCAAACAGCTTTTCGGTCGAGGACCCAGGTCTCGGACCCCTGTTAACCTTTAATTAATGACCTATCCTAAGGGTCTGGTAAACCCCTTTAATGAATATGGCATGTCTCCTGCACTCTGTGTGGCAAAAAACATGCAAGCTAGGTGTTGGTGTAGATTTAAGATATCATTTACACAGTTCCTGGCATAAACTATAGTAAATGTGTGGGACCGCTTGAGGCACCAACCCCAATACACCCACTTTTCAGTAACATGGTTTACAGGTTTGTAAATTCTCCAAAAGTCACACATTTTGAAGCAAAACTGTTATGCTCCAATATTTGCAACTTGCTGTATATTGTGCATTTTGTGCCAGAAACTGGAGTACCATGTATGATAAATTCCCACCCAATGAGTTTGGCCCTAAAGGGTGCATAGGATTAAAAAACACACATGATTCTCCATTATGTGACCCAACCCCTCTGCGCATCACATATATGTCTGTACATTCATGCATATATTATATCAGTTACAGAATGATAGTGGCAAATTCAGGTGCGGGGGCTTTTTAAGTAACTAGTGTTTTTTTTTTCTTTAGAAAGTGTCAAGCAAATAAAATTTCATCTGATCCCCTGCCTTTAGTCCTAGCACTCATCTTTAGTTTCTCTCAGCCTGTCAACATTATCCTATCCCTGCCTTTTGCAATGATATATATATTAGAAAGATGTGACACATTATTTAATAAGATAAAACATCACGCAGAGACTGGTGAGTTAATGGGTTCACTTTCAAGTTTAAATCTCACAAAGATCATCTAAAACAGCATGTTAATTTACAGCTCCTATCAATTTAGTGCCGAGCATGCGGAGGAGAAGGTCCACTCATGCAGCAATGGTGCCCTCTGCTGGAAAAAGCAAAACAGGAATCCCTCACTGAAAACATCTTCAGTTTGTAAACTACTTCTTCATCTCTCTGTATTTTTGCAGTTTAAAACAACCATTGTCTACATTGTGATCTGGGAGCATACACTGACAAGTAAAAGGGTAACACTGTTTTGACCTTTTGACTTTCAGGCTCCATATCTCACCATCCACTACAGCTTCGATTGTGAGACTACCATTATTTTATAGACAATCCTCTTGGCTCTCTCGTACAATAATTTGCCTTGCAACTATTTAGCATATGATTAGTTATGCAGATTCTTGTCATGTAACTGCATTGTTACTGTTTTGCTCCTGGCGGTGGAAAAACCTTTGTCTTCTTGTACACTATAAGTTACAACCTGTTCTCACATTCCCTAATAGCTCAGTTTTTTATTAGGTTAATTCCCAAACAAAAGAGTACTGGTTCAAATGGAGGGTCAGCCATGAAAAAGATTCCCAAGAAATGAGAAACAGCATCATCCAGTTCATTGATAGCGGTCTCTAGGCCAAGAAAATTGCCAAACTGCATCATGTGAGTGCCATGACAGTGAAGGAATATGAAATAAAGTCCATCATTCCATTCAAAAGCCAAGAGGTGGACGTCCAGGCAAAATATCCGAGTCAACAAGTCGGCACATCACAAGGTCTATCAGTTCTGTGTAGAAGAGACCTGGGATCAGATTTCGGTTGAGACATGCTTGAATCTGATCGTGAGCATGCCCAGAAGGGTTCAGGCAATGTTGAAAGCCAAAGGTGGATTTACAAAATACTAACATAATAATAATAACAATTTAGATTTTTAGGAGTAAAACAGTAACAATACAGTAACATGACAAGAATCTGCACTACTAATCATATGCTAAATAGTTGCAAGTCAAGTTTATGTATAAGATAGCTAAGATGATTGTCTATGTAATGGTTGGTATTCTCACATTCAAAGCTACAATGGATGGTGATATATGGAGCTGAAAGTCAAAAGTTCATCAGTGTATATAAAATTTATAGGGCTTCAAAGCAGAGTTATAGCTTGACTTTGCATCCCATAGGGCTGTCCTCCTACCCCTGTATTCAGAAGTCTTGGCTAATTTGTTGCTGTCACCCTCAAGCTACAAAAGTTGAAGACCACTAGTATTTTTATTTTTTTTGCAACAAAAGAGCTAGTTTGCAGAATATCCCATGGAACATTGTGTGAAAGTAAGTCTCCATACATTGGCTACATCTCTTCAATTACAAGCAGCACCCCCCAACCAACAAAGCTCATGGAGAGGAAGAACACAATTGAAGAAGTCTTGTTTCTTTTTGTTGGTTAAGGAGGTACTACTTCTCATTGAAAAGATGCAGCTGGTTAATGGCTACTTTCATGCAATGTTCTTTGGGAACCTCCTTACCCAACAAAAAGAAACAAGGTTTCTAAAACTGTGTTCCTCTTCCCCATGCTATAAAGTAGAAAAATTGTTTATTTGGCTATAGTTATATCCATGTAGACAGAATCACAATAAATTCTGCATTTCTAATAAATGTTAAAAAGGGGTTTAACAATATTTTTGATAAAAAAAATAAAAATAGTATGTCTATAGGATAGTGGAAAATTTGCAAATCAGTGACCACTCAGAATCCTGCCGATCAGAAGAATGGGGAGTTTTGTCCCCCGTTCTGAATGGTTGAGACCGTTTACCCACCACTCCATTCATTTCAATGCGAGTGCCACTGATCAGCAAGTTATGCCCTAAACTTGATAAGATGGGAATACCCCTTTCATCAGATCACAAGACTCCCAGAAATCACATGTACTTTGTGGGGAAACCTGACAGCAAGTTTTGACTCCTCCTGCACTACCATGAAGAAAAAGTATTTGGAATATGAAATCATGTGGCTGTTTATGTAATGCATAGACATACTAGGCGCTGTATTTTATGTGTTTCTATTACCCTCTTAAAAATCTACAAAAGCATAGACAGTGATTACATGAATCATACTTGGTATTGACGTTGGTTTTTGACTGCTGATCCCAAATGCTGATATCAATTTTGGCAGAGATATCTAGTCCAAGAGCAGCCTGATGCTGAACAATGGCGTGGAGCCCAGACTGCAGTGGTATCCACTGGAAAATAGGAAGAAAAAAAAATCCATTGATTACAGGAATATAAGAAATGGTAATGAATTAGAAAAATCATTTGCATATATTTGTTTGAAATATAAAAACATTTTAAACTTTTTTACTGAGATCCCTAAACACTATTAGATCAAAAGCAGCATGAAAAAACTTAAATGTGTAAATGCTCCTTTAATCCACTAATTTAATTAAACTAATTTAACAGAATAAGCTTCCTTTAAACTTTATAATTTCCAAGTAAGGATATCCTAGTGGGCACAACTCAGTCAACTTAATATTTCCCTTTTTCTAGAGAGCCAAAAGAAGTGTTAAAGAGGACTTTTTCATGTCCACAGAGATGTGCGGTACTGCTTAACACTAGAAAACCAACAGTGCGTTGAATGCGCCCCGGTGCTGGAGAAATCAGTGACCTTAGTTTCGGTACCAATATCTCTCCACTGTCAGAAAGACGAGACTTACAGCCTAGCGTCATCGTTCCTCACAGCTCCCAGGATGATACTAGGCTGTAAGGCCCACCTTTCTGACAGTGGAGAGATATCAGTGCCGTCAATAAGGGCACCAATGTCTCCGGCACCCGGGCGCATCAAAGCTGACAGTCCGTTGAATTCAGAGCACTGTCAACTTTCTAGTGGTATGTAATAAGACATGAAAGGTCCTCTTTAAAATGCACATACACAGCTTTCAGCTGAACACTGTACCTCTTGACTTCCCCACAGACATGCATGCTCAGCCAAGGCAGCAAGGGATAGGAGAGAAAACTGCTGATAGACACCTCTGGAGGTGACTTATTTCCCAGGGATAAAATTCAACATGTCCAATTCTTCATTTCCCCAATGTCACTCCGAATACTATAATAGCCTGACACTTGCCAATTCTTTAGGAATTTTCATTGCAGCAGTCACCTCATTAAAATCACAAACATGACAGTATCACAATACAAGCTCACACTTTTACAGATAACACACATAGTGACCCATCATTGCATCTACTACTGACAATGAATGGTGTCATAGTTTATCTATGCGCCTTCCCTGCACAGAACATACATAAAAAACTCTACCATAGACTTCAATAAGTTGGATACAGTGTAGTACTTCTTATGGCCATTACTATGATGTAAAGCATGCACTAAAGGAGGTTAACAGAGCAAAGGAGAAGCTCAGGCATGATGGCAGCTCCATAATCATATACAGGAAATAGAATAAAAAAAAAAAAAAATCTACAATCTGAAAATAAAAACAGATTAGAGAAAAAGTAGTACATTTTATCTGGTTTAATACATATAAAAAAAGTGGCAAAACATTCCTTTAACATATGTTTTTAGTGGCCAGATGGCCAAGGATATTTTGTTTGCTACTGTGATGTACAGTATTTGGCTAAATAGATAAATCAGTCATAAACATATAAAAAATATAAATGGATAAACAAGCAACATGTGAAATACACACCAAGCAAAATTTTAAAAGACAAATGCATTGTAGGACATGCCAAAGCAGCATTTTTTGTTTAGACTGAAAACTAATAAACTTTAGAATTAAAAACGTACAACTTAAAGAGGTGTTCTATCCCCAAGTGGTTCATCAGAATGTGATCTGTAGCGGTCTGACACCCGGACCCCACACAGATCAGCTGTTTCAGCAACCTCCGGTGATTGGAAGCTGCTGTAATGGACGGGGAGAGTGTTGAGGCTCAAGTAATAGGAGCACCTGGCACCTAGAGGCTGCTGGAACAGCTGATCTGTATGGGGTTAGGGTATTGGACCTCCACAGATCACATAATGATGACCTAATTTATAGATATGTCATCAGTTTGAAAACTCCATTTGGAGTTGGGATACCAATTTAATATTCAGGGTATTAACATAAATGCCATCCTTTAGGTACATCATGTGCTCCTACACTTTGTGTTTTTGACCTTTAGGCTAGGGCCATGCAGTGACTTTGGCCACAACTCCCGCTTTGCAACTCCATTCAGTAACATGAGTCAAAAGGTGACACGTCGATTTTTTGTTGATCAACTGCAATTGCGGGCAAAGTCGGCGGGTAGCCCTAGCCTTAGAGTTGATATTTTGTTCATAAGGTTGGCTGACACTTTAAGGCTTCATGCTACATAGTGTGACAATAAACACTCCATGTGCCACCATATAGTGCCTTCTTAATGAGAATATCTCTATAATATGGAACATACCACTTTTTTTTTTCTTTTGTTCAGATTTCATATAAAAATAAGGAGTTTATGTGTTGTTTTTATCTTCAGACTCTTGTCTCAAGAACCTAAACCAATAACTAATCCATTACACCCTCAAGAGCATTATGATAGTCACACTGCAGTGGAGAAGGAAGGACATTTTGTTCTCCCTATCTCTGCCTTGTAGCCCATTGCCCATACCCTCCTCTCTCTGTCTCATCTTACGACTCTTCCCCCGCTCCCTCCATGCCTGCAGAAAGGAAAGATGATGGCTTTGTTATCAAGTCAGGCAGGAGGCAGTTAGAAAGGGTTAAAAAAATGTTACTGTCAATGTTTACACCGCCCTTCTACCCTGGCCCTGCCCTAGGCACTGGAAATGCAATATTTGACCCTGTAACAGATCCCAAATGGTCTAATAAAACATGAGCTTGAGTTTATATCCACTGATTTTATAAACCTATGGGACAGGTGTTATGCTGTTTTTGTAAAAAAAAAAAAAAAAAAAAAAAAGTTTTTTTTTTTTACCTAAAGTAAGGATTTGACCATACCTGAAGATAGTCAACCAGCAATATGTTCCCTCTGACTACATTGGTTGGTTCTCCAGTACTTGAAAATACTTTAGACACTAAATCCATATATCCATTGAAAAACACAACTGGTCGCAACTGAATTCCCAACAAGACGGCTGACATTCCAACCATTGCATCTTCTCCTTCTTCACTGTCTGTTTCTCCTTCTCCAATTAATGACTCCAGGCCTTTAGCTTCAAGAGATACCTTAAAGAAGATAAAACATAATAAACTTCATAATTAATTGAATCAAATAATAAAATGGTAACAAATTAGGTATCTAGAACAAGGCAAAACAGCAAGTATAGATAATGATAGGTTTACATTCTGGTCATGTAAATAAAGAACTTTGCATAACAGGGGTTAACCACAGTGGGTCATGGGAGTCAGATGTGGATTTTGGACCACGTTACTGCGGAAAGCAAAATTCAGACTAGGGGGTACTGTTTACCCTTGAGGAAACCACCAGTTGGTATTAAGGCTAGTCAATGCTCTGTGGGAAAAATGGTATCCATTTTTGCTCTTTTCTAGTAGGATGAAAGCTGTCATCTTTCAGATACCTACCCTTTAAGTCAATATCCAGCTTATAACATGACAAGGATATAACCCAAACCAGTCTTCTCCAAATAGAAAAGAAATCCATCCATAGCAGTTGCAGGCTGGTGTAGATTCCAGAATAGGTGCAGGGCCCGGTGGAGGGGTGTGCCGCCTCATAACTGAGGTGGTTGTTCCACAGGAACCGAGGATATGAAGACAAGCGTTCGATATGCCAGTCTTCATAAATATCCCCCATTGACTACAAACTCACAATGCAAGTCTGTTTGAACTTTGATCCAACTCCGATAGACTTGCATAGTTTGCCTCCTGTTCATACAAGAGATACTGTGTGCTCTAAAGGAGCAGAGAGGAGGTCAATGCTCAGGAGGGGAGCACATAACTTCACAATAAAGCTGTCAGTTATTCTGTAACATTACACTAAACACAGGCTCATTTTTAACCTGGAGGAAGGGAGAAAAAGAGGAATTTTATTTTTTTACTAGTGTGCTTCATGCAACAGGACCAAAGCTAGAGGCCTGAAATAGCTATTAGCACTTGAGTGCTTCTTTAAAGGGTAAGATTTTGACTTATAAACTAACTATCCAAGAGTTGCCATCAGACAGACAGCTTTTTTCCTTCTGGACGAGAGCTGATTTGAACATCTGGAATTTAGTCTGACTGTCTTCTGTGAGACGATATCACGCTGCAGCAGTTTAACCAAATGCAGAAGTTCAGGGTAACTCTGCTACATCTATATCTAAATACTTCTATTGCAAAATGACTAACTAAGAAAGCTAAATAAATATATATATATATATATATATATATATATATATACACACACACACACACACACACACACACATATACAGTCATATGAAAAGTTTGGGCACCCCTATTAATCTTAATCATTTTTAGTTCTAAATATTTGGGTGTTTGCAACAGCCATTTCAATTTGATATATCTAATAACTGATGGACACAGTAATATTTCAGGATTGAAATGAGGTTTATTGTACTAACAGAAAATGTGCAATATGCATTAAACCAAAATTTGACCGGTGCAAAAATTTGGGTACCCTTATCATTTTATTGATTTGAATACTCCTAACTACTTTTTACTGACTTACTGAAGCACAAAATTGGTTTTGTAACCTCACTGAGCTTTGAACTTCATAGCCAGATGTATCCAATCATGAGAAAAGGTATTTAAGGTGGCCAATTGCAAGTTGTTCTCCTATTTGAATCTCCTCTGAAGAGTGGCATCATGGGCTCCTCAAAACAACTCTCAAATGATCTGAAAACAAAGATTGTTCAACATAGTTGTTCAGGGGAAGGATACAAAAAGTTGTCTCAGAGATTTAACCTGTCAGTTTCCACTGTGAGGAACATAGTAAGGAAATGGAAGACCACAGGGACAGTTCTTGTTAAAGCCCAGAAGTGGCAGGCCAAGAAAAATATCAGAAAGGCAGAGAAGAAGAATGGTGAGAACAGTCAAGGACAATCCACAGACCACCTCCAAAGAGCTGCAGCATCATCTTGCTGCAGATGGTGTCACTGTGCATCGGCCAACAATACAGCACACTTTGCACAAGGAGAAGCTGTATGGGAGAGTGATGCGAAAGAAGCCGTTTCTGAAAGCACGCCACAAACAGAGTCGCCTGAGGTATGCAAAAGCACATTTGGACAAGCCAGCTTCATTTTGGAAGAAGGTCCTGTGGACTGATGAAACAAAGATTGAGTTGTTTGGTCATACAAAAAGGCGTTATGCATGGCGTCCAAAAAAACACAGCATTCCAAGAAAAACACTTGCTACCCACTGTAAAATTTGGTGGAGGTTCCATCATGCTTTGGGGCTGTGTGGCCAATGCCGACACCGGGAATCTTGTTAAAGTTGAGGGTCGCATGGATTCAACTCAGTATTAGCAGATTCATGAGAATAATGTACAAGAATCAGTGAAGTTACGCCGGGGATGGATATTTCAGCAAGACAATGATCCAAAACACAGCTCCAAATCTACTCAGGCATTCATGCAGAGGAACAATTACAATGTTCTGGAATGGCCATCCCAGTCCCCAGACCTGAATATCATTGAACATCTGTGGGATAATTTGAAGCGGGCTTTCCATGCTCCTCGACCATCAAACTTAACTGAACTGGAATTGTTTTGTAAAGAGGAATGGTCAAAAATACCTTCATCCAGGATCCAGGAACTGATTAAAAGCTACAGGAAGCGACTAGAGGCTGTTATTTTTGCAAAAGGAGGATCTTCTAAATATTAATGTTACTTTTCTGTTGAGGTGCCCATACTTTTGCACCGGTCAAATTTTGGTTTAATGCATATTGCACATTTTCTGTTAGTACAATAAACCTCATTTCAATCCTGAAATATTACTGTGTCCATCAGTTATTAGATATATCAAATTGAAATGGCTGTAGCAAACACCCAAATATTTAGAAATAAAAAGGATTAAGATTAATAGGGGTGCCCAAACTTTTTCATATGACTGTATATATATCTCTCTGCAAAAATATATTTTTTGATTTTAATCTGCCCTGATCTTTTCAGTGCAGTAGAATCATGGACACTATAAGGCTGGACCCAACAACACTTTAAGGAACAGTCTAAATAACAATATTTGAGCTTTTGTTGCACATGAATTCATAGCTGACCTGCATTGCTTTAAGCTGATGGTTGCCATTATACAGTGTGATATCAGATATACTCCGTTTCAATAACCCAGACTCCGAGAACAAAAGATCCAGACCATAGGTGGACACTGTGTCATTTGTAGCTAGAAAACATTAAGAATGCGCATTATACAAGAATAATGCCCATGATAAGATAAATGGCTTATTTATAAAGTAACACAATTGCATATGCCAATAACAGACTATAAGCGATCTGACCCTGTATATGACTAAAGAACTAGTATGTATCCTTTCGGGTGGATTTACATGTGGCAGAATTTTAAGCCATGGACAAATCTGACCCAAAAATAAAGATAAAATCTGCAGCAATGCCGTGGCAAATCTATATCCAAATCTGTATCAAAATTTGTCTGTTAAACAGATTTTGCAGATAGTTTCCATAACCAATCCATCACATGACATGTACTGTAAATTTTTCACCCTATGGTGAGAATCTGATTTTTCTAGGATATAATTTGCATACTGTGGATATGGAAATGCTTATATTTCTGTGCTGATTTTTTTCTATTATGTCTGGATGGGATTCTAAGATTCCATCCACATGTATAATACTGTAAATTGCTTCAGAATCTGCACTGCAAGGCAATTCCCCCAGATCTAAACATGATCATTATTGTTCTAGGTCCTTCATTATAGATAAGATTTTACTATATAACCCTGCACCTCAACAATGCAACATTTCTACCGCAGTCATGAACTAGGATCATGACAAGCTGTGCATATAATTCACAGAGGACAGAAAGGGGAATTTTATCAGTCTCTCAATTTGACATATACTGAGCAAAACCTTGCAAAACAGCCCAGAAGACGTTATTATATAGGTTATCAAGTCTGTATTGGTACATTGCAATTGTGCAGTACATTTTTTGCCCATATATTACAATGAGTTGCTCTTGATGACAAACTCGGCACCACACAGCATCTGAAGTTCTCCAAATTCTTACCGGATAAAAGTCCTGAAAATACAGTGGATCGGCCAGCTTGCAGCATTCTCCAGTAGTCATTTAGATATCTATCCTTGAAAGGGATCTTCATGGTCTTCCTATGTAATAAATAAAAAGATATCTATAACTAGATGACCCTACATATTAGCACCATAACCCATTCTGGATTTTGATTACTAGATAATTTCTTTAGTACATTTTCCTGACCCTTCTAAGTCCAGAATAATATCTCTCCCACTTCCTGATAATTTGATGTCTATGAACTTGCCGATGATGGAGGCTGAGCTCGTGGTGTAGTTTGGAAAGAAGTAGGTTAGAAAATTCATTGTCCAAAGTTTCTAGAGCCGCTGAGATGCTGCTGAGGTCCACCATAGAAAAATCTACAGACAAAAGAGTCTCCGCTGCCATAAGCCGACTCTTTTTATCATACTCTTGATGCGTTTGATGGAGGATTTGCCTCAAGGTGTCCTTCACCTCCTATAATCACAAGATTCATTATGGCGTGCATACAAACACTATGTACTATACTGCAAGCAGTGTCCTTCACAATATAGAGTTCATTGGCCAAAGAATTTAACACAATAATTTATTATTTCTATGTATAAATGTGTAACAAGTTGCAGACATTTGAAGCCAGGTGTTCCCTGGGTGCATTCATCATTTCATCACTGGAAGCCAGGTTATAGAGACCAGCGGGGAACTCTTTTAGCAGTGGGAGATTAGTAAGGTAATTATTACTCAGTTTATTTTACACCATTCAAGGTTTTTGTTAAAATTTAATGGGACTCGACAACCCTTAAAAGGAATATATCAACAATTTTTTTGAATTTATTAAAACCAGATAATGGAATATATCACATTTTTACAATTTTGTAATTTCAGATAGTTGGAGGGCACCATCTTGCTTGAGCTTCACCTCTGCTCTGTCGACAACGTTTTGTGATATGCTTTACAACATAGACATGGCCATAGGCAGCAATAGTCTGTAGCAAATTTATTGAGGTCTACGGGTGAGTTTTATAGTCATTCTTTGCACAGGGAGCGGGAGTAGATAAATTGTGACATCATCTGTTGTCAGTAGTGGAAGCAGTGATTTGCCAATATGGGTGTTATCTATTGAGGTGTTAACTTCTATTGTGATATTATCTGTGTTGCTTGAGATGTAAATGAAGTGACTGATGCGATGAAAATCATTACAGAATTGTCAAGTGTCAGTCTATTAATAGGCATAGTGCCCAGAGTAAAAATTGCAGGATATAGAACTTTTTTTTTTCATTTCCATGTCACTATTTATGTTTAAAAAAAAAAAATAATAATTAAAATTTCCTAAACAATAAATTTCACAGAAAAAAAATGGTTTACAAAATAGGTAATTTTTGGTGACACGTTCCCTTTAAGATGATCCCTTTAAGATAAAAAGAGAGTACAGATCCCACATATACCCTGCTAAATATCATAATAGATTAATTGCAAATAAATAACATTTACTTGTGTCCACACTTTTTTTATTGCATGCACATGGCAATGGTGTTTGGAAATGACTTACAGGGCTAAGCTGCTATACTTTGAAATTTTGGATCTTTACGCACTTTGTGTCCTGTTTATAGGTCTCCATGAAAGAGTATATTCAGTGCTAGAACCAATGTTTTTAGAAACTTCTCCAAGACTCCATAAGCTGGAGAAATGCAGAAGTACAAACCTGCAATAAAACCCAATTGTTACACATACAGATTTTTCCAGGGAATCTCTGCAAAATTTGTATGTCATTTTCTGTGGAAAGTTTGCATTAATTTCATTCCCGTATGCATGTAGCCTAGAAAGTAAATAATTTAGGACAGGAATTGATTTCTGTAAATAAGTGGCCCATTTTTGTTAAAGGGTTTTCTGGGACTACAATATTGAATGCTACTTCTGTTTCATATGCCATTGACATCACGTACATTGGTCACATGGCCATACTGCAGCTCATACCCATTCAAATGAAGGGGGAAGAACTGCAATACCAAGCACAGACACTATACAATGTACAGCATTCTGTTTGGTAATTGGGTGAAGAGGCCACAACATTCAAAATCATAGTCCTGATAACCCTTTTAACCTACCTGTTATGATAGTATCTATGTAGCAAATGTCAGAAATTGCAGGAACTGGCTGACAACAGAGATCATTAGAACCAACTGTTAAAATCTCACACAGTGCTGAGAAATAGATCATGGGTACCCAAACATCTTCACCAGCACCAGCTGCAAAGTCAGGTGGACTTGTACTGAATTTGGGGCCCAAGTTATCACCACAGAAACTGGTATAAGAAATAAACGCTCCACAAAGAGGAAGTCTAACCAGAACCCACGATAAACTCACAAAGCAGATCAACACCAGGGGGATGAATCAGAAGAATGAACATGCCCAAGCTAAAAGTCAGTCCGAGAGGTAACGTCATAGCCAAAATCAGAAGACCAGTATATTTCCAGTAACAAGTCAAAAGTCAATAATACTGCAGTCCAGTACAAACAATCAGATTATGGGAGCCTCACTAAAATACAACCAAATAGCAGGCACCTGGATAAGCAGGAGCAGGGGTTAAATATCACTCATCAGCTGCTAATTGAATCAGCTTAGGAGAGCCCGGAAAATTGTAGAAGCTTCACAGATTGGCATGATAACCTTTAAAGCAATAGCAGCTAAACTGAGATTCCTGACACTACCAATATATGCCTATAGACCTTGTGGGGCTCATTTTGGAGAAAGGTCACTACAAGTAAAGGCATCCTGGTGAATGAAATAAAATGGGGCAGATTTAGTAATAGTGCTTAAGTTTTTGACAGTCTTCAACTGCACCAGATTTATCAAAGTGTCTGATGCTATTTGATAAATCTGGCGTATTTTCAGACTGTCTAGTCTAACATTATTATTTGGCTTAAAAAATGTTGCAAGGTGTCTCAACTTAGGCCATGCCCCTTTCTCATAAGACCATACATCCATTCTGATAAACTAAAACCCTTTCCTATGAAATGTAAAAGTGGCTAAAAAGTAGCTAAAGCACTTGATAAATGTGGCGCTCAGCATGTGTGACAGGTTTTTTTTTGCGCGAATTACTGCAGAATTCTGGTGCATTTTGCATGATAAATCTCCCCCAATATTTGTAAAGCAGCATGTAAAATATTTAATTATAACGAGAAACTCTTATTTTGAGGGTTTTCTGGTGAACTTGACCAGACTTGAGACTTGAGGGGGATCAGTCGGGACCCAGAAAGTGTTGGAATGCAAGGATCAGGGAGTGCTGTATGCCTTCTTTCATTATTTTTAAGCACATTTAATCCTCTGGACAACCACTTTAAACTTTCTCTGATTTTTATTTTTTTTTTTTCAAGATTTCTTGTTTACTTTCTGGAACTATACAAACGTAACACCTCTCACAGCAAGCTACAATCCCTAAATCGGTGAAATCTCTCATTTGTCCTGAAAGCTACAATGTACAATGCACCAGTCAACGTTCCAAGCTGTTGACCATAGAGCAAGCTATTAACTGTAAAAAGTTCTAGGTCTATATGAGTTTTCCGTCTTTGGTTGCTCTCATCCACCTACAGAAAGACATCTTGAAAATTACATAACTTTAAGGCTGTCAGCTGGAAACTTTTACAATTTGTTGCTAGTTTCAGCTTCTACTCTATTTCCTAACTTTCCGCTAGACATATTTGTGGCTTTAAAGAGTGCATTGCACTTGATTGACAAGTCCACTATAAATGTATCATGTAAGGTTCACGGTACACAATAGGTATTCTCTGCAGTGGTGCCAGCATGGAAAGAAATATTGCCTTATCATGGCAGACAAATAACACAAAAACATAGTTCTTAATCCAACCAGAACAATCTGAATGCTCCTGACATGTACATGTACCTCATACCTCAGTAGACAGAATCTCTGCTGGGAAGCTTTGCAGAGCGGATAGCGCTGTGCTGCACACCACTCCGCTGTGCTCCTCTGCATACTGAAGTAGAATGGGGATAGTTTCAGGGAGCTGAGCATTCTTCAAAGACAGAAGGTAGATTTTTATCTCCGTTTCATCTTCTGCATTATTCAGCCCTTCAAGAAGCGTGGCCTTTGCAAGTTCAACATCCTGCAAAAGTAAAGAGATGAAGTAAAAACATGGATCTGTCCGAGGAAATAGAATTTAATTATTAATAAGTATTGTTTTATTTTTATACCAAGAAAACAAAACTCAGAGAATAAGCAGCCCTTCACTATTAATTATTCTTTTATCTTTATCATGCATTATACAGCTAGTGTGGCAAAATGTGTATTGCCGCTGGTATTGCCTTTCTTAAAAATTCCTTTCTGTTAGATCATGTGACACAGTGGTGACCCTCTGCACTTTACTGGCCTTGGAGATTGAGCAAAGGGGGTCACCATCTATGGTTACATTCAAAGAGCATTTTTCATGAGAAATTGTTAGCAATTTAGAATTAAGCAAGAGATACATCTCTTATGTCCGTTGCATATTTTTTCTCTGTGCAGACTTGAAATCTGCCTCCTTAAAAGGGTTTTCCCATCTAAGGGTTTCACATATTCCTCTGTTTCCTCTCTCCTCCACTTCCTTTTTCAGTGATAAGTTGGTGGGTGGGCTTAACCTGTGTGCTGGTCATCAGTGTGCTCTGAGCCTAAACTGCACACTGTTATCTCTTGATTTACATACAGATATAACAGAGGCACTGCTCATTACTGTCCTAGCCTTTTTCGGGGCTTATTGGCTAAGTGCACTTTGAAGAACTGACAGGAGGATCCTTTACTAGTCAATCTGAAGAGAAGAGAGGTGGCTGGGGAGAGGGACTGATGTCACCAGCCTGACCAGCCTGACTGATAGTACATAGCAGAGGTAGTCCGAAACATTGGCAACAATCTGTAATCACTGAGGTGTCCTATATAGCAGTATCTGACAAATGGAACAAGATACATAAAACACTTCAACTAGCTTAAAGGGTTTATCCAGCTTACAAGAATTATCTGCAAATACATCCACAGCAGTAGTAAATACTCACTGTCCCTTTTTGCACCGTTTTCTTGGCTTTATATTACTTGAGACTTCTTGTATCACTGTTATTTACATGCGGTGAATCTGTTGACAAACTACATTTCCCATGATGCATCTGCCTGCTCTTACTCTCTGTGTTTGCAGCTCGCAGGCGAAAGGAGTGGCAGTGAGCTTCCAAATAAAACATCACAGTATGTACTATTTCTCCCAGCAGGCACAGCTACCGGCTTCTCTTTTCTAAACATTGCCAATTCCCTTCTCCTCCACAATACCATGTATGTGCACTTTCTTAATCTGTTGCTGCTAGGGCTGTCAGTTGGGTGGTTTGTAGGGTGCACACACTTTCTTCCTGCAACTTATAGAGCCAGTGTGCATACCAGTAAATCTTCCAAAGCCTCTGTCAGTCTTCACGCATAAAATTCTGTTTTACCTTCCACACCTGCCTAAGAAAAGGTTCCCAGCTCTCTTGCATACTGCAAAGGTGCTATCTGCTGATTGTTCTGTATTACTGACCTTAGCTTGTTAGTTGACTTTGTGTCTGCCTACTGTTTATATTCTGCTGGATATCTGTGTTTGACCTTGGCCTGTTCCTGACTATTGTACATCTACTATCAGCCCTAACCTCAGCCTGTATTCACACTCTGCTCTTTGGTGTACTGTATCATAGTCCTTAACCTTTCTGGTCAGCTGTCAACAACACTGGGACCACTCCAAGGGGTAGTGACCTTGTGGTACCCTGCAGCAAAATTGTGGTACCTGTATGGGGAGTAAAGAATGAAGACTAGTGCCCTTAGGAGTGGCTCTAAGCCAAACCACTTTGGTGGCATAGTAGGTCCACAACCCACTTACCGTTACAGATGATACATGTCTCTATGGAATAGTTATATACAATGTAGAAGGGTTCAGTCAACAAAATATTCCCCAAACAATGAGATTATTACATACATAGTAACTTGTGACACTGTAACCAACCTCGTCTTCACAGAGATCCATTCTACACAATTTGCCGACAATAGTTCCAGTTATAATAATTCCAGTCTCCATTATATCAGGATTAGGAATCCTCCCTTTTAATTTTCTCTGACAAGTAAAACAATGCATTATTAAAAGCTATAATAATCCATTTGGGAAATATGTTCCATTAATTTACTAAACAATATAAATCAATACATTCAGTCTACAGTTAAGCAACACGGATATACAACTTTCAGCACCTTATTTTATAACATATGGACAACAGGAATACAGTGTATGTATCTGCTATCTTTTACAGGGTTCAGTGCATTTTAAATGAAAAATAAAGCAAGTTTCCAATTTTAGAAAAATTGATCTTGCAGCCACACAGTATTCACGTGACGTCCAAGTGAACCAAATGTAGGTTAGTAAGAAGTAGAGAATAAATTAAAGTATGGCTGCAAGATTAAAGGGGCTCTGTCAGCAGAACCCAGCATATCAACCCAGCTCTGTAGATAGGTTAGGATCACCTGAATTAAACAGTGTTTTTGAAATGTAAATCGGTGCATCCATTGCTGACCTTTCTGTCAATCCGCAAATGATCTCTTTGGAGCAATGAGAGTGTTACCATTGCTCAAAAAGGTAAGTGGCAACACTCTCATTGCTCCAGGGCTCATTTGCATATTGCCAAAAATGGTGATATCTTGGCAAAAGAGGCAGCAATTCACAGGGGGAAAACACTGTTTGTGTCTGGTGACACACTACCTTTAAGTTTTACCGGGTTTGCTTACTAATCAACAAGAACGTTTTAATGAAAACTATTTGCAAAGTTTCTTTATTTTACATTTAGAGAGTATAGCGATAAAAAGGTAAATGATCCTTTAACTTCTTTGGTTTTTTAAATCTGTACGATTTATTAAAAAAAAAAAAAAAACTTAAAGGGGTTGTTAATTTACAAAGCAGGTCTTCTCTGCATGATGTGATTGCCTGAGTACTTATCTCCTGTGAGCTCAAAGGGGCTAAGGAAACAGAAATCAGCAGGGTTACCAGGGCGGCATCAGAATGAGAAAGACAGAGGATCAGAAAGTTAAAGGGGTTGTCCAGTTTCAGCAAATAAATATTATTGCTTGTAAATTGAAAAGTTATAATGATATACAGTCCATGGTCATGTGATGGATACACCGGTGCACAGCTTGATATCAGACAGAGCTCTGATTACTGTGCTGTGACTATTAAGAGTTCTGCACCTACACACGTGGACAAAATTGTTGATACCCCTATATATAATATATATAAAATATATAAAAATTCTATGAAAATAAACAAATGAAAGTCAGATATTGCTTTTCAACCATGCTTCAACAGAATTTAAAAAAAAAAGAAAATTCATGAAACAGGCCTGGACAGAAATGATGGTACCCTTAACTTAATATTTTGTTGCACAACCTTTTGAGGCAATCACTGCAATCAAACGATTCCTGTAACTGTCAATGAGACTTCTGCACCTCTCAACAGGTATTTTTTGCCCACTCCTCATGAGCAAACTGCTACAGTTGTCTCGGGTTTGAAGGGTGCCTTTTTCAGACGGCATGTTTCAGCTCCTTCCAAAGATGCTCAATAGGATTTAGGTCAGGGCTCATAGAAGGCCACTTCAGAATAGTCCAATGTTTTCCTCTTAGCCATTCTTGGGTGTTTTTAGCTGTGTGTTTTGGGTCATTATCCTGTTGCGAGACCCATGACCTGTGACTGAGACCAAGCTTTCTGACACTGGGCAGCACATTTCTCTCTAGCATCCCTTGATAGTCTTGAGATTTCATTGTACCCTGCACAGATTCAAGACACCCTGTGCCAGATGCAGCAAAGCAGCCCCAGAACATAACAGAGCCTCCTCCATGTTTCACAGTAGAGACAGTGTTCTTTTCAAGATATGCTTCTTATTTCCGTCTGTGAACATAGAGCTGATGTGCCTTGCCAAAAATTTCCATTTTTGTCTCATCTGTCCATAGGACATTCTCCCAGAAGCTTTGTGGCTTGTCAACATGTAGTTTGACAAATTCCAGTTTTGTCAGATTCAAGTTATTTCTGTGACCATTGTGGGTTTTTCTTTCATTAAATGAGGGGTACCAACAATCTTGTCCACGTCTGTATATGCTCATCAAATGACCATGGACTGTACATCACATGGCTATGGACTGATTTTTATCTACTGGAAGTAAGCGGAATATATGACCACTTAAGATATCTAGAAAACTGTGGAGGAATTCATACAGAAAATAACTTTTCATTTTACAAACAATAACATTTATTTGCTGAAATTGCACATCCCCTTTAGTAGTAAAAAAATAAGAGGATCCTGAGTTTTAAACCCAGCTTTAAAGGGAATGGGACCAAACAAGGTTTGATAACCTGTCTTCAATGGTCCTATAGCAGCTGCATGATCTGCTGATGTACATGTCCTAGCCTGTTACCATCTAGTATTCAGTTGATAGCAATGTTAATACAATGAATTTTTTGCTTTCATAATACATTTGATTGCTGCCTAAAATCAATGAAGACAAGGATGTGAAGTGTGAAAAAACAGACACATTCTCCTCTTTGATTCAAGTAAATGGGATAATTTATGTTATCTCAATTCCTATAAATTTCTTTGTGTGAAAAGGCAAAAAGGAACGTGGGTAAAAACACTAAACTGTAGCCTTACCAGCACAAGGTTAAGAAGTTCAACTGTAGGATGTGGCGTAAAGGCTGCGGAGTATAGAAACTTTTCTTGTAAGTCAGCCTGTTTCTTTTTAGAAAAATCTAAGAAATCAGATAGGGCTGCTAATGTGGCAGGAGATTGGGCCGCTACTGCAGCATCGATGAAGAAAGGCCTGTGAAAGAATATATATTAGCATTGAAGATCATAAAATACAGCTATGTGGGGTATTCTGGTGTCCACATTCACTGTATGATGAAAAGTTCAACAACTTATACAGTGGGGAAAAAAAAGTATTTAGTCAGCCACCAATTGTGTAAGTTCTCCCACTTAAAAAGATGAGGCCGGCCTGTAATTGTCATCATAGGTAGACCTCAGCTATGAGAGACAAAATGAGAAAACAAATCCAGAAAATCACATTGTCTGATTTTTTAAAGAATTTATTTGCAAATTATGGTGGAAAATAAGTATTTGGTCAATAACAAAAGTTCATCTCAATACTGTTATATATCCTTCGTTCCTTTGTTGGCAATGACAGAGGTCAAACGTTTTCTGTAAGTCTTCACACGGTTGGCACACACTGTGGCTGGTATGTTGGCCCATTCCTCCATGCAGATCTCCTCTAGAGCAGTGATGTTTTGGGGCTGTCGCTGGGCAACACGGACTTTCAACTCCCTCCAAAGGTTTTCTATGGGGTTTAGATGTAGAGATTGGCTAGGCCACTCCAGGACCTTGAAATGCTTCTTATGAAGCCACTCCTTCGTTGCCCTGGCGGTGTGCTTGGGATCATTGTCATGCTGAAAGACCCAGCCATGTTTCATCTTCAATGCCCTTGCTGATGGAAGGAGGTTTGCACTCAAAATCTCACAATACATGGCCCCATTCATTCTTTCATGTCCACGGATCAGTCGTCCTGGTCCCTTTGCAGAGAAACAGCCCCAAAGCATGATGTTGCCACCCCCATGCTTCACAGTAGATATGGTGTTCTTTGGATGCAACTCAGCATTCACTTTCCTCCAAACACGACGAGTTGTGTTTCTACCAAACAGTTCTACTTTGGTTTCATCTGACCATATGACATTCTCCCAATACTCTTCTGGAACATCCAAAAGCTCTCTAGTAAAAAAAAAAAAACTATGGCCAGTTTGCTGTACATGCTTACCCTGCAGCACACAACTGCACCATGGTTGCAACATGTCATAGCACTGTTAGGCTTTATTAACATTGCAATTTTTAGAACAAATTGATTGCAATGTGTCACGTTTTTTTTTTATCTAACTGAATGTCCATTCTTCACGTGACATAACCAATTTCATTCAATAGAATGAAGAGTGATGAGAGAGTGATACAGAGAGTACAGAAAACTGTGTGACTTTTCATTATATTATAAAAATGTTGCTAAATCCCAAAATTCTATTAAAGTGTAGCAGAGAATATAGAGAAGAAATGGTACCATGTTTCTAGGATTCTAAGGCAACTGTCCAACACCAATACCATGCATTATTTCCCACTATAGGATTTGACTCTGGGCCAGAGACCAGTGTGTTTCATTAATAAAAGTGTGATTTATATGGGTTTTGTGATGAAAAGGAACAGAACTTTCTAATATACTTTGTTCCCATCCACTGACACCAATCAGCTATCGTACAGGATGCAAAAGGATTTTTTTATAGTGATGACATATCAACGGGATATCTACTGCTGTGGAAGGGGCCAGAAGCAGCCGCATCCCTGTCCGATCTATAGCAGTGGCATTGGGTTGCTGCAGATCTGTGCCTACTACTTGAAAAGGAGCACAGCTGCTTCTGGCCCCATCCACAACAGTAGCTTCCATTGCCCGGATAGCTTGAACAGCTGAACGGTGCTGGGTCTGGGTATTGGATACTGATGGCCTAATCTGTAGATAAGTCCTTGGTATAAATAGGCTGTTGGGGCCAAAAACTCCTTTAAGCAGAGGAACTGAAATACTATCTGCATTTTACAGCCTTGGGATATAAACAGCTAGAGACTGAAATCTTGGACAGACCTAATATTTCTCAGAAATGACTCTTTGCTATCCAATCGAGTGAGCTAAATAGCCCGCACTCCACACTGCATTTGTAACAAGCTATTAGGATAGGAGAGAGATATGTGCTGCTTATGTAAGAACTTACAGGACATTCCCAACTGTTGGTAGCTAAAAAAAGAAGCCACTTACTGACCGCAAGCAAAGATTTCAGACGCTATGAGGAACACAAAGATTATTGGAAGTTGCATTGTTTTATCATTGTACAATCATTAAAGGGATTGTCCAACATTTCACAAAAAATGACTAAAAAGAGGAGATGTGATAATATAAAGTAAAATATTAACTTAAATTCCCTGCTGCTCTAGTGCTGCCATTCTGGTGGTCCCCAATGGTCTTTGTTTTATTGTTCTGTATTGATGACATCACCTACATCCACATTGACTTCTGCAGCCAATCACTGACCTTGGTAGTCTTGTTCCGCACTTGAAAGCATTACTGCCTGGGCCAGTGACTGGTAATATGTATATACAGCACGCCATTGCTGCAGAAAAGTAAACAAAGGCCAGTGGGGACCATGAAACCAGCAGCTCTGGAGCAATAGGGGATTTACCAGGTGAGTAATTGTATTTGGGTTTTTTTGTATATTATCATATTCCTTGCTTTTATACTATTTTTTAAACCCCTGGAAAATCCCTTTAAGCCTTATTTACATAAAACAAAAATTGTTTCTGCTTACTTCAGTATAAACACATATAGTAATTTTAACAGTGAAAAAAGTAACTTACACAAGATCAGATGAAGCAGTTTTCAAGATCTGTAGTACCTGCTGCTTCTTAGCAGATCGTAATGTATTAACAGCATTTCTAAAGTATCGGACTGTTGAGATCTTGGAAAAAGCAGGTTTTTTTTGTTTTTTTCTTTGCGATCTCGAGGTATTTGTTAAGCTAAAACATAATATAGACATACAAATTGAGGTACTGTAATAGTAAAACACTAAGCAACCACACAGAGCTTCATTAAAAGCAATATAAAAGAAACACGACAATGGTCTATTACTTATTCCACAAAGGACAAAAAGTCCAACTCTTGATACTACTACTTTTTCAGTGCTTAAATTTTAAAGGCTAAGAAAAATTGGATGGGAGCTAAGATACAGTAACCTGGCATGGCCACTACACAGTGTTTAGTATAGTCACTGTATAGTTCTTGTACTGAAGGCTGCTGTGAGCAGTTGAGTGGTGTGGTTGCCATAGGTCAGACCACACCAATCTAATATGTTTAGCCTCGAAACTCCCTTCAAGGTTTCTGATTTTAGTCTTTGAACATGAACATGGGTTTCAATAATAAATGCTTGTTCTCTCACATAGCACATTGGAGCCTATGGGCAATGCATGCCATTGTATGCTTATACCATGGCTTATATCATCAATCCTTCATATGTTATACATTTTAAAATATTTCATTATGCATCAAGTATTGCAACTATGGGCTGGATTTACTGTTGTGGTTGCAACACAACCTTGGTATAAAATGTATTAAAATATGCGTTTTGCTGTATCTAGACAAATGTTTCCAACTCATTCTAAAAGAGGGCATAACGTCACAAAAAGGTGCTTGGTTTTGTGGGTTAAGGGGTTGTTTGAAGTATAATTTTGACCCAATGTAAGGCAACTAGTAGCCATCCTTGTATGACTGTGCACACAGAGGCTGTCAGTCATTGATAGGACCAACCACATGACTATATGATTTTTTTATATAAAGAAAAAAGATATAATTGAATAAAATATCAAGTTATATTGAAACTTCCGCTAAAACTATATATCAATCTACTCAGCTTCTCCTGCTCTGCAATATGCTGCCTCCAGCTTACACTGCATTTTCGATTACAGAATTTAGTATCACAGCATGATGAATCAGCACATTTACAGCACGTCTGATAATGTAATTTCACATGTTCCTAAACATCTATTTACATGTAAAAAGGCTGATTGGAAACTAACATCTAATGAGATGTGTCCAGATAAACCCGCACATACAGAAGCCATTATAAGCAGATGATCAATCCTTGATGAGATGTGGCCATGAGGAAAAAGACTGAATCTTTACAGCAAATCATCTGAAATCCCTCAGTACATTATAGCCAGGAGCCAATTTACCAGCTGTAAATGTCAAGCGATGGATGAAGATCAACAATCGCTGGATTTTAGTTTGTCCTAGAAGTGGCTATCTCTTTGGACTTAATGCTTCACCAGCCTTGAGAGGAGCTGCCTAACCTTCAATTACCCAGAAACAGATGACCTTCTTGTGAGATATTGAGGTCAACCACCTGACAGCAAAGTCTCTGCAATGTCCCTCCAAGCCCTTAGAATAAGTTAATAGAAGGATAATGAGAAAAGGCAATAAAAGAAGCAAAAGTTGAAGGAGAAAGCAGCAAATACTTCTCAAGGCGCAGACACGAAAACTCATAATTGTTTAACAGCTTTATTTTACATGTCTATGGACAAATGGAGCACATTTCCAACATGAAAGTTTACTTCCACATAAAATCAGAGAAACATTAGAGGTACATTACAGTACTTGCCATAGACTTCTAAGTAAGCCATATTATGTATATGGACATGGACAACTCGGTGGCTGTATGTAGCCAAGACACTATAGTGTGCATGAATGCGTAAGGCCTGCTTCACTTCTCCTATTAATCTGTATTGTATCTATATTTACAGTATATAAAGCTGCCGGTATTGGAAAAAGACGCTCATTGAAATAGAGAGCATTAAAAATATGGGGGCCTCTATATTTCAAGAGGGGCATCTTATGGGTCATCTGTTCCTTCCAAGAAGACAGCCCATCTCAAAAAATCCTTCACACAGATATGATTCTGCTGACATATGGATGCTATATGATATGTTATTATGTCCACATTATAACTACAAACTTAGATGCCATAAAACCATAAAGGGAACAGTCAGCAAGTTGTCTACAAGAACGCTAGGCCACAATCTAGGAAAAAAGGATGAAGGACTGAAAAGAGTTACAAAGCAATTTCAAAAGTGCTGAGAATCTATTAAGCTGTAGTGAAAAACATTGGGGTAAATTCATCATTCTCTCCCTGCCAGTTTTCTATTGTAGAGGGAGGATATTGAGGTGCATGTTTGGTGCGAGGCCCATCAACGTAACTTGAGGGAGTGCAGAGGGTGCAGTCGCACTGGGCCCAGGAGCCTTAGGGGGCCCATAAGAACCGGCATCAGTATTGAGATTGCAGTTTCCATCTGGCCCGTAAGCCAAGGAGACCCACAGATTACTATAACCACACTAAGGTTGATTAAACTCCTTAGCAGCCGTAACCATCACTATCAAGAATTTGCTGTAGGGATGAGGTAAAGGGCCCCAGAAAAAAGTTTGCACCAGGGCCCACAAGACTTTAGTTATGCCACTGGCAAGGCCCTTTCTTGTGCCAAACATGCACCACAAGCCCTGATCCACACCTCACTCACCACAATATGCAAATGTGGGAAGAGCAGGGATCCGAGCAAGCCAAGGCAGATATGTCTTGCCCTGAAAGATATATTATAACTTACACTGGTTTTCTGGTATGAGTTAGAATGGAAATCCATGGAAGTTCCTGCCTAGTATAGACTTCCATTCTGGTGCAGGGACATCCAACAAATGTATTAAGACTGGAATACAATATGCCAATTGTGTCCAAGTGCAGAAGCCTTTGACCAGTGAAGAATCTCAACAGAAGATGCTGACCTTCAAAATTACTTCAGGGATGCAGTGATTATGCATTTAGAAAATTATAAAATAAAAGTATAGATTTTTCTAGTATTAGCTGAGGTTGGGTTCCCATCACCATTGGGGGGTTCAGATTACTGTTTCATTATAGGAACAGAAAAGTGGGCAGCAAGCTGAACTTGGATCTATTTCACGATGGACATTAGCAGCACCCAACAAACCCTAAATGAGTACATTGAAGTCTTTCAAGTTTTGGTTATGATGTCCTTCATAAGAAGAAATAGTGCAGATTACTGAGCTATTTTGTCCATAATTTTTGAAGGAATCTGCAATATTGGAATCAAAGACCCAGATGTGAACATAGCCTAAGGTTTAAGAACTTATGTGTTAAAAGGAATCTGTCACTATAAAAATTTTATAGTTTCTACCTTATAGAGCAGTATGAGCTGAGCAGATTGTTTTTCGGGGGTTTTTGAGAAAAGAGAAACTGTTTTTTCTTACGAGTCCGGTGTCATTGAGAGACAACTTTACTGTATTTACAAAGATAGCAGACAGTCAATGAGTAGTATCGCCCACTGGACTCCAGCATAAAAAGGGCAGGCATCTCAATCCTTAAATTACAACATATACCAAATCTTTTCCCACAAAACAGGCAGATGCTCCATCTACATCCCTGGTGGGGATTATAACTTCCATAATGTAGATTTCTGCTCCATTCAAGGCCTCACTCACATAAAGTGCAGAATAAATTGAGAAGCTTATTGCTGAATAGACTACAGGGGTGCCAAATAGTTATTAACCCCTCCCTGTTTTCTGTAGGCAGAACGGATCACATTATAATATTAATTTTCATCCTAATTGTAAAGTCAATTCTAAAATCTTCATGCTCCATATTTTATTAATGTCTTTTACAATTGTTAGTGAGTTTGTAATTTTGCTTACTGGGATTTACAGATTGTGTCATGTCAAACCGCAGAGATTTAAAACATATTTATTCTCAAGCATACATATTAAAAATCTCATCTATCACTTCTAATGAGGCTCAATGCAGATTATTACTGACTCCGCAAAAGTGAACACTACAGCTGTACTGCATCCCCAGAATGCTTAAACCTACAGAAAGTTGGAGCAGCTGTAATACACAGATATCTGGGGACTAGGTATTTGCAGTTTATTAGTCATCTCTGATATAGCATAAACATATTCCAGCAGGATGTGAAGACAGCAGGAATTCTGTAGTGAATAAGGGTGGGTTCACACTTGCGGCGACACTCCGTCCGCCGCGAATCCGACCTAAATGTCGGAAAACTGGATAGGGAAAGGTTTGCGATGCTTTGCTTAAAAACCCATTAACTTGAATGGGTTTTTAAAGCAATGCGCGGGTGTGCACTTACACCCTCTGCGCCGCCAAACCAGTTTTTTTCGTCGGAAACTGAGTCAGACATGCAGGACTTTGTGTCCGGCGAAAAAAACTGGTTTGGCGGCGCAGAGGGTGTAAGCGAACACCCGCGCATTGCTTTAAAAACCCATTCAAGTGAATGGGTTTTAAGCAAAGTGTCGCAAACCTTTCTCTATCCAGTTTTCCGACATTTAGGTCGGATTCACGGTGGACAGAGTCCTGCCGCAAGTGTGAGCCCACCCTAATGCTTCCTTCATGGTACGTAAGAGGAATTGGACAGGTTTAGTATATACTTGCCTGATCCTTTCTTCTGTGTTATTGTCAACTAAACTGAGTTTATAAAGGAATTGGGCAGAATAGCTGACCATTGAATGAGTTATACTCACATACGAGGCAAAGCTCGCACCTGCCATGAGGTAAGACTGGCCATTCACATTAGATAGTGGGGTGTTCATCTATGTTATTACTTCCAACCCCATCCCATACACACTCATCTTGGCCAAGCATGCCACGGAAAAGTGGAAAAAAAGCCTCTACCAAGCACCTCTTAACTCTCTGAGAGCAAAAGGACCATACATCAAGTCAAGAGTCAAGATGCCCCTATATATATTAGATGGGGGCCAGTCCTGCCGAAATTGGTGGGTCTGCCAATATACTGTACGCCTAATGTTCTGCTTAAAGAGATAATTCTATCTTGGACATTTATGGTATGTTTGACTATTTAGCACCCATAGATCATCATCTCTGCATCGATAGGTGTCCCAAGACTGGGGTCAGAGGATCTCTGTTATTGAGAAAGGCGTGTGGGACTTACAAATATATTAAATATAAAGATACAGGATAAATAAATGCTTGTCTTCTCCTCAATTTAGTATGTCTGCTCCATTCAAGTATTTGTATTTACTGTAACTAATTGATATCTTATGCTGAAAACTTCAATGCCTGCTAGCTAAAAAGCAAGCAAGTAGGGACACAAGTATGCATGTAGGAATAAAGGTCTTTGAATAAATTATCTTAGCACAAGGCTATGAATTTTCATCTACTTGGGGGAAATTTCACCTTTAACTTCAAGTGAAGAAACATTTAAAGGGTTATCCGGTTTCTAAGATTGATGACCTATCCTTAGGATAGGCCATCAACATTAGATACAGTATGCGGGGGTCTGACACCTAGGACTCCTGCAGATCACTGGTACTGAGGCAGTGTGGGAGATCCATGCTGCTCACTCACTGTACAAACTGTACCAGCGACTGTAGGTTCTGCAACGCTGCCTCCTTAAAGTCTCTCTTGTGCTGCAACTGTAAATGAAATTTGCTGTAGATTTTATGCACACTACACATGCTTTGTCAGTGTGCTAATTGTGTTTTTACACATGTGTATTATCACAGGCCCATGGATGCAGCAGTGAGCAAAACTCAGGATTGGTCCTATATCTGTCCATTTGCAGCCCATGATCGCTAGATGAAGTGAATGGGTCCGTGGAGGCACGGACAGCACACGGATGTCATTCATGTGCCGTCCATACCATTTTACCATGGACTTGACACATGCACAAAACCATTTGCCTAATGTGAGGATCAAGACCATATGAAGCCAGATGGCAAGAAAAAAATGACAATGTTGACCCTAGTTACAGATTAAATGGAGTCTGTTGCCAGGAAACTTGATATCAAACCAGGCACAGTGCATTGTAGGGGACATTATACTGAGCACTGTCACACCTTTAGATAATCCATTAGAATCAAAGACATATTTATAAACCTGCAAATAAGAGTAAAGTGCAGTAGGGCGTGACAGATTCTCCAAGGGTTCTTTCTCCAGATTTGATTTGTTGAACCATACAAATGACTGACACCCTCTTCCTATTCTACAAGTATGACACTGCTTGTTGAATCTCTGCACATGGTATTTCCCAGCTGACTGAGTCCTTGGAGGTTCTGGCACATGCCCCATTGCACTTGAATCTCATTTGCATACTTCTAAAATGGCTTTTTCATGTATTTAACTAAGGTATGATGTGCTCAGCATAATGTTCCCTACAATGCATTGTGGTTTGATATTGAGCTCCCTGGTGACAGACTCTTTTTAACCTGGCCATGGATTTGAAGAGCATCACTGACAAAAAAAAAAGCTGAAAATGACCAATGCCCAATGGAAATATTATACTTAAAGTTTTCCTGGGATATAAAAATATGCTTAAAAGAGTTAAACATGAGAGTCCTCACATAACAAAAACTTCACCTTCCACAATCCCCTTCCATTGTGTTCCCTCCTGCATGGGTCCATGCTGATCTCCACCACCTATGGTCCGAAACACAAAGAAAACTCTTGGCGATGCCCGCTTAACTAATCAGTGTCAGAGGCGGGCATTGTTGCTCCAGTCAGTGACTAGCTGAGGGGGCATCTCCAAATATTTCCTGTGTTTCAGAAGACACCAGGAAGCGGAGATCATCAGGGACACAGTCAAGACTAGACAGAAGGTTATCAAGGAGTAATATTTTAATATATTAGGTCCCATTAGCCCTTTTAACTATATTTTATACCCTGGAAAACCCTCTTAAATCTATATTTCTTTTTCCACATCAGATTAAGCAGTAAGAGTAAATGCCATGTGTGAATGAAGTACAATATTCTGTCCAGGGACATTGCTGAAATTTTCTAAAGCCCACATGTTGTGTAGGAGTTTAGGAATAAATCTGTTGTAAACCCATGAATAGCACAATCATAGTAGTATAATGTTGTACCGTGTTAGCCATAGAAAGTAGTGGAAGAGTGAAGAAATCAGGTGGTACCTTTTAGAGGCTAGCTGAGTATATTTGATAGTAAGCTTTCGAGAGTGCTAGCTCTCTTCTTCAGACATGGTGTAATACTAGAAACTGAAAAGTCACACTTTCTCTAGAGAAGACCACTCTATTGAAGATTTGCGGGTTGTGGTTTTAATGGAACATTTTAAGACGCAGAGGGAGAGAAAGGAATGGGAATACAAGTTAATGAAAAAATTTCAAACTCTGCAATTTGGACTCGATATTCATGCCAGTTTCATGTCACACTATGTATGAACTGTGAGGGTCACAAATCACCTCCTGATTACAAACAGATAACAGATCCCTCTGTCACGCCCCACAAATTTTCCAGACTGTCTATTTCCTGACCTGTTGTAAATAACTTCTCTACGTATATTGCATTTTGTTATTCCAAGATCCTTTTGAAGATCCATGTCTTGTATATGTATAAATAGTGTGACTTTTCAGTTTCTAGTATTACACCATGTCTGAAGAAGAGAGCTAGCACTCTCGAAAGCTTACTATCAAATATACTCAGTTAGCCTCTAAAAGGTATCGCCTGATTTCTTCATTTTCCTAACACAATCATAGAATGTGAAGTAAAGGGGATTTCAGCATTATGTAAGTAAAGGTAATGTTATGCAATGTTTCCAGTTTGGTTTAACCAAGTCTTAATTTTCAGTGTAATTCAATTTCTGTGCAATCCTTTTGTTTGTAGAATTGATTTGGCCAGTGAAATAATATTTGGAGAGTCATAAATAATGCAATGCCCTAGTATATTAGCAAATGTACCCAAAACGTAAAGGAAACCTGTGAAGATGAACATGGGGTCTGATCTACAGGCAGCAAGTTTTAGAGCAGAAACATCTATAGAGCAGAATTTATAAAAGCTTGATGTGGAAAGGTCCAGTGTAACCTGTCAATCATTCATTTACATATCTGCTCTTTCTGTGCTTAGTAGTCATGGGGGTGGTCCTACTCAGTGACCAACAGCCTCCCCTGTATTAGTGTGCATGCTGTCAATCACTAATAGGACTGCCCACATGACTCCTAAGCATAGAAGGTGATTTAAATAAATTGTATAGAAGCTGTATTAAATCTTTTCCGCTCTGTAATATGCTGCCCATAAATAGGACGGTGTGTACAATGTGACAGGTATTCTCTGCACTGTGTCAGACTTGACTTATACAGATGGCCCAGCATACACTGCAAATCTACAATGAAATTCATTTGGACTTATTACACATTACTACCTTACCAGGGTGTGATTTCCATCAGGCCTGTCTCGGGGATGGCTCATAAGTTCTATCTTGTGAAATTTCTCTTGCAGTTGCCCAAGTATCATGTCGATACTTTCTCCCTGAATTTCTGGAGAGCCGGGCTGGGAGGATGTGAGCTCCAGTTGCTGTCTGGTTACAAGTATAATAATATTGTGTAGAGAGAAAGGTTTACAGGTAAATTAAAACAGACATTTGTTTTATGTAGCTTAGTATCTTACATCTTATAAGATGAATGAATTCAGAGGTATGGCAGAGGTTGCAGTTGCATCTGGGCATTGGTGCCTGAGGGGCCCAGAAGCCCTTCTGTAACATAAGTAGATACTACTGTAACAGATATGTGATAAGTAGTGGGTCTATTAAAGGGGTTATCCAGTTTCTAATATTAATGGCCTATCCTATCCTTCTGGTTCAGTTAATAAAAAAAACAAAACAAAACCACATAAAAACTGCAGGAGCATTTTTCCCCCAAAAAAACTTTGGGTGAAACCATCATAATACATTTGAGCCCTTACTAATTGTAAAAAGTTTGTAAAGCACCTTCCACAATAGATACATACTCGTAATTGCATTTTTGGAGTCCTCATGTCCCAACTTATATATAACTTATATATTTTTGGCATTGACCTTGACTTACCTAGCTGTGATGTGGACACCAAGCTGAGATCTCAAGCTTGCAGACAAGTTATGATTTTCTTCAGAAACCACTTTCTGGAATGTGGAGCCATTGAGTGACATATATGCCCTGCTGGTGGAATTCCAAGATACCCCAAGTACCTTTAAAAAGAGACATTTCATTTGGTTAAATGTTTGTCAGCTTTGCTTGAGATGTGACTCCGTAATGTATTATTTTAGAGGAAATCTGTCTTGTTGCCTGAACCACATGCTTAGTGAAATCCCAAGAGGCTTCCTGGTTAGAAGCATGTTTTACCATGGTTTACAAATCAGTCAGGAACAGGTATAAGAGTCACAGAGGCTTCTCCCCTGTATCTGCTCAGGAACAAAAGGATTGGGCAGTTGAAGATCAACTTCCACCTCCTTATTTTCTCCAGGGTAGAGTTGGGAGACCTCCATACACATTAGATAACCAGTGGGTTTGGCTAAAATGTAACTGAGGCTGGATTCACACCAGTGCTCGCTCTACCTTCAGGGGATTCCGTCCCCAAATCTGCTTGAAAAATGAACAGAGGAAAGTCCTGCAAACCGGGTGTAAACCCGGCAGACCCCATTATAGTCTATAGGGTCCGCGGGTTTCCACGGGTAACCACTTTTTAAGCAGATTGGGTTTCCACTTTTCGGGTCCCCAAGCTCATTTGACAAAAAACTGTGATATCTCAGCGGTACCAATTCACCAGTTAAAAACACCATTTCATTTAGGTTACCCTAACCTATCTATCTGCGGGGCTCAGTTGATATGTTGGGTTGTGGTGACAGACTCCCTTTATTAAAGTTTCTGCATTATAATACAGTCTTGCCCTGCTTTACATAGTGAGCCATATAATTTTATGGGATCTGTATTCTGAATCTGTGCAATACACTTCCATAATACAGCTGTGTCCATAAAACCTTTCTCTTGTAAGATGTTATGATGTATATATGATAGACATTAGCTAAATATGCCTTACATGACTGAGATACCATGAGCCATGCAGCACAAATAGTGAGAAGAAAGCAAAGGAGATAAAAGTAGAATAAACAGTCATAAGTGCTGGTTTATTTTTCTTGAAGGTACAAGTTACGTTCTACAGTTGTCCTTTTTCATAGCTAGGCTTGTAGCCAGGCCTAAGTCAAGGCCCCCAACAGTTCACTAATGTTTGTTCTCAGCAAATTCTTTAGAATCACATTTCTAGGACATATCATTACTTCAAACACTTTTATGTGGGTTCAACTACAGTATATTTATCTTTATTGTATTTGGTTTATCATTCTGTAAATTATAAATTCCAATTGTGCTTTTCCTCAATCTGGCAAGTTTTTAAGAATAGTAATTTGCCAATAATGGAAGTAACAGTGTTGCTAATGTGATAATAAAAATAATAATAATAAGCAGTAGTACTTGCAAGTTTGACGTGAACACTAGCAATATTTAAAAATATTAATAATAATAATAATGATGATAATAATAAAGTAATTGCAGTATATAATATGTAGTTATGGCATGTAGAGTGAAATACTCATATAGAGTAATTCACACTGTTTGATTGACAGCAGTACATTTAATTGGTGAGACACTCATCTTCCACACACAGAACGCTGCACCCAAATTTTTAACTATGGTCACAACCAGCTCTAAACCTGGCCACTAGTCCATAAAGTCCTGTACTGAATACATGCTTACAGTACAGGACAATAGAGCAATGGGAAAGCAGGGACTTCTGGCATCATAGATGACTATGATGCTGGGAAATCGGGGACCTGTCCCATCCAGTGTTTGATCTGGACACACAGCCGATATCTGGTCCATGTCTAACAGATCCATGTGAGGCAAGCCTAAATGAGAGAATAAAGCTGATAGCTGTGGTTTACTTGGATTCCAACCAGTTTCTAAAAGTTAATGAACAGAGAATGTTCTCATAAAAAGTTGGAAAAAAAAAAAAAATAGATATCCGAGCCAGAGGAACATATTGGATGACTGCCCAGAATGTAGGAATTATGAAACTGCTGACGCAAGATTTGGACTTCACCTGTTAGCTTGCCCTGACCCTTTCGGCTAGACCACAGACAGTTCCAAAGGTGAGTAAGTGATAGGAATACTGGAAAGAGACCACCAACTATCATTTTAGCATACAAATAAAGCAATATGGTATGCTTCAGTCTAAATTTATCGAGTCTTTCCAAAAAGTCTTAAAATTAGAGAATATCATGTCTGTCATATATAAATTTCCAGAGTTTTAAAACTTCAAGACATCGTTTCAAGGATTTTGTATGTTCTCCCACGTGTTTGTGTGGGATTTCTCTGGATACTTTGGTTTCCTGCCACACTCCAAAGACATACTATTAAAGAACTTTCAAGCCCTATATGGGACAGTGACTGACAATGTCTGTAAAGCACTGTAGAATATGGTGGTGGAATACAATTCAGAGAAATAAATAAAGGGGTTGTCCCACAAGAACAACCTATTGCTTACCCACAGATGATGAGTGGCTGATCAGTGATGGTCCCACCAACTGAGATCTCCACTGATCCTACAAATGGGGGTGGGGTCCTTTGTCCACAGTTTCTAGGGAACAACAATCATACATGTACAGTGCCACTTCATTCAAACTCTGGGGGAACCGTGAAGATAGTTGTGTGCTTAAACTCAGTGATTTCCATCAGTCCCATAGAGATTGGAATGGGGCATGTTGGGATCCCTGTTCTTGTAATCTATCCTGCGGATAGGTATGAAGTTGTAATCATGTAACAACCAATGTAAATATAAGTGCACACATGTGGCTTTTGTAGTGGCAAAAACATGGTCAGAAATAGAAATACAATATGTGAACAAGCCAGAACTGTATACTGTTAAACTCTGTTTTAGTCCGATGCAGTTCTGAATCAGAATTAGGGATTATTCACATGACAGTGAAAAACAGCTGTTTGCTGGTTGTATCTGCAACTTCCAGTACACGGCCATTTTTTGAGAACATTGAATTCAATGTGTATATTCACATGGCCGCTTTTTTGAGGTTTTCAAATAACTGACATGCGCTATCTTTGCCCATCAAAACAGACTTAGATAGAGCCATGTGAATAGACCCAGTGAAATTCATGGGCTATATAATGGCCATGTGAAGGCTATTTCAAAAACGGCCATTGCATGGCCATTATTCACTGCCATGTGAATAAGGCTAGATGCACATAAACAAAATGCAAAATGGCTGTGAAAGACATCTATTTATTATGGCCATCTTGCTCCAGAGGGGTAGCAGTTCAGTGTATGGAGGGATCCGTGAAAATGGCCGAAAATAGGACAAGGCCTATATTTTGATGGTCCGTGATAATGGACCGTCGAAATTACGGTCATGAGAATAGCCCCCATTCACTGTCAGTGAAATTAATGCTGCCATGTGACGTCTGTAAAAAAAAAAAACCCCCAAAAAACGGACGTCTTACGGTCAATTTTCATTGTCATGTGAATGTAGCAGAAGGGCAAGAAATGAAGATCCTGCTGCTCTGTACTAAGGAGTCATAAAGCCTCTGTATGCTGCTGTATAGGCCCTATGCATGGAGTAAACACAATGGTACGTGTATTGTTTAAACAACATATTTTTCTTACATACAGTACATGGTATTATAGTAATTATATTAAGGGAGTAGCTTCTAGTTTGTGATATTAAGAGCAGTTCCTAATGCAGACTTGGATTGATCAAGATACCTATATCTTTTTCCGTAATATACAGGTGTAGCAGCTGATCTACTACTCAATTAGTGTATCACACCACACCATGTCACACTATTTGCAGAGTTTGCCATTTTAATATGCTAGTTATGTCAGCATAAAGTTGGAGCTAGGAGGGGGCAGGTGGGGCCGTGGTCCACCTGGCCCACTAACTGTGGGGCCTGAGGTGGGCAACACAAATTACACATTAACTGCATCGGCATCTCTATGACACAAATGCAGTTGAAGTGCATAGTAGAGGAGCCATCAGGACAGTAGATCGGGAAATAGCATAGGACGTGCTCAACTCAGCTTACGAACTTTACAGAGAAAAGTCACAACTGGAAGAAGTGGTCATGGTGGTCCAGATGGAAGAGATGAGAAATGTGAACGATTACAATCAAAGACGTCACCTATAAGTCACAACAGTTTTCCTGTATTGTATTCACCTAAATGGTCTTCACAGACATGTGTAGAGCTGATATATACCACTATACGGTCACAATATAGTGTTAATATCAGTAAATCTAAGTTAGGGTCCCACTTAGATGTGTTCACCACTCCAGCGCTGAACCTCTAGCTACACCTGTTTTTGGAGCTTAGCATTTCATCCTCTGTGCAGGCCTGAGAACTGTCCCTTAGCTGTTGGCACATAATGTCCTGGCAAAAGACAACAATTGGGTCTATACTGTCATAGTTTTCTGCCCTCCAGCCTAATGAATGGGTGTGGCAACCATAAACTTTTTTTCTAAAACTCTTTGGAATGACCATTGTCCTAAGTGTGCTTTACATAAAGTTTCTTGTAAAGTGTACTGAAGTACTGTAAGGTTCATGGCAAACAATGCTAAGAAAGAATATAGTGAAATTACTGCAAGACTCCCTACAATATACAAAATAACCTATGTCATGCTAGATATCCTGTGAAAACTGGTGCAGGTTATACTACTGGGGGTCTGACCCCACCAACCAAGAGAACAGGAGTGTATTGCCATTCTGTAGGGATCGATGGTCTGAAAGATATGCTACCCAGGGGCGCACAGCTAATGAGGCGAAGTGAGGCGGCCGCCTCAGGTGGCACTGTCCGTCACTGTATGGGGGGCGGCATTTTTACTATTCAAATGCAAACTAGCCCAGGACAGGCCGCTTAAAAAAAAAAAAAAAAACAGGGCTAAGCTGGGCCTGTCCTGGGCTGGTTTACGAGACATCGCATCTCAGCGCAGGCGGTGATACAATGACGTCATCGCGCCGTCTACACTGAGACACAGATGTCACGGACAAGAAGAGGAGCGGTGGCTCCATCAAGACATCGCAGGTGAGTATAACTTTTTTTTTTATATATAAATAGGCCGTAACCTGCTGGAGTAACCCCAGCAGGTAACGGCCTATTTATTTTCCTACCCCGCGTCTGCTCGTGGCCGCCCCCGCTTCCCCTTCTGCTATGGGCATCGGTAAGTGAGGTCGCGGGCCTCAAATACTACTATTATTATACTCCGGGGTCTTTTCAGACCCCGGAGTATAATAATCAGAGGCCCAGGGGAGGTGAGAGAACATAAAAACATATGCTACTTACCTCTCCTGCGATCGGTGTTACTCCGAGCAGGCTTGGGGCCTCTGGTGAGGTCATCAGGTCGCGTTGCCGGCCTGATCACGTGATGTGTGTGCGCAATTAAACAGGGCCGAAAGCTGCAAGGAGTGCACCGGTGTCCAGGATAGGTAAGTAACACTGGTTTTTATGTTTGTCCCCTCCCCTGGGTCTCAAATCATTAAACTCTGGGGTCTGAAAAGACCCCAGAGTATAATAATACTTCATGGGTTCACTATGGGGCATAATACCGTTTGCAGGGGCCACTATGGGGCATAATACCCTGTGCAGGGGCCACTATGGAGCATAATACCCTGTGCAGGGGCCACTATGGAGCATAATTCCCTGTGCAGGGGCCACTATGGAGCATAATAACAGTGCAGGAGCCACTATGGAGGATAATACCAGTGCAGGGGCCACTATGGAGCATAATACCAGTGCAGGGGCCAATGTGGAGCATAATACCGTGTGCAGGGGCCAATGTGGAGCATAATACCGTGTGCAGGGGCCAATATGGGGCATAATACCGTGTGCAGGGGTCACTAGGGAGCATAAAACTGTGTGCAGGGGTTGCTGCGGAACATAATACTGTGTGCAGTGGCCACTTCGGGGCATAATACAGTGTGCAGGGGCCACTATGGAGCATAATACCGTGTGCAGGGGCCGCTGTGAGGCATAATACAGTGTGCAGGGGCCGCTGTGGGCCATAATACTGTGTAATACTGTGTGCAGGGGCTGCTGTGGAACATTATAGTGTGTGTAAATGGGGCGCTATAAACAGGGGCTATGGCGCCTGTTTATATTATACGCTGTCTGTTTATAGTGGCCATGTGATGCAATTACAGCCTTGTCACATACTGTAGACATGTATAGGACGAGGCTGTAGTTACATTACATGGCCGATATGAGATGAATGACACTATGTAAACAGAGAAGCGGTCATGGCGCTTACACAGGTACCATTCAAACAGCTGATCAGTAGGGGTCCTGGGTTTTTGAACCCCACTGATTAGTTTATTAATGACCTGGAAAACCTTTTAATTAGTTAACACCTGGGGCATTATTAATAAGGGGCACTATTTATACAGGGTACACATGGACATTATTAATATAATGGGTGGTTATATCATATATTTTATAATTGGGGGTAGCAGCAGGATGGGTGTGCAGGTGAGGACAATGTGGGTTGGATGCCTGGAAAACTGAGGAGCCATAGATGTCTGTGTTGCAAACTTTACAGAGACAAGTCACAGCTGGAAGAAGTGGTCATGGTGGTCCAAAGGGAAGAGAAGGGAAATGTGAAGGATTAGTCAGAGACGTCACCTGTAAGTCACAAAATGTTACTGCCCTGTATTTATCTAAATGATAGAGGATAAATACCTGATTGATGGGGGTCTGTCTGCTGAGACCCCACTGAACCTGAGAATTGTTTTTTTTCCCCCCACTGGGTGGGAATTCAGCCTGACCACAGCCATATATATAGGTGTGTCACTTGGTGGATGGACGAACCCGCGTGGCTCTCATTCACTTCAATGGGAGTGCCAAAGATAGCCAAAGTCCAGTACTCAGCTATCTACGGCGCTCCTATTATAGAGAATGGGGGCCATGCGGGATCGTCCATCCACCAAGCAGAAGATGAGTGAAGTTACTGTGATTGTTAATGCCGTGTTGTTGATCTGTTACTGAAGTAATACAGGAAGAAGAATTCTTAAAAACTGTTTTATAACTTTGTGTATTGTGTATAATGTGCGACAATAACAGTGTGTTAAACTAGTAGCATAGAATTATTTTTTTTTTTTTTTTGGGGGGGGGGGGGGCGTCTTTCTATAGTTCGCCTCAGGCAGCAAAGAGGCTAGGTTCACCACTGATGCTACCTCTGATTTTAAAGAGTAGGGCTACAGCCCCACGTTGTGGAAACACAGCTTTTTTTATTGCAGATTTTGCTGCCTTTTTTTTGAGCCAAAGTCAAGGGTGAATTGAGCAGAAGGTAGAAGTAGAAGTACTTACTATATATTTCCCATTCCTTTTATAGCCATTCCTTTTGGCTCAAAAAAACTACAGCAAAATCTGCAACAAAAAAAGATGCGTTTCTGCAACATGGGGCCTCAGCCAAAGGCTGGATAAGATCAGGGGCATAACTAGCAAAGACTGGACCCCATAGCAAACTTTGAAATTGGGCCACCTTGCACAGCATAACACACCCTTTCCTGGCCTCCACACAGTATAACTTCCTATTTAAGCATTCTATACAGGAGCATCTCAATAAATTAGAATATTTTTGAACGTTTATTTCTTTCTGTAATTAAATTTAAAAAGTCACCTTCTATATTTTCTAGATTCCTTACACACAGAGTGTTCTATTTCAAGTGTTTTATTTCTACAAATGTTGATTATGGATTACAGCTAATGAAAACCAAAATGTAAGAAAATTTGAATATTGTAAAAATGTTCAGTATTGTAAATTCAGTGTGTCACCTGCCAAGGTTTCCTAAGCCTTTAAATGGTCCCTCAGTCTGGTTCAGTAGGACACACAATCATGGAAGACTGCTGAGTATGAATTGAATTACTGAAATGAATGAACGTTTCAAAAATATTCTAATTTATTGAGATGCACCTGTAATGTCCCAAAGTGGCCTCCAGCGAGTATAATGTTCCATAGTGGCCGCTGCACACAATATAATGTTTCTCAGTTGTCTCCCTCATACTCCTCCCTCTACTCAGTCAACTACCCTCGCCTATTTAATGAACTCCGCTCTCTCTTGGGCAAATGGCGCCCTCTCCACATATCCCTCATAGGTCGCATCACGGCTGTTAAAATGACCCTTGTCCCGAAGCTACTCTACTTTTTTGAAACGCTCCCAGTGGTGGTACCCCGTTCAGAATTGCGTTCTCTTCAAAAATCGATTTTCCAGTTTATCTGGAATGGTAGATGCCACCGTATTCCTCGCTTGGTGATGTTGTCCAGCAAAAACGAGGGGGGACTGGCGGTCCCATACATTCTGCATTATTATACGGCGACCCACTTATGTTGCATCCTATTTTGGGCCGCGCCACAAGCTTCACTAAGTGGGTTGAGATTGAGAAGCTCTGGCTAGCCCCGATCCACCCTAATGCGTTTCTGTGGTCCCACTCTTCCCCCCTTCCCACTGCCCCACTCCACGGGCCCATTCGCTTCACCTGTTCCATATGGATGACTTGCTCCAAATTTTTCCCTCTAGCCTCCCCACGTTCCTCCATGATCTCTTTCCTGTACAACCCGCTCCTCCCGGAGGAACTTACAGGGTCTATGGTGCGCCCCTGGAGTAGATTGGGCCTTTTCCATATTGCTGATCTGGTGGACCCAGCGACCTTGGAGCTCAGGTCCTTTGACTATTTTACCTCTGTCTTACACTTGCCCACCTCTGAGTGGTTCCACTACCAGCAGGTTGCTGATTTTGTATTCTCACAGTTTGGTTCTCTGAAGGTTTGGCTTCCTACTGCCTTTGAGAGAATTTGTCGAGCTGGTACTTACACGAGGGGTTTGATATCGGGTATTTACCGACTCTTATCCTCTCCAGAGGGCAGGACCTCCCTCTATCATAAACATATGATTAAGTGGTCTGGGGCCCTGAATAGGCAGATCTCACCAGGACAATGGCAGATTATTTGGTCCCGTGCGGCCAAGTCCTTGACATGTGTGACTTTCCGGAAGACTCAGTATAAGTTACTCATGCACTGGTACCACACCCCCGCCTTGCTCCATTCTCTCAACCCTAGCATTCCCTCTCATTGCTGGCGTTGCCGGTTGGGGGATGGGTACACTGTGCCACATTTTCTGGGAGTGCCCACAGATTGGCCCCTTCTGGATGGAGGTCAAACACCTTACTCATGCCCTTTTTGTACAAGGTGTGCCTTTAGACCCCCTTGTCTATTTGCTTAACCTCCCTCCCAAACATTTTGGTAAAATGACCTCCAAATTGTTCCTGTTCCTCTGTACTGCTGCTAAAACGTTAATTGCTCTCCATTGGAAGAAATCCTCCCCTCCTACTGGTCCTGAGCTTATCACTCGTATGAAGGACGTTCGCATCATGGAGTTTCTGACCGCCTCCCTTAATCATACAGTGGAGGCCTTCAATGCTGTGTGGTCATCCTCTGATGCGTATTGTATTCTACAAGGTCTTTGACTCTCCCCCCTTCCCCTCCACTCCCCCTCTCTCCCCTTCTCCTTTGTCGTCTCCCCCCTCTTGCTATTTAAGGTTGTTGATTTGGTATTTTCTTTTATGTATTTTCTTTAGATTTTGTCTATATGGTTTGGTGTGCCAACCGGATGTTGTGGTGGTACGTCCTTGTCTATTCATTTACTATTGTTTCTCATTTTTATTTCTAATGTTGTTTACTCTGTTAAATAATTTTAATAAAAATTACAGTTTAAATAAAATATATAATGTTTCATAGCAGCCCCTGCACACAGTAGAATGTCACATAGTGGACCCTCCACACAGTATTATGTCCCATCGTGACCTCTACGGTGTTCGTTCCAAATATTGCAAAAATTTCGGGTTCAGCAGAACCAGAAGTTTTTGAGGTACATCACCCATGAACTATTATTATACTTTGGGGTCTTTTCAGACCCCAGAGTATATTGATCCGAGGTGAAAAACATAAAAACCAGTGTTACTCACCTCTCCTGCGCTCTGACGCGACTCCTGGCTGTTGCTGTCGTGCTGGAGAGGTAAGTAATACTGTTTTTTATGTTTGCTCACATCCCCTGGGCTTGCGGTCATTATACTCTGGGGTCTGCTCACGGCTATCTCCGCTTCCCCTTCTTTCCTCCAGGAGGCCCCAGTGACGTGATAAGGGAATGCCCTGAAGGGCTGAAGGGGAAGCGGAGACGGCTGTGAGCAGAAACGTTACCTGCTGGGATCAAAAAAATAAATAATAATAAAAAAAGCAGCAGGGGCCACTATGGCTGCACTTACGCCACTGGATAAGCTGCGTTTTTTTGTTGCAGTTTTTGCAGCGTTTTTTTTTTTTTTTGTTTTGTTTTTTAGCCAAACCCAGAAGTGGCTACAGAAGGAATGGGAAATATGAAGAAAGCACTTATACTTGTTCCTTTTGCTCAATCCACTTCTGATACTGGCTGAAAAAAAATTTGCAGCAAAATCTGCAACAAAAAAAACTGCTTTTGCATAACGTGGGGCCTTAGTCTTAATACTAGCTTCGTGCATAACTGAGTATAGTATTGAAGATGAGAAACACTCATGTGAATAAGGAGAGGCAGCAATACAAAACAATCCAAAGACAAGTGCGGTTGGGAAAAAAGTCATGGTCCACACGTTCTGGCATTATACACTGATTCATTGTAAACCATCAGTTGGTAAAGTGGCTGGTGACAGATATGTGCCACTGACATATTCTGTATGTGATGTAACTGGAGTTTGGGTCCAGGATTTAGAAGTGACTTAAGGTTCTGTGTGTACGAGTCACTCCTATACTCCATTCCTGGTGTTCTATATCTGAGCCTTGTGCCCCATGTGTGTTCAGCTAGTAATGAAATTAAAGCTGCCAGAAAGCTGTGTGGTGAGGAGGAGAGGGAACAACTTGAGGCTAAGGCCCCACATGGCGTCCCGCAGAAAAAAGCGCTGCGGGAGAAACCGCGGCGGGATCGCATCGTGGTTCTTCCCGCAGCATTTTAGACAGAAAGTTTGCAGAGTTTTCCTCTGCGGACTTTCTGTTTCAATTATACCTATGGAGAAACCGCCGGCATTTCCGTAGGTATAATTGACATGCTGCAATTTCCAAAACCGTGCTGGTTGTGGAAATCGCCGCATGTCCGCAGCGAGGTTTTTTCCTCAAAGTGGGCATGGCATTCACTAGAATCCCATCCACTTTGCTCTGACTGTAAAACGCTGCGATTGTTTCCCCGCGGAGCTTCCGCTACAGGCAAATTGTGGCGTTTACGCCATGTGGGGCTTTAGCTGGAGACCAACACTAGGTTCACACTAGCATTCGAGCACTCCGTCCTAGATTCCGCTTAAAACCGGCAGAGATAAAAGTCCTGCAAGGAGGACAGACGGAAACCTGATGGACCCCATTATAGTATATGGGGTTTGCTTTTTAAGCGGATAGGGTTTCTGTCTTTTGGGTCCCCTAGTGTGAACCTGGCGTAAGACATTTCTTTTTCTGCTACATTTTACAGTATCAGCAATGTGAATTAGATTTTGGTTAATCACATCCACACACTGCAGAAAAAAGAGATGTGGAAAATTTAATAGGGGAAGGAAAAAAGGAGGACAGATGCATCAGAAACTCATTGAAAAATGTTGCAGAAAAAAAAAATGAGCCTACAAGGACTGGTGAGTTCAGAACTTAATTTATACCTGTTATGAAGGACATTTTATTTTACTTCTGATTTTCTTTCTGAAATAAGCCACTTAATGTTGCTGTTTGTGACTGTGTTCAATAAACACTGGATTACTGATCTTTATTATCTGCCCATGTGTTCCTGTTTGCTTGACTACAAGACTGATTGGAGGGTCCTGATCAATAGTATACATATTGATAAAAATGTATACTAAGAACCTTGTGTTCATTATGCTGAGAAACATATATTAGTGGGATGCGTAGTCTATGGGATATTCTGTAATGTGCAATCAATGGCCTAAATTTACTAATAGTTAGACTGTTCACAGTTAGGTAGGTAGTCTGAAAAAAATATGTCAGATATACCACAATGGCTGATGCTGGATGATAAATCTGGCGTATTTTTAGACTGTTTAGTCTACATTTACACCACTTTATAGTTGGCTCACTTTGACCCAGAATTTTTTGACACAGGGGTGGAATAAAATGCTGCTTCTGGCTTGCTAGATAATTGATTTATTGCCTTATTCTGTGCACTGGTAGCCTTTTATCTAAAACCTAGCAGTGTTAAAAGAGCACAGAGTAGCAGAGTGTAAAAGCAGCAATAATTTGAATGTCTTTTGTAGCAGCCCCCTCTTCCCCCTCACCTCTTCATAGACTAATTTGTAGAAAGTAACTCTATCTGAAAAGTGGAGAAGAAACAATATTTCTGTAATAAGATATACTACAAAGTTTCATATACTAACCTGTACTATTCATTTATGAAAAATTGTTTATAACTGGATATACACTTTAAATATGGTTGGGGAAAAAGCAAACTTTTTTTTTTCTAATCCTGGATTACTCTTTTAATAAGCTTGTAGAACAATAAACATGGCCTCACCTTATAATCTGACTCGTAGCCAAATTCTGAGTTTATGCAGCTCTTAAAATCTTTTGTCTTGCTGATGAAATCCTTGGATGTGTTGTAAGCTACTTGACAGCTACCTGAAACATCTTCCTGAAACATAGAAATATTACATTAACCTTGTATTTCCCAGACATAGCATTACTTGAGTATATTGTAATAGAGGCCTGAATGGGTAGTCAGGGAGAAATAGGCAATATTCAGGGGTGCTGCAGCAAAAACCTAGAAAAAAATGGCATGTGTGAATATAGTCTAACTTGTGGACTTGCTTGAAGCAGTTGTGTATATTATATATATTAGCGTGCAGCAGTGGTTTTGCATTTCTTACACAGTCAAGGAAACAGTTTTCATTACACTTATACAGTATATCAGATATATAGGCAGCTTTGCAACATCTTCTGATTCATAAGGCAATCCATTTTCCAACATCCTGCCACTTTGCAATTTACTTCTTTTTTGATTTCAGTTCTCATTTGCTTCTTCTGAAGAGGGTCATGTGGCCCCATCTATCATCTTCCATGCAGATTTGGCAAATGATCTTTCCTGGTTGGATTCCACCCAGTGACATAGCTATAAGGGGTACAGTGGTGGCAGTCGCTATTGTGCCCTGGACCCTAAGGAAGCCCCAATGGTCCCCCGTCACATAAAAAACTACTATTCTAATTGCCAAAAAGTAGGAAGGGGTCTCATTAGAGATTTTGCATTGGATCAATGAGCTTTTAGTTATTCCTCTGATTCCACCCCCTCACCCCAATTTCTACATATTATACAGGGCGACTAAGAAGTACCAACGAATCAAACATAATTCACCTAAAGAAACCAAATGTGGCTACACATGACATCATAACTCTAGGATGGGTGTGCACCATAAATGTGTCCTTATTTGCTCTCAAGGAAATTGAAACTCCGTGAAGTATATTTTGTGAATAAGTCTCTGTTCACATTTCCATGAGTTCAGTTTAGAGTCTCTGTTAACATTTGATGGGAAACACAGTGAAGCATGTCGCACTATGCTTGCCGTCAAAAAAAACGTACACTAGGATAGAAATCCTACTGACCTGCCACAAATCAGTGGAGTCCGTCATGTAACAACTCTGATTTTTACCTTTTTTCTGCTCCTTGGATAAAACTGAAAAGGTGAAAAAATTATGAAAATGCGAACAAAGCCTTAGAGAAAGAAAGGAAAGAATAAAAAAACGTAATTATTAGATAAGGATTTTTTTTATAGTAACTTACCTCTACGTGAGTGCCAGAAAGTGTCTGAAATTGGAACAGGCTGACAAGTCCCCTTTTTAAATCAAGCACAAGGCTGTCATTTTCACCTGTACTGTACAAACCTATAACCTGGAAGGTAAGTAGACATTGAGCCAATATTAATGGAATGCTGATCGCAATTGATATATAGGATATACATAACAACATTAATATCTTCAGTGTCAAGTTATTATTGAATATAAAATGCTATGCATATAGAATGGACATGTAATGTAAAAAAATCTCTAAGGTGGAAAGGTTTATTATCACAAGCAGGCAGATATGGCTAAGAAAATTATGTATGCATATAAACGAATGGATGAACTATGGAAAGGTTACTTAAAAAAAAAATGCCAAAAAAGGGATTCACAAGTGAAACACCAATTTTAAAATAATTGGGACACTGTGTAAAATGTAAAGAAAAGACTGAGTATTATGTAGAGGTTTTAGAACAATATAGGCTCCCATCTAGACAATGTCTCTTTCAGAGAAGGCCTTGTACATTTCAGCAAGACAATGCTAAACCACATACTGTATCCATTACAACAGCATGGTCATGGCGATGAACTGCCTGGAGTGCAGTCCAGACCTGTAACCAATAGAAAATATTTAGCACATTATGAAATACGCTGTGTAATTTTTGTTTTGGAGGTAGAAGGGAGGAGGGGTGGCACAAATGAAAATTTTGAAGCCACAGTCCCCTTTGGAATCCTCCACATTGCCTTCTGTCACCCAGAGTCTTCCCTGTCCTCTTAGTATAAATTGTGTTTCTGTATATTATATGAGTTATCCACCTTCCTAATATTCCTGAGGATATTACATCAGTGAGGGTCCAACAGCCAGGAGACCTGCAGATCAGCTGTTTGGAGACAGAGTGGCTACCAGTAATGTTAACATGCCAGGAGCCTAGAGCTTCCTCCTCTATCAGTTTCAGCATTGGATCAGGGCAGAACTGGCATCCCATCCCTACTTTTGAGTCATCCAAACCATTGCGTTCTTGTTTTATTTACATTTTATACACTATCACAACTTTTTTGGAATTGGGTTGTGCATGCTTTTGTGTTAATAATTAACCCCATGTAAATTGATGTCACTGCACTAAGTAGTATTTACTATAAACTGACTGCACCAGCAAAAAGAGTAAATCAGTAAGGGATGATGTGTAGAGACATCCAGCAAAGAGAACACGCTCAAGGGTAATGTATACTCTGCTATCCAGGACTAAACTGCCATCTAGTGGCCAAACCAACATTGTTCTGGCATCCAAAGTATATATGATTTCCAACTTTCTGATAGCGTGTGAAGAATATTTTTTACTGCATTCATAGATCGGTGTTCTGATGCATATTAATAATTATGATTATCATGGCAGGTATTGACTGGTCCAAAATAATATAATTCGTTTGTGTTATTATGACTACATCCTCTGACTATGGCCTAAATCTGTAAAATTTCACTTGTCTAGATATATAAATGACTGCGATGTTTGGACATTAGAATTGGTAGGTCAAATTCAAGTATTAAAACTGCTGGATATACTTAGAAGGGTAAGGCCGAATCAATTGGACAATGCTCGTAGGCCAGCTGCAGGGGTATAGAGGTAGGAGCTGACTAAAGGATCTTTGGTGCTCCAACAAGTCCAGCACCCTGTCCATATTTTTGGAAGTGGCTATGTTTGGTATTGGAGCTCACTGATGTTCAGTCCCATTCAAGTGAATAGCACTGAGTTTCAATATAAAATCCGGTAAATAATGAAAATGCCTTGTCTCAGCCCCTTCTGTCAGTACATTGGTAAAGGTGCAAGGAGTTGTGCTCCAACAGTCTGATATTGATGGCCTATCCTAATTGTGGGACACATGTACTAGAAGAAGGAATAAATAGCCTTAATGTATACTACTAGTCAGCAGCTGATGTTCCAATAGCTTAGGATAAAATGTCTGTTATCGACAAGAACGTTCCATATATGTAATATCATACCTTTCCGGAGCTCCAGTGGAAAATAATGGGGGCATCCAAGCTGCTTCTCTTTTCAGCATTAATGGCCGCATATTCTGTTGTCCTAGGATTTGTCTTATTATGAACTGTGAAATCTTTGACCTTAAAGGGAAACAACATGTATAACATAGGCATAAGTGCAAATACTAAAACACTTTATTCAGTCATACTTTATCGTAATGTGACAATAAATTGAAAATAAGTGCATTAAAAAAAAATGTCCATTGAGAAACATCAATTGGATTTTCTGGAAATGTTCAATGATGATCTATAATAAGCCTTAAAAACCTGAGATCATCAGTAGTAGATTTATGTCAGTCAGCTCGATTCAAGTGAATGTGAGAAAGATAGTAATCGTTCATGCCAACTACACAATATGCGGTGTAGCCGGGCCTGATTCTGGTGTGCAGAAAACCCTGAACCAGTTGTCTGGTGAGGGTATCCCCTGCCTCTAGTCAGCCATTGATGACCAATACTAAGGATAGTCAGCAGTAGTAAATTCCTGGAAAACCCTTATCATATAACTACTGTCTACCAATAATAGGAATGTTGTAGGTTTGTTGAAAACCTCAGTTTAGGTAACTTTACAAAGAGACACATTGTCATAACTGTTATGGGACTGGTCAGATGTTACCTGCTATTTAAGGCCGGGGCCCCACGTGGTGTAAACAGTGTGGCAAAAACCGCAGCATTTTGCAGTCACTGTAAAATAGATGGGATTCACTATTTTTTTTTTTTCAGAAAAATGCACGCAGTGGAAACGCATGCGATTTCCAAAACCATTGCGGTTTTTCAAATCGCAGCATGTCAATTATACCTACGGAAATGCTGGCAGTTTCCCTATAGGTATAATGGAAGTAGAAAGTTCTCGGAGGAAACCTCTGCAGACTTTCTGTGAAAGACGCTTCGGGAAAAACTGCAATGCTTTGCCGCATCACTGTTTCACACAGTGCTTTTTTGCAGCGGCCCACTATGTGGGGCCTTAGCCTAAGGGTGCTTTCTCACATGCCATTTTGATGCAGTTTTTTAGGACAATTTCAGGAGAGGATTGTAAAAGAAAGGGAACTAAAGGATGAAAATATCTATAAATTGCAGGAAAAAGTCATAGACATCACATCATAGCCACGGCTGGGCCATAACTTTTTGGCTTGGCCTAGTGTATTTTTGCAACTTCCAAGTTCCAGAAAAAAACTGGTTTCAACTCCTCTTTTTCCTTGTTGCAAGAATGTCTTAAGAATTTGTATCTCCATTATTGTTACAGTTTTTGCAACCTGTTAATGATTTTATGTCTCTTGCCCACTTAATCCTGCACCATACCATCAAGGGCATCCCAACCACCATCATCCAGGAGACCTCATACAAAGGGGTGCCCCACAGAAAATTACTGCAACCATCATTAACACTGCAGGCCACCTCATCACTGCACAACTTTTTAGAGTGTAGGAGATTTACTGGAGATAACTACAGCCATTGTGACCATAGTGTGACAAGATGGGCACTAATCATATTCTCTCCTTACTCCCCCTGCTGCATAAGGTTTTTTTAACATGTTACAGATCCTTTTTGGTTACACCCCATGGGAACTGTTACAGATCCTTGTTGGTGCAGCACGATGGCTCAGTGGTTAGCGCAAAGCCTCATTGATTTCTATGGGGTGAGAAAAAAACACAACAAAAATGCAGTGTGTCATTTTATTGCAGAAATACTGAAGAAACATTGTAGAAAATATCAAAATACAATGAAAAAGACCCATGTACAAGCATGTGTTTTTTTTTTTTTTTTTTTTTCCTACAATGGTTTTTAACTGTGTTTCCCTTACGTCCTACAGCAGCACAATATGGGGTATTTCTCCCCCTGTGTGTTGTTTAGGACAGGTGGAACTTTTAATTAGCACAAAAATGTGCTTACTAACCTGCCCTATAAGAGGACACGAGAGACCTCCCTCACCTGTGTTTTTTTCTGTCCTGTGTGGGACAGGTGGAGGAGGTCTCTTGTGACCTCTCTAGAGTTAAGGGGTTTTTTCTTACCTTGAGGTGGTCGTTTCCTTCTGTTGCCGGCCTGCGTTCCTTCTTCTCAGCGCTTCTGTCGGTAATTCTTCGGCCGGCGGTAGGCTTCGGCCTACCCGGAGGGTACGTCGGACTTTGCGACGGCCGGAACCCTTCTCTGTGTCCGGGTTTCCGTGGGACCTTGCGACGGTCCTTTCAGGCCTTTGTGGTCCTCCTTTTGAACCTCTGGAAGCTACGGAGCTAAAATTTTTAGCCTTTAAAACTACTTTTTTGTTAGCCATCACATCTGCCAAAAGGGTAGGAGAGCTACAGGCGCTCTCCTCCAAAGAACCTTATATTGTATTTTTTTTCGGATAGGGTCCACCTTAGGTTTTTGCCTGGCTTTATCCCTAAGGTTCCTTCACGTAATAACTATAATCAATTGATTTCTTTGCCTGTTTTCCTTCCGGATCCGTCCTCAGAAGAGGAGTTTAAACTTCATACTTTGGATGTGGTGAGCTGTCTGCGAATTTACTTATCGCGGACACAATCTTTCAGGAGAGCTGAAAATCTCCTAATCAATATGTATGGTAAAGACAGAGGTCTTAAAGCTTCCAGACCCTCCTTGTCCAGATGGATTAAGGAGGCAATCAAAATTTCTTTCATTGCTCAAGGGTTGCTTCCTCCAGTTTTTTGTACAGCCCATTCGACCAGGGCTGTGTCGACTTCTTGGGCTGAGAATCGCTCGCTTCCACTGGATCAAATTTGTGCGGCTGCTTCTTGGTCATCCCAGCTGACTTTTGTCAAACACTATCGTTTGGATGTCCGCAGTTCCGAGGCGACTGCCTTTGGCCAGACAGTTCTTGAGGTTGTAAGGCGAGGAAACCCTCCCTAGGGGAATTACTTGCTATATCCCCATATTGTGCTGCTGTAGGACATAAGGGAATCGTTGATTATATTGTTAATCTGTTTTCCCTTAGTCCTAACAGCAGCACAAGGCTTCCCTCCCTAAAATCTTGTTTCTTTTATTTTATAATTTACACAGGTGAGGGAGGTCTCTCGTGCCCTCTTATAGGGCAGGTTAGTAAGCACATTTTTGTGCTAATTAAAAGTTCCACCTGTCCTAAACAACACACAGGGGGAGAAATACCCCATATTGTGCTGCTGTTAGGACTAAGGGAAAACACATTAACAATATAATCAATGATTCCATGTGAGAAAGCATCCTAAGCACCTGATCAAGGCTGGATCTAGACAGCCAAAGTAATTAAATAAAGCAAAAAAAATACTATTGGAGAATGATTCAGCAGCTGTTATCAGACAAAATGTGCAGTCTTCTGTAGACATGGATGCTGTGACAACAAAAGCATGCTTCCATAAGCTGATGTGACTGTGCTTTCCTACATGAAATTCCCTTGTGATGTCACAGTAGCTTACCTAACTGAAACCAGCTTGTGACAGCACATGTAGTCTTCTGTTAAGTAAGCTACTGTGAAGCAGGTTTCAGATGGGTAATCTCTTGTGACCTCACAAGTAAGTTTCCCTCAGGTAAGCTGCTGTGACATCACAAGTAAGTTTCCCTCAGGTAAATTCATAATCTTTGAGATTTGTCCCAGGCAAACATTTTGTCTGTGTTTGTTCATCCATATTACAGTCACCATATAAGCTATTTTCCTTCAGGTTACTTGGCGTGAGTGAGTAAGTGGATTTCCCTCTAGTAAGCTGTTGTGTGGCATCACCTGTAGATTTTAACCATGTAAGCTATTGCGAGATGACAAGATTTCTGTCATGTATACTATTGAGACACCACAAGTAGGTTTCTCACAGGTTTGTTGGGTTTCTGTCAGGTATATTACTGCGACTTCACAAGTGGGTTTCCTTCTGGTAAGTTATAGTGATATCTCTTGTCACAGTAGGTAAGGAAATTCACTTGTGATTTATTGTAGTTTCCCTGAGGGAAAACCATTTGTGATTTCACAATAGCTTACTTAAAGAAAATCCACTTGTGATGTCACAATAGCTGTCCTGAGGGAAATCTACTTGTGATGTCACAATAGCTGTCCTGAGGGAAATCTACTTGTGATGTCACGATAGCTGTCCTGAGGGAAATCTACAGTACTTGTGATGTGACAAAATGGGGAAAGCCTATTGTGATCTTGAATACTAACCCTAAGGGAAAAAATAATGATATAGAAGCTAACCTGACTAGTGCTATCTCAATAGCTTAAAAGATTATATCTCACTTTTGACGTTACAAGCTCTTAAAAGAGGGAAATCCAGCTGTAAAGAAAGAATAGTGCACCTGTGAATCCCTCTTGTGATGTCACAATTACTTTCACGACTAGAACCCACTTGTAGGTTAAGGCTCCACGTAGCGAGCCGCAGCCAAAAAACCCTTCGGAAAAGACCGCACCGGAAACGCAACATGTTTTTTCTGCAGAATTTTTCACAGAAAGTCTGCAGAGGAAAACTCTGCCTCTATTATACCTATATAGAAAGCGTTTCCATAGGTATAACTGACGTGGTGATTTACAAAAACGCAAGCGTTTTTTTAAATCACAGCATTTGCGCTGCAGATTTTTTTCTGCAATGTGTGGATGGGATTAGCCAGAATTGCTTACCCGAGAGAAGCCCACATAGGTATCCCTTACATTAGCTATTAGTTTCCCTTGGGTACACTCTCTGAAATACAGTATGGAGCTTTTGAAAATAAAAGCTTCACAGGGTGAAAAAAAATATTATATGGGGGATTTTATTTAGTAAATTTATGGTGGAGAGTCATGAGTATGGCTGTAAGTCTAAATGGAATGTACAAAATGCTCACTGTCTACACTAATTCTCACACCAGCCAGTTTTTGGATATCCCCAAAGGGGCAATTTGCCTAGAATGTGCTGTAAAATGCCCTAAATTGACTACATAACTTTAGAATCTGATCTAGTAAGAGGATAGGAAATCTGTTTTGATGTCACAAGTGGACTTTCCCCTGGCAAGCTATTGGGGCATTTTATATCTATTCACTGTCATGTATTAAGATGCAGCTCTGACAGCTTTCTAAATACCTTCATGTCTCTTTAATTATTAATATAGGTTTTCTACTTTCATAATGAGACAAGTCTATATCTAATTTTAACACGCCGTGTTTTTCATATTAAGAACACAAGTTCTCCCTTTTCAGTGCTCTCTTCCCACTGGGCTCCTTGGAGAGTTGTATTTACATCTTACTTACACAGACAGATTGATGGGCCGATTTGTTCTGCTTGATATACTGTACAGCTTGAGAGATGCAGCGGGTCATCTAGCAAGCAGGATGCCGCCTGCACTTGTGTGTGTACTCTATTGAACTACTAGATGCTTCCCATGAGTCTCTCAATATATGTATTATTTAGCTCCTGTTTTGAGCGCCCTATACTGATAGTTTCATACTGTCAAAGAATTGATGCATTTATATATGAAGAATTTATTATCACTTGACTTTGGAGGTAATGAATGAGGCGTTGACATGAAATTGAGGTGCAGGTAGCTAATAGGTTTTAGCAAGTTATTAGCAAATAAATGTATAAGGGTTTAGCCAGGAATATTTCATTTATGGCTTATCCTTGGGATATGGCATAAATATCTGATCAGTGGGGTCCAACAGCAGGCTCCCACATAGATCAGCTGTTTGTGGCTGCTTCTGATGCCCATACTATACACCGCATGGAGACAGAAGTAGTTGGCTCCTTACCCTGTATAGTGCCTAAGTGCTATCACTGCAACCCAGCTCCTATTGATTTCAGTGGGAGCTGAGCTGTAGTACCAGTCCCATGCCACTAAATAGGGATTGGAACCAATTGCTTCCAGTTTCCAGCTGTCAATAAAGGTTGCACATAATATTCTCCTTCAGTCAGTCCTTCTGCTCAGCAGGCTAAATTCCTTAGGTGCTAGGAGCAAGACAACAGCAGTGACAGAATGAGAGTGTACTTCCGCATCTGGGAGAGTACTGCATTATAAATTACCCGTCATATAGTAAACCTGTACTCATTGATTCATTATGTGACTGATGTGAAATGCAGCAGCTGTCTACCGATAACTCTCTAATGTATATTGCCCTCATCCAACCATTTCGCTCCATGATTCCATGATACATGAGCTGCTGCCTGACTGTTGGAGAAGAGTCTGGCAGCTGTAATTTCTGTATGTAATAAATCAATGAGTTAAGTAAGCACTTAACCTTAGCCACTGGCAACCTAGGCACCAGGGTAAATACAACGCTGTGTGTAACTTAGGTATAATGCGCTGCAACACTGTTTAATACCTGTAAAAAGCACATACCTGTACATGTATAAGCTGCTCATGTGACTGGTCCTTCTTTCTCCATAGAAGGGAGGTTTCTATAGTGGCATCAATCTGCAGCCTGGTGGCTGGCATTGCTGATTGGGCAAAATGCTCTAAAAATAGATCCAGTGTGTAGTGATATTGATAGGACGTATTTGGTTGAAAAGATGGAATATCAGCGATACCTACAGTATGTTTAAATGAAGCAAAAAGTCAAAAAACTCAGGTGAACATTATTTATATTACTTAGAAGACTCTTATCTCAGTAACAAATGTGGCTATATGTAAGGCAGACAACAACTAACCACCATAATAGTTAATAGTGCCCGTACCTTCTTGTGATTTGTTTTGGGCAGGAAACAAATGAAGTAATGATAGCCATAGAAATGAGAGAGAGTGCACAGCATTGTGAGTTTCAGGATGAGCCAGGATCATCTCTGTATATTGCCACTACTGTACATCAAAGCATGGACACCAGAAGATCTCTGTACAGTAGGTGTATCTGGCACCAAGATTGCAGTATAAATGCTTTACAGTGGTCTTCTGGCCCCAAGCTGTTTTCACACTGAGAACCTAACCACAGGATAGGTCATCAGTATGTGATATATGGGAGTCCGACACCCAGACCCCCCATAGATCACCTGTTCTGGAAGCCTCTAGGCACCGGAAGCTGGTGCAATGGATGAGGAACACCTTCAGGTGTGTCTATTCAAGTAATAGGAGCAGCACTGCAACTCCATGGAATCACGGCTGTGCAGTGGATTGGGCTGCTGCACTGCTCCTATATCTTGATATGATTTATTACTTGTATGATTAATCTGTTTGGGGCCAGAATACCCTTTTTTTTTTTTATTAAAGTATTAAGAAGCATTTTTTTTTCTCTTGCAAATAAATTGCAGCCATATGTTGCAGGTTATTTCATAGAAAATTATGAATTGCCTTACATTGCATTTTTCCCAACATACAGCACAGTCTGAGTCTTATCCTTTTCCAGGTGTTTTTAAACCAAATAAACTGTATGTGTGCTAAAAACATCAAGATTTAAAAAAAAAAAAAAGTGTGTCATAAACCTCAGTCCTATAAATTGCGAGGTGGGGCCTCTATGGATCAGACCTCTTTCCCTGACACTTCACACAGATCACATTGAGACCTGGGAATCTTTGAGCTCAAGTCAACACCTTCAATTTTGAGCTGGTTTTTGTGAACAATTGGTTAGCTTTTCCTGCAGGAATTGCCAATAGTAAACCCACATAACAAATGGCCTTGATGTAGGTTGAAAAAAACATCTATTTTGCTACTGTACAACGTAGCAGGTTAGCATCTGGAGACTCCATGTGGGCATTGTCTAAAGCCTCTGCAATGTGGAGCCTAAGGCTCCATGCTCATGGGGATTCCGGATTGGAAACTCAAATCTTTACGTTGACCAGTTTTTCTGGTCTAAACCCACTTAGGAGACCAGGACTCCTTGCATCACAGTGAGTCATAGGAGTCCCTGCCTGCTCACAGCTTATATATAAAGTATAGTATGATGCAAGGAGTCCTGGTCTCCTGACTGGCTTCAGGACAGGATATATGGTTAATGTGAAAAACAATGGCCTGGATTTCGACATGTGCATAGGGCCTTAAGGGGTTCACAATTTACTGTGTACCGTGGAGGGAATTTATCCAGCCCCGCACAAAAACCTTGCAACATTTTAACACTGCTCATGCCACTTTCACAGAGTTTGTGGGTCCGTCTATTTCATGTTCTTTCTACATAAGATGCAACTTTTTAAAAAGTGGCAAAAATTGTCAAAATTTCACTCCAGGTAGTGGCTTAAAAAGGAGGTTACATCTCAGGACAGGAGTGACTTAAAGATGCACCTAAACTCTAACATTGCAGAACATTTGATAAATTTGCAAACTACAGCAAAACAGACTCCAGCAATTACCCACGTTATAAATCTCCCTCATTGCTTAGTGACCTGTTGGTTGAATATAGCCCTTAAAATGGTTCTGCTGTTGCTGGTAATAACTATATCCATAGTGAGTTAGCCAACTTACCCAGTGTAAGGCAGCAGGCTGTGAGGAGGAGGAGGGAGCTTCCAGCCATCCTGTCCAATGGGCGATCACACCAGAGAGGATGAAAGAGATGCAGCTCACTGTTCACACACAGCTCCTTTGCAGAGAATTTTATGATTCACTCATCTCAATATCAGATTTTTTTTTGGGTGTACACCATCAGGGCATGTCACTCTGCTCTGCCCTAAAGAGGAGACCTGTACATATACAGCCTTCTCCACCATCCAGCCCTCATTAATCATTGATCAAAACTACATAGACTTGGGAAACTTAGTGACTAGTGTACACAGACCATGAGCGACCTCCTCTCTGAGACTGTTCTGACACCCTCTCCTCCTCCTCCATTCATCAGCTGGCTGGGGGAGGAAGAGGCAGAGAAAACTACAACTTCCTTTCTACTTCAGTCTCTCATTTCCATTGCTCTGTTCTGCTGCTTTCCAGTAACGTGAAGTGTTCGGATGTTAAGGCTGCTGTATTTAGTTTGCCTTGCTTCTTCCCAGTGCTTAAATGTCATATTGATGCTGTTCTGTAAGGATTCAACACTGGTCAGAATATAAATGTTGTATTAATATTTCTGTTTTATTATTATTATTAATAGTAGTACTAGTAATTGTAACGTCTCTGCCTGTTCGGGTCACTGCGCCACCCTCCGCTCTCATGCTGCGGCGCAGGAGGCATGCTCAGTTTGATTCCTTGCATAAGATTCTTGTTGCTCAGTCTGAACACTGTCCTAGACTATGTAATTGAATTTTAGCCACACCTGTCTCCTGCACCTTGCTTCTCTTTGCTCCTCTAACAGTTAATCTTAGCCTTGACTGTGTGATTGCCTGTCTACCAATCCAGTCTGGGGCAGGTCCTGGTCTTGCTATAAACAGGTCATCAGCTCACACATGGGCGCTGGTTATTGAGATTCTGTTTGGTGACTTTGTCCCTGCTAGCTCCTTTTCTGCTATTACCTGTATTCCTAACCTTTGACTTTGACTATTCTCTTGCATTGTGGTTCTGTACTTCATTGCTCCACTGTTACTGACCCCTTGGCTAGCTGACCTCCCTTTGTTGTTGTTTGTCCTGTCTTCGTTCTGTGTTGTCACTTATTGAGAGTAGGGACCGGCATCAAGTTGTCGGCTGTCACCTAAAACAGTCAGGCAAGAGGCAGGGCCAATGGGGGGGGGGGTACAGCTTTAGGGCTCACTGTCTTGTTGTGCCCCTCCCCCCCAGGGTTCTGCAGTAGCACTGGGGAATTGCTCAAATGGCAAATCCCTTACAGCAATTTTCATTTATACAATGTGTCTGTGTATTCCCCTGTGCTTTACAATTCACAGGGCACACGTGACGTGTAAAGAAAATCTGATATTACAGACCAAGAGACAATAAAACCATTCAAGCGATGAGAATGAGAGCTCCACTCACAAGAGCTTACAATCTAAAGGCTTATTCAGACTGTCAGAATACATCTGTGTTATATGCCTATATGCTTCTAGTTCAGGTCATTACACCCATGGTCAGGAGGAAATCTGCAGCAGTAGTATGGACATATTAACATAACATTATCATAATATTAACATAGTAACATGGATGTATTATGGACATCTGAAAAAGCACATAGAATAGTAACCATTGGCAATTTATAAGGAAAGTACTATTAAGTAGGCTACTTCCATTTACAGATGCAACATTTGCTTGTTTTCATTAAATCCATAAAAACTTGTTTACATACAGTCTCTAAAAACTGGTACTATCAAATTAAGTACTTGCCCACCACCCATTGACTATAGATGTCAAGTTGTTTAACTCTGCAAGGATGTAAATGTATGTCTTTGCAGAGTTACCAGCTGCACAATATCGTGAAAGTGCAGAGAGCTGTCAGTGACAACTGGACTTCCCAAAGAAGTTGTATACAGTATGGGACAGAGAAGCTGTGGACATGTAGGGTCTATGATGCAAGGAATCCTTGTCTCCTAAGTAGGTTTGGCCCAAACCCAGTAAGGAGACTGGAAATCCCTGTCTCCTCATGGTTGTACAGTCTGTACTGTATATATTTTAGGCAAGATAAGCTGTGGACAGGCAGGGATTCCCAGCATCTTAAAAAACTATGTTGCAAGACGTCCTGATCTCCTTACTGGAGATCAATGTATGGTTTAGATTTTCTGGCCCAAATTGCTCTGTGTGCATGGGACCATTGGGTGAGGACACACAATACAAAAGCCTGTCTGTGCTGCTTTCCATTACACTGATAAACATTTATTGATGGTTCATAGGTGCATCCTTGAGGACCTGACGACCAGAAAAGTGGGCAAAATCTGATCCATTCTATGAAGGACACAAAGGCACCCAAGGAAATCCACTAACTATAATGGGGTCTATTGGCTGTGTCTCTATTTTTTTTTACTGAAATCGCCAGACAAAAAAAAACCGGGCTTGCATTAATTTTTCAGCCACCGATTTCCAATGGCGACCTCAAACAGAGTTTCCATGCAGATATGAACCAAGCCTTAACCAGGAGGACCAGTAGCAACCAATAATCTATAAATCAGTAATCTATAATTAATAGATAAGACTGTTTCACAGGCCGGAATGGGCAGAACAGATGATCCTTCTCCTCCTTTTCAGTTCACTCCTGGTTTTGGATACAGATTGAGGGCTCCAGAATTATTATATCATAAGGTATGCAAGAATTTCCTAAATTAGATATGTCAGGAGAGATGGTTGGTCCTCTTTGGCCTAGTTACAAGTTATTATTAAGGATGGCCTTTCAGTGACTGAAAAGACTGATATGTTTTTTGCTGCATTCATTACCCATACGGTTCTTGGTTAGTGGGTGAGAAAACAGGAGGAGCTTCACAGAATACATCTACTGATACTGCAGGATCCCTGAGAACATCTAGTGATGTATCATGTTAGTATAGGGCATTCTTCACACATAATCATATAATAATAATAATAGTTCTTTTGGGTTTGTAAAAAAAAAAATACCATTAAATTCATGCAATTTATTCTCTTTATCACTTTTTCGTGCAGAAGCAGACACACTTTTTTTTGTAATAGTGGCTGATGTGTGATTGTGGTCAAAAGCTAAACCTACATGCAGTTTTACTGCAAATTTCTGAAGCCTTCCTCCATTTTTCCCCCTTTTTTAATGCAATGGGAATATACAGTCATATGAAAAAGTTTGGGCACCCCTATTAATCTTAATCATTTTTAGTTCTAAATATTTGGGTGTTTGCAACAGCCATTTCAATTTGATATATCCAATAACTGATGGACACAGTAATATTTCAGGATTGAAATGAGGTTTATTCTACTAACAGAAAATGTGCAATATACATTAAACCAAAATTTGACCGGTGCAAAAATTTGGGTACCCTTATCATTTTATTGATTTGAATACTCCTAACTACTTTTTACTGACTTTCTGAAGCACAAAATTGGTTTTGTAACCTCACTGAGCTTTGAACTTCATAGCTAGGTGTATCCAATCATGAGAAAAGGTATTTAAGGTGGGCAATTGCAAGTTGTTCTCCTATTTGAATCTCCTCTGAAGAGTGGCATCATGGGCTCCTCAAAACAACTCTCAAATGATCTGAAAACAAAGATTGTTCAACATAGTTGTTCAGGGGAAGGATACAAAAAGTTGTCTCAGAGATTTAACCTGTCAGTTTCCACTGTGAGGAACATAGTAAGGAAATGGAAGACCACAGGGACAGTTCTTGTTAAGCCCAGAAGTGGCAGGCCAAGAAAAATATCAGAAAGGCAGAGAAGAAGAATGGTGAGAACAGTCAAGGACAATCCACAGACCACCTCCAAAGAGCTGCAGCATCATCTTGCTGTAGATGGTGTCACTGTGCATCGGTCAACAATACAGCACACTTTGCACAAGGAGAAGCTGTATGGGAGAGTGATGCGAAAGAAGCCGTTTCTGAAAGCACGCCACAAACAGAGTCACCTGAGGTATGCAAAAGCACATTTGGACAAGCCAGCTTCATTTTAGAAGAAGGTCCTGTGGACTGATGAAACAAAGATTGAGTTGTTTGGTCATACAAAAAGGCGTTATGCATGGCGTCAAAAAAACACAGCATTCCAAGAAAAACACTTGCTACCCACTGTAAAATTTGGTGGAGGTTCCATCATGCTTTGGGGCTGTGTGGCCAATGCCGGCACCGGGAATCTTGTTAAAGTTGAGGGTCGCATGGATTCAACTCAGTATCAGCAGATTCTTGAGAATAATGTACAAGAATCAGTGATGAATTTGAAGTTACGCCGGGGATGGATATTTCAGCAAGACAATGATCCAAAACACAGCTCCAAATCTACTCAGGCATTCATGCAGAGGAACAATTACAATGTTCTGGAATGGCCATCCCAGTCCCCAGACCTGAATATCATTGAATATCTGTGGGATAATTTGAAGCGGGCTGTCCATGCTCGGCGACCATCAAACTTAACTGAACTGGAATTGTTTTGTAAAGAGGAATGGTCAAAAATACCTTCATCCAAGATCCAGGAACTGATTAAAAGCTACAGGAAGCGACTAGAGGCTGTTATTTTTGCAAAAGGAGGATCTACTAAATATTAATGTCACTTTTCTGTTGAGGTGCCCATACTTTTGCACCGGTCAAATTTTGGTTTAATGCATATTGCACATTTTCTGTTAGTACAATAAACCTCATTTCAATCCTGAAATATTACTGTGTCCATCAGTTATTAGATATATCAAATTGAAATGGCTGTTGAAAACACCCAAATATTTAGAACTAAAAATGATTAAGATTAATAGGGGTGCCCAAACTTTTTCATATGACTGTATTAGTCATTATTTGTGTCAGGTTAAAAGAAACCTGTCACCATGATTATACAGTCTGAGCTGCAGCATGACATATAACAGATATACCTGAGCAGATTGATATATAGGTTTTTGGTAAAATATTTAAGTAATATTTATTACTCATAGATTGTAAGCTCTTGCGAGCAGGGCCCTCACTCCTATTGTTTGACATATTAATTTTTTGTCACATTTTAATGTCAAATATTGTCTGTTCATGTACCCTCTGATTTGTAAAGTTCTGCATAATATGTTGGCGCTATATAAGAAAAAATATTATTATAACCTATTATTTATCCATTGAAATCTCTGTTCTTTCTGTGTTGAGAAGCCAAGGGTGTGGCCCTATCAGTGATTGACAGCCCCTCCATGACTGTGCATATAGAGATAGCTGTCAATCACTGATAGGTCCATCTCCTTTACTTCTCAACACAGAAAGAACAGAAATTTCAGTGGATAAATAAGATGTTATACTGAATCTTTTCCCATAAACCCATACTTCAATCTACTCAGCTCCTGATTTATATCTTACTGCCTACAGATTACAATGTATTTTCTATTATGACAGGTTTGCCCTAAGGCCTCAGGCACACAGTGCATAGGATTCACTACAAGTTTTCTGAAAGTCGAAAAGTTTTCAACCCATGGTGTGTACTGTGAATTTAATATGACCAAAAATATGTTTTAAGAGGCTAGCTGGATTCTTGCTGCTGGGCCCCTTATTTGGTTTCTTCATTATTTATCCGGTTTGGACTCTGAAACTGTCCCTGTACAGAATACCAGGTTAGTATTTGTGAAGTTAACGGATAAGCTTACTCTTCTTCTTCTTTTTTTTTTTTCCTTTTTTCTTCTTATTTTGCTCATACTCTTTTTGTGTATATCTCTATATAGCGTTATGGACCATACTGGTATAACTTAGGTATTTTCTGATGTATACTATGCTGTATATGTACAACTGGTAAATTATACGTACATCTTTTGTATCTTAAAGAGGTTGTCCAGGCTAAAATTTAGTTGTGTTTTTTTTTTTTTTAATTAGGCCAGGGGAGGTGAAAAAAATAACAAAAACATGCTTACTTGTCCCCGGTGCTCCAGTGTCTCCCAGTGCGGTCCAGTCTTGCTGCTCAGATGTCTTCTTTTGCTGGAAGCCCTCGCCGGCTGTGACTTCCCGTGTCCCTAATGAATGCCTCAGCGGCCTAAGGAAGGGACCCGGAGACATCACAGGTAGTGATGTCCTGTGTCCTTCATTGAGGCCACTGATTTGGCTTCAGCGTTCACGTGCAGCGGGGATTTCTGCCGGAAGAAAACATCGGAGCTGCAGGATTGGACTGCACTGGGAGATAACCCGGCCTGGACAATCCCGTTAAATAAGCAGGGCATCTTCTGTATATAATTTATATGTACACCTTATATAGGCTTGGCATCTACTTGTATATAGTGATATGGACAATGTTGGTATAGCTTGGACATCTTCTGGTATATAAAACTATATTTACAACTGGGCTTCTTGCCTCCAAAAATTCACATGATTCTCATGCTGAGCTGGTCCCTCTGGCCGGCGTTGCAAAGAACCAAGATAAAGCTGAATTTGTGCGTCAGATTGCAGTTTCAGGAGCCTGACCATTTTGCAAGGACAGCATGTGGGCCTATTTGCTTTTAGATGCCAGGGCTAATTCTTTTTTTGTCCTACTACAGCCCTGCTAATGCCTACAGTAATACCAGTGAGTGCCCACTCACATTCAACTTACAAATAGCAAATCAGCCTTACATAGCTGTAGATACATATCTTTAAGAATATTATTTTCAGATATAAAGCTTTAGTAATGGGAGTGCCTACGGTTTCAATCAAATATTCACTTTTAGATCTAAAATTGCTATTATGATAAGAAAAAACACAAATGAATGTGTAATACTACCAATAAGGTTACTGCTTTAGTAAATATACATTTATTAAACCGGAAATAAAATAAGAATCGGGTAAAACATTTCTAAAGTGAATTTTACATTATACAGACCTAATAGAATATCCTGACAAATGAAAAGGGATGAAGAAAGCATCTGACATGTCATTTGACACTTGTTTCCGGCTTCTTAAAGAAGACACTCGTCATAAATTACAAGATAACAGAACACAAATTGTTTTGTCCTAGAGACGTTTCTTTAGCAGAAGGTCCTCCTTGTAGGGTGCTATTTGGCAGAGCTAGGCTTATCTTGGTTTTCATCATCTGAATGTATCTGAAGAACTTCTGCAGTACCAATGCACTCTGAAAAAAAGTATATGTTCAATGGACCTTTAGACCCAGACAGATTACAAGAACAAAACGTTTTCCGCCTTTTACATTTTTGACACCCTTTCCCTCTCATGAAGCCATGGTGTTTGGTATTGCAGCTAAGCTCACCTTATAGTGAGTAAGACTCAATTGTAAGATAGACATCTGGATGAATGTGGTCCTTTGACAGATAACACACTACAAAGTTTCATCTAGATATGCCATCAATATTAAATGTAAAACAGCTTAGACATTTACAATATTTTGAGAAAAACATTTTTGGTTGGTTACCTGGCTTGTCTTCTTCAGGTACTGGCTCTGGCTTCTCTTTGGGATTGGACCAGCTACACATAAAAGAGAAAATGAATTGCATCAACCACAACCACATGCTCGGTATAAACACTTTATTATATGCAAACTTGGGGGATTTGATAATTTTGTAGCATACCACTACAAACACTGAAAACACATTGCGTGTAGATTGTAGAGACTATTGGAGGCAATGGTGGGGATAATTTTTTTTTTTTTTGGTGCTCAAGACAGATTGCAAAGGAGAGCAAACAGATATTTTGAGTACATGCTACCATATGTACTGATTCCTTCTACAGCAACGGGAGAAATGTAACAGTGGTCACTTGTCAAAGAGCCAAAGTCTATTCCTATGTGACATGCATTGGTGCCAAACCAAAGGGAACTTTTCTTTAGTGGTGGATTTGTCATTCGCTCCATGGTACAGGCCATACAGCATCATCATTGAGACCAGTGTGCAATTGGCTGTACAATGTCATTTCCCTCTTAACAGTGCCTCACTTGTAGCAGCAGTCTCAAGATCAGTGTTCTAGAATGAAATCTTAATGGATTATATATTGGTCGCACCATTACACATGCACATTAATGCTTGTGGAACTGGACTGACTCATACTGTTAATAGATCTTATGAGTAAACTGTTTGTGGAATCATCCATGATCATACATTTACCTGGTTAGATTTTTCCTCTGTAGATATTCATCCTTTGACAATAGACCTATGCTGTTTTGAGAGAAGAGTCTTTCCCCCACGGATTCATGTTGCATGTTGGCAGTAGCTTTTTGGATCATGTTCATCACAAGGTCTTTTTCTGCAGGAGATTAGAAAAGCATGCAGCTTATTTCTCTGAGAACAAAAGGATTGGCAGATGAAATACAAGTACCCGATCCCTATCTCCCATGACATGCTGTGTCTATCCAATGTCATTGTAGGGGAGTTGGAGTGGCCCCCATACACATTAGATAGTCGCCCAGTTACACGAAAATCAGCATGTTGGCCACTATGCATTTAGACTACATGGACACGACTGTAATGGTTTTAGTGTTTTTTTTTTTTTTGTCTGTATTGCATCAGTATGTTATCCAAAATCACAGATCCACAAAAAGACTTGTATGATTTCCTACACTTGTATCTGTGAGCATGTGCCGCAAATACAGACAAGAATAGGACCTGCTTCATAATTTGTGGATAGTTTCTACGGCCCGGACACTGATGTGTAAAAAATACAGACGTGTGTATGGGGCCTTAAAAATTGGTCCATTTACTGTCCGCTATTGCAGATTCACAAATGCGGACAATACACAAAAAACAACTAAGGTCATGTGCATAGGGCCTAAATGTGTATGCTCCGTTTTAGTTGATCAGAAGTTCTTGAAGAGGAGACAGCAGGACATTGCAGATTGTACTATAGATTAAGTGTATACTATTCTACAATGTCTAAAAAGGTAATTCAACATCTTAAAAATAATTCCAAAGTTGGCAATGAACTTAAGATAGCCACCAGCTGAATACTTATTCAGCAACATGTTGCGCATGTGTCCTCAGATCATCCTGTTTCACACTCCCTCTCCTGGAATGAGCATCTTCACTTCTACATTCATTTCAACATAGGCTGGCTGTGTCATGCTTAAAGAGGGCTGTCTGTCTGCTGGCCTGATCCAATAGTAGCTACTGAACTGAGGCATACAGCCAGTCGCTTCATTCACGTCATCTACATAGCCTGTATCAGCATGAACATGAAAGGGGAGGTTCCTGAAACCCATAGAGGGGATCTGAAAGAGGATAATATGAAAACACTTGCTTATATATTTTTCATAAATAATAACCAATAATATTTCCCTTCTGGAAATATGATTTCCCTTTAATGATTGTTGGTTAATGGAACAGTAAAACCGATGGAAGTCAATGGTCAGACACAGTTACATTTTGACTTTGGGTGTCTCATAGTTCCCAGGGCAGAGTGCCACACTAAATCCAGGTTGTAAGTTTAGCTGAAGTTTTCATTCAGAAAAATAAATACCATAAAGTAGTAACAATACTGTATTACCAATGGTCACAAAAAGTCCAGGTTTATTAAAATAAAAGATGACATGGCGTATTCTGAGCATTACTAATTGTAATTCTTCTTACCTCTCTGGCCAGCTGACAAAAGCCACTGTTGGATGGCAGATAAAGAATCTGTTTGTAGAATCTGGCACAGCAACTCCAGTATCTATTAACATAGGAGATAGACCCGTTACAATTCCAGGTCAGAGTGACCTGTATGTCATTGAAATACTGATGACTGATCCACTTTGTATGGACAGATCTGCTCTTGGTGTGTAGAACGTTCAGCTGAACATCAAGTTTCCCAAGAGTGACCAAAATAGACAAGGTCATGCAGAGTCACAAGAACTTTGGGCCAATTACCATCAAAGAAGGTATCTAAAATCAATAGTGTTCCACAATGTGTACTGATATGCCAAGTGAAGACTTTGCACCCCCTCCCTGCATTTCTTAGAACTCACCAGAAGTTCTTGATCTTGGAAATGAATACTTGTGTTTCTTCCTTTGGTACTACTGGTTCGGTTTGCTTTTCGGGATGCCAAAGTTCTTGCAGATGCAGGTATGATGCGTCCTGTTTGTGCAGAGTACTGTGTGGATCTTCGTGGCTCTTCTACCTAAGGAATAAATTGTCATATTAAGCCTTTACATGTGACCCATGATCCTTAGTTACAGTGTGAAGTTCTGTTGTATATGTATGACATGCTTTCGTAGAAATTGAGTCAGGGCAGCAGTCACACAGGTAAGTCATGTGATTGCCACCATCTTCATTCATTGGTATTTCCACTTCCAATGTAGATGGCTTGGTCTGTCAGATGAAGAGTAGTTCTTTACTAGCAGTTTTGTGCTCTTACTCATAGAGGAAGGTCCTTGGTGAGGGATTACCCTCTATATCAACAACAGTTGTCTTTAAAAGACATCCCCTTTCATTCTTTTTCACTTCTTTTGTATGCTAAGGGTATATTCACACTATGTTTTAGCTCTCCACTGGATTTTTAGTCAGGGGAATACATTTGCATCCCTCGAAATATTATTCAGTCGTATACTGCAATGGAGCCATTTACTTTAATGGGGAAAACGGAGACCGAAGGATTCGAGGGCTTTACATTCCCATCTTTGTTTGCTAGATAGAATAGTATACGTCACTAAGCTATTCTGTCCCTCAAAAAAGGAGACAAATTGAAAGCAGTTTAAATGGAGACCAATATTAAATCCCTTGGACTATATTAAGAAATCCATCCCCTTTTGCGTTTCACTGGATTGTAAATCACATGGATTACATACAGTACTCTGCCATGAACTTCACTATTCTTAAATACATTTTACCAGATATTTCTGGATCCACCTAAATAAACCAGTATTTCTGGTGTTTAGTATACACCCAATGTATATCCCCAGTGTATACAATAACAAAATGTAAACTGAGCCTTACTGATGAAGCAGCCTTATAGCAATGTATCTATATTAGGGGCGGTGTTGTCCTTCAGTTATTCAGTGGGGTTAAGTCATTTACCTTCATAATTCTATAGTATCATTCTTATATACCAGGGGTTGTGTGCAGGGGCCGCTATGGGACATAATACCGTGTGCAGGGGCCGCTATGGGACATAATACCGTGTGCAGGGGCCGCTATGGGACATAATACCGTGTGCAGGGGCCGCTATGGGACATAATACCGTATGCAGGGGCCGCTATGGGACATAATACCGTATGCAGGGGCCGCTATGGGACATAATACCATGTGCAGGGACCGCTATGGGACAAATACCGTGTGCAGGGGCCACTATGGAACATAATACCGTATGCAGGGGCCGCTATGGGACATATACCGTATGCAGGGGCCTTTATGGGACATAATACCATGTGCAGGGACCGCTATGGGACAAATACCGTGTGCAGGGGCCACTATGGAACATAATACCGTGTGCAGGTGCCGCTATGGGACATAATACCGTGTGCAAGGGCCGCTATGGGATATAGTACCATGTGCAGGAGCTGCTATGGGACATAATACTGTGTGCAGGGACTGCTATGGCTGTGGGACATAATACCATGTGCAGGGACCACTATGGGACATTATTCTGTTTAATTGTGTGTTTTCTATATTAAGGGTGTGTTTTTGCACAGAAAACTCAGGCTTTGTTTTTTTTTTTTTGTGCAAAAATGCACCAGTTTTACATCGAAGTAAAAGTTCCAGTGGCCTAAGAATATAGCTGCATCCAGATACATAGTGTGTTTTCACCATAAGGATACTGCCATACGGTGCTCCTGGACGCATACATTTACCACTAATTGCGGGATGTACATGTAATTTCATTGCTTCTAATCAGAAAGTACAGGAGCGTCCCAGGAAATAGCAGTAAATGCATGTGTCCTAAAGCATCTGGTGGCAGCACTTCTGTGTTATGGTTTGTGGTATATGACTTTAGTTTAGGGGTCGTCAGACTTACAATTATTGACCAGCACTCCGAATACCTCATCTTTGATTTTTTTATTAAAATCGGCACGCTGAACAAAAAAGGTTGCCTACCCCTGTTATATACAGTTGCTTTTATTTCTGAATCTGCAGTGAGCTATTTTCTTCATCATCACCTGATAATTTCCAGTATCACAGACCTGCAGTGTGCTGCTGTTGCCATCTTCTGGACCATTTTCACACTACAGCTGTATTTTATTTATTTTTTTTGCTACACATCCATAATGGACTTGGTCCATTCTTTTTCACGGACCCATAGACTTGCGTGGTTGAGACCAGTAGAGAAAAAGAATAGTGCATGCCACAATTTCTTTTCTCCATGTATCCCACTCTGTGAAAAAACAAATATTTGTGCTACTCGCTCCATTCACTACAATGGGTCTGTTTTTTTCACACACTGCACATGGACAGAGAGAAGTTAGTGTGAAAGGGTCTTAAGGCCAAGTGTCTACCCTCAGGCCAGGAAACACAGTCCTTTAAAGGGAAAGGGTTGCAAAAGTAATTTTTTTAATGTATTTTTATTATATTTTTTGGTATTGTTTTTTTTTCACAGGCCTTCTTATCCCATTGATAAGGGAGCATGATAAAGTTGCATACCAACAGCAGGACCAGAACCTTACATATGAACCTGTAGGATGGCAAGTCTCATCCTGGTCAATGAGGACCTTTCTGCATCAGTGGTAACGTCTGTGTGACTGGTCTGTCAATGCATCTTGGTTTCCATCATAAATAGAACCTGTGACCTGTGAACAGATCCTTTGGGTATGTTCACATGGCATAGTCAAACTGTGTTTTATTGCCAATATTGCTACACAATGGCAACAAAGTCACAGCAATAACCACAATATAACCACATTGTATGAATTTACCCTTAAGAACTTGCTGATAATGCTGACACCATATACAAGCAAAACATCGCCAAATGCAGGTGTCACTTTAAGAAACAAAAATTTATCACAATTGTTGCATTGAAACATAAGTATTACCTCCTGTTTTACTGGCTGTTTATCTGCTGTGCAGACTTTTGCTGCAAGTTCTCTCAGCTCTTCACGCCATGCCTCAGACATGGAACCTGCATTACAGGAGATTAAAGGTTAATGCGTGATGGATTTACAGCGGCATTTCCCACTGTGTAGCTACATAGTACTAAATATCAGGTAGATCGACCATAGTGACTTTTTTACTGAACACTTTACTAGATTAGATACAAGACAGTGAAACGCATCAACAATAGCAAGAATTAAAGGCGTGCTCCCTCGAAGCCTCTTCTATTGACCTACTGACGAGTGATTCTCTCCTCTACTACAAAGATTCATGTCTACGTTTCACTATTTTAGTACACTACATCTATTTAGAGAAATGCTGGCGTAGAAGCGTTGCTTGTGTTCAATACACATTAGAGGTGAGTATGAAGAACAATGACAGCAAGTCCTGACATACACACAGCTCTTGTATGTATTGTGTGAATGGGGTTCTCTTCAGCGAAATACAGATTTGTTAGTTTGGTTGGAGATATCTAGTAGAATTGTTCTAGCAGAGGAAAAAATGGAGCCGTGTACACATAGACGTACAGAAAGATACAAAGGTCTATGGGTACTTGTACAGAGGTATAATATGCTCATGTGCATGAGCCATTCCTCTTTTCTGTGCTGGGTCACTTTAGGTTTTTTTGCTTTGTTTTATAGGGTCGTGACACACTGGATACCTGGATGTGGATATAGCTGGATCCAATCCCCCGCTGCTGATGCTTTCACCTCTAAGTAAGTGAAGCAGCAATTCAAGTGTACTGTAGGTTCACACCGGTGCCTGTTCTACGTTCGAAATTTCCGTCCCTGAATCCGCTTACAAAATGTGGAGAGAAAAGTCCATATTTTGGACCTCTTTAAGGCTAAGGCCCCACGTAGCGGGATGCAGAAAAAAAGCGCTGCGGGAAAAAACACAGCGGAAACGTATTGCGGTTTTTCCCACTGCACTTTTCACATAAAGTCCGCAGAGATTTCTTCTGTGGACTTTCTGCTTTTATTATACCTATAGGGAAACTGACAGCATTTCCGTAGGTATAATTAATATGTTGCAATTTAAAAAAAAGTGACAGTTTTGGAAATCGCAGCATTTCCACTGTGCATATATTCCTGCAATGTGTGGATGGGATTCCCTAGAACATTTATGCCACATGGGGCCCTGGCCTAATTCTAGCATATAGGTTAAGTCAAGTGAGGAGGGCATTGCTTCTAGAGTTTGGCTGTGGGACACTTGTAGAAGCAGTTTAGTCGTCTGGTGTCCCAATATAAATTATTAATGTATTAGTACAACACCGTACACAGACTCCATAGACTACATCCCATTACTACAGATCTTTACTGGCTTTGCAGAAACCCAGGAGGCACACGAGACCAGGTCTGTTCTTTTATATGTACGATCACCAGGGTTCATGCCCCCCTTCAATCCTGTCTGTATCTTTAGAACCCCCCTTTAATTTTACATTTGCATCCTGGCTTTGACTCAAAAACATTATAACTAACTAGTATTTCTTTATCACATTTCATCCAATCAGATACTTTAAATAGAACTTAAGAAATTTGACAGTAATATCATACCTGCTCCAAGAAATGGTACCATATTACCATGTGGATCTCCTATAGGCAAACTGGGTACACCCAGGAGATTTGTTGGAAGCTTGCTTTTTATCATGGGATGAGGGAAAAGTGGAGACGTGACATTCCACTCATCATTGACAATACATACAGGGATTCCATTGAGCCCTGTTGTGAGAAACATGGTTAAACATAATCCTTCTGTAAAACTAGTCTTTGTAGCAAACACTAAATATGTTCTCCTGTGCAAACACTACTATTGTGTTAACACTAAAGCTGGACATATACACTAGATGAAAGTGGTTTTCCAGGCTAAAAGTTGTGATGGCCTGTTGGGTCTGACACTCGGCATCCTCAGCGATCAGCTGTTCTCAGTAGCTGGTACACAGAGAATAGAGCAGAAAGCAGACACTATGTGTAGTGGCCATACCAGGATACTAAAGATCAGCTCCTATCCACTTGAATGGGAAGTAAATTGCATTGACTCGGTTCAGGCACTACCCCAGGATAGCACTGTCTACTTCCTGATCCATTCTCTGTGTATCAGCTGCTGAGAGGGTGGGAGTGTTGGCTGACAAACCCCCACCAATTTGATACTAAAGACCTATCCATTAGATAGTTCATGTAGATTTTTAGCCTGGAAGTTCCCTTTAATATCAGCTGAACCCACCTCAAAGGAGATCAGCTGCCAGCAGAGATGTGTGATGATAGCTTAAGGTGCCCATACAACATCTAACATACAACCTTAGTTGGGCCAACAGCTATTTATCTTGAATACCCTCTGCACTATCCATATAAATGAATATGAGAACATGGCTCTACTTTGTTACCATTGGCAAGATAACTTTGAGCATGTGTTTCATTCTGATGCTAAATATATAATTTCAATGTCTAAATGGGCTATCTAGGGATTAAATATTAGCTGATGGGGTTCTTTCTGTGCTGCACGTAGGGTGTCCAGCTGGTTCCAACTCACAGTCACATGGTTGGAGCAGGCACCTGAGTCGATCCACCTCCTCTCCGGTGTTCACCTGTACCTGTGTACCAGGTATACCATTATAAAAATAAAGCCATCCCCGAAAATACAGCACTGAAAGAATCCTTTTGGGAAATAGGTATAATTTAGACTCCAGATAGCCCCTTTGATGAAAATATTCTTTTCTTTCATTCTATATGATGCAGTTGTATCCACCAGAACATACCTTGAATGTGTGTAACACGATGAGGGTGAGGGTTGTGTCTGGAAAAGAATGAGTTCTGACTGAAGTTACCAAAGCGAGAGTTGCTTTTAGTTTGGGGTCTCATTGCCTCATCGCTGAAACGCAGTGGTGTATTCTGGGCAAGATTTTGCAGTTTTCCAGCCAAATCAGCAATGTCTTGACTATTAAATGTACTAGAGACTGGATTTTCCAACTTTTCCATCTTTTCTTTTGCAGTAAGGTGCTTGTTGCTGTAAAGCAGAACAAAAGCTATTAATATTTATATAAATGAGTGATGTGAGTGTCCTCATAACTATATTGTAAACCACTGCACCAGGCGGGAATGTTAATACAATGGTTTGGTTCTAGCTGCTTATTTATGTTCCACCTGAGTGATGGAAATTTACATTTAAATCTATATGAAGCGAGTTCTCAGGAACGTATAAATATATTACTATCATGAGTGCAATCCCTGAGCGCTGTGGACAGAAATATTCATGTATTCTTCTGGAGATGTCCTATATGTAAATAAACAGAGCCCCACCTGTAGTAATTTAAGGCCATAAACAATTGTTGACAGTTTGTAGATGGCAGGAGGCGGGCTGGCTAAGTCATTGCTATCTTAACATAAGGCATAGTTCTGTTACTGTATGGTAATACAGTTATTGTATGGTAATAAGTGCATCTGTCTTGGCTCAGAGGTATGATGTGGCCGATAAATATGTTTGCCACCTCCCTGGAATGTTCATGAGGCTCCCAGAATAAGGATAGACCTTGTAGACTCTCAGGGGAACTGGCAAATCGCCTGAGCCCAAGCAGCTTTCTGTTATTTTCTATGAGACATAGGCACTGTACATGCCACATACACTGTATGGGCTACATATAATAGGACCAGGATATTTGTTGTCTTTATTTACTCATATGACTTTATCTGTTATATCCTGTAATAATGTTACTCGTTCTTATGATAGGTCATCATTTATTGTTTATTGCAATATATTTCAGATCATTTTCATTATCCACAATTGTGTATTATTCATAGAAAACCCATCGAGAAAGGTGAGGATGACTGAAACATCTGGGGATTATTTTCTGTATACTGATTCACTCTTATCTTCAGTCACTTGCTTGGATTATGTGTATCTGTAAATAAAACTAAACAATTGTATCCAGCTGAGTGCTGAAGATTTAATATATATATACCATACACAGTGGATGTCAGCTGCATATTACAACAGCTGGGATCAAAGATAACACCCTGGCCCTTTACTCTGATGTTGTGGTCAGTAGCAACATAGCACGGTGCTGAGAGGCTGTCATGGCCTTAGTGTAGGCCCTCAGGTCTGTCACATTAGCGCCCCTATTATACTCTGCCAGAGACATTTTGTAATCATACTGAGAATACAATGCACTGCAATACTTAAGTATTACTAAATATTTTAGAAATGACCAAGCGATGCATAGTAAAGTTCCCTAGTGGAACTAAAAAAAATATAAACAATAAGAATAACTGGTATTGTCATATCCATAAAAGAAATATTAACATATCCCATTTATGCTACATGGTGAATGTCTAGAAAAAACACATCAGAGTTTTTAATCTGCATTCTGGGAATTGATTTGACTGACCGACAAAAATGATTTAAATTGTGATGTTAAAGTTATACGTAGCCCATACTGGTAATATAAAACTACAGTTTGCCTCAAAATAAATAAGCTCTCACACAGCTCCGCTGACATAAACTCATGGGTAACGAATGTCAGAATATTGAAACAAATAAAGATTTTTAAAAATGTTAAAAGTCCCATAAAATTAGAGCTTGTCTCATAAAACATAAGCCTTCATATGGCGATGTTGACAATAAAAATACAAAAATTTGGTTCTTGGAAGTAGGGTATGAAAAACAAAGGCAAAAAAAAACATTTTGACAGGGTCAAAAAGTTTTGGAAAGTTGCATTGCCACACACATAGACAAGAATGCGGCTGTTTCTGGAAAAGTCTTTTTTTATTAATTTCTATCATCTGCAGTAACATCATGTTAATAAGTAGCTGATAGGCTACAACAAACAGTCATTTGCTTTAAAAAAAAAAAAAGACCTGCCATACATGAAATAGGTGAACATATAAATTGCTAACTAGGATTGGTATAAAGTGTAATGCAGCAAATTTGATCTACATTGTCTTTGTGTGGATTAAGAAGACCAGCAACACTACAGTTCCCAGATGGAAATATGGAATCTTAATGGTCCTATATAAACTAAAAAAGCAAAAATGGCAGTATTCCATAATTTAAAAAAATATATATATATATTTCACCTAAAGTTGAGATGTTTCCGCTCCCACCAATGTTTCTCAAGCAATCTTGAGAAAAGCTCCAGGGTGCCATAGGAGGGTGTGCTAACAAGCCAATCTGTATTGACCAGGTATTTAGATAAAGGCTTAGAACTGCAAACTATGTGACTAAGTGATTACCCTAGGTGAAGAAAAGTCTAACAACACTTCTGATGTTATAGATTTATGTCATCTGCTACCATTGAGCGCTTTGTTCATGAAAGTCAAATGTTGACTGAAGGCAATGTCTATTAGAAAGTTAATATGATATGCTGATTATATTTCTGGCTGCTGCTTGGGTATAGTCTTCTCATTTGCAAAATCTACCATAAAGGATATGTATGGGTCACTATTGTCATCACTTTATCAATATTCTGTTTACAGATTTATATATCCTACCCTCCACCAGTACAAGTTCCAGAATTGTAGGAAAAATTTGAATTCTTACATAAATTCAGTAGTGGAAAACTCTAGGATTGTAGGTTAAAAAAAACTGTCTGAACTATGTTATAACATATCCTTTCCAGAAGGAAGGACTGCAGAAGAACTGTTAGGAAGGAGATCTAAGACCTTTAGAAATGTTTTCAGTGTTGAACTGAGATTCCTTGGGCTCGCCAGATAAATGATTCTGTAGCCCACTCTCCAACAAACCCTAGGGAATAGACCATAGTACCATTCAAGCTTGGGTGTCTTCTGCTGGACCATTATTGAGTTAGAGCCTGGGCCCTCTGGATGATCCTCTCATACTCTGACCAGACTGACATTGAATGTTACATTAACCTTAATAGGTGGAATCAGCATGACTGAAGCAGCAGAGCTGTTAGTACTGGATAACACAGCCTCAACTGGTGTGAGTTTTAGGACTGTACTAGAAAAACTGTTTAGAAATATTCTACCACATTAACTCAAGAAAAAGACATTCTAGGACTTTAGGGAAAAAAACTTATAAAAAGTGTTATATTTAGAGATCTACTTGTTGTTTTAGGTGACAATGCCATTGACTATGTATAGTGATAAAACACAATCTAACACATCCAAATCTGACCACTTTTTAATCATTAGTCTGATGTCCAAAGTCAAGTCTGTCAATCCATTAGGTTTCATGCATATGAGAACATAACAGTTCAGAGCCTTACAGAATTATTGCTACTACATCATACAGAAGTATATAGAGGTGTTTGTGTAGCGTACTATATTAACTGACTGAGAAACTACACTGTTTAGTACTTACTGCGTTTGATGTAAAACAGGCTCAGGATTCTTTGTCTCACTTGGCATTTTATTGTCCTATAATATAAAGGGAAGCAAATTATTACATAGTTCGGTATAAAAGAAATGTGCCCATCCAGAAACACAATCATTATATAGAAACATGATAGAATGCTAATGGCATATGCTAGGAAAAGGGCATATACTGATGCACATTTACTAATGAAAATGGCAAGATGTGCACCACAAGAACTGGTATACATGCCTTGTAGTGTTATAGAAAATGGGCACTTACATTTACCTTCCCATTCCTTTCTGTTCTCTAAGTAGAGTTCAGGCAGTGAAGTAAAGGGTTCTTCTGATGTACTCTCAGGTGATTACTGGGGTTCACATTCTTAAGGGGGTTGTTCAGGAATTTGGATTTTGTACCCTATAATTAGGACAGGCCATAAATATGTGATTGGCAGGGTGCATGCACCGATCAGCTGTACGGGGCCTGTTTTTGGCGCCCTGTATAGTGGCCGAGTGCTTAGCTCTCATTTTATGGTCTTTAAAATAGAACACAAATTCCTGGACAACCTCTTTAAGGTGTGCCCTAGAAATCAGGTCCTCTCGAAAATTGGTCCCCTGGTTAATTGTCTAGATAACAACTCCTTAAAACCAATGCTATAGAAATCCATGAAATACTTTCTGTGAGCATTTTCTTTTACCAGACTTTAATCAACCTGGACAAAAAGCAAGAAGTGTAAAGCCATGTACACATTTATTGTAACACCTACTAAGCCAAATTGCTATAGCTACGCACCTTTCCTTCTCATACAGCTCTTTCTTGCATGCCAAAAAGTTACAGACGTACTATTCAAATGCACATTGAAAAGTTTGGCAACTATTGTAGCATTAGAGAGGTGTGTGTTTACACACACATTTCTAAAGAACCGGTCACAGACACTGGTTCAGAATTTGTAAAAAAGTTCTTACTTGTCAGTGTGGTGCTGAAAAATACTTATTAGGAGGAACACGATGTTAGTATCAGGGGGTGTCAGAGCCTCCAAAGACTCTGTATTCAGGTTTTTAACCTGGCACACCCCATTTCTCTTGAGTCTTATTTGCAATTTCTAAAACCAGCTTTTTTAAGGAAATGGAGCATCAATTCAACTATCTAAAGGTGTGATGGTGCTCAGCATAATGTTCCCTACTGGTTTGATATTGAGCTGCCTGGTGACAGATTCCCTTTAATGGTAGAACATGAACACCTATATTGTGTTGATTTTAGGCGACCCAGAAGATGAACATATTGACCAAGCATTGGTGGCCTATACTAATATTCAAAGCACTGAAGAACCCTCTTAAAGTTACCATAAGATATTAGTAAGTAAACACAGGCACTAAAAATAAAACTAGTTTTACTGCAGAATTTTTGTGTGTAAAATACCAATGTCACCATGTACAATAGGACCTTTTCTATTACCTGCAATGTGTTGCTATGCAGATGTCCTTTAAATGTAGGTGAATAGGACTTGCTTATTCAGACTCCTGTTGAACACAGAACAATACCCTTTAAATTAGTATTTTAAGACTGGCAAGGTTACCATAGAACCATGCCTAGAAATCACAACACTGAGAGGTTCAGAGAATAACAATGTACACAGGACCCTGACCATTCAGGACTTAACAATGAAAGACACTTGTGTTTTCCTCTTTACACAATATCCCATTGTCATTTATCTCTCAGTATGACTGATGATGCATGTCTATCGTTACACTATACATCCACAAAAAGAGAAAAACACACGCATTTATGGTAAGTGTATGTTACTGTATGTAGCAGTAAGTAAACAAGTGTATGGGAGGTCAGGAGAAATGGTTGTTCTGCTGACAGACAAAAGTATATAGACAGCATAAACGTGCCCATACACCATGGATAGCTGTTGGCTGAACACGCTTGTGTGGTTGACAGCAAACGTCAAATGTGAATGGAGAATGGTTAGAAAGCAAATTCCAGATATTTCTGGTGGATGCTTATCTCCTGAAACAACAAAGCGATCAGGCATTCTTGATCCTACTCTTCCTTGACATCATCTATTGTGGAGATTCAAGAGGTCACATACACATTATATGGTCTCCCAGTCCTGTCAAAATCAGTAGGCTCAGTTGATTTAAGATTACCTGAAGACCTGAAAACCAAAACACCACAACATAACAGGTTGGGACTTGGCACTTCTTTTTTGACAAATTTGAATTTGCTACATAGTTACATGTATTTTATACATTTTTTAACTTTTTTTGCTGTGTGTTATAGGTTAAAGGATTCCTCCACTGTTAAAGAGGACCTTTCACCACCTCCACCAATTCCAGTTCTTAGCATCTATTGATAATCGCTGTACCACTGATTCCTGCACAGTTGAAATGTTCTGTCTAGCCCTCACCATTCCAGAGCAATCAGTGCATTTAGTTTTGGTGCTTGATGTGCTATTTAAGCTCTATAGTATCAGAAGGGAGGTGTCAGGCAGGGGGGCGTGATTCAGACCTCCAATCAGAGGTAGCCAGTGTCAAAGCTCAGATTCACACCCCTTGCCTGCTCCTGCCTGACAATGCCCTCCTGACAGTAAAGAGCCTAAATAGTGTATCAGGCACCAAAGCTAACAGCATTGAGTGCGCTGAAACAGTGGGGGCTAGAGAAAATTCCAACTGTGCTGTAATCAGTGGAGCAGCAGCAATTAAATGATACAAAGAGCTTGACTTGTTGGAGGTGGTGAAAAGTCCTCTTTAAGTCCACGCAATTTAAAACATTAAATGGCAAGTTAACATTTGCTACATTTACATATTTCTATAAATCTAGAATTACAAGCTGACCATTTATATGCAATGGCTGACCATATAATATAGTACGTGGTCAGGTCAATTCTGTCAGAGCGAGAACCTCTTCTCTGCTCTTTATGGAACTAACCCATGAGGACAGTATCTGCGTTACCTATAGAGATAATAAAGAAGAAACCAGAACACTTAAGGAGGCCATACACATTAGATGGATGTTGGCCAAACAGGACCAGTCAAATGATAACTGAACATATCGTAAATGTTCAGAAAAAATCTTAGGATCTGCCCTGCCTCAGAAGAGTTCATGCAATGACAAATCACAGAAGCTGGAAAGGAGATACAATTTTCTTTATTAAACGTCTAAGATTACATTAAGTTATCGTTCTGCTGTAGTGTCCACAGGTTATCCTGGTGGTAAGTTTGTGGGGACTGCAGAGCCTGCGACATATATGTATAGTTGTTGTAGGTCAATACAACAACAGAAGGTGAGCACCTTACCTATGGAGCACCAGTGAAGAGGGATCATTACATGTGGCCTTAATTTGTATCTTTATGGTTTAGTATAAGGGAGCACTTTGTGTTGGTTTTTGTTCCATGACAGGAGAACCAGCTGACCATCTAATGTGTATGGGGGCCTCAGTCCCTCCCCTGACAGCAGATTTCAGGAGAAATTAGGGTCAGGCGTATTGATTTTCAGTGTATGACCATTTTTCTTCTCAAAGGAAATAAGCTATTGCCAGAGGGAAGATTATGCTTATTACAGTGCATGGTAGCAAGTAGTTGGAAATACTCTGATAGCATACATCAGTAGTAATATAGAGATATCTTTGACACCTCCATAATGTGAATTCATGGAAACGGCCTGATGACTGTCAGATAACTTTTTATTAATCCAGCAGGAAATGCCTTAAATTACATACTTAGAAATACTAAATAATTGACATTTATAACATATACAATACCTAGAATGGAAGAAAGAAAAGATTATTAGTCTAAGCAAAGACAGTATCACAGATTTACTACTCTGGTTACGAATAGGCAATGGAATATGGTGCATCTTTGGCACGACTTGGTTCATCTAGTCTGACCTAAAATTTCTACAACTTGATAAACATGGGGAGGGGCAGCTCAAGAAAAGGGGTCATGGCTTTAATGACCCTAGATAATTGTGTCAAAAAATTAAGTAAGACAACTAATAGGTGGTAAACTTAGATGAGACAATCTAAAGATACACCAAATTTATCATCCAGCATCCGTTTCTGTGATATATTTAGCGACTTTTCATACTGCGTAAGTATAGACTGGTATAACTATTAGTACTAATCCCATATATCATATCATTATTTTCTCAGTAAGGATTTATTTGTGTGTGTAGCACTAGCTTTATCCTGTCTTGTGGGGGGTGAGTTGAGAACATATTGACAGTTTATATCAGATTATTAGTTTGTATTTATATTTAGTCTTACATTGTTTGTGTCGCTCCTTGTATCAAATCTTTCTCAGCTGTCAGTTTACACAAAAATGAATTCCTGTAATGTGTTTCAAGCTTATACTATCTTTGGGAAGTTGTTTGTCTTATTTGTGAAGGGTTTTCTGCTGTGAGGTTGAGAAAACAATTATGTCATTGAAGCAAATAACTTAAGAGCTGTGAATAGCGAGTGCAAATACAATGGTAATAGGTGAATTAGAATATGTGTGTGACAGAAACCATAGTCTGAAGAGAGGAGTTTGGTAGTGTGGAACGTGTTCTGTAAAGATATAGTTTTGGGTTTACAAGACATGCACCTATCTGAAGATGGTACGCTTCCATCAGGGCCATCTACAAAATGCCCATGCCTGCTTTAGCCACCCAATGAATTTCTCATCCAAACAGGGGAACCTTTTCTTTCAGCAACTGTAGATCTGTTCAGTTTATAAGAATATTGTCCTCCAGATTCCTATACATTAAGATACCGATATACCAGAAGTTCTTTATAAATATGGCAAATATGCTAAATATGGCATATGTTAATGTTTGGTCGATAAACGGTCATTTTATGGCGACTGATGTGATCAAGTAATGTTCCATTCCATACAGATACACATAGGTATGTATGAAGACGCATGTATCACATAAACCAGCAAATCTGGCCACTATAACAAGGATACCAAATATCACTTGTGAGAATAACCTTAAGGCTTTTGTATGTTATAAAGTGTTAATATTATATGTAATTTGTTAGTTTAGAAAAATGGACTAAAAGCCTTAGAACTTTAACACTACGTTAAAATAAGTATTTATCAGGCAATGTGAAAGCACTCACTGTAATCCGTAACAAAACTGTTATAAAGTTAGTCTCTTCACCTATAAGTGACTGAGGTTAGATTTAAGTAAAGGATAAGTAAAGGAATGAAATGTCTAATTACCTGTAAATATAAAGTGGCACAATCCTGTTCCACTAAGCAGCTATTAACATTGCATGTGATATATGAGAAGTCCTGCACCTCCTCACAGCAGCATGTGGACACTTCCTCTCTATCAGGAGCCTTGCTGGACTTGCACAGTCACCTCTACAGAGCTGTGTTTGCATTCATGGCTCTGTCTTATTGAGACGATGTTGCTTGGTTACAATTTTCTTGACAACAACAAGACAACCCCCTCCTCCCCACTAAGCGGCAGTGGACATGAGTTTTGTGATTTGCCAAATTCCTTTTTTTTAACTTCCTGTTTAACCCCTAATTATCCTTTCTAATACATTTCCGTGGCTATAAATCATGGGGTTGAGGTAAGGATTCTTTTGACCTAAAAAGATTCCAGCTTTTGTGTGTTAATTAGAGATGAGAGAATTTTTCAAAAATTCGATTTGGCAGCTTCGCCGAAATTTCTGATCCGATCCAATTTAATTCGCCACAAATCGCGTTAAAAAAAAAACAGCTATTTCCTGGCTACAGATAGCCTGTATAGTGGTGTAGAACATGCTGCAGAAGATGCATATCGTCATCCCCCCAATCTCGCCGCGGGGGGTGCCAAGGGGGACATGTAGCATCGCGGAACCCCCTGGATGCATCCAAGGGATTAAAATCCGTGATCGGAGCTGTGCTCCAACCGGGGGTTTTGGAACAGGGCGTTAGCTGTCAGTTACAGCTATCACCAACTCCCGATTGGCTGCACGCATGGCATTGTGGGTGATCCCACGTTCCCAGAGTTCCTTGCCCCATGTCCTAACTTGCAGCAGCCATTTTATGAAAAAATGTGATTCGTTACCACGAAGAGTGAGGAAATCCGGATTCGAGGCATATCGAATATTTCCTGAAATTCGGATCGAATTCCACTTCGTCAGCTTCGATTAGCTCATCTCTAGTGTTAATACCTGACCTCAAAAATCCTTTTGCCTTTGGTTCCTAAATATTTGGTTCATGATTTTAACTTGGACATATATTACGTTTTAATTTTTTTAGATGTACATTTGAGTTTGGCTAGTAACATTGTACGTAAAGCTGAAAATACCGATGTCTGTCCAGGTCAACCTATTATCTTGCGATTTTCATCCAGAGGAAGGCAAAAACATCATGAACTCAATAATTCTCATCTTAGGTAAAAAAAAAAAAAAAAATTCCTTCCAGATTCCAAATCTGAAATCATTCACCTTCCTCCAGTAATGTAGCCCCCACAACTTGTAATATTATTATAGTTAACCAGATTCCTTTTGAATGACAACTTCCTCTGGCAGACAGTCCTATAGTCTCTCTGCTCTTACAGTAAAGAATCCTCTTCTGTGTTGAGTAGAAACCTTCTTCCCCTAGATCCCGCAGAGGATGCCTCCTTTGTTACAGATAAAGTCCTAGGTATAAATGGATCATAGGAGACATCACTGTATTGACTGGTTTATACACAGTTATTAGGTACAGTACAGACCAAAAGTTTGGACACAACTTCTCATTCCAAGAGTTTTCTGTATTTTCATGACTATAAAAATTGTAGATTCACACTGAAGGCATCAAAACTATGAATTAACACATGTGGAATTATATACTTAACAAAAAAGTGTGAAACAACTGAAAATATGTCTTATATTCTAGGTTCTTCAAAGTAGCCACCTTTTGCTTTGATTACTGCTTTGCACACTCTTGGCATTCTCTTGATGAGCTTCAAGAGGTAGTCACCTGAAACAGTCTTGAAGGAGTTCCCAGAGATGCTTAGCACTTGTTGGCCCTTTTGCCTTCACTCTGCGGTCCAGCTCACCCCAAACCATCTCGATTGGGTTCAGGTCTGGTGACTGTGGAGGCCAGGTCATCTGGCGTAGCACCCCATCACTCTCCATCTTGGTCAAATAGCCCTTACACAGTCTGGAGGTGTGTTTAGGGTCATTGTCCTGTTGAAAAATAAATGATGGTCCAACTAAACTCAAACCGGATGGAATAGCATGCCGCTGCAAGATGCTGTGGTAACCATGCTGGTTCAGTATTCCTTCAATTTTGAATAAATCCCCAACAGTGTCACCAGCAAAGCACCCCCACACCATCACATCTCCTCCTCCATGCTTCACGGTGGGAACCAGGCATATAGAGTCCATTCGTTCACCTTTTCTGCGTCGCACAAAGACACGGTGGTTGGAACCAAAGATCTCAAATTTGGACTCATCAGACCACAGCACAGATTTCCACAGGTCTAATGTCCATTCCTTGTGTTCATTAGCCCAAACAAGTCTCTTCTGCTTGTTGCCTGTCCTTAGCAGTGGTTTCCTAGCAGCTATTTTACCATGAAGGCCTGCTGCACGCAGTCTCCTCTTAACAGTTGTTGTAGAGATGTGTCTGCTGCTAGAACTCTGTGTGGCATTGACCTGGTCTCTAATCTGAGCTGCAGTTAACCTGCGATTTCTGAGGCTGGTGACTCGGATGAACTTATCCTCTGCAGCAGAGGTGACTCTTGGTCTTCCTTTCCTGGGGCGGTCCTCATGTGAGCCAGTTTCTTTGTAGCGCTTGATGTTTTTGGCCACTGCACTTGGGGACACTTTCAAAGTTTTCCCAATTTTTCGGACTGACTGACCTTCATTTCTTAAAGTAATGATGGCCACTCATTTTTCTTTACTTAGCTGCTTTTTTCTTGCCATAATACAAATTCTAACACTCCATTCAGTAGGACTATCAGCTGTGTATCCACCTGACTTCTGAACAACACAACTGATGGTTCCAACCCCATTTATAAGGCAAGAAATCCCACTTATTAAACCTGACAGGGCACACCTGTGAAGTGAAAACCATTTCAGGTGACTACCTCTTGAAGCTCATCAAGAGAATGCCAAGAGTGTGCAAAGCAGTAATCAAAGCAAAAGGTGGCTACTTTGAAGAACCTAGAATATAAGACATATTTTCAGTGTTCACACTTTTTTGTTAAGTATATAATTCCACATGTGTTAATTCATAGTTTTGATGCTTTCAGTGTGAATCTACAATTTTTATAGTCATGAAAATACAGAAAACTCTTGGAATGAGAAGGTGTGTCCAAACTTTTGGTCTGTACTGTATACACCCCTCAGCTGGTTTATGTAAACTAAATAAACTATAATTCCAAATGAAACAGATTTAAAGGGATTCAACATATTAACTCTGTAAGCAGTAATGTCCTTGTTGCTCCAGTGAGCTCATTCGCTGAAAATGGTAATATCTTGGCAACAGAGGCAAGGATTCACAAGGTGAAAACAGGTTAGGGTCACCCATAATAGGGACAGTTGTGGGCATGCTCATTACTGGATTGCACCGAGTCTGCTATCTCTGATCGTCTGGTAAATCATATTTCCCATTTGGAGATCCTTCTATGGAGTCCATAAGTGATGTAATGGATTTTGACGCTACAAATCCTCTTCTGAATTTCAGTATTGGGCTCCAGCTGATTCTTGACTGGCTGGTTTTCTTTTACAATTAAAATTTTGAACCATAAATTTACAGTTTATGGTTTGCATGTTTGGCCTGTTGCGCCATTGATATAATTGGATCAGAATAAAATTTAAGTTTTAATCTTTATAAATCACAGGCAGCCAATGTGTTTTTACATGCAAATTGGAAAATCATAGGGAACTATATAAGTTAGTATAATGCCAGATCTCTGAACTTTCCAGAATAATACCTTTCTCAGCAGACCTTGCTGCCTGGTTAGTAATATTCCCATTTGCACAATGTAACAGACAACCAAAAATAAACGCCGAAAAGTATAGTACTAAATATTAATGCCTCATTAACCACATAACAATCAGATCACCAAAAAAAAAGGTTTAAAGAGATCTCACATATAGAAAAATAACAATGTTTATTCATATGAAATACAATAAATACTCATAAATATATCAACAAAGAGAATATGCAAACAAGTACGCAGATGGTAAAAAGCGTATATGGTACCAATAAACCCTCCTCTCCAGGGAAAGCTGATGATCGATAATAGTCAAAAAATTAGATATAATGAAACAATTGATTAATAATAATAACTGTGTATCAAATATACAATTCTTCCAATAATCAACATATAATAAACACTGCTATGTAATATAATATTATCAGATCCCATATATCTAAAGATCAAATTTATAACCAGTAATCAACATGTGATAAACACTGCTATGTTGTATTATATTATCAGATCCCATATATCTAAGGGTCACAATTATAGCCCAGGTAAAATAACATGAATCAAAAATAATGAGAGTAAATATAAATAGAATAAATGATTAGAATAGAAGGCAAAACCACAGATCTAATCCCAACTATAGCTAAAGTGAATTCACAAGATGCGGGACCAAAAAAAGTATATCACTATAAATTTACATACCAGTAGTCATGTTGGCATAGAAATAATAGAACCAGCATAAAAAACCCAACAGGGAGGAAAGAGCGCTGTGCCCGACGCGCGTTTCACCACCAAATTGTTTCGTCAGGAGGCAATATGGTAACATAATTGGGGGATATATATAGAAAACCTAAATGCATACACCTGTGACACATACAGCGTCCATTGATACATAAAACACATACAAACATTAGGGAGCTCCGAATCGTCATGCGCGATGACGTCACCACGCACGCGTAACGTGATGACGTCATCGCGCATAGGAAAATAAGACCCAATCAGTGCTCCGCTCGCGCACGCCTACACGCGACGGAGCAAGGTCCTATATTAATAAATAATGGATCATGGAAGGTCCTGTACTCATGCACATAACAGGGGAGTAAAAAAGACATTTTAGGAACTAATGCTGTGAACCGAGAGCAAGGCAGGTGGTTTGGTCTCCGCAACCAGAAATGAACGCACACGCGGTAGTTCAAGAAAAGAATATATATTTACTATAAGTTAATAAAGGCTATTTGAAGGTAAAATGACAGGGATAAAGACAAGCAAAATATACAATATAGCATGAACAATTTCAAGGCAAATTCTGCAATGGTTTCTACTTTTACTCTGTCCAATTCTGCAGTATGGACACTGAATGAACAATATACTCAAAACTATCCCTAACTGACCCTGACATCACATTTGGGTGCACCCCCTTTTCCCCAGTGGTCCAGGTGGACCGCTTACAGTCTGTAGAAGCGCGCGGTGGGGCCCAAAGTCGTTCCTTTCTTTTATAGTGAAACGTCCTCTCCTCACTGTTATCAGGATCTTGGGAGAAATGAAGTCCTCTTTAACAGGGAAACCCAATGAATGCAATGTAATCCAACAGCAGATTCCACTCAGCACACTGACAGTCCTGCCGAATCCATACACTGAGCTGGGATGTAAGCCGGGGTTTAGCAGGTGCTGTCCAGTACATCAACAGCACTGCGAGTCTCTATCTGTGGTATCCATATACACAGTCACAATGTCAGTCTCACTGATCAGCCACTGAGCACAGTTCCTTTCACGTGGACTCACTAGTCCTGTTGTCTCTTTACACTCTGTCTCTGGACCAAGATACAGCTTAGCTGTACAGAAAAATATCCACACCAGTTCAATACAACACTTGCTAAGATGGCTGCTGCTCTCTGTCTCGTCACTTCCTGCTTCTCTGCTCACATTCTGTCTGCAGAACAGGCAAGCTGACATAAAAGGGGGGGGTCTCACTCCAGCATCATGTCACAATTACAATGGCTGCTGTCTTAAAGGAACAGAATCACAGAAATACATTCAACATTAACAGTTTATACAGACAAATGAAGCTTAGGACAACATTGGCTGTCTCTTACAATGCCATGAAGCATAATCTATATAAATACAAGGTGATTATATGAGGAGCACATAAAACAAAAACATAAAAGCCAATAAGTGAAATCACGTAATATATAAGGCAAAAACATGACCACCAATTAGTAAAACCACATAGTATGTAAATTACACATAGGAAATGCGTAGTCCATGTAAATGTAATGTAATTATGTGAGGTGCACGTAAACACAAGAACGTGATCACCAATTAGTGAAATGACAAAATATATAAGGCAGCAACATGACCGCCAATTAGTGGAACCACATAGTATGTAAATTACACACAATAAATAAAACAGTAATATAAAATCAATAGCCTGCCATCAAAAAATATAATCAATATATAAAATGTGAAAAAAAAACCAAACATATAATTATAAATATAAGATGACAAAAAAAGAAATATATATATATATATATATATATATATATATATATATATATATATTTTTCAATATTCTATTCTAATCAGTTGATCTATTTATATTTACTCTCATTATTTTTGATTTATGTTATTTTACCTGGGCTATAATTGTGACTCTTAGATATATAGGATCTGATAATATAATACAACATAGCAGTGTTTATCACATGTTGATTACTAGACAACCAAAAATAGTCTGAACTTCCAAATAAAATAATATGAACTATATGTGCATGTACATGTTACCCACCATGACTGCTATACAAATGCAAACAGCAAACAGTAGCATGAAGAACGTTACTGCTATACGTAATGTACATACAGTATAAATGTCTGAAAATTAGGTTTTTGGCATACATTTTGATGAAATTGCGTGAGCTTGCCAGCGACAAGGAGACCTTTTTAGGCCGAGGCCCCACGTAGAGTAAACCGCGCAGAAAAAACTGCGGCATTTTACAGTCACATCAAAGTGGATGAGATTCTAGCGAATCCCTTCCTCACTTTGCGGTAAAATATTCGCTGCGCAGCATGTCAATTGTATCTACAGAAACGCCGATGGTTTCCCTATAGATATAAGTGAAGCAGAAAATCTTCAAAGGAAACCTCTGCGAAATTTCTTTGCAAAGCGCTGTGGGAAGAATCGTGATGCGTTGCCACCTCGGCTTTTCCTGCGGTGCTTTTTTGCTGCTGGACAGCATGTGGGGCCTTAGCCTTGGGTGGGAACCTACACTACAAAGATCTAGGTCTAGGCTTCCAAATGAATCAAAAGAAAGTTCTCCCTGAACACATAAATCACTGACACACCTTTTATTTTTTTTTATGAACACTGGAGAAGAAAATCCTCCTTTTTCACCTACTGTCCAGGTAGCTAGCAACAGTTGGCATCTCCAATGGGTACGTAAATTATTGCTCTGTCCACAAACCCGCAGCTAAGTCTACAATATTGTTACCTACTATATGGCCACCTGTAAACTAGTCAGATACAACTGTTGTTGGATTCAATTAAAAATATGTGCTTGACCATGAGAAGTGACCATACAATTCCTGTCAGTCAGATGTCCAAAGCATTAGACATGTAACCTAGCGTCTATTGGAAATACTGACATTTCATAGAGGAGTAAGGAATGGCTGATCAAGCAGAACATTTAAAGGAATTGGTCATTATATGTTATTCATTTCTTGGAATTGTTTGGTTAATAAAATAAATCAAGTATCCTATTAGACAGTTTTGAGTTGGTAGAGAGGGCCCCCTTTTCTGGATCCTCATCTTTCAACTTGCTCTGGAGGACGTGACATGTTCATGCTTTACAGGACTTTCTGTGGGAATGTGTTTTCCCTGCGGTGACCACAGAGATAATGAACACTTGCTGCCATGTTCCTCCATAATTTACTGCTAATTACCTTGTCTCCTGCAGTCAACACTGTAATCAGCTAATTTCTAAGACCTTAATGACCTCCGTACAGTCTTTTTATAGCGGCTGTTGAGGAGAACTTCTTCCAATCTGCGACTTTTTATGGTGTCAGTTCAGAAGGAGATTGAAACGATGTGCACTCTGCAATTGGGATGCCCCGGCTGTTACTAAAGAGCCCCAGGGGCCACTAAAGTTGATCTTCAATTGTTTTAACCCCTTAGATGCCATGATTTTCCATTATTTACATTTTAAGTAGTTTTTTTTTTTTTTTCCAAGATGGCGCTGCTGGAGTGGCTGCCTGTCACAGTAGCTCTGAGACTCTCTCTCTTATTTTTCCTTCTTTGTCTCGTTTATTACCTCTCTACTTAAGGACTTTGCACTATGAAGAAACACACAAAGACTTGGACCCTTGTGATACTTTTTTTTTTTTTGTTTTTTATCTGTCTTTTTGTTCTGCTTGAAAATGGAAACTTTTGTGTCTGCAGACAATTCCTTTGTCTATACAAGAGAGAAACTTTTGCAGCTGAGAGGCACAGCAGGACTGCATACCATCTGGCCACACATCCCCCGCGAGCTTTGGAGAAAGAAAAAGCGGGTGAGAGGCTGCAGAGCTGGTACTCTTCAGAGGATTAAAAAGAGGCGTTACTGACCAGCTCTTCCTTCCATCATTATGGGCAATGTGAGAGCTCTTGCAAACAAGATGGATGAACTAACAGCGCTCACCAGGCATCATCAGGAGTTTCGGGTGTGTAGCATGATGCTACTTACAGAGACTTGGCTCACTGAAGTTACTCCTGACCCTCTGGTCTCCTTGGATGGTTTTAAACTCCTTCGGGCAGACAGGACAAGGGAGAGCGGTAAGAGGAAAGGAGGAGGGCTGGCAATGTTTGTGAATAATAGATGGTGTAATCCTAGGCACATTGTTATTAAGGAGCAAACTTGCTGTGAGGACATTGAACTATTAGCTGTGAGCATGAGACCTTTCTACCTACCAAGGTGTGATGATTCTGCTTAAGTATGGCTATAACTCAGCTGTATTTTGGTCTCTGGGTAGCGTATTTCTCTCTAGTTCCATTTATTCATACTGTGCGCAGCCATAATCCTAGGTGTATATTGGCAGTAGTGGCCAGGCTGGAACAATAGGGCTTTGTATCCATCACAGCAGGGCTCTATTGTATTCCTACACAGCTCTGAGTGATCAAAGAAACAATAGTGCATTGTTCAAGCCTGGGCTGTTGATCAGACCTGCCTGATAACATTGTATCCTTTCACTTGGATCGGCCATATACAAAGAATCTGGACTTGAGTGGATTATTCTATGAGACCTGCTGCCGCCGGTGACCTCATTCTGGGAGGTGGCATAAAGGGTATAAAAGATGAGGTAAGAGTCAGTGGGAGGAGATTATGCTATGGAGATTGGGCTGAGACCATCACAGACTACAGAGTTTTTACAGACAGATTACCCCTGAGAGGATACTATGATGAACCTACCACGGAGAATACAGTGCAGAGACTATCATTGAGATGCTACTAGGAGATTATGCTATGGAGTTGAGACAGACCATCACAGACTACAAGAGAACACCATGAGGAGATTTTTGTGATGAGACTATTGGACTAATGCTGAGAGACCACTGTAAAGAGCATGCAGGATGGATTATTGTACTGTGATGCCACATGCTAGGAGTTAATGCCACATGCCAAGAAGCCTTCACTGGTGACTCACACATGCCATGTGTGAGTGTTGGACTATAGAACCACATCAAGGACATGTGTGGTAAAGTAACTATTTCACCTTTATTCCCTTTTATTTTATTTGTACTGTATCTTGTAACTAGTAACTGTTAATGCTTGCATATATCCGCATATCTGTTCTGATCTGTATATGTTAGATGTTAATACCGACCCATTTAGGGGTTAATAAATATATAAAATTTAGAAAGCTTGTCTTGTATTTATCTGGTGAACCCGACATTCACTGGCGGTGAGTGTGGTTTTTATATGAAAGAAGACTCAGGGGTGGCCAAAACGGTGTTGGCGCACTGAGGATCTTTCACACAAGGGAACTATCGCATGTCATCGTGATAGCTGCATATGTCCCCCCCTCTGTGAAAGCTGACACTGCCTGCGAGGTCCTACAAGCTACGCTGAGCCTTTTACAGTTAAAACATCCCCAGGCCCTCTTTCTTCTGTTGGGTGATTTCAACCATGCCTCTCCATCATCCACACTGCCCAGTTTCACACAGTATGTAACCTGCCACACAAGAGACAACAAAACACTGGACTTGTTCTTTGCCAACGCGAGGGAGGCATATAACTCATCAGCCCTACCACCCCTGGGAAGATCGGATCACAACCTAGTGCATCTCCGACCTGTGTACAAGCCACTTGTACGTAGAGAACCAGCTGTCACCCGCTCAGTGAGGATATGGTCCGAGAAGAGTGATGAGGCTCTGAGGGATTGTTTTGACACAACCGCATGGGAAGTTCTGCAGGATTCCTATGGAGAAGATATAGAAGGACTCACACACTGCATAACGGACTACATTAATTTTTGTGTGGACAACACAGTACCCACAAAAGTGGTGAGGTGCTTCTCCAATAACAAACCATGGATTAACTCTGATATAAAAACACTACTTAAGGAGAAAAAGATGGCATTTAGGACAAGAGATAAGGAGGGGTTGAAGGAAGTACAAAAGGAGCTGAGGCATCAAATCAGGCAGGGAAAAGCCAGTTATAAAGAAAAAATGGAAAAGCAAATGGAAAGAAAAGACATAAGGGGGGTCTGGGAGGGGGCTTAAGTCAATTTCGGGTCATAAACAGTCTGTCTGCCAGATTGAGGCAGATGTTAATTGGCTTAATGAACTAAACCTATTCTTCAACAGATTTGATCACACACCAGCTCCTCCCACCCCAGTATATCCTTCAGCTCCCCCCACCACAATGACTTCACCCCATGCGGCCACTTCCCAACAGACCAGTAAATCCAGAAATCCGTCTTTATCTGACCACAGTCTGACCTTCACACGGGCCCAGGTGAGGAAGGAGATGAAAAAGATCAAGGCGAGGAAAGCCGCAGGGCCAGATGACATCAGTGCAAGGCTAATTAAGACTTGCGGGGACCAGCTGTGTGGTATAATTACATATATGTATAATATGAGCCTGAGGCAGGAAATAGTCCCTGAATTATGGAAATCTTCTTGTGTGGTACCAGTTCCAAAGAAACCCCACCCTATGGACCTCAATGACTACAGACCTGTAGCACTGACATCCTACCTGATGAAGATCTTAGAGAGATTGGTTCTCACACATCTCCGCCCTCTAGTGAGCCCCACTATGGACCCCCTCCAGTTTGCTTATCGGCCGGGCATTGGGGTAGATGATGCCATCATCCATCTTCTGCACAGGGCTCTGTCTCACCTGGAGAAACCAGGGAACACAGTGAGAATAATGTTCTTTGACTTCTCCAGTGCTTTTAACATCATACAGCCCAGGTTATTGAGGGACAAGCTGGGCCTTGCTGGAGTGGTCTACCACCTCTCCAACTGGATCCTAGACTACCTCACAAATCGACCTCAATACGTGAGAGCCCTAGACTGTGTGTCAGGTACCGTGATCTGTAATACGGGGGCACCTCAGGGTACGGTTCTCGCCCCTTTCCTCTTCACACTGTACACTGCAGATTTTAGGTGCAACTCATCCAGCTTCTACCTACAGAAGTATTCTGACGACTCTGCAATAGTAGGCCTCATCACAGATGATGATGACAGGGAGTACAGAGAACTGAACCAGGATTTTGTGGACTGATGCCACCGGAACCACCTGAAGATTAACGCGGGGAAGACCAAGGAGATGGTGGTGGACTTCCGTAAAGGCAGAAGCCCTCCTAAACCAGTGGACATCCTGGGGACGGGCATCGAGATTGTGAACACCTATAAGTACCTGGGTTTGCACCTTAATAATAAGCTGGACTGGGCAGATCATATGGAGGCCCTGTACAGGAAGGGCCACAGCAGGCTCTACCTGCTTAGGAAGCTGAGAGCCTTTGGAATCCGGGGGGCACCTCTTAGAACTTTCTTCAACTCGGTAGTGGCATCAGCCATCTTCTTTGGAGTGGCCTGCTGGGGGAGCAGTATATCAACCAGGGACAGAAATAAACTTGACAAGCTGATTAGAAGGGCCAGCTCTGTCCTGGGGAGCCCACTGGACCCAGTGCAGGTGGTGGGTGACAGAAGGATACTGTCCGTGGTGAGCTCCATGCAGAAGAAGAAGTCCCATCCCATGCATGAGACTGTGATCACGCTGAGCAGTACTGTCAGTGACCGACTGCTCCACCCTAGGTGTGAGAAGGAGCACTATCGGAAGCCTTTCCTCCCCACCGCGGTTAGGCTGTACAACCAACACAGACCTAAGCGGAGATCAATACACACAGAGAACTGAAATATCTCTCTGCCTGTTAAATCCCCCCCCCCCCCCCCCCTACTTCCTGTCTGTCTGTCGGCTATCAAAGTAATGCCTCTTACCTTGGAACATTCCTGTACATGTTGTATTTGTATTTGTATCTGCTTATCTTTGCTGCTGTAACACACTGAATTTCCCCATTGTGGGACTATTAAAGGACTATTATTATTATTAGAACTGTCACAATCATAATGTTCCAAAGAATAAAATTATTTTCATACATGGTAAACAGCAGAAAAAAATACTCCAATATATATATATATATATATATATATATATATATATATATATAAAATGTGTGTGTAGCGCAACCAATGATAGTGCTGATAAAAACTTCAAGACTTCACAGCTGTATCAACAGAAATAATGTTTCCCAAAACAGGGGAATGGGATCCATTGGGTTTAGTTTATGTTCGTCTTTTAACCAATCCATTTTTGTCTGTTTTTCCGTTCTTCTGGTACTCCGACCGACCAGAATAAGGGATAAGATAGCACATAGTGTTGATCCATACTTTTTTTGGTATTGCCACAGTTGCATCAACCCATGTAATAAAGTTAACTTTTTTTTTTTTCTTACTGCATCATAAACCGTGAACAAAACAGCAATGGTGATACACAGAGAATGGAGCAGGAAGCAGATAGCACTGTTCTCAATGGAGTGGTGAGACCAGGTAACTGCAGATCAGGTCCCATTACTAAATTGTAGCCAAGCTACAGTGACTCAGTTCATCCACTATACAGAGAATGGAGGCGTCAGCAGCTGATACACAGAGAATGGAGCAGGAAGCAAAGAATCACTAATTGGTGTAGGACCCCCACAGATCTGATATTGATTAGCTATCCTTAGGATAGGTCTTTAATATTTTTAGCCTGGAAAACTCTTTAGGTGCATGGAGCTTTTGTTGCTTTCTTTCTTCAGATTTTGCTGCAGATATTTAAGCCAAAGCCAGGAGTCGGTTAACAAAGGATCACAAACATCTCCCAACCATCTCAGATTCAGCAGTACAGTCCCGTACAAGAAAAGATTATCAGCTGCACCAAGGGTCAAGCAGAAACTAATAAACAGGTATTTTTATGCTATTTACAGCATTTCAGAACATTTCAAGCCCTTTAAAGGGGCTATACCATGAAAATTACTGATAAATTGTTTATTGGTAGAGGTCTGACAGCTGAGATCTTCACTGACCCCCAGTAAGGGGTGTTTTACTCCCGTTCAGAATGTAGTGGTGGATGCAGAATGCATGCTCCTAATCAATTTATTTCAATGAGAGTGGCGGACATAGCCAAGTACAATACTTCAGCTGTTATGGTGCTCCTATTAAAACTGAATGGAGGGAGCATGCTTTCTATGTCCAACACTACATTTTGAACAGGACTAAAGCACTAAAGTTCTTGGGTTTGGTGAGGCTCCCTGCAGTTGGACCCCATCAATAAGCAATTTATCCCTTATCCTGTAGATACCCTATATCACCCTATATCAGGTGTACTATCTGAATTTGTGTAGGCACCTTTGACCTGCACAACAGCCTCATGTTTATTCAGCTTTACAGCTTTGTAATGGCATGTCAGCTCCTGAAATGTCTTTTAGCACATTTGTGTTCCAATATTTGCAGAGTTTTGTTTCTTTTATTTGAGAGACTGATCAACCAACATTACTGGAGAGAACAAACTGTCTGCAGGAGGTATACCACATGCTGACTTCATAGATTAGTGAATTGTTTAGATAGCCTCATGAAATGGTTATGTGAGATGATCCTCATATACAGACGTGATAAACATTGAAATAGTCCAAGCTAAGCTAAACAAGCTGCTGTTTGGACACTTGGCAAAAGAGGTTCAATGTGGATTACCGTAGTTATACATTTGGGTGAAAATAATCTGCATGTAACATATATCCTAGGGGGAGTAAAGCTGGGGGGGCTATGGACTCATGGGACAGCGATGTAATATTACTACTTTACAAATTGTTGGAGAGACCTCATAAGGAATATGCAGTTAAGCTCTGGATACTTTTTCATAGAAAGGATGTCCTAGAGTTGTAAAAGGTACAAGGAGAGCCACCATGCTAAGGGGAATAGAGGACCCCAGGTATGAGGAGACATTAAGGCTAAGACCCCACGTTTTTTGAGCCAAAGCCAGGAGTGGATTGAGCAAAAGGAAGAACTTCCTATACAGTATATTTCCCATTCCTTCTGTAACCATTCTTAGCTTTGGTTTTTAAAAAAAATGCAACAAAATCTGCAACAAAGAAAGCTGCGTTTCGGCAAAATGGTGCCTTAACCTTTAGGAGTTAAATTTGTTTAGTCTTGAGAAGAGGCGTTTAAGGGGAGATATGATAAACCTGTAAAAATATATAAATTGCCCATACAAGAAATATGGGGAAAAGCTGTTTAATGTAAAATTCCCTCAAAAAAATGGGGGCAATCCCTCCATCTGGAGAAAAGAACATGTATTATTCAGAAGTGGCAAGGTTTCTTCAGTGTAAGTACTGTAAATCTGTGGAATAGCCTACCCCAGGTGCTGGTCACAGCAGCAATAGCTGACAGATTGAAAAGGCTTAGATACCTTTTAAAGCAAAATAGCATTGATTCTTAAGGAAATATGTAGAATGCTCATTTCTTTCACTCATTCCTTCACTTGTGCCGTTTTGTTTTCCTGTACAAAATGGATTTTTCATACTGATGAGCTGTTCACAGGATAGGAGATCAGTATCTGATCTCTAAAGATCCAACACCTGGACCCCACTCGGATCAGTGGTTCCGGCAGCCTCCAGTCTGAAGAAATACAGACATAGGACAGGGCTGCAGCGCCACTCCTATTCAAATAATAGGGGCAGACTGCACATGCTCCTCATCTACTGCACCAACTTCTAGCACCTGGAGGTGGTGGAACAGATAACCTATGTGGGAACCAGATCATGTTCTGATGCATAGGACATCAGTATGAACAATCCATTTGGGACCAAAAAAACCCTTTAGGCCAGGGTCCCATGTGGAGTAAACACTACGGAAAAAAAAACACTACAGTCTAGCGAATCCCATCCACACATTGTGGAAAAATATGCGCAACGGACACGCTGCAATTTCCAAAACCAACAGCAGCGCCGGCAGTTTCCCTATAGGTATAATGGAAGCCGAAAGTCCGCAGAGGAAACCTCTGCAGACTTTCTGTGAAAAGAACTGCTGGAGAAACCGCAATAATTTGCTACTGCTGTTTTTCCCGCAGCGCTTTTTTGCTGCAGCCAACTACAGTGGGGAAAAAAAGTATTTAGTCAGCCACCAATTGTGCAAGTTCTCCCACTTCAAAAGATGAGAGAGGCCTGTAATTCTCATCATAGATAGACCTCAACTATGAGAGACAAAATGAGAAAACATATCCAGAAAATCACATTCTCTGATTTTTTAAGAATTTATATGCAAATTATGGTGGAAAATAAGTATTTGGTCACCTACAAACAAGCAAGATTTCTAACTCTCACAGACCTGTAACTTCTTTAAGAGGCTCCTCTGTCCTCCACTCATTACCTGTAGTAATGGCATCTGTTTGACATTGTTATCAGTATAAAAGACACCTGTCCACAACCTCAAACAGTCACACTCCAAACTCCACTATGGTGAAGACCAAAGAGCTGCGTAAGGACACCAGAAACAAAATTGTAGACCTGCACCAGGCTGGGAAGACTGAATCTGCAATAGGCAAGCAGCTTGGTGTGAAGAAATCAACTGTGGGAGCAATAATTAGAAAATGGAAGACATACAAGACCACCGATAATCTCCCTCGATCAGGGGCTCCACGCAAGATCTCACCCCGTGGGGTCAAAATGATCACAAGAACGGTGAGCAAAAATCCCAGAACAACACAGGGGGACCTAGTGAATGACCTGTAGCTGGGACTAATGTAACAAAGGCTACCATCAGTAACACACTACGCCGCCAGGGACTCAGATCGTGCAGTGCCAGACGTGTCCCCCTGCTTAAGTTAGTACTCTGCTCTAGCCACTGAAGTTTGCTAGAGAGCATTTGGATGTTCCAGAAGAGTATTGGGAGAATGTCATACGGTCGGATGAAACCAAAGTAGAACTGTTTGGTAGAAACACAACTTGTCATGTTTGGAGGAGAGTGAATCCTGAGTTGCATCCAAAGAACACCATACCTACTGTGAAGCATGGGGGTGGCAACATCATGCTTTGGGGCTGTTTCTATTCAAAGGGACCAGGACGACTGATCCGTGTACATGAAAGAATGAATGGGGCCATGTATCGTGAGATTTTGAGTGCAAAGCTCCTTCCATCAGCAAGGGCATTGAAGATGACATGTGGCTGGGTCTTTCAGCATGACAATGATCCCAAGCACACCGCCAGGGCAATAAAGGAGTGGCTTCATAAGAAGCATTTCAAGGTCCTGGACTGGCCTAGCCATTCTCCAGATCTCAACCCCATAGAAAACCTTTGGAGGGAGTTGAAAGTCCGTGTTGCCTAGCGGTAGCCCCAAAACATCACTGCTATAGAGGAGATCTGCATGGAGGAATGAGCCAACATACCAGAAACAGTGTGTGCCAACCTTGTGAAGACTTACAGAAAACGTTTGACCTCTGTCATTGTCAACAAAGGATAAATAACAAAGTATTGAGATGAACTTTTGTTATTGACCAAATACTTATTTTCCACCATAATTTGCAAATAAATTCTTAAAAAATCAGACAATGTGATTTTCTAGATATGTTTTCTCATTTTGTCTCTCATAGTTGAGGTCTACCTATGATGCCAATTACAGGCCTCCCTCATCTTTTTAAGTGGGAGAACTTGCACAATTGGTGGCTGACTAAATACTTTTTTTCCCCACAGTACGTGGGGCCTTAGCCTTAAGGGCAGTCAGTCACCAGAAATCAAAATATCAACCCAGCCATACAGATACGTAGGTTAGGGTCACTAAATGAATGTGTTTTCCCCTTGTGAATCAGTGCCTCCCTTGCTGAGATATTGCTATTTTGGCCAATTTGCAAATGTGATAAGCATCAATGCCCTTATTACTGCAAAAAGATTGTTTGCATATTGACAAAAACAGTGATATCTTGGCAATCGATGCTCCGATTCACAAGTGGAAAACATTTGATTCAGGTGGTCCTAACTGATCTGTGAGGCTGAGTTGATATGCTGACTTCTGGTGACAGACTCCTTTTAAGTGAGACAACTAACAAATCAGACAATTGCTAACAAGTTGTCACAGCCTTTAAAGGGATTCTATCATTGGGAAACCCATTTTTTATTAACATCACATTGGAATAGCCTTTAGAAAGACTATGCTTCTCTTACCTTTAGTTTTCTGCTCCACGCCGCCGTTTCTAAGAATTTTGTTTTTTCTTCTTTATGCAAATGAGTCTTCAGAAAGCACGGGGGGGCGTTCCCCCTGTGCTCAAAAAGACTTCCGAAGATCCAGCGCTGACTCTCTCTTCTTCTGCTGACGCCTCTCCGCCGCGTCATCAGCCATTTTGCATTGGACAATGCCGACTGAGCATGCGTGGGAATTGAATCCTGAATAGAGACTCAGCGGCTGATGACACGGCGAAGAGGCATCAGCAGAAAAAGAGAGAGGCGGCGCTGGATCTTCGGAAGACCGTCTTCTTTGAGCACAGGGGACGCCCCCTGTGATAAAGCACAGAGGGAACGTCCCCTGTGCTTTCTGAAGACTCATTTGCATAAAGACGAAAAACTACAATTGTCAGAAACGGCGGCGCGTAGCAGAAAAATAAAGGTAGGAGAAGAATAGTCTTTCTAAAGGCTATTCCGACGTGGTGTTAGTGAAAAATGGGTTTTCCAATGATAGAATCCCTTTAAAGGCAGTTCAGAATTAAAAAAGGGTTCTTTGAGATTTACAAGCACACACAATGGGATAGCATTTTAAAAAAAACCTATACTCACCTCTTTGATCCTCTTGTGCTGTGCATGTGTATGTGACTGCTACAGCTAATCACTGGCTTCAACGGTGATGCAGGCACGTATAACACATAACCATTGAGAACAAGGGTCAGTTGCAGTGGCCAAGTGCGCATGTCTAGCTTGTGATAATTGACTGATCGTTACTGGTAGGGGATACAGTAAGTAAGATACAGGAAGGATTGTAGATAGGGACTGGGAGTATGTGTGGGTGTATATAATATATTATTTTATTTCATCCCATTCCCTACACTTGTTTAAATTTTTGTATGTCCCAGACAACCCCTTTAATGAAATGTTGGGTGGAGTCCAATGTTGAAGCTGGAATGACTGCCAATACTGATATCATAGAAAGTTAAAAGCGAAAAAAAGATGAGCAGAAAAGGGAAATCAGTTACTTTCTTTCTGATTTGAGTCAAAATGTCCTTTAATGTTTGACCAAAGGTTTATATATCACTAAGATACATGACATGCATACTTGTGCACAATGGAATATGCTATTAGTATGCTATAATGGATGCTTTCACGCTATGTGACTGACTTGCAATGAGTTTCCAGCAGGGGAGAAACTACAGAATGCAGTGTTGCTTTCCATACTCTAAGAGCTAGTGACCATTTAAAGTTAATCTAACTGACCGTCTCTCTCTGGCACTAAATGTGTTTCTTACATTCTTCAGGTTTTCGACAAAATCACTTACAGCATTGTTGTATAGGCCAATAAAGCAACACCACTAAATAAGGCTAAAGCCTAAACGGTACCTTGAAGAGGATTTTGTCACCACCTTTAGCAATTTCAGCTCTTTGCATCCTTTAATAGGCATTGAAATCCACAGATTCCAGCACATTTGGAATTTTTCTTTAGACCTCACCATTTCTAGACAATTGTCACGGGAAGGAGCAGACAAGCAGCGTGATTCAGTTCCAAGCAGAAGCAGACCGTGTCAGATCTCAGAATCATGCCCCCTTGACTGCTTCTGCCTGATACCACCCACTAGACAGCTGAGAGCCTAAATATCATATTGGGCATGAGGACAAACTACTACACTGATTGCTCAGGAATGGTGGGGGCTAGAGAAAAAAATGCAACTTCTCCAGAATCAGTGAAGTAGTGAAAAGAACAGGAGTAGTTGGAGGACTTCATTAAGCAAAATAACTTTGTACAACTTATACTGAAAGGGAACCATGACAGCTCATTTACTCTTTTGACTTGGCTTACAGCAGGGCATTATGTTATGTATACAAAGGGAAAAAAATGTTCCTACAAAAACCCCGTTCTTTTGCACTTTCCTGGGCAAGCAGCCATTTCAACTTGTAAAGCAGAAACCTAGTAGGCAAAGCATATAAACAAGAGACTAGCTGACAGTTCCTGTCTAAAGTAGATTAGCTGCTGGGGCAAAAGTTTTCAAGTGTGGCCTGAATTTACAAGCAGCAGCAGATATCTGCAGCATGCCCTATCAGTTGCAAAACTGTTTGTAATGGATTACACTCATCAGTAACTGATATGTGGGGGTCCAAGACCCAGACCCTGCACAGATCTGCTGATAAGGCTGCCTCTGAGCGAGCAGCAGATACTGGGGGCTGTCCTCCAGGGTAATCCTGACAGGGGTCTGCTTACCTTGTGGAAGGTGCCGGAACAACACCTCCTGTCAATGGACTGCACAGCTCCTCCTGGCAAAATGGCCAAAGTGATGACAGCTGGTCTTCCCTGACTCAGGGCTGTCTTAAGAAGAGCCATGGGCTGTATTCTTCCTCCTCAAGGGCTGTATGGAGAACCGCTAGGCCGCAGTGCACAGTGCTAGCATGCAGTGACTCCAACTACACACACTAGACTACAATTGAGGCTGTAACAGCTCCCCAGGATACCTAAGTCTGCCAGACCCTGCCAAATAGCCTGTTATAGGCCAGGGCTGTATCAAGCACAGGAGTTTGAATAAAGGGGGAACCACAAGGAAATAACAAGGGGAGAGCTGCAAATTACATAGAACAAAGAACATATAGACAGGACATACAAACATAATCCAGAGGCACAAAGACAAACACATTATAAGCATGAGCACTCTAGGATTCTGCATAGACTCAGAAGCATCTCATAAAGGGGTTTACTTACTTACATAAAGGGGTACTAATAACAAGTATCCCTATCCACAAGATAATGGATAAGTGCCTGTTGGGACCGATGAGAAGAACGAGAGTCCCTGTTGGTGCATATGCTTGTCCCTTGTTCCATTCATTCCTATGGCAATCCAAAGAAGTGAATGGAGTGATGGTCTAGAATGTGAGCGTTACTGCTACCTTTGCAGACTGTGCGACCTTTTCTGTTTCAGAAATCTAAAATTCATAGGTCTGTCTGTTATCGCCTTATGATATTATTGATACTATAAGTAGCCTAGCATAGAAAACAGGGGGAAAAGTCCACCCTGTCTCAATCCAAGATCAGTACACATTAGGTTATTGACCCGCACTGGTGAAAAGGCTGCTTTTTATATAGAGGTCACTCCTTCTGTCATTACTGTTTAGCAGGAGTAAAGTCTTCAGTGTCTCTTCCTGAGTAATGTACAATGTAATCTCTGTACATACAAGAGCCTGATCCTAGTGATCTCTACATCTAGACTTGGGCGCAGTCGATTTTAATGTTTATTAAACTACCGATTGATCACATGAAACGTCATTACCTGATATCATGTTGATAAACACTAAAACATGTATGAGGCCAGATATCTGAGCTGCACGCTGAAATATCACACTTGTTTTCTAGACAGAGACGCTGTGGTGAAAGCGTATACTTTCTAGTTTTAAAATCAATGTATGTAACCCTTTCATTACATCCTGTTACCTGCAGGTTTTGTATTTGGCTACCCACTTATAAGAGATCTTAAACAGTAAAGGCATACACGCTCACATGGTGCATTAAAGGGGTTTTCCAGTACATAGATCATCAATATCAGATAAGTGGGCATCCAACACCAGGCAATCAACAATGCCACTGCTTCTTAGGTCAGGGACATCACCTTCATTTTAGTGAATAGGGCTGAGCTGTAATACCAAACAATGATCTTAAAAAAATTGCTTCAAAATCCTGCCATCTTTATGGGCAGGGTTTTGACTCCGTAGCAGCCAGAGTGTGTGGAACACACTTAGAACTGGCACTTAGACTTTTTGTAGCACTACTGATTGATCTAAGGGGGTGTCCAAGACCTAGGAAAATCGGATGCTGATAACCTATTCACAGTATGGCATCAGTATCAAATCAGTCAGAGACCAACACCCCAAGTCCACACTGTTCTGGCTGTTCAAAGCCATATACAAAGTATATGGACAGATGCAGCTATGCTCCTATTAAAGTGAATGTACAGCTTTCGGCTGTACACCTTGTATATAGTTTCTGGCAGCCACAACAGCATCATTATCTAATTATATGCCGATATATCCCCATGACCACTGCAGTAGTGCTGTACACCGGTGATGGGGAACCAGACCCTAGAACACTGGACAGTAGAGGCTACAAGGGCACTAGAGAAACAAGAGATTAAATCAGTGAGTATTCTATTTTATTGTTATTTTGTCTCAGTCCCTGTCTTTGGACAAATTTTTGAATATCGCATAAAACCCCCTTTGAGACTTATGAGCGACAGGGCAAAGGAAAGCTCTTTCTATAGTCCGTTGTCTTAAATCCGCACACATAACTGTGAGGAGGAAGAGAGAATAAATGGTTAATTTCCCGATACATACAGAAGATTCTTTATTTTATATTCTTTGTATATTTCTCAGTTTTAATTGTATTATGAGGAGACTGAGAGGACTTGCCAGGATATTTTTTTAGCTTCTTTATTTTCCATGGTTAGTGTTTCTTTAGATGGGGTTGGATATCAAACACAATCCAGTTCTGCTTCAATAATCTCTGAGCATTTTCTGTTTCGAATAATGTCTCATTTACTCATTTATCACAACACTGACAAACCTGAACTTGCTTCTTTGTATAGAATGACTTGCCACAGTTGTTTAATGATTTACTGTTTGCCACAAGCGTAGTGTGCACATGACCCACCAGACTGTTCTAGTACAAAGCAGAAAGTTTTTTTTTATAATACATCTCAACTTTTAGACATATCAGATCTCAGAAATTAAAACTCAAGGTAGGAGATTTATCATGAAGGGAATTTTTAAAGTCAATTTTGCTGGCTTTAATGTCTGCTAAATACATCAACTGTTGCATAATGCGAGTCTAACACTTTTATCCAAAGATATAATTCTTTTTTTCAGGTGGGCAGACCAACCCCCACGTTTGCCATAAGTAAATAGGCCAAGCCAAGTCACTTGTTAGGGTGACATCTGACAGGTATGTCACTACTCAAGATAGCCACTTAATGGGGCTGTTCAGATGGCGGAAATTGAAGAGGAATTTTAGAAGGACTTCACCTTCGCCCCTCTGTCTTGCTTTGGCTTTCACTCACTGATTAGGCCTGATCAGAGGATAATAAAGTGAACTGATGAACGGGCCTGATCAGAGGATTGGCTAGTGCCATGGGTTCTTCGACCGAATCAGCCGCAGAATCTACGGCAAGATCGAGCAGGACGCTTACTTTTTCAGCATCCTTCTATGATCTCCACCTCTCTTTGAATACAATGGGAGGCAGGTTGAACGCAAAGTATTTTGATAAACAGCAAATTTTGCTAAACTGTTTTACTTTAGGATTATGCATTTGGTAGAGACTTTGCCTAAAGTTATTCTCTTAAAAGACACTTGTGTGTGTATATATATCACAAATATATATATATATATATATATATATATATATATATATACTTGTTGTGACCACCCTTTGGATTAAGAGTCCAGTAAGTGATTATATGTACCCCAGAGTCCTGATCTCAACATCATCCAGTTTGTCTGGGATTACATGAAGAGACAGACAGATTTGAGCAAACCTACATCCACAGAAGATCTGTGCTTAGTTCTCCAAGATATTTGGAACAACCTCTGTCAAGTTCCTTTAAAACTGTGTGCATGTGTAAGTACCAAGAAGAGTTGATGCTGCTTTGAAGGCAAAGGGTGGTCACACCAAATATTGATTTTATTTAGATTTCTCTTTTATTCTCTCACTTCATTTTGTTAATGGACAAAAATAACATATTAATATTTCTATTTTTGAAAACAATCATTCTTTATTTATGGCATTTTTCATAAGACTTTCATACTTTATAACTGTGCGATCCCTGGCGGCCACTTGTGGGTTGAGTTTCGGCTGCATACAGCTACTGCACCCGAATTCTCATACTGTAGGCACTCAGCTAGTGGTTTTTAAAACTGTATATTACTTCAAAACTCGAGTTTGGTAGTAATAATGCAATGGACAATGAAGTAATGCAATCCAAGTATAAGCAGCAATAATGAAAATTTATTATTTCACTGTTACTTTATAAATACATACAAATACACAATGTTAAATGTCTACATCAAATATAACAAAGTTAAATTCTTCTGCTTTCCAGTTGTACGTTGTTCAGTGGAAATAGTCTCTCTCAGAATTAAACATCTAAAAGAAAAAGAAAACTATATAAAATGACTTCCAATGTACTATATGCAGATCATTCAATGCATCTTTTAATCTGTCACCATAAAAAGAGCAGGAGGAGTTTAGAAGATTGATATAAAGATTTGTGGTAAAAGATTCTGTATCATTTGTGACCTATTTAATAAAATCTATACTCTTTGTATTCTATGAGTCCAAAGGGCAGTCAAATTTCATAATTGATAGAATCCCTTCAGGACAGTTTTAATACAATAGGGGCCCTGTTCAAACTTTTGGTAAGTGCTCCACAATTGCTAAGGACACAGATAGAGTTGAAATCACTGCCTGGTGCCCAGAACAGCAGGGCAGCACCAGAAATGTGGGACTGTCCTGCTCAATCCGGAGCGGTTGAGGGGACCCCTGCTGCAATAGTGCCCGGCATGGATGCACTGTTTGTCCTATGGTTAAACCGGCCCTGAATCCCTTTATGAGCATGCATACAGAGATGGCTGTGGGGAGCGTGGCTAGGCCACTGAAGATGGTTGCGTGAAGGCAGAACTCTGTTCCAGCACATTGTTCTATTTCTCCAAACTCCTGTCATCAACATAATATATAGCAACCCCTGTGTAAGGAACATTCATGCTCAGACAACTGAGAAAGGAGAAAAATCCCTTCTGCAGCACACTAATAGAAAAGCCCATAGCAAATGGTGCCCCTGTGTTTTAACTATCGACTCAATGGTGTTATCCTTCTACTCATCCCACTGACATTATGGATTTGTAGAAGTGGACTTTAGCATGCCACTCTTACAGCTACAGTCTAACACCATGATGAACTCTTCTGCATCCCTGCCTGGAAATTTGCGTCTCCACCCAGAGGTGTAACTTGAAGCTCCTGAGCTCCAATGCCTACTTACTGGTGCCTTTTTATGTTGTAGAGAGGCCTTTGGGCTACCTCTGCAACCTCTATATTTAAATGTACACTTATGACTGCCAAAGAAACCCCTACTTCTCCAGACCTGTTTGCCAAGTTTCAGACCTAATATAAAGCTGGGCCAAAGACTAAGCTAAAGAAAGTGCTAGAAGGTTAGAGAATCTCAGTGTTATGACCTGGTCTTTGCAGTCTCAGCCTGTTAGGTCCATGCGCGGAGTGTCTGGATGACATTCTGCGCGTGAATTGTCTGACGTGCGGTAGGAGAGTGTTCACACTGGGTGTGCGCTTCCCACGGTAGCACTCACGCATTGATCACGCGATGAGTTGTGTTGCTGGTCAGTGCTTTAGTATGTCTTTCCCTTGAAGGGGTTAAGTCTTTCTGCAGTGCTGAGGACTCAGAACAGGCTGTGGGCGGTTCATGATGCTGCTATCCAATTATCTTTCTGACTACTCCTGCTCCTGGCTATATAACTCCGCTTTGCATGTTGTCAGTCTTAAACTTCAGCTGCCTGTGTTTTCCCGAAGTGATCTGTCTGCCTGAATTTGCTGCTATCTTCTGAGTCTGAGCTACTGGCCGTTCAGTTATACCTTGCTGCCTATTCATCCTCTCCACCTCAAGATACCTAAGTGGAAATCTGATAAGTATCTGAGCACTTTTGTTCCAAGCATAGTTTGTTCCGGGCGTATTGAGCCCTAGTCTTTTACTGTTTGGAAGATTGGATTTTTTGTAGTTTTTTGTGATGCTAAGTTCTGTTTATTCTATCCTTTGCATAGTGTCAGTATTGCTGTGTTTCACATTTATTCTCTACTCTATACTTCGTGTTTCCTCTTGTTCACCGTTAACCCAGTTGGACACCTATGGGGGGCTTTCTCGGTATCTGACCTCTCCATTCAAATGTGAAACAAGTCAGGTTTTCTGTTTCTCTAATAGGCAAGTTATTTCTCCAGCTGTGTCCGTGCCCTCTCAGGTTAGTCGGGCCCATGGCTACTTCTAGTGTGCAAGGCAGGGACTAGGAGTATCACACAGGAGTGATTACAAACCTCTCACGATACTAAGTTTTTTGCTATTTTTGTGCTTTTTTTATATTCTTGACTGAGAAGTTATCAGTCAGGGGATAGTCCTTGGTCAGAGATCCCCAGATCATAACACTCTGTCCACATGGATTTCACTAAAATAGTAATTGCACTACATGCTTCTTTGGTGATGTCAGCAACAGTCACTCATGTGGAGACTAAAATGGCATCCTCTGTAAAAGTTCACAATGAGCTTGTTGATTCACAATGTTCTTGAAGAACAAATTGCCAAGCTACAAGCCAAATTCAACGACTTAGAAGAAAGGGATAGATGAGATAACACAAAATTCAGAGGCAATCCCTGGTGCCAATGTGAGAGCATATATACAAGAACTCACAAAATAGCTTCTACCAAATCCATCTGATTATGAGTTAATGTTCGAAAGAGAACATTTTATCTGTCTCCAAGCCAAAGAAGGTACCTGACAAATGTCCTTGCTAGATTCACCATCTATCATGTTAAAGAGCAGCTCCTGGCAGAATTGCAAAAGCAACAACCTTTACCAGCACCTCACTCTCACCGAAAGCTACTTGTAGATCTCTCTGTGGTCACCTTGCAAGCTAGAAGAGAACTGACACCTGTAGCCCAACTCCTCCGCCAACAGGCCAATTCTTAACACTGTAAATTTCTGACCAAGATCCTGATTGACTACCAGGACTCCATTCACACAGTTACAGATCTCACGGAAGGGTTCCAATTGCAGAAAACCTGGAACAAAGATGTGGATGGTCAGCTCTTATCTTCGCCAAAAAACTGTTCCCCTCTACCAGAAGCCAACAGTGACCCTTTCACTTGACCTTCTACTCATGCATGAGTAATATAAATGCTGGAACTGTGTTTCCCTATTATTACACCTCCACACTTTTTGAACTGGACTCCCACTGCTTGCAAAAAGTTCTTGAACTGCAAGTTTAGTTCCTTCTAGCTGTCAGATCCATACGACTATTTTGAACGCTATATGATTGTAATTTACTGTGACTTTTCTTACTGTTTGTCTTCATTTTGTTATTTTTCTTCTCTTTTTTTTTTTACATTTGTATCTCTTAATATCTGATCCACATAAGTAGAGAAAATCCTATCATTCCTACTAGTGTGTTCATTCAATGGATAGGTCATCAGGATGAAAAATCCACTTGGGGTCAGAAAACCCCTTTAGTCCATTCAAAACAAACCTCATCAGGCAGGAAGCCAAACTGCAACTATTTGACATTATCAGCATTCAAGGGACATGTGTGCCAAAAATCCCTCCCAATTGTCACATAGAGATTTCCTTACAATACTATTTTCGAAATACCGCGGAAAGAGTACTGCTCTTAGCTTTTAAACCCACCCTAGCATTGCAAATACACTCTCAGACTATTGACCCACAAAGCCAATACATAATAGTAACCTGCACTATAAACAACAAAGAGTACACAATAGTCAACCTTAACACTCCAAACAAACAAGGAACATTCTTGAACAAACTGCTTAAACACGTTAATAAGCTTAGGAGAGGTGCATTATGATATGTAGAGATTACATTACCGTAAACCATCATTCTTTGGACACAAGATCCTTGAGTGCCACTAGATCTTAGACTATAATAAAGTTCTTATAGTCAAAATAGAGATGACTGTCAACCTTTAAATAGGACTGGGTGTGCAGGCCGAGGGGGGTCCAATATATATTTTTTACACACAATGCACATCCGAGTGTTGTCCTTCCTCCATTGATTTTAATGGGGATTCGCTCAGTTCTGTTGTCACGGAGTTTGATGGGACATGCTCCATATTGAACGGAATGCAGTATCAGAACCATCCTTGGACAGCACACTTGATCGTGTGCGTGGGGATTGAGACCACAGAGATATAACCGAATAAATTGCAATCCTTTTCCACAAATCTATATACAAATCTACTAAACTCCTCCTTCTCTATAACATGCTGCTAAATCATTAAAGGGATTGTGCAGGAGTAGAAAACATGGCTGATTTCTGTTTTTTGGGATGTGACATCACATCCTTTGGTCCCATGGTCATGCTGCAATTTAGTTTCATTCATTTTTTGGGACTGAACTGTAGCACTGCCATGTGACCAACGGACATGAGGTCACATCCTGAAAAGAAGAAAGTAGCCATGTTTTCTAGTCCTGCACAACCCCTTTAACCACTAACCAAAAGGCTGGAATCACACATACAGCTTTTGTGGCCATTTTTCATTAATTTGTTTGAGCCAAAGGAATGAGAAATATTAAGGATGGATTAATGAAGCAATGCAGAAATAATCATCATTATGGATATCCAAATCAGCCTACATGGGCACTGTGGGTGGGACTGCTGGAGTTGGCTACAACGGCGACCGGTTCTCTCTCTCCCTCTGCTGCCTAACACTGCCCTTTTAGTCATGATTGACATTTCCCATATCTGCCTGTTTCACAGTATCAGTATCTGCCTGTCTGTAGGCAAATCAGGCCCCACTGCTGAGGCACGTGCAGGCTGACGCTAGGTTCACACCTACGTTCGGGTTTCTGTTTGGGGGACAGAAACCCCGAACGGAGACTGGGCGCAGGTGTGAACCCAGCCTGATTTTTATAGCCATATAAAGATGATTATCTCTGCATGTGTGATTTCAGCCTTTACCCCTTATTGACCCACAACCGATATAGCCTTTATGCTGTATTTCCTGTGTCATGACAGATATATTCTTCTTGATGATCTTATGGGTACAGCCAGGTGTATCCCGGAGCATGGCTATAATGTACAGTTAAGCTTCCACTTGCAACCGCTGAGATCAGAAGGTTTTTCATAGAACTGCTATGCAAAAACTTACCCTGAAGATCAATATTTTTCAGAAGTGTCAGCTTGCTCTGTGCCGTTCTTCTACATAAACTATAAAGGACATTGCAGAAGTGCAGCATTGTCAGTAAAACCAGAGTTAGTGCAAACTGTAATATGATGCAGAAGTGTATGGTGACCTACTGTATCTCTGTATGACTTTAATACCATTGTCCAATCCCATCTGATAGGTAAAAAAGATATTGATCTATATACCTATAGAATATTTAAATCTAGAAGTTACATGCAGAGTATTCAGTATATTTTGCCTAAACTTTTGCATTTGGAGATGAAAGTTATGCTGTGAACTTGAAAATTGACATTGTGCCCTAAAACCCAGAGCATATGTTTTCTGAAGACCTCAATCATTGGCATTGTTCTTAAATTATTGGCCGCAGCAGTCAGGAGCAGTTGACATGATGCTGACAATGTGCGAGTGTTGAGGCATTGATTGGCTGCCGTGGTCACATGCTGTCAACTAGAAGTCACCGCTGCGGCCAAGTAAACAAAGCCTAACCAGTGGAACAGGGCGTAAGTTATGTTTTTATTCTAAAACACACTGGCCACCTTTTAAAACTAGACCTTGAACCCGCACTACCCCTTTTCATAATGTCTTGTGAAACAGATACATCAAGTCTGTACGTGCTCGTAGAGCTTTGTTTAGTCATGTGAAGTGTCTCTGGATTATAATCCCTACTTTAGAAAAATAGGGGAATTTACTATACTTTTCAGGCCAGTTTTCTGTGGTTACAATGGGCTTTTTTGGCCGCTGACCATGCACATTGATCTGCTCGTCACTATTAAGAAAAGTAATGGCGTGAGGATGGAGCAGGAATGTCTATGCCAAAAAGATTTACTGTAACTCACAGCAGAAAACTGGCACAACGTATACCTGAAATCTATGCAAGTCTCTGAATATTTCAGTTCTGGCACAAAGGACCTCTTGCGGTACGCCAGAATTATTAATAGGCTCCGGCTAAAGTTCACAATATTACGACCAACGCACAATGCGCCAGCCTTATTAAATTTCCTCCTCTTGGGGGATGATAATTGTGGAATACCACAGGAAGTCCCTTGCACCAGAATTGAAATCAGTGACTGGCGTAGATTTCAGGGATAACTTATGCTATTTTTCTGTCGTGAGTTATAGTCAATCTGTTGGACCAAGGCATCTCTGTCTTGATTTGTTCAGCCAAGGCATCCCTGTTCCTTGATCTCCACCCACTTTTCTCAAAAGTGGCAAGCAGGTCAGAAATTGGACAAATTGGTGTATATTTGGTTCATTTTTTGGCACAATTGGCTGGGTGCGAAAAATGAGTCACTTTTATTGTCACGTTTCTTGTGGAAAAGGGGTCATGTGAAGGTTCCCAAAGCCCAGTAGTAAAGGGGATGGGAAACAAGGGACGGCCCTGTAACAGAGCTGAGCACAACATTGTATTGGCCTAATAAACTCATACAAACTCATACATACTCATACTCCAATTCTCTCAAAGAGAAAAAAACAAAACAGTATACAGACACACAGAAATCCTATAAATCTGTACACCTCTAACCCACTCATGCAGGGAAGTTGAGTAGATAAAATCAAAACTGAAGTAGGACAGTGCTTAAATTGGGCACATTTGCCCCTTCATTTTAGTAATCTGAGGGGAATCTGGTGAAACTTCTGACATATCACTCAGACGTGAAAAGATTTCTGACATGACAGGTAAAATTTAAGGAGATATCCAGAATCCACCATGTCCTGGCCACCTGGAGCTTGCATCTCAATTTAATAGTCCATTAAGACATTTTATCAAAGTGGATCAAAGCTTATACCATTTCATTTCCTCAAAATAACACATCTTCCCATAGACAGAACTCCAGGAAAGAACTCACTGTTGGCTGCACATAAAACAAACTTAGGGGCATCCTGTTATCACAAGACTGTGGATTGATGTATATTACTGTGCGTTATCTCAATTTCCTTCATACAAGCAGCATTGCTTTATTAGCAATACATCTTCAGATAGCGATGTATTGTTGTAATATAGACAGGTCTGGTAAATTATGGTACAATAAGAAGTAAGAATATACGGTACTTACTAAATACCAAGGCATGTGCTGGCGATCAGTGCTAGTACAACCACAAGTGCCACCACCAAAATGGAGCGAGGATCTCCAGCCATAACCTGCAACAAATCCATTTTCTGGCATCTATTGCCAATGTAGCCTTTGAAACATCTAAGACAGAATATATAGAGCAATAGTCTAAAAGTTGTGAATATTATTTTACATATATATAGTATTATGAAAATCCTACATCACCATTTAAGAGTTTTGTGATTAAATCACTTGTAAATATGGAACACTGGAGACCAGCAAGTGATATTACATTTGCCTGCTCGAATTTTCCTTTAGATTAAGGCCCCATGTAGCGGGCCATAGCAAAAAATTGCTGTGGAAAAAACTGTAGCAGCAATGCATCACGGTTATTCCCGCAGAGCTTTTCACAGAAAGTCAGCAGAGGAAACCTTTCTGCTTCAATTATACCTATAGAGAAATCGCCGGCGTTTCCGAAGGTATAATTGACATACTGTGATTTCCCTACAATCTTATCCACTTTGCATGGACTGTAAAATACCTACGCCATGGCCAAACTCTGGCGTTTACGCCACGTGGGGCCCTGGCCTTAAGGGGTCTTTCCAGGCTAAATACATGACGACCTGTCCTTAGGATAGGTCATCAAATAAAACCATTGGGAATCTGACACCTGGGCCGATAGCCAATTAGCTATTTGAAGAGGCCACAGTGTTGAGGTGAGCGCTGCAGCGTCTTCAGTCGTTACCAAACACAGCATCATACAGCACTTGAATGGGACTGAGCTGCGATCAGGCCTTGTGACAGATGAATGTGACATTACATGGCCTGAGAAGCAGAAGCAGCGCTCAGGGAGTCTTGCTGCTACTTTAAGCAGCTGATCCATGTCAGTACTGAGTGTTGGACCCCCAAAGACCTTCAACTGATGGCCTATCCTAAGGATAGGTCATCATTTTAAAAGTCCTAAAAAACCCCTTTAATACAACATCAGTCTGGTTTGCTAGTAAAGACAAAAGTGTTCAATTGTTGATGTATTTTAAGGCTCCCATACATATTAGCGAAAAGTTAGGGTCCTCCTGACTCCCCAAAAAAAGCATAGCACGGCTATACTTTTTCCCTACCTCAAGAGTTATGCAGACAGTGTAGCACAGCAAGCTACGCTATTTACTTCTATAGGAGTTACAGGAACAAAGTCAGCAATGTCATGTCCAGCTGTTTCCAATACTCCTTGTGGCTGGGACTTATTGCCTCAAACACGACTGGCTGAAATGGGATTACCCCTTTAAAGGAGGTCTGTAGGCATAACCCAGCCCAGGGTCACCTGAATCAAATGGTGCCTTTCCCTTGTGAATCCGTCTCCGTAGTGGAGATATAGCCCCTTTTTTGTCAATATGCAAATGAGCTCTTTACAGCAATGATAGCATTGCAGCAATTCCCTCATTTTTCCAAGCAACAAGAGCCCATTTGCATAGGGACAAAACAGCAAGATCTCAGCAACTGATTCACAAGGGGAAAACACTAATTGAGTCAGGTGACCCTAACCTTGTGGGGCTGGGACCTGGTGACAGACTCCCTTTAAAGAGGACCTTTCATCACCGTCACCAATACAAGTTCTCAGCATCTGTCAATAGTCACCACTCCGCTGATTCCAGCACAGTTGGAATTCTCTCTAGCCCCCACCATTTCCGAGCAACAAGCTCAGTTAGTTTTGGTGCCTGATGTGATATTTGGACTCTGTAATGTCAGAAGGTCAGTGTCAGGCAGGGGGGTGGGATTCAGAGCTCCAATCAGAGGCAGCCAATGTCAGAGCTCAGAATCACACCCCTTGTCTGCTCCTGCCTGCTTGGCTAGAGAAAAATTTCTAACTGCGTGGGAATCAGTGGAGCATCAGCTATTAATTGGTGTGAAGAGTTGGAGGTGGTGAAAGGTCCTTTTTAAGTCCACTACAGATGACAGAAGTTTTCAAAGTACAGTTTACAATTTACACATTTTAATGCTCTTTTTAAATCTCAATTTTTTTATAGCCAAAACTAAGATACAGTTTTTAATTATATGGCTCCTCTCTTTGACCTCTTTGGACAATTTTTATTTATTAGGATGGTTCCCCTGATAACTATAGGATATCTCACTGGTGGGACCTTTAATCTGCAATGGAGCCTAGCAGCTAGCATTTACTTCCCCTGCAGCATTACCACAAGAGATATCATGCAGGACATGGTGCCAGTTAAAATAAATAGGTCAAGTCCGCTACAGAGAACATCACTGTCTACATGAGCCCATACCTTGATATCACTATGTCAAATAACCCTTTGTGACATCACTGTTCATCATCCCTATAACCACTGTGACATCACTCTTTATTATCCCTGTGCAGAGAGATCACCTCAGTATTGTGATAACACTTTATTTATTATCCCTGTATTGTGACTTCACTGTACTTAATATCCTTGTGTTGGAAATCACTGTATGTGTTATCTGGGCTCTGTGACATCACTGTGAGAATTATTCCTGTGCAATGACATCACTGTGGACATTTTTAAGAGTATAACTATTTAAGATGCAAACGTTTCAAACGTAGAATTTATATTGTTTCACCATTCACAAATACTTACATGCAAGAAGCTGTCCATTCTGATAGCAAGAATCGGCATGTGCCATGGAAACAAAAATGAGTGTACGCATCTGGGCATTCAGCAAACAAAATCTGAGATGATGTATTTGCCACAAAAGAAGCTGTAAAATTTAGAAATAACTTCACAAGTTGAAATGTAGTTTTAATAGCCTTGAAAAATATAAACCTATTGTACCAATACCATGGATAGGTAGAACATACGGCCAGGCTACATTTCTGCATAGCTTACATTGTAATGTGATAGAACCTGAACCTATAATTTGGGATAACACCTTACACAATGAACATGCAATAATACAACCTAAATGCACATTATCCCTTTGTAGCATTTAGGTATTAGAATGCAGTGTAAGCGCCAATATCCTCTAATCAGCACTCCAATAAAGCCACTTACAGCTCATTGTTCCAGCCAACATTGTCTCATTACAATACAATACCTTTACTTAACCCCCTAATGACCTTATGCAAGGACCTTAATGACCCAACACATTTTAGTAGTTTTGCAAGTGTTGCTTTAATTGTAGGGCTCTCCATTAACGCCCTTTTTAGAGTTTTGTTTTTTTTTTTTTTTTTTTTAGGTTTTATTGAGGATAAACTACCAAAAGTTAAACAATTATACATATAAAGTTATACATTTTTTCACTCTACATTTTTTGACACCAAAATAGTGTTTCTAAATGGGTTCCTAATTTTATTACGGACATTTTGATATATAATATCTAAGCTGCAGTTATGGCAATGGTTTGTGTCAACAAGGGGCTTTTTTTTCTTTCTATTTATTTATTTTTACATTAAGGACATTAAAGACCCCTGGGGGACATTCACACTATCCCATAAGATGTAAAAGACAGCAGGTAGTCATTATCAGGTTAAAGTACCACTCCTGCAAAAATTCTAAGGCAATCTTCTTACTGGTGGCTCTATTTATGAGTTATCCACCTCCTCCTGGTCCTCAGCTGTGTCATGTGACCTACAATAAGATTCTCCAACTGACAAGGGGTCTTAAAGAGAACATATCACAAGGATTTTCACAACCACTGCACTGTCAGGTAGGATAAGAAATATACCTTTTAGCTTTCTCTACCAAATTTCTCTTAAGTGTGTATGCAAATGAGCTTAGAAAAGTCACACTGGCTTGTTTTCTGAGGAGATGATTCACTCTGAAAGGCTGAAGGGGATCACTTCAGATGCCGCTGTGTTGGGCTCAATAGTACTTAGAACCATGATTCTGGTGTCAGTTTAGAGCTGAAGCTGTGAATCTTAGCTTTAAAACCACACCAGGCTTGGGGCACTTTATGCTACAGAAGTGGAGCTATCAGTAGTTAAGGTCACGGTTAAGAAAGGGAGGTCCATATAAAGCTCCTATCCATAACTGTGTAGCATACAGAATCCTGAGATTCTCCGCTTTAAAATAGCAACAGAACTTAGGATAGACATGTGTTTATCCCAGGCATGCTTAAATTCACTTACTCTAGATTTCCCAACTACATCTGCTTTAAGTACTGTTTAGTGAAATTATATTTCCTGACATTACTTCTGATCTCGCCCCACCCCCAACTAATTTCAGATTGATTACTAATGACAGAGGGATTACTAATCAATCTGAGGTGATTTTTATAGGTAAACCGGTGATTTTTTTTTTTTACATAGCAATCTAATAAAGATATGGCAGCAAATATTATTAGCTTTTTCTCTGTTATGTTAAAAAACGCTTTTGCTCTGAGATCTTGAAGGCCATTTTTATATTGATAAAGTTTTAGCTGTTAACCTTATTATGCAAATTGATAAAGGTAGGACTTTTTTAATTTCCTTTAAGTGTGTGGGTACAGAAGGCGAGTGAGTGATGTCTAACTTCACTGCTTCTAGATTGCAGGGATGGAAGTGCTGGAATAGTAAGCATTAACATTCAGCCAATAGTTAAAGAATATTTATGACTGCCTTTTAGGGTGAATTTATATGTGTCACCTCCATATCAATGGGCTGTGCAGAAATCCCTGTTTGGATAAATCAAGCTGATTTATAGTTGCAAAAATTTCTGCCACAAATCTGTCATAAGTGAAGTCCTAAGTCCTAGATTTTATCTGTTTAAGTAGATACTCTACCTGCAATAGCAAAAAGGATCCTTCCAAGCATGTTTGATGTGTTCTTTAGACTGGGCTTACAAGTCTGCCTGCAAAGTCTTATTCTCTGTATAGTCTACATGATAAGCAGAAGGAAAGTATAAGAGGCATTCTGGTTTCAGCACATAAAGCTTCTTCACTGCATGACAAAATGTTATCAAATTTTAAAATATACTTTGTATCCATTCATCACTTCTTCTTCGAGTCATTACAGAGAAACCTATATTGTTCCCTTTCAGAGGGTGAGGATTATTGGTGGACAGGGTGCTGTTACATGTTGCGAGTATGGTATGGTAATGTTCCAAATGGTTCTTAGCTGATTGGCTACGATTTGTAACAGCACCCTAAAGCCAAGGCCACACATAGCAAAGACACTGCTGAATATCGGCAGGGACATACATTAGTGGAAATTAAATCCTCTGTGGCCTTCAACCTTTGCATTGCAATTGGAGGTTGTTTTTTTTTTTTTTATCTACTCATCATGCGTTTGGGATCTATTTAAGTCCCATCCACTATGCTGCAACTGTAAATCGCTGCTGGTTAGCCATCACCAAATTTGCAGCAGCTAAGCCCTGCCAATTTTGACCAGTGTGTCCCTGTGTGCCTCAAAACAGCAAACCCCCTTAAAGTATAATTAAGCTTTTTTTTCCCATAAATCCACAGTGCAAGTTTACATAAGAAATTTTGTAATTCACTTTAGTAAAGAAAAGTTCCTGTTTCTTCACTTACAGTACTTGCCTAAAAGTCTATGGGGTATAAAGAGAAGAGCAACTCAAAGCAAAGATACATCTGCACTATAGAGAGACAATTTTTTTTTCACAACACAGCTGTGTTATCAGGAATTACTATGCAGCCTTCTCCTATCAGAAATGACACATTTAGGCTAAGGCTCCTCGTAGTGTCCCACAGCAAAAAAGCGCTGTGGGAAAAACAGGGCCGGCAAAGCATCGCGAGTCTTTCAAAAGTGGACTGTGCAGGTTTCCTCTGTAGACTTTCTGCTTCAGTTATACCTATAGGAAAACCGCCGGCATTTCCATAGGTACAATTGACATGCTGCGATTTCATAAACCGTGACGGTTTTGGAAATTGCAGCATGTCCGCTGTATATATTTTACCACAAAGTGGCTATAGGATTCGCTAGAATCCCATCCACTTTGCTGTGACTGTAAAACGCCGTGGTTTATGCCACATGGGGCCCCGGCATTAATGCTGTAGACGGCTTCAGATCTCTAGCCTTCTTCTTCTCTTCCTCCCCCTCCGCTTTCCACAGACTTCATTGTAAAATGACACTATTTTCATATTGAGTACTAAAAATAGTATTGAGGACTACAATCACTCAGATAAAAAGTAAAGACAGGAATAATAATTCCTTTCTTTAGTAAAATATTGATTTGTAAAAGACAAAAAAAAAAGTAAAGTGGATGTGTGATATGGATTGGGTTTAATATTTAATGGTATACTACCTTTTGTACTCATACAGAATGTATTACTGCTGTTGTGCTTAGAAACTCATTTCCAAAATGCTAATATTTATGGAATAGGCAATAAGTCCCCATACTTTGCTTTCCAAGGGGGTCATACCTCCACCCAAAATGTATATGTACAGAATAATCCAAATTAAGTGTGCCATCTGCATGCCCAGACTTCTTCATAGAAGCAGTAAGTGACAATCCCTAATGCAGTCACCCCTATCATTAGGGGGACATCCTTTTTTAGATCCTGGATTGTATCTACCAAATTGCTAAATAGTGGTACAGACCATTAGACTATACAGCATTGGGGCAGTTTAGCATTGTTTGTTTCTTTATTTTTGCCAAAGTATTAGAACTGAAAGGAACCACCACTACCAAAGCAACTTATTTCCTATTCACGGAATAGGGGGAAGTTCCAGATCAGTGGGGATCCCAGTAGTTGTACAGCTAGAGATAGGTGAAGTATATAGCACTCGGCTACCTCCGGCAGTCCCACTGAAATTAATGGAGGGGGGACATGCTTTTTCAACCACTGCTCCATTCAAACTGGGGAGCAAAACACCCCTTTTCTCATGATTAATGGGGGTCCAAGCTATCAGACCCCAACTGATCTGCAACTTATCCCCGATCCTGTGGATTATGGATAATTTGCTCTACCATCTGCATGAATAGGAATGTATGAATTTTCTATACAGTAGGCAGCTTTATCGCTATTTTTTAGCTTTATCAGTTTTATTTTGAAGGTCTATGGCACAGGAATTGCAGATTTTTTTCTCTTGGCATAGATTTCCTATATGATCAGTTTACATAATTAATGTAAATTTCTGCTATAGCACTAAAAATATGATCACTGAGGACGCCACCAATTGCTAGAATAGTCCAGAATCTGCATTCTTATTCTTTATATTAGGGAATAAAATATTAGGTGCCCATCCATTAATTCACTTGAACTTGGTTATAATAAGACATAATAAGTTATTGCTGTTTTTCCCCTTTAAGACCAGGTGATGGATGGTGTCAAATAGAAGACATGTCTGGGGACCTTATTTAGCCCTGTGATCATATACACTGGATGACCCAATGACAAAAGAGGCACCCAGGAAATGCATTGTACATGAGAAAACACTGAAATTAAAAAAATTCTGAATATATAGTCAGATTAGATTAGGTATCATAGACAGAAAATCACCATTTTTACACTAAGGCCCCACGTTGCAGAAATGCAGCGTATTTACCTGCTATGGAAATGCAGCAGAGAAAAAACACTGTTTTACAGTAACAGCAAAGAGAATGAGATTCTGGCTAATCCCATCCACACATTGCGGGGAAAAAAACTGTGTAAGGCCGGGGCCTCACGTGGCGTAAACGTCACGGTGTTCTATAGTCAGAGCAAAGTGGATGGGATTCTAGTGAATCCCATGCCCACTTTGCGGAAAAAAAAGTGCTGCGGTCACGCGTCGATTTCCAAAACCGGCACGGTTTTGGAAATTGTAACATGTCAATTATACCTACGGAAACACCGGCGGTTTCTCCATAGGTATAATTGAAACAGAAAGTCCGCAGAGGAAAACTCTGTTTTTCACGCAGCGCTATTTTGCTGTGGGACGCCACGTGCTGCCTGTTTTCAAAAACGCACCATGTTAATCTTAGCTATGGAATCAAAAAACTTTTTCCCAATAGATTTAATAGGGGAAGAAAAAATGCAGAGAAAAACACACCAAAAACTCAATAAAAAATGTTGTGGAAAAAAAAAGTGTTTTTGCTTCGTTTTTTATGTTCTTCTATGTGGGGCCTTAGCCATAAAGTGGATTGAAGTCCTTATCAGTCTACAAATGGCTCATAAATATGGCTTTAATTCTTACATGAGGAATCACTGGGAGGTGCTCAGTACACACCTTGAGGAACCTGCTCAGTAGACTACAGGGATCATGCAATGAATGGTTACTGAGTTACCGAGTGTTCACTTTCAGAAAAACAATACAATATTCTTCTTGAAAACAACTGAAGGTGATCTGCTGACATATCTCTGGTTCCTTCAAACCAACCTACAATTCTATCTACATGTTCAAACCAGAAACACCCTCTCCGACTCTATGTAGATTAAGTTTAGGATTAGGTTTTACTTGGTTCTTTAAAGAAGTTATTCTTAAATGAACAGTATAGAAAGAAAAGAAACAGAAAAATAAACATTCTCCTTTCTTTAGGTTCCATTCTGTCTCTGGTTACAGCTTATTCCTCCTACAGCTTATTGGTTAAAACTGACAAACATATAAAGAAAGTCTTCTCAGCTATGCCCCTGCTTCTCCCCACAGTCAGGTAATACAGGGTGCTTTCTCCCTGCAGTAGAATGAAAGGGTTGTCTCGCTCCACCCCCTTGGCTAAGTCCTGTCCTGAGTCAGGCTCCAGTCAAATATGGAGTAGAGCAGATGTAAGCTGATCATACACATTATGTTGTCATCTGCCTAGTTTAATTCTTAAACAAAAGTGCAATAAGTCTTGGCTTGGCTCAGAACTGGAAAAAAGTCATATTTTCAGCTGACCACTAGCCTAAAATATTCAGCACTCTTTGGCCCACTAAACTTTACCATCATGGATTGACCATTTCAGCCAGCAAAAATCTAATGTGTATGGCTAGCTAAAGTCTGCCAAAAGAAGACTGGCCATGCTGGAAATTTTCATCCCGTGACTGGGTGAAAATTTCAGTGTTTGGTATGATCTTCCGTTTCTGGCCATCAGCCAGCTTGTGCACACTACACTTTTTTTTTTTTTTATATTTATCAACTTAAGGGCCTGTTCACACATTAGAATCTGGCTTTGAATTTGAGGTGGATTCCATCCCAAAATCAGCAGCAGGTTGTGCCCTGGTTTGATCTACCATCGTACTTAATGGGAAGCAGAGATCGGAGCAGGAAGCAGAAAAATGCTCAGTCTTGCTGCGGATGTTTGCCTCTTCATTTTCTGCCCTCTAAGCTTAGCCTAACAGTCCCCTGATGGGGCAGTTTAGTTGTTAATGGTGACAATTGTTGTGGAATATGTTGTCGCTATATAAATAAACATGTATTATTCTTATTTAGTTCAGTAGGTGTATCTCCTAGCATAGCAGCTGTTTTCTCAGACACAAGGTGCATAAACAAAAGAATTGCCAACATCTGCATCATGGAAAATATTTATTCACATGCTATACACCGTGTATCAACCCCACAGGCGAGTTTATGAAATGCCCCATGTGGGTCAACACGTGTTCTAAAACGTGTGAATACATATTTTCCATGTTGAAGATGCTGGTAAACTTTTTAGTTTGGTTCATGGATGCTTGGAACATGGTTGGTAGATTAGGTAATCTCCTGCTCATTTGTGGGAGGACTCCGGCTCTGCAGGTGCTATCATTTTTTTTATAGCTATAAAGTGCAGTTAGTGGTAACTGGTAAATGCAGTTCCATTCTTAGTTGTACTATGGGGCCCAATGGTTACCCCTGCTGAGTGCTTCATCCCTTCTCTGCAGCGATAATGCATTATTTCTGTGGTGACATCACTATATGTTTTATCCCTATGCTACAAACATTGTGCTTGTACTGTGACATCACTGTGTATATTATTCTGGTAATGTGACATCACTGCGTATATTATCCTGGTACTGTGATATCACTATGAATTTTATCATTGCACTATAAAAATGCCGTGTACATTATTCTTGTACTGTGACATCACTGTGTATATTATTCTTGTACTGTGACATCACTGTGTATTTTATCCCTGTACCATATCTCCCAATTTTCAAAAAAAAACTGAAAGAGGGACAGAATGCCCCACCCAATTCCACTTTGACTCCACCCAATTCCCATCCATTTCTTTGTGCCTCCACACAATATAACGCCCCAACAGTCACCCTAACATGGTATGCCCCCAAATGATGATGTCCCTTCCAATTGCCCTCACAGCATAATGTCTCCCACCAACATCCACAACAGTATAAAATCCTCTCCCATTTTCCCCCACAGTATAAAGTTCCTCTCCCGGTGCAACCAAAATTTAATGTCCCGCTCCAGCTGACCCACAGTATAATGTCTCCCTCCAGCTGTCCACACTGTTTAATGTCTACTTCCAGTTTCCCCCACAGTATTATGTCCCTCTCCTGGTGCCCCCACAGTTTCAAACAAACATAAAAAAAAACCTAATACTCACTTTTACACGATCCTCTGTTCTTCTCTCCTGTCTCTGGTCCCGAAGCCTGCAGAGAGCAGCAGGTGCGATGTAAACAACATCACTACATAGCGCCTCCTGCTGTCAAGACATCAGAGATGGGGGCCAAATGGTGAAGCAGGGAGCGGACAGCTTGAATCTGGAAGATACCTCTCAATGACTAGGACGGGATCCAGAATCCGGGACAGTTGGGAGGTGGGGCTGGGAGATTATAACCTAAATCAAAATCTTGATTTATTTTAAATTGATTACGATTAATGGCGATTATTTAGGTCACACCCCCTAAAACACTGCCCCTTTCAGGTATGTGTTGGGCAAAACTTGTGAGATTCATCTCGTGAGGTTCGCCCACCCCGCAAGCAGGACTTTTCTCTCTGCATTTTTTGGGCGGACCCGAAGAACGGAAACCCAAGCGCTGATGTGAGCATAGTCTTAGCCTAGTTGTAGGCAACCATGTGTATTCTGCGGTCCGCAAACTAGTGTTCATTGTTCCGCTTTTGTGGACCATCTGTCATCAGTGGGTCTTCAACATCAGTGCCGTATGTCCGCAAAAACTGACAGTATTGCTTCAGTGTGGCATCTGTATTTGCGGATCAGCAAATCCAGATGACACACTGAAGCAAAAAAAAAAACCTATTGGTAGCTAGGTAACTGTTCTGCAAATACGGACGACGCATGGAGTACATTCGTATGCCGTCCATGGTCTTTAGTCTCCCATAGGCTTCTATGGGCGAGTCCGTGCCACAAACACTGAACAGAGTAGGACCTGCTCCATATTTTGCGGCGCAGACTCACAGCTCACACACTGATCTGTGGAATACACGGTAGTCTGCTTGGGCCCATAGAAATTAATGGGTCAGTGTGCTATCCGGGAAAAACACGGATAGCACACTGATCTCACCCACGGTCGTCTCAAGGGGCTTAAGCTGCAGTGGGCTGCAATATCAGGCACAGCCACTACCAAAACTACAGCACTGTGTTTAGTAAAGAACAAAAGGGGGTCTATACTACATATATAACAGCCTATCCTAAAAGTCACATCTAACGTTTCTGCTTGATTTCAGAGGAGTCTGGCAGCAGCTTTCTCCCCTCTCCCAGCAGAGGCTGAGCAGTACATGTATCTGGAGTGTAAGACTAGGATAGGGATAAATAATCAATTTTGTGGTCCCAGAAAACCCCTTTATCTAGTGCTGCAGCCCGTCATTCTGGGGATTGCGGCAGTCGGACCCCCGCTGATAAGTAATCACTTACCATCATGGGAATGTCCCTTTAATAACTTGGCATATATTAATGTATAATGATAGATTATCAGATTTATTCTGCATCTCATGGGATGATCTGTTTGATGCTGAGGACCCTTCTCTGCATGAATATAATTCCAGTTTTGTCTGCAGTGTGACTATCCAAGCAATGCACACACATCAAAGAGTATGATAGGGGGACGGCCTGACTCCGCTCACAGCGTGGTATATTTTAATTAAAGACATTATGCATTTTAATTGAATGGATAATTTTATGATTATTATGTATATACACGCAGCTTCCTTTTCATCTGACTAGCAGTAAAATGATGAAATAAAATTAACGTAGAGCTTATAGTCCTGTGTGTTTCCATAGATCATTTTATCGGTTACCATTCATAACATTGTATATATACAATTTTTGGAGCCTATCCCACTTCAGGAAGATGGATCCCATAGAGACTGTCATCCAGATCTTCCAGAAACAGATAATCCTATATGATCATATAATACTTATATGATCTGCAGATCTGCCTGGTTGTATAATGACACATATCCTGCTAAGGCCATGTTCAAATGGCAGATTTTTCCACTGGAAACTGTCTTGGTTTTCAGTGACAGATTTGCAGTTGGACGTGCTGTAGATTTGGGTGCTTATCTGCATGTGGTAACACATCATGGTTTCCACATGCAACCCACTTTCGTAAGTGACGTGTTTTTTTTTTTTTTTCCGTTATTCTCATTAGAGTGCTTAATCCCTGTCATGACGGACGACCATTGCCTTTAACCCCTTCTAGCATCTGACAGTCATGTACATCATAACAGATCAGATGTATGAAGAGGGCTCAGGAGCTGATCCGGGTGCTGAAGGGTGCTGGCTATATTATACAGCAGCCGCCCACCAGAAGTTTCCGGCAACAGAATTAGTTCAGATTTGGCAGGAAATAGTGCAGAATTAGAAGACTGAAGGTGGTATTAAACCTACAAATATTTCTTAATGGGTACAACACAGTCTGATGAGCGCTCACCCTCCATATACCTTCATTGCCTGCCGGCAGCACAGCCCTTATTAGACAGGACAAGGTGCTGCCAATGGACAATGTTTTATTGGTCCTGCTAAAATCAGCAGATCATCTGGTGATTGTGGGCAGCATAAGGCTGAGGCCCCACATTGCAGAAACGCAGCTTTTTTTGTTGCAGATTTTGCTGCGGTTTTTTGAGCCAAAGCCATGAGTGGATTGAGCAAAAGGTAGAAGTATAAGAACTTCCTATATACACACGTGGACAAAATTGTTGGTACCCCTCATTTAATGAAAGAAAAACCCACAATGGTCACAGAAATAACTTGAATCTGACAAAAGTAATAATATATAAAAATTCTATGAAAATGAATAAATGAAAGTCAGACATTTGCTTTTCAACCATGCTTCAACAGAATTTTTTAGATGTTAACAAGCCACAAAGCTTTTAGGAGAATGTCCTATGGACAGATGAGACAAAAATCGAAATTTTTGGCAAGGCACATCAGCTCTATGTTCACAGACGGAAAAATGAAGCATATCTTGAAAAGAACACTGTCCCTACTGTGAAACATGGAGGAGGCTCTGTTATGTTCTGGGGCTGCTTTGCTGCATCTGGCACAGGGTGTCTTGAGTCTGTGCAGGGTACAATGAAATCTCAAGACTATCAAGGGATTCTATAGAGAAATGTGCTGCCCAGTGTCAGAAAGCTTGGTCTCAGTCGCAGGTCATGGGTCTTGCAACAGGATAATGACCCAAAACACACAGCTAAAAACACCCAAGAATGGCTAAGAGGAAAACATTGGACTATTCTGAAGTGGTCTTCTATGAGCCCTGACCTAAATCCTATGGAGCATCTTTGGAAGGAGCTGAAACATGCCGTCTGGAAAAGGCACCCTTCAAAGCCGAGACAACTGGAGCAGATTGCTCATGAGGAGTGGCCAAAATACCTGTTGAGAGGTGCAGAAGTCTCATTGACAGTTACAGGAATCGTTTGATTGCAGTGATTGCCTCAAAAGGTTGTGCAACAAAATATTAAGTTAAGGGTACCATCATTTCTGTCCAAGCCTGTTTCATGAGTTTGCTTTTTTTAAAAAAATTCTGTTGCAGCCTGGTTGAAAAGCAATGTCTGACTTTCATTTGTTCATTTTCATAGAATTTTTATATATTATTACTTTTGTCAAATTCAAGTTATTTCTGTGACCATTGTGGGTTTTTCTTTCATTAAACGAGGGGTACCAACAATTTTGTCCACGTGTATATTTCCTATTTCTTTCTTAGCCATTTTTGGCTTTGGCTCAAAAAATGCAGCAAAATCTGCAACAAAAAAAGCTGCATTTCTGCAACGTGGGGCCTCAGCCTTAGACTGGGTTTACACAGCGCGTTTTTGCTGAAGAACTGCATGCAGTTTATATCTGCAGTAAAGAGTAGCACATGTTACTATACATTTCACACTAAAAAGCAGTAAATTGAAAACCTCTGAATTACTGGAATAGTAGACATATACTACTCATAACTGCATTTAATAACTACATGTAGTTCTTCAGCAAGAAGCTGCCATATAAACTCAGCCTTAGACAGACCAATTGTCAGGAATAAGTGCTTGCATGAGCATTCGTTCCCTACTATTGGCTGCTTCATTGCCCCGTCTAATAGGGCCATTAAAGAGATGAGCCTACCTCTGTCCACTTATGGATTAAAAACTATTTATCCCATATGGTGGTCACTGTAATGGTAAAAAAAAAATCTAAATGTATAACTGTATAAAAAAGTTATCTGACAGTCTTATGTAGACGATGCTACCAATGAATACTAGACCTACAATAAATATGCCACAGGGAAATATAACAAAAGTCCAAATACGGCGAATTTGTGTTTTTTATAGTACCATTAAAAAGAAAAAAATGTGTTTCACTAAAAAAACTCTGATATGGCTGCGTGGACAGAAAAATAAAACTGTTACAGGCCTTCCAAGGCAATGATGATGAAATGAGAATTAAGCGGGAATGTAGTCCATGGGCTTTATTGTGATGTGGATTTCGAATGAAGACAAAGGGAAGCAGGACTCGCCGTACTCGCCAACTGTACTGAATTTTCAGAAACAGTTATGGCACATGGGGCACGTCCCTGTAAAGTGTGGCCCGAAATGGGTTGGGATTACACAAACCACACCCAATAGTGGGTATTTCCATCTGGTCTGAGGTTGGGCCTGGGAATATTGCCAAGTGTCAAATGGTTGTATTAAGGCTGGATTCACACTTGCGTTGGAGTCAGACTCAGCCGCAGAATCCACTTAAAATCAGAGGAGAGAAAAGTCCTCCTTGCAATTTATTCTGGGGTGGACCCCATTATAGTCTATGGGGTCTGTGGGTTTTTAATCGGACAGGGTATTGGTCTTTTGGGTCGCCATGCGGACACGAGCAACGAAAACCCGAATGCTAGTGTGAACTGAGCGTAACTATGATTTCACTCAGATTTCAGCACACTATACGCCCCAAAGTCCCCTTGAATTTTCCACCATGTGAACATACCCTAATGTACCACTGAGTTGCCCTTTAGGAATTTGGGAACGGTGGATATCACCCAACAAAATGTCTGACCCAGCTTTCCCATAAACAGATAATTCTATTAGTATTACATACTAGTGCCTATATGTAGTGGCTATGATAATGTATAATAATATATATCTGCAGTCCCATACCCCGGCACAGCTGTGAGGTAACACTACTCCTGTACAGTATTCTTCCCTTCACTTCCGTCCCTCCAGCACTAGATGTCGCTACAACCGCCAGCCGTTAGGAACTCCGCGGTTTTGCGCCGTTGCTATGCGTGATGGCGTCGTTTCTAAGCATGAGACAAGGGCAGGAGGTGACACGACATATCCGGGCGGCTGTGAAGGAGGAGGAGCAGGGAGGGAGGCAGGAGGAGGAGCTGCAGAGCCGGTCGGCAATGAGAAGCAGAGCTTTAAATCAGGGGAGGAGAGCGGCCCGCGTCTGGAGATAGGAGGACACTGGCAGCCGCTTCCTTATTGTACCAGGTCACCGTCCTGTGTGTATAGGGGCTCTGCCGACTGACCTGCAGACATGGACCTACAGGTGAGAGGACTTAGTAGCAAGGGCTGTCAGCAAAGCAAACACCTCTCCTGCTGCCGTAAATGACGCTAGGGCATGCTGGGAGTTGTAGTTTCACTGCATTTGGGAAACCTTAAAGAGATAGCACCGTACAGATGTAATAATAAGTTCATTGTATAGATGTAACTTTAGGAAAGTCTCAGAGCCTGGCTGGGAGTTGTAGGAAGCACATGAGGGTGGTGATGTAGTGTAGTAGAGGAAGGTTATTATTAATACATGTATTATTACCTTATTTATTTTCTTTAGAAGTTACATATGTCTTATTCGCTCAGCACAGACCTTGATGGCAATTTCACAGGACCATTGGGATGTGTTCACACAGTGTTTTTTCCATGCTGATTATGGTGCGTTTTCTGCATCAGACTCTTTGTGGAAATGTCAATGTTAGACTGTGCCATAGTTAATATGGCAGTGTGGGAATAAAAAAATGGTGAGATCGAATTGTGTTGGGTGATCACACACAGATTAGCCCCATTGACTGTATATCTGTACGGTAAATGCCAGTAGCAAGGTGCTCCAATATAAGACAATGCTGTGGTACCCACAGAGGAACACACTCCATACACTACAGTCCATATAGCGGCCCTGTCCTGCCATGTAGTACTCTGCTGCTCCTCATACTTTGTTCTTTCCAGGCAGTCTGATGGCTGAAGCTCCCATGGGGTCTGCTGTTACCCATTAGATACTTATCCCCTATCCTCAGTAAGTGGCTAAGTGTCACATTGCTGGGGGTCTGACGAGGGACTGAAATACCCCCTGCGTCCTCCCTGTGAATGAGGTGCCAGTGTGCTTGTATGACCAGTGCTCCATTCACTTCTATGAGACTGCAGCCCAATAGAGTGTTAATGATACAAGCGTTCTGGAGCTTCATTCACAGGGGAGATAGATTTCAGTTGCCTGGTCTGATCACTGGGATGCCCAGTGATGTGACATTTATGGCCAATCTATTTACTGTGTCTGTATTGGGACAACCCCTTTAATCTGCTAGTAAATGGCTCTCAGCGGCATATCTCCCTTAAGAATGGAAGGGTCGAGCAAGTTGAAATCCAACATGCCCCAATCTTATATGGAAAGAACATTGTAGAAAATATGGTTACCGTGCTAAGTGTACAATTGTTACACACAGTAACAGGACAGGTTTTTCCGCCGCACATCTGGTGTAATGACATGTCTGTGATCTCATATGTTTTGCTTTTAGATTAATTGAATTATTACAGTATAATATTAGTGACCTGTCAGTGCAGAATGCTATGTATGTATATGTAGAGGGGGTGATGGTGACAAACTCATCGCTTCACAGTATCACAGTACAATAATTGTGATGGATCTAATAATTGTTCTATACTAACTGGTCCTGCTGCTGAGTAATACATACAATAACAAATCCACCAGAACAAGAGGCAGTGCCCTCCTGTCCAAGTATGAAAACACTGACAGACGTTTCCTTGTAGCCCATGTCTTCTAGTGTCCCGGTGCACATAGACTGCTTTGTCTGAATGGGTGAGGCTGTATGATCTTTAGTGAAACGTGGAGACTAATTCAGTGCCTATAGCAGTATACACACTTTCACTCATAGGGTCTGTTATTGTTGTATAAAGGCAAACTAAGCCTATACTACTTAACTCTTCATACAGAATAAATGCACTGTAAAATTCGCAAATAGCTCAGTATAGTAGACTATAATGCTATCCATACTCATGAGCTGTCCAGCTCGGGCTCTGTTCACATCAGCAGTTGAAATGGTCTCAAAATCCTCAAAAACTGTTTTTGAATGGTTCGTTTTAAAACCCATGGATTTCAAAGGGATGTATAACCATCTGCAGGTGAGCATTCGGAGCACTTCTGTTTGGTATCCGCTCTTTTGGTCGGAGAAAAAAGTCCGACTTGCAGGACTTTTTCTTTGTCCAGAAAATAAGGATACACGACGGACAGCAAAAAATCCTTTTTTTTTTTTCCCCTATAAATTCATGTCTATGAAAGTGGACACAAATGGATTACCAATGGATAGTAATCTGTTTGTCTGTTTTGTAATACACTTTTCCCTCTGTAATACACTCAGAATGAAGAAGGGGGGACAAAAATGTATTTGTCAAAAACAGACACAAACAGAGAGTTTGCTTGACTGATACCCATTGACTAATCCGTCTAAAAAGACAGATCCGGGTATCCGCTGTATAACTATTTGGAATTCTTTTTGGACCAAACCATTTTGTGTTCACAAGTGTGAACTTAGCATCACTTTATTTGTTTACCAGCATATCTTACTCCCACCCCCCCCCCCAACTTGGTGGAAGATGTAAGTCCAATATTGGGGTACCCTCATGCAATTGAGGTTTTTATATATGGCACGGCTAGCTTAAGCTAGATAGATTTAACAGATTTAATAGATTTTGTCAGATAGATTTAACAACTTTCTAATGTGTGGAACTTTCCAACAAAGCAGATAACAGAAGGAAGAAGGATAGGACAGTTGGGTTCCAACATGCCCATTCCTTTTGTTCCTAAGGACCGCTCCACAAGAGTCTCATTTTATGAAAATAACCCCTGTCCATAATACTCTTAGGGAATATGGACATCATTGAGGGGGTCCACTGCCTTCTTAGTGTTTGTGGATGGCTGCCGTTAAATACTGTATTACTGTGCAGTGAACGCTAGTGCCGGGGGGGGGGGGGGAGTGACCTTTTTCAAAACTTTAATCCTGTCGGGTTTTATTTCAGCTGAACCTTTGGGTTTCCTGGTTGGTTCAGACTCTGGATCACGTGATCAGCACCAGCCCCCAGTATCTGAATTGATCCTCCTTTCCTTCCGACCTCTCCTGTGTCAGAGAGTCTGTCACCAGAGCCTTGCATATCAACCTGGCCCCATAGGTTAGAGTCATCTGAATCAAACATCATTTTCATCTTGTAAATTGGTGCCTCTGTTGCCCAGATATCGCCGGTTTTGTCAATATGCAAATGAACTCTTTGTTTCTGCTTACCTCTTTGGAGCAACATCATCACTCTTAATGAGCTTTCCGGAGCATTTGCATAGTGACGCAATGGACGCACCATCTCATGAGTGGAAAACACTGTGAGATTCACGTGACCCTAACTTATTTATCTGCGGGGCTAGGTTGATTTGCTGCATTGTAGTGACACTCCCTTTAATAGTTAGTTACCTATACTAGGGAGGGAGGTACAGTACATTATCCTGTATACTCATATGCTGTAACAGCAAGTAATACAAATAGATGGGTGTGCGGTCTTTGTGTATTCTCTGCAGTTATAGGGTATGTGCGCTGATCACCTCACATGGGTGTCTGGAGATGTGCTCAGGGTTTCCCTGTTGTCTTTTCCTTTTTATGCTGTGATCAGCTTTGAGGCAGAGCTCAGCTAGATAAGACTTCTTGTAAGAGACCTATAGTATAAAGGTGCTGATAATAAAGGTATCACCTCCACATCTGGACTTTACACCTTGGTGGAGGTTCTTCATGGACCTTTGTCCTATCATTCAGCATTGCTTGCCACATATCAGATTGTTTTGTAAGAGATTTAACTAGTTAAGCTGATCAATTTATTATATCCAACATTTTCATGAACAAAAATGACCTTTTCTTTAGATTGTATCTTGTACATAATTTTCAGACTTTTTGTCCTTTGTCTCTAATATTTATGAAGTTACCATCAGCAATGCAACTTCCTCCTAAGCTGTGGTTAGAACATGACGGCTGAAGCAGACAAGTCTGTACCCCCACCTCTTCCTCTCATGAAAGCTGCAGAGTTTCAAGCACAAAACCTTTGAAATCATCGTTTTATGATGACTCAAAAAACAGTCAATCCCCAAAAAAGTCCCAATGTTTGATATAGCCTTGGGCAAAGAGGTTTATTACATTTCTTACTCCATGTTTTGTTACAACTGGTTTGTCTTATTTTACTTTCATTTAAAGGGAACCTGTCAGTTCCAATTGGAACTCTGAAACAGCAGCCGGTACTTATAGACAGGTGGTTCAGTGTCCTAAATATTCCTATTGTTAAGTTAAGGAAAAATGGCTCAAAATATACTGTCAAAAAGTTAGAATTATGTGAAATTTCTTTAGAAGACCAATATTTCTTCTGTTCTATTACATGGTAGCTATCTCTTGTGGTAAAGTGTACGGCAAAGTCCTGGACGGGGTGTATATCTTGCCTGGTTTCCTCAGCCAGGTGAGATAAAGGAAATCCAGGATTTAGCTTGCTTTAGTCTGCTAGCGTTTTTTTCATTATAATATATGGGCTGGTTTTTTCTGGACTGGAGGGCAGAATTGGTAGTGGGTACTCTCCAGTCCACACCCCAGTCCACTTCGGGATTTCCCTCCCCTAATCCCAGGTTAGGTTTCCTGTGGGTTATTGATTGAGGAAGGAAGCCTAACAGAAAAGGGAGCTCTGATATACTACAAAGGAGTGAGAGACCAAACACTCCTGGAGGTGAGCGTTTACACTGGACCGCTGTGCTCACTTCTTTAGGTTTACCTGCATGAGGACAGTGAGGTACGCTGTTGTTAGCTAGCGCCGGACAGGCCTAGACATTTATTATGTTTGGACACTTTTGTTTTGTGCTGGAATTGCCACAATAAAGCTCTATCACAGTTTTAAGTAACCTGCTGTGTGTGAACTTGGTCATTGCTGCCCCAGCGTGTGTGCTGATCCCTACACTCTCTTGAAGCAGATCACCCCTTATCCCCTTTTTTTTAAATTTTCAATGTGTTAGCAGTGAAGAAGGCAAATGCAAATAGGGGAGTCATGTTAGGGCCTAGAAGTTAGAAGGGAGCCATGCTGAGGTCCACAATTTAAAGGAGTAATGTGCTGGGAACCAGGAATACAAGGGGGAGGTAGACTGGCGATTAGGAATGAGAAGAGAGTATGTAAGGCTAGATTTACACCAGCGCTCGATCTATGATCGGGAATTCCGGCCCCGAATCTGCTTGAAATATGCGGAGAGAAACATTCTGCAAGCATTCTGCATTCTCACCAGCAGACCCCATTATAGTCTGAGGTCCACGGGTTTCCGCAGGTAACCGCTTTTTAAGTGGATTGGGTTTCCATTTTTCGGGTCTGCTTGGGGGCGAAGGTGAAACCGGGCGCAGGTGTGAGCTTAGAGTAACTAGAACCCAGCATATCAACCCAGTCCTGCAGATAGATGGGTTAGGGTCACATGAATCAAACTGTGTATTCCAATTGTGAATTAGTGCCTCTGTCGCCGAGATGTCACCTTTTGTCAATATGCAAATGCACTCTTTGGAGCAAGGGTAACACACTCATTGCTTCATGCAGCTCATTTGCATATTGATAAATAAGGCAATATTTTATTCATCAGAGACTGATTCACAAGGGGAAAACACTGTTAGATAGGTTAGGGTCACGTAAATCAATCTGTGGAGCTGGGTTATCATGTCACACTCTTTACAGGAGTATTCATGGTATTTATGACTATATGCATAGGATATGCTATAAATGCTGGTCTTGCCACAACTGTGTCTTGAATGAGGCCTGGTTTGTGGCTGTAAGTGAGTGGGAAGGGCTATTCATGTGCAAGTCTTTTCATTCACTAGCATGAGCCGAGCAGGCAGCCTGGGCTGTTTTCAGGACTCCTGTACAAGTGAAGTGGAGAGACTTGTGTAGGCTCAGCTCTTCCCATGCACATGTAGCCATAAAGTGGGCCCTATTCCTGAGATAGGTGTGGGTCACAGAGGCGGGATCAGCATTTATGGTATATCCTATGGTTGTAACCATAAAATAGGGCATGTTATGTTGCAAAGCTGAAAGCGTACTGAATTCAGCGCACGTTCGGTATTGTAGGTATCTGCCTTTGGCCTAGAGATTTTTGTGGCGTTAGTTTTGGCCTTACAACTTAACGTCATCGCTGGGTGGTAATGAACGAGTATCTTCACAGTACAAGACTATAGAAGTATTCCATCATTGTCCAGTAATGACAAGCGCTCTAAGTTCTCAGGAAGCTCAATGACACTTGAGGTGTAATAAAGGGGAAAGTGTTCAGTATTTTCATGACATCATTCCAGTTCACTCCTATAGTATACCTAATGCGGATTTAGTTTTCCCAGGAATCCATTTAGATGAATGGCTCTGAAGTTCTTATTTAACATCCCACCCGTTTTCAGATTTCTTGAACCATCTGACTGACCTTTTCCTTGGACTTTACAGGACTTCTCTGGTTTCTAGCAATGATCGATCTTGCGGTAAAAACTTTCTCTCATCTCCCTCTATGGTTTCAGTATTTCAGTCTCCCCTGCTGATGATGTGACTCTTGGTCACATGACCTACTCTACTCACGGGCCTGTGGCCCAAGTAGAGGAGTTGGAGTGGCTGCACCGGAGCTAGAGTAACAAGAGTTCTGGCCTCCCCAGGTAACTTCAGGGGACCGGTGTGTATATTAGTCATTGAGCTTAACCAGTTAAGGGAATACTCAGGTGAGCTTTATTACTCCCCAGATAACCTCTTTAATCTTGCTTACTGTACTTACTGTAATATGCATCTAGTTCATGTACTAAGTAATGCTATCTTGGTTCGACTGAGATTTGTAGGTGTTGTACAAGGTAAGGTGAAATCTTAGAAGTCTATATCATGTAACATTTGGCAGTAGCTTTACTGGCACGCTGCCAGTGTACTAGTATATAAACCAGTATTGTAGGGTAGTTTGTATGGTAAAACTTGTGTATGTTAGTAAGTTGTATATGCAACAGTCAGGGCTTTATTTATTTGCTTATCCTAAGAAAAGGAGATCAGATGTTTGTTCTTCTGTTTTATTAGGCTGGAGGTAGACACAACTTGTGTCATGTGACAGTCTCATTTCATGGGAATTCGATGAGTCAGTCCACAGAACTCGGAGTATACATGTAGGAGGACAGAAATGTTGTAACTTGCCGCAAGCCTTCATATAGGCCAATGGGTTATCCGGACCTGTAAAACTGCTGGTCTATGCTTTGTATAGGTCATCAGTATTAGATCAATGTGTATTTGACTCTTTCCACACACAGATCAATTGTTTGAAGGGGTTGCGGCGCTCTTGTGCGTGCCATATACTGGGTGGGCATAGCTCTGTTAACACCATTGTCACGGTCCTGTTCTGTTTGAGTAAAAAAATAATAAGTCTGCCCTGTGTGTCTCACCTTTGTCCTTATATTCTCTTCCTGCTGTTTACACTTCTTCTGTTCTTTCCAGGCCTGTTTTGCAACATTTCAATCTTTGCAAATACTGTAAAGATTTGTTACTTAAGTTGCTTGTGACATATTATTTTCAGGTTTCTTTTTTGCAAAGATAGGCAAATATAACCCTAACAGTAGTCATATCTGGTGATCTTGAGATGGAAGAGATGATGGTAAACACAAGTATCATAAACCCAAAAAATTCATAATGGAAATTGCAGCATCATCATTCTTGGAAGGCTTTACATCCCTTAATGGCTTTTAACCTTTTGACATATTTTTTTGACCATGTGGAAACCCATTTTCCGTAATCTATTTACTGGCACTGAAGTATTAATAAGTAAACAGCGCTAACAGCTAAAATTTGTATACACCATAAAATACAAAATAATGTTCAGTCCTGAGCTCATCTGTTCTTTCTGCATTTAGACCAATATTCAATGTGGCCTTTGCTGTACAGGTTATACCTGCTGGTAGAACTACAGTATTGAATAGCGTATATAGCCATCATAAAAGGGGTCACCCATGTGGGAAAACTTTCCCAGGACTGCATCTGCACATTGGGGCCATCTATCATTAGACTATATTCACACCACTATTATGTAAACTGGCTATTTTCCATTTGAGAGATACCCAGAGGTGAGAACCGCATCTATCAGGTATCTATGGCATATCTTGTGGATATCCCATAAATGTTCTAGATCGGGAATACCCCTTTAAAGGAAACCTGTCACATGGAAAATGTTTTTCAATCTGTACTTGGCATGTTATAGAGCAGGAGCAGCTGAGTAGATTAATATATAGTTTTGAGTGAAGATTTCCATGTTGAGAAGTCAAGGAGGCAGTCCTATCAGTGACTGGTCGCCATCTTTGTAACCACAGTCATAGAAAGGAGACTGTCCGTCACTGAAAGGTTCACGCAGAGTAGAGATTTAATTCATACGGAATCTTCTCTCATAAAACTATACATCCATCTGCTCAGTAATATGTTTTCTACAGGTTGAGCAGCATTTTCCATGTGACACGTTCCCTTTAAGATAGTATATAATGTGCGAAGTGAGGCCTATTTGAAGATAACATGGCTTTATTCGATAGAGAAGTGTTTCTTCCTAACTCCTCCCCCTCCCTCTTACCAATGGCTGGAGGCTTCTGTATTAGGTAGGTAGTTGACTGGGTGACCAGAGACTGCTTTGCATGGGCACTAAAATTGGTTACTGTGAATTCACAGCCAGAAAAAAGTTACCAGTCCTGGATTCAATATAAAATTATAGTATATTGTGTTTTATTTGCATGTGTTTATTTTTAATTGTGTTATTGGTTTATATATTTTTTTTCTTTTCCAGAATTACAAAGAAATTGCTGTAAAATATGTGCTTGACATTCGAAGCTTTATTAATGACTTCTTTAAAGAACTAGAACCATGCCATCTTATAACCCTAACGTTTGCCTCCACAATGGTGACTGTATGGGCTTACAACTTTGTATTTCAGAGAGAGAGTAAGTATTTATGTACATTTATGTTGTGTATGTTTGTTTTTTTAATAACTAGTAAAAGTTAGAAAAAATGAAAATGTAACCCTTTACTGTAGGCTTCTTGTATAGCCTTATCCTAAATCATTATATTAACTTAACTAATAAGTGTAGCAAATAAAAACATATATATGTAATAAAATCCTTGTATATGGTTTCGTCATGTCAGAGATAAGATTCAGTCTCCACTGGTGAATATGTTTCTGTGAACCTGGTGTATTATGACTACATATAAGGTTTGACTATATTGGGGTGCTAAGGATATGAAGTTCTCTAATTTCTTATGGAGGCATTTAAAGTTTCACTCCATGCTTTGGTTAATGTGGAGATGCTCTCTTATAGAGGTATGCTTCTGGGGTGGGACAACCTCTATTCCTTACATAGGTCCCATATGACAACATTTGGACTGCCGAAAACTTAGTGCAAATGAGCTCTTACTGTGAGAGCTGACAGTACCTAAGAAGCTGGTTTTCCAAGTACCTAATGGAGGTCGGTCATCAGAGGCTTAACTTGAAGTTTCTGGGCCCCGATGCAGAATCTGTGATGTGGCTCCTACCTACCTTGTCATATAGCATAGTGGTATATTTTATGTGGCAGAGGGACTTTTGATGCCCCCTCAGGGTCCATTGGCTGCTACCACTGCACCCACTATAGCTATACCCCTGCCGGTCATGAATTATATTAGGTGTTCCCCTCTATCATAGATCTCTACAATAGTGCCAGTCACTATGGGTGCCGTTTTGTGGGGTCTCTCACCTACTAAATGTAGACTTAACTTTGATGAATTCTAATAAAATGAAGAAATAATTTTATTCTAGCCCTGAAGGCTAGTAGATATACTATTTGTTTAGCTCCTATGTGGGTGACTTATCTCCTGGAGACTCATTGTTTATAACCTTTGTTTGTGCAAAGAGGAAATGACCGCCCTTTTCCTAGCTTCTTACTTCAGAGACGCTCACAGCAAGCCACCTGTGATATTTACATTATGTAGCTCTCATAATCCAGCTTAGAAAAGTACAGAGGGCTGAGAAATATTAATAATAAATGGGATACAAGCTAACCGTGCCAGCTTCTGTTCTGCTCCGTTAACCAGCTTATGGGTTTATGAATATTGGATATGTATGTTTATTAGTACAGAAAATGTTTGTTTTTTGCTTGGAAACTTTTTTTTGTTATTGTTTAGAAACATGAGCAAACAGTAAGTCGAACCTATGGATGCTTTACAGTATGCTAGATGACACTACATCAAGCACAGGCTGTTAAACGTGAGCACTGTGCAGGATTTAATAGGAGTCTGTCAGGTGTCTTCTGGCTGCTAAACCAAAACTAGATGCGTTGCATGGATCATACTTTTGTGGCAGTTGCAATGTTCCGCCAAATCCTCTTGCACACCCTGGGGTGGTACAGTGATGAAGGGGTTAAACTTGGGTGATGGTAGGAATTTCCCATGGTGCACACTGTGCTGCTGGTCTGGGGCCTCCTGGTTTTGGGTGTGACAGTTCTACCAGGGACGGTTCTCTTTAAATAAATAGTATCTGCAATTTGGGGTCTCCTCAAACACAGATGGAAGTGGCATCTGCTCTTCACTTCCTTCTATAGTCCTCTGTCCATTGTGCCAATTTATGGGGTGACCCCTGGAAAACAAGGGAATGTTTTCACATTTGTTGAAGTTCTCTACCTTTCAGGGTCCTGTTAAATCTGCTTTTGATATCATTTTGTTGTAGCAACATATTATACTTGTTGAAGTCCCTTTTTACATTATTATTGCTCCATCTAAACTTGCCCATCAATAAGCCAATGAACAAGTAAACATTTGTCATTTATTGTATCTTTTATGCAGGTATGAAACCAGTTTGTCACAGCATGTTTCTTGTCAGCAGGATGCACTGCTGACAGTAATGCATACTGTATGGGGATTGAACAGTCATTCCCAGACAGTCTGCTTACTTGCAGTGACTAAGGTAAATGGACATGAAGTGGGCACGGATTGCCTTGTATTGTATTGTATTGCATTGTTGGCCAGTGCCCATGTTAAAGGACCCTAACATCACCTGCATCATTCACTAGGTTCCCTTCCACTTGATTTCAGTTGGCCTTTCTTCTTTGGCTCTCACTGATCCCAAACAAACAGTGTAGATGGTCTTGGTGCCAGACAGGGGTGTAACTATCGGGGTAGCAGTGGTAGCGGCTGCCACAGGGCCCGGAACATTACGGGGCCCGGAGCCCTGTGGCAGTCGCTACCGCGAACCCCACAAACACTGCTATCATTATACTCCGGGGTCTTTTGAGACCCCGGAGTATAACGATCGGGGGCCCAGGGGAGGTGAGCGAACATAAAAAACACTGTAACTCACCCCTCCGCAGGCTTCGGGCCTGTTTGGTGACGTCCCAGATGTCAGCCGATGTCCCAGATGTCAGAGTATAATAATCGTTCATGGGTGGTCCACAATGGGGCATAATACTGTGTGCAGGGGCCACTATGGGGCAAACTACTGTGTGCAGGGGCCACTATGGGGCAAACTACTGTGTGCAGGGGCCACTATGGGGCAAACTACTGTGTGCAGGCGTCACTATGGGGCAAACTACTGTGTGTCGGGGCCACTATGGGGCATAATACCGTGTGCAGGGGCCACCATGGGGCATAATACAGTGTGCAGGGGCCACCATGGGGCATAATACCGTGTGCAGGGGCCACCATGGGGCATAATACCGTGTGCAGGGGCCACCATGGGGCATAATACCGTGTGCAGGGGCCACTATGGGACATAATACCGTGTGCAGAGGCCACTATGGGACATAATAGTGTGCGCAGGAATGCGGTTTGTGTGGGGGGGGGGGGTTGGGGGCGGCGGTTTGGGGGGAAGGGCCCATGTCAAATGTTCGCCTTGGGGCCCAGCCATTCCTAGTTACGCCACTGGTGCCAGATATGCTAATTAGACTCGGATGGTCTTGTGGTTTCAGACTGGAGAAACAAGGGGTGCGATTCAGACCTCTGACACTACCTAGTCAGAGAGTTCAGAATTGTGCCTCTTTGCCTTATCCTGCCTGAGACCACTCACGCAGTAAATAGGCACCAAGAGTAAAAGCACTCATTTCCCAGGAATGGTGAGAGGAAACATTTCAACTGTTCTAGAATCAGCAAAGCACCACCTATTAAACAATGCAAAGAACTGGAGTTGGTGGGGGGTTGAGAAGTGTCCTCTGTAAAGAATATATATCTTAATTACAGTTTCTAATATTGGTAATTCTTGCTTACAGGTTTAAAGTCCAGATGTAAGAAGCAATTTTTCCGTTTGGTCAGAAGATTGCCTTATATAGGTTCAAAAGTATGTAATGAGGAGCCTTACGTTTTTTTTTGGGGGGGGGGGGGGGGGATTTTGTAGAGCACTGTACAAAGTGACCTGGGTGGAATGATATTTATAGGTCTACAGTTCAGCAATTGTATGATAACAATCGGAAGCTGCATTGTTATTTCATACCATCAATCTTACTAAAGCAAGCTCTTTACATTAAACTGGTGACTTCGTTATCACGGGACACTCCGTCTGCTTTGTTTCACGTGTCTGGTTCCCTTAGCTGTCTCAGAGTTTACTTTAGGTCATTGTACAGAAAGAGGCTGAAATTCTGTTAAATGCTGCTTTCTTTACAGTGTACTATGATAGGAAACCTGGGAGAGGGGCAGATCAAATAGGATATTAAATCATTATTTGTGTTTAATATATTATGTTATGAGATTTATCTCTGTAATGGTGCCCGTACACATTGCAAGACTTCGCTATCAGCAATTTATCTCATGTAAAAACAAAGGACTGGGTGTGATGAAACAAAGACTTTCTGTCCTCCTTTTCCCTAGCATTTGCTGTCAGAGTAGAGTGAGATAGTAGTATAATGTTGTACTGTGTTAGCCATTGAAAGTAGTGGAAGTAGTGGTTAACACCATGTCTGATGAAGGAAGCTAGTCTTCTGAAAGCTTACTTATAGATATACTCAGCCTCTAAAAGGTATCGCCTGATTTCTTCACTTTTCCACAGAGTAGAGTGAGGACGGGTTTGTTCAACTTTCTTTGAATGTGTATTAGCGCTTTTCTCACATTGAGGAGAGCACCAGTGAAGGTGTGTAGAGATTGAATTGCCTTTTGCCCTCTACTTAGCATCTACATATCACAAGGCATTATGGGAAAGGAGCTGGGGAGCTCATACGCCCTCTGTTGGATGTAACAGATCCTCAATTTGCTTTTGACTCACTGAGTCTTGAGACAGCAAAAGGGATTTTAGCCAAGCCAATTTCACTTAGGGTGGGTTCACACCTGCGCTTGGTGTCCGTCCGTCGCCAATCCAGTGAAAATCTCGGCGAACTGGATTGGCGTCGGATACAGACCGGTCAGCGGCGCATTGGTTAAAAACCCATTCATTTGAATGGGTTTTTAAAGCAGTCTTGTGGTGTGCGCTTACACCCTCTGCGCTGCCAATCCTTTTTTTTTTCGTCGGACACGAAGTCCTGCATGTCCGACTTTGTTTCCGACGAAAAAAAAAGGATTCGCAGCGCAGAGGGTGTAAGCACACACCCGCGCACTGCTTTAAAAACCCATTCAAATGAATGGGTTTTTAACCAATGCGCCGCTGACCGGTCTGTATCCGACGCCAATCCAGTTTGCCGAGATTTTCACTGGATTGGCGACGGACGGACACCAAGCGCAGGTGTGAACCCACCCTTATCTGCATACAGCGCTGTTTCGGGATTGTTGTCCCTCATCAGTACAGAGCAAAGTGAACTGGCTGGCTTTGTGGGAGGCAATGAGTGGGTTAGGGACAAGAATCTCTCACATTGAGGAGAGCACCAGTGAAGGTGTGTAGAGATTGAATTGCCTTTGTAGATGCTAAGTAGAGGGCAAAAGGCAATTCAATCTCTACACACCTTCACTGGTGCTCTCCTCAATGTGAGAGATTCTTGTCCCTAACCCACTCATTGCCTCCCACAAAGCCAGCCAGTTCACTTTGCTCTGTACTGATGAGGGACAACAATCCTGAAACAGCGCTGTATGCAGATAAGTGAAATTGGCTTGGCTAAAATCCCTTTTGCTGTCTCAAGACTCGGTGAGTCAAAAGCAAATTGAGGATCTGTTACATCCAACAGAGGGCGTATGAGCTCCCCAGCTCCTTTCCCATAATGCCTTGTGATATTAGCGCTTTTGTCATACTTGTATGTTTCAGTGCCCAGTTAGGCTTATCTACTACTAAGCATATGTAAAGTTATGGCATTCATAGATGTTCTTCTTAAATGCAGTCTTCCTAGTATTCACAATATGTACACCACAAATTCATCCTCATAAACAGTGTAACTGGTCAATGATGGATTGACATGCACATGACTGAGTGTCCGCAGCGGGGGACTGATTTTGTAGTGGATGGTTTCTGAGTGTCATCGGTCCCCCATTGACTGTAATGGGGGATTCTGTTCCGCTCTGTTTCAGTGCCACAGAGCAGGATAGGACATAATCTATAATCATCATAACGGAGCATTGAACCCCCATCCCTTTGGGAGAGGCCTTATTCTTCAACTCACTATCTGCTCTCAAGTCTGATCATGAGCCTGTTAATAGTCTGCACGCCTACAAAACTTTTTGGTTGTTGGTTTTACTAACTAATGGTTGGACATGGGTTCTTGTTTAATTTGGGGGATATTTCCTGTTGTTCAGGCCTTAAACATCTTAATGACAGAACTATTTCTAGGTATAAATTTCCAGAAATTAGACATTGTAGAGGCAATGTTGGCCACCTATATAGATTACTATAGTTTATCTCCTTAATCTTTCTCCCCATACACTTATTATAATCTCTGTACTATAAACCTTGAACCCAGACAGCCAAGAAAGCAATATCCAAGTGTAGAAGTATGACCAGTTCCCTAATAGTCTGATAAGATAAATGTAGCAAAGTATCCTTTATCTACATCGGCATGTTATTCAAGCAGAGATTACAAATAACTGTTAAAATACAACCCAGTTTATCGGTGAATTGTTTTCCTAATGTACTCCATTTCCAGGGTTTATAATTTTTTTATTATTATTATTATAATGCCGAGATGGTGAAAAATAAATCCACTATGCAGATAGTCATCTTTGTTTAAAATACATATTGTTTTTGTTTTTTTTGTTAGACCCATGTATCTCATTGGTAACAGACTACAAGAAATCCTGTGTAGTCTGATCCTGCAGCCTTACAATGTTTTACCTGTCCACAACTCTTACAAAGCTACCAAATGTATGTTGTAGGAAACATATGGAAAGGTGTAGGAATACTGGAGCAGACCATGCACAGGCTTTCTTTATAGTCCATTGCTACTTTGGAGAGACAAATTTCTCAACAGAAGCTGTAGACAAAAAATAGTCAATTTTTATCTATATTTTTTTTTTTTTGTGTGTGTGCTTAGTAATTACTATTACTATTGTACAAGGTTAAAGAGGAGTTCCAGGCTTCTATGATTGATTGACCTGTCTGTTGGTTCTATCATCAGATAAGCAGTGAGTCTGAAACCCGGGACCCTCTCTGATCAGCCGTCTGAATGTTGTGGCCTATTCACTGAAAACCAAGAACAGTGCCATACATTGTACAGTGGCTGTGCTTAGTATTACAGTTCAGCCTCATTCACTTGACCTGGACTGAGCTGCAAATGGGCCATGTGACTGATGTACATTATGTCACATGACCTGTGAATCGAAAGCGGCACTTACAGAGCACAGCTATTTCGTCAAATGTTGATCTACATGGGTCACAGGTCATCCTAAAGATAGGTCATCAGTTTGGATAAAGGGGTTTTTTGGGCTTACAAAAGACTAAGCCAATCTTGTATATTGCATTTACAATAGCTCCCTAAAACCTTAACTAAAGGGGGGGAATTTTGACTCTTAAATAGGCACGGTTGCCATATGTATATTAAAAGGACACAAGTGTACTAACCATATTTTATTTGCACAGATCCAAAAGGAATTGGATAAAGCTTTGGATGAAATGGCTCATCGACTGGTAAGTCCGAAAGAAGGAATGAGCTTTGTGAAGACTCTTCCGTGCAATGGATTAAAGCAAGAACAAGTTATGGAGAAATTGAAAGAATACTCTGCTCTAGGTATAACAAACTATTCACATTAGTTTACAGAATATCTGCTTCTAAAATAAGGAAAAGACAATCCCAACCCAATTTTGTTCTTTTAGGTATTTGTAGGGCATTTTTGTCACACTATTCCTGAGAATCATGAGCTTTCAGAATCTTAAAAGGGTTGTCCATGTTATATAAACTTTTCTCTGATGTCTCTATTAATGTTTTGATGCCACATAATTGGCATTTCCCTCTCCATTACAGTTGATTTCTGCTCTGCCCCATTCTACCGGCCCCCTGTCTTCTGTGGACAACACTCCCATCCATAACATGACACCAGCTGGAGGACTATGTAACAGTTGTCACTCGGCCTCCTCCATAGTACCATGCTGTGCTCCAGATAAAACTGCAGGAATGGTGGAGGGGCTGAGTAACCTCTATGGTCACATGGTCATCTGTCTGCCACCATGTTAGGGGTGGGAGCATCGTCCACAGAAGAAAAGGGGTGCAGCAGCTCTTAATTGTAATGAAAAGATGCAGATGGGTAAAAAGCACTGCTAAGTGGGTTGTTCGATCGTAGTAATTTGTAGAGAAATTCCTCTCCAGCTTCCAACCCTGTGGAGTCTGTGGTGGAAAGCTGAAGCACAGTGGTAAGATTGAGCAGGATGCTTCTGTTTTTCCTAATAAGTTTTATTTAGACATGTTGTTGCCCACGTTATCAGTCGGCAGCATCTTTTTGCATGATCTTGACACAAATCCTTGAAGAAATCATGTTGAGAGCACAGAGTTTAGTCTTGTGCTGATCTTCTCCATCTGAGTAAATGGCCTGGGTTTAGTCAAGCAATGAGGCTTACCAACGGCAGACAGGGAAATGGGGGACAGTCCTGCTGCAGCCAGTTTTCTTAGTCTGCCACAGGACTGTGGGGAGAAGTCTAGGGGGACACACAGAAGCTTCTAATCTAAAGCAATGTTCAGATGGCAAATTAGCTAAATGTCATATTCATAACGCATCTGCGACCCTTTCTATACGTACCTGCATATGAGTCACTGAGGCTCATGATAGGGTTGTATTAGTTATATACAGTAGCAGTTTTAATAGATGCCTCCCATTGTGATTGTGTGGTGTAAGGAATGTGTGATGAGCGGAGTAATAGTAGTTAATGCTGCTTTTCTGTACACAATACATATGTTCTATAATACTATAACCCAAATTATATGTTTCAGGTGAGGTGGCTTGGAAACAAGGTAAAGTGTCTGGAACGGTTTATAGTGGAGATGAAAAGCTTACACAACTTCTTGTCAAGGTAGGTTAGATCAGAATAATGCTGTCTTTGCTTTTTACCATGTCCAGCTGCTAAAACTTCCAGAAATATCTGCCTATCAATACTGTACTGCAGTTGCATAGTAGATGTATTAAATGGAACCCACCCATATGAATGGGCAACTGTGTAATGTATAGCTGTACGGTAACCTGAGTGGGGGTTGTTCTTCTGAAGCAGAACTCTGTTCTGCCTAATAGAGGATACTCAGGAACCTCTATCAAAACCATCCTCTGATCTCCATATGAACTGATTGTATGTGGGGTGTTTTGGTTTTTTTTAACCTTCTTGTACTAATGCACTATTATTAATGGATCTGTACACTCTGGTAGTTTTCAGCTCACACAATGGATTTAAAAAATGAGGCCAGTTTCACACAAGCATATAACAGGTACAATTTTGCATACATTATTATGGCCGTGTGCCTGCCCATCAGGAATCACTAGACCCACTGCTGAGCTGGAACACTCTACCATAAGACATGTACAAGATGTGCCAGTTGTATGCCCGTGCGAGACTAACTTAATACTGAAGGGGAAATGTTCTGTTATCCAGTGCCCATTAAATTCATACTTGTATAATGCAAGTATTTGGGGCATAACTGAAAGCTATTTTTTGTTGCAGTGTATCAGTTCTACCAAACAATTCTCTTTTCTGTATACAGGTGTATGGAGAGTTTGCATGGAGCAATCCTCTACATCCTGAAGTTTTCCCTGGTGTACGGAAAATGGAAGCTGAAGTAGTACGAATGGCATGTAACCTTTTCAACGGCAGCCCCGAGACATGTGGAGCAGTAAGTTATTTGTCTTTTCTCGCCTAGAAAAATAAATGTGTAACTTGAAAAAGTTGTTTCCTTTAGTGACCAGTTGCTTCAATGTCAATTTTTCTTTTTTCTTTTCTCTTGCAATGTAATGTAATTTCATAGAATTACCAATGTAAATCCTTTCCTAGTCATAAATATAATAAATATATCTATTTGGCCTCTAGTCAGATGACAGATATGCAAAATGGCTGTGAAAAACGATATTTTTCATGTCTGTTTTGCATCCATGGGGCATGCATTTTCATGGGTCCTTCATAGACTTGTCTGTTAAGGGACCTGTGAAAACTGGCAAAAATAGGACATGTGAATAGCTTAATTCAAATTTATTGATTGTAGCCGTTTGACAGCAGTTTAAACAAAAAATCGACACACAGCAATTAACATCATTTGTCTGAATAAGACTTTAGTCCAATGTACATGTTTACAGTAACACCTATTAGGCCAAGGCCCCACGTAGCAAGCTGCAGCAAAAAAAGCGCTGCGGGAAAAACCCAGCAGCAGCACAATAGCAACAGCGCTTTTTCGCTTATTACGTTATACATATAGGGAATCCGCCAGAATTTCCTTAGGTATAATTGACATGCTGCGATGATTTTAGAAATCTCAGTGTTTCCGCTGCACATATTTTTATGCAGTGTGTGGATGGGATTCGCTAGTCGCTTTGCAGTGACTGTAAAACACCGTGGTTTTTGCCAAGGCATTTCAGCTGCGGCCAAACTGCAGCGTTTACGCCACGTCGGACCCCATGCACAAAATTTGTGCTGGCACAGATATCCTGGACTGCGGCACAGTGAATCTAAGGGTCTTTATTATTGACCTTTAGGCTGCTGTATGCTTCTAGGTGAGAATGCTGCTGTTATACTACAAGCAATAATTTTATTTATTATTTTTCCACCAATTTTGTATGAATCCTTGAGAAAATGCAACTCTATAAAATGGATAAATTTATTGGTACTCTGGTCATATTATAGATTATCTGATATGCAGGATCTTTAAAGCGGACCTTTCATATCCTCATGAAAGTGTGGTTTTATAGACCGCTAGAAAGCCAGTTTTCCTGCTATGTGCCCTGGTGGTTAAGATATCTCCCTACTGTCAGAAAGGCGTTCCTCATAGCTCAGCATCACCACGATGATGCTGAGCTATGAGGAACGCCCTTCTGACTGTGGGGAAGCTGTCGGTGCCGAAACTAACGGCACCAGTATCTCCACCAACGGGGCACATACCAGGAAAACCGACAGTCGGCTTTCTAGCGGCCTATAAAACCACACTTTCATGAGAACATGAAAGGTCCTCTTTAAGGCACATGTATAGTAGCCGTTTTTTTGGAGGCAAAAAAGTGTAAGCTAATTTGTATGGATTTTAGATAAGTTATACAAAGATGGTTCAGATGGTGTGGAGAATTGGGAGGAAATAAAATGATCTTTATGAAGCATTCCCCAATATGTATATCATCCGTACATCTAAGGCTTTGTGCACATGGCAAACTGTTCCATCTGAAAAAAAAAATCAGAACCAGTGACCTTCCATAGATTTGTAACTTGAATCCACATGTGGAATATCACCATCCACTTAACAGCTGTGCAGATAAATATGGAAAGCATATGGCTTCCCATTGTAAACATAACAAATTTTGATATGGAACATATCCATATTCCATGTCTAAACTTTGCAAAGATCTGCCATGTGAATATAACCTAATTGTTTTCTATTAGGACACTATTACCACTGATCTTTATAGTGAGGACTGCTGGAAGGGCACAAATTACCCCCTGCCCCTCAGATATAGCAGCCCTGGCTTGCCAGCACCAGAGTAAGGCTACACACACATACTGTGTGTATGTAGTCAGGCAATGATGATACAGCACAGACAACACATGGATGACATCAGTGTGCTGCCCACGGCTCCATTCACTTCCCTCAATGAGCAGGGGTCGCTATAGGACATGTCCTGAGTTTTGCACCCAGCTCACTACCGCATATACTGGTCCGTGAGAAATGATTTGGTCAGTATGCTAGCTGTGAAAAACTCTGCTAGCACATTGACAAAGCACATGGTTGTGTGGATAAGGGGGACAGAATAATTCCTTGTTTTCAATGTATCTTATGTTTATAAGACCAGGGCTCAAAGGAGTCTCAGAACCTTTTGGTAGCATGCCAAAACCACTTCTGCTCGGAGAGAACGATCACTTGAAACTTGAGATTGTTAATTCCATAAGTTCCAGTGTTTTCAATGTCACTGTGCCTCAAGTACTATGTTAAGGTGTCTGTAGAAATTCCCAAAGGTGTAAGGAGATACATTTAGGAGAAAAACACTCCAGCAGTTGCACTCCTAGCTCTGTGTATTTATTTGCACAAGGTCATGGAGTATTTTAGTTTTGTACTGATGCGACATCCAGGAAGTCAGACGCAGCTGTGCTTTGTGCACGAGTTCTTCAGACTACGTGTTGTCTGCAGAGTATTAAGCAACACATGCAAAGCAGTATATTTCATAATGTCTGACAGCAGCTTGGGCTACATTTGGGTCATTGAGACACTTTCTTTGAAAGCTATATATTTGTATATATTATCAAAATAACATTCCAGGAAATGTAGTAGGTTCCATAGCTTTATCTTATCTTAAGCTTTGCTCACATCTTCATTGAAGGCTTCATTTGGGCCCTCATCACAGATTGTCACTTTTATAGACTTAGAGAAAAAAAACAACAACTTTGAAGCTGTTTCTGCTCAAGTAGGATGGGTATTGTCATAGCAGTGGGAGAATCGACTCCCACTCTACAGGGTGGGTCTGGTAGGAGATGGTAGGGGTCTAAGTGGCAAGAGCAAGGCTTCAAGGAGCAGCTTTACTCTGTAATACAGTGGGGAAGTTGTGCTGGGTTTCTTAATATCTTTATCTCGTCAGATCATGAGTAGAGGTAGGGGTATCATTATAATCTCTTTGATGGATAAGCTTATACAAGTGGACTGATCTCTTTTTACAGGTGACATCTGGAGGTACCGAAAGCATCTTGATGGCCTGCAAAGCATATAGAGATCTAGCATATGAAAGAGGAATCAAGTATCCTGAAATGTATGTTCGACTATAAGGAAACACAAGTTTTTCCTGGCAGTTTATAACTTTTCAAAAAAAAAAAAATACTTTCCACAATAAAAAAAAAAAAAAAAAAAGCTGTATATATAAATGGATTGCATTATGGTCTGCAATGCATTATGTACATTCTTCTTATAAATATGTATGGTCTGCGCATTAATCTACATTATTACTACATCACAGACATTCACTAGACCTGTTTAAAAGCAAAATAGATTCAATCACAGGGGGAATCTACAATTGGTTTTACCCTATCCCTTTTTCCCATCCCTTGGTTGAATTTGAAGGACTTGTCATTTTTCAATCACATAAGTTAAGTAACTAGAAATCTGCATAAAAAAACAGAATTTTTTGGCATACGCTCAATTTTGTAGCCAAATGTGACTTTTTGTGCCCCAGTTAACACTTTTCACAATGTGGGCAGGTGGTTGAGGCTCAGCCAGAGTACAGAGAGTGTAGAGACCTGGCACATGACTATAGAACTACAATGGCGGACAGTCCATGTGCAAGAGTGACACTGATTTTTGTGATTATTGTAAATCTATGTTTACTACTTGTTTTTCTGTATGTTTGGCCATATGTTATTAACCCTACTGAATGGTTATCTTGTAGTGTTGCTCCAGTAAGTGTCCATGCAGCATTTGATAAAGCTGCTCATTATTTTGGAATGAAGATGGTACACATTCCTCTGGAAAAGAAAACCATGAGAGTGGATGTGAAGGTATTTACTAATTTTCAGTATGGTTTTGATTATTTACAGATCTCCTACTATGTTGTGTCTGCAGCTCCAATGCATTTTGACTACATACTCTGCTTAGTCTGGCCATGTAGCCAGTATATGTAACTGCGCAGGTGGAAGGGAGTATGCCTGCAGGATTAGATTAACCAGGGGTGGTTTGTAGTCTGCATAAATAAGATGTCTTACATAGAAGCTGTAGTCACAAACCGGTGAGTAATTTTTAAAGTGTACTGGCTTCATTTTATGGTTCAGCTGTGTTGTGTGCAGTAACAATATTTTTGGTCATTATGACTTATTTTGAACTATGTAGCAATTTCCCCCTATGTATGCCATTCCTGTATGAGCTTGTAAGTGGAGAATAGCCCAAGGACCATGCTGGACATACACAAAGAAGTACTGACTTGTAGTGATGAGAATAAAGTACTTTGGTTGTGATAGAAAGTTTCTATTGATCTCTAGCATCAGCCTTCGGCAAGCTTCACATGGTCAGTAGTTTGTGTCTGTATTTTATGAGCCAAAATCAGAAATTGATCCTACACAGAGAAAAAGTATAATGTGAACATTTGCATAACTATATGTAACTTTTTTGAAAATTTCCACTTTCAGGGTTTCAGTCAAATAGTCTAAAATATAAATATCGGTCAATTGGCTCATCATGACCATAGTGGTACATATGTGTTCCTGTAATTTCAAGTCTTCCTCTATCCACAGGACAGGGAATGACTATTTGATTGGTGAGGATCCAAGGGCCCTGTTTACCCCATATGAATGGAACATGTACTGTGTTTCTCCTCTTGTCTCTATCGGACTGCCATGGAGAAGCCCAACAAAAAAAATCTTCAGCAGTCTCATAGAGGTGAGTAGAGCGCAATGCATGTGCGCAACCTGACACTTATTCCTGGTCGAACTCCCACCAATCAAACTGATATCCTCTTCCCACAGATCAGGGATTAACTTGAAATTACTGAAATACCACATTAAAATTGTGAGCCCTATTTTGGTAAAATCCAAAGAGTGCTCCTTCCGTTGGAATACCATATCATATATATATATATATTTGTTAGTTGTCTGATGACATAAAACGTCCTTTGGTTATTTTATGAAGGTAAATCTTATTATTGTATCTGTCATTCTGAATGCTACTCCATTGGCCGGATTACAGATTCCTTCCCTTCTCTGTTGGTGGCGTCATGAAGGGTCTGGTAGACTAGTTTAGTTTACTGTCTTGGTCTTTGCATCAGTCATGATGGAGCAGGGGACTTTCTTTGCAAAATCAACCAAAGAATTTTTTATATTTCCATACAACCCCTTTAAAGGGAATCTGTCAGGGCAATTTGGGACACTAAACCACCCACACGTCCATATGGACCTGGGGTTTAGTGTCCCAAATCACCTTGTTATAACGCAATTCATGGCCACATTAAAAATAAAAAAGCTTTATACTCACCCTGTCGCTGTACTCCCCGCGCCTGCGCAGTTCTTCAATGAAGCCAGGGGAGTACACCTCGGCTTCAGTGCGCATGCCCCGCAATTACATAGTGAAGCCAGGGTGTCCATCTTTGACTTCACTGAAGAACAGCGCAGGCGCCCGGAGGCGTGCCTCATGAATAAGCCGGACCGCTTTCACCAAACCGCATCGATCTGACCCTTATCTAGGTAAGTATAAAGGTTTTTATTTTTAATGTGCCTGCGGATTGCGTTACAACAGGGCGATCTGGGACACTAAACCCCAAGTCTATAAGGACTTGTGGGTGGTTTAGTGTCCCAGATTGACCAGACACATTCCTTTTAATGAAAAGGTGTCACCAAGTCAAGATGGTAAGTTTACATAGTGATTTTATCCTTGAAATTATGTATAAGCGGAATATTCTTGACACTCTACAAAATAGATTACCTCTGCAATGATTTCACCCATGTGTGTTCATTTTTATTAAAGGCTATGAGAAGAGCAATCTCTAAAAACACAGCCATGCTAGTTTGTTCTGCCCCTCAGTTTCCTCATGGTATTATTGATCCTATAGAAGAGGTAGCTAAGGTAAGTGCTCCTGCTTCATCTACACAAACTATTTCTTAATGTCATAATATGTTCCATACATTTCCTGCATTGGTGCTGAACTACTGTAAATATTAAAGGGGTTTTCCAGGCTAAATAATTCATTCTTTACTTGGGACTTGATATTGCCGCTCTGCCCAGTCGGCGATGAATGTGATATCTCATGGTCTGTGAAACAGTAGTGGCACTCATGGAGAGCTGTGGTCACTTTCAAACCGCTGATCCACTGGGGTCCTGACTGTCAGACCCCCATAGATCTTCAGTTGACCAATCCTATGGATAGGTAATCAGATAAGTCCAGAAAACCCCTTTTAACAAATAGAAATATACCTGTACATCATTGGTCGTAATGGATTGCATGAAGATAGGTCAGGAACTATGTACTCTCCATACAGTGCAGGAGGCCGCTGCATAACACAGCCAGAACCCGCTGCGAACAGCCACAAGTGATGCCAGCATGCTCTTTAGAGATTGTGGTTAAATACAATTGTGGCATCAAAACAGGGTAGACTCTGTAGACACCTCCATATTGTAACGATTATCGCCTCCTGAACTTTCAACTGACGAAAATAATCTGTTGCCATGACAGCGGGTAGCCTATTAAAACCTAAACCTGTCCTCACTATTGATCTATTACATCCCTAGATTATATACAAAAATAAACCCTTTCAAAAATGCCTTCATTTTTAAAATATAAAAATATTTATCCCTTAAGGGGAACGACACTTCCGCTGTTTTTCGATTCTTCCCCTAAAAAGAGTAAAAGTCACATATTCCCTGATATTGTATCAATAAACCTATATGCTGTCTCTCCTAAAAAGCAAAAGTCAGAATATCCCAACACAAAGAACATTTTGTATTTTGGAAAATTTTATTTATTTAATTTTTAAAAAAGGTATTACAACATGAAAAACAGCTAATAAATTTAGTATTGCCGTGTTCCTACTGATGTGCAGAATATAGGTAACAACTCTTTTAATAAATGCTGTAAAAATTAAACCCATAAGAAATTGGCATAAATGCATGTTTTTTTGTCTTAATTCCAATTCCACCTAATTTTGAATTTTTTTTTCCCAGCTTCCTAGTACATTGCACAGTCATTAAATTGTCGAGAAAAAAAATAATTAATCATGCAACTCTAAAGTGTCGTTTTTTGTTTTTTTTTTTTTTTCCTTTAGCTGGCATTGAAATACAAGATCCCATTTCATGTGGATGCCTGTTTGGGTGGATTCCTCATTGTGTTCATGGAGAAAGCTGGTTTCCCTCTTCCACCTTTTGACTTTAGGGTTAAAGGAGTGACCAGCATCTCAGCAGATACTCATAAGGTATGATAACCAAATAAAAATGTGTAACTTAAGTGTGCAGGTCTTCCTTGGTAAAATAGTGTAAAGAATCACTGCTGATCATATTTGTTCAAATATATTTATGCTCACACTGCTGAATATGATTTGGATTCGACCTCTAAATCGGCTCTGAATTCTGCTTCCTAGTCATTTAAATGGGAGGCAGATGGATTCTGAGGCAGATTCCATGACGGAATTTGGTCAAGCGGGAAAAATTCAGCTTCACATTCCTTAAAATGAATTTATCAGCTGGAAAAATTCCACTGTGTGAATATACCAAGACTCATTGGTTCCATAAATGGGGTTCGTTGGCCTCCGAGTGTTACCACTATTTTACCGGTTCGCCTTTCCGTTGTTCTGGACCTCTGACCGACCAGAATATCAGAGAGGTGACGTTAGTGTAATCTTAGCATAAAATATATTAAGTGTTACTTATATGACTTGTTTCTGTGAACTTCCTTCGCACTATTGACCCCTCTTTACAGCACTATATAGCGGGTGGGCAGAGCCCTCTTAACATACCTGGGGTGATGGTCGTGAAGGTTGCTCGGTCGAGAGAACCACTTTTTACCACCCCAAGTGCTTTGATTGCACATGCTCAGGAGGAGTTGGCTTCATGTGCTATACTAAGACCTCTCTGCACTGATTGGCTCTTGCATCCAATATGGAGATCACTAAAGCTGTCACTAGGCTGGGGAGTATTCAATGCAGAGAGGTCATGGCATTACACATAATGGACACTCGGCATCATGGGAGTGGAATTAAAGCATAACTTTCTCAGTAGTACAACCCCAAATTTTATTTACACACCTGTTATCAGGCTTTCTTTAAGTAACTGTGTATATTTTACTTAATGGTTTTCTCTTCTGCTGCCTTTCCAGTATGGCTATGCTCCTAAAGGGTCTTCAGTGATACTGTACAGCCATAAGGACTACAGGCATTATCAGTTCTTTGTTACTTCAGACTGGCCAGGTGGACTCTATGCTTCTCCATCTATAGCTGGCTCTCGACCTGGTGGGATTGTAGCTGCTTGTTGGGCAACAATGATGCACATGGGAATAGATGGCTATATTGAAGCAACCAAGAACATTATTTCTACTGCACGATTCATTGTAAAAGAGTATGTTAATTTTGTTTGTACATATGTTTTATCATTTTAGTTACATGCCTACATTTATTATTTATATATTATAATCATAATTTAGATTTATTTATTTTGGTTAATGAATATGTAGTCGTATTATTATTATTAATAATAATAATAGTTAATAATTATTATTATTCTAGCCCTTAAAGGGAACCAGTCAGGTTGACATGGCAGGACTTTGTGGACCGGTGGTTTAGTGTCCCATAAAGAATTGTAGCAATGCTAGCCTTGCCCACATTAAAGAGGACCTTTCATGTCCTCTATGATGTGGCATATTCTACAAAGCTGACTGTTACCCAGATCGCTGCACTTGCAGAGGGGCCAACCTTACAGCTCAATGTCATCACTGGGAAGTGAGGAAATGATCCCCTGATAATACTGTTCTATAGATGTGTACTGTAAAGGGGGCGATACTCAGCACCCAGTGATGATGCTGAGCTGTGAGGCCAGCCCCTCTAACAGTGCGGCGATATCGGTAGCCAAAATGAACGGCAGTTATATTTCTGGCACATACCTGCACTGAATTCAGCACACTTTCAGCTTGGCTATAATATGCCACATTGTAAAGGACGTGTTTATATATACCTAGTGATGAGTCACGTCAGACTTATCTTTGCTGCTTCAAGGGCCTGCACTGTTCTTACACACGTGGACAAAATTGTTGGTATCCTTGGTTTGATGAAAGAAAAACCCACAATGGTCACAGAAATAACTTGAATCTGATAAAAGTAATAATATATAAAAAGTCTAATGAAAATGAACAAATGAAAGTCAGACATTGCTGCTCAACCATGCTTCAACAGAACTTTTTAAAAAAGAAAACTCATGAAACAGGCCTGGACAGAAATGATGGTCCCTTAACTTAATATTTTGTTGCACAACCTTTTGAGGCAATCTCTGCAATCAAATGATTCCTGTAACTGTCAATGAGACTTCTGCACCTCTCAACAGGTACTTTGGCCACTCCTCATGAGCAATCTGCTCCAGTTGTCTCGGGTTTGAAGGGTGCCTTATCCAGACGGCATGTTTCAACTCCTTCCAAAGATGCTCAATAGGATGTAGGTCAGGGCTCATAGAAGGCCACTTCAGAATAGTCCAATGTTTTCCTCTTAGCCATTCTTGGGTGTTTTTAGCTGTGTGTTTTGGGTCATTATCCTGTTGCAAGACCCATGACCTGCGACTGAGACCAAGCTTTCTGACACTGGGCAGCACATTTCTCTCTAGAATCCCTTGATAGTCTTGAGATTTCATTGTACCCTTCACAGATTCAAGACACCCTGTGCCAGATGCAGCAAAGCAGCCCCAGAACATAAGAGAGCCTCCTCCCTGTGTTCTTTTCAAGATATGCTTCATTTTTCCATCTGTGAACATATAGCTGATGTGCCTTGCCAAAAATTTCCATTTTTGTCTCATCTGTCCATAGGACATTCTCCCAGAAGCTTTGTGGCTTGTCAACATGTAGTTTGGCAAATTCCAGTTTTATCAGATTCAAGTTATTTCTGTGACCATTGTGGTTTTTATTTCATTAAACGAGGGGTACCAACAATTTTGTCCATGTGTGTAAGTGATGCCTGGGATGTACACTCCAGCTTCACTGCACATGTACCCTGAAACCAAGTTGTACTCCATTGCCTTTACTGAAGAATTGCATCGGCGCCAGAATTCCAAGAGCCAGGTGAGTATTAAGGTTTGCCTGCTTTCAATGCCATCCATGCCCCCCAAAAAAACAATTTGGGACACTAAACACTCTGCCCATAAGGACTTGAGGGCGGTTGTGTCACCAAATGAACCTGACAAGTTCCCTTTTAAAGGGAGTTTGTCACCAGTACAGTCCCCATTGAACTATAAGCACAGTCAGATAGCTAGGGTTTACATGAATAAAACACTTTTTTTTCTAGTTCCCAAATGGTGCATTCATTATGGAGAGATTGTTTTTTCTGATATACTAATAATCTGCTTGGTGTGACAAGGGAATCGCACCAAAGAGTTATGCTTTACTGTACCCAGTCCCTCCCTCCATCCCTGCAATGAGTGACATGTACACTGTCTGGCCTGGTCAGCCATAGCTGAGAGAGCGCTCATTGGTGCAACAAGGACTTCACTGTTGTTCTCATCACACCAAACAACTCATCAGCATATCAGAGGAAAAAGCCAATATTTTGGCAACATTGGCACATGTCGGGAAATAGAAAAAAAAGCTTTTTATTGCTTTCTGTTCCATTTCTTTGGATGCATTGTGACAAAAGAACAGGCCTTTTGTTTTTTTTATTTATTTTTTTTAGGATATTGTTTGGGATAAATACTGTATTCTTTATATGGTATTGGTCGTTACAGATGTGTCAATAACAAATATGCCTACTTTATTAAAAAAAAAAAAAAAAATGAATTAAATTAAAAGAAAAAACATATTGCCATGATTTAGTCCCTGTATGGCTTGTTGGTATAATATATGGCAATACTTCTGTATTTACGTGTATTATACTGTGGAGCCTTAGGATGATGTGGGGGCCTCTTCATTGGACCGTGATGATGCATCTGCATCCTGCCATTGCATTGTATGAGTGCTGATGCTTACAGACCCCTTAGATGCCACAGTGACTAATGACTCCAACATCTAAGGAGCTAAAAGGGCCCATTATAAGACCGTAAATGGCAAGAGTTCTCTGACACATTTCATGCTGAATGGGACAGACTAATCTACAATGTACAGTATGTAAAAATATGCAGTCTGCAGAAGAAAAGACAGTGGCAAGCTTCAATAAAGACATGCTTGCTTTTATATCAGCATGTATACAACGAGTTGTTTGACCCAGGTGATTGAATCACTTTTTTTTGCAAAATTGGTTTTGATTTTACATTGAGTATGGCCGCACATGGTCTTCTGAGAAATGTATGTGATGTAAATGTGCAAATAGCGTATCTTCACTGTATACCAACATGGATTCTGCAGAATAATTCATGACTACACTGCCCTCTAGAGTGATAAAGCATAAATTCCTGCTGGTTGGGTAAATCATTAGCAAGTCCCTTTGCCTGGTTCTTGGTAAAAGGACAGTTTTCCTGTCTGGTCTGCATGTCCATGAGTTTATTTATTGTTGTACCATGTTAACTAAGTGCTAGCTTTATATAATATAATTTTCTCAATCTCTAAATTTTTTTTTTTTTTTTTTTTTTTTGCATTTACTCAAGGTTGCAGAAAATGAAAGAAATCTTTATTTTTGGGAATCCTGAGGTTTCCGTGATAGCACTTGGTTCAGACTTTTTTGATATCTATCGCTTGTCCAACGCTTTGACAGCAAAAGGCTGGAATCTGAACACACTCCAATTTCCATCAAGGTAAATGATTTAGTAAAAGTGCAGAGCTAAAAAAAAAAAATAATATTTGTATTATAAAATCTAAGCTCTTGTCCCCATCGGGTACATTTTGAAAGGAGTCGTCGCTTTCAGACCATTACAATCTGTATTCTGCGGCATTGTTTTGCGGTATACAGTAAATCTTTTCAAAAGAAGCATTCTCTGTAATGTACCTCTATAGGGTACAGTATGAAGGTCACAGGATCAGGAGCTAAGCCTATGCCATCGTCAACAGTTGTCACCATATGATACATGCCAATAGAATAGTAACAGGCTGGCAAAAAATAGATTTAAAAAAAAAAAATTCCAAATAAAAGCCTAAAAATAGTCATTTTTACATATTATACTTTACTTTTTAAAGGAATCTTTGAACAATTGACCTATATTTAGGATCTGTCATCAACGTCTGATCGATGGAGACCCTCCACAGATCAGCTATTGTAAGAGACCACAGTGACTGGGAGAGTGCTGGGGCATCTTAACTGCAAACCAACACGGCATAGGGAATGTGCTTGTTATTGCATGTCAGTTCCTAGTAAATTTGGTATATGTCACCATATACCACACTCCAAAAAAAATAAAAAATTGCTACCTTCCGACAAATAAGAGAGAACCAGATTAAAAAGTAATATGATCCCTAAAATGATACCAAAGAAAGGTATATCTAAAAAGGCTATCCTACAGCTCCTTAGATAGAAACATGAAAAAGTTATGGCCTTCAGAATATAACACAAATACTAATATATATATTTTTATTTTTTTTAAAAAGTGGGGGAGAAAAATTAAAAAAAATATTAAAAATACACTTTATTCTGCAAGTCCGTACAATTACAGCAATAATACCATAAATGTTACAAGAACTATTAGTGGTGAGCCAACTCATGTAAAACCCCTAGTATTGTATAAATACAGCGTGTGTGAGAGTAGATGGATACATACATAGATACATACATAGATAGACATCCTTATGTAAGTTACGAAATGTGTATAATTAATTGGATTTTAATATGCTATCCCCTATTATGTAACATACAATTTTTTTTTTCTTTCCCCACCAACAGTATTCATATATGTCTCACATTGCTGCACACAAAACCTGGAGTAGCACAACTCTTTGTTCAGGACATCCGAGATTCTTTGTCAGTAATAATGGAAGATCCCAGCGCCAAAACCACCGGAGTGGTAATTTTTGATTTTTACTTAAATATTGCATTATCTTTACATAAAATCAATGTCATACATAATAAAATATGATAAAATAATGCTAAGACTAACCCTACTAGAGCTCTATAATAAGCCACCTGGGGTCTCCCCAATAAGAGCAAGGTAGTATTTTACATCACACGATAGTCTGATAGGAAGGTGATCGCCATGTAACATTTTAAAGGGAATGTATCACCAATTTTTTTTATTTGCACTCGTTGACAAAAAGAAAAAAAACACCCAGATAGAAATGCTGAATTGCTCCAAAACTTTTCATGCACTTATGTTGCAGGCTGATAAGTAAATGGGTATGTGTGGTCTGAATAGACACTGGTTATTTTCACATGAGAACATAAAAGGGCTTCCCCATTCCCCCACCCTGCATTGTTGGTGGTACCTTTGCTATGCTTCTATCTTCTTAGGGTGGGTTCACGCTTGTGGCGACACTCTGTCCGCCGCAAATCCGACCTAAATGTCGGAAAATTGGATAGGGAAAGGTTTGCGACGCTTTGCTTAAAACCCATTCACTTGAATGGGTTTTTAAAGCAATGTGCGGGCCTGCGCTTACACCCTCTGTGCCCGACGAAAAAAAACTGCTTCTCGGCACAAAGTCCTGCATGTCCGACTTTCTTTGAGGGAAAAAAAAACGGCTTCGCGGGGCAGAGGATGTAAACTCACACCTGCGCATTGCTTTAAAAACCCATTCAAGTGAATGGGGTTTTAAGCAAAGCGTCGCAAACCTTTCCGTATCCAGTGCCTATCCAGTTTTCCGACATTTAGGTCGGATTCGCGGCGGACGGCGTGCCGGCGCAAATGTGAACCCACCCTTAGCAGAAGGAAATTTGGTCTCACTTTGCCCATTATGTGTCTGTCCATAGACAGCCAGCCACAATCTCCTTTGTTTGCATTGGTGTTGTGAATGAGAAACCTTAACTGCTACTAACAGGAACAATATAGTCTTTAGTGACAATTCCAGGTTCTGTTTGGGATCCAGCAACTGTTGGATTTGAGTATGGAATCCTTGTGGTGAAAGCTTCAGTCCTACCCCAACTGCTGGTGTGATATTCTGGGGAGTTACCGCATATGACAGGCGGTCACCACTAGTAGTGATACAAGGGACACTGTATGTGCAGGACAGTCAGGGCTTCCAACCGACATTTGCAACAGGATATGCATTTAAGGGACCAGCTAGGATTACAGCTTTGGCAACCTACGAGTGTGCAGGATTTACAGGTCCAGCTGCAATATGTATGTGGAAATGTGCCGGAAGATACCATACAAAACCAGTACATTTGTCATCATTACATTTTCACATATAAAGTTTCGAGTCTGACTTTTTTTTTTTTTTTTTTTTGTCAGAGTGTGTTAAAACGAGTGAAATATAAACTTTTTTTTCCCCACAGTTTAGGGGATAAGTGTCAGATAACTGTAGAATCTAACCACTGGGCCCCCCGGTTGTCAGAACGGAGGCACAAAAGTTCCCCATGCATGCCTCATACATGTGAATGAAATGCAAGTCCAGTCCATGACCTGTGCTTCATTCACTGCTATGGGGCTTCAGGATGTGCAAGTGATATGCTTTACAGCAATCTCTTGGCCATGGCAGTAATAGACTGGACCTGTCTCATTGCGGTTTATTTTATCTGGGGGGGGTAGGTAAGCTGTGACATCATTAATTGTCAGTAGTGGATACAGTGATAGGTCAGTCATGTAAATCAGTGCTGCAAAGAATACCCTTACCGAATTAGCAAGCAGCAGTATGTTAGGCTTAGTGGTCAGAGTGAATATTGTACTTTATTTTTAAAAGTATAGATAGTGACATTGAAAATAAAATAATTTAAAAAAAATTCAAACATTTTTAAATATGTTTAATATAAATCTTGCAGTTTCTGTTGATGCATTTCCTTTAATAGAAAAAATGAAATCTGTAAACTGGAAATCTTAATTTTTTTTTTCCTTTTTGTCTCTTAAGGGTGCAATATATGGGATGGCCCAGACTATTCCTGATAGGTCTTTGGTCACTGAAATTTCCAAAGCCTTCCTGGACTGCTTGTATCTCACAGAATTGCCATCCAGTACCAATGGCTCACCTGGACACCACTAGACACAACTACTTTCTTTTAGGCGGTACTATTTAGAATGGATCCACAGGGCAGCAAAATCTCAGACTGCTTTTTATTACTTTTTACTTTTGATTAACTTTTAAGGGTGTGTGGATTTTTTATATTTGATATGCCCAATGAGTATGGTACTTTGTTGCCTAGAAATATTTTCCCCTTTCCTCAAGAGTGCAAACTGTGAGTAATTTATGTACCTTGTAAGTTCTGAGAATTGTTGGTAGAAATGTGTTGATCTTTGAATATCCTCTGTCTCTGATAGGTTTATGTTCCTATCTGCATGTTCATACTTAAAATCATGGCTATTTCATACAGATGTGATGTCTGGACTCAATGATACACAAACTACTAAAAATCCAATGCAGAGGTAGATAAGGACATGATGTGTTACCATCCTTCTCTGCTTCAGGATAAACATTGGTGGCATGTTAATGGAATATGTCATTCATGCCCAGTTAAAGTGGGTTCGACCAAAGTGACCATCCAGATCACTAGGACAAAGCTGTAGCAACACTAGGAAGTACAGCGCAGGTCCAATTTATAGGTACAGTAGTGTGGCGCTTTGGTAACAGTAATTCAAAGTAACACTATTAGCGATTTTTTGATGTGTAGCACAAAGGATCCTAGACCCTAAACACAAATGACCAGATCTAGTTGGTAATACATGGACATATAACGGCCACTGTTATAGATAGGATAAAGCAACATATGCTAAGTATATAGCCTATGATAACAAACTATTTACGAGAATGGAGATCAGTTTTATAGTCTATAAAATTTTACTCTGGGAACAGTATATATGCACAGGTGCCAATTAACATTCCATATATAGCCATGTTTTAAGCTGTCCATGGACCTTCTAATAGCCATTTAATATTCCTCCTAACTTCCTGATACACATGTAGTCGTATGTCCGTTGAGGGTACTTGTGTTGTATTTTAATGGAGATAAGCCACAACCACGTGTCTCAACTTTATCTTTAACAAGCATTGGCTACAACTGACTAAACATGAATTTGCCAGTTGTTGCCAACAACAATAACAGGTTTGGCCAATGTTGGTCTAATGTGTATACCTAGCTTTAGTTGTTAAAGAACAGAATTTATTTTCTTTAATGTCTGAGCTTTTCTTGTTTCATCTGTTTCTCGATGTACAAGATAATGACAGGTATGGTGTTCAGCACATGAATGTAACTATAGGGGTGAATAATTGGTAGTTGTACCTGAGAATGCAAAACACTTCTGCTATATAAGATAACCAAGACTATTCTTGGAACCATAGAAAGGCCTCCACAGCATAGGATCACTTCTGTCAGAACTGCCTACCAACTGAGCCTCTCCAACCCCTTGGGACAGACGTCTTACCAGTGAGAAACACCTTATAGACTGTCCACTAGTGCACCTAAAGCTGGCCATACACATTAGATCAATGATTCCCAATAAGGGTGCCGCAGCAGCCTGGGGAGCCTTGGAAACCCTTCCAGGGGCTATGACACTCTAGGTGGGAAGATGACTTCTTGCAACATTATCTGTGTCTTTTGGTATAAAGTATCTTGTAGGGGTTCCCCTAGGATTTTTATCCTTAAGGGGTACCTTGAGTCTGAAACAGTTGGGAAACACTGCATTAGATTATGGCTAATCCCAGCCAATTATTGTTTATGTAAATGCCTTAACTAAACCACACCCCATGGTAGGGAATGCTGATGGTGGGATTCATTGTACAATCTCATCATCAATCTAATGTGTATAACTGGCTTTAGGGTATGCTCCTATGTACCTGCTATTGAAAAATAAATATATTTAATTTTATTTCTGAGGCCTATGAATGACCTATATATATCAACCTCCCCACCATCAATGCCATACTGGGGTGTGGGAAAAAAATGCAGCAAAGAATGACTGCTTTCAGAAATAGAAGTGTTTTATAGTTTTATTTTTTGTTAATTAATTAAAAAAAAAGCAAAGTGAATGAACAAAAGAGAAATCTAAATTCCATCGATATTTGGTGTGAGCGCCCTATGCCTTCTAAACGGCATCAATTGTTTTAGGTACACTTGTACTCTGTTTTTAAAGGAGCTCAGCATGGAGGTTGTTCCAAAGATCTTCTATGGATGTAGTCTTGCTCCAGTCCTTCTGTCTCTTCATGTAATCACAGACAGACTGGATGATGATGAGATCAGGACTCTGTGGGGGCCATATCATCGCTTCCAGGACTCCTTCTCCAAAGGGTGGTCACACCAAATATTGATGGGATTTAGATTTCTCTTTTGTTCATTTACTTTGCATTCCGTTAATTGACAGAAATAAACTATTAACCCTTCTCTTTCTGAAAGCATTCTTTGCAGCATTTTATTCCAGCATATCTTCTTAAAACTTTTGCACAGTACTGTATGTCAGTCGTAGTAGTACAGAAAGCTTGTATCATGTATAAATGTGCTATTTGGTGTAATTTCATTCACTACGTACGTTATTATAAAAATTGTAGCGTGACTGGCTCTAGTGCACGATGTCTGCGTGGCCAGAGTTCTTGGATGATGCTACATTTGTTTACATGGGCAGTAGATTTCTGAAGGGGCGTTGGCATAGTTTTAATATTGGTAATTTAGTACAGGCAATAATCTTATCACTATTGTTAATACCCATACAGTTTGCACTTGTCTCCAGTACATTGCCCTGTTTGCACATGGTGATGTACTGTTGTCATCCTAAAGTATATAGCATATAGTATGTGATCACCAAACAATTTAATCAATTTTCTTGATTTTTGGTTCTTGCACATGAATGGAGTTGCCACATGAAGTGTGGCACACCACCACAATGTACAAGACCGGGTCCACTGGTTCTTACACTTAGTGTACCTAAACTTTGTACCAATTTATGATATTCTGTCAGCATTTTAGGCCATTACTAAATTAAGTAATATACTTTGACCGATTTTGACACTTTTTTGTGAAATCCTGTGCTGAAATCTTTGTCCCCTTTTTTCTCTATTAGCTCTAGAAATCCTTACTTTATATGTATATAAAGCTCCCATGTCCAGAATGTTGTCCACTAGTGAGAAGTCTGAAAATAATACATGAACTCCTGTAATCCTGGTAGTATATTAAAGTTAAGAATGACATTCGACAACAGAAGAACGGTTCCATGATTTATAATACCTCAGGTATAGATGTTTTGGCCCTCTCAAAAAGGGGGCATATTGATCAGCAAATCACAGAAAATAATGGAGGTACAACAGCCAGTCTACCTACATTAGTTACATCATAGGGCATGCAATAAGGATTTTTTTCAGGCATAATTGAAGCCATCACTGGGTAACAGACCAGTGTATTCTTCCATGTTTGTTTCATTAATAGAAGATATTTGTGTAAATGCCTTTTGAGTTACTGTCTTTAAGCAGATGTAACGTATATATTGTAATGTGTGTTTTCTACACAGAGCACTGTGACTTACAGATCAGGTAGCTATTGACCGAATGCTTGTACAGCTATCGGCTAGTCCAGCAGCCCCCTTACCCTATATGCATTCTGTGCTTGACCTAGGGAGCATGTGTTTTCAATGAGGAGAGGGGACTGGTGGTGACTTGTCTCCTCTGAGAACAAAAGAATTGGGCTTCTTGAAATCCATGGCTGTGGGGTCGGTAGGCCAAATCACTAACACAGACCAGTCTGGTATATGGCTGACAGCCATGGTCAGAAATAAACAGTAAGGCTTCTATGATTTATAAGAATATCACTTATTATATATTATTTAAAATCATCCTATTTTAAAGCTTCAATTGTAACATTTTTTTCTGACTACACCCAAAACTGGCCTTGTTTCCGACTCCACAAGTCTCACTCGACACAACAGCCCTGTTAAAAGCCAACTACCTGTTCCTTTTCTCCCCTGAAATATGCCAGCAGGTGAGTTGGGAAGTCCCAATAGATATAGGATGGTCGCCCAGTGCCAGGAAAGAAATGAAAGCTAGGCAAAACACACTGATAACTACTGTCAATGTGTGGAATTTAGTAGATTTCTTATAGAAAGCTTCTAATGCTAAAACCACCTCTTTAAGTGCATGTTGTTTGTCTTAATACCATTGACTGCTATAGAAATTGCTGCTCAGCTAGTTGGCCTGCCACTTGAGACGTCGCATGTTAACTTTTACCCAACAGTTAAGATTCAGCACAGATGCACTTGTTAGTAAATAGGCATCAAGGTGTGTATATCTCCGGACAAGCACAACCATTATGGGCGAGATCTGCAAAGTGGCATACACTTTAGCACAGCATGGATCATATCTTACATTAAAGATTCTGACACCATGCTCGCCTTGAGGTACATTTTCAAGCTGGACCTGCATGATCCTATGCATATGAAAGGTAAAAAAAAATAAAAAATCACTTGAAATGGGGAAATACACTTCCAAAATCCCATGTAGCAACGAAAGTGTTTTATTATGTAAACCCCAACATGTGAATATGATGTACCTCTAATGACCCTGGTATTGGTGTCTTTATCATGTTGACCTTGACTACAATGTCAGATGTGGTTTCCAATGGCATACATTGCTGTTTTTTGTCTTGCTTTGCTATAAGCCACTTATCTGTGTATAACCACTTATAATTTTATTACTAATTGTTTGTGTCATTTTGTTGGCAGCTTCATTCTAGGTTTCTAGCCATTCTGTTAACCATTTTTTTAATGCAATATATACTGTCTTTTTAAAATGCCATTATTTACAGCAATCGATCTATACGTGTAGAAATTGGCCAAGCTAAATGTCAAGTGCCTTTTATCACCTTGTAGGTGGCTGATTAATTCTAATGTAATACAATAATGGAATAAAATTCTTGAATTCATTACTGTAGTTGTTGTGATCATTTGTTATAATTTAATGCTTTTAAAATGGAAAAACCCAAGTACCAGGTCTCAAAAAACATGCCTAATATTTTACACCTACCAGGTACAAAGGTCAGGTCCTTCTCACCTGTAGGCAAAGCCCCTGCTGGATAGACAAGTTGTGCCAAAATTGGTATTTTGAGGGACTGTCCAGGCTTAAATTTTATTTTTTTTTTAATTAGGCCGGGGGAGGTGGGGAAAAAAAAACTGCCCCTGGTGTTCTCCCAGCGAGGTCTGGTCCTGCTGCTCGGCTGTCTTCTTGCAGTTGAATTCCTTGCCGGCTTTGACGTCCTGTGTCCCTTCTGCTGATTGTTAGTAAATAGACATCGGGGACAGGTGAGTTTTTTTTTTTCACCTTCTCCAGCGTAATTAAATACATTTTTAGCCTGGACTACTCCTTTAAGGGAGAAATCTCCATGTTTTATATAAAAAGCAATTGAAATTAGATGTAACACTATCTATAGCATGGGCAAAACATATGGTTTCTCAAGTAGCTGGTGTAAGGATTGACTATGCTCTGAGTCCTGTAGACCTTGGTGTCAACCACAGCTTTATCTGATAGACACACAAAAAAAAAAAAAATAGAATTTGATGTTGGGTTGAGGTCTTAAACCAGACTCGTCAGCTATTTGGCATACCTATTTTAGTAAAATGCTAGAACTATTCTGAGGCATCTTTTATTGGAACTCTGTTCTGCTGTTCCTCTATTGTTCCTTGTAGAAATGGATGAATAGACATACAGCTGGGTGTTACAGTAAAGGTCTCACCCTATTAATTTGGAAGTGTTCAGGAATAACTGCACAATATCATAAGGAATGTAATTTCACAGGAAGTAAGTGTAGGGAGTGATGGGGGCTTTTTAACTGTTTGCCAACCGCCCATTGAGTATATATGGACAGCGGCTGTTTCTCTGCAAGGACATACCTGCACATCCTTGCAGAGATGGCAGCTGCTTGAGGTTGTGCAGCCAGCTGTCAGCGAAAGCTAGACTTCCCACTGAATGCTCAGAGACAGTTTACCGCCTCTTTCTAATCGCTGTCTACATAGTGCTCAATAAGTATTGTGTGTACAGCTATAGGAGTCGCTAGATGGCAACCCCTTCCCCGAAAAAACGTATTAAATCTTAGCCGTGTAGTACAGGACCTACTAATAGGTAGTTAATGCATTTAGTCACAGGCCCGCCTAGTCATGTGATTGGCAGATTGACCTGCAAACGCGCACTCCAGCTGGAAGTCCCTTTTTCTATGCAAGTCTATCAGAGCCTGGATCTTACAGTCAGATGTACATAGAACTCTTTTCTTACTATATAAGGAAAGTCCTCCTTACTATGTTTCTACTGAAGGGCAAAGTCAATGGTATGCCAAGTAAAAACTTATTTAAAACCCTAAGAATAAAGCATCAAGTAATCTTGGTAATCCAATGATGAATATTATTCAGGCAGCAGAAAAATAAGGCATTTATTAAAGTTCTTCACATTAGATAAATAGTACATAATGTTCACTATAAAATATTTAGAAATACTGTTATACATTGAGATAAGGACTTTTTTTTTTCTCCATCCTGTACATGAGATGGTTCAATTCAGAAACACTAACATGGCAGTACAATAGCACACAGCATTATCTGAGTGCCTGGGATAAGAGGTTTTGACCATTAACAATTGTAAGGAATTGCTACTGTTAAGAAAGATACAAGAAAGGAATGAGCATTCCCATATTAACATCACTAACACACTAAGTCAATGACTATCTTTGGATATCATGATCCATGGCAGCGCTGCCACCTCTTATGACAGAGTGACTGCAACTTGTTCAATAAAGCTGGCCAAATTAATGTCCCTTTCGGAAAGACCTCCACATTCGTGAGTGCTCAGGGTGATGTGAACCTTAAACACAGAACAATTATGTTAATTTCATCTTCGTGGCAATTTTTTTTTTTTAATAATTTTGTCTGACATCTTTATACTTTATGTAAGAACTAGAATTGATGTTGAACACTGAATATAATTAAAACTGGCTACACTTTTGCTATAATGTTTTAGTGCTCAGTGGTGTAAATAGCAGGGGAGCAGCTACCACAGGGAGCAGGACATTAGGGGGACCAGCAGGCCCCTGATTTTTTTTTATTGATTTTTTTTAAATAGGCCATTACCTGCTGGAGTAACACCAGCAAGTAAATGGCCGTATTTACTTACTGATCCCTGCTCCTGCTCACGGGCACCGGTGCTTCCCATTCTGAGGAGGTGACTGTGAGCTGGAGCGGGGTTTCAGTAAGTAAGGCCCCAGAGTATAATGATTGGAGGCCCAGGGAAGGTGAGGGAATAAACAATGTTACTTACCTCTCCTGTGTTCTGGCAGTCTTCGCCTCCTTGATGACATCCCAGACATCACGTGGGCCAGGCCGGCATTATTATGCGTTGCAATGCATGCCTGGCTCACGTGACGTCTGGTCCAACATTGAAGGCCAAAAGTAGCAGGGAGTGTGCTGGAACCAGGGAGGGGTAAGTAACATTGTTTGTATCCTCCCCCTGGGTCTCCGATCATTATACTCTGGGGTCTGAAAATGTTCACCTTGGGGCCCAGCCATTCCTAGTTACGCAACTGGTAGTGCTGGATAACAATTTGGAACTGCACAGGCTCAGGTACATTAAAGAACTGGAACAAGGCATTTTGGTGTCACTGCCTGCCATAAAATCAATTCAGAATGTTAGTGATTGGATTATAGGCAATGAAGGGGTTAAAGGTAATATATAGGTACATAATGATTAAAAAAAAAAAAAAAAAAGCTTTAAAAACTGATGTGCTGTTATATCAAATCACAGCCATAAAACAACTGAATCCTCTAGGGCTAGTACACTGCATTAAATTGTCATTACCTTGTTGTAGACGTTAAACCATTCTGGATGGTGATCTAATTTTTCAGCTTGTAATGCAACTCTGGTCATGAATCCAAAAGCCTACAAATAGGTGCATAATAGGGATAGATTACACACATTCTAATTTTATATCACTCTTGTTTATGGCTTATTACTCAGCAAGATTCATATTTCATAATCCTGATTGGTCGAATTAATTCAAATTCACTTTTTTGACATGTGGCAACATTTAACTTGACACTAATAACTTGTAGCGTAAAATCAAGATTACAGAACACAACAAAAGCCATTGAAAGTTGAGTTAAAGTTCTGAGCCACAGTGTAGTTAATATGCTGTATCGATGTAGTAATAATCCTAAATTGCATTGATAGAAGCATCAGAAATACAGTGCCCTTATTGCTTAGTTCCAGTTTACCCTATTAAAGTCCTTGAAGTGAAACTCTTTGCAAATAGCATCTCTGCCATCCAATTCATTCCAACCAACTGCCCTCAGGTTAGGCAGGAGCTGTTCTCGTTCCTCTCCACTGAGTCTGTGAGCCTTTCCTGCCTTTAAATACAAAAATAAAGAAATTTATTTAATGTAACTTGCCTTAAACATTACATTTATACTAGAATTTAGATGTTTGCAATTTAAGGAGATTGGAAGAATTTTTTTTTAGAGCAGTAAAACATAAGCCACAGTAAAATTAATAGGGCTATATACTTTTATCCAGTGATAAAGGTCAGTTAGCAAGGGTTACAAGTAGAGATGGGCAAGTTTGTTTGTACCAAGCTGGATTCAACCAAAATATTTCAAATTGTTCAGTATTTTATAAAACCTAACAAATGGCTACAGCTTTATCTGGGGTCTTTTCATAACACAGAGTATGATAGGTGGAGGCTGAGGGGAGAAGGAGAGAAGAAAAAAAAAAAAAAAAACTCCCTTAACTCTTTTGGGCCTCGTTGCGGCATCCTTCTTTGACTTTATCAGCATGGGCTCACCACTAAAGCCTATGATTCGGCTTCAGCAGTGACATGGGCACGACAAGCGTCATGACTCTCAGCTTTCCCATGTGACCGCTGGTGGCCCAATCACAGGCCTCAGTGGTAAGCCCCTGCCAATGATATCACATAAGAGCACTGAACACCCCAAAGAGGCGAGGGAAGGGGAGTATGAATGTTTAAAAAAAAAAAAAAAAAAAAAAAACTCCCTCCCTGTGCCTCCACCTATTATACTCTGGGGTCTGAAGAGACCTTTAGAGTATAATGTCACTTTTCACTTTGACATAACTTTGGCTGTGTTTGCCTCAGAGCTAGAAATTTGATAGATTGGTTCCTAGGAGCCCTGAGTGTGTTCTACACTATATGTTTTAAGTCAATTTAAGTTGTGATTCGTACCAAACTTGTTAAACCCGAAACTGTGACCCAAGCCTACCCAAACCTTGGGCGAACGCCCATTTCTAGTTATAAGATGCCCAATGCTGCACTGAAATATTATGGCATTAATAGTAAGTATTTGATGTGTATATATAAAAAAAAAAAAAAATTGGATTGTATACAAAAATTCCACTTGCAATAATATCCTAACACAAAAACATGTGACCTCTGCAGCCGATCACTGGCTTCAGTAGTGACCCACAAGAGCCAGTTATTTAGCTGAAATGGTCACGTGTGTTGCGAGGTCACCACCACTGCAGGAAGTGGAGCAACAGGTAATCAAGGTTTTGTTTTTGTTTTTTTTATATTTTTGCACACGATCCTCAGGCTAAATTCACATCTGCATCAGGGTCCCCATTCAAAGACGTCGCAGTGACTGTCAAAAATTGCTGCAAGATCAACTTTTTCATCTAGCAGCCTTAGTGTAAAAGAACAGACACCCAGTGGATCCGGGTATAGTCAATGAGGTCTGCAGGGTACTGTTTGTGTCTGCTATCGCAGAGGTCCACTTGGATGGACCAGAACATCGGACACAGCAACGCAGATGTGAACATAGCATGAGCAGATTAAATAAATATTATACTGAAATATTGTTCAGTTTCTAAAGTGATGAAACCTTTTATATGGAATTTTATGGCATGGATTGCATGCAATTGCTTATTTGTTCATATATCTTGTTTGTACAAGCTTTGCCCAGCAAATTAAAGTAAACAGGAAAAGGTTACACACGAGTACATTGTTCATTTTACTGTGAAGCTCAATGAAAGAGACGTCTCTGTAGCTTAGCAACCAGATGAGAAAATAGATACTGCTCCATCATTGCAATAAACGCTGGATACAATGACTGAGAGCTATGATTAAAGGAGAAAAACTGACTATACCATCACAGAGCCCATTACGCTAGACAATATTAAGCTATGACAGTGAAACTCATGTTTCATTTGTTTCTTCGGTTTTCCTAATGACACGTCACATAATATGACAGTCAAATGTGGCACATAAATCTGAGCAAATTTTTGGTCCTCATGTTTCTTGTTCAACAGAACAGATTTTGCTATGTAAAGCAAAATTCAAGGACCGTGAAAGGGGTTAGGTACAGCCAAGGCAAAGGTTACATGCCATCCAAAAAGATATAGGGCATGATCATACATGTGTGACTTGAAGGATTAAAGAGTTACTCTACAGGTTGTATTTTGGCTCTCCTGCTCCCAGGGCCATGATTCAGCTCCTGCCCCCTCCCCTATATAAATACCCCTGTGGTGGTGCCCACTTGACACGCAGCACATAGGGTACATGCCCCACTAGCCGCCTACTAAAGACCCTAAATTTCACATTTATTTTACCCATTTCAATGACAGTAGGTCAAATCTTTAGCAAATTCTCAACTAAACAGAGAATGATGTGGCTTTAAATAAAAAAAAAAAAAAATTCTAAAGTCTTCACTTGAATTGTACAAAGCATACTTTGGGTAAGGAATCGTGACAAAAACCTGCAACAGGCCACCAATGGCTCTCAATGTGACTAGTTTTCATGGGCAGGCATTGTTAATACATAAAAAAGAAAAGTTCTTGATAAGAATAAAGCTGTACTTTCTGCAGGTTATTTTAACCCTGCTAACTACATTGCTTCCAGTGTGCAGTCACCTCATTGACATTGCGGCGACTCCTTTCCATTCACAGCATTAAGACACAATTTCCTTCTAATAGTAGCCCCAGGTCAGTTTTTATAGCACCTTCCCCTTCCTTTCATCTAAATTACTCTTGCTCTTAAAGTGAATTTTTTTTTAATGAAGTTATTTTAAACAGAACTAGGCTTTTTGATCCAAAATATCAGGTGAGTGAGTGCATTAATAGCTGTAAGGTAAAATTTATCCGTTTTAGGCCGGTTGCAGACGACTGTGCTGTGGGTCAGTGTGCTCTCTGTGTATTTCACAGAGAGCACACTGATCCATTCTTTTCTATGGGCCCGTACACACGACCGTGATTTTCACAGTCCCGTGTGTGGGCCGACAGTCCGGGCCGCATCAGATAGAACAGGTCCTATTCCTGTCCTATTTTGCGGCCCGTGTTTCCGTGGCTCCTATTCCCAACATCCCCATGTACCCCGTGTGCAGCCCGTGCTTTTATTTAACGGCAGGCCGGATGTAACACGGTCATCTGCCAACCGGCCTTAAAGGCAGTCTATTGCCAGAACCCATCCCCACAGACAGTAGTGTCACCTAAATCAAATGGCGTTTTCTCCTTGTGAATTGTTGCCGAGATATTGCTGTTTTGGACAATGTGCAAATGAGCTCCTTGGAGCAATATGGACATTGTCGCTTACCTCTTTAGAACAACAGCAACATGCTCATTTGCATGTTGACAAAAATGATATCATCTTGGTAACTGAGGCACCAATTCACAAGGGATAAATACTGTTCGGTTAGGGTAATCTGAATCAATCCACGGGGTGGGTGCTGAGCTCTGACAGACTCTTTAAAGTTTGTGTAAATAAATTATTACATACCTTCTATAATCATAAATTGGAAAGGGCATGTTTGTAGATTTCCTCCACAAACACTCCGTAGTATGTGCAGCTCACATCCAGAAATTAGATTTAGTTATGTGCTCCCCTGCATGCACCGACCACTTCTCTGTTTTTCCAATAAACAGTCTTTCCTGTATGAACAGATTGTCACACTCACACTGTAACTATGGGAGTCAGATCAAGGCTCCAATAGAATTGCATTGTGAGTTTGACCACTTGTTCATACAGGAAACATTTTGCACACCAGAGGAGTAGAAGGGAGATTAATGCTCCAGACGGGAACATATAACTTTACAATAAAACTGTCAGTAACTTATTCAGTTTCACTACACAAAAGCTCATTTTCAAATGAGGGGGATAAATAACTATGATGCTAGATGTCCCGCTCCCAGCACGAAGTTCAAGCCGGTAAATCTGGTTAACACATGGATCGAGTTTCACAGGTGAAGCACGGTCGTGTGCTGCTACCCTTACAGCTGTTATCTACTGCTTTTCTGTCCAGGCAGTCAAGTCACCTAATTGCAATGCCTACATTTCTCTCCAAAATCACAAAGTGATGGATAGGGAATTCTCACGTAGAAAAAAAACGTGCAAACACTTCATAAATCCGATGTAATGGCGAAAAAGGCGCAAGAAAGGCGCAGCGCAAGAAAGGCGCAGCGCACACCAAATTCAGGTGCAAACACGTTGATAAATGTGCCCTATTGACTGTCACTACAACACAGTGGCACTGGTATTACTAAAGTTGACATACCCCTTTGTCTCCCCATTATAATACATTTACAGAACTTTCAGAGAAAGCTGGGAATACAGGACAATACATATCTATATAAACTGAAACCTTCATTAGTGTTCTGCGAGGACTGTTTCAAGGCTTCCTGTTTTCCTACTGAATATAGCCTACAACTTTAGATGTGGCTACCACATGTGATTTTCATCTTCATTTCCATTATGGTTTCCACAATAACTTCCAGACTTTTCCCTTGTGTTTCAAATTACACTTGCATTTAGTATTGAGCAATGTTCATTACACTATACAGAGAAAACTGGTTCTCCTCTCATGGTCTGCCCTGAAACATTGTGTAATAACCATCTCGTGTCCATAGTTCCTGGAAAACAGTCCATTAACTTGTACTTTACTTAACATGACATTCATTATAATTCTGGTATGGCTGCAATTTTGTGAAAATGTGCACCAAGTAGCCATAAGATTATTTTCCCCTCATTTTATTAGACTAAAATGTGAAATAAAGTTACATTCACGCTAGAGTCTCCATAGGAGACACTGTCACAATGTCCACTTGAAATTGGCAGCCCGTAAAGGCCTGCACGCAAGGCTTTTTCGTACGCTGCTTTCAGTTTTAAAACAATGGACACCTGATGGACCCCATTAGTCAATGGGGTCAGCCAGGCTCCATATGAAGCTGATATTTTAGTGGACCGGAACCACATTACTACTGACCAGAACAACGGACAGTCAGTAGTAATGTGGATTTAGTGTGAAGTTCTCAGCATCTTTGTTATATCAGGGTATGTACCATTAAGGGCGCTTTCACACAACCGAGTTTTAGCCGTGAAACTAGGTCTGTGTGTTGGGTGGATTTACTGGCCTGCATCTTATGCCAGGAGAGGGACTCCTAGCAATATAGTTATCTATGCTGCTAGAACCTCCTGCCTCCCAGCAACATACTGTTCTATACTGTAAATCAGTATGGGATAGTAGGCTGTTGGGAGGCAGGGACTTCTAGCAGCACAGACAACTATAATCATAAGAGTCCCTTTCCTGGTATAAAGTGCAGACCTGTAAATCCAGCCAACACACGGACCGAGTTTCATGGTTGAAACTCAGTCGTGTGAGGGCACCTAAAAGACTTCATTCACATGACCATAGTGATGTGCCAGTCCATGAAAATACAATAGACGGCACATGGATGACATCCATATCCAGTCTGTGTTTAGCAGGGACCCCATCAATGAAATAGGCAAGCTTTAAACTCAGGGAGGAATAGGACCTGCTTCATATTTTGCAGCTATTTTACGGTTTAGATACTGATCCATATAAAATACAGTAAAGTAGAAATGCATGGGTCTTTATTATCCATAATTACAGATAATATACAGAAAGAATACAGTTGTGTACATAAAGACTGTGTTCATGCTTTTTGGGAATGTGGGTAGGTAAAGTTAAAACGGCAACAGAAAAACTTCATACAGTTTTGGAGCCTAATTTTTTTTTTCAAGGTGAAACACATTTATTTACCATGTTTCACCTGCAAAATAAAAAAAAAAAAAAAAACAAAAAACAGCACCAATAACTACCAACCTTTAGTGAAACAGCATTTGCTTACATACTGTTGTATGTTTATGCGGAAATTTACAGAGCAAAATGCAGCCAAATTGTGACATTTTGATGCAGTTTTACAGTGATTTTTAAAAAAAAATCTGAAAATCATCTAAATATACACATGCTGTTTTGATTTCTTTTTTAGCCAAACGTTTAAAAAACAAAACAACCCTATAAATAAAACCACCAAAAACTGCAAGTCTGAATTTGGTTTTAGTGCGAACTCTTCTATGAAGTTGTGAATGGCTGGCTTTCACATAGATTCTGGACATTTACTGAAAATATAAGTTGTACTCGTCACTCAATCTACTCATGAAATGTGCAACTGTTGTTTTCAGACCTTTCAATCTACAAAAGCAATCCTGTACTATAGGGAGTTAATATTGGTAAAAAGCAATACCTACGCCAGTCTACATGATGGAATCAATATTACTTCCTCAGTGTACGAGCACTGTGTACACTTGTATATATATTTGTGTGTACATTTGCTGTTATGTTTAGTGTATATCTATACTAGACATACTAACTTCTAGATGAAATATCGGTAACAATCACAGAAAATAGACTTGTCATCTGTTCCCCTTGGCGAAACAATGTAACAAGAGTAAAATGACATCCTCTCCAGTCCCTGCCATAGCAGAAAAGGAAGAAAAGTCAGGTGAAGTTTATATACCCAGCTTTATCATGCTGCAACGCTCTCTAGGCTGTTCATTAACTAATGCACTTTGACTTGTGTCTCCTCCATTCCCTACATGTCTGTAACAAAAGCTCAAGAATCTAAATATTTTCCCCTAATAGAAAGTACCTAATGACAATGAAGGCAAATAGAGCCTATAAAGCATACATCTCCTTACCATGTCTACACAAGGGATTATCAACTGGTGGCTCAGTCGCTGTGTCTGTCACTAGCTAGAGCACAGCTTCTGTTTCTGAAGCTGGGTGTTTCAAAGGAGGGGGGTGGACTAAGAATCCGCCCATAGCAAACAAGCAGGGCTGAGTCTTATTAATTCCACTGAAGAGCATAGGCTGATTCAGCACCAGAGCTTTCCAGTGGATGGAGTTGGTGACCATGTTATTTGTGAGTGTACAAGACTTGTTCATGTCTGTGAATGCTTATCAGTAACCTGGTTAATCATTGCCGAACCTGATGAATCCAGATTGTACTCTGTCTATATTCACAGCACATGTTACACTTTGTATAGAGCTTTCACTTGTGATGGGCAGACAGAGAACAATCTTATCAAAATGTAATAAAAGAGGATTGATAGATACAAAGTTAGGTAACATTTTTGATGTCTCTGACAAATGGTCATACACTTCCATTTTTAACTGCAGTTTTCCATCCGATTGTCCATTTTTGATGGCGGAGTGTCATCACTATGTAATGGACCGTTAACATGGATGACTTCCATTGGTCTCGGTTTTTTTTTTTGACCCAACCCACTGTTCTATTTCTAATGGACATAACTGGGACATCAGTCCGTATTACATCAAAATGGACATAGATAAAGCATGTCCATTTTTTTAACTGACCGTTTTTTCTGTTTATCGAAAAAGTGAATATACTCGTTTACTCTCATAGTTTTTAAAACGGACATTAAAAAAAACTTATGTGAATAAGACCTTAGTCCAAAAATGCAACAGATTGTGGAATCATCACTAAATACAAATATTTAAAGATTTCCCTAGACCCAGGGCCCCTACATCCTCTAGGAGTACTGTAGTTCACATATTGCAAATTGTTGCAAATTCTGAAAGGAATTTGTAAAAATCCATGCACATGCAGAGAGACCTCCCCTTTCAGATGCATCCATGTAAGTACTTTGGCACTGTGGCTCTGTTTCAGAGATCCATCACCAGGGCTTCTAGGTCTGTCCAGGATTAAAATAAACTCACCACTTCCCCAAAAATAGTGTAGATTAGCTTCTTTCATGTGGATGTAACTGAGTTGCATTACCAGTCATAGCCACTCAGAAAAGTGGCGCTGTTTCTGAAAAAAGAAAATGTGTTACTGATGTGACTCATAAACAACTTCAATATATTTTCCTATGGGAAAAAAGTTGCAAACCAAATCATAAATATCTAAAAAAAAATCCAACCTAGGAAACATTAAACATAAATGTACATAAATGTTGGATTTTACTGTGAATCTCTAAGCCTTAGGGGTTAAAAAACTCACTTTCCCTGTTGCCACTTTGTTTGTCTCCAATGGACTCTGTTCACTGGCCTGCAGTGATCATGTGCCAAACATGTACATGTTAAGATACTAGCATGTATGCCAGTGAGTGAATGTAAGGCACATCATTATTACTGGCTGTAAACAGAGCCCAGCAGGGAGCACTGGAGGGGTAAGGGATTAAGCAGGTGAGAGTGGGATATTTTTTTAATTGTATGACATTACCTGCTCGTTGGCATTTTTTTTTTTTTTTTTTTAAATCCTGGACAACCCTTGTAGTGCACAGTTAAGAAAAAAACTGTAACTAAAAACAAACCGGTTCTAGGGACGCATGAAAAGGTATTGTGATATGAAAATACACACACATGTGACCATGTGACCTCCCATAGGCTATAAGTAACAATAACACAGGGCACCACAATCTGCTGCAGGCTGTGATTATAATGTGTGAGATCTTCTGGAGCAGCAGTACAGGTAAAAGCACATTTGTTGTCTTGCTGAATTTTAGCCAAATTTAAGAAATGTTCCAAGATGTTTCATAAATTTGGTACTTCTATATGTCTTAGGCAGGGTTCACACTACCGTTGGATTCCGTTATGAAGGTGTCAACAGTTAACAGAAAAAAACGGACACCTATCATAACAGACATTAACGGACACTAACTGATGTTAATGTGTCCGTTTTTTTTTAACTGATCCATTTAATGGATCAGTTAAAGAAACGGACACATTAGCATCAGTTAGTGTCCGTTTTTTATACTGTCCGTTTGTTTGTTTCTGCTTTTAGAGCATGCGCAGAAAAAAAACGGACATAAAATAATGTCAATTATAAGTCTGTTACCCATAGACTTCAATGTTAAAAAATAACGGACGCTTGTCGTTCATCAAGAAACTGTTTTTTTTAAACGGATACAAAAGTCCTGCATGTAGGATTTTGTGTCCGCGAAAAAAAAAATGGACTTGTGACGGATTGGCTAAGGCTCCACGTTGCATTGCAGCTTTTTTTGCTGCAGATTTTGTTGCATTTTTTTGCGCCAAAGCCAAGAATGGCTACAAAAGGAATGGTAAATATATAAGAAGTACTTCTACTTCTACCTTCTGCTCAATCCTTTCCTGGCTTTGGCTCGAAAACTTGGCTTTCCATAAAACAACTAACCCTTGTGGATATGACCCTGTACGGCAGCCACTACCTCCGCAACACTCCCTGTGCTTTGAGTCCCTTGTATGAGAAAAGCGCATTACAAGTGTTTGTCATTAAATATCTGAATACAATTTGCAAGTCTGATTAAGATGAATAGGACAATCACTGAAAATTTCTGCAACAAATTTAGCACATGTGAATTTGCCCTCCGTCATCCTAATATACTGGTATAAATCTCAACTCTTTATCATTTGTAAGATGTGTATGCTGTCATTAAATTAAAATATTAAAGTGGTTATATCACAAAAATGACATCATGAACAAGAAATACAGTGCTGATTGGTGGGGGTAGAGCCGGCGTCAGCAACCCAAGCAGGTGCTGGGGCCTGGGGAGTCCATGGAGGGTCAGGCAGAGGCAGAAGTAGAATGGGATTATACTGGATGTTTGGACAAAATAGAGCCATCATATTATATGAGCACATATGGAGCCCATTATACTGTGTGTGGGGGTATAAGGAACCCACTATACTGTATGTTGGGAAACAAGGGGGGCATTATACTGTGTGTCACAGCAAAAGGGGGCCTTTGTACTGTATGGGAGCATATTTGGGTTTCTTTTTTGTTTGGAGTAGTTCACCTTTCTTTTCTTCCCTTTCTGGCCCAGACCATCATGACTCCTTCTCTGAAAGACTGCAGAGTTTGCTGTCCAAATATCTTTAGCCTTTCATTTCTGTGCTATCCTCGTCTTCCAGAATATGCATGTGTTCTTAATAAAGAGAGTAGAATTTGGCACTGCCAGTCACCTCTTGCAGCAGCATATATAGTTTACAAACAAAGGACAGGACATATTGAAATCCAACCTGCCTGATCTTTCTTCCTCTAACATCTGCCATTGGGTAGAGCATGGAATCCGCTATAGAGGTTTTGATATTCTTTCCTGCTGAAACTGTTGAATTTGGACAACTTTCATCTAATGTGTATAGATTTCCTAAATTTATCAGATTATAGACCAGATCCTCTTTACCAGGCCCAATATATATTTACTATCTTGGTGCTTCTTCAACCCTGGATGCCACAGTACAGGGTTCTGATACCTCCTAGCATCAGGATATTTTGAGCATAGGTGTACACTATTTCCTGAGGCTGGCCAGTGTTAGGACAAGGTGTACTGATGCCCAAAGCTAAAAAGAAGCTTTTCAACCTATCACTTCAGTTCAACTAGTCACTCATATGTTTCAACTCAAGAAGGGGCAGCTGAACAGCAAAGGCAAGATTTGGGGGGATAGTTGCATCCTGCACCCTCCAGCCATTACCCACCAGTGCCCGGGTGTTTGCACCCCAGTGGTAGAGAAGGCCTTGACGTGACAAATTGTGCACCTGTGTGGACAATTGGCATTTTTACACCACCATCACCACAGGCACAGACAGATTTATCATTATTTACGGCAGCTTTCTATTTTCACATGCCATGTATATGTTCAGGTCACCAGGTTTTATTACCATAAAAACATCAATACCCTTATTGTTGCTCTGATTCATTCTCGTCTTGATCTACATAACTCTATACTAATCTGTTGTATCCTTACATAACTATGATGCTGCAAGGTTAGGTCATTAGACACATGGCTGTATGGGATTTTCTGCTGAAATATGGTCCATATACTGTAATTCAGACATATTGAGAGGAATTTACTAATATATGCATGCCAGTTTTCTGAGCCAAAAAGGCACCACTTTCTCAATTTTCTGACCTGCTCAACACTTTTTAGAAAAGAGGGTAGAGAATGGCAGAGATCAAGGTGGGCTGGAGCAGGCACGTCTCGGTATGACAGATTTAAGATATCTGTATATATAATATCTGCAATATATATTTTATATCCTCTCACGCCAAAATAAAAAACCCTGACTGATGTAGATTTCAAATTTGTGTTTGAAACGGTAAAACCGCATCAGAAATAATACATGCATTTCAATAGGTGAAGCATACCAATAGTCATCTAAAGTGTATGGGCACAGTAAATCACAGGACAGAGACAGCTAGCCAGGTACATTGATCTCATTACTGTGAGGCCTGTGGAGAACAAAGCCCCGGAGTAAAGGAGCCATAATTGATTGGCTTCAAAACTTTTATCCACCCATATAACTTTGCACACAATAGGAGAAAACTTCTTTCAAGTAGCATACATTGTTGTGTCAGGAAGAGTTATAGGTCCAGCTTGTCTTGAGGCCACAGGACGTCTCTGGTCATGTGAACTTTTTACAGTACAGAGGTTTTGGTACTTTGCTTTGGAATTTTCTTTCTATTTGCTAACAAACAATACTTTGCTCTTCAAATATTGTCTTTCCTTATCTTATGAGTTGCCTGAGGCACTTTCGTGCAAAAATTTTAAAGAGATGCATTCATAAAATTCACAAAAAGTAATGATATGCAGCTATAGAGACAGTGTATTTCAATAAATAACACAATAAAAATCACAAAAATATTAATAATGAATATCCAAATTAAATGGACAGCTTTAGTAATTCCAAACACTAAAAGCCTCCTCTAATAATATACAGGGGGTAACTATAATATATAACTGCCCCAATAGTTAATATGTTCTATATCCTTTCCTCCTTTTTTTCCTTTGTGCTTCTTCTGTCACATATGGGTGTTCAGTTTCAGATGTGCTTATGGTTATATCATGACTGTCTTGACATTGAACTGCATACCGACCCTTGTCACATTGATCTTGCTACCGTCACACACAAAGCTACACTACAAGTACATAGAGAATGTTAGCATACACACGTGGACAAAATTGTTGGTACCCCTCGTTTAATGAAAGAATGGTCACAGAAATAACTTGAATCTGACAAAAGTAATTTGCCAAACTACATGTTGACAAGCCACAAAGCTTCTGGAAGAATGTCCTATGGACAGATGAGACAAAAATTGAAATTTTTGGCACGGCACATCAGCTCTATGTTCACAGACGGAAAAATGAAGCATATCTTGAAAAGAACACTGTCCCTACTGTGAAACATGGAGGAGGCTCTGTTATGTTCTGGGGCTGCTTTGCTGCATCTGGCACAGGGCGTCTTGAATCTCTGCAGGGTACAATGAAATCTCAAGACTATCAAGGGATTCTAGAGAGAAATGTGCTGTCCAGTGTCAGAAAGCTTGGTCTCAGTCGCAGGTCATGGGTCTTGCAACAGGATAATGACCCAAAACACACAGCTAAAAACACTCAAGAATGGCTAAGAGGAAAACATTGGACTATTCTGAAGTGGCCTTCTATGAGCCCTGACCTAAATCTTATTGAGCATCTTTGGAAGGAGCTTAAACATGTCATCTGGAAAAGGAACCCTTCAAACCCGAGACAACTGGAGCAGTTTGCTCATGAGGAGTGGCCAAAATACCTGTTGAGGGCTGCAGAAGTCTCATTGACAGTTACAGGAATCGTTTGATTGCAGTGATTGCCTCAAAAGGTTGTGCAACAAAATATTAAGTTAAGGGACCATCATTTCTGTCCAGGCCTGTTTCATGAGTTTTCTTTTTTTTTTTAAATTCTGTTGAAGCATGGTTGAAAAGCAATGTCTGACTTTCATTTGTTCATTTTCATAGAATTTTTATATATTCTTACTTTGTCAGATTCAAGTTATTTCTGTGACCATTGTGGGTTTTTCTTTCATTAAACGAGGGGTACCAACAATTTTGTCCACGTGTTTATATCTTAACAAACCAGGTTATACAGCATATGTCACCTACTGGGAACTATTCCCACACTTTAACCTTTATGCACCCATGTCTCCATAACAGGGCAGGTATCCGGCCGTCGTTGTCCACAGGATAGTGGATAAATGTCACATTGCTAAGGGTCAGACCCCTGGATCCCAACAGTCAGGAGACCTGGGGACTGAAAGTCCCCATGCATTCTCCCTGTGAATGAAGCACCAAGTGTGCTTATGTGACTAACAGTTCATGCACAGAAAGAAATCAGGCGGACTTTCAGCCCCCTATTTACCTGATTGTTGGGGGACCCAGTGGTTGAACCCCCAATGATGCGAGACTGATAAGTGCCTATAATGGAACAACTCATTTAATGACACTTGCTCAGCTACAGCAAAAGTTCCGTAGCTGTTTTGATCTATTGGTTCTCTAAGCAACCTTATTCAGCATGAGAGAAGCCTGAAAGGCTGGGGCTCCATGTTGCGGAACACAGCGTTTTGGGCGCGGCTAAAATGCCGCAACCAAAAACACTGCCTCCTACATAGATGTATAGGTTCTTCATAATGTCACTGTTTTGGGGTTGGGATGGTGGGGATTTTTTTTCTTTATATCACACAGTGGATACTGCATTTCTCTGACTCTTCTGCTACTGTACTGTCAACTTCATTCTGCTGATGTATGTTTAGACTGTTTGTCTAAGTTTACACCACATATTAGTTGACTTAGTTATCGACAAAATAATGCATTAATGCACATTTTTGGCACAAGGTGTTGCATCATAAGCCCCGCCCTTTCCAATAAGCCACACAACCCTTTTCATTTTATCACACCCCTTATTAAACAAGAAAGTGTCAGAAAGTACCTAAGGCTAAGACCCCTTGTTGTGGAAACTTGTTTGTTGTTGCAGATTTTGCTGTAGTTTTTTGAGCCAACCGCTAGGTTGACACTAGTGTTCGGGTTTCGATCCTTTGGATCCGCTTGGGGACCCGAAAAATGGAAACCCTATCCGATTAAAAAGCAGTTACACATGGAAACCCGGGGACACCATAGACTATAAATGTAGTCTGCCAGGTTTCCACCGAAAATGATGGAGAGAAAAGTCCTCCTTGCAGAACTTTTCTCTCTGCATATTTTAAGCAGAATGGGGGATGGAGTCTAGTACTGAGACTCGAATGCTAGAGTGAACCTAGTAAAAATCAGGAGTGGCTTGAAAAAGAATGGAAACTATAAAAGGAAGCACTAAGACATTTCTCTTCTGTTAAATCCACTCCTGACTATGGGTAAAAAAAAACGCAGTACTTTTTTTCAAATTGCACCAGAATATGGGCACATTTTCAACAGTAAATCTGCCCCATTGTCTTCTGTATTTTTGTTATGGAGGCTTTACTGTACAGTTTTATATGTATTTCTGCTTTTCTCAATATTTTAGGAAAAAAATTGAAAATTATTTTTTTAGTTGCACCTTTCCTCTCTGACATGAGCTGTCAAGAAAAGTAAGAATTGGGTAGTGGGATCTGCAAAACTGCTGCAACTTTGCCATGAACTTTTTGTACACTTCTGGCCCTTGTGAATACACCCTAATAAGAATAGATGCTTATAAATGATTATTGTGCATAGGACCTTAACATAATAAGATGTATTTAGGGAAAGCAACCATCCCTATAAATGTGGGCAGAAAAGACAACTCTAGAACAATGCTGCTGTGGGTTGAAAGGATGGCTGGTCATTGTGAACAATCTTTTGATTTGCAAATGTAAAAAGATCTTTGAGATGTAATGCAAAACCAGTGCAATGAAAGTGAAGACATCTTGTAGACATCTGCTTCTCCATGGGGGTAATAATAATTAAAGGGACACATAAGGTCAATTTACTTCAATCCCATATCAAATGCAGTGTGGTTTGTGAAAAGACTGATACACATGTACTGATATATACAAAATGCAGGGTCCCTTTTATCAGGCCCATAACTACTGTGGACTGACAATGTAACATTGATCACCACTTGTTTAAAAAGTCTTCACACTCCAATGTAAGACTCCATTCACATCACAGTTTTTACCCAGGACACAAAAATTTAGTATACTATACTTTTGTGTCCGTCAGAAAAAGTGTTTTTTTGTTCTTTTACATTGATCTCTATGTAAACAGATGACCATCTGTTTGTGTCTGTTTTTTGCTTCAATTTTTTTTTAAGCAATAAATGGATCTGCTAAACGGATGTAAAAAAAAAAATGGCGTGCATGTACCCTAAGCTGTGTAGGGGACAAGCGATTGTTAATATGATGCTCATTACGACGTGGTTACCATTATTGTGCTATCTCCATGTATTTGTACATGTTATGCCATTATATGCAATGTTATATTGTATCACATACTGCCAGCAAAGCTCTGTTGCTGGGCAGTTTTATACCCTTTTGGTTAGATCTGTTATTGAGGTGTCACTCAAAGAATTGTACTCACTGTAAATGTTAGGCTACATGCAAACACAAAAAGAGAAGCAGCATTACGTAGAGGGCACTAAGACATATGCCGACATACAGTACAGACCAAAAGTTTGGACACACCTTCTCATTCCAAGAGTTTTCTGTATTTTCATGACTATAAAAATTGTAGATTCACACTGAAGGCATCAAAACTATGAATTAACACATGTGGAATTATATACTTAACAAAAAAGTGTGAAACAACTGAAAATATGTCTTATATTCTAGGTTCTTCAAAGTAGCCACCTTTTGCTTTGATTACTGCTTTGCACACTCTTGGCATTCTCTTGATGAGCTTCAAGAGGTAGTCACCTGAAATGGTTTTCACTTCACAGGTGTGCCCTGTCAGGTTTAATAAGTGGGATTTCTTGCCTTATAAATGGGGTTGGGACCATCAGTTGTGGTGTTCAGAAGTCAGGTGGATACACAGCTGATAGTCCTACTGAATGGAGTGTTAGAATTTGTATTATGGCAAGAAAAAAGCAGCTAAGTAAAGAAAAACGAGTGGCCATCATTACTTTAAGAAATGAAGGTCAGTCAGTCCAAAAAATTGGGAAAACTTTGAAAGTGTCCCCAAGTGCAGTGGCCAAAACCAACAAGCGCTACAAAGAAACTGGCTCACATGAGGACCGCCCCAGGAAAGGAAGACCAAGAGTCACCTCTGCTGCGGAGGATAAGTTCATCCGAGTCACCAGCCTCAGAAACTGCAGGTTAACAGCAGCTCAGATTAGAGACCAGGTCAATTCCACACAGAGTTCTAGCAGCAGAGACATCTCTACAACAACTGTTAAGAGGAGACTGTGTGCAGCAGGCCTTCATGGTAAAATAGCTGCTAGGAAATCACTTCTAAGGACAGGCAACAAGCAGAAGAGACTTGTTTGGGCTAAAGAACACAAGGAATGGACATTAGACATTTCCATTAGTGGAAATCTGTGCTTTGGTCTGATGAGTCCAAATTTGAGATCTTTGGTTCCAACCACCGTGTCTTTGTGCAACGTAGAAAAGATGAACGAATGGACTCTACATGCCTGGTTCCCACCGTGAAGCATAGAGGAGGAGGTGTGATGGTGTGGGGGTGCTTTGCTGGTGACACTGTTGAGGATTTATTCAAAATTGAAGGAATACTGAACCAGCATGGTTACCATAGCATCTTGCAGCGGCATGCTATTCCATCCGGTTTGCGTTTAGTTGGACCATCATTTATTTTTCAACAGGACAATGACCCCAAACACACCTCCAGACTGTGTAAGGGCTATTTGACCAAGAAGGAGAGTGATGGGGTGCTATGCCAGATGACCTGGCCTCCACAGTCACCAGACCTGAACCAAAACCAGATGGTTTGGGGTGAGCTGGACCGCAGAGTGAAGGCAAAAGGGCCAACAAGTAAGTGCTAAGCATCTCTGGGAACTCCTTCAAGACTGTTGGAAGACCATTTCAAGTGACTACCTCTTGAAGCTCATCAAGAGAATGCCAAGAGTGTGCAAAGCAGTAATCAAAGCAAAAGGTGGCTACTTTGAAGAACCCAGAATATAAGACATATTTTCAGTTGTTTCACAATTTTTTGTTAAGTATATAATTCCACATGTGTTAATTCATAGTTTTGATGCCTTCAGTGTGAATCTACAATTTTTATAGTCATGAAAATACAGAAAACTCTTGGAATGAGAAGGTGTGTCCAAACTTTTTGTCTGTACTGTATATGAAGTTTAAACTGCATTACTGCTATAGTCACTATGTGTGTATACAATTGTGAGATCCTTGTCGCTCGCATTGTTTGATAGGCTACATGCACATGACCGTTGTTGTGTATGAATCCTTGAAAAATGGAATGGACAGCATCATTTCATGGACCCTATCATTTTAGTGTTTGAGACTGAGCTGCAAAATAGATGGGAGTAGGACCTGCACTGAATTTCACAGCTTGGTCCCCCGACCCATGAAAATCATGTCTGTGTGCATGGGGCCATAGAAATTTAACAGTCAGTGTGCTATCCAGATGAAAAATGTGTTTGTGTGCAAAAAGTCTAATGTTGATATTATGTACAGTGGGGAAAAAAGTATTTAGTCAGCCACCAATTGTGCAAGTTCTCCCACTTAAAAAGATGAGAGAGGCCTGTAATTGACATCATAGGTAGACCTCAACTATGAGAGACAAAATGAGAAAACAAATCCAGAGAATCACATTGTCTGAACTTAAAGAATTTATTTGCAAATTACAGTATGGTGGAAAATGAGAATTTGGTCACCTACAAACAAGCAAGATTTCTGGCTCTCACAGACCTGTAACTTCTTCTTTAATAGGCTCCTCTGTCCTCCACTCATTACCAGAAACCAGGACACCAGAAACAAAATTGTAGACCTGCACCAGGCTGGGAAGACTGAATCTGCAATAGGCAAGCAGCTTGCTGTGAAGAAATCAACTGTGGGAGCAATAATTAGAAAATGGAAGACATACAAGACCACTGATAATCTCCCTCCATCAGGGGCTCCACACAAGATCTTACCCCGTGAGTTCAAAATGATCACAAGAATGGTGAGCAAAAATCCCAGAACCACACGGGGAGACCTAGTGAATGACCTGGAGAAAGCTGGGACTAACGTAACAAAGGCTACCGTCAGTAACACACTACGCTGCCAGGGACTCAGATCCTGCAGTGCCAGACGTGTCCCCCTGCTTAAGCCAGTACATATCCGGGCCCGTCTGAAGTTTGCTAGAGAGCATTTGGATGTTCCAGAAGAGTATTGGGAGAATGTCATATGGTAAGATGAAACCAAAGTAGAACGGTTTGGTAGAAACACAACTCGTCATGTTTGGAGGAGAGTGAATGCTGAGTTGCATCCAAAGCGCACCATACCTACTGTGAAGCATGGGGGTGGTGACATCATGCTTTGGGGCTGTTTCTCTGCAAAGGGACCAGGACGACTGATCCGTGTACATGAAAGAATGAATGGGGCCATGTATCGTGAGATTTTGAGTGCAAACCTCCTTCCATCAGCAAGGGCACTGAAGATGAAACGTGGCTGCATCTTTCAGCATGACAATGATCCCAAGCACACCACCAGGGCAACGACGGAGTGGCTTCGTAAGAAGCATTTCAAGGTCCTGGAGTGGCCTAGTCAGTCTCCAGATCTCAACCCCATAGAAAACCTTTGGAGGGAGTTGAAAGTCCGTGTTGCCCAGTGACAGCCCCAAAACATCACTGCTCTAGAGGAGATCTGCATGGAGGAATAGGCCAACATACCAGCAACAGTGTGTGCCAACCTTGTGAAGACTTACAGAAAACGTTTGACCTCTGTCATTGCCAACAAAAGATATATAACAAAGTATTGATATTTTCCCCACTGTAATGTGTATGTGTAATGTGAATGATGGATATTGGGTAACATGTTTTGTATTTGTGTGAGTGGTGATGTCAAAGCTAGTGCGGACAAGCACTGGGCGTGGTTGTGCTGAGTAATTCTGGCTTACTGCCCCATAACTAGCTAGTAAGTGAGGGTAAGTGGCCATCACTATTAAAATGTGCCACCATAATCATGTGTCTGTTCCAGGTGGAAAAGATCAGCCCACCTGTCACAGTAAAGGAAAGTGTGCATGTGTGTAACCTTGCTGGAGGAGTCTGGAAGGTAATTCCTAAGTGAAAGCAGGAGTGCCATACTAAAGACAACTTGGAGACTGTTGCCTATGTGTGAGAGGCTGTAAAGAGGAGACTGAGAAAGACCACGAAAGTGCACAACACTGCAATGAGTGTGCAGTTGTGGCCAGATCAAAACAGATGAACACATGGGTGTAAGGGAAGTGGGGTTGTGACCAGCTTAACAGACAAACAAAAAAGAAATGGTCAGATAAAGTTGAGCTGTTGTGATCGAGACTCACAGACTCAGGAGGTACAAGTGCCATCTCTGCTGTAAATGTCAGCAAAGTCTCCCAAGTCCTAGCTGATTGTTGCAGTTCAAGCCAACATATTGCCTCATGTAGGATTGCTGAATCCATCACCATAGTTGCTTCATCTGAGAACTTGTAACTGCCAAGCTTGTTGCCTCCCAGTGGGCCAATAGATCCCAAATATTGAAGGGGCACCCCATTACAACCAGCCCCTTTGCAAGATGACAAACAAGCATTTGCTATTTTTTTCTGCTGATTGGTGCCCTGATTACATGGGTCAATATTTGGGAACAAGTATTCGTGCAATGTAAACTCTCATTTCCCAGGCCATCCATCTGTGTAATTGGGCTTTTTGGTCCAGACTGGTTTTAAATGGACATAATATGGCTGCAATTTGACATTATAGTTGTTTGTGTCCCTAGTTTATTTTAGAATTTTATTGATTTTTTTTTTTTTTTAATGAAAAATCATATTTTTCTACATTTGGGCTATTATCTCTCGTGCTATCAGAGTAGCATTATACTGTAGAACTTTATTCCAGACATTGGAAAAAATGAGGCTCCTCCTGTAGGATTGATTCCTACATCCCCATTGGGAGGACTGGGCATAGTATTATGATGATCTGCCATTCTTATGCAGTGTTCTATGTATATTTCTAAATAGTACAGTTATATTTATATGCATTTATATTTATTGCAATACGGTGATTTTTATATGCATTTGAGTAGTACTATGTGCATACTATTGCACCAGTAGATCACTAACTATTAAGAGGTATTTGTAGGAAAGGAAATCCCGTATACACTATACTGTATATGGCATTTTTGCTTTTTAAATGGTTTTATATATATGGTAACATGGTACTGTCAATAAATTGTTAAATTTTTCTACATTGTGTAGTGTTATTTATAGCCTCTTACATACTTTTATTTAGTGACTTTTCAGGTTATGCTGTTGCATGATGTATAACGTATAACAGCATTTGGATTATGGCTATGCCCGCCTAATGGTTGCTTTGGTACATAGGTGACACTCCCTTCTGCACTCATGGACAGGGCCGCTTTAACCATAGGGCCAACGGTGCACTTGCAATGGGCCCTATGGTAGCGGGGGTCCCCTTTGGACAGCAAGACAGTCCTACATTTGCTGTCCCGCTGTCCAGGGCAGTGGGTCTGGGCTACCCCAACTCAGTGGACGGCACCCTACTTCATCACCTGGATGCTTTCTTTGCTCCCGGTGTTCTGGGAGCAGGAGGCGCGATGTAGTGACGTCACTTACATTGCGCCTGTTGGTCCTTGAAGACTCTGGGACCAGAAAAAGAAGTGAATGGGGGAACGGGGAGTATTAAGGTTTGTTTTTTCTTTGCTATATAAAGAGGGGGACACAAAACTGTGGAGGCAACATGGGGGGGCATGATACTGTGGGGGCAACCTGAGGGGGCCATGTCAGTGTTGGGGGACATGAATTTGCGGGGTAACCCAGAGGGGGACATGAATCTGTGGGGGTAAGCTGGAGGGGGACATGAATCTGTGGAGGGATATGATACTGTGGGGGCAACCTGGGATGAGGACATGATGCTGTGGGGGGAACCTGGAGGGGGACATGAATCTGTGGAGGGCAACCTGGAGGGGGACATTATAAGGGGCATATTGTATGGGGCCACTAGGGAGCTCTGCTTGGGTACTGATTGGCATGGCGTAATACCACCCTAACTAAGGTGGTTAGCCTTCACCTCTTTTCAACTCTCCCAGATACTTTATTTTTGTCACCAACAGCCAGAAGCTTGACTCCTATGACAAAAGAACAAAAGTAACCTTTTCCTCACTTCTGTCTATGGCTACCTCACCCTAGAAACATAAACAGAGTCTACCAGCAGTAAATGTGTTATAAACCTAATCACAATACCTTGTAGACTTGGTTCTACAGTTTCCAAATATGCCTCTGTTATACAGTGGGGAAAAAAAGTAATTAGTCAGCCACCAATTGTGCAAGTTCTCCCACTTAAAAAGATGAGAGAGGCCTGTAATTGACATCATAGGTAGACCTCAACTATGAGAGACAAAATGAGAAAACATATCTAGAAATCACATCGTCTGATTTTTAAAGAATTTATTTGCAAATTATGGTGGAAAATAAGTATTTGGTCAGTAACAAAAGTTCATCTCAATACTTTGTTATATATCCTTTGTTGGCAATGACAGGTCAAACGTTTTCTGTAAGTCTTCACAAGGTTGGCACACACTGTTGCTGGTATGTTGGCCCATTCCTCCATGCAGATCTCCTCTAGAGCAGTGATGTTTTGGGGCTGTCGCTGGGCAACACGGACTTTCAGCTCCCTCCAAAGGTTTCTATGGGGTTGAGATCTGGAGACTGGCTAGGCCACTCCAGGACCTTGAAATGCTTCTTATGAAACCACTCCTTCGTTGCCCTGGTGGTGTGCTTGGGATCATTGTCATGCTGAAAGACCCAGCCACGTTTCATCTTCAATGTCCTTTCTGATGGAAGGAGGTTTGCACTCAAAATCTCATGATACATGGCCCCATTCATTCTTTCATGTACAAGGATCAGTCGTCCGGGTCCCTTTGCAGAGAAACAGCCCCAAAGCATGATGTTGCCACCCCCATGCTTCACAGTAGGTATGGTGTTCTTTGGATGCAACTCAGCATTCACTCTTCTCCAAACACGACAGTTCTACTTTGGTTTCATCTGACCATATGACATTCTCCCAATACTCTTCTGGAACATCCAAATGCTCTCTAGCAAACTTCAGACGGGCCCGGATATGTACTGGCTTAAGCAGGGGGACACGTCTGGCACTGCAGGATCTGAGTCCCTGGCGGCGTAGTGTGTTACTGACAGTAGCCTTTGTTTACATTAGCCCTAAAGCTGAACCCCCCCCACTGTCACAGATACACAGATACAGTGTAAACAGAAACAGATCTGCTTTCTTAAGTGAAACATAAGGTTCTTATTCACAATCAAAGTTCACTGTGATAGTTCATTTTGCAATAAACTAAGACCTTTATCTCCATGGAGCTTACACACAACTTTCTCTCTAGTTGTGAAAGCAAATGGTCTCCTATTAATTAAGTTCAATCTCATTTGATTGCAAAATTTATATACAGGACTACAAGAAACTGAAAAAGAGGGAAGGAGACGGGAAGGGTAAAGGAATAAAAAAAGATAAGAGATTTGAGAGGTAGGGTGAGAAGTTTGGGACCGGACCAAGCCACCAGAATCGCCAACACCACAGCACAACCCACAACCATCTTCAGGGAAAATCACAGGTCAGGGATATGCCCTTCTTTAAAAAAGAAATGGGAAATCAGGTGTTCACATGAACCACAGTTGCAAGAAGGCGTTCATTCTCCTTTGCTACAAGATCCCACATTTGCATACTATGAAAGAAATCAGCACATGGTTTTCTATAAATTATATTAGGAACCCCTACCTGGACTCCAAGTCCAGCAGAGTAAAATCCTGGATTGGATTATGGGAGTATCCATCCTACCTACACTCCAGTCACTCCCAAATCCTGGACCCTAAAATCCAGTTCCTCCGGGATTTATGTCACTAAAATAGCAGAGTTATCTGCCCGGATAAATTACTTTTCTTCATTCACGTCCAATGACATTACTGCCTCTATACCCACGTCTGATGTACCAGTCTGAACTATAACTTGTTTGGAAAAATTTTGCAGTAATGCCTAGCACATGTTACTGTGCATTTCAACTGTATACTAACCACCATTACATTGAAAACCTCTGGTTTACTGGCACAGTAACACATGCTGCTCATAACTGTTGTTACAAACTGCATGCAGTTCTTAGGCTGGGTTTATACTGTGCGTTTTTGCAGAAGAACTGCATGCAGTTTTTCATTGTGGTGATGCTTAGCTCATGCTACTATGCATGTCACTTGTATGGTAAAGTCCAGTAAACTGGTTGTTAGTATACAGGCGATATCTGCTAGACTTTTACTGCAATTAAAAGCTGCATACAATTTCTTGAAAAAGCAACACAGCGGCAACAAAAACTGCAACAGAACTGCACCATGTGAGCCCAGCCTTGGACTAATGTTTTTCTCACTTAATCTGACTGGAGGATTACTTCCTAGGAACTTGAAAACAACTGCCAAGTCCTTCAAGGTCCATTTTCAGATGAGCATAGCATGAATATATTTGTGTGCTTGTATTATGGCCGCAAGTCGTGCTCTGGCCACAATTCTAGATCCGTATGATGTTGTCAGTTTGGATTATTAGACCTATGGTTGTGCTGGGAATTGTGGTCATAATATGGATAAGCACTCATTTTATGTTTTGTCTAAAACTAGGATTTGCAGAACTTAGTAGTCACTATGGTGCTGAGATATAATCTTTGCTGCAAACAGACAACCATCTTTGGTGTCCCTTTGTTGGAGGATTTCTTACGTAGAATCTCAAGCGGCTCATGATCGGTTTGCCTCATTGCTTTGTTATGGCCAGCACAGGCTTCAGCTGAAGTTTTGAAAAGGACAGCAGAGGAACTCTAGGGATATGAGCACACACAGCTTTAATATGACCCTCTTAAATATGTCCTAAATATCAGCACCAAATCTGCATGCGCTGATTTTGGTGTGGAATTTAGCTGCAGATTTCACAATAAGTAAGCAATATTTTTTCATGGTTCACACACACCACATGGCCGAGATTCTGCTGTGTGAATAAGGTGTAAGGGTTAAAACATAACTTGCACTATATTCTATGTCACAGTATACAGAAAGCACAAGAGGGTGGAATGTTCTGCAGACAAGACTGCATAGTTTACAGATAGAATACAGACTTGGAGTCTGGGGAAGATATCAACAGTTCTGCTGATCTCAGCAGAACTGGTATTCTCAGGAAGATAAGAGGACATTCAGATAAGGTGAAAAGGAAACATCTAGGGTGATGGGAAAGTGAACAAATTTGTCTGGTAACGGAACTGGAAAGACCATATATGTATATTGATCACATGACTGTTATGTAACTGAGCTTGCTTTTAAAACTGTATTGAACTACGCAATAAAGTAGAAACTGTTCATACACGATACCTGTGTACGTCTTGTTTCCCGAGCGCTCAAAACTGGTTATCTATTTAATTAGGCTTACGGTGACATCCATCCCGGGGGAGATTAACCCCCGACAAAGGCCTAAGGATATTTAATATGTTTATCGAACTCCTAGCTGTAAAGACAACAGATATTAGATGTCAATGTTTTCTATTATTTTAGGAATGATCCATTATATAAACATATCAGACGTAAATCAGAATAATATACTACTTTGACCTACAGATTCATTTTTTAAAACATTCATGGTACTTTGTTTATGTTTTTAATTTTTCTTCTGTCTAAAAAAATTGAACATGTAGAAGTGATCTTCCATCATTTTTTTAACACTACAGTCAAGATAGATGGGTTCAAATGATGTGTGTAACCGTCAATTGGCAAAATTTAATGTCTTCTTATGGGTCAAAGCAATGGCCAAAGCACAGTAGTGTGAAATTACCATCGAATACCCTTATGACATTGAATCTATAAATTTCATTTTTGTCCACTGTGTGGCAGCATAGCCTCATGTTTACTGCAGTTTATGGTTGCCTAAAATGCACTTAGGAAACTTCAATATATTCTGTAAATATGTTTCCAAAATCAACAAAATAACAAGAAATAAAAACAGGAAGCGCCAGGTACAGTTGCCTTGGCGCATGTTATATACCACATGTATATCAGTTTGGGCAAAAATCTTTCTAAGCTTTTAAGCTAAGGCCCCATGCATCGCGTTTTTTCCGCAGTTTTCCTCTGTGGACTTTCTGCTTCAATTATACCTATAGTGAAACCGCCGTCGTTTCCATAGGTATAATTGACATGCTGTGATTTCCAAAAAACGTCACAGTTTTGGAAATTGCAGCATTTCCGCATATTTTTCTGCAATGTGTGGATGGGATTCGCTAGACTGTAAAATGCTGCAGTTTGTGCCTTAAGGATTTCTTTTTGTTGTTGCTGCTCCATCTTAATCTAGCAGAGTACATTTAGGATAGTGTGAAACAGACCCTCTAACTTTACTCATTTTAGGCACTGCTTTCAAGCCTTCCATAGATTTCCTAATATACAGTATACCTCCAATGAAGGTCTCCAATCTATACCATTGTAGTGGCTTCCATTGCCCAGTGACTTCAAATGTTAAAAAGTATGTTTTTTCTTTTTTAGCAGTGGCTGACTGTATAGGAAATGGCAGCAAGGGACATCTCTAATACTGCAACTCTTCACTTCATCAGGTAAATGGAATATTTTTGCTAAAGGGACATAAATCTTCACCTTTGCATTGGTGACAATCCTATCCAGGCACTGTGCAAAAAACTGCAACTTGGAAGGCTGTGGTCCTCTCGGTGCAATTAGTAGGCCCCAGTGGCTGGACCACCATGATCATGTGCATGACCAGAATACCCCTCTAGACCTCTGCACTGACCAGGGTCAACAATCTCAAAATAGCTTTCAGCAGATGGGACTCTCTTCCTTTTGGAGAAGTGATTTGCATATTTCTTACCCTAAATTCTTAGCAGGGCATGCATGGTCTAATAAATTCCTGTACATATTACCCATTCTGACCTGCATCTAGACCTCTCACACTGTACCAGCCCTGTTCTGCACTGGTGAGAGGTAAACTGTCTGCGAATAGGAGAAGCTTCCTTTTGGAGGAGTTATTCTGGCTTGGCTATTATTCCCAGATGCATTAATCTATAGGGAGCTGCCATCCAAAAGGTGGTGCTAGGGGCAAGTTCCTCTTTTCCAGCAATGAGGTCTTATTTGCATATACCTTACTCAGAATTCTTAGCAGGACAAGCATGATCTAATAAGTCCCTGTATTGTCTATCTGTAATGAGAGACATTACCTCTTCTGTAATACAGTATAATTTTGACTTCCTATAATGTGAGATAGTGAGAACCATTTCTATCAGCAAACTAGCTGGACATAAGCAATGACATAAATGCTAATACTGTAAAATTGTATGACCTCTGTAAAAACCTGCCAGTGGTGTGATGTCCTGCCATGTGTGTCTGTCACATCTTGACATGTCCTCACTTACAGATAATTGGTGGTGCTCTGTTATACATGTGCTAGTGGCAGTACAATACTTCTAAACCATCCTGACATAATATTGGACAAAGAAGAGTTGTAAAATAGCTGCAGGATGACAAGTGGATAACACATTCATGTAGACAAGGCGTAATGCTAATAACTTTTCACCACAGTGACTTGTGCAAGTATTTCATTCTAATGTAGCTGAGATGACTTTGTCACTTGGTGCAGATGCATTATCTTACCTTAATAAATAACCTGATGGAGAAAGAAATGTATGCATATCTGTTTTATCAGAAATCTTCCTTTTCTATTGCTGTATCAGATGGGCCCTGCATCAGAAATTAGTGACCGTCACTTATCACAGAGCTGTCCATACATTTCCCCTCTAATGGCTACTATTATAGTGATATAGTCTAGCATGCTAGCAGGGCTGGGTTACAGTGAAGGCACATATTCTTCACCACCTTTAGGACTAAGGCTAAGTTCACACTTGTGCTGGGCTCTCCATTGTTGGGGTCCACCGAGGGACTTGAACGAAGGAGAGCCCGTCCACTATAACAGTGGTTACCCATGGACACCCATGGATCCCATAGACTATAATGGGGTCCACTGGGTGTTCGTCCGGTTTCTGTCATTTTTATACTGAAACTGGTGGAGATAAAAGTCTTCCGTGCGGATTCTGCAGCAGAGTCTTCTACAGAGACTCTGATGCAGATGTGAACCTAGCCTAAGGATTTGTCCATCCTCCTTCCTCTCGACACAGTAAATGGCCGTTTAGCCAATAGCTGATCACAGTAATACATCAGCCAGTAACTGCCAACCATTCATTTCTTTTATGTCAAGCGGAAGTGAGACCCCGGAAGCATCAGAAAATTGTGGTGGTGAAATTGTTGGGGTGAATATAGCTTTTTTTTCTTTTTTGATGCTGTTTTGATCCTGTTTAAAAAAAAGTTTCATTGATCTGACAACCCCTTTTACTTTTTGTTGTATAATAATCATATACATAGGACCACACAAGCCAACCTGCAATGCAGTAATAAAAAACTGCTACTATTGGGCGTTTCTATATTTCCAGGAATACTTTTTTTTCCACTAAAGTTTAAATTACATGAAGGGTGAGTTGTCTTATTTGCAACTTCATTATTCTGTTGTGAGGACTTGGCAGCTCTTGGCAGGTGGTAGCTTTGCCTGTGGTTAAAGGACTGTACAAACTTTTCTGTGAATAGTCTAATATGCTGTACATAGTACCACGATCAATGACTAATTAGTCAGGGAGGAGTTCTCATGACAAGCCTACTCTGCATATTGAAAAGCTAGCCCCAGAACTTATCCTTGTGACCATCATCTATTAAATATATGCATTCCAATACATAAGGGTTATAATATACAGTATGTGCATAGTTCCTCCAATTATGTTTCCAGGTTTTTAGTACTGTACATATTGGGGGCTACCTGAAACAGTAATGTAGTTTACTATATGTTAAATACTTTGAAAGCTGACAACTTGTCAGCAATAAGGAGAGACACAAGACACTGATTCTTATATGTACCATTAGCATAATGGGACCATAGTCATATACAGTTTAGGATGATGGTTATACTGAGATGTAAAAAATTGTTTAGTAGCTAGATATATTAGATATGTAGAGTAATGGCTACATAAGGGGTGAGTCAAGTTGTTGTCCATGCCTCCAAGATTTTGGTAAATTTATGGTGGGATCGGATCTCCCAATGTTCTAATTCTTCTAAATTGTAGATGAGATCTACTATTTGTTCCCATTCTCGGACAGAAGGGAGAGCAAAAGCTTTTCAGTGTTTGGACAATGTTATTCGGACTACAGCCAGAAGGTATCAAAGCTATCTGAGGGAGTTGGGTTGGATCTCTGGAGGCAGTAAGTGTGGTTGGATCACTCCCGTTGTGAAGGGAAGTAGAGCAGATTCTGTCAATATGTGTTGCATCCTCCTTCCAGAAAGGGGCCACAAATTGACAGGACCACCACATGTGTATATAATCTCCAGGTGCATCTAAACATTTCCAACACTTATTGGGGTGGTTGCTGTCTACACGGTTAAGCCAGGTACTATCTAGCTATCACTTTATATTTGTTTTCTTTGGACACACAGTGATGTCTTTTGGGGACTTCTACAAGGCATTTGATTTGTGGGCTATCCAATATCATATCAAGATTTTTTTTTTCCAAGCTTTGATATATATCAGATCACTAGGGTTAGGTGTCAAGGCATTAATAATGTGATTGTAAATTAGAATAATTACTCCCTGGGCGGAGGGGCGAGGATTTTAGGATGAGGTGTTTGAATCATAGTTAGAAATTTCTGACATCCTTCATGACATAAAGTGTCACAGATGCTGACTGATGGCTGATATTGGCCAAGAAGTCAGTTTGCAATATTGTTTTATTGTTGGGTTTTTGTGGTTGAAAATATTCACTTCTGGAATTCACAGATCAATCACGGACAGCAAATCAGTCAGAAAACAGCCATGTGATATCCTTAATGTATGACCAACTTTAAGGTCACCATACCTGCAATGGCTTGTTTGTGCTATGCACACTTGGTTCAGTTGAGCATGCACATTTTTTCAGTGTGGACAGGTAAGTATAGCAACTGCCAGACACCTCTCCTGGAGGAAGAAATGATTGAGCATGATAAAATTTGTCATTATATCCTGGCCCCCAAGCTAAACCCCAGTCTTGCAAAACCCTGACTATGCCTGTTGTTGTTAAAAACAAAAAATAAAGCTTTATCCGACTCCACCATTCCTGAAGCTCTAGGACCTGCTAAATGACTTCTCAAGCAGCTGCACAAGATGTTGTTATGTTGGAAAGCACATTATTAACTTTATCCATTAAACATATTATTATCAAAAAGTTATACACTATACTCTATTATAACTCTATACACAATACACATTATCATAACGTTATACACTATATAGACCTTAATATACACTATATATACCTTAATATACACTATATAGACCTTAATATACATTATATAGACCTTAATATACACTATACACACCTTAATAAACACTATACACTATATAGACCTTAATATACACTATATAGACCTTAATATAATAATGTTATATACTATACTCTAACTATTATAACTTTATACACAATACACATTATCATAACATTATACACTATATAAACCTTAATATACACTATATATACCTTAATATACACTATACACTATATACACCTTAATATACCTCTATAGACCTTAATATACACTATATAGACCTTAATATACACTATATATACCTTAATATACACTATACAGACCTTAATATACACTATACACACACCTTAATAAACACTATACACTATATACACCTTAATATACACTCTATAGACCTTAATATAATAATGTTATACACTATACTCTAACTATTATAACTTTATACACAATACACATTATCATAGCATTATACACTATATAGCCCTTAATATATACTATACATACCTTAATATAAACTATATAGACCTTAATATACACTATACACACCATAATATACATTATAAAGACCTTAATATACACTATACTCTATATACACCTTAACATACACTATACACTATATAGACCTTAATATAATAATGTTATACTCTATACATATAATTATCATTAGCTTATACACTATACACATTAATAACATAACATTATACACTATAGACATTAATATAACTTTATACACTATACACATTATCATAATGTTATAAACTATAGACCTTAACATAACTTAATATACTATACACATATTTATAATTTCCTACAATATACACTATATACTATACAATATTATAATCATAACGTTATACAATATACACCATAATATAATAACTTTATACACGATACACATAATTATAATAACTATATACATTATCATAAGGTTACATATTATGGACCTTAATATAATAACTTTATACACTATACATAATTATCATGTTATACAATATAGACTTTAATATATTAACATTATGCGCATTATCATAACTTTATACACTATGCACATTATCAGATTCATACACTATACAGTACACATTATCATAACTTTATACATTACAGAAATTATCTTAACTTTTGCATGGTAAACTTCTGCATTATTTAGCAATTTATCTGTTAAATTACAAAAAAATGAATCATTACATTTTATGAATACTACATATTAATATTTGCTCAAATATAGGAATAACAGTTATAATTTACTCAAAATACACTCATACTGTTCCAAGGCCACATAGCTTTCTCAGTGCACATGAAGTGTTTTTCTATTGTACCTTTCACCTTACATTGTGCACACTCCAGTTTTATGTCTGCCCTAGCTGAAAGGCCTCCATATAGTTTATCTCAACCTTTGCAAACAAAACTTGTCCATTATTTATAATTTTATGTATTTATGAAACAATAATGAAATCAAATAATATTAAAATTCCAATATATGTGTATTATAATGTGAATAATGTGTTCAACATATACGCCTACTGTTCCAAGGCTGCATCTCTTTCTCATGACATGAACTGATTCCAAGGTACCATTCACTTTAAATTATAGTGTCATTGAAAATGACAATAAAGCAGATACTTTATACTTTGTGACATTTATGGACTTCATCTTTTGTATCTATACGTATCACACTTCTGGAATAAGAGCATTTACATAGATATATATGGAACTCCATTTGCCTATGTCCTTTATTCGTCTTTTTTTTTCTGCAGGAAATGTCATCATTACAGTCATATTATTATTTTTAATTCTAGCACTTGGTTGGTTTTCAATAAGCACTCATTGAGGACAATGGCTATAGAGAGGTACAATGTGACGGGAAGTTTCTCATTCTCTTTTTCAGTGCACACAATCACATAGTCCCACTTGTACAACAATAATAGTTTTATTCCACCTGCACCTTTTAGGATAATTGTATCCCATCATACTTTTGAATATATAATGTACACAACATTTTTGATATTTTGAAAAAATAATTTGTATAATTAACCCTTTAAGGACGCAGAGTAGTTTGTACGTTAATGCTCGGTGACTTTTTTCATATTTTCCTCCCCGCCTTCAAAAATTCATAACTTTTTACATTTTTCTGTTAACATAGCTATGTGAGGGCTTATTCTCTGTGTGACAAGATGTACTTTCATTTGCCAACATTTTCTGGTACATATAATGTTTTGATGAGCTTTTATTTACGTTTTAGGGGGTCCATGTGAAATAACACACAATTCTATCATAATTTTTTTCATTTTATCTTTATGGCGTTCACTCTGCATTAAAAATGACATGGTAACTTTGTCCAGCGGGTCATTACGATTACGGTGATACCATATTTATATTGTTTTTTATTATGTTTTACCACTTTTACAAATAAAACGTCACTTTTTGAAAATGAGCGATTTGTACTTTTTATTGGTACCAATGTTTGGTTTGTATGAGTTTTTGATCACTTTTTACTGTTATTTTCTTGGGGAAGCAAAGTGATCAAAATACGTTAATTTGCACATTGCGTTATATTTTTTATTATGGCGTTCACCGTACATAATAAATAACGCTATTTTTGGATAGTGGGGACGCACATGGGGATACCTAACATGTTTGTTTATTTTTGTTTCCATTATGTACTTTTTACATATTCCACACAGGGACTTCAAGCTGGGATCTAAATTCCCAGTGCAATGTACATCGCACATTAGTTCCTATGGGCACTGTGGATAGGCAGTTAGGAGGCTGTTGCCTGGCCTCCTGGCTGCCATGTCAATTCCTCTGAACCCGCAATCTTATCGCGGTGGGGTTCAAGGGGCAATAGGCATCCAGGGGGTTAATCTGCCAGAATCGGTGTATCTTCCGACTCTGGCGGCTGGTCTCAGTCCTCGGCTGTGTGCCAGAAGTAATGCCGCAGACACAGCTTCTGTGCCCGTGGTTTTACAGCACTGTACTATTACGGTACTGAGCATGAACTATACGCTCAGCACAACGTAATAGTACAACGCAGAGCGGGATGGGGTTAAAGGGGTTGTCCTCAGCAGTCACATGACATTCATACTAATATTGCCAATAAGGCCAGTGATTGGCTGCAGTTATGACAGATACAGCACATCTTCACTGCAGGCCAGTAAACTGAGGACAAGAGATTTATTCTGATGAATATTTGCAAGGTTCGGCCATCCCTTTTTGTTTTGGGCTGAACTTGTTTGGCACTAACTAAAAGTGCTTTATTATACTATTGGTTCTCTTCAGAGAAGTGTAATAAGCTGAGGCCCAGGGAAGGGCAGATCTAATAAACAGTTATACTAAATTTGCCTCACCTTTCCTGAGCTCCCACATAGAGTCTGGTGGTCCGTTGGACTCCTCTTCCAGCCTCCTGGTTGATGTCACGCACCGTGGGATATCAGTGAGGCAACCCCTTTAACTATAGAAACAAATTGGTTGTGGACTGTGTTAAATACCTTTAAACAGGTGAAACCAAACAAGTAATAGATACTGTAAGTTGAAGTTGGGCAACCAGACATATATGAGGACCATTTTATGTGCATCTCCGTGCTAAATAACTTTGTTACATTGTAGTGAAGGGAAACCAGATAATTTGCTTATTTTGAGAGAATTTTCTGACACTACTTTGTCATACTCTGTCTTGTAACATCGTTAGGGAAAACTGGCATGCAACATGAAAATGTAAGAGGAAAATAGAATCCCCTCTTTGTGGAGAAAAGCGGTAAAATGCAAGCAGTTCTCCGTGGATACAGACTTCATTACAGGTAAGGAAGACCAAGTCTGAAAAGTCTAAAATCATATATCATCTGAGCATTTTGGTGTTTTGTTCATCCAAATCCATTCATAGAAACATAGAACATTTTATCTTAGGATAGACATGTTTATCCCAGGCAGGCTTAAATTCACTTAGTTCTAGAAGTTTGTTCTAAGCCTCAACTACTCTTTCAGTAAAATAATATTTCCTGACATTGCGGTGGACCACCAGCAATCTGACATTTATCCCCTATACCCTGGATAGGGGATAAGTGTCTTTAAAGATAAAACCCCTGTGAGGCTAGGTTCACATTTGCATCAGAGTCTCCGTATGAGATTCCTCCAAAAAAAAATTGTTGGAGATATAAGTCCTGCATCTCTCTCCACCGATTTCAATGAATTCACAATGCAATACAATGTACATAGATACAAATATTACAAAACATGCTAGTGATACAGTTGGTGGAAATACAAGAGAATCAACACTATAAAGAAAAAGAATGTTATCTGTCCAAGAGCTGCAGTGGATCATTTGATGGGCATACTAAATTATCCCTACCTATCTAGGACATACTGTATATAAAAAAGTACTGACCTGGACTAGTGAGAGTAAAGTACTTTGGTTGTGATAGAAAGTTCCTATTTAGCTCCAGCAGCACACAAAATCTAATTTTCTTCTTTTATCATGTGACCTGCAGTCCATCTCAAGACTTATATGTTAGAATTTTCAGAGCAAATTTCAGTTTGTCAAAGGTTGATGGATCAAGGTAATAGTCCGATAAGAGCAGAAAGAGGCATTTCTTTCTGATAATATATATTACAAATAGAGGTACAGTATAACTTGAAGCTTCTGGGTATCAAAAATAATGTTGTAGAAAAGCAGCTTTTTTGGTTGCAGATTTTGTTGTGTTTTTTTTTAGCCAAAGCCAGGAGTGGATTGAGTAGAAGGGAGAAGTATAAGACTCTGTTGACTATAGCTCAAAAAACCACAGAAAATTCTGCAAACAAAAAAATTTGCTTCTCTGCAACGTGGGGCCTCAGCCTAAGGATTATTTTTGATTATTATTTCATACTTCGCTTTGTATGGATAGAAGCAATCTGGTAGCTGAAAATGATAACTGGAGGAAGGTCTAGTTTTTTCAGCTGCTGCTTAGAATGTAGGTACGAGTATTCCGTTTTATGAAACATAAAATTGTATTTTAATTTAAGTGAGATTAAATCAAAAACTTTCATGTGTCCCCAGGTTTGTTGTACATCTCCGCTCATTAAGCTGTGGAACATTTTGATTGACTGCCTCAATTAAAATGATATTTAGAAACATTATTATGCATTACATGGAGTAGTGTGAAACAGCTCCGCAGAAAACTGGAGCTGAGGTTAGAAGTCAAGCTCATTCTCTACAGATGATACATATCAATCAGCTCAGCACACTGAACTCAATAGCAGGGATTGAGACATATTAAACATGTGTGATCTCCTCTTCTCAATTTTGTCAACCTATAACCTAAAATAGGACTCACTCATACTGTTTACATTTAGGTCATGACCAATTCAGGTTCTGTATGCACTGCGTTCAGACATAACATCGAGAGTACACATTCATGATGAATGTCGGACTAGGATGGAATTGATTCTAGGAATCCACTGCCCACAGCCAGGACCCCTGCAGATCAGCTGTACCAAGACAGCATGGCTACAGGTAATAACATGACAAGAGTCATGCTGCTCACCCGCCATATGATGTGCACCACTACATTACCTAACCTCACCTCTACACACTGTGTGGCAAGCGAGCAGTTTTGCTCCTGGAAATGTTATCTTTACCTGTAGCCACACTACCCTGGAAAAGCTGATCTTCACTGGCCCCCCCATACAGTGGCCACTTCACTGGTTCCCCTTATACAGTGGCCCCTTCACTGGCCCCCCATACTGTACGAAGGACTAGTGATGGGGCCATTATATTGTGTGGAAGAAGTGATGGGGGCTAATATCCTGTGGGTGGGGGGTGACATTAAAGTGTGTGGGGCTTTAGGGGGGAGTATTAAAGGGTCTGTCCGGGTTAATTTTTTTTTATGGCCTATCCTATACACTGTGAGTTTTTACCAGTATGTACAGTAGTGCACAGATGTAGTGTGCAGTTAGTCTTACATACCAGCAAACAGGCAATGATTTTTGTCTTCAAGGTAAGACTGACAAAGGACATCAGTTGTATTTGTATAGAAATGCACACTTTCATAAAGAGAGTGGAACATCTCCCAACTCATGATATTGGGGCCGTCACTATTATTCTCCTCTAGATACTTAAAGAGAGTCTGTCAGCAGTACAAGTAATACCTTGTAAAGGTGATTCTACAGTTTCCATAGATGCCTCTGTTATTCATTTCTGAATGCTATTTTTATGTAAATTGCCGATTTATTCTTATGTAAGCGAAGTGCAAGGGCTTTGGGGGCATGCCTTAGTTTGTCTGGGCTTTGGTCTTGCTCTAGACTCCCAAGTAAAGCACTTTTTCCCATATCAATTTACTGCTGATAGACTCCCTTTAAATAGATGTTTTCCACTTATACTCCTTCAACCAGATAGTACTTTATCATAAGGCTATGTTAATATCTGCATTGGAAGTTCTGTTAAGAGCCTTGGGTACAATTCTATCAAAAATCATAGACAAGTAATGCATGTTTCACATTTCATCCAATACAATGATTGACATCCCCCATTATAATGCATAGGATCTGTCATGTAATGGATCTAAAACTGTTAGTATATTACAAGATTTATCAATGACACAAATGCGTTGTATGATTGAAAGTTTAGATATGCTTTAATGTAAAAATCCCAAAGAAAGCATTTACTTTCATTAGAATATAGCTGAAAACTGCTATTGAAGCCGTTCCCTGTACAATTACAGTATAACTCACCTCAAACAACTTAAGACATGTCATATAGACATGTTTGGTATTGTTGGGAATTCTTTATTATGACACTTCTTCCATCTTTGTAATAAAGGTTTCTTTGTTTGTGATTGTTTATGCATATATGTAACCCATGTAGCTACACAGGGGCCCTATAGCCAAGCAGGAGCACTACAATCCTAAAAAAAAGGTGTTCCTATTCTCTATTAGATGACACATAAGGGGCTATGTTTCTTCTTAGACATGTCTTACAATTACTGGTGAATTGGTATAGTGGTGTGGGATTTTCTGGAGAGCCATGAATAAAGTAAGATCACAAGCGAGTTTCTGTTGTTAGGCTACATTCACATTTCCACTGGAGTCTCCGTTGGACACTCCTTCGCAATGTTTGCCTGAAAAGAGAAAAATGTCCTGCACAGAGGACTTTTCCTCTGAAGACAACGGACACCTGACAGACCCCATTATAATCCATGGAGTCCGTCGGTCTCCTTGTGTTAATGCTATTTTAGTGGTCCACCTCTCCATTGTTCTTCTCCTCCAATGGACCAGAACAGAGATGCAACGCTAGTGTGAACCTAGTATAAGCTGCTGTGACATCGCAAGTGAGTTTCAGTAAGGCGTCATTCACATGACCGCTTTTAGTGGGTGTGTGATGTCCATGTTAAAACCAACTAGCACACAATCCTTGTTTCTGTGCTGTCTGTGGTTGATCTGTTTTTCACATATCTGAAAAATATACTTAGGTATACAGGATGGTATCCATGTGCTGTTTATGATATTCAAAATCTAAAAAATCTTTATTGAAAAATATACAAATTTACAGCATAACTTTTTATTTTATCCAACTTTGGAGTGCTGGCATTTTTCCTGTAATGTTTTTGTACAGTACGTAAGTAAGTGAGCTGAGCCTTTTTCTCCTTTTTGATCCCACCCACATTTGGCTGATCACAGGTAGTAACTTGAAAGATCTGGTCTAATCCACCTGGTGTCCCAGCTTACCTTGGCATGGCTCATAAACTCATTGTAGCTCTTACCAATATTCATTGTACAGCATCTCAACCAGGCTATGCTTCTATAATACGCTGGGTAGATTATTGAAGACACTATGCAGTTTTTTATATACTGTAGACACTCTGAGCAGGTGAGATGCTATCTGGGTTAGAATCAGATAAACTACCGTGTTTCTCCAAAAATAAGACCTACCCCGGAAATAAGCCCTAGCTAGATTTTTCAGGGTTTTTGGAGTAGGCTTGAAAAATAAGCCCTAGCTAATTTAACCCCTTCCCGACATCTGCCGTGCGATTACAGCGGATGCCGGGTCCTTAAACATGGTGGGCGCTCTGCTGCAGAGAGGCTACCATAGCTACCGTACCGGGTCTCCGCAGAGACCTGGAGTTAATGCCTGCGATCAGTGTCTACCCTGATCGCGGGCATTGTTGTGTGACCCCCCCTCCTTCCCACCAAAGTAGCACGACCCGGAGTTAATGCCCGCGATCACAGTGGACTCTGATAGCGGGCATTGTTAAGTGTGACCTCCCCCCACAGTGGCCAGGCGAGATTGCGGGAGCCGACCTGTTCCTTTGACAGCCAGGAGCCTTATGAAGGCTCCCAGGCCTGTCATAGGAATATTACTATTGAGGCTGGTCTATGACCAGCCTCAATAGTAATGTAGATAATCTCCCATAGTCTGTGGGATGATTGCAGGTTCAATCCCCCTAGGAGGGGTTAATAGTAAAAGGAAAAAAAAAAAGGTTAAAAAATAAAAAAAATAAAAGTACAAGTGCCCCCCCCCCACTTTCATTAGAATACCTATAAAACTAAAATATTACTGTGAAAGACATACACATTAGGTATCCCTGTACCTGAAAACGCCTGCTCTACAAACTTATAAAAATATTTTACCTCTAAGGTGAAAGATGTAGTGGAAAAAAAAAAATCAAAAGTGTCGAGCTGCTGTTTTTTCGCTGTTTCGCCTCTGAAATTGAAATAAAAAGCGATCAAATGTGTGATTGTTGTTCATGGAAAAAAAAATGAAGACCTACCCCGAAAATAAGCCCTAGCCCTTTTTTCGGAGAAAAAAATAATATAAGACACTGTCCTATTTTCGAAGAAACATGGTAGTATCCTTCCTCCTTGGGCTCCATCTTCTAAATCACACTGTAGGAGTCCTATCTTACTGCTGCTTGAGGGCCTGCTGCTGTATGGGCACATATCCCCAGCTCACACAGCTAATAGGACCCTCCCTAGTTCAGACTGCAGGCCTGACAGGACCCCAGGACAGAAACAATCATGAGAAAGGGCTAGGCAGCAGGCTACTACTGAAAAATGCATTTATATTGGTGACATTTTAGAAGTTTTCTGTAACATTTCCATCTAGATGTAGAGTGGACTCAGAGTGGATTTTACTGGTGGACCCTAGGCACTCCAGTCTGACAATGGGCATATGACCTTGCATTGATAGAGATGTCCATAAAACTACTGCGATTTCAATAAAATAACTTTTTTTTTTCCCATTTACAGCAGGAGGATTGGTCAAACAAGGCACATAAAATCTAAATTTATTCCAGTGTATAAAGATATGTTCACATACAGCAGATTTATTTCAGAAATAATGGCAGTTATCCCATTCTTCTAAATTGGACTTGCAGAGATCCATGTGCTTGCTCCAGCCCTGACAATTCCCCTCTTTCAGAGCAAAGATGAAAGTACACTTAAAAATACCGCCATGCCTCACCTCTCTCTTCTCTTTTAAATGTTTAGTCAATTTCTCTATCATTTTTAAGAAGACCACGAGAGGGCACTATTGACTTTCTATTTTTTCCTTACTAGTATAAAGTTATTCTGTGGATTACGGCTACCTAGAATTGGTGTGAAGAGCTCTAACTTTGTTGTTTAATTTGTGAAAATTAGCACATCTTGCCTTCTTAAAAATTGCAAATTGTTTTAGAGAATTTCTATTTTTTTTTTTAAAGTATCCTGGATGTTTCTCTTCCCTAAAATAACAGCAAACTATTTTAACATATTTTATTCTTTCTTGTTAGTATTTTGTCCATAGGGGCCGCCATTCAGGTTTCTGTAAACCTGCTATTTCTTTCTCTCCTACTGTTTTACCTGTGGAGTGGAGTCTTCACTTTAGTTTTAGAATTTCACCCAAGAACCAGAACAATGCTATAGTCTCTCTATATACACACGTGGACAAAATTGTTGGTACCCTTTGTTTAATGAAAGAAAAACCCACAATGGTCACAGAAATAACTTGAATCTGACCAAAGTAATAATATATAAAAATTCTATGAAAATGAACAAATGAAAGTCAGACATTGCTTTTCAACCATGCTTCAACAGAATTTTTAAAAAAAGAAAACTCATGAAACAGGCCTGGACAGAAATTATGGTTCCCTTAACTTAATATTTTGTTGCACAACCTTTTGAGGCAATCTCTGCAGTCAAACGATTCCTGTAACTGTCAATGAGACTTCTGCACCTCTCAACAGGTATTTTGGCCACTCCTCATGAGCAAACTGCTCCAGTTGTCTCGACTTTGAAGGGTGCCTTTTCCAGACGGCATGTTTCAGCTCCTTCCAAAGATGCTCAATAGGATTTAGGTCAGGGCTCATAGAAGGCCACTTCAGAATAGTCCAATGTTTTCCTCTTTAGCCATTCTTGGGTGTTTTTAGCTGGGTGTTTTGGGTCATTTATCCTGTTGCAAGACCCATGACCTGCGACTGAGACCAAGCTTTCTGACACTGGGCAGCACATTTCTCTCTAGAATCCCTTGATAGTCTTGAGATTTCATTGTACCCTGCACAGATTCAAGACACCCTGTGCCAGATGCAGCAAAGCAGCCCCAGAACATAACAGAGCCTCCTCCATGTTTAACAGTAGGGACAGTGTTCTTTTCAAGATATGCTTAATTTTTAAGTTTGTGAACATAGAGGTGATGTGCCTTGCCAAAAATTTTGATTTTTGTCTCATCTGTCCATAGGACATTCTCCCAGAAGCTTTGTGGCTTGTCAACATGTAGTTTGGCAAATTGTAGTCTGGCTTTTTTATGATTTGTTTTCAACAATGGTGTCCTCCTTGGTCGACTCCCACTTTGGGCCAAACAACGACGGATGGTGCGATCTGACACTGATGTTCCTTGAGCTTGAAGTTTACCTTTAATCTCTTTAGAAGTTTTTCTGGGCTCTTTTGTTACTATTCATATTATCCTTCTCTTTGATTTGTCATCAATTTTCCTCCTGCAGCTACGTCCAGGGAGGTTGGCTACAGTCCCATGGATCTTAAATTTCTGAATAATATGTGCAACTGTAGTCACAGGAACATCAAGCTGCTTGGAGATGGTCTTATAACCTTTATCTTTAACATGCTTGTCTATAATTTTCTTTCTAAGCTCCTGAGACAACTCTTTCCTTCGCTTCCTCTGGTCCATGTTGAGTGTGGTACTCACCATGTCACCAAACAGCACAGTGAGTATCTGTAGCCCTATATACAGGCCCACTGACTGATTACAAGATTGTAGACACCTGTGATGCTAATTAGTGGACACACCTTGATTTAACATGTCCCTTTGGTCACATTATTTTCAGGGGTACCATCATTTCTGTCCAGGCCTGTTTCATGAGTTTTCTTTTTTAAAAAATTCTGTTGAAGCATGGTTGAAAAGCAATGTCTGACTTTCATTTGTTCATTTTCATAGAATTTTTATATATTATTACTTTTGTCAGATTCAAGTTATTTCTGTGACCATTGTGGGTTTTTCTTTCATTAAACGAGGGGTACCAACAATTTTGTCCACGTGTGTATAATATATTTAAAGAGGACCTGCCACCAGGTCTAAAATGCCCATTGACATACCTTACCTGATAGCGCTGTCACCCTGAGCATTTTTTTTAGGATATACTAGCCAGGTGGGTGGTAACACTGTGGTTTTTCTGGGGATGGGGTCTCTGTGTGCTGTACGTCATGCAGTATTACCATGCATTTGGCTAGTAGACCCTAATTTGCATGAACACTAAAAGGGCTTATATCTTTGGAATAGCTCAATGGATTTGGATTAGCAAAACCCAAAATGTTCAGGGTGACAGAGTCTATCAGATGAGGTATGTCCTTAGGTATTTTAGACCTGGTAACTGGTTCTCTGTAAACTGAGCTGCAGACAATAATAGTTTACATTCATATAGTACTGAATTTATATTTATCAGTACTTGAAATCTGCAGTGATCCTAAGAATAGAAAGAAAAATTTATGGAGGAAGCCAGGTCCAGATGGCTTTATAGCTTTCTATTAGAGGAAATTCACACACAGCAGATTTTGTTGCAGAAATTTCTGTGACTGTCCCATTCATCTTGCAGAAATCCATGAAGATGAATAAAACAGATTTTCAAAGACATTTCTACAAGTCTACAAAAATGAACAGCCCTTTAAAAGATGAAAGATGGTATATGACTAAACTCAACAATATCTCAGAAGCAGTATGAGTGATATTTTAAGAAGTCAGTAAATCATACTCATATAAGTATTATGATAGACATAAAGAGGTAATAAATGACATGTAAAGAGTATACAGTTCAAGGCGCTACCTTACACATAAAGCCACAGCTTCATGGAAGGGAAATTTACATGTGGGCAAGCCACTATATTCATCAGTGTCAGATGTCATTCTCAGCCCTGTGAGTTTGCTAGTGAAGGACCTGTAGGGCCCAAGGGTTGTGAATGAGAGTGGTAGTAACGGTATTGTGCTTGGGCATAGGAATAACTTGAAACTTCTGGGTCCCAATGCAAAATATTTAATGAGGCCCCCACCTACCATGTGCTATCTATAAAACTGGTCTTCTACTGTTGTAGAGAGTTCTTTGGGCCCCCTTAGGCTCCATAGCCCAGTAGGGATTGCTACCCCTGAATTTTTTATAGCTATATCCCTGCTTAGGAGTAAAGGTAGCTATAGCAGGCTATAACCATTGGTGCATTTGTAATATCTGTGCAAGTTGGGGTTACAATACAGAAAGGATTACCTAACAACTTGTTTATTGGAACCAAACTTTCTTGATCTTGATCATAGGATAAGACCTAGAGTTTAGCATACAAAAGCATTACAGTACTCTAAGGTAATGACTTCAATTACCCGGGGTTTACATGAAGTGATGGGTGACACTGCAACTCACAGACTTGGTCCTCCAGTGTTTCTTGACGTGTCTTTTGAGGACTGGACAGGAATGACACGTAGCTGGACTGGCTAACTCCTTAAAGGGCATCATATCAAATCATACCCCTGGTGTAACCTACATGTCATGCCACAGCCTGCATGGCGTCATACCACACATCGGTACAATCATCAAATATCGAACAGTAAACCAGAGACACAGTGTATTGCCATCAACGCTCACACATCTAAGGTCCTAACTGGAGAAGTTGGCTTTTACCCCACTACACATTGAAGCAGGCCTATATTTAAGCAAAGTGAAGCCCAGGAAATAGGGAGTGGATGACTGTTTTGGGGCACTCTAAAGAGAAAGTGTGTACTGATACAGATTTTTCTAATCTGAATTCTTTGTCAAGCATATTTTCATTCCTTCCAAAAACTTTCCATGGTAGTGTTTCCTCTGTCACTTCATTCATTATGTTGAAATTCTGGGTTATAAGTTAGATCCCATTTTATATGTTGGCAGTGACAGCCAGTCTGGCAATGATCTAGGAAGATTATGGTGAAGAGAATTCTTACTCAGGCATAATACTAAATTGATGAAACCAAAAGACTCACAAAACAAACCATTAGTATAAAGTCCATATTTCTTTAGTTAAAAAGTTAAGACATAATGAATAAAGGGAAGAGACACAAAGAGAATAACAACAAGTAAACACCATCGCTAATGGTCGTGAGGACTTAGTAATAATAGATACTAATATAATGTAATGATCCACCCACAGGTATGTTATCAGCTTGTCTTGTTAGCATGCTTGTCTGATTTACTTATGTGCACGTTTGTCATTATGCTATACCTTCTGAACTGTGATAACATACCTGTGGGTGGATCATTACATTAGATTAGTATCTATTATTACTAAGTCCTCACGGCCATTAGTGATGGTGTTTACTTGTGGTTATTCTCTTTGTGTCTCTCCCCTTTATTCATTATATATTAACTTTATAACTTAAAAATCTGGACTTTATCCTAATGGTTTGTTTTGTAAGAGTTACTCACAGACTATTTTTTGTTGTATTGGATTACTGGGCTGTTTGTTAGCTGTCTCAGGCATAATACTAGTAGACTAGGATATTGTAAGCCGATGGCTATAGGTAATAACATGGAGGAAGGACTAACAGTTTAAAATGTTCTTGGAGTAGACAGTGAGGAGGTTGTGACTCGAAGTGCTGCTGCTACCTCAGAGATGAGGATTGGCATAAGTAAAGGTAGCACTTGCAAAGATGACACCACTTTACTGAAAGCAGATTCTACATAGATGGCTTGTATGAAGAATTTCAAAGCTGGGATTTCATTGACTTCTGGGTCCTAACACAGCTGTAACATTCTGACCATCTTGCAGTGCCTTTATCTCCCAGCAGTGTGATTATTATCATAAATAGAAGGTGAAACCTGGCAAGGAGACATTACAAAGTGTCTCATGTAGTTTCTGGCTATGCTTTGATTTGGTCAAGAACGTTGCACTATGTTTATAGTGTAATATGCATGTAAATCTTCAGATAATTCAAGAAATTCTTTTATTATATTTTTATCATAATGTAAAAAAGGTTAAATTTTCTTGAAAGTTAGCAATGATCTACTCCGTTCTACTAGTTTTATAAATTTTCCAAATCTTATTACCTTAATCTACCTGTAGTGTCTTGCTGTAGACTTGCTTGCTCCAGGTTTCATTCAGGGTGGGTTCACACCTGCGCTTGCTATCCGTCCATTGCCAATGCAGTGAAAATCTCGGCGAACTGGATTGGCATTGGATACAGACCGGTCAGCGACGCATTGGTTAAAAACCCATTCATTTGAATGGGTTTCTAAAGCAATGCGCGGGTGTGCGCTTACACCAGGGGTCCCCAAACTTTTTACACAGGGGGCCAGTTCACTGTCCCTCAGACCGTTGGAGGGCCGGACTATAAGAAAAACTATGAAAATCCCTATGCACACTACACCTATCTCATTTTAAAGTAAAACAAAAAGGGAACAAATACAACATTCAAAATAAAGAAATAGTAAATTTAAGTCAACAAACTCACCATTATTTCAATGTGAAGTATGGGCCTGCTTTTGGCTAATGAGATATACATACAAATACAAATACAGCACAGTGTACCTCTGAAATGTGCTTCTCTCTTCCCGCAAATAGGTCCAGCACTCTGCCCCCATATAAGTCCAGCTCTTTCCCTCATATAGGTCCCATGCCCTCTCCCCCATATAGGTCCCATGCCCCCCCATATAGGTCCCATGCCCCCCCATATAGGTCCCATGCTCTTCCCCCATATAGGTCCCATGCAGTCTCCCCCATATAGGTCCCATGCAGTCTCCCCCATATAGGCCCCATGCAGTCTCCCCCATATAGGTCCCATGCTCTTCCCCCATATAGGTCCCATGCTCTTCCCCCATATAGGTCCCATGCAGTCTCCCTCATATAGGTCCCATGCAGTCTCCCTCATATAGGTCCCATGCAGTCTCCCCCATATAGGTCCCATGCAGTCTCCCCCATATAGGTCCCATGCAGTCTCCCCCATATAGGTCCCATGCCCCCCCATATAGGTCCCATGCAGTCTCCCCCATATAGGTCCCATGCAGTCTCCCCCATATAGGTCCCATGCAGTCTCCCCCATATAGGTCCCATGCCCCCCCATATAGGTCCCATGCAGTCTCCCTCATATAGGTCCCATGCAGTCTCCCCCATATAGGTCCCATGCAGTCTCCCCCCATATAGGTCCCATGCCCCCCCCCCATATAGGTCCCATGCAGTCTCCCTCATATAGGGCCAGGTCTGTCCCCCATATAGGTCCAGGTCTCTCCCCCATGCTGTTTTTTCCCCGCTATGGTGTTCGCCATATGGGAAAAATATTTTTGTATGTTTTTAGACCGGCAGAAATAATATGTTTAAGTTTGTTTTTGTTTTATTATTTATTTTTATTTCAAATCTATGGAAAAAAGTTTTGTTTGTTTTTTCTTTATATCATTTTTTTTCAACTATTTTATTAGCCCCCCTAGGGGTCTTGAACCTGAAATCTTTTGATTGCATGTCCTATAGACTTTTTCAGTCTATGGGACTTTTGCTAAATAGTTATATTGCTATGAAAGGCCTGGGAGCCTTCATTAGGCTCTCAGCTGTCATAGGAACAGAACAGCTCCCACAACGGCAAAGGTGTGAGGCCAGTGGGGACTGTCCCTAGGGGGCTTATTTTTGCTTTGGGGGCCTCACTGAATGCTATGCAATTCACTCTGATTGTGGACATTAGCTCCAGGTCTCCGCTGTACAATACTGTTTCAGAGTGACTGCTATCTTTAAAGACCAAGCATCCACCTTACTATTATGATGGATGTCAGGAAAGGGTTAATGACTTTCTGTAACCATCTTAATGACAGTCTTCTTAATAGGTTGCCAATGGAGACAACTACACATACAGGATCTTTCTATTATTTGGCACATGTCAGAAACCTAGCCATGCCCATCTTATTGTGGTGACCAGTTTATCAGGCAGGGGCTCTACATGCATGAGAAGATAACGTTTCCACAATCGAAAAATCATGACTGGGTTTTTGACAAGTGCCAGACCATAAAAAGTTCTTGCATTAATGGCCATTGGCAACCTATCAATACAAAAGACTGTCACTACTAAGATGGTTAGAGAATTGGTACCTTGGTGAGCTAGTTTGACCCTTTTTACAGCTATTTTCATGAAACCACTATCAATGCATCCACAAATAAATGTATTTGTGCTGCAGAGAGCCTTTGCCAGCTAAGACTGAGGACACAAAAGCTGAGTTTTTTGTTGCAGATTTTGCATTTTTTAAGCCAAAACCAGGAGAGGATTTGGCACCAGGGATAACAGTTAGAACTGCTTCCTTTATGTCTCATGTACTTAGCTAAGGAGGTTCCAATTATTTAACAGAGGGAACTTGGGTGATACTTGGAGGACATCCAAATGCCTTCCATGTTATATTGATTTCAATTGGTATTTCCAATCGCTCCAAACCATTTTGCAGAGCTGGATAGGAAATGCTCCATAATCTTCAGAATGGATGGAGCATCAGAACCCTCCTTGAATTGCACAATCGTTCATGTACATGAGGCCTTATATTTGCTATTCTTTTTGAAGCCACTCTTGGCTTTGGCTCAAAAAAACGCAATTAAAATCTACACAAACATGGTGGTTGATTTGGATGACCAGCTTACTACATATTTGGACCTGTACCATACATTTGCACACTTATATTTTGGATACTGTGGCATTCCTTTTGTCAACTTTAAAATTGCTTCCATGTGTTTTAGAGGTGAGAAGTAAATGCATTTTAAAAAAGTCAATGATATAATAGGTTAGCAAGTACAGTATGTTTGCATTCACACTTTCCACACACCCTGTCATTGCAGTATGAATCTTTTTGTATATTTAAGGTCTAATAGATCATTATATTTTAGCTCCTGTTCTCAGGTGCACCTGAACATTTGTTAAGTTTGTGCTATTTATATTCAGTCTACTCAGTTTTAGGTTGTTCTCGAGTTAATGGTCTGAATGAACAGAACAAAATATGTTAAATACAGAATGTAAAAATGTGAATCAAAAATAGGGCATATACAATAATAGAATTTACATGAGTGTTGAAAAGAAAACTTGTCACCATACATCGCTATACACAAGATTTGGTAGACATATGTTCTATTACTCAAAATATATGAAACTGACAGTGATGATGGATTTGGGGCATTGTGCATAAAAGTAAAAAAACACTAACCCTTCTTATTGGCACAGATTTATATGCTTGAGGCTCCATAACTTTGCAATAAAAATTCATTTTTGGGTACTGTCACGCTAAGACTGCAATATGTTCTTGCTCCACTATTCACCCTGTGACCATGCAATGATGTCATTGTGTCAAGCCACAGAGTATTTTGCTCTAATCTTCATGGGAATGGGCTATGTAGGTATTTATCTTTATTTTTGCAGGGACTTTTTTTGTGTGGGGATCCAGTAAGGCAATATCATGCTGTGATGGGGTCAATAAGAAGGCATCATACTGTGTATAGAGCACTAAGGGAGTATTGTACTGAGTGGAGAGCCACTAAGGGGAAATGTACTGAGAGGCAATGTAGTGTTTAGGTAGCACTGAGAAGGCATCATACTGAGTGAGGAGAGCACTAAAGGACCATTAGTTTGCATGGAGACGAACAAAGACGGTTACGTGCTGCATGGAGATGCTACTACTGTGTGCCTTGAAAAAGGCATAATGAAATAGTGTGGGGCATAAAGATGCTCTTTTATTGTGTAGGGGGCTAGGGGCACTTACAGGAGTGATTTAACATAAAACATATTTATTGAGTTGTCCTCTTCCTATTGTTTGACAGCTGGGAGGTATGGTATGTACATATTCCTATCAGTCAGAACCATTTCAGACAAATGATGCTTCAAACCAATTTCTAGCAAGTCCAAGAAATGACAATTGACGGAATGTAATGGTAAATCAGTTTCCGCATGCTGGTTTTAAAGGTGCCTTCCGACATATACTGGAGCCGCAATAAAATGAAATCACATTTCATGTAACAATATCTGCACCAATTTTAATGGGTATTTAATAATTCATTGGATTTTAGATTAGAAACATCTAATTGTGGAAACAGTAAAGCTTATATGCACTACACCTACATTGTGTTTTGTGGCAGCTAAGACCTAATATATAGTACTCTGTGAATATCACGTGAGATCTTGGAAGTTATGTAGCAGCTATTTAGGTAACAGAGAAATGCTTTCTGTTAACCCATTAATTGGCACAAGACTGTGATGAAATACATAAATTGACAATAAATGTTTCACAAGTTTTGCCAATCCAGTGATTGGTCCAATAATCTGCCCATGTAGGAGCTGATTTTGGAGCCAATCACTTGCCAATGGGGTCTATATCTTACGAGCTGATTGACAAATATCTGGTGTTTATACCATATTGATGACATGTCTGGCATGCTATAAGACCAGCAAAGTTTATTATGCAGTTATAGTGAATGTGCATGTTTTGTATACATATACGGATATGCAACAACACATACAACAATATGCTTCAGATTTAAAAATTTGCAGCATACTCTCAGATGTGCATAGAAAAGCATTGGCTGTAGTTTGTTACAGTGAACATAGCCTTCTAAACAGTAAATAGAAAAGGGGTAAGAACAGATCACAGATAAGCAGTATGCAATGTGATTATTCCAGGCACCCTGAGAAAATGCAATGGATCCTGTCTGCTGGAGCAAGGTACAAAATTCCAAAGTGTAAGTAGATCTGGCACTGGAAGATTGCATATGTGTTTCATTGATTGTTTTTTTTAGACATTCTATCTATTTATTGATACATTTAGTTATATCTTATTTATTTACAAAGTCATATTGTAGGCACATAACGCGCCCCCAGTTATCAATAGTGAAGCCATATGTCCATTGTTGAGAGTTGCATTGATTGGGGCAAATTTATTAAGACTGGCTTATTGTAAACCAGTCTTAAAAAAAGGCCCAACAGCCGCAGAGACCAGAAGATAGCTACTAAAGGAATAGGAAATATATAGGAAGATCTTATACTTCTCCATTCTGCTCCATCAACTACTGGCTTTGACTCAAAAAACTGCAGCAAAATCTGCAACAAAAAAAGATGTTTTTCTGCAACATGCTTGAGGCTAAAGCCCGATGTAGTGGGCCACAGCAAAAAAGCGCTGATTGAAAAACCATGGCGGCAACGCATTGTGGTTTTTCCTGCAGCACTTCTCACATAAAGTCCGCAGAGGTTTCCTCTAGAATCGCTAGAATCCCATCCACCTTGAAGTGACTGTAGTACGCTGCGATTTTTTCTGAGACTTTAACGCAACGTGGGGTCTCGGCCTAAAGGAGTATTGTCATTCCCCTAAAAATAACTCATTGATGGTGTACTTTTTACAATAGTTTGTATATCAATACTTATGGGTTTAAAAATCTGTGCTTGTAGTCTTTGAATGGAAATCTAGTATGGATGATGCCTTTGTCTTAAGCAAGCAAAAGGTGGACAAATCATTTATTCGTTTATTAGATTGCATCTTATTATATTCCTACTTGGAATGTTACACATAAGAAATTAATACATCCATCAACTCTCATTTAATGTCAAGTCATGGAAAAAATTTGCATAAAATTAATGTCATTTATTTTACAGATGTTCCCAGTCTTATCCCAATAATTTATGCACTTTATAAAGAATGCCTTTGATTAGTCCGTTTTGTCTTTAACTTTACAAGAATTTTCTAAGTTTCATTCTCTTTTTTAGAGGGGAATTAGAAGCTGACCCGCAATTTCAGGAGGGCTTCTTATTTGTTGGCGTAAGATAACTGTTGACCTTTCAGTTCAGCTTCTTTTGTTAGGCTGATTGCATTGCTATTCATATGCACCATTACAGATGTAAAATACAACACAGTGCTGATTGTAAAGGGATGAATACATTACAGTATCATATAGGAAGGTAATACACAAGTGCTGCTTATCTTCTGCTGCCTAGAATAAATCAGCTTTGCTATAAAATACATATGTATGTAGAATAGGCTGAGTTCCTGAGTTTTATATGGTTGAAACAATTTACAAAGTTATATATTACTGTACTCATCTGGATATGTATTAGTACACTTATCTGCAATTATTGTATCTGAGCAGGATTTAGTCACTGTATATATGTGTCATTTCAAAGTCAATTTCAAGTATGGCTATGCTGTGCCCCTAGAATCCATTTACTAAACATTGAAAACCGCACACATACTAGTTTTGCACAGTACTCAAACAATAAAAAAAATATGTTACAGTGCCTTGTGAAAGTATTCGGCCCCCTTGAACTTTTCAACCTTTTGCCACATTTCAGGCTTCAAACATAAAGATAAAACATTTTAATTTTTTGGTGAAGAATCAACAAGTGGGACACAATCGTGAAGTGGAACAAAATTTATTGGATATTTTAAACTTTTGTAAAAAATAAAAAATTGAAAAGTGGGACGTGCCAAATTATTCGGTACCCCTTAAGTTAATACTTTGTATCTCCACCTTTTGCTGCGATTACATCTGCAAGTCGCTTGGGGTATGTCTCTATCAGTTTTGCACATCGAGAGACTGAAATTCTTGCCCATTCTTCCTTGGAAAACAGCTGGAGCTCAGTGAGGTTGGATGGAGAGCGTTTGTGAACAGCAGTTTTCCGCTCTTTCCACAGATTCTCGATTGGATTCAGGTCTGGACTTTGACTTGGCCATTCTAACACCTGGATACGTTTATTTGTGAACCATTCCTTTGTAGGTTTTGCTTTATGTTTGGGATCATTGTCTTGTTGGAAGATAAATCTCCGTCCCAGTCTCAGGTCTTTTGCAGACTCCAACAGGTTTTCTTCCAGAATGGTCCTGTATTTGGCTCCATTCATCTTCCCATCAATTTTAACCATCTTCCCTGTCCCTGCTGAAGAAAAGCAGGCCCAAACCATGATGCTGCCACCACCATGTGTGACAGTGGGGATGGTGTGTTCAGGGTGATGAGCTGTTTTGCTTTTACGCCAAACATATCGTTTTGCATTGTGGCCAAAAAGTTCGATTTTGGTTTCATCTGACCAGAATTTGTGACTTGTTGTTTGCAGATGTCAGTGACTATACACAGTCTGTGACTGCAATATACTGCTGGCTTCTCTAACAGTGTTGTAATGAGACAGGCAGATACCTCTCAATATCCTATCGTATCTCATTCTATCAATTATTTATTGAATTAAACCTAAGTCTTCTTCTCTAGTCCTAAGTACACTAATCCCCAGAACCCCCATAAAATCAAGATAAAATGGGTATTACACCTGTTTGCACAAGCGACAGTCCCTGGCACACTCATGGACTATGCCTCTGACTCTTTATAAAACAGGGACTGCTCCCTTGAACAATGTGAACCAACCAAACTGATTGGACTCCACATACCAATTCCCCCCAATGTTGTGTAGACCACTCTATACAGATCAGGTTCACCCTCAAGCGTCAAACCACAGCCAGCTTGAGGTCACACTATGGGATATATATCCAAGAGCTTTTTGTGTGGTACAACTTGTAGGCACAACCAATGTTTTATATGTATTGCAGACTGTTATAAAGCATATCTAGGAAACGGTCATAGAGCATCCAAGTAGACAGTGCTAAACACTATTTTTTATGCTGTTATTATGCACTTGTTCCCTTTGTTAGGGCTGTTCTACTGGAGATGGAGTAACACCCCTCTGTTTGGGAGAGCCATGATCCAGTCCAATTTATGGCGTGCTGGGATAAGGGGAGGAGACTAAGTGAGTCTTCACTTCAGAGTGAGTCTTCAGTTAGCTAAGCTGTGCAAACATGACTAGTGTTCTGCTGACCAAAAGGAGCGAGAGTTAGCCTAAGTCCAAGTGTATTGCTGGAGACCTGAGACAGGGAAGATATTGCTTTCAGTCTTGAGAGAGGAGAGTGGCAAGTGCCATTGTGGAGGAGTGTCTGAGGTTATTCCGAGCCTTAGAATAACAGCCTCTTAGGAAAGGCAGGACATCCTGACTATAGCTAATTCAGCTTTATATTGAGAGGGACAGACAGTAGAAGTTGAAGTGAAGTTGGAGATTATCTGGCACTATTTATACAATTATTCTGGACATTCCTGACTGACTAAGAACCATCACCTGGCTCACCCCCTTCCTACAGTGGAACTCCCATTGAGAACTGTTTGCTGCACTTTTCTGGAAGCTGTACTGGTTGCTGTTGCATAATCTACAGTTGGTCACCTACAACTTGTGTCTTCTGAGTTTATTCCTGTACTTACCACTAAGGGCCCTTCCAACTACTCCCATCCTTTGGATTGTCTCCAGTGTGTTGCTGCAGTCACAAATAAGAATAAAGTCAAATAAAATAAAACATAAATAACTGTTTAAAAAAAAGATGCTATCTTGTCTTGGGCAGGGATCCGAGATATGGCAGTTTATGATTTCCCACCTAGAGTTGCTTAATAAGGAGATTAACCAGTGATGTAGCTATAGAAGTTGCAGTTGTTTCAACTGAAATTGGGCTTTTAAACCAGGGGGACCCACAGGGGAACCTTTTCACCATACATTGTATTCAAAAGCAATTCCAGCAGCATCCTGTAGCTGCATTGACAGGTCATAACTCACAGAAACCCACATACTCATTCATGTAGCCTGATGTTGTGATTAGTTAAGTTTATGGCAGGAGGGGTTTTTAACCCCCTTCTTTCATTAGCTTGCAGGGCTGTGAAGTTTGTAGGTCAAACAACTGACTCCAACTCTGACTCCTCTATTTTTCCACAGCCCATCTCCGACTCAAACTCTGACTCCATCATAAGTGTGTGACAGCCCTGGTAAGTCAGAAGAAGTAAAAATCCTTGATTTAATTAAAATTACTTACTCTGAAGTCAATTAGATTTTTTTTTATTTTAACAAAGTTAAATACAGTGTATTAGCACACATTAATAGGTCACATGTGGTGCACCGAGTATGGCCTTAGCTTTTACCCTTCTCCGCTTTTTCAGTATAGTAAATTATCAATATTTCTAGGCCCCATAGTTAAAGGGTTTGTTCAGGACTGGTAATTGATAACCTTTCCCACTGACAGTTAAGACACTTGAAAAGTCTCAGATTTTTTAAACTAGTTGTAAAGACTTGAAAACTTGGCAATCCCATCTGAATCTTGTCACATAGAAGTGAAGCTTTTGCAGAATACTAAGGAGAACTTGTGATATATTACGACCTTGTAAGTGAATTGAGGAAGCCAATGTGCTTTATCTGACTAACAAAATCATATTGGAACTCAGTGGGGAACAAACTAATTGTATCTGAATTGTTTTACTTTATGCTGCACAACAGGGATTAGAAAAACATTTCAGGCTTTTTCTTGTCTATTGTTAAAATTATGATATTGATACATCACAGTAATAAACAGTTCAGCTGCTGCCGTCATTTAGTAAATGGTTATATATGTCCATTAGAGAGCCTCTCAGAATCACTGTATAGCTATTCCACCATTTTCTCTGTTCCAAAATGTATGGCTATAAATTTACTATATATGCATATAAATGATGTATGTGAAGGCTTTCTGTGTACAATGTACACATATTGACAAAAAAGAAAAAAATACGCACCCAGATGGAAATGTTGGATCGTCGCAAAACTTGACATGCAGTAATATCTCAGTCAATATGTAAATAATTAGACACTGGATCTGGCCACAAGAGGGTGAAAATTACTTTTGGGTACTGTACCTCTTGGTGAGAGATTGTTAACTGCTAGACATGCCTCTACAATATACGCAAAGGCATTTTTCTTAGTTGACAGACTTTGAGTGGGGGTGTATCTTGACTGTAATGACCTAGCTGTTAGGAGGAGTTGGCAGTAGTGGTTACAGGAGGGCACACAAACAAGGCGAACAAGCTCTGCTTAACCCAAAAGAACCACTAGTTTCCTTGTCCACCATGCAGACACAGGTGGCACCTTCATTACACACCCCTGTCTCTGCCCGGACTATTTACAGGTGCTTAGCAGAAGGAAATTTTGTGTCACAGCACCCAAACTAAGCCAACAAACAGGTGGTATAAAGTTAGACTATAAAGTCTAAAATTGTGCCAGATTTATCATCTAGTATCAGACACTTTGTTACAGCTAACACAGTTTGAATTGCAGTAGATTTGACTAATATAATAGTTTGGTTGCTGTGAAGAATATCGCCTTGCCAAGCCTCTTGACCTACCTGCGATCACCCTTCTAAACCTTCCACTCACAACCCGTGACCGGACAGAGTTCGTAGGATAGAATGAAACGAGCTGTATAAATTTTATATATTTAATAACCCAAGTGGGTCGGTACTAATTAATAGCATATACAGAAATATACAATATTAATATGATCAAGCATAAACATACGAGCAAAAGTGCGATGATACAGCACATAAAACAAAAATGGAAATAAAGTATAGAGGAATACCAGACCTAAGTCTCTTAGCTGTGTCTCTTTCAGGCTCCACACAAAGACCAAAGACCTCCCTCTACCTCAGTGTGAGACCCTCTTCAGCCCCACAGTTCACCTCCTCCAGCCAGCCCTCCTTCTCCCTCCTTTGCAGAATCTTCGGAGAGCTGGGTACCTTCCTAGGTGTGGGATGGGTGAAGTTAAGGTCACTGGACTACTATCCCCCATCGCCATCTGGCCAGGGATAAAAACCAGTGAGGCATAGCGTCCAGTAGTGTAAACTTAACTCAAGCACCACATTCCAACAAGTGGGGGGAGGACTGACATGAGCAAGTAAAAACACACTTCCAAGAAAGATATAAAACTGAGGGTCGGTTCATCACAGTTGCCCACAAGTTTCCTTACACCTCCTCCTCGTATCAAACAGGGCCAGGAACACTGTGTTAGAAGTGTAGGAAATCCAAGGGTTTGTCCGGGATTATGAAAAATTAGCCCACAGACGTGGGATGGCTTAACATACCCTGCATCACAGTTACATCACTTTGACAACACTGACATCACAGACTTGTTTGTTATGTTAAACCACACCTTGCCTGTTTCATAATCCTGGACAACCGCTGTAACAAGACAATAGAATAAGTCACATGCAAAAATATGGACCATTTTATTAATTTACAGATTCATTTGGTGCTAATATTTTTATATTTTTATATTTTATATACTTTATATTTTGGTGCTCAACTGGTAACATCTAGCTGTCAACCGCTCATAAATTTCTAGGACTAGTAGCAGTGGGAACTGCACAATGTACAGTTGTAAGAAGAGATTCTCCAGAATGATTTCATGTGGAATACAATTATTTACTACAACCGGCATATCAGGAGAGCTGCCAGGTTGATTTTAAGATACAATGTAATCAGGTTGCCACGTTGAAAGTGATCTTGCAGGTGAAGCTAGCAAAATACGTACAGAAATGGTGGTGTTTCCACTGGTATATAAGAATAGAAAATTCTGGCACTTGTATTGTTTGTTTTAAACAGTCCAAATATTTATTTCATCCATATGTTTGTGATAAGTAGAGATGAGCGAATCGAAGCTGACAAAGTGGAATTCGATTTGAATTTCAGGAAATCTTCGATTCGCATAGAATCCGGATTTCCTCACGCTTCATGATATCGAATCGCATTTTAAACTAAGGACACATCGGAATAGCCTTTAGAAAGGCTATTCTACTCCTACCTTTGCCATTGCATCACGCCCCCTGCATATCCCCCTATCCCCAGGCTCTCTGCAGCAAGGAAAATAACTGTTTTTAACGTTCGCTGCAAAGTAAATTGGATCAAAGCAAATTTTTTGGGAAATTCGCTGATCTCTATTGAAAAGTTATGAAACGTTTCGATCCCACAATTGGACCTTCATCAGTCATCTTGATATAACATAAAACACAAAAGTAGAGCAGATAATTAGAATATAATCCAAAAAAGAAAAATACAATTAAAACCCACAAACAAAAAACCTAAAAACAAAAAGTAACATGGTTGTAATATTAATTACAAGGAAAGTATTGCAAAAATACACTAAGACAGGTACAATTCTAATAATGCGTTTACAGCCAATGAAGAAGGATAATGTATACAATCAGTATACAGCGGCTGTGCACCGTCTTCCTTTTAAGACCGAGTGAAGTACTATTAATATTTATCCACTGGTATAAATATTAGTCTTTAGCTATTTGTAGGTATATTACATTTTAGATGAGAACAGTTAAAGGGTTATTCCCATCTTGGCAAAACTGATCCCAAATCCTGACCCTTAGGATGGAACCTATGGCAACAGCCAAGCAGTGCTGCTCTACACTGTTTCCAAAAATTCCATAGAGGAGAATGGGAGCGCCTGAAATGTGTTATACCATTTCTGCAGCTTCAGTTATGGAAACAGCGTAGCTAAATGAGCTATGTTGTTTCTGTAGCTCCTATTCCCTTCTATGGAAGTTAGGGGAACACTGTGGAGCACCGCTGCTGGGCTCTCTGCCTAGATCATGCTTTAGGGATCATGACTTGGAGGTAGTTATTCCCATCTCGCAGTGATTCCCTGGGATGGAACTAACTGTAACGTCTCTGCCTGTTCGGGTCTCTGCGCCACCCTCTGCTTGCACGCTGCGGCGAATGAGGCGTGTTCAGTTTGATTCCTTGCGTAGGTTTCTTGTTGCTCAGTCTGAACACTGTCCTAATACCTCCTGTCTGTAATTGAATTTCCGCCACACCCGTCTCCTGCATCTTTGTTTCTCTCTGCTACTCTAATAGTTAATTTCTGCCTTGCCTGTGTGATTGACAGTCTGTCTGCCTACCAATCCAGTCTGGGGCAGGTCCTGACTTTCTATAAACAGTTTGTTAGCCCTCACATGCTCGCTGGCTATTGATTCTGTCTTGTGACTTGTCCCTGCTAGCTCCTATTCTGCTATTTCCTGTGTCCCTATTCCTGACCTCTGGTTTTGTCTCTGACTACTCTCTTGGATTGTGATTTTGTACTGCATTGCTTGACTGTTACCGACCCCTTGGCTAGCTGACCTCCCTTTGTTTGTTGTTTGTCCTGTCTGCGTTCTGTGTTGTCTCCTATATTAGGTAGGGCCTGTCGATCAGTTGCTGCTGTCGCCTAGGACAGATCAGGCAAGTTAGCCAGGGACAGTGGAGGGGTTCAGCTTAGGGCTCACTGTCTTGTTGTGCCCCTCCCTCCCCCCAGGGTTCTGCAGCAGCACTGGGGAATTGCTTAACTGGCAATTCCTTTACACTAACCCTTTAACTTATGTTTGGGGAGAGCTGCCCTGGATTATTGTGAAGCCTTCATATGCACCTCTACCTGGGAAAAATGCCGGATTTTTAGAGGGTGATCTCAAAATGCATTAATGTTCATCCTAGACATTACAAAATTGCTCTTTTATGTTAGAATAGCTTCATAATGCATTTATCTATCCAAGTGAGTTTTTTTTTTGTGTGACACATACTTAAAGGTTGTAAAATTTGGTCACTATACTTTGTGTTTGTTAAAAAAGGACAATTTACAGAGCATTTAATAAAATTATCAATTTGGAAAGTTTCAGTTATTATGGTAAAAACACATATCTCACAAAATTGTTAATAATCAACATTTACCATATGTCTACTTTTTGTTGACATAATTTTTTTTAGTGTCCTTGAATTTTTGTCTAGCTGCAGCTTTTTCCTTATTATTTAAATGTCTGGTGGTTTTCCACTCTAAACTGGAAACAGCTTAATCTTTTCAGGTGTGGCATGAATAGCATGTATTCACTGTCAGACTGATACTCTACCTAACTATTGGCGTCACGGTGTGATTTAGTGGGATGACTGTATGACTTAATGAAGCTGCTCTCCTCATTCCATGCCAAGTTAGGGTCAGGGCTGCTTTAACCATGGGACAAACATTGCACTTGCATTTGCCTATGGTAGCTGGGGCCCCCCTTGGGACAGTGGAACAGCCCTGCATTTAGCTGAGACAGAAGAGAACTGTGCAGGGGAAAGAGGCAAGGTGAGTATTAGTTTTTCTTTTCGTATTTGAGCAGTCATATTGTGAGGCAACTGGAGTTGGAGCTGTATACTGTGGAGGCAACTAGAGTGGGCTGAATACTAAGGGAGCAACTGGAAAGGGAGCTGTACACTGTGGGGGCAAGTGGAGGATGCTGTATACTAAGAGAGCAACTGGAGGGGGAGTTGTATGTTGTGGGGGCAACTGGAGGGGGTTATGTATACTGTGGGGACAACTGGAGGGGGACATTATAATATTATATATTGTCTAGGGGGGGCCACTTGAGGAGGACAGGTTAACGTATGAGGGGTCACTTGGGCTATATAGGTAATGTCTGAGGAGCCACTGAGGAGGACAAGTTAATGTCTGAGGGGCCACTGGGGAGGACAAGTTAATGTCTAAAGGGCCAATAGCTGGACAGGATAAGGTGTAATGGGCATTATATTGTATGGAGCCACTAAGGAGGCATTATACTATATGGGGAACACTGAGGCATATGTCTAAGTGGTGAAGATGGGGGCACTTATGGAATCTTTGCACTGGGCCCACCAGTGTATTAGAACTGGTTAAGGTAAATCTGCATATGCCAATCTAAGACTTTAAAAGCTTATAACTTGTCTTAAGGGCTACACATTTACATTTGTAACAAAAAGCCCATAACCTTACAAAGCCCATAAGCTTTCAAATGATACTACGAACAACTTTCTAGTTCTGTGATTGTTTATGGATGGAATAAGGTAGGATGAGTGAGGTGCAAGTGATAGAAGGAAAAAGACCTTGTGTTACTGTCATCTTTCCGCATGCATAGACATGCAGTGAGTGAGTGGTGGTACAGAAACATCCCTCTTCATCATACCCTCATACTAATGTAAAAGTATATGTGATTTTTGACAGTCTGCTAATTGGTTGTTTGCTCTGGTGGGAAATGAGATATTGATAATGAGTTTTGTGCTGAAAAAGGATTGCAGGAATATCATGGCACCGCCACTGTTAACTAATGCTCTGTATTGTTCATTTCCCATAATTCCCATTTTCCTTATAGTCTTAGTTATATGTATAAATGATTTTTGTGCTTGATTGTGTGATTAAAAACAAGAGAATGGAAGGCATATAGTAACTAAAGAGTGCTAAACCTACACATTGTACTGAATATTAGGTTATAGAACATTCTTCTTTATATACTGTAAAGAAAATGGGAGCTAAATTAATTGCACATAGTCTTAAGAAAAACTAGAAAGCAGCCACTTCTCCACATGCCTAGGTTTTAGAGTTTGTCCAGGAGTCCCTTAAGGTATAATAACAGTTGTTAACATAACACCCCTGGGTCCAGCACGACACATGTTTGTAAAAACGTGGCATCCAGCCAGTCCTGTGGTTTATTGATTTCATTAGGAACACTGTTGCAAATATGCTCCAGAGCGTGATATTTATTTCTTAGGAGAGGAATTAAAGGTAGTAAATCCATGCTCTGATGGTGTTTTCTCAGTTTTTTGAAAGCATGAACTTTAATATTAAAATGGCACTGATGATCAGCTAAGGCTAAAAACACATTGTATACATGACATACAGTAAAAGTAAATGCAAAGATTATTGACATTGCAAGATGTGGATGTAATGAGGTCATGCTTACTGAGCCTCTTGTCATATCAGCTAACCCAATGGAATGGATCAGGGCAGCAAATGCTTCAATTACCCTAAGTGCTTTTTAGTAAGTTGGTACAAAATAAGTACCCAGGCACCTGCAGGATTTGGGTTCACAGGGCACTTTACTAGAGGTAGTTGCACTTACAAACAGTACACAGCAAGTTCACAATAGCTGCCATAGATGGCCCTTAATAACAGTGTCTGAATCACATAGCCCGCAGAGACGTCAGTCACAGACCTGTTCATACACACCAAACTCTCCAGTTTTGTTCTGCTAGCTTCTGGGAAGAGGTTTCGAGGCTTTGAACCAGACAATCTGGCTTTCACTAAGCTGGACCAACAACTTTCAAAAAGCGCAGGAGCAATACTATATATAGTGAGTATTTCCATCCCAGCATGACAGAAAGCATCATGTCACTGTGTGCATAGGCCGTACCATGCAAAGTACACTTAAAGGGAGTCTATTACCACCCCTAAGCATACTCATCTTTCAACACTGTATTACAGAGCACATCACTGTGATAAATAACATACCTCTGTTATGTATGCCACTTTTGTAGCTTTTAGGAGATCAACTTTTTATTCTTATGCAAATGAGGCAGTTGGTGCACTGAGGGCGGGCCTTCAGCTCACTGCTCTTGACACTTAGACTCCTTCCAACTTCTGCCTGTGCCACCCATTTAAGTGTGAGTTGATCCTCCCACTGCTATGACATCATCCATCATACCTAAGCAGCAAGAACAGTGCACCCAGGCTGAAGTCCTGCCTCCAGTGCACCAACTGCCTCATTTGCATAACACTTTAAAGTTGTTTTTCTAAAAACCTACAGAAGCGACATACTTAACAAATGTTTATTATTTATCGCTGTAATATACTCTGTAATGCAGCGGTGACTGTTGAATATGCTTGGGGGAGGTGATAGACTCACTTTAATAAAACCCGCAAAACAACAAAATTCCACCGGTAGGGAAATTACAACACTGCCTTCCTTCCATAACATGCTAGAATAAGATGTAGCTACATGACTCAGCAGTGGCACATAAACGGACAGTAGCACAATAAAATAATACAGTATTATAGTACAAATATACATCAACAATACTCAATTAACAATATACACAATGCTTTATTCACACAGTGAATAAATGAATGCAGTCAATGATACAAGCATATCTAGAGTTGGGACTCCTATAAGTTCTGCTCTTAAGACACAATTATAAAAAGGGTTGGCTTCCACATCCTTACATGGAAAAGGATATTTAAAGCCTGAAATCTACTGTATTAGTGTGAATCATAACCGGTATGTGCAAGACCCAAAGGACAACATAACATATTATATACATCAAGATTATCCAGGTGATAGAGGATGTGGATGAAAGGATGGGGGTAGAGTAAATCATAAAAATTTGATTTTCCCTATTGATCCAAAGGAAGGCAAAAAAAAAAAATCCATAAGGCATTACCTAGTCTGTGCTTAAACAGAAGAAATCCTTTCTGACCCCAAGTGGCAATCGGACTGAAACACTCACATAGGAATTCTATACATTTATAAAGGCATTGATCTTATTTTGTTCAAAGAAATCTTCTAAGCCTGTTACTGTTGCGACTATCTTCTGAAGTAGGCTTTTCCACAGATTCACCACTCTAACAGTGAAAAAGGCTTGTTGCCTCTGGAGATTGAACCTTTTTACACCGATGGAGTGACCTGTCTTTTGAGGGGATCTTACAATGGACCTTGTTTTTATTACAGTTCATTCAGGCTCATAATAAGTACTCCTGTAACTTGTTGCTTTAATTTCTGTTTCAGTAGTCAAAAAAAAAAAGATTTTCTTTGCCAGTGAACGTGCACCTGTTCCTGCTTATGTATCAGTATATGTAACAAACAGAAGTCCCATAGTGTCTCATTTACACATAATAACAGCAAAATTGCTATCTGGCTCTCAAACGTTTGATGAGAGATCTGATTAAATAAAGTCTTCTTCAGCTAAGTAGCAGATGAAGACTAACTAGACACTAAAGACAAGCATTCTAGCTCCTGGTCCCTGCAGCAACCCAGTGGAAGAAGGCACAGCCGCACAGGGGTAGGGCACAGAGTTGTAGTCAGTAATAATTGGACCCATGGTGGCTGTAGTCAGCTACATTAGGCCTCCAGTACTCAACAGGGTCTGCAATGAATGATAAGGGAACCTATGTTGTGGTAATTTTCCCTGGGGCACTTCCTGAGCTTGATGGTGGATGGTGTGCTCTTGATGGTAGTAGGATTAAGTACTTGGCAAACAAAGATAAATGGTTGAAAAACTCACAGTTTTGAGGTATGGCAGATGAAAAGGCAAACAATAAATGTTCCATAAGATGGAGGCACAAATTTGGTAAACAGTGGGCTGGAGCAGATGAAGATTCTGCGTAGTAGCTGTACCTATACAATGACTTTAAAGCAGCAGTGCCAGCACTACATAGAAGTATCCACAATAATGTGCCAGCTGTAACGCAGTGTCTGAACAATAATCATGTCAGCTACATAATAGCCCCCCTCACACACAATAAGAGCTTCTTATATGTCATAGATTTGCCTATGGATATCCAATGCATATTTACTAGAGGATCCACAGCAGAAAACTGATTCTTGCGCTCACATTTCTGCTGTGGATGTGCCTCAAATACCCCTGTAAATTCACATGATGGGGTTGAAACTATTGACGGATGCAAAGAGTTGGAGTTGGTGGAGAGGGTGAAAGGTCCTCTTTAAAACTGTATTGCAAAATTCTTCTGTTATTCCTTCTCCTTACCATCCACCTTGTCAATAGAACATATGTATTGTCAGTGATGATTGTACAAAGGCTCCTTAGGGATACACCACTTTTGGCATAGACAATGGTAACAGCCATCTACTTATTTATTTTTTAATTTCCCAGAGGGGTAACAAAAGTCTTAAAAATATGTGCCAGAATTGTTACTACTTGTGGAATACAAGTTTTTACTAAATCAGGCATGTCAAGAGAGATGATTCTCCCAGTAGCTTTGTAATATGTGACTGCAACTGATTAGGATGGTATTCTCTTATACAGTTAGCAATGCACTAATACTCTTATACAGGTTTTCTATGTTTTATTTTTATTTTCCTTCTTGTGTCAAAATCTGATGTGACTGCTACCTCTGCTCCCCCTATAGCCACACTCCTGTTACCAGTGCACAATCTCAAAATATTCATCTGAATATGTTACAAATTATGTAGATTACACACATATATTACCATACTAGACCATACTAGAAGTGTGAAAGGTTATCTCTTGTACTCTCCGCATGTTTTTATATTTCCTTTTTTTCAGCAAATGCACCCAAATGCCCATATTAAAGAGTTTGCCTATCATATGGAAATGTATTTGCCCTTCAAGGTAATCTCTACCTAAATATGAAGACAGATTATAGGATACCATTTATTTGCCAATATAAACCTGCAGCAATTTAATGACGTTCAGAGAATTGTAAAGATGTGTAATTTTTTTTTAACTTGTATGTTCTTTGAATTTATATATGAAATGAAAAAAAGAATTATAGTCTTGAGACCACCAAATTTTTCCTTGGAATTTATTTCCTTAAAAAGCCATATAAAATATGAGTATTGCTTAGTGGCTTAGTGTTTATAGCATTTTTGGTATCTGAGAATTTTTTCCTAGGAAAACACTAGAAGAAAATTCCAGACTCTGAGCATACTGCATTTTGAAAAAAAAAATGCCACAAAATGAAAATAAAAATAGCAAGGAAAATCAACACTGCGTAATCGCTCAATAGTTAGCACTAGTGACTTGTAGTATTGGAGTCCTGAGTTCAAAACTAACCAATGACAACATCTGTAACGAAGTTTGTATGTTCTTCCTGTGTTTGCGTGGGTTTTCTTTCCAGACTCTTAAGACAAACTGCTAGGGAATTTATATTGTGAGCCCTACAGAGAAGGATGACAATGTCTGTAAAGTGCTGAAGCAGTGTCGGAACAACAGCAGGAGCAAGGCCTGAGAGATCAGGAGGCCTATTTCCCCACTGATTTTATTTATTTTATAAAGTGGACCTTTTACGTCCTCTGACACCAGCGATTTAATATACTGCTAGAAAGCTGACAATGCGCTGAAATCAGCAAGTCTCTCCACCGTCAGAGGGCAGGCCTTACAGCTCAGCGTCATCACTGGGCGGTAAGGAACAACCTCACTATTGGGGGGGGGTTGTTCCTTACCACACAGCGATGATTCTAGGCTGTAAGGCCTACCCATCTGACAGTGGAGAGATATCGATGATGAAACTGACGGCACCAATATCTCCAGCACTGGGGCGCATACTTGGAAAGTTGACAGTGCACTGAATTCAGCGTACTATCGGCTTTCTAGCAGTATATAATACTGCTGGTGCCATAGGACACGAAAGCTGCTCTTTAAATAGGCTGTTAAATGCAGATAACAACCAATATTAAGTTACCAATTGCTACTCCTATCCATGTCCGTCTCCACTTTGGCCTTTATTGTGTCCTAACTATGATACAGTGCCTAGACATAAAGTCCAGAGCTTGTGTTCTGATGTTGTTACTTGTCAGGAAATAATATACAGCAGTATATAGTGTTGAGTCCAGTAAAGGGAATGCTATACTGTGTGGGGACCAGAAAAAGGAGAATTATACTGTGTGGGCCAATAAAGGAGCAATATACTGTGTGAGGGCTAATATAGGGAGCATTAGACTGTGAGAGGGCCAGTAAAGGAGGGATTATACTGTCTGTGAGGAGGCTAGTAAAATGCCGACTATACTGCATGTGGCCAGTAAAGGGGGCAGTATACTGTGTAGGGTCATAAAAAGGGTCCTTATACTGAGTGGGGGACAGTAAAGCCCCATATCTACAACAACTAATTTCCTGAGGGGTAGGTGAGTGGTGGTGTGTAATTTCTTATTTTCCACAGGCAGGGGGCAGTTAAAAATTTGCTATGGGCCCAGTGTATCCTAGATACAGCCTTACATTGCAGAATATGTTGGCATTATACAAGTATGACAAAGTTGACATCTACGTGGGGCTCTCCATAGTTCGGCACAATGGAGAGCCGGACTGCTAAAACAGCAGTTACCTGTGGACACCGATGTACCCCATGGAATATAATGGGGTCCGCTGGGTGTCTGCCGCTTTTAGTATGAAAGGAATTTTCTCTCTGCCGATCCAATGGAGACTCTGACGCAGATGTGAACTTATAATTTCATATTGAATAAGCAGGAACATTTGACCACTGTGTTTTTCATGGTATTTTTCCAGTGTAAAAACACTGTCAAAATGACAAATAAATACTTAAAAAAATCTTGTGTGTGTATTTTTAGTCTAATTTGTAGAAATTAATGTTCACAGACTTATTTACTTAAGGATTTATCAGACTATTAATGAGGTCACATATTGAGCTCTTAGACCGTATTAAAAACAATGGACCAAATTTACCAAGTTAGGTACACCTGCACGGTGGCTCAGTGGTTAGCACTGCAGCCTTACAGCACTGGAATCCAGGGTTCGAATCCTACTAAGGACAACATCTGCAAGGAGTTTGCATGTTCTCCCCGTGTTTGCGTGGGTTTCCTCCCACACTCCAAAGACATACTGATAGGGAATGTAGATTGTGAGTCCTATATGGGACAGTGACTGACAATGTCTGTAAAGTGCTGCAGAATATGATGGTGCTATACAAGTAAGCATAATAAATAAATGAAGTGGCCAAAAATGCACCTCAACTTGATACACTGTTGTGTATCTCAGCCTCTGTGCCCCTCTCACCACTTTTTTAGAAAGAAGGCAGAGAGGGGTGGGAATCTAGGTGTGCTGGGTCAAGGACACCCTGGTCGAATTGATTTACTATAACTCACTCCAGAAAACTAGCTTGACTTATACCACAAATCTATGCCAGTCCCTGACTGATGTAGGTCTGTGACCAGGCACACCTATATGTGCAGGAATTACTAAGGGGCCAGAGCCTCTTAGTAATTCTGGTGAGTCGTGCGCCTGGTGTAGAATCAGTTAAGAATGGTGTAAGGATTGTGAATGAATGAGTGTATTCATATATGTCCATTTTATTTGATGGAAAGAAAAAAGGTCCATTAAAAAACTGACGTGTCATGTATGTGTCCATTTTGATGGCCACATGGTCATCAAAATAGATTTGTGTCCGAGTGACAGCCATTAAAAATGGGTCAGTGGGACCTTCAAAAATGGACAAACAAATATGCAATAGTGCATGCAAAATGGATGAACAACGACTGTGAAAATGGTACTTGGAAAACAAATGGAGGTTTACATGCGACCATTAAAAAAAATGGGTCTGCATAAAGTCTGTGATTATCACAAGGTCACACATCTGCAAAATGTGAATGACATGACATGTGAATAAGGCCTTAGACTTCTCTCTTCTGATAAATTCACCCCTGGAATGGCGCAAAAAAAATTCTGCAACAAAAAAAAAATAGGTTTTCCCTAACGTTTTCCTCAACCTATCACTTTGCAGTGCATAATGACTACAAGTGCTTTTGGCAGGAACAACTTTTTCCTGTATGTGATGGATATAGAGAAAGTCATCAGACCAGTCAGTATAGGGCACTCTATTGAAATACATCTTCAGACTCTTTATTATCATTTATAATTTTTTTTCTTCTGTCTACCTTTTATACAAATGTTCGGTGACTTTTGCTATGAAATTTTGATATCCATTTATATTGTGGTTTTTCACATACTAGGTAGTATGGAATGCACAGAGTTAATTTTCCTAATTACTGAAACTAACACCTGCTGAACAGGATGTGAAGCGGTTTTCATGGGAAAGACTGTGATATGCGGTAAGGACTGTGTGATTTATCTCAGAGCTATTATAGTCTATTCTGTTTTACAGTCCTGCATTTTTGACGTTTTTAATATGATGAAATAAAAGTTAATTGGGGAGATTTATCAAGACTGGTATTTCCTATGCCTGTCTTGATCTTCTTTGTGCTGGAGTAAGATGTGCCTAAATTATTAAGGGTAGCATGTCTCTTAATATATTAGGTACATCTGCATCTCAAATCCATAAGAGATAGTAGCTGGTGTAAATTATAGTAAATTTGTCAGGATGTGGAGTGCCATATCCCTCCCACTGTTTCCCATCCCAGACACCCCAAATTTTCAGAAAAGTGGTGTGTGGGGCATAAATGTGACAAATTTTGGAACAAAATTGTCCGTGCACCATAATTTGTGACTTTCATCATATTAAAAAAATGGCATAAATATATGATAAATCTAACCCACTGTGTTTATTTTTGGAGATTGGCACTGGATTCCCCAGTACTACATACAGTAATTGTATGACCATTTTCAACTTTTATGTGATTGATAAATTAATTAAGGAAATTTTTTGTTATTGTGGAAAACTTAATGAAGATTTCACTACATCTACATGTGCCATTTATCATGCTGTCGCCCTCTAAGGGTAAGGAGACACTTTCAATTTTTTTGGCTTCCAAAACTGCATCAGAAAATCTGACTGCATATACTTGCCGTCAGGTTTACATGCAATGTATTTTGGAAAAACTATGCAGTTTTTGGCTTTTTTTGCAGTTTTTTAGGTAGTTCCAAAACTGGATTCCAAAGGAATTCACAGATCTCTCACAGATTTTCACAGAACCCTCATAGACTTTAGTCTATTGCGGGATCCATGAAAACAGGTAAAAATAGGGCATATCCCATTTTTTAACGGTCCGTTAAAATGGACTGTCAAAATGTTAGTCGTGTGAATAGGCCCATTCACATGAATTGATTGTCATGTAGACATGAGATGGGCATTAAAAAACAGCCATCATCTGAGAATAAAAGTCGTTCATGTGAACATAGCTCTAGGCCTTATTCACATGACAAATAAGATGACTGTTTTTTGTACAGCTATCAAAAGGCCAATTTAAACAAAACTGACACTCCAATCTTCATAGCTTTGGAGTTGGTAGAAGGTGCGCGATTTATGACAAGGCGCACGCCTGCTCATAAATGATGTGCACCCTCTGCCTGGAGGGGAAATGTAAATTTCCCACATCATTCCACGTTGTGGAAACGCTGCTTTTTTTGTTGCAGATTTTGCTGTGGTTTTTTTCAGTCAAATCCAGGAGTGGATTGAGCAGAAGGTAGAAGTATAAGAATCTCCTATATATTTTCCATTCATTTTGTAGCCACTCCTGGCTTTGGCTCAAAAAAAAAGCAACAAAATCTGCAACAAAAAAAAAGCTGCGTTTCTGCAGCGTGGGGCCTCAGCCTTAAACCATTTTCCGATGTTCATGCCCCTTTTTGGGGAAGTGTCGAGCCGTTTGGTTATCTGTATCAGGTTGGCAATGGCACTGTTGATGAAAAATCAACTTGTTTATCATGCCGTCTGACCTGTATTAATTTCAGCTCCTGCTTCTTGCAGGGGTAACATAGACAGAGGTAGTGGAGTAATGACAGACTCCCAGGCAGACATGTAGGTGGCACTAGCAGGCAGAGTGTTTCAGAGGCAAGAACAATTCCCTCATTTTACCTTTCTAGAGTGGATCTAGAAGCATGGCTATCCAATAGTCATCACTTGATGCTAATGATATGCTTGTCAGCACAAAAGCAATAGAACCTTCTTTATCTTCTTGTACATATAGTTTCCTTGCCTGATAGCCTGTTCACAATAAAAAAGTTATGGCTGGGTTTATGACATCTCCCAGACCATAGAAAGTTCCTGCATTTATGATCATATACATTGGCAACTGATCAAAACAAAAGACTGTCACCACTAAAATGGTGCAAAGTGTTTATATTTGCAAAAATATTTAATTGTAATTGTCTTCAAAATAAAATATGGTTATATTCATGGGAATACCCCTTTAAATATCCTCCATTGAAGATGAGCTCATGCCATCTGTTGCCTAAAGGCAGTGGAATCCAATAAGTTGAATGACAGTGACTACACCACCAGCACCAGCCAGGTGTGGGTTCAGTTGACAAATACGTTGATGACTGGATGTGTATTGTTGTTTGCATTCAGTTATTGATGATAAATGACAATGCAACTGAATAGGAGGTAGAGGATAAGATAAGCAGAAAGTGATGATGATAATGACAAACATGTGCTAGCTGTGGTTATGGCCTTACTAAAAAAATAACTCACAGTATAGATTGGATTTAATTAGACATTGACAATTTGTGATTGTTTGATGCAGCTACACACATCACTGACTACAAATTTAAAGAGGAACTTTCATATCCTTATGAAAGTGCGTTTTTATATACCGCTAGAAAGCTGACAAAGCGCTGAATTCAGTGCACTGTCAGCTTTCCTGGTATGTGCACGGGTGGTGGAGATATCAGTGCCTTTAGTTTCGGCACCGATATCTCCCCACTGTCAGAAGGGTGTTCCTCATAGCCTTGTACTGTCAGAGGGAGCGTTCCTTACCACCCAGCGATGACACTGAGCTGTGAGGAACGCGCCCCCAGTACAAGTCTATGGACGAGTACTATCGGGGGGGGGCATTCCTCACAGCTCAGTGATGACACTAAGCTATGAGGAATGCCCTTCTGACAGTGGGGAGATATCCATGCCGAAATTAATGGGATTTCCTTTATATTACTGACTATACACACAGTTTGTGCCTGCTATGTACTGCTGGCTGCTCTAACAGTGTGGTGATGATTCCGATATCTCTCTCTGTCTCTTGTATCAATTAATTAATTAATTAAACCTAATTCTTTTTCTCTAGTGCTAGGTACACTAATCCCTAGAACCCCCACACTGTATTATTTATGTAGTACCTCATATCTATTTCATTCTACCTAGCTGAAACTTTATCTCTCTAATCTCTCCCCACAAAATGAACACCACCTCTATCAGCCTGAGCTTTTTATACTGCCCATGAGTTATCAGTGACATAAGACTTATACAGTAGTCTCAAATGTTAGCTTTCCCCTATCATGAGGACTACTTGCATGGTATTATGGGTGAGTTGCTTCATGTCTGAGGTCATGTGATCCCTTTTTCCATGTGTTTCAGATGCCATCACTTGAGTCAGTTTGTACAAATGAAACTGCAAACTTTTTATATTCTTTTGAATCTGAATATTTAAAAAACCTGTAATGAACCAATTTGCTCAGTTCTAGTCAAAATCAATTAGTAGTGTTAGATTTTTTAAATGTAGCCTTGATCTTATTCTGCTGCTGGGGTGGGTTTAATATGAAATTGTCCACAAGTGCCAATCCAATTAAAGTTTTCTTTATAAGAATCCTGCAATTGTAAAATCTTGTAATTATTCTTGAGCATTCCTAAATGTCAATGTCTATCATACTTTTAGTGCAGAATTACACCCAGCCATCACTTTAAGGCTGCTAACCCTACAAGTCAAACTCTGGCTGGTTCTGCAGCCAGTCAGAGCTCTAAGATGTTGAGCCAACCAGAGTGTTGCCTCATTATCCGATCATAAACTGCGCTATTTAAAATCTGTATTGAGACTTCCTGGTTATCCAATTTCTTACTGATTTGGTTATTTCAGTGAACTCCTGGACACTGAACCCTGGCTTGAACACTGTTAACCCGCATTCACACAACTGAATTTCACCCGTGAAACTCAGTCCGTATGTTGACTTTATTTATCGGCCTCAACAGTATGCTGGGAGAGGGACTTTTAGCATAATAGTTATCTAATCTGCTAGAACTGCCTGCCTCCATACTGTCCCATACTGATTATAGTACAGGACAGTATGTCACTGGGAGGCAGGGCCAACACACCGACTGTTATTCTTCTGCTAACAATTTAGATACTCCTGTGCTCTTCTGGTTTTGACCCAGCTTGTACAGTATGTTACACTCTGCTGCAGGTTTGCAAGTCTGGCTTTTAGTCTGCAAATTCACCTATTTTCTGACACCAGACTTGATGTGGTAACCTTGGTCACTGATTGATAAAGTCCAACCTGCCTTGGGGCAGGCTCTGATGAAAAGCTCAGGGATAGTCTAACCCTAGATTCACACGAACAGATTTCAGCCATGAATCTGTTTGAAACTTGGTTGTGTGAATGGGGGATTAGACTCTACCAGCCAGAATGGTGTTGGATTATAGGTAGCTTGTTTTGCTTGCTATCTTTGATCTTCCAGTTTCCTGCAGTGTATTTGGAAATCGCTTAAACGGCAATTCCATTACTGGGAAATTACATAAGCGGCAAATCCATTACAATAAGTTTCAATTACACTATGCTTTATATACTGTAAATAGAAACAATAGGAAATATCTTAATTTACAAACCAGTGCCCTATAATGATGACTTCATAGCATGAAAGCTACATTATCTGATTAGCATCTGGTCCATATATTAACTCTGACCTTCTGTGCATTTTGCAACTTGTGGCCAATGCAAATGGAATCTAATGGACTATTACAGTGTGGTTTCGAAAAAAGAATTAGCTATAGCATGCCCAGAACTTGTCATATAAATGTGATATAATTAAAATAGGTCAAATGCATTTTTATGCTTGGAAGGCTGGCACAATCATTTCTATCTTTACAAAATGCAGTTTAACAAAATACATTGCTGTTTAGTCCAATTTGTGCTTGCTTTATTAAGTGCTCAGAGTTTGGCCCGAGAGTGCAGCTTTCACGATGTGATTGACTGGCAGTATATACTTTCCTTTACATGCCTAGGTCAATAAGTGATTTAGATGAAGATTTTGTTATGACAAACTGTCTGAAACCATGTAATATGAAAATGTCATAGCTAATATGAAATGTTGTCATTACTGGTGTTGCTTGTACGGATTCTGAGTTATAGCAAGTATTGTAGCGATTGTACTGGAACCTGTTTAAAGTTTAACTTATCTGCCTCTTAACAACCTAGTGAAGGCAACATCCTGTTTTCCCCACTTTATGTTGTTAAACATCATGAAGAACAAGAGGCAGTGCTGAGGGGTTTGGGCAATTTCCTCACTTCTAAAAATGGGAAAAAGACAAAGAAACAAAAAAAGACAAAGAAATCTATCTCCTCAATGGGAGTCTGTCACCAGAGTGAAGCACCCCATGATGTTATTTGCCTTTGCAGCACTTGCTTGGCACTGGCCGCTATAGTTAAGTTTACTGTCAATGATATGCTTGAAGTGAAGTCTTAGTACTGTCATAATGCACACACTGATGTCATACAGTCAATACAGAGTAATGAACCCAGTGGTGTCATAGAGTAAAAATAATGCATGCAGTTATATCACTGTAGTGTGATGAGACCTGTAGTAATGACTTAGTACCGACATAATGCACAAAGTAATGTCAAAGGCCAGGAATAATGCACACTGTGATGTCACAGCGCAGGTAAAATATGCACAATGATCAGAGCACAGGAAAATGCCCAAGTTATTGCCACAATTAAGACATACTGCACTTCATGATGTTACAGCATATAAATAATGCAAAATGTAATGTCAGGGTATAGGGATATCATCACTTTTAATATATCATAAAATGACCGTAAAACATCAATAAATTATCAATATACTACCATCAAATATAATCCTCCAGTGATAACAGTAATAGATTGCTGGTGAGTAGATGATACATAACTTCACCAGATGCGGCTACCAGCAAAAGCAATTAGATACTACAGGCTCACCTGATGGTAACACTTTGTCAGGGGGGTGTGGGGGGGGGGGGGGGGGCGTTCCTTACAGCTCAGCTAGACTGTCAGGAACACACTTCTGACAGTGGGCAGAGATCAGTTCCGAAACTAATGGCACCGATATCTCCAGCCCTGGGGCACATAACAGGAAATCCAACAGTGTTCTGAATTCAGCGCAGTGTCGGCTTTCTAGCGGTATATAAAACCACATGTGCATGAGGACATGAAAGGTCCTCTTTAAGGTAGATGTTAGAATTGTTGAGCTGTTATCTCTCCCTGACCACGTTTAGTTGATACGGATGTGTAGTTTGATTCTTAGGTTGGGGTGTACATGTATGGGTGTCACTGTGTGCTGGTTGTTGACACAAGCTGCCTCCCTCATAAGTCCTGGGGGTATCTGAGTAACAGTAGACAATGTTTGTCCCAAGGAAAGGTGACTTGATATAGGTGAGCCTGAAGAAGGTGGATGGCATCAAACTAACACCTAATAGGTAGGAGGATCCTTACTCAATCTACTGGTAGGGAATAACAGTTATAAATCCTTTCCTGGGTTTAATGATCCACTCACCTTCTTGTGGGCCCTTTATAAGTTTTTTGGTAGACCTGACCGCGGGTGTGTGTGTTATGAAGGCTGACTACTATAGTATGTATACTGTGATATATGGATGCCTGTCTACTATGGTATGTTTGTATACCTACTTATATACTATGTTTATATACCTACCAATAGTTATAGAATGGCAGTTCATAGTCCCTCTTTTGGATATATTACCCCTTACCTTGAGAAATACATCACTGTGGGATTTAATTCTCCTTTAAGTTACTGTGACATAGTCCTTAGCATGGTGCATGGTTAGTGTGCCATTTGCTTCATATATATTTCTTATTGCGGGCAATTTTAATATCCAGGATTCATCTATATATGTACTGATATGCACACCACATTAATGTGCAATGCTGTGGACAGGCACAGAATGTAAGTGAGGGCAGTGCTGACATGTGCATTATACAAGTGAAGGATCTAGACCAGGGGTTGGCAACCCTGGCACCAGTGACGTAACTAGGAATGGCTGGGCACCAAGGCGAACATTTGACATGGCCCCCCAGCAACCACCCCCCCTGCAACGCCCCCCTTCCTGCACAAACCGCATTCCCCTCATTCCTGCACACACTATTATGCGCCATAGTGGCCCCTGCACACACTATTATGCCCCATAGTGGCCCCTGCACACAGTATTATGCCCCATAGTGGCCCCTGCACACAGTATTATGCTCCATAGTGGCCCCTGCACACAGTATTATGCCCCATAATGGCCCCTGCACACAGTATTATGCTCCATAGTGGCCCCTGCACACAGTATTATGCCCCATAGCAGCCTCTGCACACAGTATTATGCTTCATAGCGGCCCAGGGGAGGATACAAACATAAAAAACTGTGTTACTTACCTGTCCCTGGCTCTGGCGCACTCCCCGCTTCTTCAATGTTGGACCAGACGTCACGGCCGGCGTCGCGACGCATAATGACATCGGCCTGGACATCCCCTGGGCCTCCTATTCCTGCTTCTGTTCACAGCCACCTCCACTTCCACAGAATGAGAAGCGCAGGTGGCTGTGAGCAGGAGCGGGGATCGGTAAGTAAATAGGGCCCGTTTCCTGCTGGGGTTACCCACTGCTACCCTGGTATTTACACCCCTGCTTGGCACAAGTGCCAAGAGTGGCATGCGTGGCATATCATGCTGGCACGGCAGCCAGCACGGGACCTGCAGGTATTAAGAGAAGAGAGAGCATCCTTTAGTGCTCTGCTATTGCAATGATATAGGACGCTCCCCCTCCTCTTGCTAGAGAGTGGTGAGGAAAGCCCAGGAGGTGGAGCTCATACTGTGCTGCAAAAGGACCCTGCCTGCTATAGTGATGAGCTCCTGCCATATGCATCCTGCAAAAAAGAGGAGGAGAGGAAAGCTCCATACAGCAAAGTGAAAGTAAAAAAACACCAGGTACATGCTGGGGTTACTATTCTTATTAATGTCAGGCATTTGGGGTTATTAATTTAGTTTTAGTAACTCCAGTATAATGTACATGACCATACTTTTTATCTACAATTGTGGATAAAATTACGGACTATTATATTTCAATGGGCCCACAAACAGCCATGGTTTTTGCGGCCGTGTGTCTGAGCCAAATTGAAGAGCTGCAAATTATGGAGCAGGTCTTATACCTGTCCTATACATACCCTATATCTGTCTGCATTTGCGGCCCTGTCAATTAATTTTTAATGTATAGGTTAGTGAAAACCACATCCGTGCCATTTGTGTGCAGGAGGCCTAAGACTGAGGCCCCACATTGCGGAAACACAGCGCTTTTGTTGCAGATTTTGCTGTGTTTTTTTGAGCCAAAGCCAAGAATGGCTACAAAAGGAATGGGAAATATCTAGGAAGCACCCTTCTTCTCAATCTACTGACTTTGGCTCAGAAAAACACAGCAAATTCTGCAACAACAAAAAAGCTTTTTTGTTGCAGATTTTTCTGTGGCTTTTTGAGTCAAAGCCAGGAATGGATTGAGCAGAAGGTAGTAGTATAAGTACTTTTTATACATTTCCCATTCCTTTTGTAGCCACTCTTGGCTTTGGCTCAAAAAACGCAGTAAAATCTGCAACAAAAAAAGCCGCATTTCCGCAACGTGGGGCTTCAACATAAGGGTGTTTCTTTTTGGGTGGTGACACTGTGTACCCAGATGCAGCTATAGCCAAATCTAGTCTCCAGACACCAGTGCTGTCACTTTGGTGTAAGTGTGACACTCATTAATTCATGGCTGTGGTTTTGCCGTTACTGCACTGCCAGGTATTAAATGTGGATGAAATTAATCAGCGTTTCACTTACAAAAAAGTGAAAGTACTCGTGGCCCGGGGATGCAGCATTCAGGTACATAGTGCGACACCATCCTACAGGTGCTACCTCACTGCTCCCAGTCATATACATTTGCCACTAATTGTGGGTTGCACATATACTTACATTGCTTCTAATGGAAAAGTACAGGTGTATCAAGTCAAATAGCGGTAAACGCACGTGACTGGGAGCACAGTATGACAGCACCCCTATGTTATGGTTTGTGCTATATAACTTTAGTGTAGGGGGTTGTCAACCTTACAATTATTGTGCGGCACTCCGAGGACCTCGACTTTGATTTTTTAATTTAAATCGGCACGCCGAACAAAAAAGGTTGCCTACCCCTGATCTAGACATTCGCGCTGCGTATAAGATAGAGCTGCACTGCACTGATAATCACAGACACTCCCACTACTTGCTGATGGGAGGGAGAGACATCTATCTCCCAGTACTAAATCCCACATGTGGTTGCGTCATTTCTGTTCATCATGTGGAGACACTGATACATGTGCTTCATGACAACAAGAGAGGGGGGATGCGGCAGGGAGATATAACCTCTGCTTAGGGCCATTTTAACACATTGGTCACTCAGTGGAAAGGTACTACACAGTGTGATATTTCATAGCGGCCCTTCCATACAACATAAAGTCCCATAATAGATCCTATACATTTTCCAAAAGTTTCAGGTTAACCACTCACGAGCTATTATTATACTTTGGGGTCTCTTCAGACCCCAGAGTATAATGAGCAGAGACCTAGGAGAGGTAATTTAAACCTCTTCTGGTCTCAAAGACGTCATGAATGAAGTCAGAGACTGCTGAGGCCTGTGACCGGGCTTCAGTGGTCATGTGGTTTACGTCAGCATCATTTTGAATGTGTTCGTTCCAAGAAAAATCACTGGGTGAACCTCATGAGGATTGCCAAACAAATACTCTGTGCTGCCCCCTCAGGAATTCGACAATCTGTCACCAGAAGCCTCATGGTAAATGCAGCCCTGGAACTGCCCTGCTGTCCCAAGGGACTTCCCCTACCAAAGTGCACCATTTGCCCTATGGTTAAAGCTGCCCATCCTCTTCTAGTATGGTTGAGCAAACCGGCCATCATTTAATTCAGCTAGTTAAGCCCCATACATGTTTTTCTGCAGAACAGATGAGTATACTGTATATTATTATCATTGTATGGCACTACGAGGAAAATGTAGTGGGCATATATAGCGATCTTTTCCTAATAATACACCTTGTCTATGTTGTGAACATACGGATTTATTCACTTTTATGTCAGGGGAATGCTATATCAACAATCATATACATTTTATTTTATGATCTTTGTTGCTATTACTTACTATTTATTAAGGCACTCCCAATAACCAATGTCACGACAGCAACACTGGCTCTTTTTATTATATGCTAATAGTGTTTCTGTCTGCATTGCTATCTATTACAACTAGATTGTTGGCTCATACACACATGGACAAAATTGTTGGTACCCCTCGTTTAATAAAAGAAAAACCCACAATGGTCATAGAAATAACTTGAATCTGACAAAAGTAATATATAAAAATTCTATAAAAATGAACCAATGAAAGTCAGACATTGCTTTTCAACCATGCTTCAACAGATTTTTTTTTAAAAGAAAACTCATGAAACAGGCCTGGACAAAAATGATGGTTCCCTTAACTTAATATTTTTTTTTGCACAACCTTTTGAGGAAGTCACTGCAATCAAACGATTCCTTTAACTGTCAATGAGACTTCTGCACCTCTCAACAGGTATTCTGGCCCACTCCTCATGAGCAAACTGCTCCAGTTGTCTCAGGTTTGAAGGGTGCCTTTTTCAGACGGCATGTTTCAGCTCCTTCCAAAGATGCTCAATAGGATTTAGGCCAGGGCTCATGGAAGGCCACTTCAGAATAGTGCAATATTTTCCTCTAAGCCATTCTTGGATGTTTTTAGCTGTGTGTATTGGGTCATTATTCTGTTGCAAGACCCATGACCTGCGACTGAGACCAAGTTTTCTGATACTGGGCAGCACATTTCTCTCTAGAATCCCTTGATAGTCTTGATATTTAATTGTACCCTGCACAGATTCAAGACACCCTGTGCCAGATGCAGCAAAGCAGCCCCAGAACATAACAGAGCCTCCTCCATGTTTCACAGTACGGACAGTGTTCTTTTCAAGATATGCTTCATTTTTCCGTCTGTGAACATAGAGCTGATGTGCCTTGCCAAAAATTTCGATTTTTGTCTCATCTGTCCATAGGACATTCTCCCAAAAGCTTTGTGGCTTGTCAACATGTAGTTTAGCAAATTCCAGTCTGGCTTTTTTATGATTTGTTTTCAACAATGGTGTCCCCCTTGGTCGTCTCCCATGAAGTCCATTTTTGCTCAAACAACGACGGATGGTGCGATCTGACACTGATGTTCCTTGAGCTTGAAGTTCACCTTTAATCCCTTTAGAAATTTTTCTGGGCTCTTTTGTTACTATTCATATTATCCTTCTCTTTGATTTGTCATCAATTTTCCTCCTGCAGCCACGTCCAGGGAGGTTGGCTACAGTCCCATGGATCTTAAATTTCTGAATAATATGTGCAACTGTAGTCACAGGAACATCAAGCTGCTTGGAGATGGTCTTATAACCTTTATCTTTAACATGCTTGTCTATAATTTTCTTTCTAAGCTCCTGAGACAACTCTTTCCTTCGCTTCCTCTGTTCCATGTTGAGTGTGGTACTCACCATGTCACCAAACAGCACAGTGAGTATCTGTAGCCCTATATACAGGCCCACTGACTGATTACAAGATTGTGGAAACCTGTGATGCTAATTAGTGGACACACCTTGAGTTAACATGTCTCTTTGGTCACATTATTTTCAGGGGTACCATCATTTCTGTCCAGGCCTGTTTCATGAGTTTTCTTTTTTTAAAAATTCTGTTGAAGCATGGTAGAAAAGCAATGTCTGACTTTGATTTGTTAATTTTCATAGAATTTTTATATATTATTTCTTTTGTCAGATTCAAGTTATTTCTGTGACCATTGTGGGTTTTTCTTTCATTAAACAAGGGGTACCAACAATTTTGTCCACGTGTGTGTATTCTCTGAGGAACCCTGGTTATTCCAGGGGGAAATGCATTGAATTTTCTACTATTTTTTTTTTTCTTTCCGGTCAGAAATAATAGATGGCCATTTTGCAATGTAACTGGTGAAGTTATGTATCATCTACTCCCCAGCAATCTGTGTCTGTTATCAGTGAAGGATTATATTTGATGGTAGTATATTGATAAATTATAATGTATTGATATTTTAGGGTAATTTAATATTGATATTAAATATATAATTTAATTATAATATTATTGATATAATATTAAAAGTGAGCAATATCCCTATACCCTTGCATTACATTTTACATTATTTTTATGCTGTGATATCATGATGTGCAGTTAATTGGGGCAATAAGATGGGCATTACCCTGTGCTGTGATCATTGTGCTTATTTTACCTGTGCTGTGACATCACAGTGTGCATTATTCCTGGCCTGTGACATTACTTATGTCTGTACTAAGTCATTACTTATAGGTGTCATCACACTACAGTGACATAACTGCATGCATTATTTTTACTCCGTGAGATCACTGGGTTCATTATCCTGTACTGACTGTATGACATCATTGTGTGCATTATGTTAGTACTTCACTTCAAATATATCATTGACAGTAAACTTATCTGTAGTGGCCAGTGCCAAGCAGGTGCTGCAGAGGCAAATAATATCATGGGGTACGTCAAAATTGGCATGGACACACTTGACAGCAACATAGATCTGCCACACTATCTGACCACAAATGGAATATTGTATATAGGTGTGGACAGCTGTACATAAGAAAGACATAGTAAAGCTTGAGCAGGTTTAAAGGTGTTCACCCAAAGTAATAAATGGAATGGATAGACTGCAGTACCTATAGACATCATCAAAACCAGGCTTGTTTAGTTAGGAAAAAAGATGACTGACGGGAGACCTAATAACTATGTATAAATATATCAAAGGACAGTACTGAGATCTCTGGATGTCTTTCTTGGGAGCAGCAATATTAAGGGTTATAGCTTTTACTAGATTTCTGGTGTTGGGACATTGTTCCAGGCATTTATTCTGAATAAAGTTGGAAAGAATTTTTTTTTCACTAAAATGATGATCATTTTCTTTCACCTCATGGGGTCTTTGCCTTCCTGTGGATTAAAGATATTAGTCTGGACTGCATGGATTTATGTCTTTAACTGTTACTATGGGCATTATCACAATAGAGTGACATCATTGTATACATAATTTTCGTACCGTGACATCACTAGGTTCATTACCTCTTGCTGTGATATCACTGAGTGTATCATTCCACTACTGTGCCTGCATGACACCATTATGTGTATTATGTTAGTACTGTACAGTAACTTCACTGGACACATTACCCCTGTTCCATGACATCACTTTATGCATTATTCAACCATAGTTTGCATGATTTCCAAGCTGTAACTTTACTTCGTGGATTATCTCTGTACTGTGACATTACTTGATATATTTCTCTTTGTTTTGAATATAGGAAATGAAGAAGATTTGTTTGAGAAGTTAGATGTGTGTCTGTTATAGAATATTTATTTTAGTAACGCAGCATGAGCACTGGCTGGCAGCCAAATCAGTTTAGATGTTAGTGCCAAGCATACAGCTACTTGTGTTCAACAAGCTGCAGCTACGCGGTGCACACAGCACTGGTAATTCTTGAGACCCACTAGTGTCTGTATGCTGTGCCGTGTGGTGGTGACATTCAGAAACACAAAGGATCAGACTTGCAGCTGTTATTGCGTTCACAGATTGAAAGGATATCCTCAGAGTTCTTCTTTTCCCCTGAGTTGTTTAGCAAGTCAATGTGTATATTGTGGCTGTGCATTAGGAAAAGGCATGTACAGATTGGAGAACAACAAAATCTTAAACTTTTCATGTTCTGAATTTACTTCTTGCTTATGGTTTACCCATTCCAAATTTCGATGTCAGTACTTAAAGGGCCTTTTTCAAGATTTAAATTAGGATAGGTGATAATCACCTGATCATTGAGGGTTTAAGTGCCCTCCCACCCCACTCCCACTTGAATGGGGAAGCAATCAAGAATGCCCATTGCTGCTCTATTCATCACTATAGAGGTGCCAAGGAAATTCCGCTCAGTGCTTGGTTATCACCATCAGTTCAATAGAGTCTGAATGGGGCAAGAGCTTGCATGCTTGCATTCCACTCCATTCAAATGGGAGGGGCATGGGACTCACATTCTCATGCTCTGAGGGGGACCTTCAGTCTTGCTCCCACTGATTTAGAGTTAAAAAGTATATTACAAAATGTATTAATGCTGCTGGAAAATCAAAAGTTGTTCAAAAATGTTGTTACCTTTTTAAGACTGGTGTTTGCTATGCCATTCTCAATCTCAATTATTAATGCCTCTTAATTATTTTGGTGCACCAGAAGTGATGTTTAGAACAGACAGAAACTGGTCTAAATTTTAGGCATAACTTACTCAGGTTTTCTGATGCAAGTTATAGCATACGTATATGTCAGGCTAAAGCTTTCTCTTGAATTTTTTCAAAAGTCGCAACAGAGTTGGAAATGAACAAAGTTTTGGTGCAAAACTATCACCATTTGTGCAAGAGCCCTGAATCCAAACTAGTAATGATTCAGGTTACAATTAAGGAACAGGGTAAGTAGTGATGCATTTAGTCATTTATGGTTTAATAATATTAACCCCTTCCTGATATCTGCCATCAGGGCCGGCGTTAGTGGGGGGGCAAACTAGGCAATTGCCCAGGGCCCCGACCCCAAAGGGGCCCCCCGTATTCGGAGCCTGATGACTCCGGATCCCGCAGTCAGGACTGGCCAAATCGATAACAGAAAGGGACCCAGCGTCATGTGCCGCAGGGCCCCTTTCCGAGGTGAGTAAAAATAACAAACATTTTTACTCACCTGTCCTTACGTCCGACGTCATCTTCTGGCGTTCCGGACATCACCACTGAGGCCTGGCCTTAGCGGTCACGTGGGGCGTGCCTCATGTAACCGTTGAGGCCCAATCACAGGCTTCAATGGTGACATCCACAACGCATGATGTCAGCCGCAGAGAAGAGGAAGCTGGCGGGAATAGCGGACCAGCGCGAGGAGGCCCAGCAGGGGTAAGGCAAGGTAAGTATAACTGTTTGTTATTTTCCCTTACCTCCCCCGGGCCTTCTATAATTATACTCTGGGGTCTGAAGAGACCCCAGAGTATAATATAATACTAGCACTAAGGTAGTCTGTAGGGCCTCTGTGGAGCATTATACTGTGTGGGGCCCCTGTGGAGCATTATACTGGGGAGGGGGCCCTCTGGATAGCATATTATACTGTGTGGGGCCCCTGTGGAGCATTATACTGGGGAGGGGGCCCTCTGGATAGCATATTATACTGTGTGGGGCCACCGTGGAGCATTATACTGTGGGGGGCCCTCTGGAGAGCATATTATACTGTTTTGGGCCACTGTGGAGCATTATACTGGGGGAACCTCTCTGGGCAGTATATTATACTTTTTGGAGGCCATTCTGCAGCATATTATACTGTGTGAGGTCACTGTGGAGCATTATTCTGGGGGGGCCATCTGCAGAGCATATTATATTACGTGGAGCCACTGTGAGGCATTATTCGGGGGGGAACTAAGGAGCATTATACTAGGGGGCCCTCTGGGGAGTATATTATACTGCATGGGGCCTACTGTGGAGCATTATACTAGGGGGACACTCTGGGGAGCATAATATATTGCGTGGAGCCCCTGTGGAGCAAAATACTGGGGGGGGGGCACTGTGGAGCATTATACTAGCAGGGGCCCTCTGGGGAGCATATTATATTATGGGCCACTGTGGAGCTTTATATTGGGGGGAAGGGGCAGTGTGGGAAGCCTGTTATACTGTGTGAGGCCACTGTGGAGTTTATTGTATTGTGTGGGGCTTCTCGGGAGCATATTATACTGTGGGGCCATTGTAGAGCATTATACTGGGGGCGACTGTGGGGAGCATATTATACTGTGGGGGACCACTGTGGAGCATTATACTGGGGGAACCCCTCTGGGCAGTATATTATACTGTGTGGAGGCCATTGTGGAGCATGTTATACTGTGTTAGGCCACTGTGGAGCATTATACTGGGGGGGCACTGTGGGATGCATATTATACTGTATGAAGCAGATTATATTGTGTGGGGCTGCTGGGGAGCATATTCTACTATCAGGGGCCATTAAGAGGTAGTATACTGTGTGGAGCCTTATATACCATGTGGGGCCTTTATGGGGGGCTCAGGGGAGCGTTTTATACTGAGATGGTCCATTGTGGAGCATTATATACCATGTGGGAAAACTGTGGAGGGCTCAGGGGAGCATTTTATACCGTGGAGCATTATATACCATGTGGAGCATTATACTGTGGGGATGGGCTCAAAATTCCTCCTGGTGTAGGCTATTAGCAGGAAGCTGTTGGGTGGGGCCCCAGAACAAGTTCCTCTGGTGGGCCTAAGGCCCTTCAGTCCGACCCTGTATAATGGAGAACTATTATGTATAAGGGGGCTCTTATTTATAAAGGATGAACTATTATATACAAGGGTGGGTTACTATATATAATTGGAAAACTTAAATATGTGGGGGCTATTATGAGAGGGACCTATTATTTATAAGGGGGGTATAATTAAGTGGGCTTATTTATAAAGGGGGCTATTAGTGATAATGGGGACTATTATTTATAAGGGTAACTATTATTTATGAGAGGGCTATTATTAATAAGGGAGCAGTATTATTTTTACGGGGTGACTGTTACTGATAAGGGGGAATATTACTAATACAGGACACTGTTTATCATTTATAAGGGAGCTATTACTGATAAAGGTGTAATATTATTTATAAACAGGGGCTATTATTTATAAGGCGCTATAATAACTGATGACTGGGTGCAAAAATCTGTTAGGTGGTACAAAGGTGCTCGTTTGAATTGTGTGTGGTAAAATGGGGCTTATTACTTTTTTGTTGGCAGAAAGGAGGCGTTATTATAGGGGTTGCCACTGCAAGACGATGGTGTTGTTTGCATATCAGCATATGGGGCCCCGCTTTTTTTTTTTTTTTTTTTTTTTTAAACTGTAATTTTTATTAAAATTTTTAACAGAGTAAATAACATTGAAAATAAAAGTAACAGACAATAGGAAAAAGAAATTAAGAAAAAGGGAACAAGGGCGTGCCACCACATTATGTGGCTGGCATACCAAGCAACATAGATAAAATCTAAAGAAAATACATATGAGCAATAACCACAAAGATTGAGACGGGGATACGACAAAGGAAAAGGGGAGAGAGGGGGAGTAGAAGGGAAGGGGAGAGAGTTAAAGGCCTTGCAAAATACAATATGCATCCCAGGGTGACCAGCATGGAAAACCTCTATTGTATGATTAAGGGAGGCAGTCAGAAACTCCATGCTACGAATGTCCTTCATACGAGCAATAAGCTCCGGACCAGTGGGAGGGGAGGATTTCCTCCAATGGAAAGCAATTAATGTTTTGGCGGCAGTACATAGGAACAGAAATAATTTGGAGGCCATTTTACGAAAATGTCTAGGGGGGAGGTTAAGCAAATAAACAAGGGGGTCTAAGGGCACACCTTGTACAAACAAGGCATCAGTAAGGTGTTTGACCTCCATCCAGAAGGGGCCAATCTGTGGGCATTCCCAGAAAACTTGGTACAGTGTACCCACCCCCGCCTGGCAACGCCAGCAATGAGAGAGAACGCTAGGATTGAGAGAGTGGAGCAAGGGGGAAGGGTGTGGTACCAGTGCATGAGTAATTTATGGGGCCTTGCTTTTAATTTTGCCCAGGGCCCCACTTTGTCTAAAACCAGCCCTGTCTGCCATAATAGTATGGCAGGTGTCAGGACTTTAAAGGGGTTATCCAAGATAACCATTTTTAATATGAGGCCCGGGAAGGTGAGAAAAAAAAACATACTCTGTGTCACCCAGCATGGTCCAAACCTGCTGTTTCAGTGTTTCCTTCCGACAGATGTCGAGCCGCATGTGATTATGGATCCTGTGTAATCAGAGACCCGATAGCAGTACTATCTCTGATCGCAGGCACATAAGTAAACTTATCAGTTTAGTTTCATTTCAGTTACCCTCACGGATCGTCTTCCATACAGCAAGATCGCGGGAGCCATTTCGCAACTGGAAGTGGTTGCTATGGCACCTGAAATAGTTTTACAGGGATTTTACCATAGACCGCAATGAATTAGTATAGGATAAGCAATATAGTATAAATGATCTATGTAAAAAAACACCCACTTTCTCTAGAATACATATAAAGAAAATAACAAAAAATAAACACATTGGGCAATGCTCAGACTATAAAAGTCACCATTGTTTTGCTGTTTCACCTCTCAAAACAATTTGAATAAAAATAATCTAAATGTCACAAATTTTCCAAAATGATATAAATGATCTTACCCTGCAAAAAAAAAAGAAAAATGTCATCATACATACAAATCAAAAAAGAGGTTACAGGTGTCACATTGTGATGCAAACACATTTTTGCTGCTTTTAAAAGTTTTTTTTTTATTTTTTCTCGAATATGTTTAAAAAATTATGTATATTTGGTATTGCTGTTTACATTGGACAAGCACAATTGTGTTTTTTTTTTTTCACTTATTTTGATTTTTTCAACCCATTCAGATTTTTTTATAGACATCCATTGTTTGTTTGAGTTGCTGTTCATACAGAAAACAGTGGCCCAGATTTACTATTGTGATTATAAGTAGACACTGCCATAAACTTGTTACATCTTTGGAGCAAAGTGGGGCACCTTTGGCACATCTTGACCCATCTAGCTTGGGCTAAAAGTTTTCAACATGCTAGACATGTGGGTGTGGATTCTCAGAAAAAGGGAGCATAAATGGGCAATGATGCGACAATAATGTTCCAAAATAGCGTTAAAAAATTCTGGCTCAAAGTAAGCCAAGTGAAAATTGGTATAAATGTAGATTAGACAGTGTAAAGATGCACCAAATGTATCATGCTGAATCAGTCACTGTGATAAATATAGTGCATTTTAATTTTGCACTGTCTATTTGTAAATCTGGGCTAGTGCGTAGTAGAGAGATCATCAGTGCTCAGGAGGGAAGCACATAACTTCATAATAAAGCTGTCATTATGTTATTTAATAATATTACACTATACACAGGCTCATTTTCAAATTGTGGGGAATAAAAAAAAATTAGGCATGCATCTATTTAATGAATGGAGAACACTCTGCTCAATTTTGTCTTCACTTTGAGTCTTTTCAAATCTTAATTAAATCTCTTATGATATTAATATAGTTAGACAAGACATCATTTTATAGCTTTGTAGTAGAAACAGCAAATTCTCCTGTTCATTTTGCTGCAAAAAAATGATCAAATGACTTCTATTATAGGTAAAATCTTTTTGGCTACTATAATGTTATAGGTTTGAGAACTACTTCATGTTTATGTGTCATTTTGTGGCATTTTCCTCTTGTAGGGTTCATAGCCTTATACGGTGCTGTGAAAAACACAGGGCTTTGGTTTAATATTATATCAACCGCTGCTATCGCTCTTCTCAGCTTCAAAGACTGTCATTTTAAAATTTAATCAGCAACTTTATCATTGCCTGCAGGCAGAAGGTACCGGCGAACTGCACAGTCCGGCCTGTCATAGAATTGTTCCTCAATCTCTTTTTAGACTTTTTCATTCTATCTTGATTTTGAAGAGAAAAAAGATTGAATATAACTTAGCTGAAAACCATTTTATTTTCTGGAATTGTAAATCTCCTAGGACTTGTGCCTGGAATAGTGAACTTTGTTGTTTAATTCAGCAAGGTTATGACTTATTAGGATTGTACCCACTGAAAGATCCTGTTGAAAGTTGAATTTCTGCTGTGGGACTAAGCTCTTTTCTTAAAAATTTACCAGTGAAGATCGGACATCTCTTTTTTCATCGTATATCTCTATTCTCTCATTCCTTTAAAAGCATTGGCCAGAAGATATAATTTACTGTGAAATTTTCTGTAGGTTAATGCATATGATTAAAGGACTTTTCAATTGGAAAGAGCTTTATGGGGCTTTTAGATGTTTGGCCCAAAGGATTTCACAACATATATGTTCAACTCTGATAAGGGGGTGCTTATAATACACAGTGGACATTAAGGAAGAACAGAGAACCTATGAATATAACCTTTTAAAACAAAGACCTTCAGATGCCTGTATTTCTCTTGCTAAATTAAGCTTTTAGAATTACACATTGTAATGGTAGTATGGAACCAAAAGGGAAATATGGTACCAAAACAAGACTAGTAATTTCCTTTTTTTCATTGCGAATGAGAAAAAAAAAATGTGCAAATAGGAAATTTGTAATTCAACAAATTGGGTTAACCTCAGAAATTTGTGCCACAAAATAATCCTCATACTTTCCCATGTATAAAGATATGGAGTTGCCCCAACTACATCATTACTTAAATAAATGTCATGATTTTTCTGGTGAGCTTATAGCCTTAAGTGCATATATGGGATCTTGCTAAATATTATGCAAATGCTTCCTCCTTGTTGGGAAAAAAGAGACCTTCCTTTAGTGCCAATTTTTTATTTTATTTTATTTTTTTAATCCATTTTCTTTTTATTTGGTTTTTAGAAATGATAATAACATTATCATTGTACACAGCTCATGAACTGGCTCCACCTTTTGGAAAGTAGCTCCCATTAGATTAAGGCCTTGTTTTCCTGAAGCCTAGTGGCATGGACGGGAATTAAAGCCAAGCCAGAAAATTCCCACCAAAAGGAATAGAGACAAATCCGCAGACAGCTCTTTCTGGGTTATTGCCCCTCATCAGTGTGAGGTTACTGGCTGGAGTTGAGGATTCTGGGAAAAGAACATGAAAAAATTTCCTTCTTGGTAGTTATTGCTTCTCGGTCTTTTTGATAAGATTTAGTGTAGTATCTATTTTTATCAGTGGTCAGTAATCATCCCCCCCCAGTGGAGTGGTGACCCATTGCAGGAGGTGACAGAAAGCCATTGATTGATAGCAGAGCCGCAATGGTAATAATCTGGGCCATTGGATCAATGTCATGAGTCCGTGTAGCTTGAAATGTCTGATAGGAGTCTGGCACATTGCACTGCGTTTCCTTTTTCGCAGCTTTTGAGCACACACACCTTTATGTGCCTAGTCTTCTGGACTCGCAATGAGGAATTTTTCTAGATCCTGCAGGAAGACAGGGCTGTCATCATGGCTCACTTACACTTATTTAAGTTTTTTCACAGAATTTGTCTTGTGTGTCCACTAGGATCAAGTGTTGCAGATACCCTTTTGGGTCTGAGTGGAGGAGTTGTGTGATTATACAGGTTCCCTCTTCTCCTGCAGCCACAGGCCCCGCTTCTTTAGTGGAAGGGGTGCAACCAGATGTAGGCATGGTGCAGCATCAGCACGCAGATGAAAGTTGGAAGCTAAACAAGGTCTCTCTTAGCTTCAGTGAGTGGGAACTATAGGCCTGAGGGTTATGGAAGCTTACAGAGATGGACTTTCTGTATATCAATCCTTCACAATTTTCTTGCACATGAGTGATAGACAGCATGGTCTTTGGCTTTATAAAAAAAAAAAAAAAAAAAAAAAAAAGAAGAGGGGTCAGGGTGAGAGACAAAAATTTGTTGGAAATATTATTTTCTGGGGATTCATATTCTTTGAATACATCATGATGTACATGATGTTTATGTAAAATACATCCATGTCACTGAGGATGGTGATGCTGGTGGTACAGGTAAATTGAGGGAGGAATTTTATATTTTTTAATATTTTTACATTTTTTGATTTTCCTTTTTTATTTATTTTCATTGATTTTTATATAATTATAGATTTTCTCAGAAACAGCCCTGTTACTCACATCACAGGCAACCTCCTGGTAAGAGATAAGAACTCTTCATTTGTTTGTTTTTTTTCTTTTACCTGTACAATTCTGTAACTTTTTGTCTGAACTTGGAAATCTGTTGATTTATTTCAGACGTGGCTCAGTAAATAAATCTATAGAAATTAAATTAGGGATGAGTGTCCAGGGGCGTAACTTGAGGGGGTGCAGAGGGTGCAGTCGCACTGGGGCCCAGGAGCCTTAGGGGCCCCATAAGCATTGGCATCAGTATTGAGATTGCAGCTTCCATCTGGCCCATAAGCCAAAGAGACCCACAGATTACCCTAACTACACTAAGGTTGATTAAACTTCTTAGCAGCCGTAACCATCACTATCAAGAATTCGCTGTAGGGATGAGGTAGGGGGCCCCTGACAAAAGTTTGCACCAGGGCCCACAAGACTTCACTTACGCCACTGTGAATGTCTATGACTTTTTTGTAAAGATTCATCTCCTCACTGTGAACTTCAGCTACTTTTCTAACACGTTGGCAGCAGTGAGCCTGGAGAACTTTAACATTTTAATCTTCTTAATTCATTACAACTTGTTTGGTATGACATGAAGCAATAGTTGTAAAAACTATATTGCAAATGTATTAATTTACAGTAACATTATTGCACTTCTAGTGAGAAACTTGCCATCTGCTACTACATAAACACTTTAGATGTGTCTTCTAGTTTTACATTAATAACTTTTGCTCACTTAACACCTTTTGCCCTACAGTGTAAAAAAATCTGTTAAATGAGGATGTTCCCCAAATTCTTTATATTGTATATATGGAAAAAGAAAACTTCAACAGTCAAAACCATGTATTGCCATATGTTGTATCAGTCATGTATTAGTCAGAGACTAGTAATATAGTTTGGTAGCACATAAAAGCATATTTCATCTTTGTACACAATTTCACAGTTTGTTCAATATAAAAATAATCAACACAGAATAGTAACTTACACTTACACTGCATGACTGAATATATCTTGTACAGATCCTCACGTATATTACAGCCTAGCGTTGTATTCACAATTCCTAAAACTCTTCATCTAAAATCACCTGTCATTCCATCCTAGCATAATGTATGCATAGAACGTACTTTGGTGATTCTGGAAAGTTTTATCTGTACAGCAATGACTTAACAGTAATCTGATATAGCAGAAGCTATTACTTCTCCTAAATTATAGAGGTTTAGTTAAGCTGTAAGGGATCCATTGGTTGTTTACAGTAACAACCTGCAGAAATGGGAATGTGGTTCAGTTCAATGTATGCAAAGTTACAAAGTTACTGCGTATCAAAATATGTAACCAGCACCCACCATGTTCAAAGACTCTTATATAATGGTGGTAATTGATAAATGCCAAATTAAAATCCATACAATAAGTCAACATTGGATGTATTGTTGGCAAATTTTCTATGCACTCCTATCTAATCTGAAAAGCAAGCAATAATAATGAAGTTTGCTAAAAACACATTTCTAAGATCCCTGGAATCTGGGGAAAAGCGGGAATTAGTGACTGCAACTCTGGCGGTCTAGGGCAGTGAAGGGTCAACATTTGTATCCATGCAGGTTAAAGGCAGATTTAAACTTAATGTCTGAATCTCTAGTGGACTAGTGAAAAGAAAAGGTTAAAGGAGGTATCACTGTTGGTCTAGGGCAGTGAAGGGTCAATATTTGCATCCTTGGTGGTCAAGGACTGAAAAATACTTAGTGTGGATCACTGGTGGTATAATGCAGGGAAAAAGTTAAAGTTGGTATCTCCGGTAGTCTAGGGCAATGGAAGCGTTACCTGGTTTCAGTGGTTTCAACCTATCAGGCTCCAGCTTTCTCCCTATAGCAGGAAGACAAGCTTGAAAGGACAGACTTCCCCCTTCTTTTCACATCACATATACTGTTCTTCACACAGACTGCTTTGTACAGTAAGTCCCCCTCTGTCACACATACTGCCCCCTTTCTTTCACAAGTTTCTCTCCATAGTGCCTTTTCACATGCAGATTATTCTCCAGGCCCCTCTCTCACACAGATTGTCCCCTATTAACCACTATGTTACACAGACTGCTCCAAATGGTCCTCCATACAGACTGTTTTCAATGGTCCCTTCCTCTCAAAGAGAGTGCCCACGATGGTTCCGTTTTCCCTTACAAAGTCTGCTTACCATGCCCTCTCTCACACAGCGTCTCCTGCAGAAGGAAGCTAAAGACTTATTGTTCTGCTTTTTGTATTATGCCTTAACATAGCATAGAGATGAGTGCAGAGAGTCAAATGAGAGGGCTGTGTAGCTGTAACTGAACAGTCACATAGTTCATTGTATGATTGGGTAGAGCACTTTAGGAACACTCTGTCCAATCTCAATGTTGGAGCTGAACACGCTTTTCCTGAGAGCACAATCACTGCAGCTCAGCTCCTATTCAAGTGAGTGGCAGCTGAAACGCAGTAATCTGGCCTGGCCACTAGAGAGATGCGTGCATGCTTCCAGTGTTGTAGGCGGTGTTTGTTGTGGCATCAGTTAGTGATGTTATTATTGAGTGGGATTCTAAATCCTTAAATCCTTCTTGTTGATGGTCATATCTACTCCCTTGTAGGCAACATTTGAGCTTCTTCATATATGGCACATTTGCTTACTATTTAGCTAAAAATAAGTTCCATCAATATGTAGCTGTGTCTGCAGCATGTACATGGATTTCTGCAAACTCTGAATCTTCAACGTGTGATAAGAATGGGACAGTTAAAGAAATTTCTTCAGAAAAATCTTCAGCGTGTGGCTATATCTAAATGCTACACCAGAGTTTCTTTCTTTACCATTTATAAGAAAAGGCTGTTCTGCAAGATTTGTCTGTAGATCCCAATTTGCTGTACGGCAAACCTATAACCTATAACCCATTATGGATATTTTCAACAACCATCGATTTAAAAAAAAAAAAGTATCATGCAAGACCCAAATGTAAAGAGCTGCACATGACACTCCTGTCAGCTTCAGCTCAGGATATTCACAAGTAGAAAAATCTACACTATTAGCTAAATAGATCTAATAAGGCATGTGAAGAATATCGCATCGCCCAGCCACCTGGCACGCCTGCAATCAAACTTCTTTCTTAACCTCCCACTCACACACTGTGAGTAGACCGGGTCATAGGATAAAATGAAATGAGCGATATAAATTTTATATATTTAATAACCCAAGTGGGTCGGTATGGATTAATAGCATATACAGAAATATACAATATTAATATGATCAAGCATAAACATACAAGCAAAGGAGCGATGATACAATACACAAAAATAAACAGGAGAATTAAAAGATAGAGAAAATACCGGCATAGGCTCGTAGTCCGTTTCTCTAGGACACAGCAGAGTTTTGGGCCTAGGGCGCAAGCTTAAGCAAGTTGCATAAAACAATCCTTCTACATGCTGTCCAGAACTAGGCCCTCAAAGCATTCCTCAGTAGGGCAGGCCCTCTCATCTTCTCCCAGATCAGAGCTCCTTACTGCCTCTTTGCTGAATGACCCTAGAATCCAGGTCTGCCCACAGCATATGGCTAGTGCTCCACCCACCCCTTGCACCCAGGCAGCCCCCCTTCTCCCACCTTTGCAGAACCCTCGGAGAGAAGGGTGAAGTTAAGGCTTGCTATCCCCCATCCCATCTGGCCAGGGATAATAAAAGTGCCTGGCTATAGCAAGCCATCTCCAATGAACACACATAAAACCAGTGAAGCCTATCGTCCAGCAATGTGAACTCAACTAAAGCACCGCATTCCAAGTGGGGGAAGGACTGACCTAAGCAAGTAAAACACACTTCTAAGAAAGATATAAAACTGAGGGTCGGTTCATCACACCTCCCCCTTTTAGAGCGTGTCGGGAGGAAGGACGATCCTAACATCGCCTTCCGCGGACACCTTGGCGGCCTCACCCCGCCGGGACCTGCGCTGGTCCCTGACCATATTCCTGGCATACTTATACCCTCTTCCTCTCCTGTCTGAATGGAGACTCTTCTAAGGTTCAGGCTCGGAATTAAGTAGACCTGGCTACCTCCTGCTTGCTCTGGGTCCCTCCCCCCGAGTGCTGGCGTCCCTCAGACCCACACTCACAACCCCAGGCCCTTGTGGTACCGGTGCTAAGACCCCATCCCGGCAGTCTCCGCCCACCTGGCTACCCCCGGCCTGCACTGGGACCTCGTTCTGAGTGCTGGTATCCCGCAGATCCACACTCGCAAGCCCAGGCCCTTGTGGTACCGGTGCTGAGACCTCATCCCGGCAGTCTCCGCCCACCTGGCTACCCCCGGCCTGCACTGGGACCTCGTGCTGAGTGCTGGCATCCTGCAGATCCACACTCGCAACCCCAGGCCCTTGTGATACCAGTTTAGAGACCCCTTCCCGGCAGTCTCTCAGGGTCTCTCCCACACTAGCCGCTAGTTGGGAGAGTTCTAGGGGATTCTGCACCTCCCCCTTTGCTTCCAAACCTAGGGGCACCTCTGGTTCTGGCACAGGTATGTTTGGACCCTGTCCTCCCTCCCAGACGCCTTGCCCCTTTGGGCCTACATCCTGTTCCTCCTGTACTTGGGTGGGTGATGGTGATACCTTGGGCAAATGACTGAGATTATGCTTCCTCAAACCATCCCTCCACAATACATTGACAGGTAATACATTTGACACACCCCCTTCTTGGGTCCCACCTCCAGCACCCCATGCCGTCTGCACTTGGGCCATGGGCACGACTGGCACACCTTGGATGGCTGTTTCTCCTTCCCAGGACTCTTTCACAAGAGTTAGGGGCCCATGTACATGTCTCCCGTACAAGAGCTCAAAGGGGAAGAACCCTGTTGAGGCTTGCGGCACCTCCCGGTAAGCGAACAGCAGGTGCGGGAGATAAGGCTCCCAGTCGCGCCCGTGGGACTCGACTAACATCCTGGGCATCTGCTCCAGGGTGCCATTGAACCGTTCACACAGGCTATTGGTCTGTGGGTGATACGGGCTGGACACCAGCTGTTGCACCTCTGTTACCTTACACAGGCCTTGCATCAAGGCAGACGTGAACTGGGTACCTTGGTCTGTGAGCATCTCTCTGGGAAATCCAACACGGGAGAAGATGCCTACCAGAGCCTTGGCCACTACATCAGCCCGGGTGGAAGACAGAGCGACAGCTTCCGGGTACCTAGTAGCGTAGTCTACTACCGTTAATATGAAACGTTTCCCGGTGCGGCTGGGAATGGACAGGGGTCCAATGAGATCCATAGCCACCCGCTGGAAAGGTTCGGTTATGATGGGCATAGGTATCATTGGTGCTTTGGAGCCTTGCCACGCCTTGCCCATCCTCTGACAAGTGTCACATGAACGGCAGTATTTAGCTACATCTGTCCCCATCCTAGGCCAGTAGAATAAGTGGCTGAGGCGAGCCTTGGTCTTAGCGATCCCCAGGTGGCCTGCCAGTGGAATATCATGAGCAATCCGCAACAACTCCACCCGGTAGGGTTGGGGTACCACCAAATGTTTCTCCCTGAGCCGACTTTCTTTTCCCTTTGTGGGGATCGTTTCCCGGTACAACCTCCCTTGCTCCCAGTACACGCGGTCCTTGTCCGACTCCAAGGGAGGTTGACCAGCACGCTCCTTCAATGCATCCAGACTGCGGTCAGCTTGGACAGCGTCCCTGAACTCCTGACTGGAACCAGACAGAAGAGATGTGCATGTCATATACCCGCCGGGCTCCTCCGGCTCCAGTGTGGGAAGGTTAGTCATGGCGGTCTCAGTGCCATCTCCGGGTGACAGAGGGAACGGCTCAGGGGTCGGAGCGCCTTCCACCCCTCTAGCACTCTGGCTGCGGGTCTCACCGCAACTCCAGCAGTCCGTTCCTCATCCGGATCGGCCCTGAGATCCCCGTGACCCACCTGACCACCTGGCACATTGTCCTCAGTTGGGGTTGCCCCCAGCATCTCAGAAGAGCTACCCTGTAAACCTGCAAGGCAAGAATTAGCAATTACATTGACATTGCATTCATTCATTGATTCACAGTGAACTGCATGGGGGAATGGCTGAGCCAGGGTCACACTGAGGGGGCTCTCATCACCCGCAGATGTGGGCGGGGCTACAGCCAGGTCAGCATTCCACAATGCCTCATTCACATGCTCACTGATTACTTTAGCTGGACACACAGCAGGGGGAAACAGGCAGCTGACCCCTCCCTCTGCCTGTGTGACAGGCTTCATCACCTCATTAAAATCATCCTTCAGTACAGACATTTTGTCACAGCGAGGTGGGGTTTCTCCCACCCCATACTGGGACACCAAGGGCCCCAAATCTCTTCCCAATAGTACATTGGCAGGCAGATCAGACACTAGCCCCACATCACGCATCCCTTTTCCCGCACCCCAGTCCAAATGGACGCAAGCCATGGGCACAGTTACGCGTTCTTGTCCAATACCCTTCAGGGTCAGAGTTTTTCCAGGGATAATACTGTCCGCAGGGACCAAGTCAGGTTGCACCAGAGTAATCTGCGCCCCAGTGTCCCGAAATCCCATGACCACTTTACCCCCCACAATGACCTCTTGACTGTTGGCATTGGATTGCAACCCCTCCCTCCCCACCAAGTATACAGATGAGCCAGCTGCCGCGGCTGGGGAAGCAGGGGGGTTCTTAGAGCGGTTGGGGCACTCCGCCTTGAAATGTCCTGGCTGGTTACAAGCATGACACCGCCGGGTCTCTCCTTGGGACTTGGAGGGGGTCCCCGGGGCGCCCAGAGTTCTTGGGACAGGGGAAGTAGAGGGGGCACCCGGGACAGAGTTTGTCTTACCCCACTTGGAGACCGCAGGCTGTGGTGAACTCCAACTTTGCCCCTCCTTCCAGCTTGAGGGTCTCTGCAGTGTGACTCCTCTCTTGATCCCTTGCTCCCTGGTGGACACATAGTCATCAGCAATCTCTGCAGCCTTGTCTGCTGTTTTGGGTTTCCAGTCACACACGAACTGGCGGACCTCCAGAGGGCACACCTGGAGAAATTGTTCCTTTATCATAAGATCCCCAATTCCCTCAAATGTGGTGACAGTAAGTCCTTTGATCCACTGCCAGAATGTAACCTGTAAGTGGTGCAGAACATCCGCATAGCTCTCTGTGGGACCCCGCTGGATATTCCGGAACTTTTTGCGGTACACCTCCGGCGCGAGCCGGTATCTCCGGATCAGTGCTGCTTTGATGGTCTCATAGTCCACGTCCACTGGTAAGCTCGTGGAAACATCCAGGCCTTTTCCCTTCAGCCGGGGAGACAGGTAACGGGCCCATTCTGCCTGGGGAATATGATGCTGCTTACACACCCGCTCAAATCCCCGCAAGAACGAGTCCAAGTCCCCGTTATCTTCCAAGATTGGAAAGTCCTCGGATCGGATCTTTAGTGCTCGGGCTCCTGGAGTTGGTGCAGGGGAAGGTTGCGCCTGCCGGGGAAGTTCCAGCTTTCTTAGCTCAAGCTGATGCTCGCTCTCCGCCCGGCGCTCTGCAGTTTCTCTCTCCGCCCGACGCTCTGCAGCAGCGGCCTCTCTCTCCGCCCGGCGCTCTGCAGCTTCTCTCTCCACCCGGCGCTCTGCAGCTTCTCGGTACTGGAGAATCACCTGCAGACGGGTGCTATAGTCACTGGCGTCTATCTGCTGTAAGGCCATTTGCAAGTATAAGTCCGTTACCCCCACAGAACTGGGGTTACTGGTCCCTCCAGGCACAGTTACCTCTGGTGTCCGGGCACCTGCGGAACCATCTGGCATGGTGATGTTTTCTGGTGCCAGCCTCTCAGGACTTTGCTCCGCCTCCTGCATGGCTATGGTAGCTTCCATATCCGCCATCTCCTGGAGTTCAGCAGCAACCAAGACCTGCAGACGTTTGGTTATGCTTCTGGTCCCACCAGCCATCCACTGGAAGCCGTTGCCAAATAAAAGATAGGACAGAAAAAAGAAGAAGGGAGGGAACAGTACTGTACCAAACTTTCACCGTATTTTAAGCTTGATCTCATACCGCGCTCGTTCCATAGGATTGCCGCAATCCCCAGTGTCTGCGTGATACCACACCCACACACTGTTACCCTAATATCCCACCACGCTGCCACCACTGTGAAGAATATCGCCTCGCCCAGCCGCCTGGCACGCCTGCGATCAAACTTCTTTCTTAACCTCCCACTCACACACTGTGAGTAGACCGGGTCATAGGATAAAATGAAATGAGCGATATAAATTTTATATATTTAATAACCCAAGTGGGTCGGTATGGATTAATAGCATATACAGAAATATACAATATTAATATGATCAAGCATAAACATACAAGCAAAGGAGCGATGATACAATACACAAAAATAAACAGGAGAATTAAAAGATAGAGAAAATACCGGCATAGGCTCGTAGTCCGTTTCTCTTGGACACAGCAGAGTTTTGGGCCTAGGGCGCAAGCTTAAGCAAGTTGCATAAAACAATCCTTCTACATGCTGTCCAGAACTAGGCCCTCAAAGCATTCCTCAGTAGGGCAGGCCCTCTCATCTTCTCCCAGATCAGAGCTCCTTACTGCCTCTTTGCTGAATGACCCTAGAATCCAGGTCTGCCCACAGCATATGGCTAGTGCTCCACCCACCCCTTGCACCCAGGCAGCCCCCCTTCTCCCACCTTTGCAGAACCCTCGGAGAGAAGGGTGAAGTTAAGGCTTGCTATCCCCCATCCCATCTGGCCAGGGATAATAAAAGTGCCTGGCTATAGCAAGCCATCTCCAATGAACACACATAAAACCAGTGAAGCCTATCGTCCAGCAATGTGAACTCAACTAAAGCACCGCATTCCAAGTGGGGGAAGGACTGACCTAAGCAAGTAAAACACACTTCCAAGAAAGATATAAAACTGAGGGTCGGTTCATCACAAGGCATATGACAAGGGAACATATTTTGCAGACTATGCCTTTCTACTTGTAAGCCCATTATCTTGGTGTATGATTTTTTTTTTTCCTGATAAGTCAATTTACATCTACAGTCAGCATACTAGTTCATTTCTACTCATTAAACACAAAAATGTATATGGTTTTCTTAAGAGTTTGCCAAATTTATATCTATTCTGTAATACCAGATTCCATAACAAAGTAATAATGAGCAATATATATTAATGTGGCCGAGGGCAAGAAATAATTTTGGAGGTTCTCCATTTGGACATTCTTCACTATATAATTAAAAACCAGCACCTTCATTTTAGGTTCATTGGCAAAAATTGAAGAAATCTTAAATCTACACGTAGATGGAAATTGGGGGAACTCGGCTCTTATGCACATCAAAACATAGATGTAGTATAAAAATAATATAATTATGAAATATAGACACGCA